>CM031935.1:3336124-4618334 GCA_018703725.1 Brassica juncea | reverse complement strand
AGTTTCTTTAAAAACATCTCTTTATCGTGAATTTGTAAAGCAGTTGTATTTTTAAAGCTATGTAATATTTTCAATCTTAAGTTACAAAAAATAATAATAATAATATTTTCAATCCTCAATATTTTAACACATTGCTATTTTTAACCAAATTTTTATTGCTTTTATCATATTTAAACAAACAGAAAATTACATGTCCTTTTCAAGCATGGGGTCCACAACAATTATAAGCCGGGCGGCGAGTACAAAGTGTGTAGGTTGTCATGATTAGACACAAGCAAGAATGGCCCATTTGCATTATAAAAAAAAAGAGGAAAACAGGAAGAAGAAAAATAATGAATTCTTGAATGGGAAATTTCTTGTATAACCAAACAAAAAATTTATAATTAAATAAATGTACATAGCAAAGTACATGGTTAGAATATATATTATATAATATATATTAACTGCTATTATAAGTTTATAACCCTATCTTTTTTTTACTCAACAACAACTTTCTATGCATGTGTAGTGTTGTTTTTTATTTCATTTTTATCTTATATTTATTATAAATATGTTTTCCCCTCTAATAATTGCTTCTATTTTTTATAAAACAACAATTTACTTTCTTTTACATATTATTTTTCAAATTTTACACAATATTATATATATTAAGTTATAGATCACTTTCATAATATTCTATTATATTCTATTTTATTTTGAATACATAGAATAACATAAAATAGAATAGTATGTAGTTGAAGATAAAAAATTCATGCGTTTTTAAAAAAAAAATAATACAAATGTGTATCAAATTTTCATAGTTCCCAATACATTATCATTTTGTTGATTTCTTCTCAATAGATCATCTTCAGAAAACACTATATTTTTAGAGAATCTTTAACCACCTTTATCCTTTTATTTTTTAAATGAGTAAATAGTACATGTTCAAATATAAAAAGTCATTATTGAGACCCTTTAAATACTATTCGCTATTCACTTTTGTTTTTTATATTATTATGATATTAGCACATAACTATTATAAATTTGGTTTTATAGAGTTAATATCACACATTAGTTAAATAATTAGAATTATTATACACAAATATTATATTAATAAAAATATAACATAAATAGGCTGGTTGGAGATGCTCTCAAGTTTGCAAAACTCAATATTTGAAGTTTAAAAATAGTCTTCTCCAAAAGTTAAACTTCAAATTTAACTTCAAAAGTATTTATATTTTATACTTATCATAATTAATTTAAATTTTTTAAAAAAAATTATAAATAAACAGCACATATATAAAATATTATATTATTATTAATTAATAAAATTTTCCATATAAATACATAATTAAATATTAAATTACAAATAAAATACCATATTGTGTATAAAACTATTTTTTGTAATACTTCTATGTATGATCAATTAGTGTATTTGTTAAGTTTCTTTTGTAATATTGTTGTTGTCTAAATGTAACTTCAAAAGATTTTGAATATTATTTTAAATTTTTATTTAATTTTATGTTTAAAATTTGAATTTATATAAGAAAATTTGAAATATTTATGGGATAGAAAATTTTTAAGGATTAAAAAGATAAACGAAAAAAATATAAGGACCAAAATGCAAATAAAAATATGAAACTTCAAATTTGAAGTTTTGAATAGCGATACCCTATATTTGAAGTTTCACTGCTCAGAACTTCAAATTTGAAATTTTGAAGTTCCTTTTCGGAGAGTAAAAAAACTTGAAGTTATAAAGTATTAAACAAATTAATCTATTCCTGATATAAACATTCTTTAGTCAAAAATCTTGGTGTTATCCTAACCGTCAGTGAGGGAAAAGAAAGATTTTTTTTTTTGTGAATATACGCCGATGACTTTTGAAATACTGGTGCTAGAGTTTCTTTTTAATATTGTCTTTTTGTATTCTAATTCTAATATCATACCTTTATTTTTGTTGTTTTTAGAGATATTTAAAGTATTCGGATATATTTTCGTTTTTCTCCAATTTTTGTAAATGGAGATATGTCGTTTGCTCTGGTCTTTGCTATAATAAAAATGCTTTTGCAATTAGAAAAAATAATACAATTTATTCATATGTGAAAATTTTGCATAGCTTAATCATTTATTGGAAGACAAAACTAAGTAAGAGCTTACAGGAATTTTTTTATAATAAAAGTAACCAAATTAACAAGCGAAAATATATTAAGAACTATAAACGGTCGCAACATAGAATTTTTATAATAAACTTATAAAACGATGTAGATATAATTTTTGAATAACTAGTTATTATATATATCATTGCTAACTTTTTGGTTTAAATATTAATGAACTAGAGACCAAGAACTTACAATTTAAAATATTTTTTTTGCCATCTGATTTTTATTAAGAGGCCGAAGCCCAAAGGAACACACACAAATAAAAAACATACACAAAGACCCAAACCAAAAAGGCAATCCGAAACTAAAACCCCAACAAGAAGCAGCCAAAGATAGAAGACGTCAAACACGCGTCAAGAGAGAGAAACGTGGATGTGCCAAGTGTTTAAACCTCATCATGCAAGGAAACCACGTGTCAGATGCCTCCACCTCTTCACCGCCTCGAGGAAATGCCGGAGAACTAAACGACAAGTCCCCGAAACCCACCGTAACACACCGGAAATATGAGCCTCCACCATCTTTTTCAACTTAAAAAGTCGTCACCGGAACCAACAATGCACATGACCACCGGAATCTACCGGGAACTTGGCTACGACCACGGAAAACGCCTCCAACGACTGTATTGGAGGTTTAGGGAATTCCGCAGCCACAACTCATACGCCTAAGCTTCGGAGAGCGTCAATCGATTTGAATAAAAACTCGTCCAAATTCAGACCACCAAACACGAGCAATCATTAATCATCTAATGACTAAAATCAAGAGCAAACTGAGAAACAGAACACATCTAATCCAAAACCCAACTCCCATAATCTTTGCTTCATAACAACAACAAACTCCAATCGAGATCAATCATACAAACAAGCTCCGACTATCAGTCCGGAAAGAAGATCAATCGACGATTGAACAGAAGATGACGACCGCTGAAGATCAGGTGAAACCGGGAAAAACCCAGGGAGAAAGCCAGCGACGCCGCCGAAGCTACATCGCTGGATACCAAAGCCGGATAGTTCCGCCAAGGAGAGAGCGCGAACCACCAAAGTCAAAGCCGACTACACAACGTCAAAGAGACCACAGTATACCAGAGTTAATTTCCGCTGGCCGGAAAACTAAGTCGTCGGAAATTATCGACTATCAGGGACTCACTGCGACTCTCTCTTAAAAATTCCTAGAGAGATAAGAGAGTCTACCTACAACTTAAAATACTTAAAAATAATAACCACACACATATTATATAAAAATCTTAAATGCAGAAAATCAGGAACCACATAATATATTGACCTAAAATTTAAAAATACCACCGTATTCGGGAACAAATATGTTAAGGAAAATGTTTATTGGGACAATGTTTAATTTACACTAGGACAAACCATCGCAGTCAATAAAAAATTGACCCACTGTCTTAATATTTTCTTTTATTCAGCTGGCCCATGGCTTATTATTTTATTGTATTTTTTGGAAAAAAGTTCTCTTTCTTTAGTTTAATTTTTTTTTTTTTTACATAAACATGAAATTTAAATAAGTTGTTAAAAAAAACATGAAATTTAAATAAAGCCCAGTCAATTTCAAATGGATCCATCAAACCTAATGCCCAAAACATTAACTTGCCCAAAAACCCAAATCCAGATAAGCACCATGCCCAAAACATTAACTTACTCAAGTCAACCGGAGGTTCATGCTACCATATAACCTTCTAGACCCCTTTCCACCGACCAACCCCATCCTCACAGAAACCAAGCACCGTAAAGAGTCTCCATCTTTGACCGGAAAGAACTGACACAACCTCACTGGAAAACTTTGCACCAGCCACCAAGCATGCAAACAACCTAGATTAGAACACGGAAGAAAACTCAAAGCAAAAAAAGAAAACAAAAACAAAAGAATCCCTCCCGATCTCCACCGACGGAGAACGGAGAGGAATCAAGGCGTTGCTTAAAGAATATGTAGTTTAACACCTTGTACTAATGTGTTATAATTCCGATTCAAAACTTTTATATTTTCATGTTAGTTAATCAAAAATAAATTAGAGTTCGGTGGGTAACATTTTTTCCTGGCCAAGTCTCGTTCCGTAGTGATATCAATCAGCTTTACATGCATGAAACTCGCATATTTTTAGGTTTGTCCGCCCCGATTTTCTAGGCATATCTTTCCAAGTTTTTTTTTTTTTTGAACTTTATATTTTTTTATAATATTTTTAAGCTCAGGAATAGTATCTTTTGAAGATTCACCAATTAATATCTCTATAATATTATTTGAGAAGCCAGTTTCCTATATGTCGCACTCACGTTAATTCTCACAGTATTTGATTACAATAATACCCTTAATGAATTAAAATGTTATATTTAAACACTATTATTGATTTTTTATTTAAATTACTTTTTAATATTTTCCAAATAACATATATAATAAAAAAAGAAATATTATAAAATTTATAAAGCGAATTTAAAAACGAAAATACATGTATAAATAATATGATTTCATTAAAAAGAAAATTTCACAAAATAGTAATAATCCATTTTTAAATTTTTAAATAACATAAAATATACTAATATACTTTCTTTATATTTATATTTTCACAGATAATCTTGATATTAGAAAATAAAATATTATTTATTTTAAAACATAATTTTAAACAGTACAACAATATATATTTTCATAGTAATAGAAATATTTTTAATATATTTATCTATTTTTTTGATAATTACATAAAATAATTAAGCAACATAAACTGATATATGTTTTATTGACTAAAATATTTTATAATTAGTATTATTAAAATGTAATTTTTATTTTCTTATATTTATTTGACCATAATATCTTTCAATTACAGGAAAAACTATCTATAAATGTTTTTTACTTATATAATAAGATTTTTCAAATACAATCACAATTTTTTTACTGCTTATTTTTAAGAGATATTAAAAAATTAAAAATAAATTTTAACAATAAACATCTTTTGATCAAATAACAAAATATTTTAAAATCACACTATACACTTTAATGAGGTAGATATATTATATTTTGCATTATTAAAATTATATGTTTTCTTTATATTAAATTCGCTTTTAAATTTTATGTTTTTATGTTTGTGGAACTTAATATAACCATAACCAAAAGACATAAAATCCTTTATAATTTATAAAAATATTTTAGTTATTGTAAACATTGATATGTGTTCATGAGCTTTCAAAAACATATCAATTACTTATTATGTAACTTTCTATAGACCATTGTTTTATTTTCTAATTTCTTTTTTTTTAAATCAACATTTACTTTGATATATATATATATATATATTATGAAAATACATGCACATTTAAATGATAAATAAAATTAATTTTACTTGACTTAGTTATAAGAAAAATAATTATACCTCAGTTTGAATTTGAAAGAATATATGTAACGTAAGATACTCACAACATGAGTAACTCGACTAATCCAATTTATATCTAAAATCATAGATTTAACTATAATAAGAAAATATAATTTTATAATAATAATAATTTATTTTATAAATATAAATTATAAGATGACTCAAAACACCTTAACAAATTAAAATAAAATATTAAGGAACTATTTTAATTTAGCTCTTTTGTAAAATTTATATATATGCATGAGATTTGCAAAATATTATCGTTATATTAATTTACGTGATTTGGAACCAAACACTTTATTTTATTTTTTATTTCATTCTAAGCACAATATATCTTAAGTTTTAAATAATCTTCCTAAAATATATTTACATATCTAAGACAAAAACCAACCTAATGCAAATAATTATTAATCAAAATTTTAATATATTTTGAATAAAAAAATTTATAATTAAATTCATAGAAATATATGCAATCTAATATATCCAAATGATAACTAAACCGATTGTAAAAATAACAAAACCGACTAGATATAACATATCTAAAATAATATGTCTAAATAAAGTAATATAAATTATTAATATAAATTATGCATAAAACTATAAATTAGTTTAAAATTAAAGTAAATAGCAATCAATTATTATAATATATATTTACTTTATAAATATTTATATCCGTGCATGAATACGGAAAAATCACCTAGTGTTTAATTATTGTACAAATCTTTTCAAATCCAATAGTTTGTTCTAAAGTGAAACTTGGTCAAACAAACTAATTTTGAAGAGTTGTATTGTGAGTCTCGCATATGATGTACGAAATATATAAAGAATATATGTAGGTTCCATTGACTCGAGAGTGTTGAGAGTATATCTACACTTACAGAAGATCTCAAGAGTTTTCAGTTCTGTATCAGATCAGTCCATCTACGACATCTGTAACTTCGGCAGGGTGATCCTATATCTTCTTCTCTTTTTCGTTTTGGCAATGGACATTCTATCAAAGCAGCTCGATATTGAAGCTTGCAAGAAGTGCTTTAATCCACATCCTAAAGCAAGGTTTCCCTTGGTGACTTGTTTATTTTTTGCTGATGACATGTTAGTTTTCTTCGATGGGCGCGAGGAGTCTCTTGCAACCATTATTCAGACCTCGAACACGTTCTATATTAGTTCTGGCTTGGGGTTGAATTTGGCTAATTCTGGTCTTTTCCTGGATGGCAATAATGTGTCAGTTTCTCGGAGATTAGCTTCTGCTTTTGGATTGAGTCAAGGATCTCTTCCTGTTCGTTATTTGGGTTTACCATTGATGCCTCGTAGGTTCGGACGTCGGGATTATCAACCCTTGATCGACAAAATTTGGAAGAAGATCAGTTCTTGATGGATAAGGAGATTATTCGCGATGTAGAATACCTACGTTACCCTCGTCAAATCACACTGCTGCTCACGGAGACACTTTCTTGCATCTATGGTTCTGTTTCTTCCTCCAATGACCCCCTTTTTATTGTTTTGGTTATGCTTCAAATGTGTTTCAGCTTATTTTCCTTTTTATTTACTACTTGTGTCATTTCTCCTGCAGTGCCTGATTTTGTAAAAGATGTCTCTACTGAGAAAAGAGTGAATGAATTTAAAAACAAAAAAAAACTACATCGAGAACAGATTTTCCAAGCCGGGACTTATAGCAATTAGCAAGTACTTTTGATCGATCGAAATCATTAAGAAAACGGTTTCTATTTCACCATTCGGACATGAACAGCTGTTTCTGCGGGATTGCCTATATTAACATGATCAGTTGTGACCACCAGACGTGGTAGAATAATGATTTAAGCATAGACGTTGCTGCTATTGTTCCTCTTAATTTGAAATTTAGTGGAAAAATGTTTTACGTGTGCCTGCCGTGTTATTGATATTAACAAAGACTAGTTCCCGAGATTTAGGAGAGATTATGGCCCAAGGTCCAACTCCCCCTTAGTTAAAAAGAACTAGCCTTCATAACTGGGCCGGTAAGCCTACATAAGATGAATAAACTTCAGTTTTTGATAATTTGTGAAGCGATGGAATGATTTCATGGTGTCACGTATTTGTAGACTTGTCATTCATATAACTTTTTAGTAGATTTGATGTTGTCATAATCAAAAACCCTAGTCGTCAAGAGAGAAAAAAAGAGATTTTTCTTAGTTGCAAGCCGATGATCGGAGGTTTCTCCAGCTCCGACATCGGCTTGTTTAATTCGTTTTGCTTCTCTTTCTTTGATCTGTTTTGTTTCCAGTCACTATTTTATTGCCAATTTATTTTGAATCTGACAGAGTTTTTTTCTTTTTCTTTTGTATGCTTCTTCCAATTGGTTTGAGAAGATAAAACTTTCAGTTCAGTTAAACTGTTTAGAAAAGGTAATTGACAAATCTACTGCGGATGGTGGCGACGGGTCTTACCGGCTTCAATCGTTGATGGTTCTTCATTCGATGGTGATGGAATTCTTGCTGCAAACTATGGTTACTTCGAAAGACAGTATGAAGTTCTATGGAACGGTAATCTCTTTGACTCTGTTAATAGAGCAAAATAAAGAGTTGTCTTATCTCGGTGGCTTCTACTGGAGTAATAAAAAGAGAATGACAATCGTTTTCAACTCATTCTGAAGCGTGCTGCTTTTGGATTAATACGAAGATTATCTCTTTTGAGATTCATCTATTCCAGAAGTAAATATGAAGTTTTTACAAGAAAAATCTTTTGTTATCCATACGCAAAATAGATGTGTTAGTTTATTTTGGATCTCTACTGGTATATCTCTTTTCTATGTTGTTTTGTTGGTTCTCATTGTTTAGAACTCTTTGCCTTGAAGGCTTAATGACAAAAAAAAAAAGATTTGATGTTGAAAGAAACTGAAGCTCTCTTGAAGGAGATGAATATGAACACAACATAATTTAGAAGGAAAAAAAATTATGTTGAGAGTAAATTGTCGATGAACAAGTGATTAGATACAATTATATATATAATCCAAACGATACGAACTGGTTTTAACTAACTACACTACTAAATTATCGTAAGTAGTATTAGAGCACCCCCATTGGGGAACTCTACAAATCATGATTTCCAAAGCTACTTTTAAATATTATATTTTTTTGGTTTGATTATTAAAAAAAGAAAAAAAATTAATAAACCAATCAATCGCGGGCCGCCACATGTCAGTGGGACTCGCGAATAGTGTTGATACGAGTTCATCCCAGCGAATTCACATGACGCAGGTTCACAGAAAGCAGATTAATATATTAATTTTTTTTTTGGGATTTGTGTGACCCTATCTTTACATCCTTTGATGCAGATGCTCTTACTCTATGTAGTTTTGATATTTCTTAAGTTATTTTACCGTTCTACAAAAACCAGGGACAAACATTCCAAAATATGGTCATTCTCATTCCTCTATTATGTCAATGTTCTACTTATTTAGTTGTTGGTAAAAAATGATCTATTTATTAACATGTTAATTTTTGGGATTATGCAAAAAAAAAAAATTACGTTTAATATTTTTTACCAGGGATAAGTGGTTGCCAAAAAAGGAACATCTGTTCCCTCCTCAATATTGGGCATTTCACTAATTTCGGCTCTACTAATTCTCTTTCTTTAATCAACTTTTAATTTAATTCTATCTTTAACCCGTATCTTTTGTTGTATACCTACAAAAAAACTTCATTCTTAGAATGTTTAAATATAAGAATCACAATTAAACACACAAAACAATCTTATGTTTATTCAGATTTAGCATTTTGTTATTATGAAAAAGAACGTATACGTAAAACTATATATCAAGTTATCAACAGACGGACGATGATAGGACGAAACCTTTTCAGCGATGACAAATTGATTGTTTAAGGTTGTCACGCGAATCTATTATATATAACCCAATAATTACTTCAAAAGGCTCCACGTCACGTAGCATTAGAGTGAGCTGCAATTTATTTTTAAATAATAATATTGGCGAATAATAATAATTATGCAGAAAAAATGGCCGCCACGGTGGTCCAGACACTCCAGACATAATCCACGTGATGCTCGTTGTCATATGACGAAAGGCCCACGGTGTTCCACATCATCGCGCCAGCTGTCTCCAGTTCCCATAAATGCCGTCGTTTTATATCCGTCGGATATAACAAATCCAACGGTTAGGAAGTTTTCATTAATTTTATGTGCTTTGTTTCTGCAAGTATAAATTTATCTTTTTACTGCCAACCTCTTATCAATTAGCTAGTTTTGACTATTTAGTTTTACTACTTGTAGCAATTAGAACGAATTTTCGATATATATATAATGTCATAAATTGAAACGTGTATTATTGCAAAACCTTTGATTAATATATCAAAAATTTGGTCTCTTAAGGAATAAAACTATGATCAAATCAATACCAAGTTGACGAAGGCATATAAGCATATTAGTATATACTCCCTTTTGTTCATACATGTATTCTTTTCGCTAATTGCTTTCTAATGATTCTATTCTACACCTTTAAGAGAAGCCAATGGTCCGAGGGCAAGTTGAATCCAACTTACTAATGATACTTCTGAGTAGGGGTGGGCATTTTATCCGTTAAATTTGATTCGATTCGTTATTCGTTTCGATTCGATCCGAAAAATCCGAATATCCGTAAGTCTTCGAAGCAAATAAAATATTAAAATTCAATATCCGTTAAAAACGAAGCAAATCACAATACTAAAATTTTTAAAGGCGAATATCCGATCCGCTCCGGTTTTTGTACAAATAATGAATATCTACAATTAAATATGTATAAATTTTTACTTTAACATATATTTATGTTATTTATAAAAATATATAATGTATTAAATTAAAGAAAGAATATAAAATCTTTCTAAAAACTACAATTTTCTAAAATTATGTATTTTATCAAAAAAGATTATTTTATTATAAAAAATTATGGAACATATAATTCCACTAATTTTCATTTTTGGTTTAATATTATATAAGAATATTAAAAAAATGTATAATTTTGTTAGATTTACGTGTGTAAAACATGGTGTATGAGATATCCGTAAATATCCGTAAATATTCGCAAATATTTAAAAAAATTCTGAATATCCGAAAAACCGAATATCCGTATTTCTCCGAAGCAAAGCAAATCGGGAAATCAGATATTCGTAAGATACGAAGCAAATCGCAAATACCAAAAAATATGGTACTATCCGATCCGTGCCCACCCTTACTTCTGAGTTATAATGTTCATTTAGCCTACCTCTTTATCTGTAAAATTTAGTTTTTTTTTTTTGCTAACAAAATTAACTTTCATCTGTAAAATTTAATTATCATATATAAACTTTATTTTCTGCTCTCATTCGTTATTAACAGGTTCATGTAGTTACTGTTTATATGTTAATCAACGTCTTTGACCTTCTACAAAAAAAAAAACTCAAGTCTTTGAATTTGTCTTTATATACACCGACACCTTAGTACTGACCTTGCATCATGAAAATTAAACCAGTTTGTATATAACATAAACATAAATGATTTAGTTGACTAATAGAAATGACTATTTTAATAATACAACCAGATATCTAAGACCATCTCCAATCAATTTTTATAATAGAGATCTCTAAAATAAATAAATAAAAATAGAGATGGAGTTTTTGCTCCAATGTATTCCTCTGAGCAAAAATCTTATTTCTATTTTTCTCTATTTTAGAGATTTCTATTATAAAAATGGATTGGAGATACCCATAAGTTTTTGCTTCAGTGTGTTTTTCTATTATCGATGATCTAATGACTAATATAAAGGATTCATCCATCAAAATCAAAGAATTGTAAACCCGTACACGTTTGGTTAATCTTCACAGCGTAAGAAAACTATGAATCCTTTATTATTATTCAATGAACGGTGAAAACGAGTTTGACATGATTTTGTAAAATAGAAAACTGATAGTTCCCGAAATGCTGATCACGTTTGTCATTGACTTCATGATATTAGATTGTTAATCGTTAGCACGATGTAAAAGCAAACATCAAACGCTAAGTAAAAATATACTAGTAAAAATATAGTCTAAAATGATTGGTTATGGGTTAATAGGTTCGAAAAATCATACACTAAGGTCATTTCCAATTATGCATAAAAATGAGAGAACATAAAAATAAAAAAGTTACCCAATAATATATCATTTTGAAGGAAAACGAGTATGTAAATAGTATTATATCATATATGAGAGAATATTTTGATTTAAATTTTTAATTTGCATTATAATCTTTCAAATTTTAAAAACTTCCATGCAAAAACAAAATATTTACAAAAACTATTATTTTAAACAACTTTTGTGTAATATTTTATATATACACAGATGAAACTTCTTTAACTTATAAGTTTAATAATGATATAATAAATAATAAACAGTAACATTATAAATATATAGCTAATATAATTTTATTTTAAAAACACATACAAACCTAACACAACATAGAACATGAGTTGATTTATTATTTGTACGACAGATATAACAATAGTAATTTTTAATTAAAATTCCATAATGTATTGTATATAGTTATGTATAAAAGTTGAGAAATGAATATATTAAAAACTAAAGGAAAAAATGAAGAAAACTATTAGAGTAAATCACATGCATCATTCTAAGAAAAAATGATGAAACTACTGGAGAAGGTGCGACCGCGCAAACATGTATAAATGGGAAAAATTGAAGGCAATACAAGAAATGACTAACCAGTTTTAAGTTCAGAAAAAAATATGACTAACCAGTCATCATCTGCCCTAGTCATGGAGAATGCTAAGAGAAAGAGTTTATATACTTCGCATTTTGTATTTGTTACTATCTTTTAAATTTTTCTTCTTTAAGGGGTTTACTGAATCTGAAATTTGACGTGATTTGATTTTAATGAATTTTGAATGATTATAGGAGAATTAGAGAATTTAGCGTACTTTTTGTTAGACCACTCTAAAATATCATCTAAAACTATGAGATTTGGATTTTTATTTTTATAACTAAAAATCTCTTTTTAAACATTTTAGAAACACTTAAACCACTCTAAAATTTCTAACTTAAATTTTGTTTGGATTTCAGAGTGCTTTATGAAATTACAATTTCAATAACATTAGGTTTTAAAGTGTTCTTTAAAATCCATATTTGAATAACACTAAATTTATATCATTTTAATACAAATCAACTCAAACTCCTAGTTGAATACATTCCTCTAAATGATCTATGAATTTACCATCGGGCAATTTTTGTCTATTTATATATAATCTCCGTTTAATAGATATACAGATTCGTACTGACTTGCTCTAAATTTATTTATGAATGATGTATAATTTTTGTGAATACATCATTTGCCCTACAAGATTTATTTATACACTTACATTTCTTCCTCCTTCTGATTTCCAAGTGTCATATAATTATTAGTTCCAAAATAATAGTAGCCAGTTTTGAACTGATGGGTTGTAAATAGTTTATGTTTTAATTGCATTGGTTAAATAATTTAAGCTCATATGGAGATAATTTCGTTGGCCAGCTCATATGGAGTTTAACATTTTCAAAAAGAAAACTAAATGTAATTAATGCATACAACAATTAGACATTTTTAATAAATTTGAAAACATAAAAAAGGAACAAATTACAAGTCATCATTTTGGTTTGAACAAAGATTATACAAGTCAAAGTTACCTTTTCGAAACCAATTATTCTGGCAAAGACAAACCAAAAAAAAAAAATTGAAATTACAGATTTAAGAGAGACTCATATATAAACGAGCGCCTAAAGTTAAAAAAAAATAAATTTCATTTTTTTTCTTTTCTGTGGTTCCGGTCACCGCAGCTCTGTCATCATCTTCTTCTTCATCTACCCAATCTGAAAAACCTGCTCAGATTCTTCTCTTCCCGCAAAACCTCGATCTGTAGACCGTGTTACCAGAAGGGTGTATCTGGCTAGAATCTTTTTTTGTTTTATGTTTGTAAAAATTGCAAAGATTCGATCTTTTATGTTATGTTCTTCTGAGTTTTGTGTAAGATTGTGTATGTGAAGTCAGATTCAGTTTTGTCTGATCTGTACAAATTGTATAATCGGTTCTGTGATCTATTTTGGGGAGGAGGAGGAGGGGTTTTGTTCCCCTTTGTCTGTGTTTTTGTTTTAATTTATATCGAAAGTACCCTTTTTAATCGAGCTCCTCAAAATGGCTGCGGCAGAGAGATCGTTAGACCAACAACAACAACAAGTCGACATGTCTTCTTCCTTCCTCCAAAAGTTCAGGCTTTACGAGACCCGCTCGGTGAGGATGATTGAGATTTTTTATTTCTCTTGTTTGTATATGAATCCGTTAGATTTGCTAAATTTTCGAATCTCTTTTTTTTTGTGTGTTTTGTGTGGAAACAAACAGAACTTTTATATGATTGGAAGAGATAAAAACCGAACCTTTTGGAGGGTTCTCAAGTTAGACAGGACAGATCCAACAGAGCTCAACTTCTACGAAGATTCAACGGCTTACACGGAAGCTGAATGCTTCGAGACTCTCAGAAGGATACACGAAGGAAACAGATCTTCTGGTGGTTTGAAATTCGTCACCACTTGCTACGGGATCATCGGTAAACCGTCCTTATAACTTACTTGTTTTTCTTCTTATTCGTCTTCTTTATCAGCTTACACCGATTGTTTTCTTTGGTTTTTAGGATTCGTAAGGTTCTTGGGGCCTTACTACATGCTGATAATCACTAAGAGAAGGAAGCTTGGTGAGATCTGCGGTCACACGGTTTACGGTGTGGCGAAGAGCAAGATAATTACGATCCCACATGCTTCTGTGCTGTCCAATGTGGCTTATTCTAAGGACGAGAAAAGGTTTTCTTATGTCACTTCTGCTTGTAAAATTGACAAAAAAAAAACACACACATGTACCTTCTTGGTACCTTCAATACATTTACATTTTCCAGTTTATACAACTTTCCTCTTGTATTTTAGATTCCATTATCTTTATGATCTTGCTCAATAAGAGTGCCACAGGTTTCCTTAGACAAGTTAACAGTTGTCGAGGTAACTGTGTCCAGCAGCTTAGAGTTTCATTAATTTTCTTTTCCATTTTGTTATATCTTTAGCCAGACCATCTTTGTTGCACTTTCCTTTTTGCTTTTTTTACTACTTCTAGGTATGTACAGTGGGCACACTTTCTGTTTTGTTGTATGTACTTTGATTTGTTATATGACAGAGGTATTATCAAGAAAGGGAGAGCTCTTCTTTTTTATTTATAATTTTCTTCTAATTTTGTTTAGTCTGTTATATTTTGAACTTTATCTTGTACCTTCTTTTCTCTTTCAGATTATTTACTGATCCAGGTTCTGTTCTGAATCATGTTTCGTATTCTAACTTCTGTTGTCTTCTTTGGGAATTTTATTAGGTACAAGAGGCTTCTCTGCACTGTGGATCTCTCAAAGGACTTCTTCTTCAGCTATTCCTACCACATCATGCATTCACTCCAGAGCAATCTTTCAAACAGTGTGGAAGGGCAGACTTACTACGAATCGATGTTTGTCTGGAACGATTACTTAACTCGACGGATTCGAAATAACGCTAAGGACTGTATGTGGACAGTTGCCCTTGTATATGGATTCTTCAAACAGGTACTTATTGGTCCTGAAGGTTTACATTTACATTGAACAACTCTAGAGTCCATGTTGCTTGATTTTAAAGTTGTCTACCCTTTGGAATGTCTTTTCTCTTTGTCTAATATTTAGGTTAAACTATCAGTTTCTGAGAAGAACTTTAGGTTGACTCTAATCTCCCGCCGATCTAGGCATTATGCTGGCACAAGGTACATACAAACACTCCACCTGAGCTTTGTTCTATCTCTGACGTTCATATGGTTTAAACTGTAATCTTTCTATCTTGTTCGCACAGATACCTGAAACGTGGTGTGAACGAGAAAGGCAGGGTAGCTAATGATGTGGAGACAGAGCAGATTGTTTTCGAGGAAGCTCAAGATGGTAATCCCGTTAGAATAAGTTCTGTAGTTCAGAATCGGGGTTCGATTCCTTTGTTCTGGTCTCAGGAGACCTCACGCTTGAATATCAGACCTGATATAATCTGTATGATCTCTCTCTTCTCCACAACGTAATATAGTTTCTTATCTCTTGCTTTGATATTTGTGCTGATTATTTCTCTTTATGTGTATAAAGTGTCAGCGAAAGACCCTAGCTACGAGGCAACGAGACTGCATTTTGAAAATCTTGCAAAGAGATATGGGAATCCAATCATCATATTGAACTTGATTAAGGTTGGTACTCTTACTTGTTGATGAAGTTACAGATTCTGATTACATTCTTCCTGACTATTTTTCTAACTCACATGAATTGATAAAAAAAAAAACAGACACGTGAAAAGAGGCCTCGTGAGAGTATTCTGCGTGTAGAGTTTGCAAATGCTATTAAAGTTATAAATAAAGGGTTAAGCAAGGAGGAGCGTCTAAGGCCTCTTCACTGGGATTTGCATAAACACTCCAGAAAGTACGTTAACTGACACAAACTCATATGCTTCTTTGTTTCCTTCCTTTTCTTCATTGCATCTTCTAGTAACACAATTTTTCTCTCTTTCTGTTACAGAAAGGGCACAAACGTGTTGGCAATTCTGGACAAATTGGCTACTTATGCACTGAACTTGACTGGCATCTTCTACTGTCAGCTAACTTCAGATGGGTTTCAGAACCAGAATCCATCCACCTTGGAGTAAGTCTCCAAATTTAACCACAGTGTTAAAACCTTCTATGTAGTTTCTTGCACTGCTACTAGCTAGGCTTCGATTGATTTATATCCTTTTTGTTTCTACTGCAGGAACACCATTGGTGAATGTTCTACTCATGGTCTTCCTAGCAAAGACGAGAATGCAGCAGATTCAATGGTGGAGAATGGTAACGACATTAAAGATGCAAAGGAGGATCAGCTCAAGGAAGCAACCACCATGCTTCAGAAAGGAATCCTGAGGACCAACTGCATAGACTGTTTAGATCGCACCAATGTTGCTCAGTATGCATATGGTTTGGTAGCATTTGGGCGTCAACTCCATGCTTTAAAATTGACTGAGTCCACTACTATTGATCTAGATAATCCCCTCGCTGAAGATTTGATGGGAATTTATGAGACAATGGGAGATACGCTTGCGCTTCAGTATGGAGGATCTGCAGCTCACAACAAGGTCTCCTTGTTAGCTTCTCTGTCCATAATGTGTTGCCTTGCTAAAATAACTAACCAATGATCTTATTATTAATGTGGACAGATATTTTGTGAAAGGCGTGGTCAATGGAAAGCGGCGACTCAGTCACAGGAGTTATTCAGAACTCTGCAACGTTACTACAGTAACGCCTACATGGATGCTGAAAAGCAAGATGCAATTAACTTGTAAGCTAGCTTAAATTTTTCTCTTTCTGCGCCACTCTGCTCTCTTGGTATGATTTGACTTTTTTCACTTGTATTCTTCCACAGGTTCTTGGGATACTTTCAGCCACAGCAAGATAAGCCAGCGCTGTGGGAACTGGGTTCTGATCAGCATTACAATGCAGCAAGGTTTCTTGCCAGTTCTGTACCGGATAATTCAAGGTAGGTTTTCTGGTTTGATGAGGACACATTTGTAGAGTAGTTAAAGATTGCTTACGTTTGAGTTTACTGCCTTTTAGGACTACGATGAAACGATCTCTATCGGAAAGTAGCATCCTTAGCGAGGGCAGTACAGCTGCTAGACATGGTTTAGCTGAAAATGATGAAGAAGGTAAAGGTCTTTCAGATTCAGCGCCTGAGATCTCAACGTCTGAAACTGCCATGATTGCTGCTAGTTTGAGGTACCAAAAAAAAGAAGGAAGCTTAAGATTTCTGTCGAATAAATAAATCAAAAATGTGTTGTTGTCAGCTAAGTATTGGGAATGGCTTTGTGTGTGTGTGTTTGCAGTGCTCCACCACCGACGTTGGAGGAAATAGGTTTAGAGGAGATAATTGAAAACGATTGCTTGTGCAATGATGAGCATGGTGACCAATGTACATGTGCAGCTTTTGATATGGATTGGGTTTCTTCTTCAGGAAACTCTTGTGAAGATGAGAGTTACGGAAGGTAACTAAAAAAAAGATCTCTTTCTGATTTCATCAATGACTACTATTAGTCTATTACCAACCAAGTATGTTGTCTGACGTCAATATTTTCTTTTCATATGCAGATCCACGGTGGTTAGATCCTTCGAAACCATTCCTGAAAGTACAAAAATAGAGTCAGAAATTCGTGTGATTGAATCTTGTGCGAGCAACACAAAGGTGAGAAGGAGAAGATAACTTTGAGGCAAAAGAAAAAAAGTTTTAACACAAAATTTAACACTTGTGTTTTTAATACCAAACTCTGCTTTTTCTTTTGACAGAGAGATGAGGTAAATGTGGAGGAAGAAGAAGCCATTGTTGGGATTCCTCAAGGCTACGTGAGGTGGGTGATGGATGAGGAGGGACATTTCTGGTGAGACAAGAGAGCTGTTCATGATTTTCTACAAAAAAAAAAAAAAGAAACATACACCTTTTGAGTGCTGGTGAAGAAAGAAACGTATCAGAGAAGAAAAATAACTGAAAATGAAAAACTAACCGTCGCTAATTTATTAAACGGATTCAAAAGAATTGAAAAGTGAAAAGGTAAGCAAGGAAAAAAAAAGGAGAGAAAAAGAAGAGAGGAGAGGAGGGTAAACAAACTTGTATATAATTATACTGAAACACATGTTCGATGATGAACATAACTCAAGATCTTATTTTTGTTTTTAAACATTTTTATTTATTGGGGGGGGGGATTCTGATTCCGAATGCAATAAAACAGAGAGGATGTTCTTTTTTTTTTTTTTTTGTCACAACAGAGAGGATGTTCATTAGTATTCTTTCTATAAAAACTATTCAGCTACTCCACAACAGAGTTAAAACTTAAAAGAGTAAAGTTAGTGTAAAGTAGATACGTGAACATCATAAGACACACTGCACTATTGTGTTATCAGTCTTGTATAAATCGACACCCTAAGCATTATAAAGTAGAACAATCTTTGATACTTTTTATAAGGAGGTCAAGTTGTGGTAGATATGTTTGTTGAGCTTAATTAGCAATGAGGTAAAGGAAGGATTAAACAAAAACCCAATTCCAAATGACTTGGTTAAACGACAGATTACATCAGCGGGTCCTGGTGGATTTTAACGCGTTTAAAACTAAAAAAAAGGCACATCTCTAGGAAGAAGGACCACATTCATAAGAGAACCTTCTGGAGAAGGTTAATATCAACCAAATCTGAAAAAAAAATCTCAGCCGCACTCTCATGATCTTGGAATGATTTGTAAAATTTTATCCACCCAACCTATAAAAAAAAGTATAGAAATGAATAAAAGAAAGGAAAAGGAAAGTAGTAAAAGAAAAAAGCATAGACACGTGGGGGGTAACAGAGGTTCTGGAGAGTTCCATTCTACGTAATGTTGTAGAAAGACAGAGAGAGGATAAACTAAAATAAACACCCCCCCCCCTCTTCTTTTATCTTCCTTGATTGTCTACGATAAATTACCTATCAAAACCCTAATCTTTACGTGTCTTAAGAACGTGCTTTCAAATCCATCGAACCACTTTAGTAACCTTATACTCAACCAAAGTTCTTATAGGGAGTTATATAGTACCTTAAGAACGTGTTTTTGAGTTGAAATATCGTGGTTTTTGTCTGGTATGGCAACGAACAACAGCGAGAAAGGCAACGGTGACAATCTGTATGATCTTATGGGTCTGAAAAAGGAATGCACGACCTTGGAGCTCCGTTCTGCTTATAAGAAGCTCGCTCTTGTGAGTTTCTCTCTCTCTCTTTTTTTTTTTTTTTTTTTTTTAAATGAAACTGAATCTGTTTTACTCTGATCTGGAGTATTGCATGTACTAGAATTTGTTTTGTTAGTTTTAATCATATGGGGTCGTCAGTGGATTCATAGTGAACAAAGATCATGGCTTTAGCTGATTGGTTTGAATTGTTGAGATTTGGATAACTGTGATTATATGCAAAAATCGTTTCCTGAAGTTTGATTTGACCTTTGCAATTAGAGATGGCATCCAGATCGTTGTTCATCAATGGGAAACTTGGAGTTTATAGATGAATCCAAGAAGAAGTTTCAGTCTATCCAAGAGGCTTACTCTGGTAATTTCACAATCTTTTATTGTTTGATGGAATGTGGGTGGATTTATTGGATAACAGAAGATCCTCTCTATTGTTGCCTTGTTCTTTGTTGTGTACCCTTCATTTAAAGTATTGTTTACGTTTGTGAATTAAGCTTTTTTTTTTTCTTCCCTTTTTGTGGACGCACAGTTCTATCTGACTCCAACAAGAGGTTCCTCTATGACGTTGGAGCTTATAATAGTGATGATGATGATTCTGACCAAAACGTATATTCCCTTCTTCTTTTTTTTGCTTTACAATTTTGTTCTAAATGGGCAATGCTCCCAAAACCAAAAACATGTCTGGTGGGTTTTTTTTTGTTGAAAATGGATCAAGTGATATATTCTTGCTTCTCCACACGCCTTTTGTTACATGTTTTATTGAACGTATAAACCATGTATTTGATGGGTATCGTTCTTGTGCAGGGAATGGGAGATTTCTTGAGCGAAATGGCTGTAATGATGAATCAATCCAAACCTACTGTAAGATACTCTGCATTAGTTAGTTTCCCATATGTTTATCGTTGATTGCTGCGCCTGAGTGACATTTTGAGATGTTGGTTTGGCAGGAGAACAATACAGGGGACAGTTTTGAACAGTTACAAGACCTGTTTAACGAGATGTTTCAAGGAGACGCTGCATCATTCTCCTCATCATCGTCATCATCACCTTACTCTGCTTCAACTTTCACTTCCTCTTGTAGCTTTGTCTTTGACACAAATATTCAGCCGTCACCGTTTGAGACGACAAGTCCGATGGGGTATAATGATCCTTTTGCGTACGACCCCAGAGCTCACACCTTCTCTTTAGGGGTAACGAAGTTTTATAAAATCCCAATCTCTTAATGCTCATCCTGAAGATGCCGCTTGTTCTTGATGATGCAATGGGTTCTGCAGGTGGAACATCAGCAGGATTTCAAGAAGGGGAAGAACAATGTTGGGAGAAGAAACAGGAGGAAGAACAATACTCAATCTGCTGCTCACGGAACGTCATCGTCGTCAAACAACTGTGGAGTCCCTACTTCATAGCCCCTTCAGACAGTCCCATTTTCTTTTGCTAACTCTTCTCCACATTTGTCGACTACACACAAGAAGACTGGTTGTGGTCTTCTCAACGGCGAGGCATCAAACAAACTCAAAGCCTTGTTCTTCGTAAACTACCCCACCTCTTTTGTTCTCTCTTCTCTCTCTCTACATTGTCATTGCATTGTTGTCAACTAAGCAAGAAGAGTCGTTATAAGACCATTGAGATGGCATGAAGTCAAAGAATACATGTCCTAGATTCTTAATAGTTACTATTGTTTTTCTTCCTATGTCCTAGATTCTTAATAGTTACTATTGTTTTTCTTCCTATTATGTTCATGTCAAAGTTACAGAATCAATAAATTCAAAATGTTTTAAAAAGGAATTTCGAACAAATCTGTGAGAGAACAATCCTACAAGCTTTGGAGAGTTGGCAATGACGATAATTAGATTTGCAGAAAGTTGTGAAAAAGGCAGAGACCGTGAAGCTTTGGTGGAGCTTGAGAAAAGAGTGGTTGGAGTCCGCTAATGAACTTTGATCTTAAGAGATAAATACATTAAAAAAAAAAACTCAGTTGTAGATGTTTTGGTATTGATGTAATAAGTCAAACTATATGGGGTTATGTTGTAATATACTAATAATAAGGGTTAATGTAAGTAATTTTCTAAAAAAATTCCTCTTTACTTTAACCTATCATGCACATTCTGTTATTTGTTCTAGGTATAAAAGTACAGAGAGAAACTTTACGATTACGAACTCAACTCTCAGCCATGACATCACCACGACGCGCTGCCACGCGATCGATGACGTCACTCCATCGAAACTCACTGCCGATTCCTGATGACATCGTTATGGAGATATTCTCGAGGCTGCCGTCGAAGGCCATGGCTAGATGTCGTTGCGCATGCAAGCTCTGGTCCTCCATGCTTCGACGCCAAGTTTTCACAGACTCCTTCTTGACCAAATCTTCTGCTCGCCCTCAGCTTCTCTTCGCATGCCATGATCATCACAGTAATAAATACATCTTCTTCTCGTCGTCATCACCTCATCCTCAAGAAGAGAATGTTGTTGTAGCCGCCAATCATCTTGCACGTTTCCCTAGTTCCTCCTACAGGCTATTTGGTTGTACGAGTGGCTTCTTGTGTTACAGAGCTAAGCCGGGGTCGAGAACTCCAGAGATTTGTAACCCCAGCACGGGACAGTCCTTGACTTTGCCTAGATTTAAGTCAGGGGCAAGCAGGGGCCAAGGTACATGTGTAAAAGGGTGGGGGGCAGTTGCCCACCATGACTTTTAAAATCTCTATCTATTTTTTTTTTTAAATAACTTTTAGTGAATGTCCTTATATATATACAAATACTTTGTTAATAAACTTTATGTTTGCCTCGGATCAAAATAATTTCTAGATTCGCCACCGGTGGAAAGCTATCTTGGATACGACCCCGTTTCTAAGGAGTTCAAGGTATTATCAATGGAAATCTCGCAGATCTCTGCGAAGCACAGAGTTCTGACATTAGGAACCAAGAAACTGTCGTGGAGGTTGGTCCAGTGTTCCACACCACATTACTCTTCAAGCAAATGGATATCCATCAGTGGTGTTATTTACTACGCAGCTGCAGCCAACCGGTCTTCCGCGAATTCCATGGTAGCTTGTTTTGATTTGAGGGTTGAGAAGTTCAGCTTTGTGAATTTCAGTAGAGGAATGCATGGTTCGACAGCTCTGGTTAATTACAATGGGAAACTAGGTTTGCTTATGTCTGGAGATTCTTATTCTGGTGGCGATAATATTAGTCGGGCAAGCAAAAGTCTTGAGCTGTGGGTTTTACAAGACGCTGAGTGGTCTAAGCATGTATACGTGTTACCTCCTTCGTGGAAGGATGTAGTTGTGGATATCGTGCACATTGCTGGAATGGTCGGTGTAAATGAGATCGTCTTGACCCCTTGGTTCCAAAACGTGCCTTCCTATGTCATCTACTTCAATGTGGAGAGAAAGACGGTCAGAAAAGTTGGAATCCAAGGAATGGAAGCGTTTCAGGGTAAGGGATTCCAGACCTATCTCAACTATGTTGAGAATGTGATGCTTCTTTAACGTTAGAGGACATCAAGCTTTATGAAAATGTTAAAGGGTTTTTTGTAACTTGAGATTGCTGCTAACGAATCATGGCTTCTTAGTTTATTTTTCTTGATTTTTTTTTGGTCAGATAAATCAGGTTTATGTAAAAGAATTTTGTTTTTGAGAAAACATATATCAAGAGAAGAGTATAGATAAATAAAAATGAGGACAAACTTTGGCTTTTTTTCTCTTATTTGTCCACCTAAGTGTTAGACAAAAGGAAGAGAGGAACAAACAAACAAAAACGTCTCAAAGAATGGCTTCTGTGTTTAAACCCCCTGTGGGCATTGATCTGTACAGAATGGTTGCTTCTGAACCATCTCTGAGATGGTTTCAGTTCTGTTTCTTTATGTGGGCATTGATCTGTACAGAATCACAGATAATTTAAATTATACTATATCATACATGTAAAATTTTAGTCAGTCGTTGACTTACATGTTAGCATGAAGAACGCAAACATCATTGTTGAGAGAGAGTCTCTACCTACTACTTACTACTACTACTTCATCTGAAAAAACCTAAGAGACAATAAGAAGCAGACATTCAGAAGAGGTCGTCTTTGAGAGTGAACTCATCTGAATCGAACTGCCAAGCCAGAGGTGTGGAAGGCATCATCATCATCATCATAGAGCCATGCCGAACTGGAGAGCGCCATGGAGTTGTTGAGCTCTTCAGCCAATCATTCAACTTGGGGGATGAAATCTCTTCTGGTTGTTCTTCACAAGTGAAATTTTCCTTAGCATCCATCTAGAACCAAATTAAAAAAAAAAACACAAAAGTATATTCAGTCTGATCCATGGAAGCACAATCTCTCATAACTCAAGAGTCAAAGTACCATTTCTTTGTCATGCTTGAGATGCTTTTCTTTGATGCTGGAAGAATCTGTGTAGAGACCATAAGAACAAGCTTAGCACAAGTTCACAAGCAAAGAAGATAACTCTATAGCTATATTACCATGATGGAGTAGAATATCAGCAGAGAAGTAATCGTCCCAGAGACTTACTTCAAAGTAGTGAAAGTACAGAAGCAGCAGTAACAACAGACTCTGCAATATCAAAGAAAAACCAAAGTCTTGTTTCAAAGCATTCATCCATAAGCCTAAACAGATGTTTCTGAAGAGACGAGAGAAAATACTTTTGCGATGGATCGGAGCTTGTTCAGTTTAACGGTAACTATTCAATTTTGTTCTTGTGCTTTATCCACGGACCACGATTAAAGAGGGTTACTAGCCGTTGCAGAATGTTTTAACTATGGCCTAATCAAAGACATGGCCCAGGCCCATGATGTAATAAACAGAATCTAAGCGATCCTATTAACTAGTTAAACGTGTCACATGACTCACATCCTATAAACTCACATGAGCAATCAAACGTGTCACATCCTATAAACTCATTGTCTAAGCTGATCTTCTTCTTATCGGCTAGATTTATCACTTTGTTTAATAATATCAACATCCTTGATTAAATCTCTTTAATTTGGAAGATTTAAATTTAAGATCAAATCTATATTATTAGTCTAACCAAATATATTCAACGCTTCTCTTTCCTATCTTCGTATAAATAAACCCACTATTATCCTCCAATAAAGAAAAACACTGGAGAGATTATTAACAAAACCCCTTTACAGAATAAACAAAAACAAAAACCCTTTTGAAAAATTGATTGGAGTTATGGGACTCTTGCACAAGCTCTGGGATGAAACTGTGGCCGGTCCTGCCCCAGAGAATGGTCTCAGGAAGTTGAGAACTCACATTTCCGGCGAAAATGTCACAAGGAATGGTCACCAGAAGTTGACCGTGGATCCAGGTCGTGTCCCGGATTCTCCTGTCGGATCAAGCATCCCCGATTCTCCTTTGACTCGTAGGTTATCTTTTTGTTGTCTGCCTTCTATGGTTGCGTTACGAGCAATTAAACTCTTAAGTTTGCAAAAGATTTGAGGTGATATTTGTGCACATGGTCACACACAAGCTTGAAATCAATTTGATTTGTACATTAATGATTGTCATAATCATATGGTGCAGCTGGAACACCAAGTGAGACACATGCCACGAGTCTCAATGTTTGCGATTGGTTTGAGATCCATATCTTTTCATTCTCATATGATCCTATTTCTATTTTTTTTACTATTAGTTTAAATGTTACTTAGGTACTATATAGTATACATGTATCCTTTACCAACGTCTGTAATATTTGCAGGGTTGTGCTAAATGCATTGGACCGTTGAGATGGATTAGAGGGAAAACATGTACATGAAAAAAAACATCCGATCTAATGACTTTATCTGTATATATATGAGATGTACATGATGTATAATGAGTTCATGTAAATAGTAGTCTACTGACCGCTGTTTGAAATCATATGTTTGTGTCTTAGAAAAACAACTATACTTTTTTTTGTGTAACGGCAACGAAAAAATCAACTATACAAAAATTAAAAATTCACTGCTTTGAAGTAGGTGTCCGTATATATAATGTTGTTAAGAACTTGGGAATCACTTGGAATGTCAACCCCACATGGAGGTTTCTCATAAACTAATCATGTGCACTAACCTTTAATTAAACTCTTCATGCTTTTTTCTTTTCTTTTTCTTAGTGTGATTTCTGCTGATCGATTTCGTAGGTATGTATCGAAAAGTAAATGACGATATTTGAAGAAAGTACTATCTTCCCATAATCCCAGTCCCACCGTAAAAAAATCATTCAAACTTGTGTTAATTACGTCCTTGTGAAGAATAAAAATTATACAATAATGAAAATTTGTTGAGAAACGAAAATTCTTGGTCGTAAAATACAGTCCTACCTAAAATGTAGGAAATGACTGAAGGATATACGTTTTCTGTAGAAAGAAAAGTTTGCCATTTCAAAGCTCACTATTCAACAAATAATGACCTAAGGTATAAGACCCATAGGTTACACTTACAAAGTTCACTGTCGAATAGTGAACTTTGTATAAGAATTCGGCAGGAATTGTATAAGAACTGGTCTAATAATGATTATTTTAAAACAATATCATTTGGACTCTATGATTCGTAATCTATCCAAGTAAATAGTAAACATATACCAGAGAACAGAAAAAAAACAAGAAGGAATTTATGAAGAATTCTGTAGGATTTAAAGTAGGATGTCTTATATTATTTGGTTAGGAGTTAAGACCAATTCTTCGTTTTAAATTAAAGTTAGAAGAATTAAAAAGTGTTATCCTGAAATAATTAGATATTTTTCCAGCCTTTTTTCATGGGGTCCATCATTTTGTTTAAAGTGTTTCCAAAAGTTGGAATTAAAATGGTTGGTGTTTTAATATTACTAGTTTTGAGCAGAGTGCAGTACTTTAGAATTTAATTTTTGTCAACATCTAATTAGTATCTGTTTAAAGTATATAATACAGATTTCAGACACAGTTCTTTGAAAACCCGATCATTTGTGCTGTTACTGCCAACGTTAAGTTTGGTTGGGTCTATAAGATAAAGTACCAAAATACCCTAATTTACCCCTCTATTTGTAAGAAATTTATATGCTTCAAATAATGTAAGAAATTAGAGTTAACTTTAATTTATGAAGAAATTTTATTTTATTTCTCCTCTTTGAAAGCCTTTCAAATTAGGAGTGGACACGGATCGAATATTATCATATTTTTCAGTATTTGTGATTTGCTTCGGACTTCACGGATATCTAATTTTTCGATTTGCTTTGCTTCGGAAAAATACGGATATTCGGTTTTACGAATATCCGGAAAATTTAGGAATATTTGCGAATATTCACGGATATTTACGGATCATAGATATTTACGGATACATTTTCCAATATGTTTAATACTAGATATATCTAAAAATATCATACAAATTTTTTCTTATAAAAGATGAAGTAAAACATTAGTAAAACTGTTTATTTATAAATTCATAAAAATTCTTATAAATTAAATATTTTAAGAAGAATTGTAGTTTTTTATAAAAATCTTATAAGTTTTTTCTTCATATTATATTTTATAAGTAATTTTATAAATAAAATTATATAAGATTATACATTAAAAACTCTATTTAATTATAGATATATAACAATTTATATAAAAGTAGGAGCGGATCGGATATTCGTCTCTAATTTTTTTAGTATTTGTGATTTGCTTCATTTTTAACGGATATTGATTTTTAATATTTGCTTTGCTTCGAAGACTTACGGATATCCATATTTTTCGGATCGGATCGAAACGAATAATGAATCGAATCAAATTTAACGAATAAAATGGAGAGCTCTATTCCAAATCATGTAACAGAATTAATAATATTGGAAGGGAACGAAGGGTAAGATGGGTAAAATGGAGAAACCTATATCCGGGATTTCGCATTATACTGCCGACTTCCTTTTTAATTAATTTTTAATTTAAAATTTGAAAATTTACGCTCTACAAATTACTTCTCTCTCTCTCTTTTTTTTTTTGTTATTCACGGTATAGGCTCCTACTAGTGTCTCTCGTCAACAAAAATGGTGATTTTCTGCCTGAACAACGCCTTCTCTCTCTCTCCCTAGAATTCACTTTCTCGCTCCAAAAGTAGTTTTTAAACAAAAGAGAGGGCAATGGGAGAGATATCAAATCCACTGAGAAGTAACTAAAGACCAAAAAGGTTGTTGCTTTAGTAGCACCATTCGTTAAAAGAGTTTGCGGGGAGAGTGAAGAGCAGATAAAACAAAGCAATCGCCGCCATTGTTAGGGCTTTTTTTAAGAAGCCAATAATAGAAAGCAGAGAAAGAGACTCGAAGACATTATTAGATAAGTGTGTGACTATTCGAATTTGAATTGGAAAGAGAGACCCCCCCAAGATCTCATTTTGTTTTCCTTTCCTTCCTTCTACTACCCACAGGTAAGGCTGATCCGACTACGACTTCACTTCAAAGTTCCCGTTTTTGGATGTGAAAAGATCCCATCTTTTTTTTTCATGATCGGAACTAGATCTATGCTGTGTTTCGTCAACTTTGTGGGGGTTTCTATTATTGTAGTGTGGCCTTTTAAGTTGCATTCACTCTTTCTTCTTCTTCTTCTTGTTTGAATTTCAATTGTGGATCCGTTTCTCTATGCTGCTTCGTATTCCTTTATAGCATTTACGTTTTCAAGGATGGTGACTTTTCTTTGGCTGTTTACATCCAGAGCTTTCGATGCTGTCTTTACTTTTCTTTTGTTGTTGGGTTTGTTAAAGGGGAAGACTTTGGATTATATTTTGGCGACATTTGGAGAAAATGAGAACAGCTATACCTCTTGACTATGCTGTCTTCCAACTCTCCCCAAAGCGCTCAAGGTAATGCTAAGAGATGGATTCTTCTTATGTCTTGTTAGATTGTTAGTGTTTGTTTGTTTGTTTTTCTTAAGATACTTTCTATGTGTTTCTTTCTTGGCAGATGTGAATTGTTTGTCTCTACTGCTGGGAATACTGAGAAGATTGCTTCTGGACTGGTGAAACCGTTTGTTGCTCATTTGAAAGTCGCTGAAGAGCAGGTGGCCAGTGAAGCTCAGTCTATCAGGCTTCAAGTTGAAAGCATCAAAAATGCTGGAACTTGGTTTACTAAAGCGACGCTCGAGAGGTTTAGATTCCTTTTTGTTTTTTTTGAACGAGAGATGTGTACAAGTTTTAGTGGAGTAGAGCTCATTGCTAGTTTTCCTTGTGCCTGCTCTGGTTTGTAGGTTTGTACGCTTTGTTAGTACCCCAGAGGTTCTGGAATTGGTTAGCGCTTTGGATGTGGAAATGTCTCAGTTAGAGGCTGCCCGTAAAATATATGGCGAGGTATGTCGCCTCTTTTAAGTTCAAGTTAGCTAATGAACGTGTTAACTTGAGTGCTCTTATTAATTTTTGATAAAATCTTGCTTTAGGGGATTGGTGATCAACGATCTGGTGCAAAAGGTATGCATTGTATATTCTGTTAGATATACCGTCCATGGCAAATTGTACATTGGCTCTAAGAACTTGGTTACAGTGATAAAAGTTGTGAAGTGAACTGTGATGCTGTTAAGTCAATTCACGGACGCCAGAATAGTATCTTATATAGACCATCATTGTGCTCCCTTTTAATAGACTGTATTATTGGCTGAGTTTACAGTACACGCTTCCAAAATCAATGCGTTACAGCTAGAATATTTCCTGCAAAATATAAGAAAAGCATCTACAGGGCACCTTATGAGTGGCAGAGTTACGTTTAGAATGTGAAGGCATTATGTCGTTTCCTGTTTTGCCATACATGTCATCATAAATGTTTATTTACATTAGTCGTTTCTTTCTTGCTTTGGCATAATCTGACTAAAACTTTCTTGGTTCAGATGGCACAGAAACTACACCAGCAGCTGATGTGACAAAGTAAAGTCCCAACCTTTCATGCTATTTACTTTTGATAAAATGATGAATAGTTAGCTAAATTGTCTACTTATATGTGTTCTGTTAACTGTGCAAGTTGTTTTATTTTGAATGTCTTATGCACTCTTGGAATGTGTAACGCTGAACCTTTTCCACGTATTCTATCTTTCCAGGAAGGAGCTACTGAAAGCTATTGATTTACGGCTTGCAGCAGTTAGACAGGACTTAGAAACTGCTTGTAATCGTGCATCCTCTGCTGGTTTCAACCCAGTCACTGTACCCGAACTTAGTCAATTTGCTGATCGATTTGGGGCTAATCGCTTGAAGTAAGTGTTAAGATATCCTTTACTTTATAGTATTCTCTATATTATTTGCCAGGTCTTTCCTGTCTTTCTGCCCTTTGTGTGTGCCTTTCTTTACACACAAGAAGACAAAACATCTTAAATTAACCTTGTCTAATCTAATCTGAGCTTAAACCGAGAAGTTCTTCGTGGTGGGTTCTCTAGTTTGAGTCCTTGTTCTTCATAGTTTCAGAGCAAGGTGGTGGGTTCTCTCTGACATTTGGACCTTTGTGATAACACATAGTTCGTCTATGATCACCATAACCACATGTTTATATAGTCGCCTATATGATTTATGTTTAAATGTTTAGGGCTTGATGCATGCTCTTTTCCTTAAACAGAAACCCATCATGCTCTAATTTAGGTAGGTTTGGTCTGATGTAGACATGAGAACTACTGGTAGGTGGGTGATCATGATTGTAAAGGACTAAGTTGCCTAACTGTACTAAAAAATTCAATCTCTTTTTTCTTTGTGGGGTTACCAATATTAAACCAGGTCAATTATCTCCACTTTTTAGAATAGGCATTTCTAATTCACAGACTTCCAGAAATATTTTGGCGTTCAACTTAGTTAATCATCTGGTATGTGTACTCTGATCATGTTTGGTCTGCTATACTTGTCGCAGTGACGCATGCACCAAGTTCATAGCATTTTGCCAGAGAAGACCAGAGCTTATAAGCTCTTGGAGGTTCAATCAGGAAGAAGAAGCTATACGTTCGTCATGGGAATCTGATATGTCAATTGATGATCCCAGTGAAGATCCATCCAAGAACATAGTAACTAACAGAACCCAACAACACAAGGAACATCAAACTGGTATGGAAGAGCCATTCGCAACAGGAACCAACTACGCCCAACAAGAATCAAAGCGTATGCCAGAAGGTAGTCATGGTGAAAAGGATGACGAAGAGGAAAAAACTCCTGTGCAAGATGAGCCATTAGCAAGTCAGACTAGGCAACTAACGAGACGGCTCAGTGTGCAGGATAGGATCAACCTATTTGAAAACAAGCAGAAAGAAAACTCTGGAGGGAAAACAGCTGTGGTAAAATCCGCTGATCTGAAAAGGCTCTCTTCTGATTTATCATCTTCTGCAGGCATGGAAAAAGTTGTGGTACGGAGATGGAGTGGTGCTAGTGACATGAGCATTGATTTGGGAAATGATAGGAAGGATGCTACTGGTGATAGTCCCTCGTCATCATCAGTGTCCAAAGATGGAAGTGGTATATCTTCGAAACAATCTGTCGGCTACAATAAAAGAGAACAGAACGGATTGAGTCATGTTGAGAATCCACATAGGAACGAAGACGAATGTAGTTCAACCAATTCAAGCTCTACTGTTTTAAGGAAAGACAAGGAGGTAGACTTAAAGGTGCCATTGATCACTGATAATCAAGTGGGACATCAAGGAAATTCACAGGATGGTTTATTAGAGAAGAATTCCAAGATTCCATACCATGAGAAAAATTCCAGAGGGACTTTGGATTACTCAAGGAATGCAAATATAGATGATGAGTCCGGTAACAAAATGGGCGATTTTGAAGCAGATAAGCAGAACCAAATACAGTTTAAAGATCCTCGAAGTCATACATTGTCTACATTACAGCAGTTAAGTGGTACTGAATCTAATCTCACTAGTGTTCGAAGCAATGGAGGAACTGCAGAGTCTCCTAGGAAAGAACCTTCAGCTAGGCAATCACCACCAGTTGAGGATCGCCAGAGAAAGACACAGGTCTATGGAGGTCAGTTAAGTAAAAATGGTTGGTCTTTCCTTTACATGCCATCATCTCTTTTTATGCATCTAACCATCATGCACTACTATGGTTTCTTCTTTGTTTTTCTAATGGTTCAAAATTATCATGACCGTAGAAGTATATATTTTTCTTAATTATTATTATTAATCTGAGAATAGGATAATGACTAATTCTTTTCTATACTTGTATATTTTCTTTCGAAATATCCTGACTTCGACAAAAAAGGAAATTCACCAATCTTCTGATTATTTTCTTGCACCATTGTCTTTTAGGTTCTGAACAGATGAAAAGACCGCAAGGTAGAAGGGCTGAAACTGGTTCTGCTGATGTAAATAAAAAGCCACATGCAGCCATTAATAGTGTGTCAGATATCTCCGAGACTGATACTTTGAGCCAAGTGTCAACTGCAGAGCAAGTTCAAAGGGCCAGAGCGTTTAAGGGAAGTCAAGAGCTAAATGATGAATTGAAAGTGAAAGCAAACGAGCTTGAAAAGCTATTTGCTGAGCACATGCTCCGTGTGCCGGGGGATCAATCTAGTTCTGTCCGTAGAGGCATGCCCGTAAAGCCGAGTGAACAATCTGTGACTTCACAGCTTAGAAGACCTGTAGCAGAGGATCTATCTTCTGCACAAGTTTCTAATCAAAAGACCTCAACAATGCCTAGTTTAAGCTCAAACGATGAAGACAAGTTCAAAACCCCACCAACAATGAAGGTGGTTGCTAACAATGACTATGGAGATACCACTAGGCACAAATTTCCAGAAATCAGCTTTTCAGATAACTCTAGAGGAAAGTTCTATGAGGAATATATGCAGAAGAGAGACGCAAAGCTGAAGGAAGACTGGAGTTCAAGAAGGACGGAGAAGGAAGCCAAGTTGAAGATGATGCAAGATATACTTGATCGCAGTAACGCTGAGATGAAAACAAAATTTTCTCAGTCTACAGCAAGACGTGACTCAGATGCCCGACGTGCAGAGAAGCTTGTGTACTTCAATTCTAGGTTGAGTGCTAAAAAGGATCAGGTATACGTCACTTTCTTCTTTTGAGAGTTTACCTTGTGCTTGCTAAAACTACTTCAATTCTTGTGTCTTGACAGCATCCAATTAGCTCATTCCACAGTGAAGAAGATGAAGATGTTTCCAGGAGCACACAGAACAAGAAGCTACAACAAAACAAAAGCAGTTTCTTGACTGCTCGGACCACTGCTACATCAGCTTCACGCTCTGCAGCCAAAGTTTCTACACCCAGTTCTGCAAGGCGGAGAGGACAAGACAAACTTCTTGCACAGTCAGTCCCCAACTTCGCCGAGTTCAAGAAAGAAGGCATGAAACCATCCTCGGTAGTTGGAAAAAATGGTGTCCGCTCGCAGGCGAGAAGCTCTGTGAGACCGAAGGCTGTAACTGAAGAAGAGAAGCTGCGAAGGCCGACAAATTTCAGAAAAGCTGCTGCTCAAGCTGCAGAGGATGGTGTTTCTGTACCTTTGAGTCTTGAGCAAGAGCATAGCGGGAGAAATTCTAACAATCTCAGCTCTGATGATGCGCAGCTAAAGGCTTCAGAAGGATCCGATGCATCAGACGAGATGGAGAAAGAGGAGGTGGAAGAAGTGCTTGACGACACAGAAGCCGAAGCTTTTACTGATGCAGAAAACGAGAAATCAAGACTTAGTCAAGAGTTTGAAGAATGGGGTAGTACCGGGGTTGCAAATGGTGAATCTATTTCTCAGCTTGACCCTGTTTCAAATGCTGAGTTACCTTCTAGGCATCAAACCATTGGTTCTTTTCTGGATTCACGAGTGAAGCAGCATCAATATCAAAACGAGGCATCTGAGCTTGATGCTTCAGTGGACTCTCCAGTGGATAGTCCAACTTTCTGGAACTTGGCTTCTTCCCTTAACCAAACAGAGAATGATACAACTCAAATGAGAAAGAAATGGGGAGCTGCTGCTCAGAAACACGTTGCTGCTGGTCAGTGCCAACAAGATGTGACGAAAGGGTTGAAAAGGCTATTGAACTTTGGAAGGAAAAACCGTGCGGCTGAGAATTTGGCTGACTGGATATCTGCTACAACCTCTGAAGGGGATGATGATACTGAAGATGGACGTGATCTTGCATATCGATCATCAGAAGACTTGAGAAAGTCGAGATTTTTACAGACTCAACCCTCTGATGATAGCTTCAACGAGAGTGAGCTATTCAATGAACAAGGTAACAACCTCAGCTGTAGAAGAATACATCAATGATAGAGTTATCAAAGGCTTAGCTCATTTTTCTTCATCTTGATATGAGTCATGTTGATCTAACGATTTATTTACCTACTAATATCAGCCCGAACCACAAGCGCACCCTTGAGCTTTAAACTGAAGGAGGATCAGATGTCAGGAACTTCTGTAAAAGGTAATCAATCTATTCTCTAAAATGCCTAACCATTCTTTCTCTCATAGAATCTAAAGGTTGAAGGTATATAATGAAACACAGTGGAATCTTAACATCTATGCTTTTTACTCACTCTTAAACATCATGTTTACTGCAGCACCAAGGTCATTCTTTTCACTCTCCAATTTTCGTAGCAAAGGGAAATGATTCGGAATGTAAGATAAAAGGATTCAAATCACAGGCAGTGACACGACACACGAGTGTAAAAGAGTGAAATGATCTGAGATATTACATGCTGTTTGTTTCCAGGTCAATGTATCATTGAGAATAGTTTCTCTTGTATTCAATATCATCCTCTGTATACTCTGTGATAGTGGTTTTGCGCCTACATTTGTAAATTGTATCAAACCTGAAACATGTCTTTATCGGTTTGGTATCAATGTGATTTTGGAAAAAAAGGATGGCAATGGAACGCAAAATTAATAAATAAAGTTGGTTATAAGGTATATGGAGTATGGTAGCAATTACACATCGTTGTCATGTAACATGCGATAGTTTCCAAAAACAAAACATGTCTTTTTACTTGTAAATAATCTTTGATTTTGTGATCAACACGTAAAAGTGGGACAAAGAAGGTATATACCCACCTTCCCCACCTTTCTTCATCTTCCTCGGAAAGTGACGTGAGATCAAAGTTGAAAGTAAACCCAATCAGAAATCCCCAAAAAGCCCCTTACCATAACCTCATCATCACTACCCATCAAGGGTACATTAGTCATTCACCCTAAAAAGTAAGAGAATGATTGGGACAAGAAGTCCTCATGACCCTAACATGATCACATAACTTCAAAGTCAAGTAAAATATGATCATGTTACTTACCTGCCATGCAAAGTTAGAGAAGATGCTCCATCGTCAAGGAACAAAAAAGAAGCAGAAACAGAAACCTTTTACTTTATTCTCTCTGTTTTGTAACATTTCAATTCTCACACTGTTCAATATTTTTTCAAGAAATGGCATCTCTTACGCCTAGAGTGTTGATCAAGCTTCTCCAGACAATGAACACAAACATCAAAGTTCGAGGAGAGTATCGGTCTGTTCTTTTGCAGGTGATCAGCATTGTCCCTGCTTTAGCTGGCTCAGAGCTTTGGCCAAACCAAGGCTTTTTCATCAAAGTCTCGGATTCTTCTCACTCCACATACGTCTCATTGAGAAACGAAGACAACGAACTCATCTTGAACAACAAACTGGGACTGGGGCAGTTCTTCTACGTCGATAAGCTTGAGGCTGGGACACCTGTTCCTGTAATGGTGGGAGTTAGACCCATCTCTGGACGCCATCCTTTTGTTGGAAGTCCAAAAGATTTGATGCAGATGTTGGTTCCCACTGAGACAACACCTCTGCAAGAAGAACATCACGAACAGAAGAAGGTGATGTCACAATACATATCATCAGATTCTTGAGGTCTTTTATTTTTTTTTACTTTTTCTCTAATAAATGTTGTTCTTCAGCAGAAAGATGGTGCACGATCTAACGCGGTGGAGAATCTAAGAAGACGTCAAGATTTTGTAATCAAGGAGGAGAAAACAGGTGTGGCGTCAAGATATATGCAAGGTGTTTCAAACACAAGGGTAAGTGGATCAGACTCGAGTAGTGGAAGTAGCAACAATGAGAGCGAGACTGGATCAGTGAAGGCGAGTAAGAGAATTGGTGGTTTGGCTAAGGGCAAGCAGAGGGAGGAGCATAAAGATCAGGTGTGTGTTCTTATAATATGAGTCACACAGGTCTTGATGGTTAGTTAACCTGTGATTAACATATATGTGATGCGTAGGTACGTCAGGCTGGTCCTCCACAATCTCGGCCTGCAACAGCTCCAATGAAGGCAGAGCCAAAGAAACTCTCTTTGAGCTCAACTGTGAATTGCGCAAACAGGAAGAGTAACTTTTCTGAGGATGCATCATGGAGATCTCTGCCTGCTAATCTAACAAAAATGGGTAAAGTAGGCTCTACATGATCTCTGTATCTCTCTCCTTTTATTCTTTATAATCATTCCACTATGCTAATCACCTATAATCTCTTTAATCCCCAAAGGGAATGATGAGGAGGAGAAATATTGCTGCTCTGCTTGCCGCAGAAGCACAACGAGAGGCATTGGCTGCTTCACATCTTCTCAAGTGTATCAGGCAAGTACCATTCTTGAAACCAAACATGCTTATATATATAGAGAGAGAGAGAGGTTGAGCTAGAAGAGAAAATGTATAGGATCTAAGATAAGTAGTCTTGCAAAAGTTCCTAACCAAAGAAACAATTGTTCTTTTGCAGTATGTTTGCTGACCTCAGCTCAAGTGCTTCACCAAAGAATCCACATACCTCCCTCAGAAACTTTTTCAACCTGCAGAGTCTCCTTGACCAAACACAGGTCACAGCTGCACCATCGAAGGATAAATCATTCCAGCTGTTGAACATTCATCCAGTATGTACTGAGCCTGACAAGTTGAGCAAGAGAGCGAGTCTAACTTCAAGCAGAGCCACAACGAAGTCTTCAAAAACTCTAACAGAAGCAGAAAAGCAAGAGTGGGTTACAGGAAATGGCACAGAAGAGATAAAAGCAATGAGAGACACTATGACACAAGAAACAAGAAGGTGGTTTATGAAATTCTTGGAAGAAGCAATAGATACTGGATTTCATGCTAGTGTCCCAGAGAAGAAAGGTAAAATCAGAGGAGCACGAGTGGAGGAACCAGATAATCACATTGCCGAGACTTTATCCCAACTTAAGCAAGCAAACGAATGGCTGGACAAAGTTAAAAGTGATCATCACTGTAGTGATGATTCTTTGTTAGAGAACATAGAAAGATTAAAGAAGAAAATATACTCCTGCTTGCTACTTTATGTTGATTCAGCTGCATCAGCTATTGGAGTATCAACAAGCTCGTGACTGACAAGATAACTAAGCTGCCATGTAACAACGAAATAACTGTACACATTGAACTAGAACCTTAACTGTAAACATTGTGTGCACTAATTCATTGTATATACTATATAGAAGAAAAAGATATCATACATGTGAATCTAATGAACATTCTAATTGTTGCAGAGATGTGCCAAAATAAAAAATCAAAATCTAACTGCCATTCTTACCGAAGTTGACAAGTTAAAATGGGTACATAGACAAGATCAAAGAATTTGTGGAAGAGCTAATAGATAATGAATAGTTATATTGCCAAGACACTGTGATATAACCGAAAATAGAAACATAAGAAGTGCGTAGAAATCTGCAGCTTATGATGAGCCTACAATTTGTACATGTTCAGACACTCCAAAACAGCTTCAAGATGCACACAAGAGTTCTAGCTTTGGGTTTAGTACTGCCTAAAAGTCAAATTCAGACGACCTTGTCGGAGGTTTGTTTCTTGAACAAGAACCTTGGGGGCTGTATCTTTGCGAATTGATCTAACGCCATGAAAGACATTTCTGGATTTGCCACCAAATAATAGAACATCTCCAGATTCCAAGACTACCATCTCTGCCATGTCATCATTCCTCTGATCACTATACACGAACTCGGCTGAATCTCCAATAGAAAATGATACGACAGGTAATCCCTTTTGAATGGACTTTGCACTCTCATCTTTGTCCTGAAAGATACAAGGAATTCAAAACTAATGATGCAACAAACGTTCAAGCTTAATGAAATCAAGAAGATGTTTGAAATACTAACCTGATGGAGACCAAGTCTCCCCGTGGATGTGTAGAAGTTAGCAATACAGATGTCTGGTGACATACATGGTATCTCATCTTCTCCTTTCGTCTTCTTTGAGCTTGTAGCAACAACGGACTGTGAGTCTTTGATTGCTTTCTGAACAAACTGATTGAACTCGAAAGGAATTTTTGGTGGAATAGAACCATCATGTGGTCGAGTATCTCCATATCGAGATGTTTGAGGGTCCCAGTTTCTCCCCAGGCACATCATTTTCAAGCGCAATGATGCTCCATCTCCATAACCTGGTTGATAGAAGCCTCCTTCACCCAAACCGAGCTCCCGGCATTTCTTCACAATCATTACCTAGATGCAATTTGAAAAGCAGAAAGCGCATAAACGATGAATATAAGATAAGACAGATACGAGCACACATTTCAAAAAGAAGGAAAAAGGAAGAGAGAGAGTACTTACTTGATCGTTGATTGACAAGTAGTTCTTGAGAAGTACCATCCCAGGTCTAATAACATTTCCAGTGTACCCCTTAGTAGCTCTCCTCTTTTCTCTGTTCAGTTCCTTTAAGGAGGGGTTCAGAGAAATCACCTTCTTCTCGGGGCAGATATCAAAAAGTCTAGTGTTGCTTTCATCCGAAGCGTTCCCTACACCACCAGACTTGCGAGCACTATCATGCTCCTCAACACTAAAAAGCTCAACCTTCTTATCACTTGTAGAAGACACAGACACTTGGCCAGAGAACGAAACATCTCTCCTCCTATTCACTAGATCACAAGACATTCTACCGCCATTCTTACCCTCACGTTCTCTAGTGACAGGCGAGGCAGATGGTTGCAAAAGATCAACGTTATCTCCAGAACACTTGAAAGCAGAACCTTCGTCAGGTTGCTTAGTAGAACCTACACCATCCTCTTGGGACTTTACTTCTTGTTGAGCAGCCTTTTCCACTAATCCCACATTGGAAACCTGGGATGTCTTCTCAACGTACACTTGCACAGGTCTACTACATCTTCCACGCCCTCGAGACCCCCTACCTCTATTACCCGAAGATTCATCCAAAGACCTATCAACTGTAACCTGTAGATTACAAAAAGGAAGATAACACTCACTAGCAAGCAGCAAGCAAAGGCTAACATCAATTAAAAACGAGAAATGAATAACGAGACGACAATCAAGTTAACTTACCGGACTTTGGTTTGTTTGACGGTTTGGTCTTTGCCGAGACGCTTGAGAGCGGCCCCTAGGACCCCAACGGCCACCACTGGAACTCCAACCTTCGCCGTGATTCATCGCTTCAACTCTCAAAGATGGTAACTTTGAACTGAATCGTTCCAACTATCCAACTCGATCGTTCCCTTTTTATACGCAAAGGTTGCAACTTTTCCCCAAAGAGACTCTTCGGTTTCTGAGCCTTTTGAGTTTCAGTGTATAACCACTTCGCACTTCGTGCACCGTCTCTGGCGATGCTGACTCAGCACGCCACGTCATTGTAACCGAGAGGGAAAAACACTCTAGATGAATAAGAGGATTTGCTTTGTGTTCGACGTTCGATTATTTCCCGACAGTTGTTCTTCGGTTCCACTCCCGACCATCCGCAGCAGGGGCTTTAGTGAGATTCATGGGCTCGGGTTCTAAGGGACCGAGGATTAAAATCAAATAAAAAATGGGTTCGTTTTGATGAATCGGGCCTTAGGAGTGATCCCGTATGAAGCGGATTCACGCCACGCGTCGGGTCTTGATTTGTTGAACGAAAGCGTGTAGAGGAGGAGGAAAATAGGACTTTCCCGTGTATCGAGTCATTTTCCCTTCTCCACCAAAAAGCTAGGGTTTCGTTGCGAGAGGTGATTTCTCGTGCGACGCCGTGTCCCTTTTCTTTTCTCGTTGTAATCGACGACGGAGTGTCTTTTCCTCTTCCTCTAGTGAGTTTCGAGTAGATCGACGTTTGATTTGGGTCGATTTTGTGGTCGAAACAGTTTTTTCCGATTTGAAAAAAAATTGGGGGTTTCGAGTTGGGGATGTAAATCGTTTTTTATATTGATGTTCTAATAGATTCGATTTCTTTTACAGATGGATCCCTCAGAAGAGAGAAAGTATTCAAAGAGGCAAAAGGACTACATCAACATGCTCTCATACACTTGCGATTCAGAATATGGGATTCCGAGAAGGTGTTCCTGTGGTGGGAGAATCATCGACGAGGTTCGAGTGAAGCAGGAGTACGACATCCTTCCTGGGAAGCGTTTCTTCACATGCGCCAACTACGAGGTAAGACTCTGAACAACATTTTCATTCTTTGCTTTTATACACATACGTATGCTAATATTTTTTTGGTTGTAAACAAGGCTGATGGGTTTCACTACCGTCAGCCTTGGGTGATTGGTGTCCAGGAGCAGATTGAAATCTTCACTAAGCGTCTGGAGGAGGCTGAGGAGGTGATGAAGTTCGTACCGAGTCTCAAAAACCAGATTGAGACACTAGAGGTTAGTAAACTATTTTTGTTTTCTGTTACATATTTGTCTACATATTTTTTTAATAACTTGATATTTTAATAAGACATTTTCCTTGTTTATTCCATTTGCAGGCACAGGCTACAGGGCTCAGTCGTCAGGTTGATCGCCTCACTGCGGAGGTTTATAACCTCACGGTGCAAGTAGCTGACCTGGAGAAGCTCTGCTTCGAATAACCACGAAAGGTTAGATATCTTAACTGAACTAGAACTACTCATTTGGGTTGCTGCGTAGCTAGACGTTAACTATAACTGAAGTAGGTTGAGTAGAGCTTTAAATGATCTGAACTAGCTAGAGTAGAACTCGTACTTGATTTTTCTTTATCATTCATTGTTGTGTTTGTTGGTTAAAGTATAAAAATTGTTCGAGTTAAGTAAACTTGATTTGATGTGTAATGAATGCTAACTGTGAATAAGTAGTTGTGTATTAAAATTTAGTTGTTGGGTAATTAACTGTGGTTGTTGTTGTGTAATTAACGTCAGTGAAACTAGTTTAAAACATAGTGAATTCACTTATAAAAAACACAAACAATCCACTTAAAAATCACTAAAACCTCTAAACATCAAACATAACCAAAACACCAAATGGACCCCTTTTCCCTAAACTCTCCCGGGTTTGTTAACCAGTTAGGCTCACAGAGCAGTCCACCAGTAGACCTAGACTCTGGTGAGACACTTGTTAGCTCTCCCGGGTTAGTTAAACTAGTGGAATGGAGAAAGTGGTCAACCAAAGAAGACATTGTGATGATCAGTGCTTGGTTAAACACCAGCAAGGATCCCATTGTCAGTAATGAACAGAAGTTAGGATCCTTTTGGAAGAGGATAGAAGAGTATTTTAATTCGAGTCCTCACCTCGTTGGCTCCCTTCCAAGACACTGGAGTCAATATAAGCAGAGGTGGGGAAGGGTGAATGCTGAGGTCTGCAGGTTTGTGGGATGCCATGAAAGTGCCTTGAAAGAGCAATCGAGTGGTCAAACAGAGAATGATGTCATGAAGGCTGCTCATGACATCTTCTTGAACGACTATAGTGTCAAGTTCAGTCTTGAGCATTGCTGGAGGGAACTTCGGTTCGATCAGAAATGGAGATCACACTCTCAACCGAAGGAGAAAAGTAAGAAAGGTGGTCCGGAGGTGGTGGCTGACGAGGAAGAGGCCAGGCTTCCGGGTGTTAAAGCTAGCAAAGCTGCCAAACGCAAGAAGCCGGACGAAACAGCTTTTGATCGGATACAAACCATCCTAGCTCAGAAAAACACCCTATCCAAACAAAAGATCCTAGATCGCCTCTTAGCAAAAAACATAGACACACTATCTGATCATGAAGTGGCTCTTAAGAATAAACTAATATCTGAAATGCTTTGATTTGGTTAGTGTATTAGCTTGTGTATTGATTTTGTTCTCTTTTGTTTTGTTAGTGTATTGATTCTGTTCTCTTTTGTTTTGTTAGTGTATTGATTCTGTTATCTTTTGTTTTGCAGGTCACGGGTTGGAAGGGATGGGTGTGCAGGTCATGGGTTGGAAGGGAAGGGTGTTGCAGGTCACGGGTTGGAAGGTTTTGTTTCTATATGTATGTTTGCGGATATTTTTAGCAAGGGAAAGTGTAGAATTTTGTTCCTTTCTACACTTCATCACGGATGTAATATGTATCTATAGGTCTTTTGGTTTTGTTGTAACAATGTACTTGATTCACGGATGTAAAACAATTGCCTCTCTCTATATAATGTGTTGTGACCAAAGTAAAACAATTGCCTCTCACGGATGTAAAACAATCTCCTTTTGCTTTTGTTTCTTTTCTCTTCTTCTCTTCTCTGTTCTCTCATCGTTCAAGCAACAAACAACCAGAGTTGAAGGTTCAAGTGACAAGGTAAGTTGAAGGTTCAACCCAAACTTTTCAGAATTAAGTAACAAATTAACATAATGTAACAAAAATTATAGATTATGATACAAAATATGATAGAGTAATAATTTAGTATTATGACAACTTTTATATAATATATTTAAAAAAATTAGATTATGAATAAATAGGACACATTCAGCTATGGAAAGATTATTTCCACGAAAATAATACAATTGTTTGGAGAAGAGTATCTACGAAGACCTACAGCCGAGGATCTTCAAGATTACTCGATGTTGGAGAGGTACGGGGGTTTCCGGGGATGATAGGCAGCATCGACTATATGCATTGGGAGTGGAAAAACTGCCCAACAGCTTGGAAAGGTCAGTTCACACGTGGTGCAGGAAAGCCGACAATTGTCTTAGAAGCCGTAGCATCACAAGATCTTTGGATATGGCACGCATTTTTCGGCTTACCAGGTACCCTCAACGATATCAATGTTCTTGATCGGTCACCTATTTTTGATGACATCTTACATGGTCGAGCACCTAAAGTTAAGTTCAAGGTCAACAACCACACTTATCGTATGGCATACTATCTTACGGACGGAATTTATCCAAACTGGTCAACATTTATCCAATCCATCCCACTTCCTCAAGGTCCTAAAGCCGAGAAATTTGCAGAAAAGCAAGAATCTGCCAGAAAAGATGTCGAACGGGCTTTTGGAATATTGCAGTCGAGGTTTGCAATTGTTAAAAATCCAGCTCTACAATGGGACAAGGAAAAGATAGGAAAGATAATGAGAACTTGTGTCATATTGCACAATATGATAGTAGAGAACGAACGACACGGATACGCTCAAATTAATACTTCTGAGTTCGAGTCAGGAGAGTCAAGCAGAAGTTCTAAGGTCACAAGGAGAGATAGTATTCATGCTCGTGATATGTTAGACATACGCAGAGAAATTCGAGATCCAGAAAAGCATGCTCGTTTAAAAGCTGATTTAATGGAAAATATTTGGCAAAAGTTTGGTGATGAAGATGAATAAGTTTTGTATGTTTTTCAATTTCTCAATTTATGTAATCTACTCTTAATGTATTCAATAAAATGTTTTCATAATTTTAATAATATATTTTAATAATATATTTATGTTTTCTGAATATTTTCCATTTTTTATTTTTTTAAATTAATATTATTATTTTATTCCTATGAACTCATTCCTCGGATTCACTAATGCATAAAATAACAAATCCGGATTCATAACTGTTCATGGGCCCACAAAAAAATATTAAAAAATGTTGGTGAACCCCCCTTTGGGATTCACCATTGCTCATGCTCTAGCGTTGACCTTCGTTTGGGTTCCCAAAGTCTGTTTTGTGCGTCTTGGTTTCGTTTGCTGGATCTTTCAGACATGTGAGAGTACTTTCTACTGTCTGCTCTTTAGATCATATCTACTTGCAAAGCTTTAACCTTTTCATTTTAAAGTAGATTAATCAAGTTTGGTAATGGAATATTTCGTATATGCATGGCCCTTGTCTGCTTAAGATCAGAGAGATGATGATAATAAGTAGGGCCTATTTAAAGACTGATAGTTCTTTTTATCTGTGTGCTTTTATTTTCAGGTTTAGGCCTAGAGTTCTTGTTGATGTGAGCAAAATAGATATGTCTACCAGAATCTTGGGTTACCCCATCTCAGCTCCAATCATAACTACTCCAACATCAATGCATATGTTGGCTCATCCAGAAGGTGATCAATCTATATTCTATGAAATTTTTAGATTTGGAAATTTGATTTTTGATTTGGATTGTATGTTAGGAGAAACCGCTACTGCAAAAGCTGTAATAATGGGAACTTGATCTCTCAGATTTCAACAAAATTATCACAATGTATACACTCTGACAAGTCAAATCTCTGGTCTGGGAAGAAAATGAGCTGTCTCTGAGCACCCGGAGAGGAAGAAGCTGTTTCTGAGTTATAAGGCAAGGCAATATCAGGATGATGAAAGGTCCTCCTGGAGCTCCAACTGGGACAGACGATACTCTCTCTCAAACAACATAAACTCCTGCATTTTGTATTGCATCCAAATCGTTTAGATGGCTCTCACTTACTAAGTATAACTAATTTGCAAAAGGAATAGTAAAGGACGGCGAGCCTTTGATATTGTTCTTCAGACAGTAACGCATTGACTATTACTAACCTGTAACTGTAGCTGACTGAATAAAGAGAGAAAACCAGCCTCATCAGAAGCCACGAGCTCAATCAGTTCATCATGATCCTCAGATGGATTTCCCGACTCCATTAGAAAAACAGACACCTGCAAGTAAGTCGTTGCAAATAAGATTATCACACTTTTTTATATTCCCTTCAAAGAAGATTATCAGACACTTCTTTTACAAGTCCGCAGATAGATATGGAAGAGGCTAGTTGCAAATAAGAGGTCTTACCTGCATAGATCGAAGAACGAGCTCTGGAAGACAGCATTTCCTACAGAGACCGCGGACGATATAAGTTGCAGGTGTGTCAAGCGAGCCCTCTTTGCTTGAATACCAAGCGTCTAGGCGGGAAATATCCATTGTAACACCTGCCTGGAACCGGGTAAGCTCACCTGCAGGCAAATTTATTTATTTTGCTTGTTTTATTTGATGTTGATGATTTCATCTGGAATGAAATATCTCCAAATTTATATGGAGAAATGAGGTAAACCAAAGTGCAGGAGAAACCTTTAAATCCAGCTGCTGCAACTGCACTTAAAATACCCCCGTCATTGGCATTATGTGGCCCAAGTCCATCACCCTCAGTTGCTAAACACCGGAGCACAACCTCAATGCAGTAGCTATCCCTTGACGAAATGGATACATTTACCTGCAGCAAAGATCAATGTAAGTAACACGTACCTGACTACTTTCGAGATTGTGTCACATCTTTAGAAAACACCCAAATTTGTTGCATAACTATTTAAGACAAAAACTTGCGTCCAGGGAGTACCATTAGCTGACGGTCTAAAACAACTTCCTCAGTGACAGAGGCGTAGAGCGCACTCATCAATGCCGCACAAATAGTGGCATCTGGACGCAAACATTCACCGGAAGGCAAACAGAGCATCGCAGTGGCATGCAACTCAAGGAACATATGTTCTTCTGATTCGAATACATTGTCTTCGAGAAATGTCAACCAGGGATTGTCTTTCCCTATATAATGAATGAGGTTAAAAACTATCACATTTAACAGCATATTCAACAAATGTAAAAATTGATCTTCTTGCATACAAGTCAAACATGGATTATAAAAGTTTAACGCCACTTACTGAGGAGCAGTAACAAAGACGAATCCAAAGTCTCTTTGGCTGCTACCATAGCTTTCTTATTTTCCTCTTCTGATAGATCAGTAACTTCAGCATTCTCTACTTGGAATTTTAGCCAATTGCGGTATTTTGCGTCACATGAATAATATTCATTCTATTTAAAAACAAAGAGATACGTAGTTAGACACTTAAACTTTTATATCTACGGAATAACCAAAAGAAAAAGTGTAGTGAAGCATACCCAGTCTTGGAACTCTTGCAAATTCTCGGAAATATAATCTACGAGGGTATCTTGATTTTCTGAGAGTTGCTTCAGAGGTTCAGCAAGGAAACTAAGAAGTGTGTGCGCACCCACAGGAGTTGCAGGCACCCTCCACATGGCAATTAAAGCAAACTCTCGGAAAAGAATGTTGCTGTAGGGAGGGACAGAAGGTTAAACCATGAAACAAAGGCAAAAGTGATGTTAATAACAGACACTTTACATATTAAAAAGGATTCTGGTTCAGTTAACTCTTCACATTCATAAAGGAATTGAGAAAATGGATAACTGAGCTGCGATTAGTATACATGTGTCAGAGTTATTGAGCGTACCTGTGCATCAAAGATCGCAGGAGTAATTTGGAAGTGACATCCTTGACATCCTTTATAGTAGATGGAGGTGTAAAACAGAGCCACTGGATGGCTATGGCTTTTTGAAGACTCTGTTGACGATGCTGCTCTGCAACATCAACTGAGGGATCATATTTTGCAAGTTTAATTTCCCGGGATCTTGACAAAACCCTGTGAATGTTCCATAAAATTATATTTTCTGAGCTTACTAGAGTAAAACGTATCTCACTATTACCATATAATAAACCAGGAAAAGATCTAGACCATTTGAATACCTGTCAACTATTTCCTCAAAATTTCCTTGTGAGTCATCCACATGAGAGAATGGCAAGTATTCCATAGCGGAGAGGAAGATTTTGTACTTCACATGTACGCTAGTTTTCATGGCAGACGGAAACAAATGTCAAGGAATTTACATTATGCCATACACGTACAAGCAGAGGGTGCTTGTCCGCAAACATAAATATTTAGTTGAGAGGATCACACAATGCAATATGAAAGACTCTCTTCCAATATTTATCATCCAACAGCTGATAATTAGAAATTACCTGCTATGCATCCTTAGCTCCATCATGTGTACAAAAAGTTCAATGCAGCGGTGACCAGCAAGCTGAGATGCATATATTCCTACTAGTTCCTCATGTTGTTTTGAAAATAAGAACATCGAGTACCTGGTAGCATTTCACAGATTACTAGAAAGCACACTGAACGTAATATGAATGTATTGGTATGTATTTAAATTCCAAAAAGGCAGTCTGTTGCTGCAGCGGAACCAACTCGAAGTGACTCACATATGAAGAATAAGATCTCCAACGTTACTGAGCTTCTCCCTGTCCTTGATTTCATCAGCAAGCATATACCTAAGAACAAGCACCACGTGAGCACCGAACTTTATCATATGAGGATCGCCATGGGGCCTGCAAGATGCATAACATATTGAGTCAATTTTTTTAAAAAAATTGTTATTTTCTTTGCAATAACCAAGGAAGAACAACAAATATGCAGAAGGTATCGTCAATAAGAAACCCCTACCACTTCCCTGAGTTTGGAATTTTTGTTAATTCGAATGAAAATAATGCTATAACGGAATTATTTAACACAAGTGAAACTATCTAGAGAAAAAATATTGATTACCTAAAGTTGCTTTGATCATCTTCTAAGGGCGCGATCCACGACCATATTATATCAAGAAGATGTGAGATATCCCCCTTCATAAGGTTCATCTGCAAAAGAAAGTATCAGGGATGATTACGCACATAATACATGGTCCCTAGCTTGACAGAAACATGTTTGGCATCTAAGATACCTGTATTTGCCGGTGCTGCTCTTTGCATCCCCTGACAACAGCTTCGTGTACCATTTCCCTATGCCAAGAAAAAAACAATACGTTGCGCTGTAGCTTTTTACGGGAAAGACAGAGAAATTTCCCAATATTTGTATGCATACCCTGAGTGGAGTTTCTGAAGAAGAGCAGAAAGATCACGGGGTTGTTGGTTTAGAACATGGAGCGGCCAATCTTCTGGCCCAAACGAAGCCTGAGAACCATTTTGCATAGTTTCAGGGCTTTCATCAAGACGGCTTCTAAACCTTTCTGCCAAGCCTGGCTTTGATTGGGCGAGTTCTAGATCAACTTGAACATCAAGCCATGATTTTGCCATCGCCCAGCAAGCTGACTGCAGAAAAATCACCGTTGATACTAAGATAATGCCAATGCCCGCAGAACACAGAATAATGCCAATGGCAGCCAAGTAAGCAATGTTGAAATATGCTAAATAAAAAATCAGATTACACAAGTGCGCATGTTTTACCTCCCAATCAGTACAAACTGGTAAGATGCGGTTCAGGTTGCTACATTGGTTTGCAAAAACAGCAACTTCATGTTTGCCGCCATCCTGCTCTGCGATTTTCTTCAGAAACAAAGATTTATAAAAATGCAGTTTTTAGTTTCAGTTAGATGGAAAAAAAAAGAATTTAATAAATGTAGAAAGCAACAAGAATTCGTATTACCTCTGAGGCGCAGTAAGAAGCCCATTTCCACAGACGTAGCTGATTGCCAAAGCCACTTTCCAGCTCGATAGCCTGGAGAGTGCTATTTTTTCCATTCTTTACCAGTGCCTCAACAGAAGGAAACATGTCCGTTCCAGAAAAGGGGCATAAAGTTGCAGCTCTCCATGGCTGACGAAGAATAAATTAAAATCAATTTAGTAGATAAATACATTTTTAACTAAGATAATTCATATACCTAGTAACATTACCTGCCCAGCGGACCTGCAGAGATCACATGCCTCCTCTATTCTCCCAGCCCTTATCAAAATCCAAACATCCTCAAGAAGAGATTCATCTTGTTTCTGCCAAAGAAAGGTTGTAAGTAATCATTTTTTCAACAGCTATAACAAGATCTTCACACCACAGATATTGACATCCACAGGGAGGCAAGACCATACAAAAGAAGCACTATACGCCCTAGAACAAGCAATATAGCTACATATAACTGAGAATAAACTATTAGTTATGAAAGGCAAAAATGGGAGGCAGTTCTGACAACCTCTTTCAAATTTTAAACCTATTCCTCCAGAACTCATTGCTGTCTGAGCTGTGGGCAGTCCCGCTAGAACTAAACCTAACTTCAACCATGGCTGAACAGACTTACATTGTCATCAGGAAGAAGACGCGCATGTTCACGAGTTGGAGCATCAAAGTCCAAATGGCGTACAGTGTCAGCGGCAGAGCCAGTTTTCTTGAGGTGCCTCTGTGTGTGATGCCACACTCCAGCGTTAGGAAGATAAGTGCCCACATGAGATCCCCGCACCTAGGAACATTTATATTTCTTGGTGACTAAATTCTTATCGACTGTAAATTAGCTGTGTCAATCTGAGGGTTCATCACGCAATTCTTTACCTAAGTTGAACAAAGCCTAGGAAACAGTACCAACATCCTAAATATATGGCGAGTAGGGAACACAAACACCTGACACTGATTTCAGAAGCAACAATATTGTCTAGGTGTTCTATAGGAGTTTCTAAGATTCGATACATATACAACCAGATCAAAAATTCTCTAGGTATAGAGCAAATACTACTAGAAAAGAAAAGCAGCAGCAACCATTTTGTTCCACTTCTGTTCCTTGTAATCGTGATAAGTTAGAGTAAGCAAATTACAATTAGTGAGTTTACTAACAATCCTATGAATGAGCTCTACCTAGGAATAAATTACCACATCACATAGTAAAGCATCATGCCAAAGTGAGACTGGTAAAGTAATATACTGAAGAAGAACATATTAAAATAGACACCTTCCTTTCCAAATCAAGTGATTTGGAAGCTAGTTCTTCCAGCCACAGGACTATCCGAAGGCATAGCTGAGCTGTATGGTCGTTTACAACAAACTGACAAGCCTCCAAATGAGATGTTGATGGTGACTGCAGACATCAAACAAAGTCACCACATCCATTCGTTAGTGTACTAAATAGGAATGAATCATTTGGAAACGTATGAAGTGAAAAATGCATTACCATAATCAATTCCTCTGGAACTTCTTCAGTAGCTGCAAGAACAAGAAGTATCGTCAATAATACCCTCTCTAGGTAAATATGAAAATATCACATGACACACACAGCTTTAACAGAGATCAGTAATCAAAGAGAACACAAAGCCTACCCTACTCCGAAACCCCCAAGAAAATAGATAGATGGAGCTGAGATTCCTAACCTTTTCCATATAGGTTCCATAGAAGTGACCAGGATGCAGCCTCACCAAGCAAAAGCTGAGCCTTCTGTCTCATAAGTTTATCCTCTACAACCCGATGTCTTATATCTGATCCATACCTGTAGATAACAGAAAATGCAATGAACAAGAAAGAAAAGGTTAAAGTTGAAGAAGCTTGACGGTCCACCTCTCAGAGACAGAAGACGTACCTAATTGATTGTGAAACATCCCTGCATGACTCCTCAAGTCTTAATATAAGATCAGGAATGGGCATGAGTCCTGCAGAACAAAGACGTCATAATTACAATTAGGGATAACCAGACACAAATGAGACTCTGGCAAGTAGCAACTAAATAAGGGAATCCTATAAGCCCAACGTTAAAATGCAAAAACGATAAAACCTATAAACAGGAACATTGATTAGCGAGATTTTTGAAAATAGTGAGAACCACACACGCATGCAGAAACACACTCAAATATCTGCATATTCATGTATATACAGTTATACACATACTCAAAATGAAGATTAATATATCATACTAACCTTGAAGAGCAGAATCAAATAGGGAAGCAAAGAGAGCAAAGGTTGTATCTCCACTCTCGGCCAACTCATCATTCTCAATCTTGCAAGCCTTGAGTGACTGACTTTCAACTCGGCGAAACAAAGCCTCATCATCACCATCCAGAATTCCAGCACTTTCCCTCTTGGAAGCAGAGAGGGGATTTGCAGGTGTTCCTTGGTAAAGATCGGTGTGAAAGTTATCAACCTCTTCTTTAATATTTTCGAGAAGCAAGGCTGTATTTGTTGGACTATGGATGGAATGCCCATCATAGAGTAACCTGTTCTCACTGACATTCGGACTCGGGAATTCCTCATGTGGCGATGTAGAGTGTCTCTTCCTGCAATGTATAGTGTAGTTTTACATACGTAGGAATACCTCAAACACATAAAGAAGTGATCTTAAGACAGTACGCATCAATGCAGAGTTACATGAGACAAAGAAAAGAAAAAAAAAAGGTCTATGAGGCTGACTCCTAGCTACTTAAGTGCATCTTTATTAGTGCACAAAACCCATACGCAGTTTACATCAACTTAACCCATAAACCTAACAAGAATCAGACCATAAGAGAAAATCCAAAACCTCAACCAAAGTACGGACCTTTCGAAAAGAATCGCATTCAACTTTTGCTACAATCACCCAATTTAGAATCTGCTTACAATCAAACCCATAACCCATGAAAAAAAAAAAATCTAAAAACCCCAACATGATGACACAATCGAAGCTTCTAGGCATCGTCACCTAGAAATCGAGAATGATTAGCCAAATCGAAGAAAGTATAGTGGGGATCTTTACCCATAACGACGGAATCGATCCCTAACAGTGAGGACCTCGGGGTCGAAGTAGCTAGGAGAAGTGTCCATATCCATCTCCATTTCTTCCCCCAACGAAATCCAACCTCAAGTTGCAAAGCTCGAGCGTCTATTAGGGCTGTGTGTTTGCTCGTTAGAATCTAAAACCCTACAAAAATCCCTCCGCCTGGTGGAAAACGTCGCCGGCACCACTCTACTCGGGAACACTCACGCGGCTAGATTGATTTAAAGCAGAAAAAACTCCTAAAACGCAGCGTTTCAACTTTGAAGCTCGGTGAAAGAGGTATAAGTGTAATTAAATAGGATCTTAGGGGCACCACTGCAAAATGAACTATCACGCGAGCAAAAAGCTGGTCAAAACGCCGCGTTTTAACCTTCGAGGTCAGGTCAGAGGGCATAAGTGTAATTAAATAGAAAGACAGGGCCAGTCTCAAACGTCATTTTATAAAACAGCGAGCGAAAGCGGGTTTAAGCTCTCTCCCAAAGCGTTGTTTTATCCTCAGAGTTCTACTCAGAGTCAGCGAGGGATCTTCGAAGATGGCTGCGATTATCCGGTGTTACTCCTCCTTCTCCCATACTTCCGGCGGCCGACCTCCGCCGCGCGACAAATCTCGAGGTCCAGGTTAGCTCATTGTCTGGATCAGATTTCCAGTTTAGAGTCTCAGTTACTTTGTAAGTGATCCTCATTCGCCTAATGAGGAGACATCAGAATCTCGGAGATTGAACATTTTTTTAGCATTTTGGGAACTGTTTGGTTCCCTAGAATATGTTCAGGGTATCATAGATAACAATGGTGTGTAGTAAGCGTGAGATCATTGTTGTTCTCATTTGTATTCTTACGGGGAGCTTTGATGTCGTTGTGATACATCTCCGTCTCCGTATTGGTGTCCCAAGAAGAGCTTAGAAAGCAAACGACTTAACTGGTTTTCACGGATTGTGTTTTGCATCCCTATAAAGTAGTTCAAACTCGCGTCATACTTATTTCGCCGTTGCTTTGTTTCAGAGACTGGAAAGTTAGCTAAATCTATTGGTTACTCCTTAGTCACAACACCTGGGGCTCATCATCATCCCACCTCCAAGATTAAACCTTTGTCTACCAACCCCAAGGAGCGGGAAAGAAAGGGAATCTTTCAAACACCATTTGACAGCGTGCAAACTTTTGACAAGTTATCAGCTTTTGAGGTATGTTGGTGAGTTCCAGTTAAGAAACCTACGAGTTTTCTGTTTTTTGGATACCATTTATTGCTTGACTCAGCTTTTGTTTTATGTTGTTAAGTTTTCTATTGTGATAGTAAGCCTTTAGACATAGATGTGGCAGGGAATTGGGAGGCTCAAGTTACCGATGATGGCAGTTTTGTTGACTAACTCGATTCTGATGGGTACACCACTTGAAGCTTTGGCTGCTGAGGTTTGTGAGCCAGAGAACTCCATGTTCAGCATGCCAATTTTGTCGCTTGTAGCTCTTGTTGGAGCCACTGTTGGAGGTAGTAATGTTCTCTTTCTTCAGTATATGCTTGTATACAAATGGGTTGTAACACTTTTTGTTGTGCACTAACCAGGGTTGCTTGCTCGGCAGAGGAGAGGGGAGTTACAGAGGTTGAATGAACAGCTACGGCAGATCAACGCAGCTCTTAGGAGACAAGCGAAAATCGAGTCTTACGCACCAGGCTTAAGTTATGCACCGGTAGGAGCTAGAATCCCAGAGAGCGAGATCATCATGGAACCAAAGAAACAAGAGTTGATTTCCAAGTTGAAAACAGGAAAGACCTTTCTGAGGAATCAAGAGCCAGAGAAAGCTTTTGAAGAGTTCAAGACAGCTTTGGAACTTGCCCAGAATCTCAGAGACCCCATCGAAGAAAAGAAGGCTGCTAGAGGCTTAGGCGCTTCGCTGCAACGTCAAGGAAAGTATAGAGATGCCATACAGTATCACAACATGGTTCTAGCCATCTCAAAGAGGGAAGGAGAAGATTCTGGGAGCACTGAAGCATATGGAGCTATCGCAGATTGTTACACTGAGCTGGGAGATCTCGAGAAAGCAGGGAAGTACTATGACACCTACATTGCTCGGTTAGAGACAGACTGATTCATCCGCATTGTCTTTTTGTATGTTTGTTGTGTTCATGTCAAATCACATAAAATGGATATGGGTATCCCTTTTATTGCAAATAATGTTGTTTTGTCTTGCAATCCATAGCTAAGCATACAACTGAAGGTAATACTTTATATAGATAAGCGAGAGAAGACACACACACACACAAACAAGTTCTATAATAAAACAAACAAAAGCAAAGAGATCCAAAGAGAAATGTGACATCGGCGCTACAACTCGTGGTTTATTACTGGTAGTACATGAGCTGCTGGGCAGAGGCTACATTCTGAAAGCCACCGTCATACATGGCTACATTGGTTCCGGCTGCATTGATCCCATGAGCTGCCTGCCTTAGAGGATGTTGACCCTGTGGATGCATCAAAGCCATCTTGCTTAGGGCCAGTTGTCTCTCATAGGCTAAGAGATCAGCTGCAGATAGACCAGGCACTGGTGCTGGGGCAGGTGGAGGAAGTGGGTTTGAGGCTGTTCCTGGTGGAGTTGGTTTGCTGCCCCATGAGCACTACAATCAAAATTATAACACAGATCAAATGTCAGATTACATTCTAAGTGTCATATAAAGAGAGAGTTTGTTTAATGGTAAAAGTACCTTAATCTGTCTGTTAAAGAGGTAAGGCTGAGAGTTGCCCATCTGAATAGCAAGAGCAGCCTCGGGATGTGTGTAATATCTCACAAAACCAAAGCCTTTGTCTCGTTGGATGCGGACCTCTTCAATAACTCCAGCACCAAGAGCATGGAAGAAGCGGTGTAGATCAAGCTGAGTTACCTGCAAGACAGATAGTTGTAAACATGATACTGATGCAGTAATATATCAGAGCCTAAAAGCTGCTTTTGGTTTAATAGTAAACCAAGAAACATGGACTTACCTCAGGGGCGAGGTTTCCCACATACACAGTGGTAAACTGAGAGTTGTTCTCAGGAGCATCCTCATTTGAGGTCTCTTTCCCATCCTCTGAACAATCAAACGGCCAGTGTAGCTTTGTTAGCTATGAGTGTTTCACATTACCCAGTAAAACAGTACAGAGCTCACATGTGTTTCAACTTTCAAGAGAAAATCAATGTCACCGATTCCACGTAAACGAGAAAGAAAAAGGAATCAGAGTTTACACAGTAAAAGAAATACAACCTGAGGAGCCAGTTGTAAGTTCCACAACACTTTTTCCATCAGAACTGTGCTTGTCCTCACCAGAAATAGCGCCTTTTGTGGCCCAATTGCATCTGATCTGCCTGCTACTTAACCACTTACCTGCGAAAAGATTATAGACGCAATAATTAAGTGCTAAGAATAAAGAGAGAACCCCAGTTCTTAAAGCTTAGCTAGACTGACACAGAGGTTAAACAACATTTACAGCTTTTGATAAGTCTGCAAGAAAACACACAGAATCCTACACGGGCATCTCTTTCGAGGCACAGTACCATCCAACATTTAAGAGTTTCACAATCAACAAAGCATAGTTCAGAAAAATAATGAAGTCCTAATATCACAGCTACTAGACAATCCTTACCATTCATCTCATTTATGGCAGTTTGAGCATCCTGCAAATTAAATTAACATTTCTATCAGTCCAAAAAAATCATTACCAATCCTCGAGCTACAAAGAAAGATACACAACTCGTGATACCTGTTGATTGCGGAAGGAAACAAATCCAAAGCCTCTTGAGCGGCCAGTTTTTTGGTCCCACATAACTCTTGCATCCCTTCATGTGAATAATGAACTTAGACTCAGTTAAAAATGAAACGTATCAGCAGATAATGCTTAATCAATAGGGGAAGGAACTTTGTTATCCTGAGAGTTTTGTTTACCATCAGAATCACTTAACCATTATAGCATTTGTTAACGACAGAATGGTAGAATTCGCTAACAAAGAGTTTGACCAAGCATGAGAGGACTTACGAACAAGTGGAAAAAACAGAAAAGCTTTGATATAATGCAGCGTCAGTAACATCTGGACTGAGATCTCCAACAAAAATGTTGTAGTGACCTGCATCCAATGGAGACATAAGCATTTAGGCAGCATCTAAACTTTTCTAGAAACACTTAGAAAAATCAAAAACTTACTAGATGTATCTTCCCTCTGACCAGTGGCATAAGCCCAATTGACTTTGATAGGCTGTCCGAACCTGTGAACTCAAGTATTAAAACCTTAAAAGTGAAAGCGTTCCAGGAATAAAGAGGCGAACAGAACAACGAAGATTGTTCCTTACAGGTGTCTTCCGTTGAGTGACAGTATAGCCAGCGCAGCGGATCTTCGGTCAAAGTAGTGAACAAATCCATAAGATGACTGTGAAATCAGAAAGAAGCATACTACTTTTAGTTATGTTCACAATGTTAAAGACAATAAAGAAACAAAAACAGGTGGACTTAGAATCTTTATACCTTATCCTTTCTGATGAGTTTACTGCTTTCAACAGGGCCGGTGCTTGTAAAAATCTCGTTGAGAAGAGGCTCTGTGACCTGTGTATGGATGTTCCCAACATACCTGCAAATGTTAAAACGAATACAGGAGTTAGTTAAAAACCATATACTCAGAACACTGTACCTTCAAACAAAACAAAACAAGTGAAGCTCAAAACAAATTACTCACACGCTACGGCAAGTACTGGGATCAAAACCAGGGGGAAGGTTTCCACTTGGGAGAGGCTCTAACTGCAAATGCAAAATGATGAAAAAAACAAAAAAAAAAAGATCATTCCTTTTTCAACCCCCAGTGTTAAAAAATCATCTCAATAAGGTAAACACCAAAACAGAATCTTTCTGTGATGACCTCAGCAAAAACCAAAACTTAATTAAGACACAAAGGCATCAAAGAGATAATAAAGGAAACGACTTTCTAGCTCGCACGATCTGGAAAAAATCATAACATTTCGTCAATCAATTGAACCGGCAGCGAGGAACTACCAAAAGGGAAGGAACACAGAGACATGATGAGCACAAAACTAAACCCGACCCGAGAAAAAAAAAGGACCCACAAGAGATGCCATAGTAGAACTGAAACATAAAAACTCCAATTTAGACCCAAATTAGACAGAACGAAGGTGTAATATAAGGTTTAGAAACCTGAGGAGGGGCCAAGACACCAGGATGGTAGAGAGAGTGTTGTTGCATCAGAGCTTGCTGCTGCATCAGAGCTTGCTGTTGCTTCAACCTCGGATTCTGCATTTTTTCTTCCTCCTTTCCACTGCGATAAAGTGAAATCTGTTTGTTTCTTCCCGCAGGTATTTTTTGGTTTTTCCTCAGCTAGGGTTCAGGTACTATCGCTCACGAGGTGAAAAAGAAAAAAAAAGAAAGGAAAAAAGGTGAAAAAAAAAATCAAAAGAGGAAAGAGAAAGAACATGTCAGTAGAGAAGATGAGAGTGACCGTGCGGCACAAGTGAACTATTTATAGGATCAGTTATTTTATTGCTAAAAAACTACAGAGAGTGGGTGAAAACTAACTTCACAGCCATGTAACTGTTTTCTTTTGTGACAGTCAATAATAATATCCTATAGTTTCGTCTTAGTGACAGCCCAGCCCGTGAGCCCATATGCAAACGACGTCGTTGCATCCACGAATATCTAAGGGACCATTTTTTCAGACGAACTTATTATGCGGGCCCCAGACGTGTCATAATGGGTTAGTCAGGTCTTGTGGCTGATTTCTAAGTTCATGGACCCGATTAATATAGTGATAAAAAGAGATCTATAATTTATAATTATTTTGTTAATAATTTTGTGAGGTCTATCAAATTTTTCAAATGAAATTATCAGTTTGTTTTGATTCTGGTATATCACTGATATTGTAATTCAACTTATTTTCAAACATTGAATAACCTAAATAGTAAGATACATATGCAACTTCTATTCTTTTTCTTTTAGTTAAGCAGGTATGGTCCACCAACCACATCTCGGTATCAGGTTTGACAATGAACATGTATTTTAGCTGGTTTTCGACTATTCAAAAACATATATTAAAAGAAGAAAAAAACATTTCCATTTTAATAATTTGAAGAAAATAAATCTGACCAAATTAGTACGTTCTTATCCACAGGTAATTCGATTATAAAAATGTCAAAAGATAAAATTGATGTCCTTGCCAACACTGTCCAACCACGTCATAGTACTCTGGAAGAAAACAAAAACAAATTATAAATAACGAAATCATGATCCCTGAATTTATTAGCACGGAAACAGATACACTAATTTGTTTTTTTTATTTTTTTGAACGGCTACATTGATTTGTTTTTTGAAAATAATTTATTTCACAAGTAGTAGTGATTATTACTTATGATTAAAAGATAAGGAATTACAAAAAGAAAGTTTTCCAAAATTACTGGATTCAAATGATACCCCAACTAATAAATCAAAAGATCATAATAAGACATGATTGGATATTTACATGTGTCTCTTTTTAGAGAAAGTGGGGGCTTTTAAGTTTAGCCATTATAGTAGTATCATTTATTACAAGATTTTTCACCGGTCAAGAAGTTTGTCGGAAAGTATTTAAAAAATTTCCGGGAAATTACGCCGCCGGCGAGTAATTCGGAAAGTTATTACACGAGGAGTAGAAGTTGAAAAGTCCCAAACACCTATTTTCCACACACAACAAAAAAAAAAAAAAAGAAACAATACAAAAACAGACAGCTTGTTTGCCTTAACTAGAAGACTTCTTCAGGTTACCAAAAAAGAAAAAAAAAATTGGAGTTTTTGGTTTCTCACAAAGAATCTCCCAATCCTCCTCAAGACATAACTGAATCCGAAAAGGTGAATGAATGATTCTTGATTAGTTTTGTTTCGACTCTTACTGTTTTTCTGATTCTGGTCGTTTGATTTTTGGTTGTGTAGATGGAACCGTTGGAGAATAGTGTTGGTTTAGATTCCGACGGGTCGTTAGAGACGGCGGAGAGGATAATACTAAGGTGGGACTCAACGGCTTCCGAGGAAGCGAGAGGGAAGATGATTTTCCAGAGCGATCGAGACGAGGTAGATCGGTTCTTGAGAGCCGTCGATGAAATCCAACGCTCCGTATCTTCTCTCTCCTTCTCCTCTCCTCCTTCCTCCTCCTCCACCTCAGCCGCCGCCGATGACCAAGAAGTCAAAGCCAGCTCAGCTCTCCAAATCGCCATGGCTAGACTCGAAGAAGAGTTCCGCAGCATTCTCCTCTCTCAGACATCCGTCTTCGAGCCTGATTCTCTCTTCCTCGAGGAGTCATCATCAGTCTCCTCCTCTCTCTCCGGAGAAGATACCTCTGCCGGAGACGGAGAGGGAGACGGTGATGTCCCCGAAGAAGAAGGTTCTGGTTCTGGTTCTGGTTCGAGCCGGTTAGTTCGGAGAAGAAGCAGCTACAGATCCACAAGCAGCATACGCGAGATGGATCTGATACCTCCCGAATCAGCTTCCGACCTGAGATCGATCGTCCAGAGAATGGTCGCGGCCAGTTACTCCCGCGAATGCATCCAAGCATACGGAAACGTCCGCAAATCCGCGGTGGAGACGATCTTCAAGCAGCTCGGGATCGTCAAGATCAGCATCGGGGACGTGCAGAGGCTCGAGTGGGAGGTCGTGGAAGGAAAAATCAGGAGGTGGATCCGCGCGGCCAAGGTATGCGTCAGGGTCGTCTTCTCGAGCGAGAAGCGACTCTGTTCTCAGCTCTTCGAGGACGACGACACGTGTTTCATGGAGACGGTGAAGACGTCCGCTCTGAGGCTCTTCACTTTCCCCGAAGCGATAAGCATCAGCAGAAGATCCCCCGAGAAGCTCTTCAAGATCCTCGACCTTCACGACGCGATGGCCGATATGTTGCCCGACATCGAAGCGATCTTCGACTCGGATTCATCTGTCCACGTTCAAGCTGGTGAGATTCAGACGAGGCTAGCGGAGGCAGCGAGAGGGATACTCTCCGAGTTCGAGAACGCTGTGCTCCGCGAGCCTTCGGTGGTTCCCGTCCCTGGAGGAACCATCCATCCTCTGACGAGGTACGTGATGAACTACATCAGCTTGATCTCTGATTACAAGCAGACTCTCAACGACCTCATCGTGTCGGATCCCTCGACCGGATCCGATCCCAACGCACCTGTTATGGACTTCGCCGAGCTGGAAGGTAAGTCTCCGTTGGCTCTCCATCTGATATGGTTGATCATGGTGTTGCATTTCAACTTGGAAGAGAAGTCGCACCACTACAGAGACGCATCCTTGGCTCACATATTCATCATGAACAACATACATTACATCGTTCAGAAGGTGAAAGGATCGCCGGAGCTGAGGGAAATGATCGGTGACCATTATCTGAGGAAACTCACCGGGATATTCAGACACGCGGCGACGAACTACCAGAGATCCACGTGGGTCAGAGTGCTGAATAGCTTGAGAGACGAAGGGTTACATGTGAGTGGGAGTTTCTCCTCTGGTGTATCGAGAAGCGCGTTGAGAGAGAGGTTTAAAGCGTTTAACGCGATGTTCGAAGACGTTCACAGGACTCAGTCTACGTGGTCGGTACCTGATGCTCAGCTTAGAGAGGAGCTGAGGATATCTTTGTCTGAGCATCTGATCCCGGCTTATAGATCGTTTCTTGGAAGGTTCAGGGGTCATATAGAGAGTGGGAGACACCCTGAGAACTACTTGAAGTACTCGGTTGAAGATATCGAGAGAATCGTTCTTGATTTCTTTGAAGGGTATGCACACCCGCCAAACGTGAGGAGACGATGAAAAGAAAAAGAAGATTGGAGAGGTTTGCTTTCTCTCTTTTGTTTTGTTTTCTTGGTTCTCAGACACGTTAGGATGTTGTAGGATAGAGCCATTCTTTGAATTTTTATTCACCGTTTTACACGCTCCGTTTCCTATTGTTACCCGATGGAATAATCTCCCAGGTAAACACATATGTTTTGTGTTGTTGTTGTTTTGTGCCATATGTTGTATACTCTCTTCTTTCAACCATAGTCCTGATTGTTTTACAGAACCATGAGAATCTCGCAATGTGCAAACGTCCTCTGATCTTTGGATCGATTTGTGTTGTTTGCAAAGTGTTAGCCAACGATCAGAGCTTTACTAATGAAAAGTCTTAGCAATTGTCAACCTAATTTCAAGATTAGTTAAAAAAAACTTGTGATTTCTTTTTCTTATAAAAAGGTAAAATAGATCCGAAGACAGAGTACACAGATTATTTTTGTCTTCAAAATGAAAAGTGAACTACATCCACAAACCAAGAAGGCTCCTCATAAAACTTGAGGGCCAAAGCAGAGCATTAAAGCCAAGAATGAATGGGGGCTTAATCGAAGTCAAGAAACTCCATTCTCTTCCTCATTGTTCCTCTCAGCTCACTCGCCTCCCTCTCCACTCTTTGCGCCTAAACAAGAATAGACAAGAGTCCCCAACAACCAAATCATCAGTAAACGTACAACCATCAGTAAAGCTAATCAATTTGTTACTTATACGTGGGAAGTTAGAATATGCGATGTGATGACACATACCCTTTTAATCTCTGTCTCTGAGACGCGAATCATATTTGGAGGAAGCTCCTCTCTCTCCGTGTCCTAACACATGATTTTAAGGCCAAAACAGTGAACCTCGAGATAACACAAAATGAGACAACAAAAATAAAAGACAAGGAGAGAAAGTCTTACCAGGTCACCAATCAGAACAACATTCTCTCCACGGATTACATAGAGGCCTAAAGGAATATCGCAGTATTGCTCACCCACAATTACCCTCTCGCACGCACCTTCTAAAACCGCATTCGCTTTGTATTTGAAAAGCGAGTAAAGCATTATTGTAATCTCTCCCCCACAACTAAGACTCATAAATGCAGAAGAATGAAGAAATGAAAAAAGTGAATACCAAATTGATCGAATGAACGGAGGGTTCCCATAAGCTTTCTACCATCTCTAAGGAGCACAAGTATCTTTCCTGCATCATCGAGTGCAGAGGCCAACATCAATAAGTAACTGATGCACAAATGATTAATATTCAAAAGCAAATAACTCCAAATAAAATTGAGAATAAACCTATATCCACAAAAATCTACAAAGCCAAGATTAAACTCTAATATAAAATGCTTAAGCTTATAGTGAAATCATATCCGAAACAGGTTAGGTTGTTGAAGTACTCGGTTGAAGATATCGAGATGAGCTCTTAATAAAGGAGGGCTCTTTGAGATAACACAGCCAGAAATTGACAAACTTTGAATAAGGCCACATAAATTAACTAAGCGCACTCAAGTGCATTAAGAGCCATCACGCCATGTGGCCTTAATGAACACGAATATAAATGCTTAAGCTTAGAGTGAATCAAATTCAAAACAGGTTTAGACTTTATACTTCTAGAGTTGAATCATAAATAAGCTCAGCAACTCCATCATACTTCCAATCATCAACAAAAAGCTTAGCAACAATCATCAATAAACAGTCCAAATTGACCTAATAAATAAACCGAAGCTTTGAAAATTTCAACCTTTGAGATAACAGAACACTGAAATTGACAAAATTTAAATAAGACTGCAGAAATTAACTAAACTAATTAGTAGAAAGAACTCAAAACCAAACACAAAAACTGAATTGCTTGCAAGATAAAGCTCTCAAGGGCATTAAGAGCCATCACGCCATATCCTCGAGAACACATAGAAAAACATAAAAGTTCAACGAATCTGTGAAGCAGAGAGAGAAAGAGAGAGAGAGAGAGAGGGATTACTGTCGAGATAACTGGCGAGTGAAGTTGAAAGGTAAATATCTTCAGGACCAGCCCAAGACATCGTCACTGACTCTATCCGTCAAAGAAAAAGTTTCCGTCTTTCACACAAATCGATTATAGGATCGTCTAATCGAACGGAGAAGGATGAAGGTAAAATCAAGATTAGGGTTTTCTTGAGTGAGCAAAGGGTAAAGCTTAAGGAAAGCGATAGAAAGATCGGGACTTTCTACTCTAGATCGAAAACACGGGGAAGGGTTTGTCAAAAAAATATAAAACCCAGATCCGATCGCACTTGAATGAGAAGATAGTTGGAGGAAGATAGTAGGAAGGCGATCAAATACCACTGGTTCTTAAATATTCATTGTTTATCCTTTTATGGAACTAGGGTAAATGTGTCAAAGTTTTTTTTATTGGAACCAAGTGTCAAAGGTTTTTTTTTGGAACAAAGTGTTAAAGATTTTATAACGGGATTAATAGATAACAAAAACAAATGCTGTATTCATACTGAAATACTTCAAATAGTTTATAACTCCTTTTAAATATTTGAAGCTTGTATAAATGATTAAAAGATCTTATAAATAATAAATTTTTAAAAGCACTTATCTTTTATTTTTAAACTTTTATAATTGATTTTATTTTTATTTTAAAAATGATTAATGAAACTTCATAAATAATGTTATATGTCTTAAACATCTCAGATGTATTTTTTAATAAATTTTAGTGATTTTATAATTTTTTATCTGATTTTACATAATTTTATAAATTATTTACGAGTATTTAGTTATAAAATCTCTCAACTATAATATGTTAACTGTTTCTCTTCAAAGTAGATAAAATTATAAACAGAAATGACATATATTAATGGTATGTAAGTTTAATTTCTTTAAAACAGATTATTAGTTGAATTTTTTTCTTATGATTCAAAAATAAGTAGATGAATTTTATTATTAAAATCCTTTTACACTTGAAATACTCTTTAAGAATCCAGAATGTTTTTAAACTTACATTTTTTGTGAAAAATTATTTGCAGTTGTAAATACTTATCTTATGGATTATTACTTACAAGTATTAATATATATATATATATATATATATATTACACTGTACAAGGATGCCATTTTTTAGGATTGGGCGTTTTATCCGAATCCAACCTGAAAAATCTGAATCATAATCGGAACCGAATTAGTAAAATACCCGAATGGATATTGAATTAAGAGAGATTTGATATTTGAATCCGAACGGATAGTATCCAAACCTGAATGGATATCCGAAAATAACTGAACTTATGCATATTTAACCTTATATTGTTAGTTTACTTCTTTAATTTTATTTAAATATTTATATTGGTGCTATCCATACTTTAAAATTATATAATATACATATAATTACTGTCATTGCTACTCACTCAAAATGCATGTCAAGCCTTTTGTTTCATGCATTAACAAAAGTTACATCTAAATTTTAAAAATAATAATCAAATTAGTGTTTTTTTATTTTAAAAATTTTATCTCCAAATTTATTAATCATTCAATCTATTAAAAAATACCCGAATAGATATTGAATTAGGAAAGATTGGATATTTGAATCCGAACGGATAGTATCCAAACCCGAATGGATATTCGAAGATAACCGAACTTATGCATATTTAACCTTATATTGCTAATTTACTTCTTCAATTATATTTAAATATTTATATTGGTGCTATCCATACTTTAAAATTATATAACATACATATAATTACGGTCATTGCTACTCACTCAAAATGCATGTCAAGCCTTTTGTTTCATGCATTAACAAAAGTTACATCCAAATTTTAAGAATAATAACCAAATTAGTGTCTTTTTATTTTTAAAATTTTATCTCCAAATTTATTAATCATTCAATCTATTAAAAAGTAAAAAAATCAGTTAAATGAAAGTTATATTTTTAAATACAAGAAACTTGAGAAATGAAGAATTTAATTATTATTCTTTTCAGAATCTTAATATCCGAACCCGATCCAAAATAATCAAGTCCGAATTAAAAATACCCGAACCCGATCCGAAATAAAAAAATACCCGAACGGATTCTATATATCCTAAAATCTGAAATATCCAACCGAATCCGAACATCCAACCCTACTATTTTCAATGCTTACCAAATCATTCTCTCAAATAAAATAAATCAAGGCTCAAAAATGTGTATCTTTCAGGCCTAATCAGGATTATAATAAGTACCTTTAGACAAATTATCATTTGTCGCATTGCTGCTAGTCATCATTAACGATTATATTTTAGTAAATCCCTTTTTTAGCATCAACTCTAAAGTCAACAAATTCAATTTTATAAACCTGGAAAGAATGCCACGTATTTAGGGTCAAATACATCCGACCATGTAATCCACCATTGTTTTGAATTTTGATTGGACGAAGATTGATTGATCACCATTGTCATTTTCGTGCTTCCCCATCTTCTCTCGCCAACCTTCAGAATCTGGGTTCACCACGACAAAAAATTACAAATCTTCAGATCTCTGAATTGATCTCGCTGATCACCCAGATTCTCCAATTGGCATTCAACCCAATCAATTCGAATACATCCTAGGGTTTCTCAAAAAATCTCAATCTTCGTATCTTGTTGGCTTGCAAACCCTAAGCCCCTTTTCTTGGCGGCGAGGTCTCTTGAGTTCATGGTTGGTTTGTAACCAAACGTTTGAAATGAACGCTGTGAATTTTCTTTATACGAAAAACCCCAAGTTTCGAGGGATTTTCAATGGACTCTGTGCTTTGATTCTATTCGTCTTCTTCTTCGATCGAAGCGAAATTCTCAAGAACCCTTTGTTAAAGAACGCATCTTTCGTCTCCAAAGGCAAATTCAACAACAATGGTTTCGCCCAGTTTACGTTGGTTCGTCGACATATGATCGAAGCTAACGACAGCTTGAGCAGCACTAGTACTGTGTTATGTTCGGGTTTACATAACCACGTCGGTTACGCTGATCAATGCGAGTTCTTGAGAGCGAATCCATCTTGCTCCCCTGATGGGTTCTTTGACTACCTCAGCTTCTTTTACTGCTCCTGCAGAGATTTCAAGATCTTGGGTTACATGATCCTCGGTGTTTGGCTTGTTGCCTTGTTTTATCTCTTGGGTAACACCGCTGCTGATTACTTTTGTTGCTCGCTTGAGAAGCTCTCTAAGCTTCTGAGGCTGCCTCCTACTCTCGCTGGTGTTACTCTGCTTCCTCTCGGGAACGGAGCGCCAGATGTGTTTGCGAGTATAGCTGCTTTTGTTGGTTCTGACAAAGGTGAAGTTGGTCTTAACAGTGTATTGGGTGGTGCTGTGTTTGTTACTTCGGTTGTTGTTGGGATTGTTTCGCTTTGTGTTGCGGATATGGAGGTCAAGCTCGACAAGAAGTGCTTTATTAGAGACTTGAGTTTCTTCCTTTTCTCGCTCGTGTCTCTGATGGTGATTCTGATGGTTGGGGAGGTGACGGTGCGGATTGCTGTTGCGTTTGTTTCGATCTATGTGGTGTATGCTTTTCTGGTGGCGGCGAATGTGATTCTGAGAAAGCATGCTAAGAGGTTTAAGATAGAGGCGATTACTCCTTTGTTACCTATGCAAGGGAGCGTTTTCTCGCCGAGTGTTGGAGAGGATGTTCCGATTCACAGCCCCTTGATTGAGAGTGACTCTGAGGATGGTCCGCCTAGGCTACTGAACTCTCTTCCTCAGTGGATGTGGGCTTCAAACGTTGCCATCTATTCAAACCATTTCGCGAGAGTTAGTAGTGTACAAGATGATGACAGGCCACCTTGGGGATGGATTGAAGACAGTGCAGAAATTGAGAGCTCGTTATGTAATAAACTCACTTCCTTGTTGGAAATCCCACTGACGGTTCCAAGGAAGCTAACGATTCCATCGGTGGAGGAAGACACATGGTCAAAGACATACGCTGTAGCCAGCGTTACGTTAGCGCCTCTGCTTCTGGCGTCTCTGTGGAGTAGCCAAGAGAATGTGAGTCCACAAGCTTGTGGTGCGGCTTACTTTATCAGCCTTGCTATCGGCTCCACTCTTGGCTTTTTTGCTTACAAGAACACAGAACCGGATCACCCGCCTCGGAGATTCTTGATCCCTTGGGTGCTCGGTGGGTTTATCATGAGCATCGTATGGTTCTACATGATTGCAAACGAACTCGTCGCTCTCCTTGTGACATTTGGTGAGATCTACGGAATCAACCCGTCGATACTCGCGCTAACAGTACTCGCTTGGGGAAACTCGATGGGTGATTTAGTGTCAAACATCGCATTGTCGATGAACGGTGGGGACGGTGTACAGATCGCTATATCTGGATGCTATGCAGGTCCAATGTTCAACACACTGGTCGGACTCGGTATGTCAATGCTTCTCGGCGCATGGTCCAAGAGTCCTGACACATACATGGTCCCGGAAGATAAAAGCCTGTTCTACACGCTTGGGTTTCTAGTTCTAGCTTTGGTTTGGGCTATGGTTATACTCCCGCGTAACGACATGCAACCTAACAAAACCTTAGGTATTGGACTCATTGCTCTTTATCTGATATTCGTCACTTTCAGGCTCAGTTGCGCCATGGGATTTATACCATGGGCTGCTTAGAAGCTATATGTAACCATGTTTTTACCTTAACCAAAACAACTAATCAGAGGCTGTTAATTGTTTGTAATATCAAACCTTGTAACGATGATGAGCTTTCAAAGTTTGGTTTCTTATCGGTTTGTTGTTGTTGTCATACCTGCCACTTTTTTTAATAACCTCAAGATTCTTATCCTCGTGTATCATGAGTCGTGTGACCCACGCCTCTGACGTGGCAAATAGACGAAACAGAAGATTCAGAAGCTCAGAGAAAGCAATAAATACGTCACTGAAAGTATCGCCTACAACGAATCATCATCATCCATTTCTTATGGCTAAGCTCTCTCTCTACTCCGTCTTCTTCGTTTTCTCTCTCTCCCTCTGTTTCTTCTCGTCGTTATCTTCTTGGGATGGCTTAGAGTCATACATCGTTCATGTGCAGGGATCTCATAAGCCTTCTCTATTCTCCTCCCACGACCACTGGCACAACTCTCTCCTCCGGTCTCTACCATCTTCTCCACAACCGGCGACGCTTCTCTACTCTTACTCACGCGCCGTTCATGGCTTCTCCGCTCGACTCTCACCTACACAGACCTCTGCTCTTCGCCGTCACCCCTCCGTTATCTCCGTTATACCAGATCAAGCGCGTGAGATCCACACCACTCACACACCTTCCTTCCTCGGTTTCTCCGATAACTCTGGCCTCTGGAGCAACTCTGATTACGGCGAAGACGTCATCGTCGGCGTTCTCGACACCGGAATCTGGCCGGAGCATCCTAGCTTCTCCGATTCAGGTCTCGATCCAGTTCCATCCACGTGGAAAGGCGCGTGCGAGATCGGGCCTGATTTTCCCGCCTCTTCCTGCAACCGGAAGCTCATCGGAGCTCGAGCGTTCTACAGGGGATACTTAACGCATCGTAACGGGACGGTGAGAGCAGCGAAAGAATCGCGATCGCCGCGGGACACGGAAGGTCACGGCACGCACACGGCGTCCACGGCGGCTGGATCGGTGGTGGCGAACGCGAGCTTGTACCAATACGCGAGGGGAGTGGCGCGTGGGATGGCGTCGAAGGCGAGAATCGCCGCTTACAAAATCTGCTGGACCGGTGGATGTTACGACTCTGATATCCTCGCCGCGATGGATCAGGCCGTTGCTGATGGTGTTCACGTGATCTCTTTATCCGTTGGAGCTAACGGTTACGCTCCGGAGTATCATATGGACTCAATCGCGATTGGAGCGTTTGGAGCCACGCGGCATGGGATTGTTGTTTCCTGCTCCGCGGGAAACTCTGGTCCTGGCCCACAGACCGCTACTAACATCGCGCCTTGGATTTTAACCGTTGGTGCTTCCACGATCGATAGAGAGTTCTCCGCGAACGCAATCACCGGCGATGGAAAGGTTTTCACCGGAACGTCGCTTTACGCCGGGGAACCTCTCCCTGATTCTCAGCTTTCTCTGGTGTATTCCGGCGATTGCGGAAGCAGATTGTGCTTCCCCGGGAAGTTGAACTCGTCCTTGGTGGAAGGGAAGATCGTTCTCTGTGACAGAGGAGGCAACGCTAGAGTCGAGAAAGGAAGCGCCGTCAAGATAGCCGGCGGCGCGGGGATGATTCTGGCCAACACAGCTGAAAGCGGCGAAGAGCTCACGGCCGATTCGCATCTCGTCCCGGCGACGATGGTCGGAGCTATAGCTGGAGATCAAATCCGCGACTACATTCAAAAGTCTGACTCTCCAACCGCAACGATCAGCTTCCTAGGCACTTTGATCGGACCATCTCCTCCTTCTCCTAGAGTAGCTGCCTTCTCCAGCCGTGGACCAAATCACATAACTCCGGTTATCCTTAAACCGGACGTGATTGCGCCAGGAGTTAATATCTTAGCCGGTTGGACCGGAATGGTTGGTCCAACCGATTTGGATATCGATCCGAGACGGGTTCAATTCAACATAATCTCCGGTACATCGATGTCGTGCCCACACGTGAGCGGACTCGCCGCTCTCCTCCGTAAAGCTCATCCCGATTGGTCACCCGCGGCGATCAAATCCGCACTCGTGACAACCGCTTACGATACCGAAAACTCCGGCGAACCGATCGAGGATCTCGCCACCGGTAAGTCATCGAACTCGTTCATCCACGGAGCTGGCCACGTGGATCCGAACAAAGCCCTGAACCCTGGCTTGGTCTACGACATCGACGTCAAAGACTACGTGGCCTTCCTCTGCGCCGTGGGATACGAGTTTCCGGGGATTCTGGTGTTCCTTCAAGATCCAACTCTTTACAACGCCTGCGAGACGAGCAAGCTGAGAACCGCCGGCGATCTCAATTACCCATCTTTCTCCGTCGTTTTCGGATCAACCGTCGATGTTGTGAAGTACAGAAGGGTTGTTAAGAACGTGGGGACCAATGTCGATGCGGTGTACGAAGTCGGGGTTAAATCTCCGGCGAATGTGGAGATCGATGTGTCTCCGAGTAAGCTTGCGTTTAGCAAGGAGAAGAGCGAGTTGGAATACGAAGTGACGTTTCGGAGCGTTGTGCTCGGCGGCGGAGTTGGATCCGTACCGGGTCATGATTTCGGGTCGATCGAGTGGACTGACGGTGAACACGTCGTCAAGAGCCCGGTGGCTGTTCAGTGGGGTCAGGGCTCAGTTCAGTCATTCTGATAGATAAGTATTGGGTTTTATAAATGGGCCTTGGTAGTAAATGGGCTGATCTGTTTACTCGTTGTTGAGCTCTTACTCTTGTGTTAGACCATTGAGAATGGGAGTAAATGAGCAGAAACTTCGATCTGCATTTGTAAAATTATTTCTTTTTTTTAATCCATCCGTCCAACAAATTATTGGCCTTTATAAAAGCCCAAATATTACAAGGCCATTAATTTAAGTCGATTCAAAGATCCCCAGGAACATTAGTCTTGGGCTAATGATGTGTATGTAACCACATCACATTATAATAGTACAACACTAGGCGGATTGTTTTGATCGGTTAACGGAAAACCGGAATGAAAAACATGTGAAGTCGTGAAGAAGATGCGTGTGGGGAAACAGTGGTTGCTTGAAAGAAGTGGAAAACAATTCCACGTGGAGGACAAGTCATGATGGCTGACCAAATCCTAATACGTTGCTTCTTACGCAAATCGTATTCCATTGTTATGTCGGGACCACCTTCTGTTTTTGTTTCTCAAGTTATTCCTAAACCGAGACTAACCGATTAGATTCCAAAAAATATCTTGAATGCTGCATATAAAACCAAATATTGTTCTAACCAATTCAAATTGAATGATCTTTCTTCTCCCATCTGATCTGACTTAAACAAAACACGTCATTATATAAAACGAAGATGTCATTCAATACGTATTTTATACACTAACGCACGTGCTATAGAATGTAACAGGCTTTCGACAAGTTGACTCTCAGCAACCGTAGGAACTAGTGGTAAATATTCGAAAATAGATTTACGGTTGTGGTTCAATTCCAAGCTCAAGACCGAAGCGTAGCCGTCTGATGTTAAGAAGACACACGTTCCCCACAAGTCAGTGTAGGTGAAACTGGAGAGTGGACACGTGAGATGAGCGTGACATCCCAATTTTTCCTTCATGGCCGCCGATTCGGACGCGTGCCCTGTTCAACTTCGCCGACTTGGTGCCACGTGGTGACTTTTCTTGCTATGATGGGTTTGTCTTCGAGACGCGTCGGTGTGTCCTTATCAAAAGGAAACTTCTTCTCATGGCTAACAATCTTCCAGAGCATCGAGAAAGAAACCCAAAAAGGTTAAAAATAGTCATTTTGATACACGTTCCACACGTGATATTGAGTTATTTTTTGCAAATTTTACTCGGTAACGCGTGCTTCCTTCTTCACTGCTAAGTTATGATATTAAAAGGATCGTTAGTTCAAACAATAAATGATTTGTCATTGATAATTAGGTTCATATTACACAATATAAGTACTTGTTTGTTTTATCATTTTGTATATTATCGATCTAGTTGTATCATTTAATAAATTAAAGGAGGGATTTCTACAAAAGAAAAAAAACAAAGGAGGGGAAGGGATTAGAAGAAACTTGTTTTAACGCAGTCACTACACATGGGTTCGATACAGACTGTGTTCATTGAAGTAGACATATTTAGAAGACAATATCTCATGGTGGACCCTTTTGGCTATAATTTGCTGATTGTTGTTCATTTTTAAAGTAGCAACTTAACCCAATTTGCCAAAAAGTAAAAGAAGTTTATCAAATACTACAGAAAACTTGTTTTTTTTTTCTTTCTAACACTCGTCATAACCTTATAAAAGAATAAAGGTGATGCAAATGGGATGACTCATCTGCCATAGAGATTGTGATGTAACCATTTTTAAAACATAAATTAAAGAAGAAGAATAAAAAGATTCAGAGAGGATAAGAACATACATAAGAAAATGATTTAATTTAAATATCAACAAAAGTATGGCGGGGTCATGCGTTGGCGTGAAGCTAAAGAAAGGTAGCATATATGAATAATACAAATATCTCATTAAAATTCTGAAACCACCAATAAATAATATTTGATAAAAGTTAAAATTTAATAGTTAGACTGGTGACAAAGATATATAAATAACAAATTACATAAAGTAGACTTTATGAAAATAGTGCTAATTATGAGTCTTGTGCTTCCAGTTTCTTAATTTGTTGTACGAGTTAGATTAAAGGACAATTATCTTAAAATGTCTTTTATCAACACACCCAAAAGTCATCTAGTGACCACCACTCCCTAATAAACTAGTATAATTAAATTAGCAATAGCAATTGGAGTTGAGATATCGAGGTCATCTGACTGGATATTGTTAATTAATCATATTAGGCGTGTCATAAACTTTTGAAAAGTCTCATTAATCAACTTGATCTATTCGTGTTTTGAGTTTGGAAGACAGATTGATAATACGAATATAATCAAAAACTTAATATATATTAATCCGGAGAAGATCGCAGAGATCTTTGGTTAGGACATAACGCACTAGAAAAGTATTTTATTCTTTACATATGTTGAATCAATACCCCCATTATATTTTAAACCTTGTCGACTGTACTAATAATCAGTTAATCACCGAAAGGGTATTAGAGTAATTACAACTACCGGTTAACCTTGGTCGGCCGATATTAAAACGAGCGAAATATCTAAAAAAATAATAATAATAATTGTGTTTTAATTTCCCTTAAAGCAAAGCGTCTTCTTCCTTCTCTTCTTCTTCCTTACACTCTTCTTCCTTCTTTTTTTCTTCAAATTCATCTTCGATCGAACTCAGTATAAAAATTGTAAATATCTTAGCTTCTGATCTCTTCTTCAAATCTAAAGTACAATTTTTGTTTGTATAAAATTCTTTCTAGAACACCGTGGGTTCCTCGAATTCGCGAGGATTTTCGTGTCAAGTAATCTGTTTTGTTTCCATAGAAAAAGGGTGACTTTGATTCCCTAGAAACCGACGTTTTCCAGGGAGAGCTAATTCTGGGAAATTTGCAAATAATTTCTGAATATTCTTTATTCATTTTGTCCTCGTTCCTTTTGATCTCTGAAACCTGAAAAGTCTCAAAGCTCCAATGGTGATGGCGACGAGTATTGGAATTTACGCGAGCCCACCTAGCAGCGTGTGTTCCACGCCGCATCAGATCACCGCTTCTGATTTCAATCTGTCGACATCTCCTTCAAAAGCTTCCTCGCCGCAGAAACCGATAGTCGTCGGAGGGCTCTCTTCGCTCTTCTCCGGCAAAGCAGATGACTTTTCGTCTCTACGTCACGATCATCGGAGCGAGGATTATAAAGATCTGAGCTTTACCAGCTCCTTCTCTTATTCTCCGGCGAGATTCGTCGGCTCCTCTTATCATCGACGAGAGCACCACCAAAGCCCCATCTCCGTGCTCCACGGTCCTGTCTCCTGTAGCTGCAGCCCTCCGACGAGAAGCTTCCACGGCTCCTACCGCGTAGGAGGAGCCAACGGATTGTTCAATAGATTCGTTACGAAAGCCGTTGGTTCGTGTGTCGATTACGAGTTGGGATCGTCTTCTTCTTCCGATGAGCTAACGTTTCCCATGGAGGATGGTTGTGGAGTAGATACAAAACAGCCATACGCAAGGGATTTGCTAAGACGTGCTCAGTTAAGACACAAGATCTTCGAAGATGAGTCTGTGATCAAAGCGTTTTACGAAGCAGAGATAGCTCATAGAGGACAGGTAGATAGATAGATAGATAGATACAAAAGACAATGAAAATTTTGATTCTTTGTTTTGCTTTTCTTGTTTGACTTCAATGAATGAAGTGTGTGTGTTTGAAAACAGATGAGAGCTAGTGGTGATCCTTACCTGCAACATTGTGTTGAGACTGCTATGTTGTTAGCTAACATCGGAGCTAACTCAACCGTTGTCGTCGCCGGGCTTCTTCACGACACCATGGACGATTCCTTCATGAGTTATGATTATATCCTCAGAAACTTTGGAGAAGGAGTTGCTGATTTGGTCCAAGGGGTAAGATACAAAGCAACATTTATTGGTATGAGAAGCCATGTAGACTTAAATGTGTTGTTTTTGTATGTATATAGGTTTCAAAGCTTAGCCAACTTAGCAAACTCGCCAGAGAGAACAACACTGCGTGTAAAACCGTCGAAGCAGATAGATTGCATACGATGTTTCTCGCAATGGCCGATGCGAGAGCTGTTCTCATCAAACTGGCTGACCGTCTACACAACATGATGACGCTCTACGCTTTGTCCCCGGTGAAGCAGCAGAGGTTTGCTAAAGAGACGCTCGAGATATTCGCGCCTCTGGCTAACCGGTTGGGAATCTCCAAGTGGAAAGTCCAGCTTGAGAATCTCTGTTTCAAGCATCTTTACCCGCACCAGCATAACGAGATGTCGACCATGCTGGAGGATTCGTTCGATGAAGCCATGATTACTTGTGCGATAGAGAAACTGGAGCAAGCTCTCAAGAAAGAAGGCGTTTCTTACCATGTTGTATGTGGTCGGCACAAGAGTTTGTATAGTATTTACTGCAAGATGTTGAAGTAAGTTCTTTCTTCTTCCTCCCTTTCACAGATGTTGAGTGAAACCACAAGACTAATGCGTATGTTGTCGCTTTCTCATTGTACCAGGAAGAAGCTAACAGTTGATGAAATTCACGACATTCATGGGTTACGTTTGATTGTTAACAACGAAGGAGATTGTTACAAGGCCTTAGGAGTAGTTCATAGTTTATGGTCTGAAGTTCCTGGGAAGCTGAAGGATTACATAACTCATCCCAAGTTCAATGGGTAAACTTCACATACCTTTGTAGCTGTGGCTTGTTAAAATTTCATACGAATCTGACTTTTAGTATATTTTTATTTGTTTCAGGTATCAATCTTTGCACACGGTAGTGATGGACAACGGAACGGTTCCACTTGAAGTCCAGATACGTACACAAGAGATGCATTTGCAAGCTGAATATGGGTTTGCAGCTCACTGGAGGTACAAGGAAGGTGATTGCAAATACTCTTCGTTTGTACTTCAAATGGTTGAATGGGCTCGGTGGGTCGTAACTTGGCATTGCGAAACAATGAGCAAAGACCGGTCTTCCATTTGTTCTTCTGACTCCATCAAACCCCCTTGCAAGTTTCCATCTCACTCTGAGGACTGCCCTGCTTCTTACAAGCCTAACAGTAGCCAGGACGGTCCAGTCTATGTCATCGTAATCGAAAATGACAAGATGTCTGTGCAAGAGTTTCCAGCGAGTTCAACAGTCTCGGATCTGCTGAGCAGGGCGGGGCCAGGGAGCTCGAGGTGGTCCATGTATGGCATACCAGCAAAGGAGGAGCTAAGGCCAAGGCTGAACCAGAGGCCTGTAAGCGACCTCAAGTTGAAGCTGAAGATGGGTGATGTGGTGGAGCTGACTCCACCAATTCCTGATGAGTCTCTGCCTGAGTACAGAGAAGAGATCCAACGGATGTATGATCGAGGGCTCGCGTTTTCTCGCCCTGGGACCATGGTTGGATGGGGAAGCTGATTAGTCCCTCTCTGATTGTTGATTTAGTCCTCCATGCATATGTAATGTATATTGTAATGATTAGTTTTGTTGTACATAACTGTGGTTCTGTTGATTCAATCTAAAGCTGAAAAAAAAATTTAATGAAAATTTCAAAATTTTCCAGAAGCAAAACCACCAATAAATGTATACATGTGGACTAGATCTGGTTATTCAAACATGAGAAGGTTCTTCTGGTGACTGGTATGCAGCTTTTGCATACCAACGGTGTACCTCAAAAAAAAGCTTTAGCAAAGTCTTGTGAACATCTTCACTTCTACTTGAGCAAAAGTAACAAAGGAGGTTTAAGTAAAGATGTTGCGAGGTGCAAAGACCAAAGACCAAAGACAAAAAGCTTCAAGCAGTTATAATTAGTATCTCCACAAAGAAGATGCCATTTCAGAGAGAACATAAAGGATGAGTTCCTTGTCGTGATCTACAAGTCATAATGGTTATGAAGTTGTTCTGCCCATCTCACTTCCTTGTGTAATCTTCTGCAGACTTGGACAATAAACTGTAGAGACTAATCGGAGCCATGTGGACCAAACTTGAACAGATTATAATTTTAAAAGTTAGATGAGAAAATGCCAATAATGAGTATATTTCATGGTCAAATTTATGTTTTGTAGAGAATCTTTTATAGAGACTAAAGTAAAACGTGCAAAAATATTCCCTCTGTTCTCTTTAGCAAAAGTCTTTCCCTCATCTCTCTTTTCTCATTTGCTAAATATGAATTCATGCAGAAACTTGTATTCTTCCTCTCAAGTAGTTCTTGTGATCATTCAAGAGAAGATTCTACCAGCAGGGGAAGACTAAACACATGTTTGGTATCTGCAGTTTGAAATCAACATGTTCCCAACTTCTTTTTAGAACTCATTTTCTTCTGATTTTCTTATATAAATTCATTGTAACCTCATGTATTATAACTTTCTGCCTCATGATTTACTTCTTTATGTGACCATTCAATAATGTTTAAGCTGGTGCAAGGTAACGATCATTCAAATAGTAGTTTCTTCTTCTTTTCTGGAGGCATGTTCTGTCATAAGCTTACTGCCTTTCAATAATAACAAGGACCTATTTCTTTAGGACCAAATCCTTTTTCTATTGCTGTGTTCTTGACTAAGTTTCTTTGTAGTGGATAAAGCTGATCTAAGTTACTCATTTTGTCTCTGATTTTTAAGTTAAAGAGAGTTAGCTTGTTGTTTTGATACAATTCTAGATGTAAAATGATTCATTATATACATCACAACCAAACAACTTTTGCAGATAACAGTTTACATAAGGCTTTACTTTGGAAGCTTACAACAAACATTAAGACAAACTTACACTACTTCCACAAGGAACAAAAGGAAACTTCTTCTCCTTTCCATAGTAAGCCAGCAAAGGTATCTCCATCTTCCATCTTTATTTCCCAATTATTATCATACTTTCTTAGTAAAGATTTGGCTCCATCAATTGCATCCTCTCCAAATGCTTCAGCTGAGAAACCAGCTTTTCTCATCCTCTCATACCATATCTCTTTCCCTTCATTAGTATCTCCTGTACTCATCAACACCTTTGTTGCCTCTCCTTCCATTAGCTTCCTCTCTTCGCTGTTCTCTTCTTTGAATCCATAGCTTGTTGAATCTAGAAACTTCCATAGATAATCCAGTTTCCTTGAGAAGTCTGCTGCAAAGTCTCCACTACTGCTACTGCCTTCTCCATTGTTTTCACAAAGCACCACTCCTCTTGGATTCAAACTTCTCAGTGCTTTCAAAGCCTCACTTCTCTCATCAGGGATGGTATTCTTCAGTTGATACAGCCTGAAGTGAGCACAGACGATGAAGGTCTCATGAGGTGAGGTATCAATGAGCTGGAACTTGTCAATTACATTGATCTGGAGGTTGATGTTGAGAGACCTAGCAAAGCCAATGAGTTGAGAGGCATAGTTGTAAGATGGTGGACCAACAGAGAAAGGTATGTCTGCGGTTAGATCGGATACAACGGTTATTCGAACTTGAAGAGGAGGTCCTTGTGGTCTGCAGCACAGAGCTTCAAGCAAAGTGGGCCATTGCATACCATGAGAAACACCAATGTCCAGAATGTGAAGATCCTTTTTATCTCTTGGCTCTTGTGCTAGAATCTGCAGGATGGCTGAGTTTGCCATGTTGTTGGGCAAAGCAAACCATGGGCTTACTTCATAGAACTTGAGCAGAGTCTTCTGAAACATCTTCACTTCTGCTGAAGCAAAAGTAACAGTGGATGATGGCACAAAGGAAGTTGAAATATGTTTTCTCAGAGCACAAAGACCAAAAGATGCAAGACGATGATTAGAATCACCAGAGGAAGAGGCCAGTTCAGAGAGAACACAAAGGTAATGTTGAACTTTTGATGAGTTCCTTGCCGTGATAGCCAAGGCACAAGGGTTAAGAAGTTGTTCTGCCCATCTCTCTTGCTTGTTAACATCTTTGCGGCTCACCTCACTAGACTTGTCTGCTTTTTTCTTGCCCCTTGCTGATCTTTTCACTACGTGGCCATCATGAGTAACCGCATCACGGTTACGTTTCTTGGACTGATCGTTTGGTATCTGAAGCACTGGTGGAGGATCTGAATCAATGACTGGAACTCCTGTTACCACTTCAAGGTTAGTTGCTTCACAACCCATATATGCATTAAGATCTTGACTATAGCTATGAAGAAAATCACAGCCTGGATCTTGAGTTTGAGTCCGATGATCCCATTCCCACGTCTGAGACCAGTCAAACTCGTTGAGCAGATCAGAATCATTGAATCCAGGTAATGGTGTTAAGGAGATAGAATCATCAAACCAGCCTAGGACATTATCTAGAGTCTGGCTTGGTGGTTCTGTTTCTTCTAACGACATTGAACAGATGTTTGAAAAGGTATTTGCTTGTGAGTGGGTAGGTTAAGGTTTAAGATAAACAATAAAAAGATGAGAATCGAGTAAACATATTAGTGGCGTGTGGTCTTATATACAGGTGTATGTTTGGGGAGTATGTTAACTACCTTTAGAAAATGGTTATAAGATCTGTGAAAAAAATATCATTTGAATACTACACTTTGATTTGCATTTCAAAAGTCAATTAGTCTCTGCACTTATTGCAGTTTGGGACCATTTTTTGCACTGTTTGGGACCATTGTTTAGGGTTGTACTATACAATTTTATGTTTCATATCATACATTATATAGGGTGTTTTATATAGTAATTTAGAGATAATTAGAGTATCAATCTGTACTATGATGTTGTCATTAGTATTTTTAATAACAAGGTCTAGATTGTGGGGACATATTGTGATATAGACATAGAATCTGGTTTTATCTTCTAACTGTTGGTTCTCGAGGATAATATTTATAAAAAAAACTGTACTGCTAAAAGCAGAACATAGGCTCGTAAATGTTTAGAACTTTATAATATATGTAGATGAATATTACTTTCCGAAGACATAAGAAATAACCATTTTCATCTGATTGTTGATCCAATACTCGAATTTTTTTTTTGTCACACCCACATGCATGTTTGAGTTGGAGAAGCATCCCATTTGAAGAATATTTTGAAAACATTACAAACTTTTTTTCTTCATCTTTTTGAACATCAATACAACCTTTCAAGAAACTGAGGTTTAGCCACAACCCACGAACACCGATTAACTAACATGAATAAAAACATATGTATTTAGCTGGAGATTAGGATTTTAAAGTAATAACTCTTTCAAAATCCACAACTGGAATTTGGATATATAAATTCACCATCCACAATCCATTATATAATCGAATGTTTATATAAGATTTAGATTAGATGTACCAGCAATATTGCTTCGAGCAGTACAACAAATTATTGTGGTTGTGATGACTATTTGGTTGGTGGGGGATAGTAATCATAGAGATTTGAGTGTAAATATATAACTATGATTGGAGGGGATATAAACATCAAGAGCTAATATAACCTTAGTAAAATGAGACGAAGACAAATATGTTGGTCAATCGAAGTTGAATGGACCACTTGACGTGTGCCTTCTCATTATGAATAATGTTTTTCGTACATAGTAATGTTTCGATGTGATTTGGAGATAAGATGATAGTATGATTTCTTGGTAAATTTTTTCGCACGGTTTTATGAAACTATCAAAGTTTTGAGTTAATTTGTTGGACATTGCTAATGAAATCTAAAGAGCTACAACTTGTATAAAAGTATCAATTCTTTTGAAATGTTCTATATTTTTTATCAACAAAAAAGGTTCACATGGTTTTCTAAGGAGTTTAGATATACATAATAAATGGTTGTCAAAAAAAAAAGAAGATATATAATAAATGATTATGGATGTGGTTTTATATCGGATTTTGTGGGTTTTTTCATTAGAGCAACTGATGAAGGGGCGGTTGAAAGGAAACTCACAAGCTAAACCACTCAAAACTTGAAATAGACATGAACATGAACCGAATAATCAAATCAAGCACTAAGACATAAATACAAAGGGAAAATTATCATTTAAATCACGAACTTTCAAATTTGGTTGAAAAAAGCATGAACTTTCTCTTGGACCATTTAAAACACCAACTTAATTTGACTAGCCATTTTAAACATCAATTTAGTTTGACTAAACCAAATTAAGCACGACGTTAACTCGGATAACGGAATGATTAAACGGAGTTAAATGCCGTCTCTAATCTCCGTTAAATCCAAAACGACGTTGTTATAAAATCTTTTAAAAATAGCATCGGGGTGGAATCGAACCCGTGACCATAGACACGCTCGTGTAAGGCTCAAACCACTAGACCACTTGAATTTTTCTTAGCATGATTGACTAGTAATAGTTATTATTGTGAAACCTCTAAATCATCTTCTTCCACCCTAAATCCCTAAATAATTTTATAAATATTAAAACTTGTAAATAAATTATTAACTATTCAAAATTTTTTGAACATTATTAAAAATATTAAAACTTATAATAATTATTAACTTAATTATAATATTAAGTTTTATTTATAAGTATTATTAAAAATACTACTTATAAATAACTATATGATACTGAATGATTTTTAAATATAATTTTTAGTTATAATTTTTAATTAATAGCAATGCTAAATGATTTTGAATTATGATTTTAATTATAATTTTTAATAATACTAAAATATTTTTAATTAAAAATCATTTTGTATTATTAGTAATTAAAAATTATAATTAGAAATCATTTAGTATTACTAGTAATTAAAATTATAATTAACAATCATTTAGTATTATAATTAACAATCATTTAGTATTATAATTAACAATCATTTTGTATTATTAGTAATTAAAAATTAATTTTTAATTATAATTTTTAATAATACTAAAAGATTTTTTAAAAAATCATAATTAAAAATCACTTTGTATTATTATTAGTTAAAAATTATAATTAAAAATCATTTAGTTATTTATAGTCACAAAATTTTGAATAATTAATAAGCTATTTACAAGTTTTAATATTTATAAAATCATTTAGGGATTTAGAGTGGAAGAAGATGATTTGGAGGTTTCATAATAATAACTATTAGTAGTCAATAAAGTTAAGAAAAGTGCAAGTGGTCTAGTGGTTTGGACCTTCCAATGATTGTGTCTATGGTCACGGGTTCGATCCATCTGGATGCGGCTTTTTAAAAGATTTTTAAACGACGTCGTTTTGGACTTAACGGAGATTAGAGACGGCGATTAACTCCGTTTAATCAATCCGTTATCCGAGTTAACGCCATGTTTAATTTGGTTTAGTCAAACTAAATTAATGTTTAAAATGACTAGTCAAACTAAGTTGGTGCTTTAAATGGTCCAAGAGAAAGTTCATGTTTTTTTTCAACCAAATTTGAAAGTTCGTGATTTAAATGACAATTTTCCCTAAATACAAATGAGAAAATTGTCATTTAAATCATCACGAATTTTCAAATTTTTTTTAAAAAAAAGTCATGAACTTTTCCTTGGACCGTTTAAAACACCAACTTAATTTGAATAGCCATTTTAAATATCAATTTAGTTTGACTAAACCAAATTAGACACGACGTTAACTTGGATAACAGATTGATCAGACAGGATTAATCACAGTCTCTAATCTCCGTTAAGTCCGAATGACATCGTTTTAATTTTTTTTTTTAAATTGCATCCAAAGGGAATCGAACCCGTGACCAAAGAAACACTCATTGCAAAGACAAACCAGTAGACCACTTTCAATTTTATTAACTTGGATGAATACTAATAGATATTATTACGAAACCTCTAAATCATTTTCTCCCACCCTAAATCCCCAAATGATTTTATAAATATTAAAACTTATAAATAACTTAATAATTAAAAAATCTCGTGAATATTATTAAAAAATAAAACTTATAATAATTATTAAGTTATTTATAAGTATTATTTAAAATATTAAATAACAAAATTTTTTAATTATTAAGTATTATTAAATATTATCTTTTTCGTTTTTATACTTAATAACTAATAATTTAATATTAAATAATTAATAATTAAATATTAAATAATACTTAATAATTAAATAATTAATAATTATTTATTTATTTAATCAATAATTAATAAATACTTAATAATTAATAATTAAATATTCAATAATACTTAATAATTAAAAAATCATTATTTAATATTTTAATAATACTTATAAATAACTTAATAATTATTATAATTTTTAATTTTTTAATAATATTCACAAAATTTTTTAATTATTAAATTATTTAGGGATTTAAGGTGGGAGAAAATGATTTGGAGGTTTCATAATAATATCTATTAGTATTCATTCGAGTTAAGAAAATTGCAATTAGTCTAGTGGTTCGGTTTGGTCACGGGTTTGATTCCCATCAGATGCAATTTTAAAAAAAAAATTAAAACAACGTCGTTTAAACTTAACGGAAATTAGAGACGGCGATTAACCCCGTCTAATCAATCTATTACCCAAGTTAACCTCATGTTTAATTTAGTTTAGTCAAAGTAAATTGAGATTTAAAATAGTTATTCAAACAAAATTGGTGCTTTAAATGGTCCAAGGAAAAGTCCATGCTTTTTTCAACCAAATTTGAAAGTTCGTGATTTAAGTGACAATTTTTCCAAATACAAATACAAGAATTATAGACCAAAGAATTTAGAGTTGATTGATAGTAGTATGGTATATAAGCAATATGTTACAGAAATACTAGATAGTATGCTTGTATAAATGTGTATTTTATAAAGTGATTGGTATAGCAATGATTAATATATAACACTATCATATAAAATTAATATATGATATATAAATAATATGGATAGATTTATATTTATGATATATATACATATTAATTTTACATTTTTATTGAAAATAGTAAATAATAATTAATTATATATAATTAGTTATATTTTAAATGTGAAATATTCGTTGTAAACAATGAAATATTTCTTTTAAAAATGTTTTTATTTGCTTTAATTTTTTTTCATTTTTAAAAATAAAATTTTAATTTTCAATATAAGTATAATTTTGTGTTATTATTAAATAAAATAAATAAATTATATTAAATTATTTATTTTTATGTATTTTTAATGAGAATGCTCTACCAAATGCTTTATATGAAAACATTAGAAAAATAATGTTATTTTAAATGTTTTCCTAATTATCATTGATTGGATAATAATGAATATAATAATTATTCTAATATTCTGCCAATCAAAAACAAATATGAGCTCTGCAAAAAAAAAAAAAAAAAAACAATACAGCTATATTTATATAGTACATTAATCAGAATTCCATGTGAGGTCAGAACCAATAAGTTCAAACCAAGTATCAACAATCTACTAACACCATAAACAATGCCAAATCAACGAAAAAAACTAGTTGAAAGGTTTACAACTTGTTTTTTTTTTTTTTTTTGCAGTAGAGATTGCAGAAAGTAGACGTACAAGACATAACATTTTATGAATAGCCGAGGATGAACTTCGCGTCATAGTCTCATCAAACCACAAGCCGGAGCAAGAGTCTCCCATGAGAACTCAGACATGGTGGTCTGATGGATAACCTGAGAACCTGAATTGTGGGTTTTGTTGTAACATGTCGTTGTTGACATTTGTACCAAAAAAAATGTCAGTATTGTTAGCAGTTAAGTCCTAACAAGATGTTTTCGAGCCACTTTCGCTGACGCTGAGGGTTCTGAAGAGATGCGAGTGTGGAGAGTTTGATTCTTGAAGCTTTTTTGTGTTGAGGAAACGACCATCAGAGCTTCTAGCTCTCTTTAACGCATGAAGGTGACGAGACTCGTGAAAGGTATGGCTGCATATTGTACGGTTTCATAGACAAAATCAGTCTCTTTAGACAGAAACCTCCGAGACAGAGTTATAAAGGCAGGCAACCATACTTTGCCGACTTTGATGACCTTGCTCCGAGCTTCACGCATTGCACTGTGCTACCTTCTGCGTTGAATAGCATAACAGTATTGCAACAGTTTTATTCACCCGCTACATCACTGCTCCAAAATCCACGCGCTCGCGTGATATTGTCACATCCGTTGTTTGGAAGATGAAACATGTCACCAGACATTATATCACCTCAGAAATCGAGCATTATGCACATCAACAAAAAGAAAACACACACACACACACAAGCACAGACAAAAACGCGAACGACGAGGTGGTGATTGGGACACATGAGAAAGACCTCAATTCTAAAATTTATGTAATATCTTCAGATACAAGAGAGTACATATAGGTCTTTAACAAGATTCGATCGTGACAGGAGAAAATGGTTCAGAAATTTTAGCTAAAGAAAGAGGGATAAGAGCAAGAAAAGAGCCTAAACAAAAACAGAGAATTGGTTACTTCAAAAACAACATCATCACCATATCGGGTTCTTATTACTCTCGTCCTTCGTTATTTGGGTTTTCCTGTAACAAAACAAACAACACAACAGAGAGGGAGATATCTCAGTATTTAATAAACTTAAAAACTCTTTGAACATGACTGAAAGAACGAAGAAGAGGTGGAAATAGCAATAACCGGCTGGTTAGGGGGAGGCGGCCTAGAAGGCTGACCAATCATCATTTGCGGCATAGGAGGATGACCCATCATCATTTGCTGCTGTTGCTGTTGCGGATACTAAAACAACACAATATACATTTATCATTACACTTCTTTGTCGATAATTTTTTGGTTTTGTGAATTGTGATTAGTGATGGTTTATAATAGTTTTAAGGGTTTTTCTGTTACTAGTGTAGTGTCATACCTGGGCTTGTGCATACTGAGGATAACCGGTTTGACCATACTGCTGGCCATAATATTGATAATAAAACATCGGGTAGTGTTCAAAATATTGCGGTTGAATCTGCAAATTTTATTACATTGCGAGTGTTAGAGATCTAAATATCAGGCTGTATATACAACACAATGAACTTACCCCGTAACCACCAGGCATCTGCTGAACAGGTGGAGCAGGGTAGTAGAATGAACCATCCGCCATTGGGAATTGAGCCTGCACAGGCATCTGCTGAATAGGTGGTGCAACAGGGCAGTAGAATGAGGTATATTCCATCGGAGATTGAGCCTGCCCAACAGCTGGTGGTTGAGATGGTTTGAATTCCTGATCACACCCAACCACTCATGATTAGTGAACAATAACAGGAAGAAAAAAACAATTAAAACACAAAGCTCAACAATTAATCAAGTGTGAACAAATCAAACAAGAAGAACCTTTGCACCCCGATTAAAAGTGAACTTTTCTGATGAGGACAAAGAGCCAATTGACGAGCTTGGCAGTAGTCCAGGAAGACTTGGTGTTGAAGGAGCTGGGCGGCTCTCTGAACTTCTACAATCCGACTGCTCAAAAGAGCTTTCAGATTTTGTTTTGCCAGAAACTTGACTGCCTTGCCTTTCTCTCTCAGAAACAGTCTTCGACGCCGAGGTTCCGCCACCACCAATTTTTGCACCTTCTTTGATATCTGTATTCCAAACACACATATGTTCTCAACACTCACGCCTACGAATTGGTTTCCGAATGAAGCTGAAGTTTAAAAACATGTCACCACTTCTTGTGTACAAAAGCAACTTTTTCTAGATTCAATTTGGCATCTTCAAAAGTGTTCACCATCAATGGAACATTATTGGTCGACACTAGATAGTCAGTTGAGATAAACGTTAGCCATGCTTGTAAAAATGAAAAGGTAATTCTATGTAGACAGCAGGAAACCAAGTTCAGACTTCTGTGGGCATCAATTGTAAAAACGGATAAAAAAAATTGAGTGGTGCAGATATAGTAAGAAGAAGTCGCATATACCTCCATGACCAGAAACTGATTCTTCAGCTGACTGTGTAAATACAAAACGAAGCCAAGGAACCCATGTTGAAATAATAGAAGAGGAATTAAAACGCAACCATTGTTTAACCAGTCATAATCAACATGGAGTTGAACTTACTCTGCTACTGTGGGAAACCTCTGGGTTATCGTTCTTTCTTGGCTCACCCAGTTGGCTCTCGCTGTTATGTCGAAGAAGTCCCAATGTGAGAGGAGTCTTTTAGAAGATTTAAAAGTCCATAGGCTAATGGGAAAAGGTTGACCTGATACTGCTGCCTGGGGCAGAAAAAACTTTGGATCGCTGTTCAGAAGGAAGGTGCCGAGCGTCCTCACCAGATACCGAGCAGCTTTGATCTACATTGGTATAATTCCTAGAAGGTTGGCTGTCACCCTGAATGTAAATGAATGTCAGATATGAACAATTGTTTTAGTAGAAACTACTATACTACTATCAAAAGAGAACTCAACCATACCACTACGTCCCCATAGCCCTTGCCACTAGAAGAAGTTGGCTTCTGGACAATAGAAGAGTCCGTCAACAGCTCTACCGGTTTCTGACTTTGAACGGTATTTAACGTGCCGTCACTGGATACGGAGAGATCCTAACACCAACACGAATAATAAAAGGAATGAAAATGTCAAATCTCAAGTAATGTCCCTGCCATGTAACGCAGAGACATAAACTTACGCAAAAAAAGATCGCCCGTAATTAATAAAAGCAAGCACACCTCAGCTACAACTTGTACAAGTTCATCTGCAGGAATAATGAACGTCTTGAAAGGTGGCTTTCTGTAAAACTCGGAACGGGATTTATGCACTCGTAAAGTACTATCTTTAATCAAGGATGCCATCTTTAGAACGATTCCTGAAAGTTTCAAAAAAAAATTATAAATGGCAAGATAAAGTAGTGTCTTTCGATGCTTCACATATCTAAGTAAAGTAAAGTCTGATCCAAAGCCTCACCAAAATTCTTCTCCACATCTGCAGCATGAAATATACCACTATAAACCGATCCATTTTTTAGATGGACTTCCACAAGATGCCCAATCATACATGTTGTGAGGTACACAAAATTATCACGCGACTTTTCTGCAGCATAAGAACTCAAAACATGAGGTTGCAGATATATCGCAGCGTATTTGCAGGATGTGACTTTATAGACTGCGCCTTATTCAAAACTCCCCCTCTTTCACCTCTTCTGTGTGGAGATACATTTGATGAAGACTTCGACTGATGATCAGGCAGCGTATCCATTCCAGACTCAAACTGTTTGAACTAACAAGGAAATGGAGTTAAATAAAAAGAAGAAAAATAGATTAGTTTGACAAAAGTAATTTACGAAAACAATATTTTCTCAAGTTTTGAGGCCTGAAACGGTGATGAGCCCGGATAACTACGTTCCAGTAAGAACTTTTGTGCATGTAAGAGCTATTGTCAAGTTTCACAGAAGAGGCTGTTTGGCTGAAACAGAAACTACAGATAGAAAGTTATATCTAAATCCATGAAACGATCTAGTCGGACAAAAAAGCTTCTTCCCTGACAATAATGTGATTAACAGCTGAGACAAGAGAGCAGAATCCGTAAAGAAAATCATAGATCTTAAAGCATGGGAGAAAACAACAAGAAGTATACATATGTTGTCACCAAGAAACGATGAGTTATAGGCCAGCAAAAGCATATTATCTGGTTACCAGTACGCAATCAAAGAATAGCCTAGACAAGCCATTGAAACCATGATTGCTATCTAATGGGAAGATGCAACCAACTACTCATGATTAGTGAACAACAACACGAAGAAAAAAAACAATCAAGTCACAAAGCTCAACAATTTATCAAGTGTGAACGAATCAAATAAAAAGACCTTTGCATCCGGATTAAGAGTGGACTTTTCTGATGAGGACAAAGAACCAATTGACGAGCTTAGCGGTAGTCCAGGACGACTTGGTGTCGAAGGAGACGGGAGGCTCTCTGGACTTCTAGAATCCGACTGCCCAAAAGAAATTTCAGATTTTGTCTTGCCAGAAACTCGGCTGCCTTGCCTTTGTCTCTCAGCAACAATCTTTGACGCCGAGGTTCCACCACCACCAACTTTTGGACCTTTATTGATAACTGTATTCCAAACACGTATATATTCTCAACACTCACGCCTACGAATTGTTTTCCTAATTAGATTGAAGTTTAAAAACAGGTCACCACTTCTTGTGTACAAAAGCAACTTTTCTAGATTCAATTTGGCAACTTTAAAAGGGTTCACCATCAATTGAACATTACTGATCGACACTAGATAGTCAGTTGAGATAAATGTTAGCCATGCTTGTAAAAATGAAAAGGTAATTCTATGTAGACAGCAGGAAACCATGTTCAGACTTCTGTGCGCATCAATTGTTCAAACGGATAAACAAATAGAGTGGTGCAGATATAAAAAACAGAGTAAGAAGAAGTCGCATATACCTCCATGGCCAGAAACTGATTCTTCAGCTGACTGTGTAAATACAAGAAGGCAAGGAACCAATGTTAAAATAATAGAACAGGAACTAAAACGCCAAACGCAACCATTGTTTAAACAGGCATAATCAACATGGAGTGGACTTTACTCTGCTACTGTGGGAAACCTCTGGGTTATTGTTCTTTCTTGGCTCACCCAGCTGGCTCTCACTGTTATGTCGAAGAAGTCCCAATGTGAGAGGAGTATTTTGGATGATTCAAAAGTCCATAGTCTAATAGCAAAATGCTGACCTGATACTGCTGCCTGGGGCAGGAAAATCTTTGGATCGCTGTTCAGAGGGAAGATGCCGAGCGTCATCACCAGATATCGAGCAGCTATGATCTACATTTCTATTATTCCGAGAAGGCTGACTATCACTCTGAATGAAAATGAATGGCAGATATCAACTACTGTTCTGCTAGAAACTACTAAAGTACAATAATAAAAAAAACTCAACCATACCGGTACGTCTTCATGGCCCTTGCCACTAGAAGAAGCTGACTTCTGGACACTAGAAGTAGAAGAACCACCAGAAGTCTGATCATTGCAAGTGTCCAGCAATATGTCGTCCTCATTAAACCCACTATCATCAAACACATTATCCATATATACCTTTTCAACTATCTAAGCACAAATGAATTGCATCCGATAAATTAAATTGCAAGAAATTCAAATATTTATATATACCTTTTCGAAGTATCATCAAACATATTATCCAGACCCGGAGGAACATACCCATCAGGTCCCCAGTGTGTTAGTTCTCTTCCCAGATCAACATGACGAGACTTTGATATAGAAGAGTCCGTCAACAGCTCCACCGGTTTCTCACTCAGAACGGCATTTAACGTGTCGTCACTGGATACGGAGAGATCCTAACACCAACACCAGTGATAAAAGGAATGAAAATGTCAATCTCGACGTAATGTCCCTGCCATGTAACGCACATACATAAACTTAAACAGAAAAAAGGATACCTCAGCTACAACTTGTACAAGTTCATCTGCAGGAATAGTGAACGTCCTGAAAGGTGCCTTTCTGAAAAACTCGGAACGGGATCTATGCACTCGTAAAGTACTATCTTTAATCAAAGATGCCATCTTTAGAACGATACCTGGAAGTTTCAAAACAAATTATAAACGGCAAGAAATAGTAGTGTCTTTCTATGCATCACATATCTAAGTAAAATAAAGTCTGATTCAAAGCCTCACCAAAATCCTTCTCTACATCTGCAGCATGAAATATACCACTATAAACCGATCCATTTTTTAGATGGACTTCCACAGGATGCCCAATCATACACGTTGTGAGGTACACTAAACTATCACGCGACTTTTCTGCAGCATAAGAACTCAAAACATGAGGTTGCAGATATATCGCAGCGGATTTGCTGGATGTGACTTTATAGACTGCGCCTTATTCAAAACTCCCTCTCTTTCACCTCTTCTGTGTGGAGATCCATTTGATGAAGACTTCGACTGAGGATCAGGCAGCGTAACCATTGCAGACTCAAACTGTTTGACCTAACCAGGAAAGGGAGTTAAATAAAAAGAAGAAAAATGGATTAGTTTGACAAAAGTAATTTAGGAAAAACAATATTTTCTCAAGTTTTGAGGCCTGAAATGGCGATGAGCCTTCCAGTAAGAACTCTTGTGCATGTAAGAGCTATTATTAAGTTTCACAGAAGAAGCTGCTCGGCTGAAGCACAAACTACAGATAGAAAGTTACATTTAAATCCATGAAACGATCTAGTCGGACAAAAGCTTCTTCCCCGACAATAATGTGATTAACAACTGAGACAAGAGAGCAGAATCCGTAAAGAAAATCACCAAGAAACGATGAGTTATAGGCCAGCAAAAGCATATTATCTGATTACCAGTACGCAATCAAAGAATAGCCTAGACAAGCCATTGAAACCATGATTAGTATCAAATGGGAAGATATTTGCACTCAACTACTCATGATAAGTGACAATAAAACGAAGAAAAAAACAATCAAAACACAAAGCTGAACTCTTTATAAGTGTGAACAAATCAAATAAAAAGACCTTTGCATCCGGATTAAGAGTGGACTTTTCTGATGAGGACAAAGAACCAATTGACGAGCTTGGTGGTAGTCCAGGACGACTTGGTGTCGAAAGAGCCGGGAGGCTCTCTGGATTTCTAGAATCCGACTGCCCAAAAGAGCTTTCAGATTTGGCCTTGCCAGAAACTCGGCTGCCTTGCCTTTCTCTCTCAGCAACAATCTTTGACACCGAGGTTCCACCACCACCAACTTTTGGACCTTCTTTGATAACTGTATTCCAAACACATATATTCTCAACAGTGATGCCAACGAATTGGTTTCCTAATCAGATTAAAGTTTAAAAACATGCCACCACTTCTTGTGTACAAAAGCAACTTTTGTTATATTCAATTTGGCAGCTTCAAAAGGGTTAACCATCAATGGAACATTATCGATCGCCACTAGATAGTCAGTCGAGGTAAACGTGAGCTATGCGTGTAAAAATGAAAAGGTAATTCTATGTAGACAGCAGGAAACCAAGTTCAGACTTCTGTGGGAATCAACTGTAAAAACGGATAAACAAATAGTGTGGCGCAGATAAAGAACAGAGTAGGAAGAAGTCGCATATACCTCCATGACCAGAAACTGATGCTTCAGCTGACTGTGTAAATACAAAAGAGAGCCACGGAACCCATGTTAAAAACGCCAAACGAAATAACTGTTTAACCAGTCATAATCAACATGGAGTTGAACTTACTCTGCTACTGTGGGAAACCTCTGGGTTATTGTTCTCTCTTCGCTCACCCAGTTGGCTCTCACTGTTATGTTGAAAAAGTCACAATGTGAGAGGAGTCCTTTAAATAGTTCACAGCCTAATAGCAAAAGTTGACCTGATACTGCTGCCTGGGGCAGGATAATCTTTGGATCTCTGTTCAGGGGAAAGGTGCCGAGCATCATCACCAGATATCGAGCAGCTTTGATCTACATTGGTATTATTCCGAGAAGACTGGCTGTCACCCTGAATGCAAATGAAAGCCAGAAATCAACAATTATTTCGCTAGAAACTACTATACTACTATCAAGAAAGAACTCAACCATACCACTTCGCCCTCATAGCCCTTGCCACTAGAAGAAGCTGGCTTCTGGACACTAGAAGTAGATGAACCACCAAAACTCTGATCATTGCAAGTGTCCAGCAATTTGTCCTCCTCATTAAACCCACTATCAGCAAATTCATCAACAGCTCTACCGGCTTCTATTTCCGGATCAACACGAAGAGACTTTGATATAGAAGAGTCCGTCAACAGATCCACCGGTTTCTCACTCTGAACGGTATTTAACGTGCCGTCACTGGATACGGAGAGATCCTAACACCAACACCAATGATAAAAGGAATGAAAATGTCAAATCTCAAGTAATGTCCCTGCCATGTAACGCATAGACATAAACTTAAGCAAAAAAAGATCGCCCGTAATTAATAAAAGCAGGCACACCTCAGCTACAACTTGTACAAGTTCATCTGCAGGAATAATGAACGTCTTGGAAGGTAGCTTCCTGTAAAACTCGGAACGGGATTTATGCACGAGTAAAGTACTATCTTTAATCAAGGATGCCATCTTTAGAACGATTCCTGAAAGTTAAAAAATAAAAAAATAAATGGCAAGATATAGTTGTGTCTTTCTATGCTTCACATATCTAAGTAAAATAAATTCTGATTCAAAGCCTCACCAAAATCTTTCTCTACATCTGCGGCATGAAATATACCACTATAAATCGATCCATTTTTTAGATGCACTTCCACAAGATGCCCAATCATACATGTTGTGAGGTACACTAAACTATCACGCGACTTTTCTGCAGCATAATAACTCAAAACATGAGGTTGCAGATATATCGCAGCGTATTTGCAGGATGTGACTTTATAGACTGCGCCTTATTCAAAACTCCCCCTCTTTCACCTCTTCTGTGTGGAGATACATTTGATGAAGACTTCGACTGATGGTCAGGCAGCGTATCCATTCCAGACTCAAACTGTTTGAACTAACAAGGAAATTGAGTTAAATAAAAAGAAGAAAAATAGATTAGTTTGACAAAAGTAATTTACGAAAAACAATATTTTCTCAAGTTTTGAGGCCTGAAATGGCGATGAGCCCGGATAACTACGTTCCAGTAAGAACTCTTGTGCATGTAAGAGCTATTGTCAAGTTTCACAGAAGAAGCTACTCAGCTGAAGCAGAAACTACAGATAGAAAGTTACATCTATATCCATGACACGATCTAGTCGGACAAAAGCTTCTTCCCCGACAATAGTGTGATTAACAACTGAGACAAGAGAGCAGAATCCGTAAAGAAAATCATAGATCTTAAAGCATGGGAGAAAACAACAAGAAGTATACATATGTTGTCACCAAGAAACGATGAGTTATAGGCCAGCAAAAGCATATTATCTGGTTACCAGTACGCAATCAAAGAGTAGCCTAGACAAGCCATTGAAACCATGATTGCTATCTAATGGGAAGATATATGCACCCAACTACTCATTGATTAGTGAACAACAACCCGAAGAAAACAAAAACAATCAAAACACAAAGCTCAACACTTTATCAAGTGTGAAAAAATCAAATAAAAAGACCTTTGCATCCGGATTAAGAGTGGACTTTTCTGATGAGAACAAAGAACCAATTGACGAGCTTGGCGGTAGTCTAGGACGACTTGGTGTTGAAGGAGCCGGGAGGCTCTCTGGACTTCTAGAATCCGACTGCCCAAAAGAGCTTTCAGATTTTGTCTTGCCAGAAACTTGACTGCCTTGCCTTTCTCTCTCAGCAACAATCTTCGAGGCCGAGGTTCCACTACCACCATGTTTTGCATCTTCTTTGATATCTGTATACCAAACACACATATATTCTCAACACTCACGCCTACGAATTGTTTTCCTAATTAGATTGAAGTTTAAAAACAGGTCACCACTTCTTGTGTACAAAAGCAACTTTTCTAGATTCAATTTGGCAACTTTAAAAGGGTTCACCATCAATTGAACATTATTGATCGACACTAGATAGTCAGTTGAGATAAATGTTAGCCATGCTTGTAAAAATGAAAAGGTAATTCTATGTAGACAGCAGGAAACCATGTTCAGACTTCTGTGCGCATCAATTGTTCAAACGGATAAACAAATAGAGTGGTGCAGATATAGAAAACAGAGTAAGAAGAAGTCGCATATACCTCCATGGCCAGAAACTGATTCTTCAGCTGACTGTGTAAATACAAGAAGGCAAGGAACCAATGTTAAAATAATAGAACAGGAACTAAAACGCCAAACGCAACCATTGTTTAAACAGGCATAATCAACATGGAGTGGACTTTACTCTGCTACTGTGGGAAACCTCTGGGTTATTGTTCTTTCTTGGCTCACCCAGTTGGCTCTCACTGTTATGTCGAAGAAGTCCCAATGTGAGAGGAGTATTTTGGATGATTCAAAAGTCCATAGTCTAATAGCAAAATGCTGACCTGATACTGCTGCCTGGGGCAGGAAAATCTTTGGATCGCTGTTCAGAGGGAAGATGCCGAGCGTCATCACCAGATATCGAGCAGCTATGATCTACATTTCTATTATTCCGAGAAGGCTGACTATCACTCTGAATGAAAATGAATGGCAGATATCAACTACTGTTCTGCTAGAAACTACTAAAGTACAATAATAAAAAAAACTCAACCATACCGGTACGTCTTCATGGCCCTTGCCACTAGAAGAAGCTGACTTCTGGACACTAGAAGTAGAAGAACCACCAGAAGTCTGATCATTGCAAGTGTCCAGCAATATGTCGTCCTCATTAAACCCACTATCATCAAACACATTATCCATATATACCTTTTCAACTATCTAAGCACAAATGTATTGCATCCGATAAATTAAATTGCAAGAAATTCAAATATTTATAGATACCTTTTCGAAGTACCATCAAACATATTATCCTGACCCGGAGGAACATACCCATCAGGTCCCCAGTGTGTTAGCTCTCTTCCCAGATCAATATGACGAGACTTTGATATAGAAGAGTCCGTCAACAGCTCCACCGGTTTCTCACTCAGAACGGCATTTAACGTGTCGTCACTGGATACGGAGAGATCCTAACACCAACACCAGTGATAAAAGGAATGAAAATGTCAATCTCAACGTAATGTCCCTGCCATGTAACGCACATACATAAACTTAAACAGAAAAAAGGACACCTCAGCTACAACTTGTACAAGTTCATCTGCAGGAATAGTGAACGTCCTGAAAGGTGCCTTTCTGAAAAACTCGGAACGGGATCTATGCACTCGTAAAGTACTATCTTTAATCAAAGATGCCATCTTCAGAACGATACCTGGAAGTTTTAAAACAAATTATAAACGGAAAGAAATAGTAGTGTCTTTCTATGCATCACATATCTAAGTAAAATAAAGTCTGATTCAAAGCCTCACCAAAATCCTTCTCCACATCTGCAGCATGAAATATACCACTATAAACCGATCCATTTTTTAGATGGACTTCCACAAGATGCCCAATCATACATGTTGTGAGGTACACTAAACTATCACGCGATTTTTCTGCAGCATAATAACTCAAAACATGAGGTTGCAGATATATCGCAGCGTATTTGCAGGATGTGACTTTAGAAGACTGCGCCTTATTCAAAACTCCCTCTCTTTCACCTCTTCTGTGTGGAGATGAATTTGATGAAAACTTCGAGTGATGATCAGGCAGCGTATCCATTCCAGACTCAAACTGTTTGAACTAACAAGGAAATGGAGTTAAATAAAAAGAAGAAAAATAGATTAGTTTGTTGAAAGTAATTTATGAAAAAACAAGATTTTCTCAAGTTTTTGAGGCCTGATATGGCAATGAGCCTCTGTACAACTAAGTTCCAGTATGAACTCTTGTGCATTTAAGATAGAAAGTTACATCTAAATTTCCATGAATCGATCTAGCCAGACTAAAGCATCTTCCCCGAAAATAAGGTGATTAACAAACTATAACCGAGACAAGAGAGCTGAAACCGTAAAAGAAAATCACAGAACTTAAAGCATAGGAACAAACAACAAAGAGTATATATATATTTGTCACCAAGAAACGGTGATTTACAGGCTAGCCTATGCTCCATAACAGAATTCCTAATAGTACAGTCATAGAATAGCCTAGCCAGACCATTGAAACCATGATTACTATCTAACGGTAAGATACAATCAGAGAATACCATCGCCATACCGATTAGCCTAAAGAACAGTGGAATGTTTATGGATTTGAGAACGAGTGAAAAATGTTGACAAGTCGTAGAGAAAACAAACGCAGAGAAAGGCAGGCATTGATACAATCATCAGCAATCAACGAGAGGGATCTTCGACGTATCCTAACAATGAACTACCTATTCCAGTAAAACTAAATACTGAATCGGCAACCTGAATCACCAGATAACGCGAAAGAACAAAGGAGAACTGAAAATCCAGAGCTAACAGCCGACGAAGATTATTCACTACCTGATCAGACGAATGCGCCGTAGAATGACGAGCTCAATAGTTTCCAACGCAGCGAGCTAGGGTTTCGCAAGAGTTAGGGTTCGCGCGGAGAGAGTGACGGTGAACGATTCGCCAAGAATCTTGGAGCGAAGATATTCGGAGACAGTGATCGGAGCTGAGTAACTTCTTTGATTTTTGCGAGAAGGAGATCGTTACGATCACCTACGGAGAAGTGCAGGGTAGACTAATATGGTCTCTCGTCTTCTTGTGACGGTTTTAGATTTGCGCGGGCTATTAACTATATTTGGGCCCAACAAAAAGTGGGCTCAGCTTCGGTTATTTTAACTGTACCGATCCGATCACACTTACCTTAGCCATTAAGAACGTATGCAATGCTTTTAGTAAAACTAAAGTGATCGTTCTTGATCTTTTAATATAGGGTGTAAAACATAAAGGATCGATCCTTCGATTCTAATATTATTTCTATATAATTTGTGAAAGAAATCGGCAAGAATAAAGAGATTTATCAAAGTGTTACCTGAAGCAAAGCATACTTTTAAATGACCTTGCTTAACAATGGGGATAATGTTAACTTGGCTTTCGAAATGGTTTTTGATTTTGAAATACTTAAGCCTTGAAAGAGACAGAAAGGTGGGGGACAAAAAGCATTGTTAGGCTTAGTTGGAAAAACGACTCTATAAAATTTTAATAATCAAATTTAATAACAAGCTTGAATCTAAATTTCATGTCTCATCATGACTTGTTTTTTTTAGATTAGTCACTTTATGTACTCTTTTCAGTTTGGAAGATTGCAATATACTATTGGTCACCATAAAGCTAGGAATAAATACTAATGATCATTATTGATCAAACTAAGTAGGCAAGAATCAATAGCTTCGATAGAGTTGACGATACATGCGAAAACACTGAGAAGGAAATATAGAAAACAAAGATAAATACCAAAATATCAAACATAAAACCAAGAGAAACACAGTGATCTCACGTTGAAAGGTAAAAAAATAATAATATTTTCAGTATACGATCTGATCATTCATTGCTGTAATATTTTTGTTTCCAAATCGAATATGTATTGTTTTTAGCTGTCTTTAGTAAAAGAAAGTTAGAGAGATGAATAAAATAACAAAGTGCAAGAGACTAAAATAATAATTTTCAAAATTTAAAACGGTACAAAGACGGTAACAAATTCAACAGTGTAGTTAATTCTCGTCCGTTGCTTCACGGCGCTCCTGTGACCATCTATGAGATTCTGACATATATATACTTACATATACACTCGTAATTATTTATATTCTTTTGGTTTTACATATTAGTTGAATGCAGTTTACTTGAAAAAAATGAGTTAGGGCTGCTTGAGTAGTAACCTAGGTTAGTGGCTACTTGTGTGAACTATTTCCCAAAGTGCATGTCTTACAATAATTTTTTTTAACTACTCGTAACTGAGAAAAGTTACATTAAAGAAAAAAACGCATTACATTCTTTTTCATTTTCGTGCTGGTTCCTTTATTCCTTTTATTTGATTGAGGCATTATCAAGTATCAACCACCGGAATAACTCAAGAATGAACGTGTCGGTCTGTGATCACGGCCTGGATATTTTGCACGGCTTCATAATTCGTTTTTACTGTAAATAAAATATAAAAGGTAATCATTTTATTCTTCACTGAATATCGTACTTCAAAAAGGAAATAAACTGATAAAAATAAAAGAGAGTAAAGTAAACAAATCAAGAGATGAACGGATAAAGGAACTAAAGAAAAAGAGAATATAATTTGAATTTGTGTTGGTCTTATTTCTTGCACATTTCAAAACATTACAATTAGTCTTACTAACGTACTTAATGAGTTTTTAAATGAGCTCACTGTAAGATATATGCGTGTACTCTAACTTATGTAGAGTAAGGGTTACATGTCATCGGTAGATAGACTCTATAGAATTAATAAGTTGGGTCTCTCCGCCGGACACCCTTAATTAATCAAAACACAGTATATAATTATTATTTATTCCCCTTAGTAAATGGAAAAAAAACAACAAAAATAGACGTTGAAAAAAAAAACAAAGATGCATAGAGTAAAATCTTGATAAAAAATCAGATATTTTAAATTTTGCAATAAAGTTGTAGTATAACTTAATATGTTGGATACCGATCAGAATCTGTGTGTTTTGAATTTGCGTATATGTCCATAAATATTAAAGTTCAATAAAAAAAAGAATCTGAAAATGGCCAATATTACAATATAGTTAACAAAAACAAATTAAAAAAAAAAGAATAAAGAGAAGAGAGAAGAGCTTTTATATAGGAAGGAGCAAACACAACAGAACTTTAGCAGAGTCCAAACGATCTCAAAGTTCCTCTTTCTTTCTCTCTATCTCCCTCCTTCACCAAAGTTCGTAGCTTTCTCATATTTCAAAGAGAGATTGTGTGTGGGTCTCTCTCTCATTCAATCTCCCTGTCAAGAGCATTAAGCCGCAAAAGAACGGACCCTGAGAGAGAGTGTTATAAAGCGGAGTCGTTTTAGACGTCTGATCTGCAGATCCTCCTTTGTCATTTCGACATCTTTCAATGGTGGGTGGTGACATCTGAAAATCTCTGTGACAGAGAAAGCAATCGAATTTAGCGAGAGCTGCGAATGTGTGTGTGTATTGTAGTTAGAAGTGACAGTACGGTAGTTCTTTCTGTAGCATAAAGGTACAAATCATTGCGACTTCTTACGTTTTTTTTTCCTGAAAAGGTTTTAGATTGGAGAAAGTGTGATTTTGGGGTTATTGTAATTCTCAGGCCGAATTGAAACTTGGTGGAGGGTAAGAGAGAGAAAGAGAGATGCTCACGTGTATAGCTTGTTCGAAGCAGCTAAACACCAAGAATGGCGGATCTAAAGAAGAAGAAGAAGATGATGACAGAGTTCTCGGAACACCCAGGTCTAAGCAGGCCATTAAGTCCCTGACGTCACAGGTAGATATACAATTCTTCTTCATTCTTTACCATGTCACTTTCAGAAGCTGTTTGTTTTTTTGCTTTTTTTCTGAAAACAACACAAATGGTGAAAAGAAAGAAACTCCGAGACAGGACCTGTGTTTAGTCTTGTTTGTTTCTGTTTGGGGAGCTCAGACCAAAAACAAAATGGGGACAAAACTCTTTTATCTTCCATGTAGAATCCAAACTCATAGTCTGTGACTTTCAGATTTTATTATTTTTCTCTGTGTATTCATTCATGTGACTATTCTTTGGATGTGAATCTTTTCAGATAAAAGACATGGCGGTAAAAGCCTCAGGTGCTTACAAAAACTGCAAACCGTGTTCGGGTTCTTCAAACCGGAACCACCACCGTGATTCGGATGCTGCATCAGCTTCTGGGAGGTTCCATTACGCGTACAAGAGACCTGGACGAAGCGGTAGCTCTACACCAAAGATTCTAGGGAAAGATATGGAGTCGAGGCTAAAAGGGCTTTTGAGTGGAGAAGGAACACCTGAGTCCGTGAGTGGCAGGACAGAGTCTACAGTGTTCTTGGAGGAAGATGATGATGAGCCTAAAGAATGGGTTGCTCAAGTGGAGCCTGGTGTCCTCATCACATTTTTATCATTGCCTGAGGGAGGCAACGACCTCAAGCGTATTCGTTTCAGGTAATCTACTACAAAAAGTAAAGTTGAATCAGGTTCAAAGATGGTAGATACTCAACTGAAATGAAAGTTGAATCAGGTTCTTGATTAGATTTTTGGATTTAGAGAATGTGTGTTTGTTTCTTGGGGACAAGCTATGAGAAGTACAGTCCATATTAAAGATGTTATCTTATGTTTTTGGAAACTTGCATTTCTCTTGAAAGTCAATTTTGAAAGTGGTCCCAAAACGTTTTGTTGTGTGTATTGTGTGAAAGCTGTACATCCTTTTGCCAATAAAGGTTTTATTGAGATGGGGATTTATGTTTCGGTAGTCGAATCCCATCTTAAATGGATCTCCCAAGAACAGTAAAGTGGGGGAAAGCGTTTAGTGATATTCATTTTGTAGGTGGGGACATGTTCATCATGTATGATCTAACTAACTTTCTTCAATGGCTTCATCAAAGAGTGACATTTTGGCTCTAGCTAACTAACTTTCTGCATGGTCTCTCTCGTCAAAGAGAGACACTTTGACTCTCTCAGTGATTTGACATTTTATAGTTGAGCCTAACACTGTTCACTTGGTTGTTGTAAGTCATTAAAACAGCACCTCATTTGCTTGTTTTGTTTCTCGAAATTCTCTTTGGTTTCAGTCGTGAGATGTTTGATAAACGGCAAGCTCAAAAATGGTGGGCGGAGAATTTCGAGAAGGTCATGGAGTTATACAATGTGCAGCAGTTTAATCAGCAGAGCGTCCCGTTCCCAACTCCTCCTACATCCAAAGATGAGGTAATACACTTTCTGTCTATAATTCTAATGAACACATGAATCCATTCATCAAAAACCTGTTGTTGAGGTCTTCTAATTGGAACTAATATTCATTTGGTATACCAGAGCTCTACCAAGAACGGTCCTGCAACTCCACCTTTAAACAATGAATGCCCACGAGGAAAGGGCTACGCTTCTTCTGGCTCACTCGCTCACCAACCAAAACTACGAAGACAAAATCAGTACCCAAGTGATTCGTCTGGTCTTGCAACGACGCCAAAACTCTCTAGCATAAGTGGCACCAAAACCGAGGCATCATCGGTTGTTGGGTCCGCAAGAAGTAGTGGTGGCTCATCAAGGGAAGAAGAAGAAGAAGATGCAGAGCATTCAGAGGAGGTCTCAGTAAGTAATGCAAGTGACAACGACACAGAATGGGTAGAACAAGACGAAGACGGTGTTTACATCACAATCAGAGCTTTACCAGATGGAACTCGCGAGCTTAGACGTGTTCGCTTCAGGTAACAAATAAATAAAAAAACATTAGCCTTTAAAAGCAAAAGCACTTAACTCACATTTGCATCTTGTTGTTGTTGCAGTCGAGATAGGTTTGGAGAAACGGATGCAAGATTGTGGTGGGAAGAGAATAAAGCTCGGATACAACAGCAGTACTTGTGATGCTCTCTGCAAGACTCTTTACACAGCAAAACAAAACACTTTTTAAAAAAAATGTTTTAAATTGGAGAAAAGCTACAGATTGATAGAATTAAATTGTTTGGTTTGAGATAATGCATGTGTTTTTTTTAGTAGTTGGTGGTTACTAACTCTTCTCTTCATCTTTCCTTCTTCGTTATTTAGAGTTCTTATTGTGATCACAAGGGAATTTTGTTTTGCGCAAATCTTTGAATGGTTTGTATGTAGAATGCTGTAGATAGATCATGCAAAGTTTCTTTGTAGTTTATTGTAATTTTTTTTTTGGTACAAATGTTAAATTCCATACCGATTTTCTGTTTTTTACAATGTTGCAGAGCAACTTATTACAACACAAAAGGAAAGAGAGGAGAGAAGGATACAACAAACAACAAGAAACAAGCAACAACAAGGAGCAATTAACTATAAGGATCAGTGAACCAAAAGTACAACTCTAAGAGAGAATGAGCTTCAGTCGGGGAAGGAGGAAGAGAGAGGAGCCTATCCCGAAGCCCCCGGTCCACCTGCTTGAAGAAAGACCCCGCCGGCAAGGAGACATTCCTGAAAATCCGAGCATTGCGCTCACGCCAAAGGCTATAGATCACAGCCTGGAGAATCAACTTCATGATGGGTCTAACCTGCGATGAGAACTGACCCTGATATTGCGAGATCATGTTGACCGCAGCTGGAAGGTCCAAAGGAGGAGCAGAGAAAAACCTTCCGCAGTAACGGGTCCAGATAGCAATGGCATAAGGACAGCCAAAGAAAAGATGGTTGTGTGACTCGCTGCCATTAGCGCATAAGACACAGTTTGCAGGGACAGAAAGACCCCAAGAAATCAGGCGATCCCTACTAGGGAGCCTGCCAAGCATAGCCATCCACGCAACGAAAGAGCAGCGGGGAACTTCTTCCTTGAACCAAATTACATCATGCCAAACTACTACAGGTGATGAGTTTCTCAATCTATCCCAAGTTGTTTGAGACGAAAACTTATTTGCAAACCCACCCGATTGAATTCGCCACAGGTAGGTATCACCTCCCTTTTCAACCGATGGAACTGCAGTAGAAGATAAGACAATTTGTAGGGTGACTGCATTGTCAGACCTTGCTGGAGGCAGGAACCATTCACCATTCCGGACAGCGTCAGAGACGGAGGCAGAGTCATGAACTTGAAGCTGCCTAGGACCTGATGAGAACAGCAGATATAGCGGACCCAAGTATGTCCAATAATCATACCAAAAGGAGGCACTTTGCCCATCACCAACAGCACACCGAAGGAACTGAGGAAGGATGTCTTTTAGCTGCAACATACCTCTGATCGTTGCAGAAAAACGCTGAGAATCCCTAACCAGCCAAAAGTTTTTATTGTAATTTTGTTACTAGTAACTAGATGAAGATCTCGTCGTCTTCTTCTCGTGTGTACAATCCATAAAGTCGTGTATTACTGTAGTTACCCTTTCATCATTGTTATGTTGTGTATATATGCAACTTCTAAGAAATTTCTTGTCAATTTCCAGTATTAGACAAGATTGTCAAGACTCAAGATAGTGTGCACAGCACATAAAAAGAAAAAAAAGAGATAGTGTGCACATAACATTTCCATGCAAGTCCCACTTAATTACAAAACATTTTCACGCAAGTCCTATTTAATATTTAAATCAATTATTTATATCCAACATTGACCGACTATTATTTGCACCAAAAAAAAAACATTGACCGACTATTATTTGAGTCAATAAATATTTTAAACATCACATCTACTTTTTTTTTTCCTTGGACAATAAACATCACATCTACTATGTTTATTGTTTTCAAGGGACAAATTAATTAAAGCAAAAAGCAGGAAAAATTAGCAAAAGCTAGTAGTATTTCACTATTTTGTCTTTATCCTTTGGAAAATTCCAAATTCTCGATATAAGGGGGTAAAATAGTCATTCCATTTACCCAATTACTGATTTTTCGAACCATCTTTTTTCTATCTTCTTAAACTTCTTTTTCGTCTCGTCTTTCTCCGATCTTAGGGTTTAAGAGACGAATCACTCACTAGTAGCGGCAACAACAACCTCACTTGATCGCCGATCGAAATTCTCTTTCGCTAGATACTCAATATCGATCCATTTGTTTTCTGATTATCCCGTTAGGGCTTGATCGGCGATGGTGTCTGGGTCAATAACCGGCGGTAATCGGGTGATGGGACCCGATGATGATGAGGAGAGAAAGTTGATCGATTCGATTAAAGAAATCGTGGGGAACCACACCGATGCCGATATATACACCGCCTTGAAAGAGGCTGACATGAACGCCGACGAGGCTGTGCAGAAACTGATTCATCAAGGTTTCTCTCTTTGACGATAGCTAGGGTTTTCTTCCTCGTTATAGGTCTGGTTGTGAATCACTATTATCTTACGGAGTTTTGTTGATAATTTAGATTTATTCTGTTATTCTGCTGGCTCTCGTTTTGCTATGTGCAAAGTAGTGTCTTTTATCTGGGTGACGAGTTCGAACAATTGTGTTACTGTTTCCGTTACCATTTTGGTTTGATAAAGCCTTTCGTTTGTTCAGATCCATTTCATGAGGTGAAGAGAAGAAGAGACAGGAAGAAAGAGGTAAGCTCACAAATGTTTTTTTTTCCACTTTCACTGCATTTGAAGAAGAAGGGGACTGGGTTGTTGTTTATAGTGCTTGTGTTACTAGTATATATCACTGGGTGTCTAGTACATGTGCTAAGTTTGTTTGTTGTGTTTAGTGGACATTCTAATCATCCTTGTTATGAAACTTCGTTAGTGCTCGGAAACTCTGTCAACTTCTCTATACGTTCAAATAGTTTGCTGAATCCCCGGAGATCATTGGACCCTTCTTTTATGTTTCCGGGTTCAGTTTGGAGTTCGTCTTCTATGTGAGAAAGGGTGTTGCAAATTTCTTAACTCTGTTTTTATACTGAATGTCATTTTGGCATCAGGTTGCGGTATTGGCCGAGCCTGCCAACGAAAAGAAACCTCTTGAAAGTGTTACCATTGAAGTGAAGCCTGAACATAATGCTCGGAGAGGAGGCTACACTAGGAATGTCTTCCCTAGGAACACTGCTCCACGAAATGAATTTCCTAGGAACGCTGCACCACAAAATGAGTTTTCTAGGAACCCTGCTCCACGAAATGAATATCCTAGGAATGCTGCTCGACGTAATGAGTTTCCTAGGAATGCCTTTTCTAGGAACGCTGCTCCACGAAATGCGTTTCCTAGGAATCCTGCTACTGGTAAATCAACATGATGATATTATACTTGCCAGTTTCTTTCGTTATGTCTGTGCCGCAATCCTTTAGTCTGGTCAAGGAAAAATAAAAGGAACTGGATTGTAATGCATGTGTTGTTTTTTTGGGAATCTTTGTGATTGGTGTTAGGCCTCCAAATTTTATGTCATGTAACCATATTCATCTATAATGCTGTTTTGTGTGTCTGAATTTGTTTGTTTCATGTTAGTGCAGGATCCAAGAGAGAGTTTCGCGTTGTTAGAGACAACAGGTCTAATCCAAAAGTTGGTGAAGAGTTGAAGCATAGTTCCGCCCAGGCTTCTGGATCAAATATTAGCAAAGTAATGGCCTCTCAAAACCAAAAGGGGTATGTTTTTCAGCATATTCTATCGCCGACTTGCCTTGTTTTGTTTATTATGTACGTGCATTAACATGATACTCTTCAACGTTGTTTTTAATGTTAGACTGTTAGTGTAAGGGAGTATGTCTCTGCAGCTGTACTATAATAAAAACTAAGTTACATAGGACTCTTTAAGATAATAAGAGGCATACATTAGTTTGTCGTCATTGTCTTTTAGTAGACGTAGACAATAATGCGTATGTTCACTTGATAGGCATCCCACTGCAGTTTTCCTCAAACATGGTTACTTCTTGGGAAGTAGAAAGAGAGGCCACTGAGAACTTGTTATCGTATAATTTCTAGACGATCTATGCTGAATTCAGATGAGAAAAATAAGATTGCGCCTCTTATTTTCATTGTTTGCCATTGCCAGCTTAGCAGGTTGTTTAGGCAATCGTCAATCTCCTGGGGATCAAGATTTTGCCGAAGATTGTAATGCAGCAGCAGATGTCAGGCTCAGAGATGCTGATATTACTCCATTGCAGCATCCTACCAGAAAAGAACTCTCTGATGGAAAGCAGACTGCCCGTGGTGTTACCTTGGCATCAACCAATTCAGTTATTGGTGTATATTCGTCTTCCACAGATCCAGTTCATGTACCATCTCCTGTTTCTAGATCATCACCTGTGGGAGCTATTAAACGTGAAGTAAGAGGTGGAGGCTTTGGTGGCAAACCTTCTGAAAATGTTGGTAAAGATCCATCTGCATCTGCTGATTCTTTGTCAGGGTCCTCTGTTAGAAAGATTGGGACTCCAAATGCATATCGATCAGCTTCCCCAAATTCAAAGATTGATCAAGTCAGTCAAACTACTTTACGACAGTCTGTTTTGCCCAGCGGTGGGGAAAAGAATAGGCCTCTCTTGAACAGGCAGCGTGGAAACAGAGGAAGCCAAAATGCTAGAACACAACAAGTTGGTGGCCATACAAAAGGTAATTTATTGCAAATATTTATTTACCGAATGGATGCTGTGCCATTTTGACTTGATTCCTCCCAACCATTTTGCCTCAGGAGGCACTATAAATTTTGCGTATAGCTGATGTTTCGGTTGATATATTCCTTTTCAATCCATTGGGAAGTCCTGGTGAGAAGCCATTTCCTATCATGACTTCTGATATTCTTGGTCAACCTGTTCTTAATGCAGGAGTCTCACAGAACAAGGAATGGAAGCCTAAACCAATTCAGAAACCTGTTGGACATAACCCTGGAGTTATTGGAACACCTGCAAAGTCTCAGGCTTGTCGTTCTGATGATAGTTCCATTAACTTGGAATCGGAGGTTGTTAAGGTGCAAGATAAGCTTTCGCATGTTCAAATCAGTGAAAGCCAGAATGTCATCATCGCAGATCATATTCGTGTCCCAGAGACTGACCGATGTCAGCTTACTTTTGGTAGCTTTGTTCAAGAATTTAGTTCTTCAATGAATCCAGAATCTGCTTTCCAGGAATCATGCTCTTCAGAAGAAATTAGAGAAACTGATCGTAGGTAAGTTGGTGTAATTATATGTTTCTGTAACATTTTGAATGAAGTTTAATATCACCTTGTATATTTCCTCAAGTAACTTGGTGATATTGTTTGCAGTTCGCCAGTTTATTCTCCAGAGACTTTAACAGATAGTCGAGGGGATAAGCCTATCGACATTGGTGATGATCATGTCAGAGTTTCTGAATCTGACTCACGTGTGTCGGTGGCATCTGAGCAACAGTTAACGGAAGAGAAGGAAGCTCACCGATCTGACAATTTGGATGAGTACTCGGAAATTCAATTGCTCAATAGGAACAGTCCACATTATACTCCTTCAGAGTCTGAACAGCAGCAAGATCCTCCTGAGTTGCAAAAAGTTTCTGTAAGATTTCCTGCAATTGTACCTTTTAAAAAATCCAAGGCAGATATATACATTCAAAACTTACACTCTTGTCCTTCCCAGCAGGAATATAGTAATCAAGGTGGTTATGACTTTCCGTATTTGAGTCCTGCAATGAGTGAAAACGTAAGAGGACAAGGATTACCATCTCAGCAAGAGGTAATTTATGTTCCGGCTGTTAGGCTTTGCTTTGAGCAGTTGTGCCCTGCATATGTCATGATTGTCTTTCAATTCATTAGCCAAGAAAAACTAACAAGGTACCATTTTGCTAATGGAGCAGGTATTAAGTACTCAAATGGTGAACAATGGCCCTTCATCTACGATTCCCATGCTACAGCAACAACAACAACAACAACACCAGGCGTCAATGCAACAGATGTACCCGCAGGTTCAAGTTGCACATTTTCCCAATCTTATGCCGTATCGTCAGTTCGTCTCCCAAGTCTATGTTCCACAGATGCCCATGCCAGGCTACTCAGGTAACCCAGCAGCATATGCACACCCGTCAAATGGCAATAGCTATGTTCTGATGCCTGGAGGTGGTGGTTCTCATCCCGGTTCAAATGGTGTCAAGTATGGCATCCAGCAATTCAAGCCAGTCCCAACAGGTGGTCCTACAGGTTTCGGGACTTACAACAACCCTAATGGCTATCAGATTAATGCTCCCAATGTAGTTGGTAACGCCATGGGTCTTGAAGATCCATCTCGCATGAAATACAAAGATGGAAATATTTACGTTCCAAACCCTCAGGTAATGGTAACTATGTTCCTCTTGCCCTAACCACATGTTTTTTTGCCCGTTATGCTTTCATTTCTGATTTGTGTTTCTTTATGTGACACAGCAGGCTGAGACTTCTGATATTTGGGTGCAGAATCCAAGAGATCTTTCAAGCCTTCAGTCTCCTCCATATTACAATGTAGCTGGTCAAACGCCTCATGGTGCTTATTTACCATCCCATACATCACATCCATCATTCAACGCTGCAGCACAATCTCCTCAAATGCAGTTCCAGGGTCTCTTCCATCCGTCACAACCTGGTGCAATGGGGAATCCGCACCACATGGGACCAGGGCTTGGTGGTAATGTTGGAGTTGGGGTTGTGCCCTCTCCTCCGTCTCAACTTGGGGCTTATCAGCAATCACAACTTGGTCATCCGAACTGGGGAGCAAACTTCTAAATAAAGTTCTAACCTCTTGTCTAATGGATATCATAATAGCCGAAAGCAAATGTTTTGATTTTCTTTGTGAAACGGCCAAACTCTATTTTATTATCTTCTTTAGTTAATGAATGCATAAAATGCTTTTCCCCTCACTGCTTCGTAATTTTCTTTACTGTTTCTATAGTTTCTTTCAAAGTGTCAAGTAAAATAACCCTACAAAGTATGGAACCCTGTGATTTGAACACTGTTGCTTGCTGAGTGTTTCCCATTGTCAGTGTTCTATAAGTACTAAAAGAGAATTTAGAATTTGTCTAAGTTGTGGATGTTCGTCTTTGAGTTATGTGGCTGCTCTCTCCATTTCTTCACATCCCTTGCTAAATTCTTTATAGAGAATCATTAGTTGTTGAGTTTGATCTAACTTCCCTCAAGCCTTTAGAATATAAAACAAATATTCTTTCATAAGAACTTGTTGAAGCTAAGCCTATAGGTTTTGATTAGCTCCTTGATTACTTTTGTTTTTTTGAGGTGTCATTGCACACTATGTCATCATAGCAAACATAATCTGATTGATCGTTTTGTTGAAATATTTACTTTGTTTGGGGAGGTGGGTCTAAATCAGGGGGCCAACTTATTTGCTTAAGGACTAATTTGTACGTACTTTGCTTGCTCCTCTCATATAACAGGCCGAAGCTTTTTTTTTTTTTTTTTAATCTCCCAAGTCCTACCTTATTGAGAAATGATTACTCTGTATTAATTTCTTGAACTACATTATTTGGAGGTAACTAACACTTCTTTTGTTTCACTTTTAACCGGTAGTATATGGTTAATTAAACGTGCCTTTACTATTGAGTTCACTCTATTAATGATAGCTCCACATAAAAAGCATATGGTTGGCTTGAGATTCACTAAACTTTGTTAGATTTTATGAAATTTAGCATTTACTGAAAATGGCTAGAGGAATATGTAATAAAAATTGATTTTGATTAAGACTGGCTCTAGAAATTCTCACGGATTTTGATTAAGACTGGCTTTAGAAATTCTCACAGAAAGATCACAGGGACTTCTCCCGTCGAAGCGAAGAACAATTCTCACGAATCAAGGATGGATGGGTTCGTGATAGCTCTAGAAATAACCGTGGGGATTCCCAATCAGCTTTGTCACCCAACAACTCCTACCAGCGCCGCAATAACAGAGGTCTGGAGTTCACTCCCCCTCCAAGTCGTGGGCTAGACAATCATGGGAAAAATTTCAATTCAAATCGCAGTAGTTCGCCTTCTAGACGGGGGATTCCCCGGAAAGAAAGACAGCAAAAGATCCATAGTGAGAATTCACCAGGTGCTGCTGAAGAAGTCAGAGATGCTATCCTGCAATATGCTAACTGTGCAGACCCTGCGGAGAGTGCAGCTCTCCGTGAAAGACTAAGACTAGCGGAAGAAAAAGGCCAGCTAAAAGAAGACGCTGCACTGGCGGTGCGCACCTCTCTTAGCCGGAAAACGAGGGATATATCAGTGGAGAAGGATCGATCACACTGGATAAACAGAATAGGCCGCATTGCATCTGCAATTATTGGGGATAACTCACCTCAAAACCCATCTTCTGAGAGAATCCCTGTGGCTAGCAGACTAGGTCCATTTAACTCTGATTCGGAAAGGAACTCCCCTCAGGTTGCTGGTACTGAAATGAACCAGAGACCTCCACTAGCAAGTAGGTTGGGTTCAGTGACAGATGATCCTCCTCCCGATTCTGGGACTCCAAAGGCTCCGAATAGAACTGTTAAGAGAAAGCCTGGCCGTCCCCCGGGCACTAAGAAAGTTCAAGGAAGCCCTGCTCTTATGCAGGGAGCTAGCTCGCGGAAGAGAAAGGTACAGCAACTGAAACAACCTAACGTCCGCAAAAAGCTCCAAGTGGAGCCTGAGCGATCTGGACATACTGCAAGAGGTAGTTCAAGAAGAGGTGTAGCATCTCGAGCTGGGAGTCCACGCGAGGATGCTACCTCTAATTCTGAGAATCTCCCGATATGTAATATGATCCCACCGTCCAGGAGGCGTCGGATGGATTTTCGAATCCAATCCAACCCGGTTCCTTAGCCGTAGCTAGCTGGAACTGTCAGGGGTTGGGGAATCCCCGGACAGTTCGAAGAGTTGGAGAGATATCGAAAAAGTTCGATCCAGATATCTTCTTCTTAATGAAAACAAAAAACCCCAATGAGGTCGTCCTTAAAAAGCTGGAGCATTTGAGACTCGAATGCCATCACCTGATACCTCCTACTGGTCATGGCGCGGGGGGACTAGGACTTTTCTGGAGAGAAGATCTCAAGCTTCAGATTCTTGATTCAAATCCAAATGTAATAGACACTCTTGTTGAATTTGAAGGGAAATCATTCTATGCGTCCTTTATTTATGGCAGTACGGATGAGAAGCAGAGAAAACTACTATGGGACAATCTCTTATCTCGGGCAAACACTCGTGATGCTCCCTGGTATATTACTGGCGACATGAATGATATCTTATGTAGTGATGAGAAGTCCGGAGGCATCGAGCGACCAGAGGGTTCCTTTGCAGATATGCGAACCTTCTTCTCCGAAGGAGACTTATATGATCTACAGCACACGGGTGATCCATTATCTTGGAGAGGTCAGAGAGGTGATCACCTCGTCCGCTGTAGACTTGATAGGGCAGCATCTAATACCCTCTGGGCCGAGTGCTTCCCCACGGCGAGATGCCAATATCTTGGTTTTGAGAGCTCAGATCACATGCCGCTGATCTCCTTCTTCGACAAGGGAGGGAAAAGGAAAAAGGGCCTCTTCCGATATGACAGACGGCTCTGCAAAAATGATGATGCGAAGAAAGTTATCACAGAGGCATGGGCAGGAGACAGTAACTCCTCGGTCATGGAAAAACTCGCCACGGCTAGAAGTGCTATTTCCGCGTGGAATCGCGTCCAGCAACAGAATAGCAAAAAGATGATAGAGCAGAAACAGCAAGAATTAAATGTTGCGCTCTCCAGCCCTCTAAATGATACGGGCCTGATCCAGGACATTTCGAAGCAACTTGAGGCAGCCTACTTAGCTGAGGAAGAGTTCTGGAAGCAACGGAGTCGTCTTCTTTGGCTGAAGTTAGGAGACCAAAATACAGGCTACTTCCACGCCATCACCAAGGTTCGAAAAAGGATCAACGCATTCTCAGTGCTGGAAAATGAGACTGGTACCTTAGTACACAAGGAAGAAGAGATTGTGAGTGTGATTGGTGAATATTTTACCAAACTTTTCTCTTCTGTCCCGGGAGAAAGAGAGGATATTGTCAACCGGGCACTCCAACCGATCATATCGGAGGATGACAATGCTAAGCTCACTGAGATCCCGTCGGAGGTTGAGATCAAGGAGGCAGCTTTTTCCATTAATGCTGAAAAAGCTCCCGGGCCGGATGGCTTTTCCGCGGGATTTTTCCATACTCATTGGGACAGAATTGGGCCAGACATAGTAAAGGAAGTTCAGAGTTTTTTCTGTGGGGCGCCATTGCCTGCAGAGGTTAATGATACGAATATCCGGTTGATCCCAAAGTTCAAGAATCCGCAAAAAGTTTCGGACTACAGGCCCATTGCGCTGTGTAATGTTTATTACAAGATATACTCGAAGATTCTGACCCGCCGGTTGCAACCGTTCATGGATGAGCTTATATCGGAAAATCAGTCCGCTTTTGTTCCGGGGCGAGCAATTGGAGATAATGTTCTTATCACACACGAGGTCCTCCATTACTTGAAAACGTCTAAAACGGAGCAGAGATGTGCGATGGCTGTCAAAACAGACATGAGCAAAGCTTATGATCGCCTTGAATGGGATTTTTTAGCCCTAGTCCTTGCACGGTTGGGATTCCACCGGGACTGGATCCGAGCAATTATGCAATGTATTACCACTGTTTCATACTCCTTCCTCATTAACGACTTGCCTAGAGGGAAGGTGGTACCGAGCCGGGGAATTCGCCAAGGCGATCCCCTCTCTCCCTACATATTCATAATGTGTAGTGAAGTCCTCTCGGGATTATGTAACAAAGCACAAGAGGAAGGAGCGCTCCAGGGCCTCCAGGTTGCTAGAGGGTGTCCTCGCATCTCACATCTCTTGTTCGCTGATGATACAATGTTTTTCCTGCTCGCAAAGAAGGAAAATTGCATAGCGCTCAACACAATCTTAAGAAGATATGAAGAAGCCTCGGGGCAATCAATAAATGTCGACAAGTCGAGCATCACCTTTTCGAATAAAGCACCGGCCGAGCTAAAAGAGATGGTAAAATCTGAACTTCAGATCCGCAAAGAAGGGGGAGTAGGAAAGTACCTGGGGCTCCCGGAACAGTTCGGTCGCCGGAAGCGGAATCTGTTTGCAACCATTATAGATCGTGTCCAGCAGAAAGCGAGAGGCTGGTCTACCAAATTCCTCTCCGCAGCTGGGAAGCTTGTCATGCTGCAACGTGTGCTATCCCCCATCCCTTCTTACTCCATGTCTTACTTCAAACTGCCTGTCTCTCTCTGTAAGAGAATTCAATCGGTGGTTACCCGATTCTGGTGGGATTCTAACGAAGATAAGAAAAAAATGGCTTGGGTTTCATGGGAGAGAATTGCAAAACCGAAATCTGTTGGTGGCTTGGGGCTCCGGGACTTCCAGAAATTTAATGATGCATTGCTGGCAAAAGTTGGATGGAGAATGCTGGAATATCCGAACAGCTTGCTATGCAGAACCCTCTTCGGAAAGTATTGTCCAGACAACAACATTTCACTCGCTTCACCAACCTCAAATATGTCACATGGCTGGAGAAGCGTTCTGATAGGACGGGACCTCCTTCTAAAGAACTTAGGATGGGCTGTAGGAGATGGTACATCTATAAATATCTGGCAGGATCCCTGGCTTTCGATGAATAGTCAAGTAAGACCCATGGGACCTCCAAACGAGCAACAAGCGACTCTGGTTGTAGCTGATCTCATGATCACAGGAGGACACCAATGGGACTTGAGTAAAATCAGACGGATTCTGCCGGATTATGAAGACCTAATCCTCAGCATCAAACAAAGCTTATCTGGATGTCCGGATAAGTTAATGTGGTTAGGGACTAAGGATGGCGTATATTCAACAAAATCTGGGTATTTTTCTGCTGTCGATGAAGAGGATTTTAGAGCAAACGAGCTCACGGGACCGGACTTCAACTGGAATAAAAATGTGTGGAATGTTGACGTTGCGCCAAAGATCAGACTGTTCGCATGGAAGTTATGTAAAGACGCCTTGCCTGTTGGAGAAAGATTGCTGGAGAGACACATCGATGTAGATCCCAAATGTAAGAGGTGTGGTTGTACCGAATCTATCACTCACCTGTTTTTCCATTGCCCTTTCGCCCGTAAAGTATGGAGACTTGCTCCGCTGTCTGCGGAGGTGGAATGTAGTGGAATGATAGATTTGGTAGGTTACTGGGATTCCCTGGTCTCCCTGCATTGCTTACCGTCCTCTGGAGTTACGTCAGGATCACTCCCTCTGTGGATTCTCTGGTCACTATGGAAATCGAGAAACCGCTTCGTTTTTGAAGGATTCTCTTCCTCTCCTGAAGACTCGCTTTCTTCAGCCATTAACCTGGCAAGAGAATGGAGCTGTAATCGGAAAAAAGAAGTCGGCGTACCTAAAGGAGGACCAAAAAAAGCTATCCCCTGCCCGATCGACACGCTGGTGGTGAGGACCGATGCCGCGTGGAACTCTAACCTTCTGATTGCAGGGCTGGGCTGGGTTATCTTTTCAAGAGAAGGGATCCAATCCTTCAAGGAGCGCACAACGCACGTCTCATCCCCTCTAATGGCTGAAGCGCTTGCGATGAGAGAAGCGATGTCCACCTGCAGGAGCTTGGAGCTGAAGAAGATAAAGATTGAGTCGGATTCCTCTCAACTAATCAAAATTGTCAACTCGGGATCGGGAGCTTCTGAGCTATATGGAGTTGTGGCGGATATTCTTTCTTTGTGTAATGATTTCGATTTTGTGTCTTTTGTGTGGATCCCTCGAGAGAGGAACACAGCTGCCGATATGTTGGCTAAGAATGCTCTTAATGCATCAACCCCGTGGTTGGTGATGGTGGTCTTAATCCCCCCAACTAACTGTTCTAGTTATTTAATCAGTGTTCAAAAAAAAAAAAAAAGATTAAGACTGGCTAGAGTAGAGGCATATGGTCATCGGTTAGATAACCCGCATATAAGTAGGAGAAGAATGATAAGCAATTTTGGCCGTTCTTGACCCTCTTCTTATAGAAAAAATATTATAAAAAAACTAATTACGAAGATTACTTGGCAGTTTAATTTAAAATCAAATATGTATATTAATATTTTTAACTTTGTCCAATAAGTCAAAAGTACCCATGATGGTAAGGGGATTCATAAGCATTACCTATAACTCCTACCACTTTGGCTAAATTAAAGGCTAGTTTGTTGAAACAAAAGACTATAATTTCTCTTAACAAATCATCTAAGTTACTTTTGTTGAGACGTAACTGTAATATTAGAAACTGTTTCTCTACTATAAAAGGTTTGAAACGTTGTTTGTGATTTGTCAACAAAAGGACATGTCAGATCACAGATAGTGGAGTGATTCATAGACACGCATACACCAACATGTATGTATGTATGTGGTAAGTATATTTTCTCGTTTGATTGGTCTGTTTGAGCAAAATATGAAAAATCAAACGTATCTCATGAAGAGATTGCACCGTGTGCTGTCTAGCTATTTTGATTTAAAAGGAATCTGCTTTTTGCTATTGTATGCACCAACTCGAATCATGATGTGATTGGAATCTTTTGTCTTTCTTTTGTCTATCATATCCACACATGCGTGCAATCCCTGCTACTCTTTTGTTTATTATTATGTAAATTAGTTCCTTTTTTATAGCTTATGGAATGTGTTATAAGAAAAGAAAAAAAAATTACATCAAATAATGCAAAAGGATAACAAAATATTAAAGAAGATGTAGTGGGAGCAGATCTGCAGATGTTGAAAGAAAAAATGAATCTATTCACTTTTCTCTACGTGTTTTTGTTTATATGAACTACAACATTACACATACGAAGCACATGAATGCATATGTGTTCGTTCAAAGACGAGTTCTACGAGTGTGAAGTATCGTGGATTCGATGGGACGATCATTTACAAACTCCATGCGAGCATTCATAAACAATGGAGTTTTACACAATTGTCAATTTTGTGTGCATGTGTTCAAACAAAAATAGCAAATATATGTAGTCGAATTTCTCTTTTTTTTTTGTAACAAACATTATCCCTTTATATATTATTTGCAAAGTGAATTTGACACATATCTTTTTTACCATCTTTTTTTTGAAAGAAGTATTCTTTACCATCTTTTTTTGAAAGAAAGTATTATTTACCATCATTTTCACTAAATAAATGTGACAGGATATACAATGAATGATGACATAGTTAATGCTTAAATGTGACATGAACAATTACATTTAATATTAACTTATATTTTTGATAAAAAAATTTAGAATATGATAATAAATTATACATCATTATTATTGTAAATCTATTCAAATATAAAATTAAATAATATAATATAATAATATTTTACAAATTTCGAAATTTATCTTTTTCTATTTTTATAACTATATAATTTTGTTACTATAAAGATTTTTCAAAATTTTTTTAAAAAACAAAAAATTGAAATCATAATATTATTAGTTTCTTTTATATATTTATAAATTTTAGAAATACTATTTAGTTTTACTTTTTGATAATTTACAACTTTTATATCATTTTTATTAATTTTGTACAAGTTGATTTAATTTATTTTATCCAAAAGAAGTAGATAAAAATCTACCTGAGATTATAATTTTAAATATATACATATATATTCTTAAATATAATTTAAAATAATTAAATTTTAATTTTATCTTAATCTTATGGTCAATTAAATAAAAATTTATATTACAATATTGGTAAAAATAATAAAATCTAAAATAATCAAATTTTATTTTTAAATATAATTTTAATTTTAACTCTTTTTTTTTGGAAAGTTATTTTTTAAAATAAAAATTTATTACTGCACAAGAAAATACCTAGTAGTTTATATATTACATTAGCTCGATTTCTTCTATGTTGCATTTTCTAACACTCAAGTATCACTTTCTTAATATAATTCGACATGTTTAGTCTCATAAATATTTTACAAAATTAATAGCAATATAAACTTATATGATGAATATACTTATATATTTATATACTAATGTACACATACATTAATGTACGGAATAGTGATCTATCCTTTCCTTCATTTTCTCTTTCTTTTTGTTTTTCTAGTATTGATTGATGACATCAAAATAATAAATAAATGGAGTTTCCTTAGCCCACGGGAGTAATCATTTTGCAAATGAGCACCATTAACTTTTTGAACATGCATAGTTTTCTATCACATATCTACGATATATATATATATATATATTTTTTTTTTTTGCTAATTGATATTGTTCTAAACATATATCCCAAAACGAAAGTTACGCCAAGGGAAATTTACAATTCAAAAAATGAATAAAATGTTAACTAATATATAGATTAATATATAAGTTTACCACAAAATAATAAATAAATAAAATAAGAAGAGCACTATAACTGTATTAGTTATAAGTTATAACTACGTACCGAATGCGTATGTATTATCGGCGTCATTTTAACCTTTGTATCTGAAAAAGGATTTTTTTCTCTTTAAAACACACACAAATAATTATAAAGATTTTGCGGGCTAAAAAGTCATTTTATTAATATTTATATCATCATATAAACTGCTTTCCGTTCGCTAACCGTATAAGTAATTAGTTTTAATATCATACATGTGGGTTTGATCAAAAAATATATATATATATATATATATATATATCATACATGTGGGAGACTAACGAATCTTACTCGCTTATTAATTCTCAGAAAACACACCACATCATAATATTAAGTATTTAACGGCAAAGTCTAATATGTTTGTTATACACTTATAACCACTTGATTTTATCAATCAAATTTTACACATTCCGTGAAGTATTTGCACCAATTGTTATCAATAAAATAGATCATAGAAGATATATAAAATGATTAGTATATACAGTAGGGCCCTTCACTAAACTATGCAGTAAATAAGCCTAAGTTCGCTCAAATAGTAAGGCAACCCGTTAGGCAACAATTAGGAGCGGATTGGATAGATCAACTTATAATAACTATTTAATTACGATACACAACATATATTTTAAAAAATATATATATATATTAGAAAAATACTGATTACATTCAATGATTTAAAGTTAACATCAAGCTGTGTAAAAAGGATTCTTTTGTAATGTCTAAAGAAATAAAGGACCCTAATGGGTGAAAACCGGAAAAGAGAGAGTTATAGATTTTAACATAAATGTAAATCATCATGACATAATTTAATTATTTGAATTCAAAAACTGTTATAGAAAAAATCCATGTAGGTGATAGTGTTATTGTTGTATAAAAATAAACAAAAAATATATGTTAATAAATATTATAACAGTGTTGGGTCACTTCTATATGGTAAAAGAAAGTGACGTTCACAGTAATTCATCATAATGAAAACTCTTCTCTACTTGCTAAATAAAGCCTGATTTTGTTAATCAGATAGATGATCTTGTCTTAATCCCGCTGTCTATGTCTAATCATTTCCATTATACTGTTGGCTCCCTGCTGTTTTGCCCTGTGCTTCTTAGCATAAAGCTCACATGTTATATATTGTACTATAATTTACGTGAATTTTGTTAGAGATCCTAAACATGGCTTTCTTAAACACAAATCTAACAGTTTTATAAGAGATGTATCGAGTTTGAATGCATTATATATAAAACCTTTACCTCAAAATTCCTCAGACGTTATTTTTAATACCATTATGGATAATTTGATACATTAGACTAATTAAACTGAGTGTTTGAAACTGTTCGGTTGTATATTTAAAATGTAAATTAACTAGCCAAGGTGTTTCCAGTCACCAAATCTAAAATTTTTTATAGTGTAGTATCACTGGAAACTCAATTGCCAATTAAAAGTGGCCTGCAAAATCATGGTTAGTAATGAGACATGCTGGTTTAGTGTTTAGGTTAATAAGTGATATAGTCTCTTTAGCCGCACTACTTGACTGTTCCTTAATCACCCCCAAAAGTCCCTTCTTTTTAACCATTCTTTACAATTCACAAACGCAACGTGCTTCGTATTAAGTTGCGTCGTATTCTTATTTTTGATTTCTAAAGCTAAAGCCTATAGTTTCTTTAGTGTTTTTCCACAATCTCCATCGGTTTTTTTTGCTTCACTCCTATTTTTCAAAACACTAAAGATTCACTACGAGGTCATCTAACCGCTTTGTTACAACTTATATCCCGCCGTAAATCATTCCGAGTGTACTAGAAGTTGAGATCGTATAAGAGGTGATCTCAAAATATTCTGTTGTATGACTTTTAGTCCCACTTGTAGTCTTGTACTACCACCTGAAACCTAGATGCATGTTTCTTTTTATACCAAAGTAGAGACATGTAGTCATAGGCTAAGCTTGATTTCCAAGGGTGTCTCCTTTTTACTTCCGATCAGGATCTCAAGAACGCACCAAATAAAGTTTTGTTCATTTTGTTTTGAAAAAAAAAAACTTGATATTCGTTTCTCCCAACCCCTCTTTTCGGTTTAGAGTTTGTCAAACCTTTTGATATATTAAAGTCTCTCGTCTTGAACTCGAGAAACAAAACCACTCACTGATTATCTATGTTTTCTTAATATAGTATACAACAATTTATATATTATTTCTCTAATAGTTTCTCTGTCTGTTGATCTCCACACCCTACAAATGTTTATGAGTTCTAAATACTGTTGTGCAGTCGGTAAGTGAGAAAATGTGGTCGAAATATTGTAGAACGATGAATTTTGGCAGTACTATATAATTAAACATCATAGGTTTAGAAAACAAATAAGAAAAAAGTGTAATGGACCCGAGTATCAATATTGGGTTTGCTGTAATAGACTACAGATTTTTGTTATAGTACTTAAAAATACCGAAAAATAAATAAAATGAAAAACAAACGAGACTTATGATGAGGGAAGGAACAACTTTAATCTTTTACTTTATAAGTAGGGAACAAATAAGTGAATCTTTGGGTCATGTCATGTGAATAAAGGCTAAGTTGCTCTGTAACCCAGCAGTGATCTCCTATAATTATTTTGATTCAAGACAAATTCTTAAACCTAACCATTTTGATTCATGACTAAATAAAATACATATTTTAGAAGATCTATAATTAATATTGCCACCATGTTAAAGAAAACAAGATAGCAAAAGATAGCAATCTAGAATGTTTTTTCAGTTTTTTTTTTTGAAACACTACTTACTTTCATCAATATTCAAACTTCAATACAATCTAGAATGTTTTTCTCGTTTAATGGTTTTAGATTACTATCTCTAAAGACCATTGTTTATAATTTAGGTTAATGTAGTCAATGTGTTACCATTCAACCTCGGTATCATACATGCTGCGGAGAACCGTTGTTTATCCATCGTATGTAGTCTAGTCACTTCGACTAGAACAATTCAAAGTAAAATAGTTTATTTCCTTCTAATCAAAACATGAATTAATTCAATATTTTTACCACTATATCAATGTTATAAAATAAAATATTATCAACTAAAGAAAATGAGGTAAACTAAAGTATGATTGGTGTTCACAAGCTGTCGAGAAAGACACGTGGCAATGATTGCCAGTTGTCTGCCTCCATCCTCTCTTTTAAAACACACTTCATCCCTTCTCCATTCCTCCTCTTCTCTCACATCTCCACAAAAGCTTTTTCTTCTAAAAAAACAGAGATGGAGACTTGGGAGAAGCCACGAGTTTCATCTTCTAGAGATCACTACCGTCAACCCTCCTTCTCCTCCACTCTCCTCGACCAAATCTACCGCTCCATCGACGACTCCCCTCCCCTAGAATCCACTAGAAAGAAGAAGCACCACAACAACACATCTCTCCACGAGGAACGTGATGCTTCAGACAAACTCGTCTTTCACCGCCGTTCCATCGCCGCCGACTTCGAGAGATCCCGGCGAACCACCACCACCACCTCCTCCGTTTTCCTCAGATATTCAAACTCCAGCTCCTCAGACTCAAGCGGGTTCTCCTCCTCCGAGTCAGACTGCTTCTACCTACGCTCCAAACCCTCCGCCTCTCCTCCTCCGCACGCTCGTCAACCAAAGCCTATCCGAACCTCCGTCGCCGAGAAACCTAGCAGCAACGGCGGTTTCTTGAGAACCAAGTCAAAGGCGTTAAAGATCTACACCGACTTGAAAAAAGTGAAGCAGCCTCTCTCTCCCGGAGGACGTCTCGCTACTTTCCTCAACTCTCTCTTCACCAACGCGTCAAGCAACCACAAGAAGCTCAAAAAAATCAACACCACCGTCTCCGCCACAACGGAGCAGCCACCACCACCACAGTCCTCCTCCAGCACCACGTGCTCCTCCACGTCCTCTTTCTCCAGGTCCTGCTTAAGCAAGACTCCATCGTCCAGCGGAAAATCCAAAAGATCCGTGAGGTTCTGCCCAGTGAACGTTATCCTCGACGAAGACTCCTCCATTCACATCCCTTACGGTTATAGTAACAAGCTGCATGGGAACAACGTCGACCGTCACGTCATGGAAGAGGAGAACCGCCGCGTTATCGAAGCGGCCAAGGATCTTATTAGAACGTACCAGAAGAACAAGGCCGTGACAAACGTTCAAGAAGAAGATGACGATGATGATGAGGATGATGCGGCGAGTTACGCGAGCTCTGATCTGTTCGAGTTGGAGAATCTTTCGGCTATTGGGATCGAGAGGTATCGAGAAGAGTTACCAGTCTACGAGACCACTCGTTTGGATAATACGAATCGAGCTATTGCTACTAGTTTAATTGTATAATAATGTATTTTAGTGGAAAATGGTTGGGGATGATTATATTAGTTCTTATAAAGTTTTAATACGGTTTTTTTCCCTCTTGAGGCTATGTTTTACCGTGTTCTAAAACTATTTTTTTCTTAGCTTCTCATATATTAAATAACTTGTGTATAATAACTATCTATGTTAATCATGGTATATTTTGGTCATAACTATGCGGCCTAACTAGCTTTCTTATGACATTATGCGCGTGAGGTTTAACTAATAACTAATCATTAAAAAAAAAACCTTCCCGAAGATCATCCACCGTAATACTAGATATTTTCGTTTAATTGTAATACTATATATTTTTGTTCAAACACGTTTAACCGTGGAGTTATGATTAGATCCGGTTTATTAGTGATGGTATGACTACACCCTAATAACTAATTTTGTTGTGAAATTTCAAAAGCTGTGGTTATCTGACAAAAGAAGAAAGAGGAACAGACGTTTTGCTATTATGTTCTGTCACCAAATAGAACAGCAAAGAGTCGTTGCCTTTTCTTTAATTTGTTTCTTAACTCTCTTTTATTTTTCAAACTAAATTTCTATAAGAAGAGATCTGAGTAGAACAAAAATTAAAGATAATTAACTAAAGTAAAAGAGTTGATTTGATGCTCTACTAATAATGATCAAGAAGATGGGCGAACAAAAGTGAAAGAGACATGGTCTCAAATGTCATGGACAATAGTATCCAATATTTGATTCTTTTCGAGTACTTTTGTTTTGTCCGAATTTGATTGGATTTGGCTTCTCTTGCTCTAGCTAAAAAATGATAGTGTTGATTCTGTAAGTCTCAAGTGTTATAACCCACACGCTAGCTTTCTTTCCCCTTCATCATATCTTCGATGGCTAAAACCACATAATAGTGAATTTCATACGGTACCAATGGGAAAATAGTATTTGATTTGTTGTTAACTATTTCTTAATACTACTGTAAAGCGAAATCGACATGCAACTGTAGATACTAGAATAGCAAAAGTTTCAGTTCAAAACACTATTTACTATTTAAAAATAACGGAGTCATGTATTATTAATACGTGTACGTACGTGTGTCAGCTTGACAACCTTGGATTTGATTGCGTTGATTGAACGAGAAAGAATCCATATTCTAACGTGAAAATGCATATTAATATATTCATAGTTCGGGAATTTATTTGAACATGCTTACCATACTAGTAAGCCGATGAAGTGACTGACAACAAACAAGGAAAATCATAGAAAAAAAATGAAATTTGGTACAAAGTAACAACTAACAAGATTGGACCACTGAATCATAGCATTATGATAAGCTATTAAAGCTAACACAAACATGCTAATTGCCTTGAAATTTATGTATTTAGTTAAGTATAAAAAGTTGAATATTGCCTAAACAAAGCTATAAAAAGGCTAATTGGTCAAAAGTTGCGTAGCTAAGAAAGAAAAATCCGATACAAAGAGAAGATCGCATACATTATAGTACGGACCCATTTTCCCACTTTCATTTTCTTTTCGTTTGTTTAATCACTTTAATAAAACGGATGTTTTATTATGTATAGCTTACAAATCCCGCATCATCGAGAATCAATCCTTTAATAGCTTCAATGAGAAAAAAAAGTTTCAAAAGAAAATTCATATATGTTTCTCAAAAGAGAAAATCATATATATATACATATATATATATATATAGTGTGTGTGTGTGGGAATTGAGAAGGGTTTGATTGATCAAAAGATCACTACCACCAATTTACCGTTGGTATACAAATAAAAGTTTATTCTGCCAAATTGTAGAGTACTCTGCAGAGAAAATCATATACATTTGACGTTGAACTGATCAAAAACTCAGTTATTACTAATTAATCAAAATGGTTTATGAGTCAAGTGTATAAACGGATACTTGCGTCGGTAAGTAAGTACACTAGATGTGGATTTGTCCCTATTCGTGGTGGGTGAAGTGGGGGGAGTTGTGAAAAGTGAAAATATAATCATGAGAGTAACGTGCTGATTTAGCCAATTAATTTCCAAAAGTTGACTCCAACAATCAAATCTAGTCAATTAAATAAGTAATTACTTTTGTATAAACCAAAATGGCGGTAAGGACGAATTTGACAATCATTTTCTGTAAGTTCGAAAAACGTTTATCCTAAGATATACAAGACACTAGCTACTTAGTTAGCTACCCGGCTTAATATTAGTCAATAATAGAGTACAAAAAGGAGAAGAAAAATAATAGAATACCATATATCGAATGTACGTATTGAATGCAGTTTGTGGTGATTATACTAATCAATAAAAGCATTTGGACAGCTATAGTATACAATAAATTGCAATGTAGGTATATAGATAAAAGGATAATTAAGGGGCATACAATGTCCCATATCAACCATGCACAACTCGTCATTCGCATGCACTACCAGCTATTTCTATATAATATTAACTAGGCTAGCTAGGGCTTACTCCATTTCAAATCACACAAGCTTCGACACACACTCGATCCATTATAATATTAAATGCGATTGAACTCACTCTCTATTTCGTGAGTGTGCACGGACGTGTACATGTCGTCGTAAAACGGTACATGGTGCAATGGTGGTGGGACACTCTCAACACTATTATTAACTTTCCTACGAGTGTATGTGTTTACGTAATAGTCATAGCAAATCTGCCATTCGACAATTATAGATTCTGAATTAAACTCAAAACAATCAAATAGATCATGAAGTAAAGTATTAAATGCTGATATTGATCGATGTTTTCCCCTGGGACATCAGTTTTATCATTCAGAAAAAGATAAACTTAAATTACACATATTATGATATATATATATATATATATAGGCATTTAGCATATCTTTTCAAAAAAAATATTTAGTATAAATCCAAGTATAATTACAGAAAAAGATCTTTTTTGCTAAATACAGAAAAATAGGTTTTTAAAATAATACATTTACAAGGCTAAAATGTATAGAAGGAACACATTAGTCAACGTGGAAACAATTATAAACGGCCAATTTTACTTTTGGTTAATCATAAACTATGTAAATTTTAATTTTCATTTCTTGAAATAAAATTAGCATTCTTAGACTCTTAGTAAAAAAATATATATTTTGAAACAACAAATCCGTAATAGAAAATGTTTGGAAGCAAACAAGAGCGATGGACCAATGAATAAGACAGGTTTGGACCTGAAACGATCGAGTGGGATATAAATTTAGCCCGCACGTGACGGGTGGTCGCTTCAAGTGTAACTCTCTCACTCTCACGTGCTCGCACGTGTTAACCCTCGTCGTTTAGTTTTCCTGATCCCTATAAGAGAAAATATCTGCCAATCAATCCACATCAGATGCAGACGACAATGGAATAGAAAAAAGGTGGCAAACACTGTGCTCTTTTGGAAAATACGAGACCATCAAAATATCAATAAAAACTACACCGTTTAAATGATTATATAAAATCAATTATATCTTGTAAAAATGTGACGTTTAATAATTGTAATTTGTCTTTTCATATGCGAATTAGAAATTAAGCTGTAGACAATTGATACACATCTGATTTCTCATGTGGGTTTAAGCTAGTATGTTTTTGAAGCAGTTGTATTTATTGGTAAAAACATAGAAGGAAAGCAAAAGAAGAGAATGTTGGAAGCTAGACCCCAAAAATACTAACAAACAAGAATGCTTTTGTTTGATTCCAAGAAGATTAATGTCGTGGTTGTATCTTTTTGTCTGAACATCCATGAAGTGGGGGACGTGTAGCTCTTTCTTCCGTTCATCTTCTTACGAGGTCCATCGTTATGTTACACTAAAGTTTATAATTCTTACCTTTTTCCTATTGCGCAATGACCCTAATGTTTTTCAAAAGTTGGAGATACAATCTAGGATTGAGAGGATGAAGAATATATATACATACTCATGCGTGATATCAAGACATTCACGTGGTTTATTTAGAGAAATAGTTTATACTTTTGCACATACCCCAATTAAAATGTATATGAACCGTGTTTGCTTTCAGCCATTGGACGATCATGGATATTTGACACCATATAGATCAATTGTTTTCGTTTTGTATGAAACATAATTACAATAGTCAGCATGCAAAGCATGAGCTTATGTCAGAGGGAACATAAAAATGATAAAGTCATGTACAACTCTCTATATAATTGTATACCATACATGATACATCGGTTGTTATATATTTGTTAATAAAATACTTCGAACGTCATACCTAGCTATATCACATACCAGCACTTTGGTAAATACTTGTTAAAGCGTAAAAGATATATCTTTATTGAAAACTCGAATGATGGAACAAGGATTTAACTTCTTCCAAAAGATCATTGTTATGAGCTATCGGCGTTGCGTTTGTTATTTAGATTTTGTTTGTTATTTTTTGTCAAAGACATACACGTAATTAGTATGTGATTCACTTGTTCCAAAACTGCAACGAATTAATGATAACGAGCAATACGAACAGAATCACATGGAAGAGACCAAGAAAATGACTGTAGAAAAGATCAGCATATATTGATTGCCTCTGGATTTGTCATAAACCAAACCTAACTCCAAATCAATTAACTTCCAGTAGTGCCCAGGCATGATGCGTAAACGTTGTCTTTTTTCCATTTATGGACCCATCCCTATAAATTAATAGTCATAATTTAATCGACAATATTACTTTATAAGGATAACGATTGATCCATCTCAAACGGGTCAATGTCATCGTCTTGTTTTCTATATACATGTCTAGTCTCTCTCACCATGTTAAATTCTAAATGAAATAAAAACACAAAACTTTTGTTTGTTAGCTAGCGAGCAGGTAACATATATTATGGGCTTAAAACTAAGTTGGGCCTAGATATCCAAACAAATTAAGCCCAAATTGATCTGCTTTTGTAAAAGAAGTAATGTCGTCGTCGTTTTAGCGTTCTCTCAATCTCTCTGGCGTACAAGCAATGGCGACGGAATCGCCGAGTTCCGTTCGGAAAAGTGAGTCATCGATTAGACGATGGTTGAATCTCTTGTATTTGATTACTAGTTTTTATATAATCAATTCCATCGTATGAAATAATTTTGTGATGTTTGCTCTTTCACGGCGCCGATTTGATTTGATCGTATCTGTTTTTTTTTTTTTTGTCACAGTTGTTGTTCATCTAAGAGCTACAGGAGGTGCTCCGATACTGAAGCAATCTAAGTTCAAGGTAGATTGTTTTGTAATCAGTCACATTCCTTCCTTGGCGAATTATCATCTTTAGATATGAGCTGAGACCTGAGATTAGGGTTTCCACTAGTGACGTACTACATTGTAAATCTTGGGTTGAATCATTTGTGTTAAGGATCTGATACTGATATTATCAGTTGAAACCATATATGTGTGTGTTTGACTATGGAAGTTCATTTGAGGAGAGATCCTCCAGTTTGTTTCTTCGTAGGCTTTTGTTGTATAGATTAGATCCGGATCGAGTGTGCAACATCATATCTAAGCTGCATCATAGATTTGTAGTTAGTTTTGATCTTTCTTGTTGAGAATGTTTGTTTGAGAAGGTTGGAGAGTTTAAATGTGTGTTCTGCTTTTGTGTTGGCTTCAGATCTCAGGGAGTGATAAGTTTGCTAAAGTGATTGACTTTCTAGGGAGGCAGCTTCACTCTGAATCATTGGTAACCATCCTTTTGTGTGTTGTTATCTTTTTGAAAACATTGGTTATGTGGCAAGTGTACTGATATATATATATATCTCTTCTTCGGTGTTTGTAAGTTTGTGTATGTAAACAGTGCTTTCTCGCCAAACCCTGATGAATCAGTAATTGATCTATACAATGTAAGTAGTATTTTTTCATCTTCTTCCACTATGCTTCTGAAATTAGTTCTACATCTTCCATCTCTTATCTTTAACTCTGGCTTGTTTTATCTTTACCTTCTTCTTCTTTTTTTTTTTTGATCAAATACCTTCTTCTTCTTTAGTCTGCTTTTTTCGTGGAAGAAAACGTAAAATAAGCTTAAAGATTGTGGTGGTTGTTTGTAATAAAAAAAAAAATTGCAGAACTTTGGGATAGATGGGAAACTGGTGGTGAACTATGCTTGCTCCATGGCATGGGGATAAAAACCAAAGGATGTTCACCTTGCATCAAGTTGGCATCATGTTGTCTATGTCCGTCCAATTATGCGATCTGCAAAAGATAATATTTGCTTCTACTTTGTTTGCTAGGAAACTTCTTTGTAAATTCATAGGAAATAGCTCTTCATCTTTTTTTTTTTTTTTCACTCAGAATATATACATTACAAAATGCAACGATTTCAGCAGTGATTCTCTATCATGTAAATCTAACTGGTTAAAATACTTTTTAACAGATTGATTCAATCATACTTGCTAGTTTTGTGTAAACACTGAACCGAACCGATCTCTTAACCAAAAAGAAAAAAGAAAACTAATAAGAAGGGATTATGATCTGTATGTCTTGGGCGTAATTACAGCTTGTAAAAAAAATCGAAATCTATTAAATTACAACTTCCCCCAAATTTCTCTTTAATCACTTTCTCTCTCTCACACCCCCAGATTTAGCCCTAAGCCGTTACTTCTCTCTCTCTTTCTTTCTGGCATTTTCCCGGAAAAATTACCTCTCTCTCTGCGCAAGTTTTCTTTGTATGGTCAATTACCTTCTCTCTTTCCTCGATTTATCTCCAGGAACACAAAACGCCGTGTTGACCAGATCATTTTTTTCTCCTATCAATCAAATCGTCCTCATCTGATGCTACGATCGGAGGAAGCCAATTCAACCACCATGCTACGCTGAGGGCAAAGGAAGATTGTTTTAAAATTTTCTCATTGATCTGGATCGACGTGGGTGGGTGATAGATAAATGGGGTTTTTGAATATGGTTTTACTTGTGGCCATGATTCTCAGCTGTTTCCATACCTTCCTCCTTGCTCAATCACAACAACAACAAGATCAATCCCAATCTCAATCCCAATCTCCTCCTCCTCCGCCTTCATTTTGGGATCCTCCCTTCGAATCAGGCAATAAACAGCCACCTCCACCGATTCCTCAATCCAGCATCGGCATTATGTCTCCTCCACCACCACCACCCTCACCATCACCTCCTCCTCCTCCGCCTCCTCCTCCTCAATCGCCACCGCCGCCGATTCCAAAATCCCCTCCTCCTCCGAACGCGCTAGCCTCTCCTCCGCAATCTCATAGAAACAGACCACGGAGGTTACGGCCGCCATCTCCATCTCCACCACCTCCTCCGCCTGTACGGACCTTCAAGCAGTCTGGAGGAGGATTAAACACGGGGAAGACGGTGGGTCTGGTATTCGCTGGGATCGCAGCACTGCTGCAGATCTGCGTCGTTGCCTTCTTGGTTTTCAAGCGAAATCAACTCCTAAGGATGACACACACTTACTGATGATCTGGAGAGATTATTATTTAATTGAATTTTTTTCATCAACACTTTTTTGAGACGATCAAAGGGGAAAGATTAAATTAAAACCACATTTCTATTTGATTTATAATCGCCCGATGATGTGTGTGTTTCCTCTTTATCGGATCAGCAGCAACACTTCCCTCCCTCTCTGTAAATGGGCTACATTCTCGGTTTGACATGTTCTTTCTTTTTTCTTTTTTTCTTTTTAATTTGTATTCTATCTTTCTGTCTTTAATTTTTTTTTCTTCCCTTCAAGGTCGTGTAGTTTTTCAATTAACATGCCTAACGAGATGATGCTAACTAGACAGAGGTCGAGAGAAAAAAACAGAGAATGGCTTCTTCATGTGTAATTGTTTTAGGCGATGATTCTGTGAGAGATGATGTTCTGAGAAATGAAAACCGGATATCTAATTGTGTCTATTGTCTTTTGTCCTTTTGGAATGAATGTTCTTCTTAATGATTCAGGGGTTGTATACACAGATCCCCTGTTTATATGTGTATTTTAAGCTATTTGGGTTTTGATTGTGTGATGTTGGAGTCAGAATTAAGATCAAGTCTCTTTCTCCATGTTTTGCTTTTCTTTTTAGACACAAAAAAAAACAGATTCTTTGTCAGTTCTCTTAGGTTTGATTTTGACATTTTTAGGTAGGAGCTACTGATTAGCTCTTTGAATCAGAAAATGTTGAATCTTTCGTGTTTGGTAGCTCTTAGATTCAGGAAATGTTGACTCTTTCGTGCTTGGTAGCTCTTAGAATCAGGAAATGTTGAATCTTTCGTGTTTGGTAGCTCTTAGATTCAGGAAATGTTGACTCTTTCGTGCTTGGTAGCTCTTAGAATCAGGAAATGTTGAATCTTTCGTGCGTGGTTGCTTTTAGGATCAAAATGTCGATACTTCTCGTGTTTGGTAGCTCTTGGAATTTAGAAAGAATCAGAGGATCTTTTGTGTTTTATCTGTAAAACTCAAGGTTATGCATCTTCTCATGTAATGATGAGATATCTCGGTTTGGTTAGAGCTGGTGGCAATTGTGTATTTGAAGAGCTGAGAGTTTACACAGAAGATGGTTCCGAATATTTATGGTGTTGTGAAAGTTTCATGATCAGAATGGTGGGGGTTAGGACACATGGTTGAATGATGATGATGATATTGATCTTGTTCCCTAACTGTGAAAGTGTTTTAAGACGCGTTATTGCTAGGCATGACTGACCAAAGATGTGCTGGTTTTGATCTGGATTTGATTCCACTCACAGAATCTTCGTTGGCAACATATGCCTTTTTTAAAAAAATTCTCATCATTCACACATCATAAAAAATTAAGTATATTATATTTCTAGTTATAAAATATTGGAATGGAATAAAATTAGCGTTGGTAACTAATGATTCCAAGTAATCATACTCACGTAAAAGCTTTTATATACTTAATGGATCAAGCAAGAGTCATAATGTTACTCTGGCCTTTTTAACTCTCCCTCGCTTTATAAGCTAAAAAGAAGCACATGCATGCAAGTAAGTAAACCAAAAAAGTTGTATATGATTTGTTTGTTTTTCAATAAACGACAAACTCTAGTGTTATTCGCAGGTCAAATGATGTTTGGTTTGACTGGCGCTTTGCAATGATGTTATAAAAAAACTGAAGATGCTTGCATCCTAAGAAAGAAATCAATATAACAACCCTCACAAAAGTCATGTTCACTTCTGTGTTTGTGTCAGCTACATTAGAGAGTGAGATAGAAAAAAAAAACGATAGCTGGGAGGACAACAGTAGCCGGAAAAAAAAAAGCAAAGAGAGAAAAACACACAGAGATAATATATATATAAATGTCGGATCACTTGTCTTGTTGGACCCAACACACACATGGAGATACATAGTAGATTTCTGCAAGCAGTGTCTTGTCTCTCAATGTTTCACGGAAATAGATGCCAAGTGTGACCCTTCAACATTACAAACTTGTGTGTGTGTGTGTTGGTGCAGACCCATCATTGATGCTACATGGTCTCAATCAGCTACCTGAGAATTTTTTTTTAATAAAAAAACTGTTAGTACATTGGAACTGTTATTATCTAGCTATTAGCATAGATTCAGAATGTAGGTTACTACTACCAGTGTCGAGTCTTGAGTGGGAAGAAAGGTCAAGCCAAGAATCTGAACTGTTCTTGTTCTGTGCCCAGTCCTCACCAAAGAAATGATGAAGAGACTTCTTGGTTTCCGATGGATCTTTCTCCTCCTCTTCTTGATCTTGTCTCGATGTGTTTGCGAAGACAGTTCTTGTGGGTTTGTTGAACATGTCAGCGCCCATAACGAAACATTGCTGCTGTTGTTGTCGATGATGATTATCTTGATCATGTTGATGTTGAGAAGATGATGCAGATGAGTATGAGTGATGATGATGATCAACCTTATGATCAGTACCACAGTGGTACGGGTCATTCATTACCGTTGACAACGGTTGTTGGTGATGGTATGGAGAATCTTGAAAGCTTCTAGAAGCTTCTGGAAAAAAAGTTCTCTCCCCAATCCCAACTCCAACTCTCTCACCAATCCCTTGAAAATATCTGAAATTATAATCAATACAAAAGGTTATTATCAAGAATTGAACAAAATGGTAATCATAAAACAAGGATAATGATATGACAAGACATAGAATAACCTGAAGTCTTTGTGATCAGTTGCAGAAGCCAAGGCATTGAACTGAGAAGCAGTAGATGTGTTTTGATGAAGAGACAAAGCAGAAGCATGATGAAGAGTCTGTTGTTGTTGTTGTTTAGGTGAGGACAAAGGATAAGGATAGTCAAGGGAGTGGTTGTTGAAGTAACTTCTGCTGATGCTGCTACCAACACCAAGCCTATTGATATTACTGTAAGCATCAATAGAAGGAGATGAAGAAGAAGCAGAATAAGTAGAGGAAGAAGAAGAAGACAAGGTGGGGCTTGGGTTGTTGTTGTTGCTGGGGAAAGAGAGAGATGGTGATGTTAGAGGAGCACTTGTCTGATTCTGATCAATAGATTTCCTGGCACGGTTCCTTCCTCTGTGCATGTGTTTCTCACAGTACTTTGAATCTGGGTATGCTTCTCTTGAGCATCTCCATTTCTTACCATCTGTTCTTCTGCACCTCCCAGGTTCTGGATCTGGTTTTCTCCCAAATCCCATCTGATAGCATCCCCACCCAACTGCCATCATTTTAATCAACCAAGACCCTAAAGTTAATCATGATGTTTCATGTAAAAAAACCCTAGTTTATGACCTTAATTAAATAATCTAAAAACAACAAAAAAAGTTAAAAACTTTGGACAGAAACTCAAAACACTCTAAAACACACAAAAGCTGCAAACTTCTAGAGGCATGAGAATCAACAAAAGATTGAAACTTTATGCTAAAGAAAAAGAAACCACCAGGAAATCAATAAAATAGAAAATAACAAAAAAAAAGTTTAGGGCTTACGGGATTGGTGAGGGAGGAGTCTAGAGACCAAGGAAGAGTCCAAGCTTCTTCTAATGGAGAAGATGAGCTCAGGTGGGACAGGAACTCCTGAGACCATGTACTTGTAAATTAGGGCTTGACTCTCCAGTTCTTGCCATTGTGTTGGTGTAAATGGAGGCCTCTCTATTGTTCTCCCGCTGCTTCCACTTAGACTCATCATCTTTTCTTATTCTTCTTCTTCTCTACCTTTCCTCAAAGGGTTATGTAGGAAAGAAAAAAGAGTTTTCTTGATAGCTTCAGAGATTAGCTAGGGTTCCTGAGTTGAGTTTAGGACAGAGACAGACAAAGAAGACCAACACTTTCTCTGTCACTTTTTTCCCCTCTGGTTTGATATTTCTCTCTCTCTCTCTAAACATATATTCCTCAGATGCAATTTGCATGAACACTAGCTAGCGTCTACTTCTTCACAAGGCCATACCCTCTTTTATATATACTAATATATTTTTTTGTAGTTAACTATTAGAACAAAGATTACTATACAATTAGTCACACTCTATTACTATGAAACAAATTATAGGAAGATAAGGTATTTTGGGAGAAATTTTTTAATAAAAAAAAATCATGATTTTATATGGTTAATAGTTAAATCAAAGAGTTATATCACAAAACATTCATAAAAGAAAATCTAAGAGAGATAGATGTCAGATGAGGACACAGAGCTTTTAAGGGGTTTTGCCATGTAGTGTAAAATCAAAACAACATTAAAATATCCAATATTGTAAATGTTAAAATAGATAGATAGATAAAAATGTAAGGAGGGGAAGAAGAGTGTGGTCCTATAAAGACTGGCAAATCTGATGAGACTCAGGCCCAGTGTTCCTGTTGCTTCTTCTGCAGCACTTGATGCTCCTGTCTCTCTGACTACTCTTTCCTCTCCCTTCAATTTTTTCTCAATAGTCTTCAGTATTAACCCCGTTTATTTTGGTTGGGTTACGATAAATAAATTTGTATTTTTGGGAATCTTTTTTTTTTCTTCCTTTGAACAGATGCTCTTTTATAATTTCAGCTGTATCCCAATACTTGATGGCCTAAAAATGTGTGCCATTTCCTCTTTATTACTGAACTCTTTTAAAAAACAATTATTTACATTTATGAACCCTGATATTACTGACTTAAGGCAGATGAAAATCAGATAGATAAAAACAACTGATAGATGTGTTGAAAAAAAGAATTGACGAGTATCACTGCACAAATCTCTGACTCGGTAAAGAGAGAATCAAACTTTTTTAAAAAATTAGAATAAAATATTTACGCTTTGCTGACTTACTAAAGAACACAAGGTAATTTTAAATAATTGACAATTCATTTTCTTGTCAATATTTATAGTTTTCTAGATGGTGAAATATGTGGTGTTGTTTGATAAGGTGTCAACATGGTAAATAAGATAGAAATAAAAGGGTGTTTAGATGAGATATAGAGAGCAGTCAAGAGACCATTGGATAAAGAAGGGGACTAGGTTTGTTTGGTTGCAAGTGAAGTGAAAGTACTTTTGTCCTTTTTTCAAAGTGTTAAATATTTTGTCGTTTTTATTAAATATTTTTTTAGTTTTAGAATAGGAATAAGAAAGAAGAGAGAAGGCATGTGAAGAATCAGAAATACTTCAGAGAGGGTTGGGGTCATTAAGTTGCAGAGAAAAAAATTATAAAAAAGAAGAGTAATACTGTTCACTACTCTGTTTGTTTCTCTGTCTCTTTTCACATGCTCTGTCCTTTTCTCTCCTTTTTTTGAAGCCCCCTAGATCTTTCGTCTTACACACCTACAATCTACCATTCTATGCATACTCACATACGCAGATACAAACAATAAGTATACACATACATAGTTCACACATGCAGAAACTAAAATATATGCATGTTTCTCAAATTTTTAGTTTTCTAAACATATGTGAAGATTCAAACAGTTCGATTGGATAACAAGAAAAACAAAGTTGGTATCAATAATATTTTGCTCTGATTAGTGGAACTATAAATACAATATAAAAAGATTTGTGAAACTGAACCTGTAAGGACAGAGAAATATACTTACAACAAAATTTGAAAGATAAAAAACTGAAATTTCTTTTCGAAGTTAGTTTTCTGAATTGGTTTAATTGTTGGATATATTCTGCAGATAACCAATTAAAGCAATTAACCATCAAACTAAACACATTTCAAGAAATATGTTTTGTTATATTATGAGAGATGTAATATGGTATCTAAACATATAGAGCACTAAAATGTAGCTAGGTCTCTCGGGGCTGGTCAAAGTGACGATCATGATGTGAAAAAGGTAGATGAAGAAGGTGGAAACCTTTGGACTTGAGGATATTTCCATTTTATAGCATAAGTTTCCATTTTGGTTATTTCATATGCATCAATTCATCATCATCATCCTCATCCTTTCTCCTTCTTTTCCCTTCTTAGCTTGTTTATTAGGTTTTATAAGAAATTAAAATTCAAAATGGAGAGTTATAGATGTCACTTATATATAGGAGATGACGGGTGGGTTAGGCAGATATTAAAGGGCAAGAGACCTACCTCCTTCTCTCCCTATGTCTCACTTTCCATTTTTTACAATTTATGTAAATAGTAAAAAACTATACTTCATCTTTCTCTCTAGGCCTCTAGGGTTTTTACCAGTTGTTTATTTTCCCTTAATTATAAAGTGGGATATAGCATGCTCTCGATCTATCTAATCACATAAATATCAGCAATTTACAACATGGCTACACGTTTATATTAAAAAAAAATATATATATATATATATATATATTTATGTGTCCCAGATATTAATCTCTCTCATAATAAAATGTTTTATAGTTTCTTTTGTAAATCCTTCTTATTAGTGAAAGAAAGTCGTTAAAGTTGTTGGTTTTGATCGGTAAGATTGCGGAATGCTGGAATCACATTTCAAACATAATTCCGCAAATATTTTACCAATCAATAAAAGTTGCGGAATAGAAAAAAACGCGGAAACGCAGATTCGTGTTTTTGCTGACAAAAATATAAAAAGAATTTTCATTAGGTAGAAAAGTGAGTTTTAGTAAATTGTTGTAGAAAATTTTACAAAATTAACATTTTCATATTATTAAATTATATGCTAATAACATTTTAAAATTTTAAATAAATAGCAATAGATTTTGTAGTGATAAATAGTTATGTTGTAAATAAAATTATATTTAAATTTTTCTGTAGTATTATAAAATGTTAATCTATTTATAAAATGTTAATCTATTATTAAAGTATATTGAAAGATAAGCTAAATATTTATAGTAAGAACTAAAATATTTTTAATAACGAAGTGAATACCATATAAATATTCTGTTCAATTTAACATGTATTCCATCATTCCGCGAATTTTAATTTTTTCCGCAGCTTAACTATTTTTTCCGCGATTCTGCAGTGGTTACCAATCGTAGCCGTTGTTTTCATTTTCTTTCTTGGAGTTTAGACTACTACATCCATTTAGAAAACGCTTTTTACGTAGCAGTGGTAAAAAGTATATTCGTTAACTAGACTTATTACAAGATGCTTTTATTCATGATTCACATAGGAAATTATTAATCAAAAGAATATAGTTCTAATTTAACAAGACAAAACCCATACAATCAAGTGACAACCTTATAAACTGGACACGCATGGGAGACTTTTATTTATTCTAGTGGTCGCACTAGATACACCATAGTTCATTTCATATGTAGGTTCTAGCCACATGTTCCTCTTCTTCGTTAACGGGCAGGAGATGGAGTCATTGGCAGCAGCCGTCGAGGAGACCGCCGTCGACGTGGACAACAACAACAACAAATGAAACAAATAAGCCAACCTAAAAACCGAACGAGTTGGCTTACAAGTATTATAACAGGAAACACGATCCAGAATCCCACATAAACAATTAGTATATAGATGATTTTATCATCGTCATACTGAACCAATGCGACAGCGAAGAAAAACGCCGCCGATATGCAAAGAACCGCTAGTACCATAAACGTCACAAGGATCGCCATTATCATCCGGTTCCTATATAACAAACACCATCAGATTCTTAATTATGTTTTTAGCAACGATTCTTAACTATGTTTTTATCTTACATTCTAACACTCTCACTCAATTTCTCGGAATATCCAAATAAACATTCAAAATTTCAAATTGATTAATTGTCATAGACTCGCAATCTTTTGTCCAATCGAATAGTGATGAGTCAAAAAAATTTAAGAAGATTTAACGAATCAGACTGTTTTGTTGAATTAATCTAAGTCAACTATTGGACTAATACAATTATCTATTATATTTAAATCACAGTCAACGATCTAATATTATCTTTTGTAAATTAAAATAATAATGTATTATAAAAAATCTCACGTTTGAATATCATCTTGTTGTAACTTAGAACACTAATGCATCTTTTATTAAAAAATCCAATAAATAATCTACTAATTTGTTCAAAAAAAAAAATCTACTAATTATCATAATTTATCTACTGGTAGTGATCATATTACATAAATGATGTGTGGCGTACGTATGAATTATATTTAACCACTAATACCTGAGTCGTAATCCACTGATGACAAGTAGAATGAGGCTCATGGAGGCAGAAAACGAAACTGTACTGCTGATAACCATTCCAAGATAGAGCCCACGTTTCGAACTCTCGTGCTCCAATACCGAAGTTCCCGCTTTTGCCTTACAAACCGGTGCGGTACCGGGTTGATCACCGGAAGAACAAATATCACTTTGCCATACACCACCAGGAGGATTAACCATAACTTGAAAGCTCATACCAGCTATAACTGTCGCTGCAACCATTAGATTTCCTCTGGTCTTTTCTAACCAATCACCTTGACGATTTAAATACTTTACAAACCACTCCGATGTTTCTTCGTATTGATCTTCTCCACCGTTAACTTCCATGATTTAAAGCTATAGATATCTGACAATTTTTGTTTTCTTGTATAGTTTTTATATATGTAACTTCTCTTTCTGTCGAGATTATAAAGGGAGTTTAAATGAATGTTGGGTTATTAGGAAAGGAGGTGGAAAGTTCTAGTTTGATGAACCACTAGTCTTTATTTGAAACTAGTTTGTTTGTTGATCACGGGATTAAAGAAATATTCTAGTTGACATTTCTTTGATTAGGAAGGAAACCTGGTTTTGACTTTCTTGTTTCTTGCTTGTTTATAAACATACTTCTAGGTTGGAATACTAATTGTACAACATCAAATTTGACTTTGTTAGTGTGTTTTTTTGTCTAACGGCCTTAACTTTCGAATTATTACACGTGTTTAATTATTCGTTACGATGATAAAGTGCTTTGGTTATAGATTGGATTTGGTATATTGGAGATCAGAGGTACTATGATAATGTAGATACACTTTGTAGCAAAACCCTGTAATAAACAAAAAGGAGAAGATACGTCACTTTTAAAACAGTGTAATGATAACACAGATCGTTTGTTCGTTTGTCAAACACGCAACTCTTAGTTTGTGTAGAATAATCAATATCTTATATACCAACCATGGGTGATGGAACGGTTGAAACTGAATACGTTTTTTTTTATCAAAGAAATACTCGTTTTAATAGTCAAACCAAAGTATCAAGTTCCAATATATATATATATATATAGTTCCATTCATATACTGTACTCGTTTTAATAGTCAAACCAATATACTGTACATATTGATCAAAATGATACTGTTAGCGGCAAACGGAAAAATTGTAAAATATGGTTTGATGCCACAATATCATAAACCATTCCATGCAAAATACAAAAAAAATCCTTGCATGAAAAAGGGATGATGATGTGATTTTAGTTTATGTTTCTTTTGTTTAGTTTCAACTCTATGATGACTTTGGTCGGGTTGGGCAAGCTCAGTGTCGTCGTGTCTTATAAACTTATATCGAGTATCAGCTTTTTAATGTTGCCAAAGAGATTCAGCTTTTTAATGTTGTGGTTTCGTATTTAGAGAAATTATACCTTTTGATATTAAAAGAAAAAGATTCAGCTTTTGTAACTTGAAATATCAATTCTTTTTTTTATCAAACACTCATCTTTAATTATGATTAACAAATAATAAATGGGGTTTATTGTGATACCAATCCATTATGAAACCAAACAGGCAAACACCCAGTTAACAACAGTAAGAATGTTGGATTCCTGATTTTTATTTTTGGGACAAAAAACTGTCAACTCAGTGTAAACGAATGGCAAAGAAAAACAAGCAACTTTTGAAAAGCATGCATGCCCACGGCTAAAAGGGATCATCAAATCTGGTAGAAACTGTTGAACCAGATAAAATTTACTGTCTTGACTGACTCATATGAGCTTAACTTTTGATGCGTGTATGTGTGTGTGGATTTTAGAGCAACATAGATTCTGGGGTCTCGATGTAGCCCTTGAATGCTTTCAACCATTCAGCTCCAATCGCACCTGCACAAGGACCGACGACAACTTACTATTAGACCTTTTCCAATGTGATGATATAATGATAATGGCAATGGACACGTACCATCTATTACGCGGTGGTCACAGCTAAGCGTTACAGACATGTACGAAGCCACGTTGAACTGGTCAGGTCCACTACCAGCAACAACTCTCTTTTCAGCTGTTTTGAGATTTCAGACACAACAATATACTCAAGTAAGATCAAGAAACGTCATTGGATGGAGTATGTGTGTGAGTGTATGTGTGTGTAGTAGGGCTTTACCTGATCCGATTGCTAGAATAGCGGCTTGAGGTGGATTGATGACTGCGCAGAACTGTTTGATGCCAAAAGGTCCTCCCAAGTTGGAGACTGTGAATGTTCCTCCCTGTCAGAAGAAACAACTCAAAACTGATTTGCTTTCGGAGAAGCAAATACTAGTGAGCAGACCGGATTATAATCTAACCTCATAATCTTCAGGCTTCAAGCTGTTTTCTTTAGCTTTCTGAGCCAAGAATCTAACCTCTTCTCCTATTGTAGACAGTCCTTTCTTGTCCGCATCCTGGATTTAATCAATTTGATCAAGTGAGTTTTTAAGTTTCTACAGAAGAAAGGTGCTAATAACTGTATTGAGTGCTCCTCCTGCACCTTGACAACAGGAACGTAAAGACCATTTTCTGTTTGTACTGCCACGTTAATGTTCACATTGCTAAATCTGTACATAAAGAGATAAGAACCAACAAATTTAGATAATTTGCAAAGTTGTCCATGAATCTCTGAAGCAACAACTACACTTACTGGCGGATGTATTCGTCTGTCCATGAACTATTGCACTGAGGAACTTTCCTTAGAGCCAATGCAGCAGCCTGCAATTTTTGAAAATAAGAAAAAGATTTCACAATGCAGGAAAAAGAGACGGAGCTTGCTTTCAGAAACATTAGGTACCTTAATAACAAGGTCGTTAACAGATATGCGTTTCCCGCCAGACGCCTCTTGGAATGAATTCAGTTGGCTCCTGAGGCTGCATATATATATATATATATATATAAATAGCTGTGTCTAGCATCTATTGACCGAACCAAAACACATCATCTGATATGTAATTACTTACCCCATCAGTTTGTCAACACATGTATCCACCGTCAAGTAGTAGTGAGGAATCGTTTGTTTTGAGAATGCCAAACGTGAGGCTGTGACCTGTCAATATCATGCAATAAACAGATTTCAGAACAGAGAGCTATAGGGTCGAAGTAATCTACAAATCCCACAAGCCATCAAGATACAAGGTTGTATAGGTATTTTGCCTTTCGGATCTGAGTGTGAGGAATATCAACGTAGTCCAAAGCTGGAACCTTCGAATCGGTGGGCTTGGAAGGCTTGGCAGTAGTTTCTTTACCGCGTGAAGCTGTACCATAAGAAGATGTATTAGGACCAAGGAATGTGTAAATGCTGTTAACAGAGACACGAAAGACCCGGAGGAAATGTAAAGGAGCGAGAAGAGTCAAGGAGTTGTGTTACCTAAGAACTCTTCGACATCAGCCTTCACTATTCGTCCTTCAGGACCTGTGCCTTTGATGCTTGAGAGAGGTACCTAATGTTTTAAAGGGAAAAGTAGGAGAGATTATTAAGAGAATGGAGATTAACCACTGGAGCTTTAGTAAATTCTTTTTGGTGGAACTTACATTACTATCTTCAGCCAACTTTTTGGCAAGAGGACTAGCAAAAATACGATCTTCTGAAGGAGCAGAGCTTGACTTGGAAGTCTTGGCTTCAGGAGTACTGGCTGGCTTCTCGACCTTCTCTTCCTTTGGTGGGGAAGGAGCTGGTTTTTCTTCAGGAGCAGCGGGAGCAGTGCCAGATGAGGGTGTGTAATCTTTGAACTTTTGAATATCTTCTTCATCTTCAACTGTGATAGCAATCACCTAGTCGGACAAAGAAAAGATATTTCCAATTTGAATGCATCATTCAATTATATTCAACTCCCAGTTATATATAGGGAGCAGAGTTCAGAGTCTCCAAAAGCCAGAAACTCTCATACCTCACCAACTTGAATTTCTTTTGCCCCTTCCTCCTTCACTATCTTGGCGAGATAACCCTCTTCCATGCATTCCATTTCGACGGTTGCTTTGTCCTAAAATATATTAGCTTGAGATTAGTGTTATATTCCTGGCATGATAGTAAAAACAAAGAAGAGGAGGTTCGATCTAAATTAACGTTACCGTTTCAACTTCACAAAGCACTTCACCAGGAGCAACTTTATCACCTTCTTTCTTCAGCCACCTGGCAATGTTACCCTGACGTTTGGAAAGATAGATTTAGTATAAAGAAAATAACTAACAACAAAAATTTTAGGAAGGAAGTAGTGGGAGGTCCATGCCTCAGTCATTGTTGGGGAAAGAGAGGGCATTCCGATCTCTTGATGAGGAGGAAGATCTGTAACATATTTTAGAAATTCTTGGTAAAACGAACCATGTAGTAATGCATGAACATAGTAACAGAAACATAAAATGGCAGAAAAAAGACACAAACCAAGTTAACTACTAGTTGTTCCAGTTAGAAATAAAATCCACACAGTAACTCATTATGCATTACACAAAAATTTTCACAATAGAAGTTCTATGATAAACACGTTATATGTTGTTAACCAGTAACATAACTAGCATATATACAAGACATGTCCTTTTTCCTATGAATGGTATGAAATACATATATGTAATCTGGTAAAAGAAATCAGTAAAATGATTTTCTCTATACAAATGTTATCGAGTTCTTCAATTAAAAAAAATGTTATTGAGTTCAAAGAAGATGTAAATGAGGTCAAGCTGGAAGTTACAAAAGTAAGAAATAAACTCAGGATGAAGAACTATCTACCTGAACTGGACGAAAATCCTCTTACTGATCGCATCTGGGAGCTGAAAACACAACAAAGTAAGCTTATAGTTAGGATAGACGTATCTATACAGGCATGCCTGGCACTTTGGTATTTAGAGGATCAACTACCTTGTAAATCCTCTAAAGAACGTTGGTCCTGCCATTGGTTTTGTGCGCATGGCTGAAACATCCCTAGGCACTGGTGCCTATAGAACAGAGAGGAATACGCTTAATAGACATGATTTAATGACATAGATGTGAAAGGAAACTGAATAGCAAGGGCTTACATTGGTGGTGCTACATTTCGAAATTCTCTCTACCGGGGAACAATTCATGCGAATCTTGAACAAATCTGATGACCAAAACAGAAAAATGCTGAAGCAAGCAACAAGGATACACTTAAAAAACATATTAAATTTTTCAACTATCAGTTTCGTGATTTTTTTTTTTACCGTAGCAGATGAAAGAAACGATGAGAATTAACAGGATACAATTATTCATCAAATGGGCTATAAGGAAATGCAATGGAGAGGACACTCATTTACCTTCGCTTCCAGTGAGAGAGGGCTGGGTACTGTTGGAGAAACCACGGACTGCCACAGCATGCTCACGTCGTAGTAAAGTGGTAACATGTTTCAGCTGTCAAATAACACAACCATCAAGCAGTGTTAAACCTTATATTATTTGAATTGAACAACTAACAATTACTTTGCTGTAAAGGTAGAGACTTTCTATAGCTATTCATCCCCATTTCCCCCACAGAAACACATTTAAGACCACAATTACAGATCATAGAAACCAAAAGCTACTAACTTTAAACAACATACAAAAATTCCACCAAATCCACATGACTCACAACAATGAGCAAATGAAAAGAGCAATCAATTGGATTAAGACAAAAACCCAGAAACTCAATCAACACCCGGAAGCAGAAAATCGATAATTCAGACAGTTTTCATAAACATGATCATCGAAGGACTAAAAGTCGATCAAAATCAAAACGGTTAAGTAGCGATAGAAAATGAGAATAGAGGAACATAAACCTTCTTGGAATGACTGATGATACGGGATGCATAAGTCATTGTTTATGCAGGAGATCGAGATTGAATTTGGTACTTCTCTGATTTTAGTTTTTTCGATTTTGCGACTTTCTCTCTGAGTTATTATTCTCTTTGAGCTTTTACGCCTCGCCAAAAGGCAGCGTGCGTTAGTGGGGGCATGTTAATGAACGAAATGGATCAGTCGAACTATGGCCGACAAGATCAGCTCCTATAATGGGCTTAGTAGGCCCATTCAAAGTATATGGGTTTTTCATAAATTGTTTGCAGTTTCGTTCTTCAGAAATTTTTATATTAGTTTCATATTAGTTTCGTTCTTCAGGAATTTTTAGGTTATTAGATGGTGAATTTTTTTTTCTTCCTTACTGTATGCATGCTGCTGAATCTCTTCTCTTATTTTAAAAGGTAGTTCGCGTCTTGGTTATTATGAACAAGGAAGTAGATTTAAAACAACTATTGCAATTATATTTCTTTGATTCCTCCATCACTCTCTAGATTTGATAGTGCATATGATCAGATCATATGATCTGATCACCCAATGGTTCTTCTTCACATGACTTGTAAAAATGCATTGGATTTGTTAAAACATAGAGAGATAAATGACTTTGTTCACTTGAGTATTCTCCTCCTCTTTTTTTTTGATCAAATTCTCCTCCTAATAAATTGTATTTTGTAACTCGAAAGCTGCTTTTTTTTTTTTTTTGAAAAAGGGTTAAGCTGCTTTGTTGTTACACACGTTACAAAGCAATCAAAAAGTTGACAGGAGATAGAAAATAAAAATAACAAAGAATCTATTCTTTTGAGGTAACAAAAAAAATAATTAAGAAATTTGTGTTCCTAATCTTCCACCAAAATAACTGTTCATTTTTCTTATTTACAACTAGTGGTATTCCGGCGCTACGCGCCGGTTCGTATGTTGTATTCTTACTTAGATTTATAATTTATTATATGATCTTAGTAAAGAAAATATGTTGAAATTATGAAAATGAAAAAATATAAAAAATGATATTTTATCTAATCTTTTATAGTGGTTAGCGACCGTAGTATATTATTTTGTTTGGAGTTGTTTAGTTCAAAAATAGAATAGCATAAGTAGTTGTTACTAATCGATTTAATAAAAATAGAATAAAAATCGATAGTCGGAAAAAAGTTAATTTAGTTGGAATCTTAAATATTCATGTCATAGACTGAGTTTTCTTTCAAGAAATGTTTAAAGGTGTTAAAACTGAGAAAGTTGATTGACGTATGTAGAAGTACCATCTGAGAAAAGAGATGATGCATAAGAAAACTACTACTTTAAAAGTAAACAATCATTAACTCGTAAACTGAAATAAGAAACCGGTGTACCTTCTCATCAATAGACAACATATCAACCCCAACATCTCACCCCTTTCTTAACATTTCAGGATTGCCAAAATTGTTGTAGCCTAGTCTGAACAACATCTCTAAACCGGCTTGTCTTCAACTTCGAGTAATAAACTGAGAATTTGACATGATTGAATTGAGAAAAGTAAAAGGATTATCTTCCGAACTCTCACACCGTCTATTCATATCCAATGAAACTTGAAATAAGAAACCGGTGTACCTTCCCATCAATCAACAACATATCAACCCCAACATCTCATCCCTTTCTTAACATTTCAGGATTGCCAAAATTGTTGTAGCCTAGTCTGAACAACATCTCTAAACCGGCTTGTCTTCAACTCCGAGTAATTAAACTGGGAATTCGACATGATTGAATTGAGAAAAGTAAAGGGATTATCTTCCGAACTCTCACACCGTCTATTCATATCCAATGAAACTGAGAAAGTAGGAACTAAAGAAGCATTCAATAGGAGATAGTGGGATGAGTGAGATTTCTGGATTGATTATATAGACAATTACGTCGATTGCGTTAAAGAAGGAGAATCGTAGAGGCTATATTCTCCATTGTCAACATAAAATGCAAAGAAATCCTATAAACCAGTGTTTTGAAACCCGATCCGCACATTGAACCGGATGATTTACCGGATCACTGGATCATTGGATCAATGAATTAGTTTTATCGTATAATAATATATTAGCTATGAAAATAAATATATAAAAACTAAAGTTAAGTATTTAAATGTACATACAAAATATTAAAAAATAGTTTAGACTATCTAAAAAAAATTGTAACATAAGAGCTATGACATCTAAAAAAATCAAGACATAAAATTCATATATATTTATTTCTAATGTGAACAATAAATTAAACTTCCAATCCAAAATAAACCAAAATTAAAGACATAACTTGAACTAAAAATAGTAAAAAGTACAAATTATCTATTGGTTCAACCAGTACTGTAACTTTTATCGTGTTTTAGTGAGTTTTTGTGTGTTTTACGGATTTTCACAAAATCCAAACCCGATTTACATTGGGTCACCAGATTTACCGGTTCAACTGCGGATCCGGGTCAGATTCAAAACATTGTTATAAACGCTTGGTTTTGTATGAAGGAAAGTTTAAAAAAACTCAATTTATTTTACAATTAACACCAAAATCCATTAAATGTAAATTGAGAAAATATTTTAATTAAAATGCCACATGGCATTTTTTCCCCCAAGGAGATAAAAAAGCTAACTTTATTAGTATAGATAGATAATGCCACAATTGTTAAACTTGGATTAAGACATGAACACTGGTCTTTAGGAAATCCTTGTCCGGGGAACCAAGAGGGTAATTAAGAAGGCTAAGTAGGGGTAAAACCGTCATTCCAAGAAAGAATAGGAGAAGTTTTCCTATCGAGAAGGGAACCCTAACACGGCTCATGTAAAAAAGAGAAAAAAAAAAAAAGAGGAAGTATATAAAGATAAAAAAGCGTTTTGCTCACAGCCTCTTTTACGATACGATTTGTTCTCAGTCTCAAAAGCCTCTCTCAATCTTCGCTCTTTATCTCTCTCTCCCTTCACCGGTTTAGATCCGAGTTTGGGAGATTCAGCCTCCCTAAGTTAAAACCAAAATCAACAGCACTCTACTTTTCGCTCCAGGTTTGTATCCCTCTCTTTAATTGGATTCTGATTCGGAAGATATATATATAGCTCGCTAATTGATTTGAAAGCATACAACTTTCTTCAGATTTAAATCAAAATCTGAAATTTTTACGGCTGATTCTTTTAGATCGCGTTTATCTTTAGCCCACTGCGAATCTTTTTTTTTTTCAGATGATGACGAATATTTGTTATAGGATCTACGGTTTAATAGAATAAGATCCAAACTTCAACCTCTGATGTTTTTTTTCCCTCTGTGTTTGATGTTGTTCAGACAACTTAAAGACTTGTCTTTTTTTTTTTTTTTTTGTTTAATCTCAAAGCTCACTGTGATTGCTGATGAGTGATTTGTCTATAATATTGGATAAAGCTCCTCTCTTTGTTGTTTAATTTGGTTTCTGTTATGTTTAAATTGCTGTTTGTTCTGTGTTTTGTAGTCATGGCAGGATCCGCACCAGAAGGCACTCAGTTTGATGCTCGTCAGTTCGACCAGAAGTTGAACGAAGTGTTAGTTCTCTTGTTCTTTCCACACGAGTGTTTATACTCTAGTTGCTAATTTGTGTTTTGTATGTGTTACAGTCTCGAGGGACAAGATGAGTTCTTCACTTCTTATGATGAGGTTCACGACAGCTTTGACGCCATGGGTCTTCAAGAGAATCTCCTCAGGGGTATCTATGCTTACGGTACGTAAAGCATTAGTTTTTTTATTTATTTGTGATTTATGTTTCTTTTATCTTTTTGGAAACTTCAACTCATGTGTCTGTGGTGCACAGGTTTTGAGAAGCCTTCTGCTATTCAGCAGAGAGGAATCGTTCCTTTCTGCAAAGGTCTCGATGTGATCCAACAAGCTCAATCCGGTACTGGAAAAACCGCGACTTTCTGCTCTGGCGTCTTGCAGCAGCTTGACTTCGGCATTGTCCAGTGCCAGGCTCTCGTCCTCGCTCCAACAAGAGAGCTCGCCCAGCAGATCGAGAAGGTCATGAGGGCCCTCGGCGACTACCTCGGCGTCAAGGTTCATGCCTGTGTTGGTGGAACCAGTGTCCGTGAGGACCAGCGCATCCTCCAAGCCGGCGTCCACGTCGTTGTTGGGACTCCAGGGCGTGTCTTTGACATGTTGAAGAGGCAATCTCTCCGTGCTGACAACATCAAGATGTTTGTTCTTGATGAAGCCGACGAGATGCTCTCCCGCGGTTTCAAGGACCAGATCTACGACATTTTCCAGCTCCTCCCGCCCAAGATCCAAGTGGGTGTTTTCTCAGCAACAATGCCACCTGAAGCTCTTGAGATCACGAGGAAGTTCATGAGCAAGCCGGTGAGGATCCTGGTGAAGCGTGATGAGCTAACTCTCGAAGGTATCAAGCAGTTTTACGTCAACGTGGAGAAGGAAGAGTGGAAGCTCGAGACGCTCTGCGACCTCTACGAGACGCTGGCCATCACTCAGAGCGTCATCTTCGTGAACACCAGGAGGAAGGTGGACTGGCTCACCGACAAGATGAGGGGGCGGGACCACACGGTGTCGGCGACTCACGGGGACATGGACCAGAACACGAGAGACATCATCATGAGGGAGTTCAGGTCCGGATCCTCGCGCGTGCTCATCACGACCGATCTGTTGGCTCGTGGGATCGATGTCCAGCAGGTGTCCCTGGTGATCAACTACGATTTGCCGACTCAGCCTGAGAACTACCTGCACCGTATCGGAAGGAGTGGGAGGTTCGGGAGGAAAGGTGTGGCGATCAACTTTGTGACGAGGGATGATGAGAGGATGCTGTTTGATATTCAGAAGTTTTATAATGTGGTTGTTGAGGAGCTGCCTTCGAACGTTGCTGATCTGCTGTGAAGGAGAAAGTTTCGCACTGTCACCGGAGAAGAAAGGTTTACTTGTTTCCTAAGGCTCTCTTTGTTCTGATTTTTCATCCCTTCTGCTCTATCTCTCTTTCTCTTGTGACCATTTATATTTAAAATCATATGGAGTATTTGTTTCTGTTTGCTGGTTTGTTGTCTCGTTTGTTTTCTTCTTTTGTATCAAATCTTTTTGTGAAAGTTTTGAATTTTAGACGAATTTTTATGTTAAGCGAACAAGCTTTGCTTATTACACCATGTCTTCATGTACGTATTTGGGAGATGTGAGACTTAAGTTTTATAGCATAATGGGCTCAAGTCTTAGCATATGTTTGGCCCAAGGCCTAAGACTGCATCAAAATTATATAGTTGTTTTTGGCTGTCGTCCATTATTAAGTTTGATATATTCAAACCCACCACCGACAAGCTAGTTCCTTTAAGTAAACACGAAAAGAAAATTTATTGAAAAATAAAAATAAATTGATAAATTTCTTCAGTTAATTGAAATTCCAGTGCGAAATTACCTGTTTGGACAAGTCCACGTGCTTATTGAAAATGGCTGGGAAAGCATCACATCCACACAACACAAACCTAACTACCACAATGCCTAGGAAAAAAAACAAAACGTAAAAAGTCTAATGCTTCACACCAATGTTACGTATCCAAAGTTGTTTTCTATTTGTAAGTTTTATAACTTAATTGTTCTAAACGTGGATAAGAACGTGGGTCCTTGACCAACTCCGCATGAAGTTGTTAATTGATTGCCAAGAAAAGTCTCCTTTGATTATTTGAAAAAAGAAAAAAAAATCATATCGGTAATTTCCTCTTATAAACTTTGTAAAAATCGCCTTTTATATACTTTGGAAAAGACCAGAAGTCTCTTGTTCGTTAGACAAAAACTCAAATCACGAAGCCAACTCTATGGATAACTATCACAAAGAAATGGAACCATCAGCCGCAACGGCGTCTGGAAACTTCCCAGCTGCCGATCAGACAAACGATTACCAGATGAAGGTAAAGAAAAGCAAAAGCGTTCCAAACGCTGACCGTGGGGCGTCAAGAAGCTGGAGTTTCAGCGATCCGGAATCGAGGAGGAAGAGAAGAGTAGCGGGCTATAAGGTTTACTCAGTTGAACAGAAGATGAAAGGATCCATTAGAAAAAGCTTCAAATGGTTCAAAGACATTATCGGTATTTCTTGAAATATATATATGTTCTCCCTCACTTTCTTTCTTTCTTTCTTTCTTTCTCTATAAAAAAAGTATATGAATCTCTTCTTGCTGAGTGTATGTTTATATACCTGTAACAAACACAGGAAACACAACTGAATTTTCGTTTACTCTGTTGCATTAATATCATATAAAGATATAGTCTTTGAATGAGACAGAATAAATGAAACCACCTCTGAATATGACAATACTTTCTTCCAAAACTACTTATAAGAATCTATTTTCCGTTAGTATACACATAAACTCGCACAGTACAAAGATTTTTTATTTCCTATCATTCATCTTTCTCAAGAAAGAGGAAAACAGAAGAAGAAAAAACACTTACTGGATCAGCTATGATGTGTGGTGGACGTTGTCGTCTCACTTGATGCTGAGGCGCTTGTACCACTCATACCGCTCATAACGCTCAGAATAGAGTGTTTTCTTTGGAGCCTCCCTCTGAGCTGGCGGATCTTGGCATCGACACGAGCTGTGAATCCAATCTTGGTCTTCTGTCTAGCCTTGGATCTCTCTCTTGTCCACATACGCTCGTCCTGGACGTCGATTCTGAAATGCTTGATCTCTTGGATGATATGGTGATCCAGAGGGTTTAACGATCTCTGGAACGAGATGTGAGCTAAGTAAGGAAGTGTTGTGGCGGCTATGACTAGCAGTGTGGTGAGCCAGAAGATTGGCGCAGGTGCTAGAGCTTCGAGGAGCATGTGGAAGATGTTGCCTGATATTTTCGGAGGTAACATGCCGAATAGCGCAAGGAAGACGTACCAGGTGAAGATACTTCCCCAGATCAAGGCGTGTTGGATCCAAGTGAAGTGGCTCATGGTTAAAGCGATCTGTACATTCACAGCCCAGATGATGCAAGTGAACATTGCGGTTCCCATTGCGTTCATGTCTGCTGTTTGGCCATTGGCACAGAAAGATTGGACATGGAAGATGCCAAGGTTGAGGGCGAAGATGACTACGGAAGCATAGACTCCATTTCCCATCCACCCAAGGATTCTGTACCAGTCGAAGAACAGGTTCTTGGGGCCTTGCTGGTATAACGCAGGAAACTATAGAGAGAGCCAAAGAGAAATTTACAGGTTAGAAGAAGGGTCTGAAATTTACAGATTTAACTGAATAGAAAGAAGCAAACCTGTAAGCAAACTTCTGAAGACACGTCTTGCTCAAAAACTCCAAGGGAGATAACCGGGAGAGAAGTGAGAATAACATTGAACAGCAACAGGTATGAGTCATTGTATATGGCTTGACCAGAAAACCCCGTGAAAGCCTCGAAGTAGAATAGAGTTAGACCAAATGTTATGTTCTTGTAGAAAAAGTAACAGATCTGTCAGAAAAGAATATGAATCAAGATCAGGTTGGTATCTTGTTTAATGGGTTACGATGGAATCGTCTGTACATGAGAGCACAGATAGTTACCATCTGGGCTATTCTTTTGTAACACCAGTGCCCGTGGACAACAAGTAGTCTCTCTAGAAACCGGAACTGAGCTATGGAGAAGTCGCTCGCCATAACAGCCTGCAAAAATAAACGGATTAGCAAAGAAACAGACCAACATAGATATGTCTCTATCTGTATGGGAAAAAGGTACCTGCATGCCTTCCACGCCACTGATACCTATGCCTATATCGGCTTCTTGAATCATTCCAACGTCATTTGCACCATCACCAATTGCCAAAGTTGTCTTTCCTGTTCCTTCTTTTGCTAGCCTCGTTACCTAGAAAAACACACAAAATAAGTGATTCCCAGCAACGATAAAAAGATTATTAGGACTTGTGGTGAATCAATCTTACAAGTGCTTTCTGCTTGGGAGAGACACGACAACATATCACTGAAGCACAGTCAACTGCCAGGGCAAGGAACTGATACTTAAGACCATCTTCTAAAGCATATGTAAGCGTCTTCCCATCAATGATCAAAGCAAACGCTGCATGTGGATCTTTCTCTAGTTTGATCATCTGTGAAGCATTTAAAATCTGCATCAAAATGCTCTCTCTCGCAGCCTGGCCATCAAAAAAAAAAAAAAAAAACACGAGATCTCACATCAAATTCAAGTTTCCTCCGAAACAGTAGTATAGGTTTTTATAGAGAGCCTAATACATACAGCTTCGGGGTCTTGGGATGATCCCTCCTCATTTTTAAGTGCTATGGATATCTGCTTCATACCCTGTCGCAGTAAACTGCAGGCATATCTGCATTTGGAAAACAAAAAAACTTAACTGCAGTTAGTATCAATTATTAAAAAAAAAAAAAACAGTTCCGGGACGTAGTATTATCAGCAACATAGAAGAACAAACCCTATGTTAATTGCTGTTTCCATCTTATCTCCTGTCAAAACCCATATCTTTAGACCAGCTTGGGCAAGTTTATCTATGCATTGTGGAACCTGAAACGAACAACAAACAGTAAGCTGAAAGAAACGTTTAAAATTTAGCTTCTTGGTAATAATCACAAATAAACTTCCACTGCATACCCCTTTCTGCAGTTTGTCTTCCACTGCAGTAGCACCGACAAGAATCAAATCCTTCTCCATCATATCAGATACTTTTTCGAGCATTTCATCTCTGTCCGCTCCAACTGAAGTTTTGGCTTCGTGAAATTCATTGTTCCATACCGAATACTCATTCTCATCCAACTTTCTATAACTGAGCGCCAATGTGCGTAAACCTGCTTCACCGTATCCATTCAAATGCTTGGAAGTGGCTTCCAGATATGTTTTACCATTCTTGGATAAACGGTCAAAGATGATGCTGCAACATTTTAAGATAAAGCATTATATTTTACTTCAGAAAAACTGATATGCTATATGGAAGTGCTAGAAGTTATGTGGCCAACCTGTCAGCACCTTTACAGAGTAGAAATATCTGCCCTTCCTCATCACGGACGATAACTGACATTCTTTTTCTTTTGCTAGTGAAGTCCAAAACATTTAAAACTTTGTATTCTCTGTAAAATATCCTGCACGTGGTTAGATGTATGCTCACTGAAGCCGATAGAAATAACTGAAAGATTTACGACTACAATCTTACCTTTCAACTGGTTGGCCTGAGAATCGTTCATTGATAAACACACTTGATTGAGTTCTTTTACTAAACCCAAAACCAAACTCCCCAGCTGCAACAAGGAAAGCGACTTCGTCAGGAGACTCTGCTTCATAAGTACACTTTCCAGTATCTTCATCCACCTCGGGAATAGCTGTGTGACAAACCGCCAGTATACGCATAAACATCAAAATGTCATCTGAATTGGGTTCGTACAACCAGTTTCCATCCATGAGACGCTTATCCTCAAAACTGAACCCCTTGACACCAGTGGAATGCGTCTGATCCCTTTCGTCAGTAGCAGTAATTACAGTCTCCAACTCAATCTCTGATGGTGACCTGGTGGGAATCTTAGAATAGCTATGTATCCTTCCTCTAGTCCTTGGAGGGTCAGTCAGGTCTTCACTCTGCTCCTCGTCCAGATCCATCGCCATCTGCTTCGCAGCAGCTAGTTCTACTTCACTGGCACGAACACCATAAGAAGTTCCCGCGATGGAGCATTTCAGAAAGTCCATCTGGTTACATGTCAAGGTTCCTGTTTTATCGGAAAGGATGGTGTCAACTTGTCCCAGCTCTTCATTCAAATTCGATGTGCGTGCTTGAGCTGGAGTCCCGCTCTCGCTATCATACATGTGCAAGTCTTGGTTTATGAAAGTTGCCTGCAAAACCTTTACGAGCTCGATGGAAACATACAGTGAGATGGGGATCAAATACCCATACAGCAAGACAGCAGTGATCAGATGGACAACCCATGCGTGAAAAGGATTTCTTGGATTTGTTAAGCGCTCGGGCTTGTCTGGTCGTAAGTACCACCAATCTCCCATATGCATCTTTGTCATCACTGCAAACCCCAGTGAGCTGATGAAGGAGACGAGCACAAGGAGGGCAAAGAGAGAATATATGATGTAATCCATTCTCTTTTCAATTCTACTTCTTTTTGAAGGAGACTTTGTTGAATTCTGCATGACTTTTGTGTCATGACCAGTAAATATCGCCACCCCGTAGACATAAGACGTGTTCCTAAGCTTCGAGTCTCTCAAGAGTATCTGGCTAGGATCAAGCGGATAAACCTGACCGTCATATTCAAGATTTCCAACAAACGTATACAAGTTGGGATTAGGATCTTCACATTTGATAGTCCCGGAGAAACTCTGGAAAGCATCATCCCGTTCCAAAGGCAGAGTAACATCCAAACACCTCTTGACTTTTAAGTTGGTTTCGCCATCCAAGTTCATCGTCTCCACATAACAGATCCCATCCTCGTAACTCGACGACAGCAAGAGCAAATCAGCTGGAAAGAACTGATCTTTCTCCACCTTCACCACATCACCCACACGAATCTTCTTCCACTTCCTACGACCAAAATCACCATCCCCTCTATGAACAGTGGCTTTCCTCGAGTTCACTTTCACATCCTGCATAAACCTGCGCCAGTCCTCCAACGCCTCCTTACCCATGCTGAGCCCCACCACGAAAATCAACGGCGCGATCATGCTCCATTTGTTGAACGGGGAGAGAGGAAACACGGAGAGAATCGCAGCCACTAAAAAGTAGAAGTTGGCGACGCGGTGGAACTGCTCGTACAGGCATTTAGGCAAGAAGGTGATGAGGTTGTACCTAGTGGTGGAGACGTAGTTGGAGGTGTACCTAAGGACTTTGGCCAAGTGCATCTGAGGCTGGTTACAGTGGACGATTCTGGTGTATCCAGGTCCGTTGATGATGTGAGGACCTTGATCTTCGAGAGTTTTTGGTCTAAGGCATCTAAACGTGTAGAAATGGCTTTTCCGTATCCTTGATCGTATCCTGCGACGCCCCATTGTTAAAACGCAATACAAGGACACACGAATTGAAGATCTCTTCCTTATTAGCAACGATGTGAGATCGATCAGCTCCCGTGGTTCAAAGACCCTCTCGCCACTGCGAAAATCAAACCAAAAAATCGAGAAAACGTTTCAGGTTTCTGTGACCTAACCTAGATGTTCATCACCACAAACGATTGATTCCTTAAAACGCATCAACATTCACCAGGAAACCCTAAGGCTTGCGATACAAGACACTCGAAGAATCCCTAAAATTCCAAATTCCAAAATTAAGGTTCGAGCGAGGATTACCTTGAATCAATCGGGAGGATCGTTCATCCGTGAACGCGAACACCGATTCCGACGGCTGATCTCCGGCCAAATGAACGGAGAAGGAAAATGCTCTTTTTCTCGAGATCGTGAAAAAGGGGGAAAAATAATCGAAACGCTCCCTCTTCCCACACTCTCTCCGACTGTGCAAAACTCTAACGCAGCAAATCAGCTCTCCTATTTTTACACTTTTTATATGTATAACAAATTAGCCATTTTCTATTTTTCTTCTTATATTTAGTTAATGAAAAAAAACAAATTAAACCATCTATTTACTGACTTGTATCGACAGTAATTAAAAAAATTAGTTGATTTCTAGTTATTTCCGCCCTGAAATATTATATATATATTTTTTTGTAAACTTAATTCTTTAGCAATATATAGCTCCGTACATAAGTACATTACCGTACACTATACCACACGTGCATACGACAGGACCCCCTAGTGTTGAACCGGTTTGGTTAAGCTACTAAACCGAATCTACCATCAACCACTTTATGTAAAATGTCGGGCTCGGCCCAAGATAGTAATTAAATGGGTCACATCAGCCTATTTTATTATACAAGTGTTCATCTTGTCAAACAAGTAAAGCACTCTTCACTATGGAAAATGTTTGAGGTTGACACTATGCTTTAATTATATTCAGGAAAAATGGGATATTGGATATTAGGTTCCAGTTTATTACTTCATACTACGAATCTAAAATTGGTATACACGATAAGAAGATTAATATTTCACTTCTAAAATACAAAGTTACTACAGGTCCACAATTGACAATACTGATTGTAATCATTTTAAAAGAGAGACATGTGAAGAATTTGTTATATTGTAATCGTGTCTAATTAAGGAATATAAAGAGACTAATTGAGTGTCATCTCAATCCTCATGCTGGGTAATTAGAATAATGAGGAGAAAGATTAGAGCATTTCTTCTCACAATTTGGATCATATTATTCTTCTTTTGTCAATCTCTTCTATACCTTTTCTCTTATTATGCCTCAAGTTGAGCCTACTACAGCTGTAATATGCATATTGTGGGGCTTCTTCTGTCTACAGGCCCAATAGTAATTATTATTGAAAATATGGAATCGAAGAACATATTCATTTTTCCATGATTCATTTTTGTTTTCTGCAAGTAGAAAAGTAAACCTAAGAACACATACACATCTATCCATTTATTAATTACTTTGACCAACCGATATACATTCATTCTAATGTCATACTTTTAACGCTAATCATGCAGATATATGGGACCACGGGTTAGAGTCTAAAATAGTCACTACTACAAGTAATCAATTTGCTCGGAAAAGTAAAAACAACTATAAAATCAACCTAATCTTGTTTTTGCCAACAGAAACTAAACAGAGAAGTCTTTCCTTCACACTTACATATCCACATGTCTGCTTATCGGTATATACATGCAGACATAGTATTCGAAAAATATATAAAATTTAAACCTGGATGAAAAGAAACGTGATTGGAAGCTATTGGCCTGCTTGTTGAACAAATCTACCTCGCTATTTGTATCATCATTATTATAACGACATACCACTTTCTTGTTTCTCTCTCTCATTATGACGATGAATTGGATTGATTGATACAGTGATGATGAATATAGAGGCCTGATGAACAAGAGATAATGGAAGAAGAAAAGAAGAAACTTGTGGGGTTTAGAGGTCTTTTAGGCCCGCCTAATGCCTACAACATAGGGAGGGACAAGTAAAGTTATTTGCTTACCAATCTATCAACTCTTGGCTTTTATTTACTTATCAATACCAATCTATGAGCAAGTTTTTCCTTGTTTTCACCAAAATTTTCCAATTTGTTGGATTTTACAATCTTAATTGAATACTCACTCTCTTCCGAAATATATAATGTTTAAAGAGGTTTCATGTTCCGATTCTGTAGATATTCTCATATTTCTAAAAACATTTGAACTAAACCAATCATATTTTATAGTGTATGTTGTAGTTAGTTGAATACCTTTTAATTTATATTTGTAATGCTATTTTTAGATAAACAATAATTATTTTAATATGTATGATTTTACCTAAAATATTTTATATTTCAAAACAAAGAAAGTATCTTTTTGCTGAAATGACAATCCTGAAGTAAATATTCAAAGTATAAATCATAAGAAAATTGATAAGATTGCTAGAGAGAGAGGTAGAGAAAAATCTATGTACTAGATGGTCCATCTATAAGAACAACACCATTACATAATTGTAACTTTATAAAAAAACAAAGGAAATTGCAAATATTTTTTTAAAAAAAGTTTAGGTCTTTTGATCCGTTTTTTCTTCTGTTTTGCATAGGCTGTAGAGCATTTCTCAGTGAACGGTCTTTTTCCCATTAGATTATCTCCAAAAATAACTTCATTTTTTAAGTTGGAAAAACTTCAAATTTGAAGTTTTAGGGTGCTCTTCTCCAAAAAAAAAACAACTTCAAACTAAACTTTAAAAGTTTTATATTTTACACCGTAGTCCTTCTCATTTGATAAAAGTTAACAAAAATCACAAAACATTTATTTAACAATAAAATATATAATAAAATATCATACACACTATTAATTAATAAGATAACACATTTTATTTTTTACGCTGTAGTCCCTCTCATTTGATAAAAGTTAACAAAAATCACAAAAAATTTATTTAACAATAAAATATATAATAAAATATCATACACACTATTAATTAATAAGATAACACATTTAATAGCATATTACATGCATTTCGAAATAATAACTGAGTCTTTTTATTTTTATTTGTATATTATAAGATAAAAGTTGTTGAGATAGTAGTTGATGTAATAATTTTGTTTTGATATAATTTTATATTTTTGAATTTTCCTTTATAATTTGTATTAAATGTATATTGTGATATTGTTTTGTATAATATTTAGCTTTACAGTTATTGATTTTGTTAAATTTATTAACTTCTATTTCTATGTGAATATTTACATTTTATATTTCTAACTTTAACTTGTTATGCGTTATATAGTTAAATTTAAAATAATCATTCATGTTATGCTTGAAATGAATATTTTAAAAAACAAATTTTGCGTAATTTACTTGTATAATATATAACTTAAATTTAAAATTTCTCTATTGTACTATTCAGTTTTTTTTGAATTTTTTTACATTATATGAATCAAAAATGCAACATGAATACACGATAACATAAATATATTGTAGATGTAGAAGATAGTTTAATGTTATTTGTCTTGTTTTTGTAAATTGTAAACTAAATAGAATCACTTGTGTATACACTAAATTTACTAATGTATAATATTACATGAATTAAAATATTTAAAATTTAATATTACGTTACTGTGGCTAATATTTTTAGATTTAAACAATTTTTTTTTATTTCTTCTTATGATTTAATTGATTTTTTCATATTTTTGTTTTGGATTAAACTATACTGGGACAAATATTAGATTTATATAATAGGGTAGAGAGAGATAGAAACATAAAGGAGGAGAGAGGAGATGGCATGGTAAGTTGGTGAAATATAACCTTTTTATTATACGATCAAATTTCCCTTTTGTTTTTAATATAATATTGTTTAAAATAAATAGTTTTTTTTGCTGTCTGTGTGAGATCAAAAGAGAGCTTTATCAGCTCATAAATGGTTTATTTGTTCATGGTTTGACTCACGTCTTCATCCATACATCACTGGAAAACTTGCTATATTAGAAATAGTATTGAGTAAAGTAAAGCAAAGCAAAGTCTCTAAAGCTAAAAGAGGTTTTTCTTCACTTCAGCTTTCAGCCTTGTCCCAGTCTGTTCTCAGCTTAGAAGATGGATATACATATACTGGTCTCTACAAAACCCACTACATGTGAACATAGAAATAAATGTGAAGGAGTTTTAGCTTCGATTGTTTAATGTAGGTAAGAGTAAGAACAAAGAATAAAGTAGAAACGAATTGTACTCGTGACCACAAAGCATATATGCATATCTTGATATTTCATTTAGTTAAATAGCTCTCTGAAACATTTTAAGAACAGATTTATTTGCTATTTAGAAACATGTAACTGCAAAGTTTTCCTTTTTGCTTGGACTTTTTTTTCATGTAATGAATGTCTTAACGAGTTTCAGGTGTGCGGTTGGAAACTGCCATAGTTTGCGTAAAGATCATAAATCTGTTCTTAAGATGTTTCAAAATCATAAATAAAAGGGATGAATCAGAACTGAGATGGTTATAACCATTTGGCGAATCTGTGCTTATACAACGATTTTTTTTCCGTCAGAGAGAGTTTTCTCACAATGATGAAGTGACGCGTAAGCAGCGTAATGGCTGGAGAAGAAGACGTGATTGGTTGGAGCTAGATTGATTTCTCTTTATTGTTTAACAGTGGTCATCCGAGGAGAAAGATGTGTTATATGACCACCGGAGAATCGCCGGAGGTTTCAACCAGTTTCATGATCATGGCTCGATATTGTTGTAAGCTTAGACGAAGGGGTTATATAAGAGGAGAAAGAGGCAGGTGGAAAGATATCATCTTGAAGATAGGAACAAAGAACTGAATTGAATGTGTAGTAGTGGTATGGGTCATCATAATAATTAACACCGTAATGCCGTTTTGCAGAAATCGGGACCGATGGTGAAGTGGAGGAGTCGACGTCGGTTGCTACGGATAGTGGACTGGAATGATAAATGGGCAGAATTATAATGCGTCAGTGACAATTGTTGCTAAGCCTATTTACACTAAAGAAAAGAATGACATGGTGAAGATATTGTTTCTCATTGGTTGATTTTCCATGTTGATGTGGATAGCCTAAACACTCATCATATTCCTCTTTTATTTATTGTATAATATTTGTATTTTGCATAAGATAAATTTTTTTTATAAAAACTAAAATGATAACAATAAAAGTTGATAAGATTATTTGAAATTTGTAGTGACTTAAAAATAAGAAATTTCGGATATGAAGTTTTGTACGGTATAACTTCAAATAAGAAGTTTCATTTTACAAAACTTCAAAATTTTAAGTTTTGAAATTGTTTGGAGCATGAAAACCGTAATATATGAAGTTTTGAAATTGTTTTTGGAGAAGTTCTTAGAGAGGAATTAAAAAAAAAAAACCTAGGGGAAGTGTTGGAAGTCAAATCGTGCTGACACTCAATTTGGAAGTCAACTTTGATTCTGGACCGTCCAGTTCTCACATCAATTAGATTACTTTTCATACTAATATTTAATTTTGTAAATATGATTTAACGAAGAGCAAGTGTTACTGCATTATAAATGTCATTTATCTTACAACTCTTTATGAACAATATATTAAAATATATATTTATTTCAGTGACAAGAGTTATATTCATGCATTAAGCGTAGGGCAGATGGCTAGACGGTGTCTGCTCGAATAAATTAATGGAAATGGACAGATCATGTTTCTATTTTTAAAATATAGTCCGTGGAGTTTTCATAAAACTGACTGATCAATTAGTTTCTAGTTTTGGTTAATGCCAAACTCACACGGAGTCTGAAACGTTACCCTAAAAGGAATCGTATCAGTCAAATTTTTTATTTAACTGTTTTAGCAATTCTTTACTTCAAGTAAAACTAAATATTCCTCTCATTTTTTCTTCTTTTTACAAATTAGTTTACTATCTAAAATGTACTTCATTCGTTTTAAAATAATCTTTGTTTTATATTTCAAAAATATATTTTATATATTCTCAGTACATTTTATTAGGTTATAATGATAAATAATAAACTTCAAAAATAATTATTTTATTGAGTTTTAATTTGTTAAAAATTGTAAAAAATAGTCAATCAGAAAAAATATATTTATAATCAAAATTTGATATATTTTTAAAAAATTATGTGAAAAGTACTACACCATTTCAAAATGGATGAAGTATTTCATAGACATCAACCAGATTTATGTATGGTCCATGAAGTAAAATTAATAAAGAATTCAAAATTTTTTCCCTCAGAAAAATAAAAGAAAAATAAAATTAAGAAAACTGTTCAAAAGTAATATTTTTTACTTTGACAAAATGCAAAAGGAAGAGAAAAAACTGATTGCCTGTTGACAAAAAAAAAACTGATTGTCTATAAACTGCCCGTATAAACTGCCCGCTGTACTGGATAGTACCTGGAAATAGCTGTATCAATGTCATTGTGATTTGATTAGTCAATGCCTGAAAATAATGAAATTTCCGACTTTTATTATTCTTTTGTTTTTTGTTTTTTGTTTTTTTTTGGTTTTATGTCCTTTTATTTCCTTGGTTTCAGGGAAAATGTTAGGAGTGTAGAATATGAAAATATCAGCTCACGATGAATAAATTATGGTTTAAGCATATGGGTCAACAATTAATATCGTTTATCTACTATAGTAAGTCAACAATTACTATCCTTTATCAACTACTCTCTCTGTTTCATTTTAATTGCTATTCTACATTTACGCAGACATATTAATAAAACATATGATTTTATATATTTCCAAGATAAAAACACAATTACTTATACACCTAACTTTTAGGCTGGACCATCGACTCAGGAAAAGAGGTAGGAATCTGGTCAGAACCATGGCTCTCGACGTCTGTTCCTTTGGCGCCTGTTGGCCCCCCGAGTTCAGAGACGAAAGATTGGAAAGTGTGCAAGCTCATTCTCCCTGGTACTAATGATTGGGATGTTCCTGCGATCCAAAAGATCTTACCACAGTATGAAGATAACATCAGGAGTCTAGTCCCTAGTGCCTTTTTATCGCCTGATGAAAGAGTGTGGCTCCCGAATTCATCTGGTGTGTACTCGACGAATTCTGAATATGCTCTAGCTAAGCTCTTCAATGGCAACACTGAAGACCAAACCTTTAATTGGAAGAAAGATGTTTGGCAAATCGATACATCCCCAAAGATTAAACACTTTCTTTGGAAGGCCAACAGCAGAGCTTTACCAGTAGGCTCTGTTCTGGAGAAAAGAGGAGTGTCCCTAAATCATATCTGCAAGCGTTGTGGAGAATTTGAAACAGAGATTCATGTGCTCCTTAAGTGCCCTTTCGCTGCAAAGGTTTGGGATTTAGTTCCTAGCCTGTTCAAGCCTGTAGCGAGTGAGGTGGACTATGTTGCTTCTCTTCTTCATCTCTGTTGAAAGATGGTGTCTCTGCCTCCGTCAGGCTTGAGCACAACACCAGTCTATCCATGGATTTTGTGGTTGCTTTGGAAAAATCGAAACAAGCTCCTTTTTGAAAACAGGCTGTTCTCGGAGGAAGACACTGTTCTGAAAGCTTTACAAGATGCTAGGGCTTGGCGAGCTGCACAACTAGCTGTCGCAAAACCTCCACTACCACAGAATGTGGTCTCTGCTTTACATGTTCCTCATGTTGATGCTTGCACTTGGTTTTCTTTTTCAGATGCAGCATGGGACTCTTCTACAGGGAATTGCGGGCTTGGATGGCATATCCGAGATCCATCAAATTCCTTCACCCAGAGCTCCTCCGCGTACTGGCGTTTCGTTCCTTCAGCTCTGGTGGCTGAAGCGTTGGCGGTTAAATCAGCTATGACAGCTGCTATCTCATCACATGTCAGCAGTCTTCTAGTCTGTTCTGACTCGAAGAACCTAGTCTCACTCTTGAAGTTTCATGGGCAGGATGTGGTTCTGAAAGGTGTTCTCCATGACATCCGTGTTCTGGCTCACTCTTTCACCTCTATCTCTTTCCAGTTATCCCGCGTTTAGAAAATGTACAAGCTGACTCTCTTGCAAAAGCAGTTCTTCTTTCATTTTCTGCATCTGTTTCTGTTGTTGTCTGACCTTGAACCTTGAAGTTCTTAATTAAAAGTTGTTTGCTCAAAAAAAAAACTATACACCTAACTATATTTTAATCAATAGAAAAATTGACTGGAGAATCTTATTAATAAATTTTGCATTGAAATTACCACTTATTTTAAAACAAATTTTTTTCCCTAGAACGACAATCAATCTGAAACGGAGGAAGTATAGTATATACTATCAGAATATGCAACATGATCTCTCTCAGTCTCTTGGATTATTTACTATCCGAATAACTCTAGTCTCTTATACATTTAATCATGATATGCGTGTAACGATTAAGTTAATTCCTGAAACATCTCATCTATATTTAATTTTTCTCACATATGTATTAGGATCTAATTCCCACTAAATCATGTTACTACCATTTATTTTGAATTTAAGTTCACCCGTTAAATTTAAATTAAAGCTCTCGACATAATGCATGGATCATACTGGAATATAAGGATATGATGGATCGTTTGATATTCTAGAGAGAATTAGAAGTTTCCCTCTTTATTCGGAACTATGAAAGTGAACGCTGAACAATGTTGAAGATTGCGCTAGGTGCTACGCGTACGGTTAGATAGAGCCTAACGCCGAATCAATTATTCTGAGATTATACGGAAATTACTCGGGGATTTATTTAAGCATTTATATAGGTTATTGTATATATATATATATTCAATATTGGAAGTATGTTTTAAATAATTTTTATTCATAAAACATCAAAATTTAAACATATTTAGCCTCACCTAATAATGTTACTACCTTAATATAATTTTATTTGTTTGTTTGTTATTACGTTCATCTTATTTCTAATTTGGGTTTCTAATAATTAAGCAAAGTCCATTCAAAAAGTCCAACACCTTTAGTAAAGTCGTCTTTGTCTTTGGTGTTAATACGCAACATCCCCTTCTCTCCTCGAGAATGATGTTAGGAGTTTTCAAGGCTCCTAAGACAAATGTTGTAGTATGAGTGAATGTCGAACCAGTTCTGAGGGATTCAAAGCACCAAGAATGCAAGTACTTACTTAATCTAAGTGCAACCGATAATTTGAATGGTTTTAAACTACTACTAATAATAGAATGCAATAAAAGAAATAACTTTCTTGACTATAGGAAAAGAGAACTCATAGGCATAGGGATTAGACCTTGGGTGATCAAGTTTCGAACTAAAGATGGCAAATGATCAATCAAACTATCAACCTTAAGCCTAGACACATTTCTAAGCAAGCTCTATGTCTAGATGAATGCTCATTTGCTAACACATTTCAAACATCAAATGTCTTTGGTTGAATAATATAAAAGCAATCATTACTAACAAGTCTATTGGCTATCTTAACACCTTTAACAACAAATGTCTTTGGTAAAGTATGTTAAAAGCTTAGGAGAGTTGTCTCAGGCATTTCATAGAACACCTTGTGGGTGGGAAATTCCTAAAGATCAACTTTTGAGTGGCCAACTCAGAAGATGCATTATGGATACTCTACTAGCAAGGACTAAGAATGATCTACACCTAAACATCCTAGATCTAGCCTAATCACCCTCAATCTTCCTACCCCATGAATTCAAATGGTGATCACTCACTAATACTCATGATTCCCCTTAAATCCATATTGGATTTCAGGTTAATCATGAAAGAGATAATAATAAGCAATCAACAAAAACAGTAAGAACACAAGAATCAATGATCCAAAAGATGAACTATTTCAAAAGGTTTTTGATGTTTTTTTTTTAGTGTAAAAGATAGATCAGCCTCCCATGGCTTACAGAGTACTTAAACTTAGGTTTTAGAAGAGTAAAACATGCATAACAAATGACTAAAATGCCCCTGATTAATGTTGAGTTTTGGGCTGAAACGGAACACAGAGTGACCAGGCAGGGTCACTCCAGGAGGTCACTCCAGGATGACATCGGCAGGCGAGTGACCAGGAGGGGTCACTGGGGTAGGTCACTCCAGGATGGTGTTGCCATGCGAGTGACCAGGAAGGGTCACTGGCGTAGGTCACTCCAGGATGGTGTTGGCATGCGAGTGACCAGGAAGGGTCACTGGGGTAAGTCACTCTAGGATGGTGTTGGCAGGCGAGTGACCAGGCAGGGTCACTCCGGGAGGTCACTCTGGGGCTGCTTGTCTCTTGATCACTTTTATCACTTCTTTCGAGCCACAAATGCACTCAAATGTCTCTAAGAACTTCATGTGGTACTCCAATACCTGATAAGGACTTATGTATGCAAAATGCAACCTAGGCATGGCTAAATCCTAGTCTAAATGATCAAGATGCACATGGATGATAAGGTAAAATATTGGAAATATGCAGGATATCAACTCCCCCAAACTTGTTCTTTTACTTGTCCACAAGTGAACTTTCTAGAACTCATAGGGAAAGATGTTTGAAGGTGGGAGCTCATAGCCAAAAGAAACACACTTAGCAATTAATCCAACATTTAAAACAACAAGATCATACCCTCTCTTATTATACTCTAACTTCTCAAGGCCTATCTCAGCTCTTTTTTGCCCCCTACACTCACCATCATGCATTCACACAATCAAATCAGCCAACTCTCATGTTCATTAAGCACAACAACAAGTGAGTTTTTGCAAATGGTCAGTTGGTCCAAATCATTTGGGTAAGGGAAGGCTTTTTATTCAAGTGAGTCAAGAGTTTCAAGACAGGTGATTTTCAAGGTGGTACTCTCAAGACAAGTAGCCTTGACATTGCACATAATATATCTAAGAAAGGGATCAACTCATGCATATAATGCTCGGTCTCCATTGTTCTACCCTTTTCCCAAACATAAATGTTACACCTTCATTTCTCAATACCAAACCCAACTCACATCTCTCACCCAAAGTACTCAAGAATATTTCTCAACACAAAACTCTTTATTCAACAAGGGATTTACCAAATTTTATAGCCTCTTAACTCGTACTAACTTGCTAGCCCCCTTTCTTTATTCTCTTTTTTTTTTCTTTTTTTTTTCTTTTCAGTCTTTTCTTTTCTTTTTTTTTTCTTTTTTTTATATATATGGGGGCCAAAGCTTTTCACAAACTTAAGTTAGAGGCTTCTCTACTTATCCCATAAAGGTTCGTCAATTAAGTATAAAGAGTTCATTCATTTCCTTCAACTTTTTCCAAATTCCCAAATCAAAATTTACAACACTCACCACCATCCTAATGCTAGACAATAGTGTGTCTAATCTAGCAAGAATGAAGACCAAGCATTGTCGCTCCCAATACTCTCAACATTATGTGCATGTAAGACTTTCCGAAAAAGGCCTCACTCATCAATCAATGAAAGCTTAAAAGGAGTAAAGGGTTTTGGGAGTGGTCTACCACTAGAGGTTGTCAAAGAGATTGGCATAAAAGATGTGACAACTCAAGTGTGTATAGCCATAATTCAGTACACAAGAGACCATGAGCAAGATGCATTAAGTTCAATTCAGTTCAATTAAGGTTGAAGTTGGCTTCAAAGACTGAGTTTCAGCAATTAATGAGTTTCAGGAAGAGCTTTCAAGGCTCGAAGCATACAAGCCTTTTAGAGAGGTGCATAAACTACTCAGGTGCAAGGTGGTGTTCTTTACAAGGCATTTTAAATCATTGCTCCCAATGCAAGTGAATGAAACTTATATGCTCTAGACTCTCCTATCAATGCAAGTGATGCAAACTAAATGATGAATTTTTTTTTTCTTTTGTATTTTTCGAATTTTTTTTTTATATGAAATGCAAGACTCAATGCAAAAACATCAAAGCAAACATGATCAAATACTTGGTTAACTCCCCCAAACTTAAGTCACACAGTCTCTGTGTTGTTTAAGATGAGAGAGCTACCGAAAAGAAAAACTAGAATGCAATTGAAGCTAATATATACAAGGGAAATGTGGAGTACCTTCTATGGGAAGTGAGTGGAGGCAGATGCCCCCTCATCGTCGTCCTCAGGTGGTAACTCTTCAAGGTGCTCATCAGCAGGTGTGTCCATCTCTTCAATGTAGAAGGCTTGCCCGAACACAATTGGTTTCCTCATTTTCTCCTTGATGTCAAAATGGAGGATATTCTCTTGACCCAAATGGAGGTCAATCTTGCCTTCCTTCACATTAACAATAGCTCCTGATGTTGCTAAGAATGGCCTTCCTAGGATCAATGGGTCTTTAGCCTCCTCACCCATCTCAAGCACGACGAAGTCTGTAGGTATCTCATAACTTCCAATCTTCACAGGGAGGTCCTCTAAGATGCCCACAGGGTACTTCACTGAACGATCAGCCAACACCAGAGAGAGTTTACACTTCTTGTACTGATTGAATCCAAGCTTCTTTGCAATAGATAAAGGCATCAAGCTGACACTAGCTCCCAAATCGCAGAGACATTTCTCAAATATCATAGGTCCAAGAGACAAGGTAGTGTGAAGCATCCTGGATCCTCTAGCTTCTCTGGAACATCAAGCCTTTGGATGATGGCACTGCACTCATGAGTAAGGATCATCATGCTTTCCATCTCCTTCTTCTTTGCTGCCACAACATCTTTCAGGTACTTGCTGTATTGAGGAATCAGCATGAAAGCATCAATGATGGGCATCGCGACCTGAGCTTCACTCATTTGCTTCTCAAACAGTGCCTTGTACTTCTCTAGCAGCTGCTTCTTGAATCTACCAGGGAATGGAAGTTTGGGTTCATAGGGAGGGGGAGCGGAAGAATTATCATTTGCTGGAGTAACAACTTCACCATCTTTCACTGTTTTCTTCTCCTCTCCAGCCTTTCCTTTACCTTTTGCTTCCACAATCTTCTCCAAGATTTCATCATTGATCTTCTCATCAACAATTACCACTTCATCATCTATGTTGATAGCTACCTCCCCACCTTGTTTCTCAGCATCCTTGGTTTGAGCATTAGGTGGTAAGTTCTTACCACTCCTGAGTGTAATAGCTTTCATGGTCTCTTTGGGGTTTTGGTCAGATTTTCCAGGTAGAGACCCTTGTTGGCGATTCTGGTGAGTGTTCATGGAAGCAAACTGATTCTCTAAATTCTTGACTGTAGAAGCAAGGTGTGAGAATTTGTTGTTCAGATCAGTGTAGCTCCCATCAATCTTGGAATGAAGGTTCTTCAACTCATAACCAACATGCTTCTCACTTCTAGTCTGAGACTCCAAGATTTGTTTCAGTAAGGTATCAGTGCTGCTCTCTTGAGGAGCAGAGGAACCAGGAGAGGGGTTTTGCTGAGGCTGATAGCTGCCTTGCTGGTTGTTTCTAGGCTGGGAACCACTCTGGTGGTTGTTGGAATAGGACTTATGTTGGTAGTTGTTGTACTGAAAGTTGGGATCCTTTTTGTACCAGCTACCATTGCTATTGATGAAACACAATTCCTCTTGTCCTTCCAAACCCTCAACCTCATTGACAGTAGGAGGTATCTCCTGGTGTGGGTTACCAATAAAGTTCACTTGTGCTTGTGTGGCCTTATCAGCAAGGAGTGTGTCAATCTTCTCCTGTAGAGCCTTTATCTCATTCCTTGTTTGCTTGTCATCACCTCTACTGCCTCTGTCGTAGTCTCCACTGTAGACTGCATCACTCTTAACCATGTTGTCAACCAGAGCCTCTGCTTCTTCCTCAGTTCTTCCCAAAAAGAACCCATTACTAGCTGTGTCCAATCTGGCTCTGTACTTAGGGAGTGCACCTCTGTAGAATGTGCTTAGCAAGCTTTCCTTGGAGAATCCATGGTGTGGGCATTGAGCTTGATAGCCCTTGAATCTCTCCCAAGCTTCACTGAATCCTTCCAAGTTCTTCTGTTGGAAACTGGAAATCTCATTTCTTAGCTTTGCAGTTCTTGAAGTTGAGAAGAACTTCTCCAAGAAAGCTCTCTTGCAGTCATCCCAGGTGGTGATGGAATCGCTTGGTAGAGACTTCTCCCACTGGCGTGCCTTATCCCCCAAAGAGAAAGGGAATAGCTTGAGCTTGAAAGCATCCTCGGACATTCCATTTGTTTTTGACAACCCACAGTAGCTGTCAAACCTGTCCAAGTGATCAAATGGGTTCTCTACAGCCAAGCCATGATACTTGTTGTTCTCGATCACGTTGAGGAGTCCTGATTTGATCTCAAAGTTGTTGGCCTCCACAGCTGGGGCTCTGATTCCCAACCTATGCCCATGAATGTTAGGGCGGTCATAGGTTCCAATGGCTCGAGTTGGGCGCTGTAGGTGTTGTGGCCCTTGTGGTGGAGGGTCGTCAGCACCTTGACCGTTCACATTTCCACCTTGTGGTAAGTTTTCCATGTCTGTATCCAACCTCTCAAAGTGAGCCTGTTGCTCTTCTGCTTGTCTCCTTCTTCTACTTTCCCTTTCAAATGCTCTAATGTCTTCAACTCTTGGAACAAGGTTTGTTGTGCCTCTACTCCTCAAGTTCATACACCTGAAATGCCAAGGGAAATGAAGATGGAGAATCAGTAACAAGATAAAAGAAAAAACGACTTAGTCTCAAGCAAGTGACTAAATCTCAATGTTTAAATCTACTCAGAATTTGGCAACGGCGCCAATTTGATGTTAGGAGTTTTCAAGGCTCCTAAGACAAATGTTGTAGTATGAGTGAATGTCGAACCAGTTCTGAGGGATTCAAAGCACCAAGAATGCAAGTACTTACTTAATCTAAGTGCAACCGATAATTTGGATGGTTTTAAACTACTACTAATAATAGAATGCAATAAAAGAAATAACTTTTTTGACTATAGGAAAAGAGAACTCATAGGCATAGGGATTAGACCTTGGGTGATCAAGTTTCGAACTAAAGATGGCAAATGATCAATCAAACTATCAACCTTAAGCCTAGACACATTTCTAAGCAAGCTCTATGTCTAGATGAATGCTCATTTGCTAACACATTTCAAACATCAAATGTCTTTGGTTGAATAATATAAAAGCAATCATTACTAACAAGTCTATTGGCTATCTTAACACCTTTAACAACAAATGTCTTTGGTAAAGTATGTTAAAAGCTTAGGAGAGTTGTCTCAGGCATTTCATAGAATACCTTGTGGGTGGGAAATTCCTAAAGATCAACTTTTGAGTGGCCAACTCAGAAGATGCATTATGGATACTCTACTAGCAAGGACTAAGAATGATCTACACCTAAACATCCTAGATCTAGCCTAATCACCCTCAATCTTCCTACCCCATGAATTCAAATGGTGATCACTCACTAATACTCATGATTCCCCTTAAATCCATATTGGATTTCAGGTTAATCATGAAAGAGATAATAATAAGCAATCAACAAAAACAGTAAGAACACAAGAATCAATGATCCAAAAGATGAACTCTTTCAAAAGGTTTTTGATGTTTTTTTTTTAGTGTAAAAGATAGATCAGCCTCCCATGGCTTACAGAGTACTTAAACTTAGGTTTTAGAAGAGTAAAACATGCATAACAAATGACTAAAATGCCCCTGATTAATGTTGAGTTTTGGGCTGAAACGGAACACAGAGTGACCAGGCAGGGTCACTCCAGGAGGTCACTCCAGGATGACATCGGCAGGCGAGTGACCAGGAGGGGTCACTGGGGTAGGTCACTCCAGGATGGTGTTGGCATGCGAGTGACCAGGAAGGGTCACTGGCGTAGGTCACTCCAGGATGGTGTTGGCATGCGAGTGACCAGGAAGGGTCACTGGGGTAGGTCACTCTAGGATGGTGTTGGCAGGCGAGTGACCAGGCAGGGTCACTCCGGGAGGTCACTCTGGGGCTGCTTGTCTCTTGATCACTTTTATCACTTCTTTCGAGCCACAAATGCACTCAAATGTCTCTAAGAACTTCATGTGGTACTCCAATACCTGATAAGGACTTATGTATGCAAAATGCAACCTAGGCATGGCTAAATCCTAGTCTAAATGATCAAGATGCACATGGATGATAAGGTAAAATATTGGAAATATGCAGGATATCAGAGAACAGCGTCGGCGACCATCGGTGGAGAAATAAATCTTAAATATCTATGATTTTCATCTTCACCACAGATTCATTGAGCTTCGCCATGAAGTGAAGATCCAACCAACGGTCGTTCTTCAACACAAGCACATGCTCCAGCTCATCCATCGGAGAATGATCTTCAAGTATCAATATCTTGCAGAGATGAAGTGATAGAGGTGGTTGTAGAGTAGACTCAGGTCACCGAGTAAAAAGAAATAGAAGTTTGTAGAGATTCACCGTAGTGCTATAACACGCCGCGTTATACAATTTTACGGCTCTTCTACGGTCAACGCAGACAAAACTCGCTCTACCGCCTAACACCTCCAATCAGCATCAGTTCGCCACAGTGAATGTCCGATCAGCGTTTTCTCGGCCGCGTATACAGCAACTCGGCCGCGTTTTAGAACAGGGACGCTGAACCAAATTATGGTGAAAATATGACGAGAGCTTCCTTCTTGTCTGTCTCGAAGCTTTTATATTATGTCCAACGAACTTTCATATACTTATACAATGTATTTTCCAATAATGTATACATGTGTGCAGTGCATAAACAAATGATAAATGAACCTACCCATTAATCGAGCTAAACATATTCATTGGTACATAATTAACTCGTATATGATGGTTTAATGATGTTAAACCTATATAGCTACACCATCTAATTAAATACAACACTCATGTTTTATAGTATTTATATGGGGTACTAATTGATGCAGAACTTAAGCCCTTTGAAATCTAAGAGCATCTCCAATGTACATCTCTATATTTTTCTCTAAAGAAAACTTTATAGTATAGGTGGATTTGCTTCAAAATACACCTTTATAATAGAGTTCTCTATTTTAAAAGAAAATATAGAGGAATTCTAACTTTTTTCCTCTATATTTAGATATGAAAATAATAATTATCTATATTTTCTCCTATAAATAGAAGAAGTCTATTATACATGCATACATTGGAGATGGTCTAACGTCAAATTTGCAATTACAGACTAAAGGATTTTTCAAGAGGTAGACTGCGCAAAAAATATTCATCTTACTATATTCCATGCATATTTGCAATCACGTTTCAGAATCATTTATAAAAACACCTACGAAAATATGTGTGTAATTTATACTAGGAGTTTTCTTGCGCACTGTACAGAAATAGTAATATTCTTTTTATTTTGAAATAAAATTTTAGTTTGAAATGAAACATAATTGTCTTCAATTGAATTTATCTGTTTGGAAAAAGAAACCCATAAATATACTTTTTGCAGTTTTGTTCCTTTTGATTTAGTTTAACAATTTCATCTTTGTTTTATTTAAATTTCCGTAGAGTTAAGATTACGCTTTATAAAATAAAATTTTAATCTATATTATACGATATTATATTGGGCTTTTTGCAAAAGTAACTCAAAACTTGGAGTCAAACAGAAAACTAACCTTTTCTTTTGACTCATTTTTTTTTTGAGATTTTCACCCCACACCTGCATTTTATCTACGAAAATGCCATTAACTTTTTTTTTTTTTTCGAAAATGGCTTCTTTACTGTCTCAACCTCATCTTCTTCAATTATTTACAACAGTGCCACTACCATGAATAGTTAAACAACCTTGTACTAACTGTTTGGAGCTTTTAATGCCCTTTAATGCACGTAAATCTCTTTACACTCTCTCTGTTTCAATTGTTATGAACTAAAAACAACATTTCTTTCACTTTCTCTCCATATTCATCCAAAAAACTCAAGCTTTTGATTCAAAATATTTTATGGTTGACAGAGCCATATTTCTTTCGTTTTGACTTACGGTTGCTTTCGTTTGAGGTTCTGGGTGGTTGGAGAAGACCCTGTGTGCAAACGAAGTCATCTCACCTAGTTTAAGGTACGAATTTGAATTTTTTTCAAGATATGTTCGCGTAGAAGACTTACTAGAAAGTCATCTGTATGTAGAAGACTTACTGATAAGTCTTCTGGTCAAACGGACGACTTAAACTAAGTCGTCCGGCTTTGTTTGTTAAAAAAAAAAACTCCAGACGACCTATATATAAGTCGTCTACGAGAAACGGGCTAGTTTTGCATTTGACCGAATCGTGTCAGATCTTTGACTATTTCTGGACGACTTATAATTCAGTCGTCTCTGGGAAAGTTAAAATTTCAATATTTTATTAAACTAGACGACTTACGTGTAAGTCGTCTTAGGTTAGTTTTGTAATTGAAAAATAAAACTTCATCGTTTAACTTTTACCAGACGACATAATATAAAGTCGTCCTGACAGAAGACTTAATTTAAAGTCGTCCGGGGAAAGCAAAGTCGTCCAGAATTTTTCCCAATTTTCTGGTCAAACCTTGCTTATCCCGGACGACCTTAAATTAGGTCGTCTAGCTGGACGACTTTCAATTAAGTCGTCTGGAGAAAGTTAAATTTCAAGTTTTATTTTTCAATTACAAAACTAACCTAAGACGACTTACACGTAAGTCGTCTAGTTTGAATAAAATATTGAAATTTTAACTTTCCTAGAGACGACTGAATTATAAGTCGTCCAGAAATAGTCAAAGATCTGACACGAGTCGGTCAAATGCAAAACTAGCCCGTTTCTGGTAGACGACTTATATATAAGTCGTCTGGAGTTTTTTTTTAACAAACAAAGCCGGACGACTTAGAATTAAGTCGTCCAGTTTAATTTTAAATTGCAAAAGTGACCTCTTTAGACGACTTACCTTTAAGTCTTCTGGACGACTTATTTCGAAGTCGTCTGCGGCAATGTTTATTGAACTTCTTCATTTTCTCTATATTTACTAATGTGTTTTATTTTGAATATTTGCAGATGATTTGTCAGTTACATGCAGTTTATGGAGAATGGTTGTTGAGAGATTGCCGTTGGGATTTTGTGGTTGATGATCTCAAAGGAGCAAAATTGTTTTTATTGAATGAAGATTCAACACATGCTGAACTTGTTGCAATGGCTCAAGAAGATTATAACCTGGACATGAGAACAGTGACTGTGGAGATTAGCTACTCATTACCAGCAGAAATGATGATGGCTCCAGGCAGTCCTCCCATTCATGTTACAAGTGATAGACAAGTTCGAAACTTGCTCGAGATACTCAAAACGCATAGAGTATGTCTTTGTGTATCAAGCCGCAGCAAGGTGGAAACGGTTTCAGAGAAAAGGGATAATGATGAAGCTGGTGAATGGGAAGAAGATGTTGGTGATGATGAAGCTGGGGAATGGGAAGAAGATGTTGGTGATAATGATGAAGCTGATGAATGGGAAGAAGATGTTGGTGATAATGAGTTTGTTGAAGATGAAAATCAAGATGGGGAGGAGGAAAATGGAGAGGAGGATGCTGATAACTCTATTGTTGGTGAAACGGATCAGAATGGTGGGGATTACAGTCTTTATGGAAAGGTTCAAGATGAGGACGAGGAAGATGATGATAATATTTGTTTTGAAGAAATGGAAAAGACATATGCTAAGACAAATGCTATTGAAGGAGGAAAATCGGATGGTACCAGTATCTATGTCAACCAGAGTTTTGTTAGCAAGGATGCACTGCTTTCAGAGCTGCGGTTGGCAGCAGTGAGGGGTAGGTTTTCTTTCAGAATATACAAATCAACGAAAACTCTCCTTGTGGCAACATGTCGGGTTAGCGGTTGTGGATGGAAGATCAGAGCGAGTGTGAAACATGGGACAAACACGTTTTGGGTAACAAAGTATGTGGAAAAACATTTATGCTCAGTGGGAGACCGAATCGCTCAGCGGAGACACTGTACTCCGAAGTATGTTGGTAGTCTTTTCATTGATCGTGTTGGAATCATTGATGGGATAACTCCGCAGCATATCACTGATGCAATGAGGAACATGTTTGGCATGGAGCTTGATTACACCACTTCATACAGAGCACTGTTATATGCACAAACATTGGTGAGAGGATCAGCAGAAGAAGGGTATTCGCGTCTGGCATCATATCTCGAGCAAATCTCCATTGCAAATCCTGATTCTATCACGGCTATAGAACTTGATTATATGAAAAGATTTAAGTATCTATTTCTCTCTTTTGGAGCTTCTATAAAAGGTTTCAAGTATCAGAGAAGGGTCATTGTGGTGGATGGAACTCACCTAAGTGGAAAGTATGCAGGTGTTATGTTAGTTGCAGCCGCACAAGATGGCAATTTTCAGATATTCCCATTGGCTTTTGGGATCGTGGATGTTGAAGATGAACCTTCTTGGGAATGGTTTTTCACAAAATTGGCTAGTTGTATATCTCATGACAAGCCTCTGGTGATAGTCTCCGACCGGCACGCGGCCATTAAAAGTGCGTGTGATAAGGTGTTTCCTTGGGCAACTCGAGGAATATGTTATTATCACCTTCAAGATAACATTGTCAAAAAGTTTAAAGGGAAACATCTCATGTACTTGGTGAAAGGGGCTGCTTATGCTCACACGGTTTACGATTTTGACCGGTACATGGCTGAGATACGGAGTGCAAACCCGGAACTTGCAACGTATTTGGAGAATGCCGACGCCAGCATATGGTCAAGGGTTTATTGTAAGGGGAACAGGTACAACATAAAAACAAGCAACATCGCTGAATCTATTAATTCCGCACTGAAGCGAGCAAGAGGATTTCCGATTCCGTTCCTGCTGGAGTTCATAAGGCAGAAGTTAGGAAAATGGTATTGGAAAAGGAGACAAGATGCATTGAGTCTCACAACTCAACATAGCCGGGGTGTTGAATACTTGCTTGCTGTTCGAACAGAGATAGCGGATACGATGACGGTCCAACCAATTGATGGATAGCGATTCTTTGTCAAAGGTGGCAAAATGGACTGTGTGGTTGATTTGGAACATGCAAAGTGTGATTGTGGTGTCTATGGAGTGGAGAAAATACCTTGATCTCATGTTATAGCTGCTGGAACACATATTCGTTTGCATATCTCCACACTTGTATGTCCAGTGTACTAAAAGAATTATTTGTATGCAGGATACTCAGAGAATATATATCCTATCGTGTCACAACATATTGAGGAACGAGAATGCTTTCCTCCAGACGTAAAGCGTGGTCCGGGGAGACAGAAGAAATCAAGATGGCAATCTTGGTTGGAGCTATCTAGGATGAGAGGACACAAACCCAGGAAGAAACACAGGGCAAGGAGATGCTCAAACTGCAAGGAAACTGGCCATACGAAGCCACAATGTACACAACCAGTTGATTAGTTGTCCAGACGACCTAAATTTAAGTCGTCCAGTCTTGATTACCCGTCCAGACGACTTATATATAAGTCGTCGGGTGTTTCGTCTACCAGCGTATTTTATATTTAGACGACCTTCTACTAAGTCGTCCAGTGTATTTTATTTTTAGACGACCTTCTACTAAGTCGTCCAGTGTATTTTATTTTTAGACTACCTTCTACTAAGTCGTCCAGTGTATTTTATTTTTAGACTACCTTTTACTGAGAGATAACATATTTTTAGACTACCTTCTACTGAGAGATAACATATTCCAAAATGTAGATCTTTGTTACGTCATTGTTCTGGACGACTTATAATTATTTTGGACGACTTATAATTGTTCTGGACGACTTATAATTGTTCTGGACGACTTATAATTGTTCTGGACGACTTATAATTGTTCTGGACGACTTATAATTGTTCTGGACGACTTATAATTGTTCTGGACGACTTATAATTGTTCTGGACGACTTATAATTGTTATGGACGACTTATAATTGTTCTGGACGACTTATAATTGTTTTGGACGACTTATAATTGTTCTGGACGACTTATAATTGTTATGGACGACTTATAATTGTTCTGGACGACTTATAATTGTTCTGGACGACTTATAATTGTTCTGGACGACTTATAATTCATATTCATCTCACCAAAACATGAAAGACAATTATAAGCTGTGACAATAAGAATCACATAATATAAAACCAAGATCAAAGGAAAACTGGTTTGAAAAACCAGAAAATATGTTTCAAAAGACATAACCATAATATAAAAAACATTAAACTTGAAGAGATTAAGAAAGCAAAGACGTTAATCAAACATCTGTGGCTCATTCAACTTGTACCAATCGATGTAAGGAATCTGAACATCAGCCACCTTGGCCTCTGCGCGCACAAGTTCGAAATCTAGCTGCTTCTTTTTCTCTTTGCTAAATGGGTTCTTCTTGAAAAGTTCATTCATGAGTTCCAGCTTACCTTGTATGCGCGACACTTCAAGCTCTTCAACATGTTTCTTGGCGATGGCATCATTTAGTTGCTTGTACATAAAGAGCTTGGCTCGGTAATGCTCAGTGGTCGCCTCAACTCCCTTGTTGAATGCCTCTTCTAGAGAAGAACCATGATCTTCAACCATGGGAGCCTTGAGTTTAAGGTCTTTGTTGAATGCCATACTGAGATTTTGATCTGGATGTTAATAGATCGAAATTATTAGAAACAGATAGATCTAAACAAAATTTATATAAAACGGATACAAAGAAAAAGGATAGATCTACTTACTTAGCTAATATTGGGAGAGACTAAATTGGAGAAGAAGAGAGATGATAGTAAGAGATGAAATCTGTTAACTATACAGTTTATATAGAAGAGGATGTGATCGAAGAGTCATGTCTTTTCACATTCCTAATAAACTTTTCAAATTACTAATTGAAATTAATATATTAAAAAGAATTTAAAGTCGTCTACAAATATTAGAATTTAAAGTCGTCTACAAATTTGTAAGTCGTCTAGCTGGAAGACCTTCCAGACGACTTATTTGTAAGTCGTCCAGCTGGAAGACCTTCCAGACGACTTATTTGTAAGTCGTCCAGCTGGAAGACCTTCCAGACGACTTATTTGTAAGTCGTCCCAGCTGGAAGACCTTCCAGACGACTTATTTGTAAGTCGTCCCAGCTGGAAGACCTTCCAGACGACTTATTTGTAAGTCGTCCAGCTGGAAGACCTTCCAGACGACTTATTTGTAAGTCATCCCATGCTTTAAAAGCTTAGTCAAAATCATAAAAGCTTTAAAAGTTTAAATGTAATATCTTTTACACTAATCTGATAAACACTACAATAACATACATGCCCACGAATCTAATCATACATACCCACGAACTTATCACCATCCACATTTTCTTTCAAATGCTGATCAAGAAGCTCCGTCCATATATCCAGCGCCATTTTATCCCTCATATTCTTCGCGTTGACCCTAGCAAAGTCTTTAGAGTTAAAGGGGACTCCAAGAGCATGACATTCAATGTACTTTAGAGCGTACACGCCACACTCACCATTGTTGGCCGTGGGTACATCTTGTCTCTCATATGTGTATGGCTCCAACCCGCATTTGACCCGTATTTCGTCGGTGGCAGCGCACTCAACAAGCAGATAAGGGACCATCTCGAGAAAAGGCTGCATTATCTCATCCCATGCTTCTGGTGCCGTAGCTGAAGGTATGCTGTCCCAGACGACTATGTGCCTCTTAGGGATCGATATCCAAATAGCAATCCAATGAGCGTTCTTCAAGTTCACTGGCGCATAGATATCATCAATGTCCTCCCCCCACACCTTCTTTGATTGGCAAAATGAAGGTATTGATCCGTCATAAAAATTCCACGCCCCACCAGGTAGAGCTCTTCCTAAACCTTTGTGATCGGGTACGGATAATTTGAAGAACTCATACTGGTCTCTCCAAGACTGGGAAAAGTTGTGATCCAGGAAGCACATTCGCTCGCTCCTGAAAGCTTGTGGGTTCTCCTGATACCTCTGCCTCAGCACATTAATCCAAGCATCTATATGTTGCATATAAAATAATACAAGTTAGAAGATACCAGACGACTTAAATATAAGTCGTCTGGAAAGTCGTCTACGTGGACGACTTTGTAGACGACTTTCCAGACGACTTATATTTAACAGACGACTTAAAGATAAGTCGTCTGGAAAGTCGTCTACTTGGACGACTTTGTAGACGACTTTCCAGACGACCTATATTTAAGTCCAGACGACAAAGATACAAGATAAGCAGAAGACTTACGCAGTCTTCCAGCCATTCTCTGGCAGTCCGGAGGATGTGATACCACCAAGTTCGTGATGTACGTGGTTTTTCATCATGCTTAGTGAAATAATGACTGCAAACAATAAAGCAATAACTTACGGATCAGAAATAATCAGTTTTGGTAGACTAAATCAAGCTATTATGGGTAAAGCAATCACTTACGGATCAGTTTTCAACCAACCAGCGAGTTCCTTCAACTTAGGTTTGTTTACTGGCTGAAATGGATTATAGGCTGCCACTTTATCTTTATTTTTCTATGCCGTATAAGGAGATATCTGCGTGGGAGAAGGTTTCCTCGCTCGTTCACTCCTTGCACGCACAGAAGCAGTGGGAGCTATTTTGTCCAATACAACCAGGCTCGGTTGTTGTACGGTGGAAGCGACACTCGGTTGTTGATCGGTGGAAGCGACGCTCGGTTGTTGATCGGTGGAAGCGACGCTCGGTTGTTGATCGGTGGAAGCGATGCTCGGTTGGTCAGTGGAAGTGACAGCAACAATCTCTTTGGAGGAGACACCATCTGCTTTATCCGGCAAGATCTTATTTCCCGCGTTCGTCTCATCGCGAATTTCTCTCTGCATTAAAAGTTGCACACTAGTTAACCCTTGGACGACTTAAATAAAAGTTGTATGGACGTCTAGTTGACCATGGACGACTTAATTTTAAGTCGTCCATGGTCAACTAGTCTTCCAGACAACTTACATTTAAGTCGTCCAGGGTCAACTAGTCGTCTAGACAACTTACATTTAAGTCGTCTGGAAAACTAGTTAACCCTGGACGACTTAATTCTTGTTGGGAGAGGATTTGATACTAACCTCGGATTGTTTGGCTTGAGGGGTAGGTTGTTTCTTTTGAAGAGTAGGCTTTTTGGTTTGAGGAGTAGGCTTTTTGGTTTGAGGAGTAGGCTGTTTCTGTTGAGGAGTAGGCTGTTTCTTTTGAGTAGGTTGTTTCTGTTGAGGAGTAGGCTGTTTGGTTTGAGGAGTAGGCTGTTTCTCTTGAGGAGTAGGCTGTTTCTCTTGAGGGGTAGCCTGATTGGTGACACCAACCTTCTTCTCCATAGCTTCCACCCTATCGGACAACTTCCTAATCTCCTTGATGCACTTCCTAAACCCTTCTTTCATGCAGTCAACTAGCCCTTCTTTCATGCTGTCAACTACGTCCTTGAACATATTTTCCAACTCCTCTCTAGTCACCCAACTAGCCTCTTCTCTAGCCTCTTCTCTAGCCTCTGTAGGAGCCTCTGTAGGAGCCTCTTTACGAGCCTCTGTAGGAGCCTCTGTAGGAGCCTCTTTAGGAGCCTCTTTAGGAGCCCCTTTACGAGCTTTCTTCAGAGGTCTTGGATTGTCTTCCTCCTCCTCCACCACAACCATCTCTATCTCTTTGGTTTTCTTAGTACCAGTGACTTCCCAGCAATCCTTGGTCCACTTCCACGGTCTCCGATCATACATGACTTTAATGATGTTCTCCGCGGGCACGTCCTCAACCTCAGAGTCCCATTTTGGCCACATTTCACTAATGTCCTTCTCAACAAAGTTGATCACGCGGGTCTGCAGTAAATAGAAGAATCGAGTTAGATATTTGAAAAAAAGACTAAATAGACGACTTAATTATAAGTCGTCTGGAAGGTCGTCCAGCTGGAAGACCTTCCAGACGACTTATATATAGTCGTCCTCCCATTCGTCCAGCTGGAAGACCTTCCAGACGACTTATATATAGTCGTCTACTAAGTCGTCCAGCTGGAAGACCTTCCAGACGACTTATATATAGTCGTCTACTAAGTCGTCCAGCTTGAAGACCTTCCAGACGACTTAATTAAGTAGATACCTGTCTCAAGATAGCTTCTTTCATTGATCTGCGGCCTCTGCTGCCCCCGTAAGCCAGTATCGGTGGAGACGGACTGTTTCCTCTGGGACCACCAATACTAGCACCCAATTCCGGCATAGCTGTGTACACCCAGACCTGAAGAACTTGTATAAACCCATCCACGGTGTAACAGCCAGTAATATCTTTGTTCCACAAAGAGTCCATCAGCACCTTAAACGCGACTCTCCCCCATGGATAATTTTCAAACCGTTCTAAATCCATCACTAGCCTTGCCAGACTAGATCGTGTAGCGGTTGAAAATTTTCTCCCTTCAATGAATCCAGTGAAGATGGAAAGGTACGCGAGCTGCTTGCGATCTTCCGTGGACCAATCCTCGCATCTCTTCAGTGCTGCTATTATCTGATCAGTAGTTGGCCCAGCTTCCAGATGAACTCCCAGCATCGCCCAGAAAGAAACCATCTCTTTGGTAACTTCACATTTTGGTGTCTCAAGGTCCTCGATGTACTCGCAGTTTAGACCAGTGAGGTTTTCAAACTCTAACAGTGAAAACCTCAAAGGTTCTGGACCAACGAGAGACCACATCTCATACTTCTTCTTAATGTCCAACTTGAAACTGAGCATGTAGTGAACCAGCCTTGAAGCCCAACCAAATCCCTGCTCCTTGAACTTGATGAAAACTCCCAAACTCGACTCCTTGAGCTCTTCAAATTCTTCATTAGTAAGAGCTTCCTAAGAGCAGTATGCAACTTGTTATTATCCGTATGATACGAAATGCTATTGTGGGCTTCTGGCTCTTCCCCTAATGTGTATAACCTACGGGGGAGTTCTGGAATATCCATCCTTTTTGTCTGCAAAATAATCAAAGACAACAATAGAGATAAGCTAAACAAGCTAAATCTAACAAGAACACACAGAAAAGTCAGAACACAAGCTAAATCAATCACGCCTTAATTGTAACTCCAGACGACTTAGTAGACGACTTAGATATAAGTCGTCTGGAAAGTCGTCCAACTGGACGACTTAGTAGACGACTTAGATTTAAGTCGTCTGGAAAGTCTTCCAACTGGACGACTTATATTTAGGTCGTCTATTAAGTCGTCCAGTTGGAAGACTTTCCAGACGACTTAAATTACAAGTCTTCCAGTAGAAAAATTAAGCGGACCTGATTAGTAGCAGAAGGAGTACTCGTCATTGCGGTTATAGATCTGAAAAAATAAACGTGAAACGGTGAGAATGAGTAAATTGATAGAGACAACGTTTTATGTTCATCTTTTCCTCGAGATTGATGACTTACCGGCGTTAGGGTTTACAGAGAAACGGCGCTACGGTTTACAGAGAAGAAGCGGCGGCGCTAGGGTTTAGAAGAAGCGGCGGCGCTAGTGTTTAGAGGAAGCGGCGGTGAGATAGTGTTGGTGAGCACGGTGGAGAGGGCGACGGTGGAAGCGGCGGCGCTAGGGTTTAGAGGAAGCGGCGGCGCTAGGGTTAGAAGAAGCGGCGGCGAGAACGGTGAGAATGAAGTGAGATAGATAGCCGACGTTGAGGGCGACGGTTTGTTCGGAAATAGTGGAAGCGGCGGCGCTAGGGTTTAGAGGAAGCGGCGGCGCTAGGATTAGAAGAAGCGGCGGCGAGAACGGTGAGAATGAAGTGAGATAGATAGCCGACGTTGAGGACGATGGTTTGTTCGGAAATAGTGGGAATTCAAATCGCCTTTGATATCGCCGGTGAGAGAGAACTGTTAGGTTAGGGTTTCTAAATTTCGCGAAAAATGAACAAAAAAAAAAATCACCTTATATATTGGGTAAATAATCCGGTTAGCTTTAAAAGTACGTTGGTAAAATTTAAGGTTTGGTCCGGTTTAGACGACTTATTCTGGCTCATAATGTACATCAGAAGACTAAATATTTAGTCGTCTGTTTACAGAAGACTAAATATTAAGTCGTCCTAGACCCTAAAATGAACCCCTAAACTAAAATGACTAAATTAACTAACTAACCACGTTATAAAATCAAATTATACTTCAATAGTGTTTAATATACACAGAAATGAACACGCTTATGTAATTTTTAAATTTTTCAAAAACGGTTTTAATGCTTTCCGAAATCTAACCCTAAGAACATATACAATACTACAACATATGTTGATGAAAGTTAAACTAAAGAATATCATGACTCACTACTTTCACTCATCTATGCTGAAAACAATTGAAATTTGTTATATCTTAATTTATATCTCTTAATACATATGTTAATTACATAATTCCCATTTTTCACTTATCAAAATATTTTTTACAAAATTTTTAAATTATGTTTAAGAATAACTGTCCAGACGACTTTCAGTTAAGTCGTCCAGACGACTTTCGAGGGGTAGAAACGTAAAAAAAATTCCGTTTTTTTGTTTGTTCACAAGGGGATAGTTGTAATTTCAATAGCCTTTTAGGTTACTTTTGCCTTTGACCCAAATTGGAGTATTCTTTTGGGTTTGACTCCAAATTTTGAGTCACACTTGGCAATTCTCCCTATTATATTTAATGATTATTTATTTTAAATATATTTCTTATCACCTAATTTAAGACTAGCTGATAAGAGAATATTAAAAATAAATAAACATTAAATACAGTACAATATAAATTATAGTTTTATTTTTATAAAATATAATCCTAACTCTTTTGAAATTTAAATAAAATAAAATTGAAATAGTTAAACCAAATAAAAAATAAGACTACAAAGAATATATTTATAGTCATAATTAGGTTAATGACATTTTATCATATTTATTTTGGCAAAACTATTTAATGATGACGTGACATTAACCTAATTAAGACTATTGAATCTGAAATTTGAAGTGATTTGATTTTTAGTGAGTTTTTAGATGATTGTATGAGAATTTGATATTTGGTGTGATTTTTGTTAAATAACTCTAAAATCTCATCTAAAATCATGAGATTTTTATTTTTATTTTTATAACTAAGAAACTTCTCTGAATCACTCTAAAAGCACCTAAAGCACTCTGAAATCTTCAACTTAAATTTTGTTCAATAACAGTAGATTTTAGAGTGTTTTATGAAATGACAAATTCAATAACACCAGATTTTAAAGTGATTTTTAAAATCCACGTTTGAATAACAGTGGATTTGTCATTTTAAGACAAATCACTTCAAACACTTAATTGAATACACCCCCTAAATGTATTCTTTTGTAGCTTTGTTTCTTTTTATTTGATTTAACTATTTCACTTTTGTTTTATTTAAATTTCAATAGAGTTAAAGATATACATTTTATAAAAATAAAATTTTTAATTTATATTATTTTGTATTTAATGCTTATTCATTTTAAATGTGTCTCTTACCAGCTAGTGAGATATGTATATATTTGCATATATAAATTTAAATAAATTTTGGATTCTTGTTTGTTTAAGTTATAATACTAAATTGGAAAAAGTTAATTTGTTAATTAATATATTGAACCGATAAATTAAAATAAACTTTTAATCATTTATTACCAAACAAAAATTGATTAGTGTTGCTTTAGTTTTTGTATTTGTTGATATACACGACTAATTTTGATAATATATATATATATATATATATACAAAGTATGATATATAAGAGACTTAAAATTATATATGGAATTATACTTAGATTATTTTTATTAGTGTGATATGGTTTAATTTAATGGTGATATATGAGTTATTAATTATTAATATTTAAATAGTTTTGCCAAAATAAATATTTATACGAAAATACATTAATTGTGATATATGAGTCAATAGTTATTACATTATTAAAAAAAGTTAACAGAAAATATAATCTTTACTAGAAACATTGTACATTCATGCCATATCATTATTTTTGTTGAGATTGAATATGATGATCACACATTTACAAATCAATTCACAAAGAATTGTTAAGAGTCCATGAATTGAGCAAAGAAGATGGGATCGAAGAAAATGGTTAAGAGGTCAATTTCAGAACCACCAAGAAGATATATATGTCAAAATTATGAAAATAAGGGAAGTTTCGACAGAATCTCGAGTCCGTTGAGCTTTGAATTCTTTACACATCATATAACCAAATTTCACTTCAAACAGTTAAGTTTAATAGTATATTTTTATATATCAGATCAGTTAATCTGATTAGCGCTGGGGAAGAACACATTTATTAATGTTTTATAGAGTGGTTACCACATTTCATGTTCAAATTTTTCATACCTTCCGATTAGTGTCATAGTAACGGATCGTCTGTTACATAATTACCAGATAAACTGTTTGCGTTGAAACCTAAACTAAGATTTTCTACATAGCAGTAATTTTGTTATAAGGAACCTCGAACGCCGAAGTATGTTTTAGCACAATTTTAAATCTCGTATACCACTTGACCAACCATGCGAACAACTTAGTGCTATTTTAGTTTTTCGTTATCCGCAAATATGTAATTTTCTAATTCACAAGAAAGCCAAAAAAAAAAATGGGGGGGGGGGTATCGTGTTTCGTTGTCCTCTTATCTTCAGTTTGTTTGTTTCTCTTTCATTCCTAGACTTCAAAACTCAATGGCAGACTCTCTCGCAAAACTCACGCTTTGTAATGACTTATCTTCCCCTTCCAACGAGCTTGGAAGAGATTCTCGTATTAATCAATATAGAATTCAAAAAAAAAATCTGTCCGTAAAAAGACTGTTTGACACAGTCAAAGTGTTAATCTTCTAGTTTAACAGTTTTATAATCTCTAATATTCAGATCTACTAACTGAGTGTATGGTTTTTTTACCTTCATATCTAATACTAATTACCTATAGTTCTACTACTGATTAATAATATGCAAGGAAACGATAATAAACATTATGATCCTAAACATTTCGACTTAAATCATTGATATTATTAAGACACGACGTTTATATATAGCAATGTCAGCTGTATATTATTTGGCCACTTCTCCTGTAAACAGAATCGCATAAGATTTTCTTTTGCGACCAATCTAGATGCATCGATAAGAAGAAATCACGATAATAGTGTTAATTACAAACAGTAAGGAATAGCACTTTAGGATTTTCTGTTCATAAATTTTTCAAAACATACATGATAAATTTTATCGTTGGTGAAAGTATCAAAGTATCACAATTTGAAAAAGACAAAATTATAATTACTTTGTGCTTTACGATCCTTCTTGATCATAAATACAATATACCATGAAAATATTGTGTGTACTATACATGGATATATATACATCTGATCAATGCTCATGTGTATGGCACAGAAATCTTCACTCGTTGACAAAAAAAAAAAAAAATCTTCACTCGTCCTAAGAGGGTGTTATTGACTTATATATTTTAATGGATTTGACAATACAAATCAAATCAAGTGTTATTGGTTCTGTGATTTTAGAATCTATATTCAAATTCATTGTTATTGGTTCTATGATTTTAAAATCTATATTCAAATCCATTGTTATTGGTTTTGTGATTTCAAAATAGATTTTAAAATCAGGTGTTATTCAATAATAATGATTTGTTTAAGGATTTGATTTAAAATTGGATTTGAATGGATTTATTAGTGATTTTAAGTTAAAAATACAAAGGAGCAAATATTGTCTTGAATCCTGTTATTTTGATAGATTTGCATTATTTGGTTCTTCTAATATCTTTTAGGCACCAATTCGCATACGTTATAACAAAAACTCACAAAGATATGAGACTTTTGTTAAACGGTAGTGCTTGAAAGTTTTCCATTTAAAAACATCAAGCACTTGCGTGTGCTGGTTTACATAATTTTCTTCGTCGAACCGATATTTTTCCAGAAGAAAAAAATTCTGATGACATAGAAGAACTCGAAGAAATGAATAACAATGGTGAAGAGATTCTTGTAATTCAAGATCAAAAAAGAGAACATGCCAATCAAGTGAGAGCGACAATAGCTACAGATATGTGAACAGATTTTATGTTATCATGATATACAAAATACTAAAACAAATATTGTAGTTTTTATATTTTTTTTATTACAAAACTGAACTTACTGCAAATCTATTTGACTGATTTATGATAATTCAGTTATTTTGATTTACAATCTATAACATTGATTCTGAAATCTGCTTAGTTGATTTAAAATCAATGGATTTATCAAAAAAATCTAAATTCAAAAAAGAATCCTAGATTCATTAAAATACTACAACCAATAACCCCCGCTAAATTATTAAACAGACTTCTAGACGACGCGATAATTAATACTCCCTCTGTTTCTAAAAGATCTATATTCTAGAGAAAATTTTTGTTTCTAAAAGATCCATTTTTTATATTTTCAATGCATGTTTTATTAAATAATTACAAATTTCAAAAAACTTAATTGCACTTATTGGATTTTTATTGGCTTAAAATTATGGAAAAAAATAATAACAAAAAACTATGCAAATTTAATGTGTTTTCTTAATATATGTGAAAATCTTAGAATATGGATCTTTTAGAAACAGAGGGAGTATCAAAGTTTCAAAAAAAATTAATATCAAAATTTTTAAAAAATTAATATCAAAGTTGGAATCCGTAGAAATAATTAATGTCAAGATATCATTCGGCATAAAGATTCTTGAGAAAAAAAGAACATAAAATATTCTAGAATACCATAAAATATTCTTGAGAAAAAAAGAATCCAGAGGAAACGACATAGAATCATCGATATACACCCAAAGAAAAAAGAACAGCATAATTTGAAACTTCAGTGTTGAAACATTTGAACTTTTTTGTTGTAACAGTAATATGGAGATAACATACTCCGAGATAATTTAATTTATCTTGTTGGAATAAAAAGAAAGCATGTTTTTCTCGAAGCAAAAAGCCAAAATGTTTAGATAGAACCCTGTTTTCTCTCTAGTCTCTTCTCCGCCTCCCTCTTCAACTTTTCAGTGGTTTCCCTTTCGATCGGCGCGTGGCGGCTCTTTCAGCGCCGGCGTCGGTCGGAATCTCTTCCAGCATCCTTTGTTTGTTTCGTTGTTCAGTCGTGTGTGACTTGTTTTCGTTTTGGGAGGAGATTCACCCTTGTACCGAATCGCTTTTGGCTTTCAGATCTAGCGTGGATTTTGGTTTCAAAAGTTCCGGATCTGTGGATTGACGGTGTGGCTTAGCTACTAAGCTTTTTTCTCGGAATCTCATTCTAGATTTGCTTGTCTTGTTGTTTGGTGGGTCTCCTTTGCTTCTTGCTTCTGGTTTGGGATACTTTTGCAGGTGTTGGCTGTCTTTATTGAGTTTGCTTTGGCTTCCATCTAATCCAATCTTATGCCGCTCTTGGCCTGTTCTCATCTTCTGGATTAGGTGGACCTCGCCCCTAGTTGTTCGTCAAGATCTCGCGGAGATCTGTTTGTTGTTGTCGCTTCATACCTAGGCTTTCTATGGTCGTTGTAGATCAAGCCGCTTCCAGGAGTGTTAGTAAGAATCTTTACTTGCTGGTTTATGAAGTTTTGGTTGCTGGGTTCTTGAGGTGTTTCCTCAGAGTTCTAGGAGGAGGTGGGTTAGTGGTGGTGTGGCCGAGGGCATTCACACTAACAGCTGCCACAGATGCTCTATCAGATAGTCTCCCTGTATTTGTTAGTCTTGTGCTAGTGGTTTGGAAGGTTAGTTACTTGTTATAAAGTTGTAATATCTCTTGTTCTTGTATGTTACCCGTAGTGGTTTCTAGTATCCGGAGATATCTCTGTTTTCCTCCGGTTTAGCTGACCACGGAAAGATCTGTTTATCCGTTGGTATTATGTTGAACTCAAGCTTTTAATAAAATCTGTTAGACGGGAAAAAAAAAAAAAGCCAAAATGTTTAGGAAGTTAGTTTCCTTTGATGGCTAATCAAAAATAGAAATAAAAGTATGGAAGCTCTTTATTATTGCATGTGGCATCGAAGGCAAATCAAAAGAATCTTATGTTTGGGCCCTCTTGCTTCGGTCATAAGCATTAAATTCATCTATACCACGATTGTTTTTTTTTCTTTTGATCAAATACCACCATTGGTTTTTGACTAAAGAAATTGCTTTGATTTTTTCTCTGTAAGACATAACAATTTCAGTTTGGTATTGTTTGGTTGTTGATGTAAGCATAAGAAGTAGTATGTTCTATAAAACATAAATACCGCGATGCTCTGTTATATATATTACAGTAGATTTATTCATAATTAACAATTTCATTTAAACTGACTAAAAGTAAATTCAATAAATGTAGTCATGTATGTGTTACTAAGTTAGATGAGATAAATGAAATTAGTCTATGATCATTACTCTTAACTTGGACTAAACGTTTGTATTTAGGGAGGAGCACTTGATTAGTTAATCATGGCAATTGAAAAACTACTATTGTGGTCCCGCTTGTTCAGGCGTATCTATATTATTAAAACTGAAATACAAATTATGTCTGTTTGGAAACATGAATAGTAGTTTTAAAAAAAAGTTTGTTTGGAAATATAGATAGCAATTTAAAGAAAGAGTTTTGTTTGGAAACATGAATAACGGTATATTAAGAAAAAAGTAATGGGCTTATGTTATTAAAAAAAAAATTGAATGTCTATCTATATTATATAAACTATCTATTTGGGACCGCTTTAAAATATACGAAAATTGGCTAATCTAATCACCTAAAAACATACTTTGTCTAAAATAGTGATAAAACAAAATTTAAACTTATATACTTATTTCCAATCAAAATAATAATTTAGTGTTGATTTATATCAAACATTGATTCAAAAATATACATATATTCCAAATTGATTTTTACTAAAATATTTTCCAATAACAACTATAAGAAAAATACAATACAAAGCTCAATTTCATATACCAACTTAAATTATGGTTTTTATATTTCATATTAAGTTTTTAAAATATAATATATGTGATTATTTATATGATGGTACGTATAAAATACAATTAATTAAATGATGACACAAATATGATATATAATAGTGACTAGGGGTGGGCACTCATATACCCATTCAGGTTTTATTCGGGTGTGTTGGGATTTCAGGTTTCCGGGGTCAAAGATTTAAGCCCCATTCGGATATTTCTACATTTTGGTTCGGGTTCGATTCGTATCTTTGTGAGTTCGTTTCAGGTTCGGATATATTACATATAAACAAAACAATATATTACATATAAATTTGAATTATATATGTCATATTATCTACACTTAACATATAAATTTATTTGGTTTTGATATTTGAATAGAGAATCAATAATTATTTTAAGTATTTTTGGTGTTTTGAGTATACTTTAACATTTTCAGATATTTACTTTTGACTTTTTGTATATACTTTCAAGTATTTTGGATGTTTTATATACATTAAATCTAAAATAATTAATATATAAACCTATTTTAGATATATTCGGGTACCCGAAATACTTCGGTTCGGATCTGATTCGGTTCCGGTTTTCTAGATAACAAACTTTTGAATAATTTGGATATTTAATCAATTCTGGTTCGGGTTTGGTACTACTTTTTTGGATTGGGATCGGTTCGGTTCTTCGGATTCGGTTTTTTTGTCCAGCCTTAATATTGACATGAAAAACAAGTAGCAACATATTTTTGAAAAATATACCCGCACGGGTGCGCAGATCAAAATCTAGTTTACCCTTAAATCAAATTGCTTTCTCAGTGATTGGTTAAAATTTAGAAGAACTTGTTTCATTTTGTGTTTTAAAAAAAAAACTTGTTTCATTTACTATTTAATTAGTGAAAGAAATATGAAATAAATACAGTGATAGTGCGTCAATGTGTCAACCAGTAACTTGCTTGTCTTACCTCGCATAAATAAACCTTTGAAAGATAAAATTGTGCAGATATTTGGTGGTTTAGCGTCGAAACTAATTCTTTCAATATCTACATGTGATAAATATCAAATAGAACATATAAATATCATAACATCTACGGTGAATATGATGGGATATAGGTTATGAAATAATATAATTTTGAAAACACGGCAGTCTCATGTTGCGAATTAGTTCAGCTTTTCGGGCAACGATGGTCCTCAAATGCGATCGAGAGGAACAAAAATGTGTGTCTGTTTTATAACTTCTTCATCTCCTCTCATTACTCTTTTGAATGTGAGACTGTCTCAAACGATGTTCCAGAACGCGTAAAGCTGAATTTCTTTGTGGAAAAAAATAAGTAAGCAATTGATAACATAAGTCAAAAGTAAGCAATGGAAAGCACGAGGAATTTAAGACAGTATCATGTGACGTTTGCAACAGATTGTTTTCAATTGGTGAAGATGGTTTCAGATCCAGAAGAATGACCTGCATTTGCAACCTATCTAGAAGATATTAAGCACTTAAAGGAGAGTTTTAATCACTCAGGGATAATCCATGTTTCAAGGACGCATAATACAAGAGCGGACAGTCTTGCTCGTAGCGCGAGGAAACAACCGTCTTTTGTCGTTCATATGGATTCCGAGCGTCCAGTTTGGTTCGCAGAGTCTTAATTGAATCTGTTTATGATGTTGACAAAAAAAAAAAGTCAAAAGTACACACAAGAAAACGTCAGATCTTAATCACTTCAATTTTTCTTACGAAAGTTGCTTATTATATGACAAACCAGAAACATGTTTTAAAATACTAATAGACACTAGTTATGGCGTTAATCTTTAATCGTCGAAAGTTTCATATATTAAAATATAATTTGTGTGTTTGTGTATGTTTTAACAAAAAAGTGTAATAGTAGCGTATATTTTAATATAAATGCTAATTATAATAAACTACTCAGTTGTACCTTGACACACACACACACACATATATATATATATATATATATATCAAATTGCCTAAAATAATTAAATAACGAAGAAAATAATTATAGATACGTATGGTAAGAAATACAAGTTGTGGTAACAGAAAGTATTAAAATATTAATTAATAAGTAGGCTAAATTAATATTAGTTAAAAATTAAGTAAATAACTATTTTCTTCAGATATTAGTATTAGGGTATTAATAGTTTAAGGGGATGATTGGTTGTGACTCTAGATGATCTAGAAAGCCAAAATCTGGTTGAGAGATATATATGTCAACCAATCAAGCTTTTCTTTCATAAAAAATCTCACAGCAAAAAAATTTCTACAAAATTGAAATATGGCTGTAGAAAGATTTATTTCTAGAGCAAAAAATAAGTGCTTTACAAAGCTACAGCAACCAAAGCTACAGCAAATAAATCTACAGATTAAATATTACAGCAAAAAACATAAAGCCACAGCTCTTACCAATCACCCCCTAAATAAGGGGGCATGGGTTTAGAATTGAAGGTTTGGTTTCTAGATTTTAGTATTTAATTTTTTTTTTACGATTAAGCATTTGGAATTAGAAAGTAAGGTTTATAGGCTAAAATTATTATAGTAATTAAAAGAATAATTTATACTGTTGTCTTGATTTTGACATAAAATTTCGAGTACTTTTATTTGTTGAAATGTATTATACCCGTGGAAGATTAACACCCAAAAAAATGTATGGATATGATTATGAAATACGAAATTGTACGTCATGTTACAGAATAAGAATGTTAATAATTTTAAATAATCGATTTTACATGCATATTAATTAAACGTTAATAATTTACTAATAACTAGGTGATTTTTCCGTGCTCATGCACGGGTATAAATATTTATAAAGTAAATACATTATAATAATTTACTAATATTGTTTTTTCAGTATTAAAGAATAAGATGTTTTAGGTAAAAATATACATATTAAAAGCTAACTTTTATATAAAAATTATCAATAAAATTATAAATTAAAAAACTACTCAACTAATGATAAAATAAAATATAAAATATAATTGATTTAAATTTACTTTAAAATATAAAAGTATTTTACATATTGAGATATGAAAAATTATTTTCAACATTTTACATTTTAGAACAGTAGATCTAAGGAATAAGATATACTTGCGCAATTTCCATGCATTCTGTGCTGGTTAATATTTTTTAATCTCGTTAATATACTACTAACTAATGTGCTTAATTGGTAAATTTCATTGGTGATAAGAAGAAGATAACTATTTTTCAAAAAAAGAAAGAAAGATAGCTAATAAGGGAACGTGACACATGGAGTGAAGGAAATTAGGTGTTCCTGAGCTGTTTTGTACATTAAGATAGCTCACGTTCTGATGACACATAGGACAGGTTGAATAATGAGGACCTTAAGATAGCTCACGTTCTGATGACACATAGGCCAGGTTGAATAATGAGACCTAGATTAATCGGATACACTGTACCTTGACACACACACACACATATATATATATATATATATATATATATATATATATCAAATTGCCTAAAATAATTAAATAACGAAGAAAATAATTATAGATACGTATGGTAAGAAATACAAGTTGTGGTAACAGAAAGTATTAAAATATTAATTAATAAGTAGGCTAAATTAATATTAGTTAAAAATTAAGTAAATAACTATTTTCTTCAGATATTAGTATTAGGGTATTAATAGTTTAAGTAAGGGGGCATGGGTTTAGAATTGAAGGTTTGGTTTCTAGATTTTAGTATTTAATTTTTTTTTTACGATTAAGCATTTGGAATTAGAAAGTAAGGTTTATAGGCTAAAATTATTATAGTAATTAAAAGAATAATTTATACTGTTGTCTTGATTTTGACATAAAATTTCGAGTACTTTTATTTGTTGAAATGTATTATACCCGTGGAAGATTAACACCCAAAAAAATGTATGGATATGATTATGAAATACGAAATTGTACGTCATGTTACAGAATAAGAATGTTAATAATTTTAAATAATCGATTTTACATGCATATTAATTAAACGTTAATAATTTACTAATAACTAGGTGATTTTTCCGTGCTCATGCACGGGTATAAATATTTATAAAGTAAATACATTATAATAATTTACTAATATTGTTTTTTCAGTTTTTAATTATTATGTTATTTATATTGTAATCAATATGCATCACTTATTTTAAATACTTATGTTATTTTAATTAGTTGATTAGATGTATAATTTTGGATATATAATATCTCGACTGTTTAATGATTATTTGGATATATCAGATAACATTTATTTTTTAGATTTAACTAAAATGTTTTTGTTACACACATTAAAATTTTGATTAAATTTCATGTAGTTCGATTCTTTTCTTAGATTTGTAAATGTATTTTAGTAAGAATATGTATAATTTAATATATATTGTTTTGAGAATCAAATAGTAAAAGTACACTAAACTTTTGATCAATTCAAAGTTGCATAAGTAAATATAACAGTAATAGTCTTTTGAAACCTTATGCATATATATCTATATAAATTATACAAAATACTTAATTGTAATAGTTGGTTAATATATCTTTAATATTATTTGAGAATTTCATATTTAATTAGTAATATGTTGAGTCGGTCTATAATTTTTTATATAAAAATATTATTATAAATAAAAATATATTATTTTTATCGAATGTTTGACTTTGTATAAAAAAATTGGATTGGTCTAGTTACTCATTTTGTGGATATATTGTGTTACATATATTCCGTCTAATTCAAGTATAACTATTTCCAATCCAATTCAACCAAATCGTATTAACTATATTCATTGTATTAGTTTTGTTTTTCATATAAATTATACAAAATACTTAATTGTAATAATTGGTTGATATATTTCTAATATTATTTGAGAATTTCATATTTAATTAGTAATATGTTGAGTCGGTCTATATTTTTTATATATAAAAATATTATTATAAACAAAAATATACTATTTTTATCAAATGTTTGACTTTGAATAAAAAATTGGATTGGTCTAGTTACTCATTTTGTGGGTATATTATGTTACATATATATTCCATCTAATTCAATTATTACCATTTCTAATCTAATTCAACCAAATCGTATTAACTATATTCATTGTATTAGTTTTGTTTTTCATCATAGATTTGTAAATATATATTTGATTTCTTAGTAATTTAGTATATGTTAATTTCAAAAATAAAATAATAAAATAAAGTGATGATAGGTATAAAGTTGCATAAAAATATAACCGATAAATTTTAAAAGGGAAGCTTAATTTGTTACTTTAATATCACGATTATTTTTTCTAAACCTTCCTTTTTATGAAATCACATTATATATATATAATTCTTTTTAAGTTTGATAAATATTTTCTTTATCATATATGTTATTTGAAAATATAAAAGGGAACTTAAATAAAAAAGAAAGATTAAATTAAATTTTATTAATTAAATATATCAGTTTATATTATTTCATTTATTTTGTAATAATTTGAGAAATAGATTGATTTAAATAAAATGCTTAATACTTTTCAAATATATCTTATGTTGTTTAAGATTATCTTTTAAAAGGGAAAATTATTTCGTTACTTTAAAATCATGATTATTTTGTGAACTTTTCTTATTATGAATTACACTATATATAAAAGATATTTTTCGTTTTAAAATTTATAAAAAAATTATTATATAGGTTATTTGAAAAAATAAGAAAAAGGAAACCTAAATAAAGAAGGAAAAAATAATATAAGATAAATATTTAATGATAATAATTTTACATAATTAATTTATTAATGGTATCATTGTAATCAACCACCGTGATAATTAATGTGAGTGTGACACGTAGGAAACTAACTTCTCAAATAATATTATAGAGATCAGTACTCGTATAATGGAAAAAAAGAAGACGGTTTTCAAAGATTCTTCGTAAAGTAAATAAATTGGTTGCACTCTAATTTATATTAAGAGAGGTAACACTCATGTGTTACGTGTAGATTCGAGTTAGTTGGGGTTTTTGTGAGCTTGCTCGTGTATATTCGAGTTAGTAGTTTTTTTTTTTGTGACAGCGAGCTTGCTTTCTGTTTCCCCCTCCTCCCCCCACCCCCTTAAAATGATTTTTTTGGTACTATTAAACTTGAATATACGATGATTCTATTTATATTTATATTTATATAGATAACAGACTGGCTTCTTATAGAAACTGCCGAATAGATTAATCTGCTAAGACTATTCTTGGATTCACTCCCTAGGGTGAACCTAGAGATTTACCAACCAATAGGATAGTGTTATTTTATATTTGATATCTTTTAAAAAGGGAAACGAAATCTTGTTCAGTTATATTATGTTTTAAAAATAAAAATACAAAAAATAATAATATTTAAAAAAACGAAAAATTCTTTTAAAAAAATATTGTAACATTATATTATGTTTTTAAAATAAAAAGATAAATATAAATAAATAAAGTAATAATTGCAAAATATTTTTGATTTAATGTTTAATATTTAATTTTTGATTTAATGTTTAATATTTATCCAAAGGGTTTATGGTTTACCCAAAGGTTTAGGGTTTAGGATTAGGGTTTAGGGTTTAGTGTTTTTTTTAAAGATTTTTTTTTGTTTTTTTGTAAATATTACTATTTTTTATTTATTTTTTTGTATTTTTCTTTTATGGTTTACCCAAGGGTTTAGGGTTTAGGATTAGAGTTTAGGGTTTACTATTTATGATTTACCCAAGGGTTTAGGGTTTAGGATTAGAGTTTAGGGTTTAGTGTTAAAAAATTAGTGTTTATGATTATCCAAGGGTTTAGGTTTTTAGATTAGATTTTAAGGTTTAGTGTTTATGATTTATCCAAGGGTTTAGGGTTTAGAATTAGAGTTTAGGGTTTAGTGTTAAAATATATTTTTTAAAGAATTATTTTCGTTTTTATTAATTATTATTATTATTATTTATTTATTTATTTTGTATTTTTATTTTTAAAAACATAATATAATTTAACAAGATTTTATTTCTTTTTTTAAAAGATATCAAATTTGAAATAACACAATTATATTGGTTAGTGAACTTAGAGGTTCACCCTATAGGATGAACCCAAGAATAACTCATCTGCTAAACGTTAGAAAGTATAAAGAAAATATTCGCTTTTTCTTTTGTGTGCCTTTAAACATATATCCACGTTGGGAAAACTGTTTGCATGTAGTGACATCAACTCTCAAGTCAAATTAGCAATCGAGCCCTTTATGTCAAAATTTAAAGTTTGCTTCCTTTGTTGGCAATGCTATATATTCTATGCAGAGGCAACCCGTTCTAAATATCTTTGAATTACTGATTGAAATAACTTAGCATATATCTCACGCTGATGTTAATTTAAGAACCATATGAAATTTTTTAACTACATTATAAATCATAACTGATTATTATATATGAATATTTTGGACGGTATGAATATCCGATGTTACTTAAAAAAAAAACAAGAAAGATGAAACCCAAGTGTTCATACAGTATTCCAAGAATTAATTTGGGTTGTGATCTAAATCTATATTATTAAAAGAGAAGCATTCTGAAAAAATCTACTTACAAAAGGTTGTTTTACGTATTCATTTTTAACGTAATCTATTATAACTAACCAAATATTATAGCCAATCCTTTTTTTTTGTAACACGATTTATATTATAAAGGCTTAAAGAACAACAAGGGTTTACAACTGAAGCAGAAGATCCCGGAGCCATGCTCGACGGTAGAACGAAGGTAAAAGACATTACAAAACAACTAAAGATAAAACCATCTAGGGGCGAGTCATGCTCAGCGAAATGAAGAAACCCAAAGAGAAGCTCCACTTTTGATCTCATGACGTTGATACACCTATAAGAAGAAGTCGGAATGATGACTGTCAAGAAATTTAGGTGAGAAGCTCCAGAACCGTAGACAACATTGGGAGTGCGGGGTCTTATCTGACTTGATTTGGCGTTGCAGCAAGCACACTCAACTTTAAACTCAACAAAGCTTACCGAAGAGACTAGGTGAATCTCAAACTCTAGCTTTGCCTCCAAAGAGGCGTTTAGGATGAAGTTTGATGACATAGCAGAAGGTTTAACTGGGTCCAAACCTCGGAACTCAACATTACCGTGCTGAGTCCAACAAGTTGTAACCGAAGGAGACCTAAGCATACAATCATCGCACTCGTTCAACCAGAACGTGTAGGAGAAAACATCGGATAAGAGGTAAAAAGCTTTGGGATGGTTACGTCTCCGTGCAACAATTATGATTTGAAGGTCGCATAGTTGACTCTGTGAAGAACCAATCCTTATTATAGCAATACAATTTGTGGGACCCTTGCATAAATTAAATCGATTTGTTTCCAAATAGATCATTATTCTTAATCTAAATAAGACACATAATAGTTAAGTTACAGTTCCCTTTAGATACACGTATATATGAACCAAAAGAAGACAAAATACATATGTTGAATTTATTACAAATCTATATTATTAAAACTCAAGTACAAAATTGGAGTGTTTGAAGACATTAATTGCAGTTTAAAAAAGAGATTTGTTTGGAAACATGGATAACAATATTAAATGAGAATTGTTTGGAAATATGGATAATAGTATATTTACTTTCTTTTATTTACACATTCAGTCATTGCATTTATAATAAATTATGTATTTCCTTTTTGTAATTCTTTTTATTTACAAATTTTACCACTGCATTTAAAATCAATTTAGATTAATTAATTACAATTCCAAACTTATCTAAGCAAATTGATATTCATATATTGATCATTATTAATATTGTAAAATTATTACTAAATAAAAAATTTTCTATTCCACTTAATTTAGCCAAACACATAAAAATATTTTTTTTATTTGTTTACGGAATCAGTTAGGCAAAGACATTCAGGTACCCATTTAGGTACGAGTCGTTCCTTTCGGGTATAGATTTTTTGGGTTTTGAAATTTTTTTTAGGTACTTCCTTTTTGTGTTTCTTTTTATTTACAGATTCTACCATTGCATTTAAAATCTATTTAAATTAATTAATTACAATTCCAAAACTTATCTAAACAAATTGATATTCATATATTGATCATTATTAATATTGTAAAAATAGTAGTAAATAAAAAAAAATTCTATTTAACTTCATTTAGCCAAACACATAAAAATATTTTTTTTATTTGTTTACGAAATCAGTTAGGCATAGACATTCGGGTATCCAATTAGGTACGGGTCGTTTCCTTCGGGTATATATTTTTTGGGTTTTGAAATTTCTTTTTAGGTACTTCTTTTTGTATTTTTTATTTACAGATTCTACCACTGCATCTAAAATCAATTTAAATTAATTAATTACAATTCCAAAACTTATCTAAACAAATTGATATTCATATATTGATCATTATTAATATTTAACAAATATTACTGAATAAAATTTTCTATTTCACTTAATTTAGCCAAACACATAAAAATATTTTTTATTTGTTTAGAGAATCTGTTAGGCATATACATTTGGGTACCCATTTAGGTACTGGTCGTTTCTTTCGGGTATAGATTTTTTGGGTTTTGAAATTAGGCCATGTTTGTATATAAATTTATGTGTGAGTTTCAAGTTAGATCTCCCGGGTCTGTATGAATTTTGTTCTGATGTATAGGAAACTAAAAATATTCAAATAACGAATGTATTTGAAAATGAATCGGATATTTGAACCAAAAATAATGGCTGCACATAAAAAAATCAATGTAAAAATACTGTACATTTGGATTCAAAATCATTTCTTTTAACAACAAACTATACAAATATGTTGATTTGTATAAAAATTTAAATTACAATGTAAATATTTAATTAATATAGAAATATGTGCACATTGTTTAAACAAAATATCAATATAAAGTATTGTACATTTGCGTTCTAAAATCATTTATTTTAACAACAAGCCAAATAAATGTGTTGATTGAAGAGAGAATAAAACAAAGCCATAAAAACACATAATCTACCAGAGAGACTCTATATTTCGAATTTATTATAAAAAATGTTATACTAATATAAATACATTTAATAATTACAAACAAATAATATATATCATAAAAGTGAAAAACAATACCCGTCCTTACAAGAACGGATCAAAATCTAGTATTTGATTATAACAAATAATAGGGTTAATCTTAATTAAGGGGGGTATATACACCATATACCCCTTCTAAGTCTAATTATTGGTAAACAGAATTACACACAAAAAAAAACTGAGGCGTAGGACCTATACCGTCTGCATGAGCAACACGTGTCGGTCCAGAAGAAGACAATGGCCATGATTCTGTAATCATCATTCATAACCAGAAAACCTAAGCAAATATACTAACCACTCTCGTATTCAGTGTGCTACATACCATCTAAATAATATTCCTCCGTTTTATATAACACATATTTATTTAAAAAAATCGTTGTTTCAAAATGTAATTATTTAAAATTATATGTTATCTTCATTTTTTAAAAGTTTAATAAGTTTTATTTTATATTAAAATTATATGTTATCTTCATTTTTTAAAAGTTTAATAAGTTCTATTTTATATTCTTTTTGCTAAATAAATTATTTTTAATTTTATTTTAAGAAAAGGTAACAAACATTAATCTTTGTGTTTTACAACAATATCATACATTATAAAACAGATATAATATTTTACTATATCATTATTTTCTAATTATTATATATTTCGTTATTTACCGGAAACCGCTTCAAAAATTCAAAATGTTTGACAATTTAAAATGTTTTTGTTTCAGAATTAAAAAATGAATACTGGGTCCACATAATTAGGTGGTATTAATTTGTAATAAAATAATGTGAAACTTCTGCAGCCGTCATTTCTTTCTCATTTTAATTGTGTGCATTAATCTTTACAATATTATAAGTTAATAACTCTTCAACATCGTACCAGCATTCTTAGAGTGAAATAGAGAGAATAATAGTGAGACAGAGAGATGGGCCATCACTCGTGCTGCAACAAGCAAAAGGTGAAGAGAGGGCTTTGGTCACCGGAAGAAGACGAAAAGCTCATCAATTACATCAACACATATGGCCATGGATGCTGGAGCTCTGTTCCCAAACATGCAGGCATATATATAAAGGGTTTTGTTTCTTGAATTATCTATCATAAAAAGTTTCTTTTAGTTTTGATCTATTTGTGGTTTTGCGTGTGTAAATATTTAGGTTTGCAGAGATGTGGAAAGAGTTGTAGATTAAGATGGATAAATTATTTAAGACCTGATCTTAAACGTGGAAGCTTCTCTTCTCAAGAATCTGCTCTTATCATTGAGCTTCATAGCCTTCTTGGTAACAGGTAACACTGCATATATATGTATGTGATATTATATAGTATAAATTGACTGTTCTTCAAAAAAGTGAATTAATTTTATAATGATATACTATTATTTGTATGTTATGGATCTTTGACAGATGGGCTCAAATTGCAAAACATCTACCTGGAAGAACAGATAACGAGGTCAAGAATTTCTGGAACTCGAGCATAAAAAAGAAGCTCATGTCTCACCATCGTCATGGTCACCTTTTTCATCATCATATCTCCACAATGGCGAGTTTGCTCACTAACTTCCCTTATCACAACGGATTCGACGCTACTAATGGCGACGATGAAGGTTCGAGATTCATGTCAAATATCATCAGCACAAACACTAACCCTAATTTCATCACTCCAAGTCACCTCTCTCTTCCTCCACACGTCATGGCCCCATCGATGTTCCCAACCTCTAGAGAAGGGGGTTTCAAGTTTCCAGCCACTACCAACACAAACCAATCTCAGCAAGATAACAACCTCTACAACAATCTTGACATTTTGTCAGCCACACCAATCATAAATAGTCATCATCATCATCATTATGATAATGATTCCCAATTGCCATCACTACCAGATCTCCCAGCGAGTACCATTCGCACTTATCAAGAAACCCTTCAAGATTACGATGATGGCAATGAAGTTTTGGTAACACCATACAACAGTAATGGTGATGACCCTCGGAGCATCCCATTGGTGGCCACAAAGTTATTATGTGGACAAGTTCTTGATGACAAAATATTATCCTCCTCGCCAGTTTCACAAGACCACGGCCTTCTTATCCCCACCAAATACAACTTGCAAATGCCTGGCGATCATCATCGAGTGGACTCATACATCAATCACATGATCATACCATCATCATCATCATCATCATCATCATCATCATCACCATTTTCGTTCTCGCCAATCTCTTGTGGACAGTACGTCATCACTTAAGCGAGTCCTAGTCCTACTCCAACATGGGTACGTAATAAATACATATATAGAGTCTACATACGTTTTTATCTATATGTAAAGAGGGATTAGAGAACATAAATAATCATCCACATGTCTTGATAAGTCCTGTCCATATATTATATTTATACTACATAGTATAAAATTTGTAATCGTTACATTTAATATTTTCATATATTGGCATATTGCATTTTATTTGTTTAATGGGGTAAACCATAAATGTTGCTAGTTTCTTCCTTAGGTTATTGTCATGTGAGTTGTAGGAAAAGGTTACTCCTACGTTGAATGGCTACAAACAAACACACACATGTATGGAAGTAATCACGTATGTGTGGACTGAATTTACGATCTCTCTCACGTCACGTGCGTACACATTGTGTTTGTATATGGTCAGTTTTGTTTTAGTCTCTCTATTGTGGGGCCAAGATGTGCACTTGTCGTAATTCAGTGCAACTTTCATGTACAATGTATCACTGGTCAACTGTGAGAGATTCTCTTTTTGGTCATTTTAAAATATTATCTTTGGCCAAAACAGACAAACTAATTACCCTTTAAGTACTGGGTAATAACTATCCATCAAATAAGGAGTTCAGGTGATTGACAAAAAAAAAAAGAAGACGCTGCGATCTTTAAAAATTTATAACTCGAGTCAAAGATTAAACGACACATCAAAACATGGATCTTAATACATCCGAGTTATTTATGAAATCGAAGTTTCAGAGTTTTTTCTAGCCTGAAAGGACACAAGAAGAAGGGACTTAACCGGCCTATTTGATAACCGGAGATTCTAGGCCGTAACTCTGTGACGCCCTTTAGCTATTCTCCGAGCTATGACTCTCCGTCCACCTTTGGTTGCTTTGCTGTTCACATTCAGACATTCACTAGTCGAGTAAGTAAACAGAAATCACCATGTAAAAACGTAAAAAAAATCTTTTTACTTTCTATATGTGCTAACCAACAGACTCCTCTAAGGTGAATGAGAGAGAGCAATGAATGTAAGGTTTGGTTTACAACATTTTGTAGAAGTAAAACTCTAAGATACATACCGAGCAAAGAATCCATGGTTACGTTTGCGCCTGATGGTGCTAGGTTGGAATGTCCTCTTGGGGAATAAAAGCAATGGCTCACTCGAAGGATCAACTACACACCCCAAGAACAAAGATATCAACACAGCGAAAAGTGTGCAGCTTTGCAAAGTACAAACAAACAATAGACTGAAAGCTGGAACATTTTTTTAGTTTCATTACATGCACAAACTCATCAAGCACACCAGATTCTTGACCCTCCTAAAAGCACCTTTAAAACTCGCCATGATCCACTAGCATCAAATGGGCAATAATAAGACTAAGCCCACCTAAAGTTTAACACTTTCAATCGTCTTTGTATTGGGTTTTTGATTCCCTCAAGGACCAAACAACCAATCTAGCTGCTGAGTAGAGATGCACTCAAACGAAGGTAAGAGAGGCAAGTAAGTACCTTCTGGTAAGAAGAACTCGAGGGAAGGGAGACCAGATGGGTGGAGAAACCCACGTTCCGTGAGCTCCCGAAGCGTGACGGTGTCGCTAGGGGGGCGCGAACAGAGCGAGCTCTGTAGATTCGAGAACGACGGGGGGAAATACGGCGGGAGTTCTTGTCCCTGAGGAGCTATCTGCTGAAACGATCTGAGATTGTTCTTCACGAGATTCGTAGTAGGCTTCGAGAGGAACCGATTCATCAGCGAAGCTCCCGACCTGATTAGGGTTTTGGCCGCCATTTCTTCTGCCGAGATTGCGATTGCGCTTCCCCTGAGAGAGCTTTCAACTCTTCGAAGATGTGCGAGAGAGACGAAATATCCATGGGCTATGGGCCGTAGGCCCAGTTTAATAATTAAACAGATTGATCAAACGATGTCGTTTTCTGTAATATAATCAAAGACATTGGACAAGCATTAACTAGAGAGTATCGTCTACAAAATCTACAAGGCTCATGAATCTAGCTGCTATTCCAGCAGTAGTAGATCATCAGGCTCCAGAGGTGAGACAAATCAGTCGGGCCTCGATGTAGCCTTTAATTAGCTGTTTTTAATTTGTTACCTATAATCAATTAACGATTAGTTAATGTAATGTTAAGTACTCCCTTTGTTTTTTATTTTTTATGTAAATAGTTTTATCTGAATGCACAAAGATTAAGAAAAATATTATTTATTTTTAAAAATAACATTTAATATATAAATTAAGTATAGTTAAACCAATCATAAATAAATCTATATTATTTGATTGACTACAATATATCCAATTAAAATAAAAAATAGATAAAAAAAATGAAAACTATTTATATTTTGAAACAAATAAAATTTTTTCGAACTACTTGTAATATGAAAATATGAAAAGGAGGGAGTATATTTGATTTAACTATTTGAGCGTCTTTCCAATGAAGAAAATTTCCTTGTAAATTGTGGTGGTCAACGAAGGGAATCGGACGGTGAAAAATTCCACGTGTCGGTATGCGAGAGCCGATCACACCGTCCAACTTAAAGAAAGGTAAAAGAGGCGGCGACGTGGATCCCAACCTGAAATGGGCTTTTATGTGGGGCCTATTATTGTCCAGCCGAACATCAATGTACAAATACCCACGTGGGACCCAATTTCTCTTTGCCATCTGCCAATTATAATTTCTTTAAAACCTTTTTTAAATAAACTACTGATTGTTTTAAGAAAATATTTTTTTTTCGGCCAAGAAAATAGTTAACCAGAGCTGAACAATGGTATAATTTCGTAGAAAAAATAAAATAAGAAATGGTAAAAAGTAGATATAATAGGTTTATTCGCTTTTTGGCATTTTTCATTTGTCAAAGACCCTCTGCCAGAACCACAGCATCATCATATACTCGAGCTTCCCTCTTGAGATCTCTGTATCTATTCCTCACAATCCTCTCTTAAGCATTCATCACTCTATCGGAGGCATCGTTGGGCGATGATGGGTACTTTATCTTCTCTAACTCATAAATGTTCCTGATCTCGTGGATCCGTTTTTCTTTTGATCTGATCAGTTTTTGTTTATTTGATCCAAGCGTTATTTGTTTTAAATTTCAGTTTCTTTGTAGGCTCTGTGATTAGGGTTTGTGATCTATATATGCTGTAAACCTCTTTGCTCATAAGGTGTTTAGATGATTTGATTCTTCTTTTTGTAGCAGATGAGTGTCAATGATCATTGTTGAGGCTAGATTTGCTTGCTTACTATCGAAATCTCAGGGCTTTGTCTTGAATAATATCTGATTTTATGTCTAGAGTTTTCATGGGCTAACTTGAGTTGAGTGCTGGGAAAAAAAATGCAATTAAGGATTCTGGATTAAAAAGAAGAAAAGAAAAGTCTTGATTTTGAAGTTGCTATTTAATAGAAAAACTAAATCTCAGATCTCAGTTGTTTAACATCTTGCTTTGTTCAGAGGACTTACTTGTACGTAGTAGCTTATTTGATTTCTTCCTTATTTTTGTATTGTAAAATGCAGATGCCGCTTGCTCTACCCAGCTTATTGATGGAGATGGTACCTTTAATGTTTCTGGGGTTGATCATTTTATCAAGGAGGTTAAGCTGGAAGAATGTGGTCTTTCATATGCGGTTGTCTCCATTATGGGTCCACAGAGTAGTGGTACGTTTCAAATCCTCGACTGCATAAGCTGTTGCTTCTTCTGGAACCATGCTTTCTGACGTCTTTCTGGTTGAATTTGCAGGGAAGAGTACGCTTTTGAATCATTTGTTTGGAACCAACTTTAGAGAAATGGATGCTTTTAGAGGAAGGCATGTTCTGCTCTTTGTATTCATCGTTGGAAGAATGCTTTAGCTTCTGATTTAAGATTCTTTAACCTCTTAAATTCCTTTTTTTCAGGTCCCAGACGACCAAGGGAATCTGGATTGCTAGATGCGCTGGTATTGAGCCTTGCACCGTTGTGATGGATTTAGAAGGTACCGATGGGAGAGAGCGTGGAGAGGTGCGTAGCCTCGGTAGTACTTGTCATATTTGGTTCTTTTACTATATTGTATCATACGCCAGTTAGTATAATCTTATTTTGAGACTTTGCTCTGATTATGAATCACTTTGGTGAAGCTTGACTTGTATTGATTAGAGTCTTATCTTTGTTTCATGCGCTGAGCCAACAAAAAGAACTTGTCAGTGCAGAATGGCTTACTTACGTTTTGTTTGCCTTGTATTGCTATTAGGATGATACTGCTTTCGAAAAACAGAGTGCTCTTTTTGCACTTGCTGTCTCAGACATAGTTCTCATAAACATGTAAGTGGGCTTCTCTACTTTTTCATCCATAGATAGCAGGACCATCATTTTCTGTCATCTTATATCTTACTGGTTCTCGAATTTCTAATGCAGGTGGTGTCATGATATTGGTCGGGAACAAGCAGCAAATAAACCTCTGTTGAAGACTGTATTCCAGGTAAGTGTCTGCATCTTCTTATCAGAATGAGTTATATCTGATCCGAAGTCTAAACACCATTTGCTTTTCCTACTACATACGATCAGGTTATGATGAGGTTGTTTAGTCCGCGGAAGACGACTTTGATGTTTGTTATTAGAGATAAAACACGGGTACGTATGCATTTGTGTTTTTCCATTTACTAAGCGGTAGCTTGCATTTTTGTGTTTTCTTTTCTTCATCACACTGTTCTGGATTATAAGTTGTGGATGACTATTTGCAGACGCCGTTGGAAAATTTAGAACCAGTACTGAGGGAAGACATTCAAAAGGTAAAATAAGAGACTGTCTTTAGCTTTTATGCGCTTTGACTTTTCAATCCCTTATATTTTGCTTTTGAATGCAGATCTGGGATTCAGTCCCCAAGCCTCAAGCGCACAAAGAAACTCCACTTAGTGATTTCTTCAATGTACGTCTGCCTGACAATGAGTTCTGAACTTAGTATCATTCTTCTTTTGCTAGGATCAAGAAATTTGGTTCTTTTTTTGTGTGACAGGTTGAAGTAGTTGCTCTCTCTAGTTATGAAGAAAAGGAAGAGCAATTCAAAGAGCAGGTCCGTTCACAATCAGATTTACATTTTGGATAAACTCCGGGTCACTTTACGTTATTTTGCTCAACAGATGGTTTGTATGAGATATTAATGACTTTGCTATATATTTTTTTTTTTTGTAAAAGGTCTATAATTTGAGACAACGGTTCTTCCACTCTGTTGCACCTGGTGGGCTCGCTGGTGACCGACGAGGAGTTGTCCCTGCCAATGCGTTTGCTTTTAGCGCAAAACAGATGTGGCAAGTCATCAAAGAAAACAAAGACTTGGACCTTCCAGCACACAAGGTAAGTGTGCTTGCTTAAGGCTCTCGGCTCATAACCCTTACGTCATTGTTCCTTACAGTCTTATTATTTATACGCTGCCTATACGCAGGTCATGGTAGCAACTGTGCGATGTGAGGAAATTGCCAATGAGAAGTTTGCTAGTTTTGTTGCGAATGAGGTGAAATTTTTTGATACTGTTTCATGTTTTAATCCTTGTCAGTGACTTTTTTTTAATATTCATTTCTAAACGTTGTACAGAATTGGCGTGAATTGGAAGAAGCTGTACAGTCTGGTCCTGTTTCTGGTTTCGGCAAAAAGCTTAGCTCAATCCTCGAGTCTTGCTTATCAGAGTAAGAATTTCGTGCTGAAATGTTCTGTACAGTTTTTTCTTGTGTGCTGACTTTATTGAATTATAGGTTTCTTAATGCATATATTATATTCTAGGACAGTAAGAATATCCTTTTCATGTGTGTCCTGATGTTTGTCATAGGTATGACACAGAAGCGACATACTTTGAAGAAGGTGTAAGATCATCCAAGAAACAACAGCTGCAAGAGAAGTTATTGCAAGTAATGCATATACTCTTATCTTGTGTTTTGTTGCAATCAGGCGTCACGTGGAATCATTCAGGGACTTGCATCGCTGTAAAAAAGGCAGATACCTAGTATTAGGCACTCATTTTCTTACTGTCTTATGCAGCTTGTTCAACCAACTTTCCAAGACCTGCTTGGACATTTGAGATCCGGAGCACTTGAATACTTCAAGGATTCTTTTGAGAAGGCCTTGAATGCTGGAGAAGGCTTTTCATCATCAGCGGACTCATGCGCTCAGTCTTGCATTTCTAAGTTTGATAAAGGATGTGAAGGTATAGCTTATTGTAGTTACTGCTTAAAATATTGTAGGATAGCATGTTGGAACCTGAAGACTATAATACGAAAGAAGTATTGAAAGATATCCGACATTAATTGGAATTACTGAGGATATGTTTTGTTGCAGAGGCTGTTATTGAACAAGCAAAATGGGATACATCTAAAACACGGGAAAAGCTTCAACGTGACATAGAAGCCCATATCTCATCTGTCCGTACTGAAAAGTTGTCTGAATTGACTACTCTGTATCAGGTAAATAGAATTCTCAAGCAGAAAAAGCCATGCATATTAATCTGGACAATCTAGCAATTATCTGGACCTTCCTAATAGAATATCGTCATTACAGTCAAAATTAAATGTAGCATTGTCCGGACCGGTGGAAGCTCTCCTTGATGGAGCTAATGATGAAACCTGGCCAGCAATAAGAAAGCTATTAAGACGAGAAGCAGAGTTGGCTGTCTATGGTCTCTCCGATGCGTTATCTGGTTTCGACATGGACAAGGAAACTCGGAATAAAATGCTCACTGACCTCGAGAACTATGCCCGAGGTATTGTTGAAACTAAGGCAAAGGAAGAGGCCGGAAGAGCTTTGATGCGCATGAAGGATAGGTGACACCATTTTACTATGTCATCATTTCCTTATCCATAACTTCCCTCGTTTACACAGCTTTCTGATTAAACAAATTTCTATCCAGATTTGCTACAATCTTCAGCCACGATTCTGATTCAATGCCACGTGTTTGGACTGGAAAGGAGGACATCAGAGAAATCACCAAAATGGCTCGTTCTGCAGTATGAAACTTACCTTATATAGAAATATCTCAGCACCTATTCTTTGATAGGTTTTGATGTTATCTTTTTGTTCCTCCTTTTCTAGTCCTTGAAGCTGCTTTCCGTTATGGCTGTTATCCGCTTGGATGACGAACTCGACAATATTGAGAAGACACTGACTCTTGCTCTGGTTAATTCTACAAGCAACAATGCTACCAACAAGAGCATTAGCACAATTGATTCACTTGCGTCAAGCACTTGGGAGCAGGTGACTTTAACCTCACTCTGTAGATAATGAATACACAAAGGTCTTATAAATCATTGCTTCTACCTTTGAGATATATAAATTCTCTATCTGTACCTTCTTAATATCAGGTTGCACCAGAAAAGACGTTGATCACACCTGTACAGTGTAAATCACTGTGGAGACAATTCAAAAACGAGACAGAATATACCGTTACACAGGCCATTTCAGCACAGGTACGCTGATATTTTTTTGAAATGTTACTAGAATAGTAGAATCTGGTCTCCTTTCTCATTTCGTGGTTCATAGGCTTAAACACCGTACAAAATTTTTAGAGGTTTGAAATCTGAATAGAGTCACATTGAATTTCAGGAAGCTAACCGACGGAATAACAACTGGTTGCCACCTCCATGGGCAATCCTTGCCCTGGTGGTTCTTGGATTCAATGAATTTATGACTCTCTTAAGGTATTCATTAATCATTCTTTTTGAGCAGACTTTGTTTTTGTTCATATAAAGAAGATTCTCCCCACTCACATTTCCCTCTCCTTGCTTGCATCTCTTGTGGCAGAAATCCTCTATGGCTCTTGGTTCTATTTGTCGGATACCTTGTTTCCAAAGCCTTGTGGGTGCAACTAAACATTTCAGAAGAGTTCCGCAATGGAGCGGTATGGCAAAGCTTTCCAACATCCTTGTTTCACTTTCGCTCCTTTTCTTCATTTGATCTCAGTAACAATAATCTCTCTGAACTGCCAACGTTTCGTATGTGATCAACTACAGCTACCTGGACTTCTTTCCTTGTCAACCAAGTTCCTTCCAACGGTCATGAACCTTCTTAAGAAACTCGCGGAAGAAGGACAAGTGCCATCCACAACTACCAATCAAGCTTCGGTGAACTCCTCAGCTAAATCCGAGGTTACAACCAATGGGGAAAGTAGCAGCAGCAGCAGCTCTGGTTCGTCTCCAGCGAAACCCGTTCCCATTGACAAAAGTGCATAGAACAAAGAACTAGACAAAGCTTAAGCTGTTTGTCCGAACCCACGAACCTAGATACTTCAAATTTCGTTACCCTTACAAAAGGGTATCCCTCTCATTTTTGGTGTTGATCAGAGGGATTCACCTAGAGCTGTACGTCTTATGTCTTCCATGGCATTGGTTACGCACTTGCAGGTGCCAAAGCCTTTTGTATGTTACTAGACAAAGAATCTGTTGCAGACAAAAAAGAAACTCATATGATTATGTAGTGATGTGGTTTTATTGTATCTGATAAAAGAGTGCTTCTTGAAGAAAACCGGGTTTTTGGTTATGTGTGAAATTCAGAATGGTTTGTTGATTGAAGAGAATTTCAGTTTCTATGGTAATGCAAGTCTTTTTTTGACTCAGTTTTCAACTCGAAAAATAGGAGCTTAGGCTTTAGACAACCATCAAACTCAAAAGGAGGAACAAAGTAAGAAGTGTTCAGAATGCCCTCAGGCTTTATCTCTAACTTGTATTCTGGGTATTAATAGTGTCTCGACGATTGTTTTTAGCCTTGCAAAGTTTTTAGTATAAAAATCTTGAGTTTTAAAACAAGAGAGGCTCTTGCTCAAAAAAAAAAAAAAGAAAAACAAGAGAGACTCCTAAAACGTTTATTGTTTTTTAATTATCCAAGTCCTGAAACCTCTGTCTCAGGTAGAGGCTAAAACCTTGAAAGTACCAATCGCAACCAAAGTTATCTTTCCGACCATCAGAACTGCAACGACCATGTCGGTAGTAAATATTCAACCAAAATTAAAACAACGAACTAGTGCAGAATCTCGACATTACTGTAAAAACTGGAGACTCTCTCTTTCGCCAAGATCCAGAACCTCAGCTACGGTTACCGATAAAAGTACTCTAAGAAACGAGAATCCATAAGAACAAAACACAGAAAACCCTAGAACGAAACCAAGAAGAACCGATGAAGATGCAAACGATTCAGAAAAAAAAAGGAAAAAAAAAATTTGGACCATTTCTCGATTTGTGCGTGTCATCCTTGCGCAGGGGCCATGCTAATCTTCTCTGTATCGTTCCAATTTTATCGGATGTCCCCGAAGGGACAATCACCTTCTTGACTCCATCGCTATATAAACAAAGCTTGTTCTCTTCTTCTGAGCGATGTGGGAGAATCTTACATAGTTAAAAGCTTTAATGGGCCTGTTTATAACATAAGGTCTTACTCAGTATTCTTCTTGGGCCTATTTCATTTTCTTGTTTCTTTTATGATAAACGCTCGCTACATTCATTTCATTATAAGATGCTGAAAACTTGAAGACCATAATGCATTCTTTTGCTTGCAACCCTGAGAAGCGTCATGTGATGTTGACTGTTTTAGAGCAACATTTCTTATCTTAAAGTTATCTGATCAATGACTAGATCGTGCTTAATACACACGTTATTACTGGACGATCTTATTTCACACAGGAGCTATTGAAATGAAAATATTTATGTTTCATCTTCATACTCTATTTTTTATTCCATGCAAATTCTTGTGCAACATATATCTTGGAAATTCCATGCCTCTTTCACGTCTAATTCTATAACAAATTTAGCTAAATGAGATACAAAAAAAATCGAAAAGAAAACAAAGGTAAGTTGGAAAAAAAAAACTATTGAGGGGAGATTTTCTTTAACTCTGGAAAAACGATTCTTAAATCAAGAAAATAAAAGCTAAGACGAAACAATGTATTGCGCGGAAGGCAAGTCGAGTTTACTGTCTTCAACGAAACCATCATGATGCTCGAACTCCTTAGAAGCCTCTTCTACAGGCTTAACGTCCTCACATTCATCAACGAAGCCACCCTTCATATTCACTACTGTCGTTGATGACTCTTGAAGTTGAAGACACCACATGTCTTCTTGTAACCCATTAAAGTTTCCCGAAGAACAATATTGTTGTTGCTGTTGATTTGGTTCTTGGACATGATGAAGCGGGTAACTGTAAGGAATCGAGTTGTTGTTGTTTAGATCACAAGAACTCGAGAGATCCTCAGGTTCTTGAATCTGCATGTGCGGTTCTTGATGATATTGATGATTATGAGCACGGTCACGGAACACAGCTAATTGCTGAAGAACCATGTCCAATTCGTTTTTAGAGTATTCAATCTCGTACTGAAGCTTTCTTATGATGCTATAGCAACCTTCAATGGGATCATTGGCACGAGCATCGGACTGAAACATGATTGTATGCATGGCGGCGTCTTTCTCGGGAGGGCTAAGGTCTTTGATGATCTTGGTGATGTTGCTGACACCAAAAAGCTTATGCGCGTTGAGGAATTGGCGCTGACGGTCGTGAGGGAAATAAGGAGCGAGAAGACAATCAGGAGCGCATTTCCTGCGTTGGTATTTGCATGCTGCGCATGCTTGGTTTGTGGTGTTGGTACTGCTTGAAGGTTTTAATGGTGTTGTTGGTTTGTGATGTAAAGGGAAGATGGAAGATGGTTTGTTTGAGGGCATTGTTTTGTTTGATGGGTTTGGCGAGTTCGGTTCCTTAGATTTCTCCTGGTGGGAAGGGAATGCAGGGGAATGGAGAGAAATGTGGGAGGAGAGACAAGCTGATATAAGACAAGAGACAATGAGACAAGAAAGAGAAAGAGATTTTGACCAATTCAAAGTCATGGGGGCTAATTTCTATTTTTAGAAAGTGATAGAAGTGAAGATATGGTTGTGTCCTAATGGGTGAAAAAATAGAAAATACGACTGGATTTTACTAAAAATTAGCTATGTATAGGTTATGAAACTATGATGTGTATGGATGTAATAAGAAGAAGATAAAAGTTATATGGTTAGATGAGCTTGCGTTACCGGCTTTTAAAACCTGTTCTTGTTTTCCTCCATGGAAACCTACAGGCAAACAACTTACCATTGTCAATATCTTTCTTCTTCTGGCTTCTTTGACTTAGGATGTGAGACAAACTCCATATTGTTGAAGAGTCTGAAAGCAAAAAAACAAGTAACTTGGTCAAAACGGCAACAAGCGCAATACAATTTCTTAACGTTTATAGATGCATCAAATGCTCAAGACAGATGATGAATATAAACTTGAAACGCAATGCTATTTGTGTAACTGAATAGAGAATGAAAAATGTAACAATGGCTGAAGGTCGATATTCCAATTAGGCTTTTAATTTCCATTAGAATATTGAAGAAACAAAGACATGCGCAATAGTGAATCTCTTGAGTAGTCTCTCACCAATAAAAAAAAAAGAATAGAAAATGGAAGTCTTTCAACCAAAAAATTAAGATTTGAGAAACTCATTCTACTTTGCGATAATTTTAGTGATCAATATTTTTTGTATTTTAAAGCATGTTATGAAAATTTTAATAGAGTCTCTCACCAATACTTATGACCAAAGGCCTTCTTTGTTCTATCAACTTGTGTGTTTCTTCCAGCTTTAGCTTTTTTCATCAACATTCGAAGAAAACACATGACCAATACAGTTCTCCCATTTAGCAAAAAGAGAAAGCAGAGGAGAATTTTTTAAAAAAACACAAGAAGAAGTAAATTTTAATAGAGAATGATGCAAAACCAAATCTAAGTTGTTGCGCGCAAGGCAAACATTAGAATACACTAATTTCAAAGTGGAAAACAACAAACTGTTCTCATGTGACTAGACATGGCAATGAGGGCCAAAACTCAGAGTCCTAGTTCAGCCCTACAAATTACTAAATTTGGGTTTAGTTATAAAAATCTAAAAATGAACTTTTCGGATTTTACCACTTATCTTTTAAATATTTTGGGTTAAGTTTTTTTCAGAACCGGTCTGAAAAATCTAAAACTGTACATTTTAATTTTGATAGTATCTTTCTTACGTTTATAGCCATTCTCGATATTAGTATATTGTTTAAATATTCTTGGTCCAAATTTTAACAAATAAATATGAAAGTTATGAATGTATTTTAAGAATCATATTTAAAATTTGACAAATTGATTTTTTTCTTTATGTAGAATGTTTTTTAAGAAATATAAAGTGTACAACGTTTGACTAACTGTAGCATAAGTTTTGTTCTTTTATTTATTCAGTTTTAATTTATTTAAATCTTGTTAAATTGGTTTGTTTATAATATACTAGTTCTTAAGCGTATGAAAAATAGTCTTATTAAAAAATGATTATTTTTGAAAATATAGATGTTTAGAATAGCGAAAGTAATATATAGAATAGAAGAATCTAAACACCCAAAAAAATTATAGTCTTATTAGGACCAGACCAAACTAAAATATTTATGGATAGGAGGTTTGGGATGGGTCTGGCTGAGTCAGTCCGATTGACATCTTTACCATGAGACGCAAAATGTGATGCATGCAAGGCAGAAGTGATTAAACGACGCCGGAAGGAATATTCTTTTATTTAATAAACGACGTCGTTTGAATGTTAACAAACTCGAAAGCTTTTGTCCGAGAGAAGAAAATAAACTTGTCCGCCTGAGAAATCGATTTCAATCAAAATCCCCGACAAACACCAACAGAGAAGACATCGAGCGGTAAGTCCCCCGACAAAACTCCTGTCCTAAAAAATTTCTCAACTTGTATCGATCTATTCGAATCTCAAGTCGCAATCTTTTCTTTTGCTCTCCATCGATTATATCATCTGGTTTGTGTCCCTCAGATTTATACATCGGCGTTGCTATCTCCATTTCCTTGTTGTTTCTTAGATGAATCTTCGATTGTATTGTGCTACTGTTACACACATTTAGCCAATTTACATCTTCTTTATGTCGACAAACAACATTGTGTGAATATTGTTGATTGTGTGAAATTAGAAAAATTTAAAGGTCCGAACTTTGGTTCAATTTTGGTTAAGAGGAACCAGGTTGTATGTATGGAATGTTGATTTAATTTTAAAAATTTAGAATTGTTTGCCTTCTAAGGCACATGCTCTATGTTCTTCATGAGAATGCATTGAAACTCTTTGACATGGCTTTGAGAGTTGCGTGTGGTTTCTAAAAATTTAATGTTCGTTAGTGTGAGTCATTCCATCTCTCAGTGACATGTCTTGGGAAGTAAACATTTTGTTCTCTAGATGCTAATAGTTCTCTTCTAGTGATTATTTTAAATAAACTTTTGTTTCTTGATTATATAGCTTTTGTCGGTTTGCAAGTTTGTTACTTTTGAGCCATGTCTTTGAAGAAAGTTTGATATATATATGTGTGAAAATGGGCAGGGTTAAGGAAAATGGTGGTGAAACCCACAGTAGCTTTAAGAGGTATCCTGGTAGGTGGAGTGGCGATATTCGCCAAAGTTGCAGGCGCAATGAAGGCTGCTGGAGGTGTAAAGCTCGGTGCAGCCGCTACAGCCATGACTGTGGCTGCAACCGCTGCTGTGTCTGGATCTAAGCAAGATCAAAAGGATGATGCCTCCAAGAAGACACCACCTTCTAAATGAATAATATTACTTATCTATGTAATTCTTCTTTCTTAAACCAGATCAATAAAAAGGAGAAAACTTCATACTAGTTTTTTTGAAGTATAACATTGGTTTCTTCTGCAGAAAATTGTTATGGTGATGAATATTTTATGAGTCTCTACAACTTCTTACAAGCATTATTTGTATAACATAAAGGATTTGTAGAAGTTATTGTCTTTGACAAGCAAACAAAAACAAACGAGTAAATAGTGATTGTGGGATCACTTCATTAAAATCAGACAAAAAGCAAACCTTACAACTGCAAAACACATCATGCTATTGGCAAATCCATGGGTCCTTCTGTATTTGACATCTTTTTCATCAATAGTGTTTTTTTTTTTACTTTTAACTGTACTGTAAGTTTTTTTTTTGTAAACTAACTTACTGTAAGTTTGGACAAAATAAAATAAAAAGATCTGGTCTTTCTTCTGGTATATGATCATCTTGCGAAAAATCCTAAAAATGAATTTAGCAGGTGTCACCATTCTTTTTTTGTAGAGTGGTTATATGAATACACCTCTTAGTAACCAACCATTTGTGATCGTAGGCTAATTATAAACTCTAAATAACTATCTAATCACTCTTGTTGATGTTGAACCTGAATTATCGTTAGATTCTTGTCGCTAATTATAACTCTTTCTTTTTCTATCACGAAACAATCTTGTCTTGTTGTAAATTATGTCACTGAAATCAAGTTATAGGAATCCCCATCATATATGACAGAATGCATAAATTTCATTTAGCTACAGATATATGATAATTGTTGAAAAACATATGTCACATCCGCCTCGTTGAAAAACAAGAAGACATCTTTATTTATTTCAATCATTTTCCACACTTTATTGCATGTGAAAATATTATTATTTTTTTAGACACAAAATAAATAAAATATATACATATATTATATTTTGTGTGTAGCAAGATAAATTCGAAGTATGGTCAAATTGGAGCACAATAACGAATTTTTCTATTTCATTTTGTTGAAATGAATTTTACCATAACCCCGGGACATAATTTTATAAGAAGTTTAAGAATTCAATTAGCATTAGCAATTTAACTGATAAAGCATGTGAATTGCAAACTAAATCAATCATCACTTGAATGAACGTTTCAACGTGTAATCAACTATAGCATATTATAAAGTTGTGAACTTGTGGCCATGTGTGGCATGTACTGATGTACATATGTTTCATACACGCCACCTAGCAAAACTTGATGCGTCCCTATCTTTTGTTGGATCCCACTTGCGTGCCTGCATGAGATAAGATGAGATCTGGTAAGAAAAAAGAAAAATATGATGGACAAATATGTAGAGATGAGAGATCGATACATTAAACTAAATATATTTTTCCTCAAATAAAAAGATGACATTTATATTTTGCATTTTAATTTCGAAAAGGTTGATAAGCAAAAGATGAGCTACCTTATATCGAATCCAATGCATATCCTCCTTACTTAATTAATGTTTTTCATGTGCCACATTTCATAATTAATTTCTTATATACCGATCTTTCTTCTCTTTCCTTTTGTTACTTCTCTTTTAGGTTTCAGTTACCTAATCATTTCGCAAATGATCGTAAAAAAAAAAAAAACAAAAAAGACGCTATTCTGAAAAAAAAAAACTGCGTTTCTTAGTCATTAGTTGACCAGTAGTCGTTAAGTTATTTTAGTCTCGTATAAACGAGAAATAAAAAGAAGCAAAATAGACGAATAAGTGACAATTTTAATCAAATATTTATGTATAAACGTGCACCATTTAATTTTGCTTCTCCTTTGGTGAACATTCAGCATATAAAATTTATAAAACCAGCAAAAAAAGATGAAAAAATTATAGAAATATGTAACTAGATATGCAGATACACATATATTGATCTTAAATTCTTAGATAGACTCATTATATAAGCAAAGAAACTAACTAACCCTGCCAAGGCTTTGCGTGAAGCTGATCAGAAGCAACGTCATTGATGCAATTCCCGAGACCGGCAAAACTTAGAATCTCGTTATGAGACATTAACGGTCTTAGCCCCAAGAAATCTCTCGTCAAACCCTCTCTTCCTCCACCGCTTTTATTCTTGTCTGATCCTGCGGTTGTAGTATCAGTGTTTGTCCTCAAGAACCCGCTGAAAGTGTTGTCGAAGGCTTCTTCTCCACCGTGATGATGGTTAGACCCGGAGGCGTTGTAGTCTTGAAACGAGACTTGATTGTTGTTGTTTGAGCTGATGAATCCCGATGGCGACGTCATCATCGCTGCCATTGTCGTGGTGAGGTTGTTGTGATGATGAGCTGACCTCTCGAAGTTGGTGGTTGGTGGCAAAGAAGTTGTTTTTGTGGAACCCATTTGAGCTGCTTTCTGGAGTAAAGCGGTGGCTGACATAGCCGGAGGAGCTGCAAGAGAGAACAAACCTCCTCCTCCTCCACCACTGTTACTAGGATTAGGGTTTGAAGATGTGAGATCTTGCGGCTGAGGAGCAAGCCAAGGAGGGACGCCATGGTGGTGGTAATTGATGATTTGATCATTGGTTTGTTGTTGTTGCTCTTTCTTCATGGGAAATGTATGGAGATGGTTGCCGCTACTGTTACCATTATTAGTACCACTAGTGTTGGTTTCGAAGTGAAGACTATTGATGATGTTGTGGGAAGAGGAAGACGAGGAAGAGATGGTCATGTTTGTTTGTGCTTGATGATGGTGATGAGAAGAAGACTGGTGAATCATAAGAGGGTTTGGTTGGTGATTCTGGTTTTGTGGTGTTACTACTTCTCTTGCTGTCTCTTCTGCCAGTGCTACACAGAATGCTCTATGAGTTATGTAACTATCCCTCCTGTTTATTTACCAAACAACAAAACCATAACAATGTTAATAGTTAATACGAAGAAATGTACACGTTGAGAGAAGCTATGAAAGTTGTGTGGTCCATCTATAGCATGTAGCAATCACAATTGTATTGTAAGATGGATGATAAATGCAAGAAAAGGAGAAAAAAACATAATAACTTTTTTAAGAGAAGAAAAGGAGGAAAAGTACCCTGAACTAGTTTCATAATATAAATGAAGATTCTTTTGAGCTACCATTCTATTGTCCTCTTTCAAATTAAATGAAATTACTCATATCAAAACAGAATACATTGTACCATGTGTCCCTCCGGTTCTTACAACACCATAAAATATATATCCCACATTCAAAACCAGTGATAATTGTAATCACAATATATATATATATATATATATATATATATATATATATATATATATATATATATATATCTAAAATCATCTGATAAATAGAGAGAAAATCAAAATGAGTTTATTTACTTACCTAGAAAAGACAGTGCCACAGTCACATCTGTATTCTTTGGTGCCACAAGTCTTAGAATGAGCCTTGCAATCTGACTGAACAGCATATTTCTTTGAACATTTGTCACATTTCCACTTTTTCTCACCATGCTTTCTGCAGAAATGCTTCTTGATACCGGTTAAGTCCCCGAGAGCTCGAGATGGATCATGGTGGACACAGCTTGTTTCTGGACAAACATACACTTTCTTCCTTATCACTTCTTTGTTGGATCGTTGTTTCAGCTTCCAAGGCAGATTGTGACCTCTCCTGTGAAGCTGTAGATTCTGATCTCTTTGGAATCCTTTGTTGCAGATCTCACAGACGAATCTGTTTGTTGCCATTAGTGTTTTTGGTGACAAAGCAATCACTTCTGACTCGGGGTCTGAAAATGAAAAATATTGAAAGTTTAAACCATCCTCTGAATGAACTCAAGAAACAATAGTAAAAGTTTTTCGTAAATGGGTAAACTAGAACTAACAAAGTTGCAATTTGTGTTTTAACTTAATTTGGGAATTATATTGAGGATAACTATATTTACCACGCACAAGAAAATCCGAACTTTTTACATGTCTTTAAAATAAAAAATTACAAAGGAAATACTAAAAATGTAATTTTTTCCTTTATGATATGTGTTTTTTTAGATTAAAGGTTAGTCAAGAGAATATTCTTTTTGGTAGAAGACCCATAATTTTCCAAGAAGATGACTGTATCAAATAATTGGAACAGTGAATAAGTCCAAAACCAAGAAAAACTTGTGTATTTTTTCCCTTTTTAACCATTCTTTTCACACGAACCTGGATTCCCTGGTTGGTTTCTCCTCTTCTTTTGAGGCTGTGGTTGCGGAACAAAGAACTGTTGTTGTTCTTGTTGATAGAAGAAATTAGAACCACCTGCTTCAGTTCTGTTTCCTGAAGAGACACTTGCTTGATCCCCAGAAGATGTTAGATTCGACATATTCTCCTCTTGTTGTTGTCGTACTTGCTGATGAAGTAACATGTCTTTGCTCATCATAACAATACCTTGAAAGAAAAAATTTGGAAGAAAATATATAAGAAGCAATAAAAGATAAGAAACAGACAAGCTCTTTCAGATCTATATATATACTGATAGAAAATGGAGACAAAAGAGAAGATTAAACAGATACATACAAAAATGATTCTCTCTATATAATCCTAACTTTTTTTTTGTAACAGATATATATAATCCTAACTTCTTTCTTTGATTTTAGCGTTTGTATAAATATATATAAACTTCCTTCTTTGGCTTCAACCCAAGAGACAACCTCTATCCACTTTTCTGCTTCTAGTTTGAAACCAACGAGACTTAATCTCAATGAAACAAAATAGAAGTAGCAACAAATTACTACACAGAACATGAACAAGAACTTGATATAAGAAAACAGAAGAAAGAAGAAAATCCATATACCTAGAAGTAGAAAGAGAAATTGTGGACAAGAGAAACTTTTTTTATCTTCCTCTCTCCATGTATTTGAAACCCCGAAAATTCAAAATATAAAATAAAATAGAGAAAAATAAAAGAGAACCCTACCGCTAAGAAAAAAATGGCATTTTCTGCTTTTTATATTATTTTCCCCTTACAAGCCAAGAGCAATCTGTCCTTTTTTATCATTACCTGCAAATTTGTTTTCCGTATTTTTTCGCAAAATTTAATCATTGAAAATATATGTCTTCTTTTAATTTTGGCAAAGGTAGCAAAGTATAACTTTCAAGCTCTGTGAAAAGCTTTGCAATTTTATTTTATATAATGGTAGTTTTTACGCCTCTAGAGAGTCGAGAAGCAGTAGACATATTTGAATTCATTTACTCCATTATTTTGCTTTGAAATAACAAATTTCACTGTTTTTCTACTCTTCATGAATCAGAACTACTAGTTTATGTCACACACAGAAAAAGTGTTTGTGATACAAATACTTATTTATGTCCACTATAATAATTGCCGACCAAAATTAGTGAACTACATAATATGAGTATACCTCTATTTTTTAAACGTGAATAATTTTTGCTTTTACAGCTTTACGCTGCCATTTACCGAGTTAATTTATATAGAGTTCATTTATATATGATTGAGTCATTGATTAATATTTGAGGTTGTGGGATAAAAGGAAACCTTTCTATTGCATCTTTTTTTACGATTTGATGCTTTTCATGTCAAAATAAAAGAGCAATGAGAGTGTTCACATTGATCAGTAGATGGATTGCTGAAATTTAAATGGATTAATCATTGTCAGTGCCGCATGCCCTAATTCTTACTTTATGATCGATATACACAATCACTAGAAAGTTAAATATGGGGTTTACTATAGTATATCAAAAAATATTTATTTTATACATAAGTTTCTTCATCGAACGTCTGCTTCCCATTTCAGAACTAGAATCAGAATCTTACTTCCAAAACAATTCAAAAATATCCTATTTAAAAATATGTTGGAAGTTTACGATTTAATTTTGGAATCACACTTCCAGTTAAAAAAACATTATATCATAAATAAATAAATGTAAATCATGTTTTTAAGTTTATATAAAAACTAAAATTTAATAATACAATAGAAATATGCAAATATTAAAACTAATACTATAAATTACCTTTATGCACTGATTATTTTTAGATACATAACATATTTTTAAATATATTGTCAATTATTATAAATGAATAAATGTTTTAATATAATTTGAATCTTCTATATTTTTAGTCAAAATTTTTATAAATTTGCTTATATTTAATATATATAATATATATTTCGATATATGCTTCCAATACATATCCGCTTCTTAATTTTTGAAAAATATCGCTTCTACGTTTCTATACACTTCTGCTTCCGCTTCCGTATACCCGCTTCTGATTCCATGTAAGATATATAGTTTATACACATATTTGGGGTTACACATATGTGAGATTTAACAGTATATATTATACGGCGTGTATGATGCAAAAGTTGAAAAGAACACTAATTCGGAAAACGAATGATAGTAGTGGATTGTTTTCAACATTGTAATTAAAAGGCCGTCTAGCCAAATAGAAATCATGTAATATTTCTTAATAAAAGAAATAATGATAAATAAAGAAATAGTGATAATAAATCGAAATGACATGATAAGGTGATGAATAATGAAGACCAAAAATATAATATCTGATTATCTGCACAAAAAAAAAGAAATAGTTGACTTCTGTGTCAACACACCCCGTGCTTCTTTACCTGAAATCTAATAATATTGCCTATGAAGTTCCAGCTCCTTGATCCACTTTCAAGTACATTATATAATTGTAAAACATAAAAACCTTATAGAATTTGAAATAGTTTCAATTGTTAATATATTCATATGAGTTTTTGGCATATATATATATATATATATATAGATTTTCGTGTACGTTAATTTTGACATATAAATATATGGGTCTAGAATAGATGAGGTCAGGAGAGATACATGTAAACCACATATACATAGTTATGAGATTGGGAAATTTTTTTGTTCTTTTTGATAACTCAGGTATCCTAACCTCACAAAGACGGATCCATACTAGCAGCGAATATCCCGGAACGAATTGAGAGTACTGCCTCTCGGAACGCTGGCGATCACCCGCAGATTATCCACCGGGGGCCACAAAGCTAGGGTAATCTGAATGTAACAGATTCGAATCCGCGACCATTTGGATCATTACAGAACGCCATGTACCATCCGACCACGTGGTTGATTTTCTTTTTGGGAACTCTTACCAATATAAGTTACGTTTTTTTTAACTAATAATTTTTATAAGCTGTGCGTTATTCTATAATTTATGTTGAAGTTATGTATCTAACATAATAAGGAAACCAAAAATATTAACTCGAATCATATATCTATCTTGTTAAAATTGAAAAACTGAAGAGCAAAATAGAACTAACCATATTGACGTCTATTCCTTTCTTACTTTAACTCATCCTAAGTATCTTATTAATTATTATTTTTTTCTATTTTACACTACCATAATATCTTTTTGTGAGATGTTACCATGTATTAAATATCTATATATATATAGGTCAATAAATAAATAATTTATATTTACATATATTATTACTTTGACACTATAATCAAATCATGAATTAAACTGATTTAGTCTGATTGGAAGTCAAATTAATTTATTTTAGTTCGATTTGAATAACAAATTTCAGTAGGTTGATTTGTGTTTTTTTTTATTTGCTTGTCTGCTCTTTGTATAATGTCAAAATAGTCAAAAAAAAATTGTTTTCTCTAATAAATTAGAAAAAAATTGTTCTCAACCCAACATTTTTATCCACCAAACCATTTATTACAAAAAAATATAATTTTATTAAATTACAATTATAAACGTTACTAACAGAATATTTTCTCTTTTTTTTTTGAAATATCACAATTATCACTAACTTAATATAACATATCTAAACAAATATTAAACATTATACTTAAGATGTATATAGCAAGATTTAGTTATCCATTTTATTAATAAACATAAACATATTAATTTATAAACAAATATATCAGAAACGGTTAATGTAGTTAAAAATATAATTTTTCAAATATAATTTTTCTTAATTTTATATTCAACCATAATATGAGCAATTAACAAATTAATTACAAACAATTAAAACCGTTAATTTATCATAATATTATATATTACAAATCAAACAACCAGTATACAAACGCATATTTGTGCAACTATTACATTTTGTGTTGTAAATTGTTTTTTGACATCCATTGAAATTTTTTTATATATTTATTTTAATATTCCGGGTGCATGGATTAAACTTTAGTTGTCTTTTAAGGCTAATAAATTGGCAATAATAATATAGTAGCATAGAAATCTGATAATAATGTGCTCTTGTTCATTTATATTATTTCATATGAGGTGCTAGAAATTTTACTACACGTTGGTGGCCGTCATATACATAAACTGCCAAACGATTTACCTAATTTATTTTCGTAAACCATAGGTAAATCATACATTTAAAAGTCATTCTAAGTAACACATAACGAGCATGTCTCATGAACAGATTAATTGGTTGTCTAAAAAATACTTATGAAATTTATAAGAATAAAAAATGTTGTAATATTCAAAAAAAAAGAATAAAAAATGTTTCGTCTTTTTGTCTTGTTCTTGTTTTATTCCGCAATTATTTAGCTTTTCTTAACGTGATTTGTCCGATCATCTTCCCAATACGAAACACCAGCTCACCCCACACATCAAAAACTTTACAAGAAACCCATTTAAATTTATGTGTACATCAAATTTGAATATAACCTAATTTTGTTCTTTTGATAAAATAGAACACACAACCACGAGATCATCTAAACTAAATCTTTTTACATAGTAAGCATATTCACAATCACTCAATCAGTCAATCACACATAGGAGAAATATTAAAATTAATTACGTTGAATAATGAACCTGCGCGTAACATAGAACAAGAAAAAAAATGCTAACTCATGTCTATTTTCAGTAAACTAGAAGCATAACAGTAAGGCTGACACTAAAATAAAATACTAGTATAGATGAAACTTGGATAGGCATGTATAAATTATTTTACTCAACAGTCCAGAAATTATGGGTCTATAAAAGATTATACGTCCCTGTCTCCATGTCAGCTATGCATGGCCTAGCTTAGATAATACAACAAAAATCATATTCTAACACCACATAAATAACCATTTTCTAGATCATTAGAAAACATGCATGTGTTAACAAAGTTTGAATGACAGTAATGACTGATTATGATGACACATGACAGATCGGGACGTTCAACTAAAAACCAAGGTCTGATTGATTTCATTTTCTTACTTGTCTACAAAGTGAAGGTCTGAATTTTCCTAAACATGAGATGTACATAAATATATGTAATATTGTTAATTATACCATTCAAATAAAATAAAATCGAAAGGTTCGTGAGTTACAGTGTATAGAGTCAATCAGTCACAGCGAGTTCACGGGCGGAGCATATATCAGGAAATAGTAGGGCCCTTTGTTTATGAAAATGATTGAGCTAACACATGGACCCCTATTTAACAATTAACTAAATACAATAATGATTTTATCAAAAAAAAATACAATAATGATTAACCCATAAGAGTAATTAAATTTCTTATAACAATCGCACCTAGCTTGTGTGATTCTTCTTTTTCAGTCAAGAAAAACAATGGTATCTAACTTTCATATAGTTTTTATTTTCGCCTACGTCGCTTCCCACCAGTCCACCACTAACCTTAGTAACGCATGCACAATCTCAACTATTTTTTGTTAACGTATCCGTTTACAGTTTTGGAATTGTCAAAATACATAATTTAGTTTATAAATTAAAATCTCAGGGAACCGTCTCATGTCACCTTCGGTAATAGACACGCGTGAAAACAACACGTCGAGTGGACCGTACTGGACCGACAGGGACACGTGGGAAGATATAATTGGGTTCTAAGAAGAACAGAGCCATGCAGTCTGGTCGTCGACTTGGCAGACGCCCTTAAGAACACACCCGTTCCCGTGTTTTCCGTTTATGGTCTTCCTCATGCCACTGCCACTATAGAGACGTCACCGTTTGGCTGGTCCCCCACAAGAACCAAACAGATAGTAGTCATCTACCCAAACCGGTTCGAGTAAACCAAAACTTGTTAATACCGAATCAATTCGCTTACAAGGAAAATCTATCGGGTTACCTTTTTGGACAGACTACAAGACAATACCAACAAATGAATATTTGCGGTATGAACCGGTTTTACCGGGGGAAAATTAGTAAACAGAGTTAGATCGAGATTGGTACACGAAAACTGTAATAACTGATTAACCCTTTTGCCTTTTTTTAGATTGTATAATTGTGATATGATGCACCACATCTTGTAAACAGGAGTGATTCCAAGGAGGTGGAAGCATTTGCGCATGACTATGGCTGTTGCTTCACAAAGGAGGAGACGGCTCGTCTCCTCTGCTGTACCAATGACCTGTAAATGATTAGAGCAAATAAGTTGTCCCAAAAAAAAGATTAGAGCAAATATGGTCGGCTAATTTTGCAGCTATGATGCAGTCTTTTATCACAATATTAGGCTAAGTAGAAACGTAGACTCCTGGGAATATGCTTACCTGATAGTTGAGGTAGGATTTGTTGAAATGTCCAGATAATTTGTAAAGTTACTTGCACAACACGTAAGGAAACAATTTGGTGCACGCTTCCTTAACCGTCTCATAACATTGACACATGGGTTGTGCAAGTGTTCATCTTATATTACCACGGAAAAGAAGTCAAATATCTGATGAGCACTGTGTTTTAACTTCAGCAAATTGTAGCACGTGAAGTCCCAGTGCTCATTCATGGGCATGATCTAATTCTAGCTTTCCTCTCTGCAGCAAAGTAGATGTTGAAACATAAGACGAAAACATTAAGAAAGTTTGAGTTCCCGAGCCTTAAAATACTTTTTCAACTTATCCATGTCTTTGCCAGACTCTCTGATGACTGAACAGATCCGAGCATGTGCGTATTGAAGGTAAAAGGCTGTCTCTCCCTTCTCATGCTAATATGATCAAAATGTTCAATAAGTATGCTTAGGTGACTGCATCATGCAAATACGTTAACTAGCTGGTAAGTTCAGCACCTTGTCTTCGAGCATATTGTTGTAGCCAAAAGGATAAGGTGTTTGATCTGTTGTTCTTCAGGTCAGCATACCACGAAACCGCAAGTTTGGTGTGACACATGAAAACATTTATCAAATTTGGTTGCAGCCTTGGTTACAATGCAGTAGAATAGGGATGACTACTTACTTCACCACACCATATCCAACTGCCTCAGCGGTTTGGATAATCTTTTCGGCTGTCCATCCTTAGCGTCTGACCTGTAGATCACCAATGCATATCTCACCCGCACGATCTGAATCAGGTAACTTCTCAAAGAGGTACTCAATCAACATCCCAAACTGCAGAATAATCTTGGTCTTTAGTCTATCTAAATCTAGATTTGAGATACAACAACACTCTGTTTTCAACATTAAAGAAGCCATTAGAAAGAGTACCCAGTCACCAACATTGTTTCTGCATATAACTTCAACATTTGAGTACTCTAGCATTCGAGCTATGGTGTCACCGATGATTGTTGATCTAAGATGAACAACATGCATTTTTGGTGATGTTTTTTTCCTTGAGAAAGAAAACAAAAAGAATCATAATTCTTGGCAATGTTTGGAGAGGAAAAATCAACTACGGCTCTCTTAACCGGAAGAGTAGGCGCCCATGTCTCAATCCCGTTGATAAGCATGTTTTCAATGTTCTGTAGATAGGTTTTATAAAAAATTATGTTAAACCATAGTATGCATGCATGAGAGCTGTAAAATGAACTATACAAGGGAGCAAATACAACAGACCTTGGCTAACAGCTTAGTTGATAGTACAACATATAAAAAATTCAAGGCCAGTCACAGAGCATGACTTCACCATCTCAGAAGTAGGTAGTTTCTCAACAATAACCTATGTGAAACATACAAAGTAAGAATCTGCTACGTACACACGACATACAGCAAACAAAAGCCACTAAACTCAAAGAAGACCACAACACAAAGCAACCTGTCCAAGAGCTAGAGCACTTACTGATCTGAGTACCATTTTCTCTAATTCTAGGCCATAGGCTATTAGGCTCATTACATTATCACTGCAGGCAACAACATTGAGGTAAGGAAGTAAGGAACTAAAGCGAAACATTTTATATATATATATATATATATATATATATATTTTAATATTTATATTTATATATTTTAAAGAAAAAAAATCATAAACCGGCGAAATTCCAGGAACCTTATAAGGCAACAGAAGAAGTAAATCTAATGTCACTGACTCACTGAACGAGAAAACATAGACATGTAAACATTCAGACACGAGACAAACGCTAAAACTTGAGTAAGTTAAGGAGCAAATGGACTACCAAAACCGACAGGCAAAACCGCCAGGCGCTCAGGAAAAACTGTTGTAAGATTGAGAAGCAGTAGTGGGTTCCTGGACCGGCGCAGCCACTGGTGCACAAGCCTGAGGTGGCGGGTATGCCTGAGAAGTCTGTGCGGCGTGAGGAATATAGGCAGAGGGAGCCTGAGTGTAAGCAATTGTTTGTGCTTGTGGTTGTGGATGAATATACCCATAGCGTGCCTGTGGTGGACGACATGGCTGAACAAGAGGAATATAACCAGAGGGAGCCTGAGTATATGAAGGAATTGTAGGTGTTTGGGAAGGATTATAGCCAGCATGAGGCTGAGATGCGTGTGTTGGATAAGCCGCTGAAGCTAGAGGTGCATAAGCATGTGGTAGGTATGCCTGGTGTTGGCCATAAGCAGTGTTCCACTGATGTGGTTGTTCATGAGCGGCTTGGAAAGCTTGTGACGAGGTCTGAAGCTGTGTGCGACGTCATTGTTAGTTTTGGCCCTTTTCATCCTATCTGAAGCGAGAACCTCATACTTCTTAAGCTCTGAACTGATCCGGGGATCTAAAAAGATTTTGGTATGCTGACGTTGAGCATTTATACTGGAAGCAGAATCTCCAAAACGGTGCAGAGGAACCCTATGTATATTAACGATAGATCTTCTCTCTCATCTGAACTCGCACAAGAGTTCTGTACATCTGCTGCATTTGGATTTATAAAATTCTCAATAAGTGCCTTAAACTGGTCAATGTTTCTTGGACGTGGCAGAATAGACTCCAGAAACAACAGTTCGTGGATCAACTGCATTGACGGTTTCACGTGGTCAAGTGCTTCCACTACAATACTCCTAGCTTTCTCAGCATCGTTTAATACCAAGTACGAAAACTTCGAATACTGAGCATACAGCAGCGGTAGTAATATAGAGACCTTTTTGCTATTTTCAACAGCAATCACATCATCATACACACAGAAAGCACCATCTAAATCTCCTTTGCGATGTTCCATGTTCGCATGTCTTGTTACCGCTTCAACATGTAATAATTTGAACGAGGCTCTAGCACCAGCTATATCCTGATTCTGCTCTTTAAATTCAGCTGCGAAAAAATGAATTTTTGGTTGTCTCTTGAGATATATATATTAGTCGTTGCTCTAGCAAGGACGTGTTTTGCAAGATCCATTCTTCCCTTTGCTTTCATGGATAATACAAATCGAATCCAGTATTCAGTGTAATTTGCACAAGCGACTACACATCTTTCGTACAGATGGTACACCTTAGGCAACTCTCCATCACTCTCTATGAAATCAAGAAAGGTATGCCAATTCTCCCGCTCTTCAACACTCAGAGGCTGCACATGGAAACTGCGCCTCCTTCCTATAGCCGTTTCAAAACCAATGATCTTTGATTCAAACTCTTTGGCTTTTGTATACTTGGTTTCTATGATGCCTATGTATTTCTTAATCAACTCCTCTGGATCAGCTTCAGATATTCCTTTAGTTTCGCTAGTAGCAGCAACTGCCAGAGCACTCCTTAGTTCCGACAGAGAGGCAGTGCTTGAGATAATTCCTTAAAGCTGTCGAAGTATCTATCAAGACCTTGAATAGGATTCTCAAATATTCTGGTGTAAATCATGGTAAGACGGCCGCAGTCCTTGGACTCATATTCAAGGTACTTGTCCCACAGTGGAGATGACAGATAATCAGTTCCAACGAAAACCAAAGCTCGTTCAAAAAGGCCTCTGATGAATGCTATATCGGCATTAGATGTATTGATGACATGAGCGCAGTAGTGCAACCAGAAATCCACTGCTCTTTGATAAACGCACAAGGCCTTGTCCTTTTCCCCTACACGAGCCTCATGATCCGCATACTTTTTCCAATAGCCATGACACAAAGGAAATTCACCTAAGAAAGCATCATACACCTTCCTGATTTTTGCTATGCAGTCCTGAGCTATCCTCTCTGTCTCTTCAATTAGTGCAATCCAAGCATAGAACGCTGAAGGGTTATCCTTAACAGTATTCCATAGGAGCACCTCCGACGGTGTAAGAGTAGAGCCAGAACTGTCTCCTTCAGGGCATGTTCCTTTGACCAAAGAAACATTATTAATCGGTAGAGATGAATCAACCATGACCGAAGAGGAAGATCGCAGCAAGAGAGGCTTAGAGGATTTATATATCCTTCTCTTATAGTATTTTCTTCCTTTATTTGAATTAGATTTTTATTTATGTTTTAGCTATTTTCGTTTATCAGCTTGCAGTCGAGTTTATCTCCCGTTGTAATCAACTTAGCTTCATGGGCCTTTAATTTTAATATAAAAGTTTAGTTGTTCAAAAAAAAAAATATGTATTTCCTTATTGGGATTTTAGGTAATTTAGCATGCAACTAACACGTTAGTTAAAAAAATATTGGAGCAGCTAGCCTCCGCTAGTACAGTGGATCCAGTAATTTTTTTAACCGGTGTCTTTTTTTTTTAAGTCATCTGATAGATTATATTATAACGGGTAGAATGCAGTCGAATACACATAAGCCGGCAAGAAACACTTTTCTTCCGGAGCCAGAAGCCGGCAAAGATCGAAATCTTTCCAGAGCCAAATAAGAAAACAACTAGATAACTAATAAAGAAAATGACAAGGAACTCTCAATCATAAACCAAAAGCCGAGACAAAGGTGAGGGAGCAGTCGAGATAATTGCAATCCAAGGTGCAGAGCGCATCGGTCTCCAAAAGAAGGATAGAAACAGGTCGAAGAAACTTCATAGAAACGGGTAGAAGACCTGAAAAAGACTCCTATCCAAAGAGCCAGAACACAAAGGTGGAGGATCCTCAAAGTTCGCGCAGCAACGAGCCGGTACTTACATCAGTCCATCCATATCGTAACACGAGTGAGCCCCAGTGGATCTTCAAGAGAGACCGAATGAAAACTCTAAACACACACCAGATTGAAACCGCTCTACAGAACCTTACACAAACAAGGCTTACGAGAGCTCCTATAAGTCAACCAAGAACCGATGAAGAAGTGCTGCGACCGGAAGGAAGTGCCAAGAAACCTGTGATGCCTCGCTTGAGAGACTGCCATACCAAACCCAAACAATGAAGAACCCACATCTGAACCAGCAAAGTACTACCACTGCGAACCAGAAATCAGATAAGGTCCAATACCGTCAGTCCACACCAAGCAGAAGAACACCAACAGAAAACAAAGCAACTACAAAGAGACAACTCAGACGAGCAAAAGACCGAAGATAACCCATCACCCAGATCGGTTAAACACGGCACACAATACAGAACACACCAGCAGCAAACACACCCACCATTACTACAAGAGACTAAGACGGTACAAACCGAAAGAAGCCGATGACAAAGACCCACAATCCAACGGCAAGGCAAGGCGTCACCTTCAAACCAGACTCAAACCCATCAGATCTAGTTGGCTTCACCATCGCCACGGACAGAGAGATCCCGCCATGACAACGCAGCCAACCTCACCAAGAACGAGCCAAACCAACCACAACTTTACCACGCCCAAAAGCCGACGCCGTCGGTGAGAAGCTCCAACATTAACCACTACGGACCAAGCTTATTAACCTACAGAAGATTTATTACTAAAAAGGAGAGCTCATGGAGGCCTTCTCACAGCTCAGCGGAGACCGCCGGCCGGAAAAGACCTCAGATCTAGAAGATGAAACAGCGGCGGCGTAGTAGTAATAGTCTAGCTTTTTTAACCGGTGTCAATACATAGTTAAAATTATAAATATTAAAAAAGCTTTATAAAATATAACAATGTTCTACAAAGTCATTCTATGATCTTTCATATCATAAAACCTTTTCACCACAATTTCGTTTGTAATTTATCAAATACATCTCTCTCAATAAAACAAAACATGAGGAGTCCTCTAAGAGAATAATGAATTGATCATGAATAAGACACATGATGACAAATAGTTATTAGGCAGACTCCTAAAAAGGTGATGAAAAAAATGTTGAGCAGGACGACACAGACACAGCTTCTTAGCTTGGCTTCTCTGATCCGTTTGCCCCACCAAAGCGTTTATCATCGGTTGGGGTCTTAACACAAACCCTAATGTTCTTCTCTGCAACCAATCATTGGAAAAACAAGACTACCCCATACTGTCTACTGCCCTTTCAGCTGGTACGGTCTATCTTGGAGCCGATTTGGATTGGGATATGTTATCTAAATATCCCTATCTTACCTGAGACTCCATCCGTTTCAGCTCCTGTATTGGTTGTCTGATCCGGAATAGATACATCATAATACTTGTATCATGTATGAGACGTCATTTATTAATTAGATAAAGACTACGGTTTTATTTTCTATATCATGTCAAGATTATCTATTATTAGATTTGAAAATGGTCGACTTAAGCTTTTCATATTCACTGTATTCGATGTGTACGTTATTGATTATTATGGATATATATCACACAAAAGGTCCAAATCGTTGACGGAAGCAAAATTAGATAAAGAACAAAAGATTTTGAAATTAGGGAACCTTTTGAAAATATCAAACTAAAGAGTAAATAAAAATAAGAAACATAGAATGATGTAGGTAGAATATGTGTAATTTCGTCAAGGTTTGTGTAATTTCGTCAAGGTTTTTTTACTCCAAGAGGCAAGTTTTCTCAAAATCGTATGCTGACTGTTGTCGCTTGAAACAGGAATTTATCACTTGTTATCATCAATTTACATATTTAAATTATTCCGCATATCTCATATGGAGATATTTTAAGCTATTTAAACACCTTTACAGCTTTGCTTGTGTATGTTTTTCCTTGAAACGGAATGGACGTGTGGTCAACTTTGATGCCCTGAGAAATCTATAAAATGGTTGTAGGTGATTGTTTAGTCAATGTGAAACAAAATTGTAGGACCTTCTTAATAAAGTACCTGTTTATAGCTCCGGAAAATAATGTCATTCAGTCATACGCCGTTTTTATACTTATGTCACAAAAGGGCAAATATCTTGCTAGCTTTTCTGCCAATAATACGCTTAATTTATACGTCACATGTTTCGTATGGGGTGGAAACAGAAGCATGTAACATATAATATAGCACGTCAATTTAAAAATGATTAGATGATGCTTTGTTGTTGTTGGGGTAATATTTCTAGTAAGACGAATAAGGTACATGGTTCGATCGACATACCAACTACATATTTTCGGGGGATATATGCCCTTTTTCAAATAAGAAAAACTATATATTTTCGGTAAATTGCAATTTTGTTGGGTTAGTTAAACAACACAAAGAAAATAAAATAGCTTTTTACGAAAATTTACTTTGACTAAACAGAGTAAATTGTTTTGCACATTTAACTCTTCTTTAGCAAGGTAAGTTATCAGCTACTTTAGGCTAATTCTATTTTTCATCTTTCACCAAATAACCTTAGAGCACCTCCAATGGTATTATTCCATTGGGATCCTTAGAAAAAAATGTTTTTTGATTTTTTAATTTCTTTTTTAAAATACCAATCAATCACGGGTCGTCACGTATTAAAGATTCACTGAGAATGAATTCTTAGTTTAGAATTTTAAGAATTAAATCTTTCTTTTGATGGGATCCACTAATTATTTAATTATTTTTCCCTAAAAATTCTTCTTTAGAGATCCCTGTTGCGGGGGCTCTTAGAGCAACACATGTTTTTGGGAACAGCAGTTTCTATTGCATGCCACGGCCAACAGCAAATAATATCGGGTTTTGGACTTGTCACATTGGTTACTTTTGTTTTCTATATTAGTTACCGTCAACTAATCCAAAACTTACAAAACTCATTATTTATTTTAAACTGGTCTTGTTGTAAACAAACTAGTTAAACTCGTTAAGATATTTGTAATCGGAATATGCCCTGAATTGAATTCCTCATATGCGTGGTAAAAGCTGACACCCAAAGGTATTAGTGGGTTTTTTGATATCAAAATAGAATTCTATTATTCAAACTAGATGTAGTTTTAGTAACTAAATCGATGTATAGTGGTTAAAAAGGGATTCAGATTGGTGTATTATATGGATACTTTAGTTTAGGGGACGTGGGACGGTCTGTTTTTGGTATGTCAAAAGACAATAAAGTTGTATCAAAATGTGAAGGAGGATACTACAAAGGGACAAAGGTAGAGTACAAATTTTGACTTTTCCACTCTACTGTATTCAAACATTTAATCACTTTTTCGTATGTTCATTTTCTAATCTTTTTGCCTCGTGCATGGACGGATGGTGGAGAGCAGAGACACGTTCTTATGAACTGTGTTGACTTCTTAACTTCCGTGTGAATCACCAAATTTTTTCTTTTTTTCTTTAAATCACCAAATTTGTTAGATTATTATTATCGTTTGCACTGAATATATAGCCGTTTTGCAATATATTTGTACCGGAATACGATCAAATAATATTATACTCGAGATGTTAGACTCTAAAGCATATTTTTATAGCCCAAAATAGTTGACTTTTTGTCAACTATTCTCTTAGGCTATCTTTCTCTCCTCCATGCCTTGCTCGAGAATTAAACTTGTCACGTTGCACTTGCCTTTGCAAACCAGATAATATTAGTTGACTAACGGAATGGGATAAAACATTTATTATATAAAACTTCTAGTTTCACCTATCCAAATTTGACTTAATTTTTAACCCAAAACGCTGATAGCTAAGATTTATATATTAGATTAACAAAAATTATCTCTGACATACAACTATTGAATATTACATTTTTGGTTTTTATTAAATTTTATTCCTCAGACTACTCTGTACAAATGTTTACCACTTTTTAGTTTAATTCACCAAAACATCATCCTTCTATGTTTTCTAATTTGTACCATACAAATTGTATGTTTCGATATGGTTCTAAGAGTTTGGTTTGAAGTCCTAAACCATTAATTAAGACTCATTACTCTTTTTTAAAACAACGAAAATTGTTGAAAACAACTTGTTTAGATGCCTGACTTATTATGGCAGTATGAACCTTCATTATTAACAACATAAAACCAACAAACAAAAGAAAACTCGATTTGCAAATATAATATTCAATTTTTATATTGACAGGCTTGCCCTCCTCATTTGCCTATAAATTTCACATGATCTATAGTCCTTCAAACAACAACCATAAACAAAAAAAAACAACACAATGACCAAAGAAGTTTACTCCAAGATTGGAGTTTGGTTATTATTCACCTTACTTATTAGTAACTATGTCGTCGATCTCGAAGCCTCACACCATGTCTACAAGAGACTTACTCAAAGCATTAACATCAAATCTCCTTCTGTAAACCAGCCCTACCGGACCGGTTTCCATTTTCAACCCCCCAAAAATTGGATGAACGGTATGTTTAATGCTACCATATCAATCTCAATCTCACTGTTATATTGTTCTCGTTTCTCTAACCTTTTGTTCATTCTTTATGGTTCTTGCTTGGACGAATTGGATTTGATCATTGGCTGTGAGCAGATCCAAATGGTGAGTTTTTTTTCTCCTTTTGCTTTAGTCAACTCTTCCTATCCAATAGACAAATCATTTTTCCTAAAATCTAGCATTTTATTATTTTCTATAAACATTAATTGTACCAACAAGTTAACATACCAACCGTATATTTGATTTTTCTAATGTTTGGTACACCTTTTATTACGCTGCACCACGAGGCTTACATGTATTCTTGCAATAAACATTTCAAATATACGCAGGCCCTATGATATACAAAGGAATATATCATCTTTTCTACCAATGGAACCCGAAAGGCGCCGTGTGGGGTAACATCGTGTGGGCCCATTCCACGTCAACAGATTTAATCAACTGGGACCCACTTCCTCCAGCTATCTTCCCATCTGAGCCGTTCGATATCAACGGATGCTGGTCCGGTTCGGCTACAATCCTCCCCGACGGCAAACCGGTTATCCTCTATACCGGAATCGACCCCAAGAACCAGCAGGTCCAAAACATAGCCGAGCCTAAGAATCTCTCCGACCCATATCTCGTAGAATGGACCAAGTCTCCTTTAAATCCTCTGATGGCTCCTGACGCCGTCAACGGCATCAACGCCAGCTCGTTCCGTGACCCAACCACCGCGTGGCTCGGCAACGACAAGAGATGGAGAGTGATCATAGGAAGCAAGATCCACCGTCGTGGACTAGCGATCACTTACACGAGCAAAGACTTTCTAAAATGGGAAAAATCTCCCGAGCCGTTGCATTATGACGACGGAAGTGGAATGTGGGAGTGTCCTGATTTTTTCCCGGTCACGAGGTTTGGCTCCAAAGGCGTGGAAACGTCGTCTTTTGGTGAACCTAATGAGGTTTTAAAGCACGTGTTGAAAGTTAGCTTGGATGACACGAAACATGATTATTACACTATCGGTACGTACGATAGGGTTGGTGATAAGTTCGTACCCGACAAGGGTTTTAAGATGGACAGTTCGGCTCCTAGATACGATTATGGGAAGTACTACGCCTCGAAAACGTTTTACGACTCGGCTAAGAACCGGAGAATATTGTGGGGTTGGACTAACGAGTCATCATCGGTTGAAGATGATGTTGAGAAAGGCTGGTCCGGTATTCAGGTAACTTTTTAGATTGAGTTTTTTTTTTTGAATGAATGTTAAATTAATTCAAAAGAAAATAAAGTAAAGCATAGTTTGGTAGGTATTTAATAAATTTTCGTTCTTTTTTATTAGACGATTCCGAGGAAAATTTGGCTTGATCGGTCCGGGAAACAATTGATTCAATGGCCGGTTAGGGAAGTAGAGAGATTACGTACGAGTCAAGTCAACTTACGGAACAAAGTTCTAGATTCAGGATCTAAAATTGAAGTCTATGGTGTGACAGCTGCACAGGTAGGATTACTTTATATATCTATATTAATAATTAATATTAGAAATTTCGATTTTTTTTTAAAAAGATCTTGTGATTGTTACAGGCGGATGTGGAGGTTTTGTTCAAAGTGAGAGATTTGGAGAAAGCGGATGTGATAGAACCGAGTTGGACTGATCCACAGTTGATATGTAGTCAGATGAATATATCGGCTAAGTCCGGTTTAGGTCCATTTGGTTTAATGGTTCTCGCATCTAAGAACTTGGAAGAGTACACATCGGTTTATTTTAGAATCTTCAAAGCTAGTCAAAATAGCAACAAGTATGTTGTGGTCATGTGCAGTGACCAAAGCAGGTATGTTTCCTTGGTTAAGATCCCTATTAAATATTAAGACATTATTTTTGATGATCTTAAATATATATATTTTTCCTACAGTCATATGGATCCAATTTGAATTTTCTTGAAAATATTGAAAAAATATCCAAAATTTGACTTTCTAACTTTGTGGCCTTTTGGTGATGTTGAACTTGGAACAGATCTTCATTGGAGGAAGATAATGACAAAACAACTTATGGAGCTTTTGTGGATATTAATCCTCACCAACCACTCTCTCTCAGAGCCTTGGTAATTGAGTCTCCACATCACACATATTTTGTATATATGTTACTATCTCAGGAAATGTCAAAAACGCAAGCAAAACTAGAAATGCTAACCCCCCCCCCCCCCCCCAAATAAAAAAAGAAATAATAATAATAATAAAAATAATTGTGAAATAGCATAACTAGCCTCTGGTCAAGTATATAATATAAAAAATCAAGGCGAATGTTTTTGTTGTAGATATTTTAGACAGATTTCTTATTAAAATTTTGTTGTTATTGTTGTAGATTGATAATTCAGTAGTGGAGAGTTTTGGTGGAAGAGGAAGAGCATGCATTACCTCCAGAGTGTATCCAAAACTGGCAATAGGAAAAAGTTCAAATCTATATGCTTTTAATTATGGATCTCAAAGTGTTGATGTCTTAAGCCTAAGTGCTTGGAGCATGAAGTCTGCCCAAATCAGTTGATCACGTAAGGTGCAGAGAGACGCACATGTACATGCATATCTCCATTTATTGAGCATTTAATTATATGATATGATTTTGGAGATCTTACAAGATCCAGTTTGTTTAGTTGTCAAAACAGAGTCCAATTTGTTTGTTTGAAATAATTTTCAAGTTATATGACATTTTATTTGACTTCTCATATTGTGGGTTTACTATTTCAAATTTACAAGTCTCTTGTCGGTAGCCAAAATCTTCCAAGTTCCAACGAACATAATCAGTGGCGGAGGGAGTAAGGGGGGCAACTGCCCCATATAAAATACTGAAATAATTAATTTTTTCAATATTCAAAAATTATATGGTTTTAGTAGTAAAATTTCTTTCAATGCCCCCTATAAATTAAGTTCAATTGTACATTGCCCCCGTTAAAAGTTTTGTCTGGCTCCGCCACTGAACATAATAGTGGACTTTATATGAATATTTGTGGACATATGTATATATACATGCATACATACATACATATATATAATACAATTGAACGGTTTGGCCCCAAAGTTCGACAATAAGTGTATACTATATAGAAAAAATAACTCTCACAGACACTTTATGTCTTTCTATTTACTCTAATAGACACTTTGTACTTTTTTTTTTTGAAACACAGACACTTTGTACTTGTGACACACATTTTGTGTGTTGAATAACAAATATACCTCTCAACTATCTCTTTCTCATTATTTTATCTGACTAAAGATATATCTGATTTTATTTATTTATTTTTCTTCCCTTTTCCAGATCTTCTTGAACCACCCCCGAGAAAGTATAAAACTTTACTCTTCCTTGATTTTTTTTCTCTTTTGATTATGTTGTTCTCTCGATCTATTTAATCATCTTCCTTGAACGGATGCGATTTTGAGAGTTCAATGAAGTAGCAGAGAGACGTAAGTTCCGACGAATCAGCTCCAGTGATTAAAGCAATTAATCCGTTAAGGAGATTCAAATTGGACCGAAGCTAAGAACAGCGAGCTTTCGAAACTTGATCGGAGATCTGGGGATTGTGGTGGATATGCATAGGAGATGTGAGTTTCAAAACTTAATGCATATTGGATACAGTGACGGGGTTCAATCCCGTGGAAAAAGTGGTGGCGGTGGAGGACGTGGTCGTGGATACCTCAATGGAGGCGGTTGTGGATATGGGGGAGGCTGTGGTGGAAGATATGAGGGTGGGAAATACAGAGGTGAAGGCTTTGGTGGAGGTGACGGTAGATATCGCAATGGAGGTTGTGGTGGTTGTGTATGAGGAAATAGTGTATATGGAGAGGTGAAAGACGTGAGTGGATACAATGGTGATGGAAGTGGCTACCCATTCTTGTTAAAAACATTTTACTTGTGATCTCAGGATGCATATTTGGGATTATTGTCTGAAATGGATAATTTTATCACAATTTTTGCAAGACGTGCTGGTGGGGGACGACAAAGAGGTGATGGTTGTGATGGAGGAGACGGTGGATACTGAAACTGAGATTGTGGTTGCTATGGAGAAAGAAGTGGTGGATATGGAGGTAGAAGACGTGAGGGTGGAGACAATGGTAGTTGAGGAGAAGGTGGTGGTGGATACAATGTAGGTGGAAGGAAGCTCATGGTGGATAGGTGGAGATTGTGGATACTATAATGTTATATCTCCTATTATAATATAACAATTTAAAGCCAACTATTTCATTCCTTTCTAACTAAGTTTCATGTCTCATTAATTCCTGTGAAGGACAATTTGGTATAAAACACACTTCGGTTTCAGCAATTCTGTGCACCAAGTGAACTGTTCTTTTGTGTAGCAAAAGAGAGAAAAGTGTTCTTTTTTTGTAACTCACTCTACTATATATGCATTACGTATGTGTGCCTAGTTCTTAGCATAATTCGACTTTCATCTCGGGAGAGATAGATTTCTACCAACCAAATCATCAATTTTTTGGCTATTTTTCAGTGACCAAAATTTTCGTTCCTAAATATTGTTGTTTTACCTTAGCAATCCTTCTTAATTACAAAACTTGCCAATCATGAGTTTGGTAAGCTCCTAGTTTCACGATCATACCCGTGTGTATTAAAGTTTTAGTTGTTATCGTATCTGGATAGCCCTAAACCCGTTAACGTATTAAAGTTTGATTTTACAAAGACCCACTATGGAAGATGTACCATCAAAATGATTAGGAGAATGATGAGTGTTATGGGAGAGAACTTAGTGGGGAGATCTCACTTTGAGGATCTTTTGATTTTGTCTTTTTAATGGAGTTCTAAAAGATAGTTCAAGAAGAATCACATGTCATTGTACTTTGTAGGTATAATCCTATTCAATTTCAAATTGACTTCTCAATCTATCTTCCTTTTATAGAATAGTGGGGAGCTATAAATGGTGGGGGAGGCAAAGCATGCATAAACATCAAAACTGTTTCTTAAGCTGGCAATAGAAGAAGATGTACAATCTCTTTGCTTTTAACGAAGTAACTCAAAAGTGTTGTTGATGGTTCAAGCCTAAGTGTTTGGAGCATCAAATATTCCCACATCAATGATGAGACAATGACACTCATTAAGTCATATTATTTTAGTGGGAAATACTTTCATTTACGAGACAACAAAAACTATGAGATTTTGGAACATTCTTCACCGTTGAGAATAAATTATTTAGCATACGTTTTATTTCTAAGAACATTTTAATTTTCAGTTATTTTATGTCTAAATCAAACAAAACCGGTGAAAAGTCTCATCGGAACGTAATACTCCCTCTGTCCCATTATAAGTGAATTTTAAGATTTTTGCACATGGATTAAAAAAGTACACATTTTTATGTAATTTATCTTGGTAACATAAAAATATCATTAAATGAAACTAGTTCAACCAATAAAAAAATGATACAGTATTTTCTAATTGGTCACAAAATTGAAATGATATTTAATTCTATCTAGATTTGTGAGAACATCACTTAAAATGAGACAAAAAAGAAAACCTAAAATACCACTTAGAGTGGAACAGATGGAGTATATATTTTATTGTGGTTTATATTCAAATTCAGGTTACTTTAACTAGTTATTCATACTTCGATAAAACAAAATCGATAAAACAAAATATATTGCAGAAAATTAATATTGATTCAAACAAACATGAAAATGCCATTTGGCTCGAGATAATAGAACCTTATTACCAAATATGGACCACCACCTCTAAGGCTCTAGCACGCTCAAAAAACCTCCTCAGTGCCTATAAATTGCACATTCTCACGATTTCAGAAGTTAAACTCAAACATAAGAACTTAGATAAATAAATAAAAAGGGTTTTAATTAATGGCTAATGTTTGGTGTAACATTGCCATGATCTTGTTGGCCTCATTGTTTCTCGCTGACAGTGCTATTGTTCTTGAGACCTTGAAACACTCTCCCAATAGAATCAAGAATCAACCTTACCGGACGGGTTATCATTTCCAGCCTCCCAAAAATTGGATGAACGGTATTCTTATACCAGACAAATTAATTTAGTTTCATTTGGTTATCTTTGTTTCACTTTGTGTGCATTATAACATCTTTTCACTCATTTTTTTTATGTTGGGACTTTGCTTCAATTTTACAAGATCCTAATGGTTAGTAATCTTTTCTCCCACAATATTATTTTATGAGTTATCAGTATATGTGTAAGTGAATTAATTCGTATAGAAAATGATTAATATGTATGTTTATGTGATTACGTACATAAATTTGGACAGGGCCTATGATATACAACGGAGTCTACCATCTCTTCTACCAGTGGTACCCAAACGGCGCCGTCATGAAGGTCAACGAAATCGTGTGGGGCCACGCAACATCAAAGGACCTCATCAACTGGACCCCACATTCTCCAGCTATCAAACCATCTCGACCGTCCGACATCAACGGCTGCTGGTCTGGTTCCGTCACGATTCTCCCCGACGGCAAACCCGTGATTCTCTACACCGGCAACGACCGTAACAACCACCAGGTCCAAAACCTAGCCGAACCCAAAAACCTCTCCGACCCTTATCTCCGGCACTGGACCAAATCTCCGGCGAACCCTCTCGTGACACCCAACGCCGTCAACCACATCAACTCCACCGCGTTTCGCGACCCAACCACCGCGTGGCTCGGCCGTGACGGACGGTGGCGGATGATCGCCGGAAGCCAGGAAGGTCGCCGTGGATTAGCTCTTCTCTACACGAGCCGCGACTTCATCGACTGGAAGCAGTCGGCGGAGCCTCTTCACTACCACGACGGCTCCGGCATGTGGGAGTGTCCTGATTTCTTCCCGGTTGCGAGAACCGCTTCGTACGGAGTGGATACGTCGTCGTTCAGTGTGTCCGTGAAGCACGTGCTTAAAGTGAGCTTATCAGACACAAGTCACGATTACTACACGATTGGTACGTACGATCACGTGAGAGATCTGTATGTACCGGACGATGGTTTTGTTCAGGATGGTACGGCTCCGAGGTATGATTACGGTAAATTTTATGCGTCGAAGACTTTTTACGACTCGGTTAATCGACGGAGGATCTTGTGGGGTTGGGTCAATGAGTCCTCCCCGGAGAGGGATAACATCGAAAAGGGTTGGGCCGGTTTGCAGGTAAACCAAACTGAGATTATTATTTGACCTACGGTTTAATTCAGACGTGACTAACCGATTGATTAATTAAATTAATTAGGCGATTCCAAGGAAAATATGGCTTGATGAATCAGGAAAGAGATTGATGCAATGGCCAGTTAAGGAAATAGAGAGGTTACGTACAACGCAAGTCAAGTGGGAAAACAAGGTTTTGAAGGGAGGAGGATCTGTAATTGACGTGCATGGGGTCACAGCGTCACAAGCAGACGTTGAGGTTTTGTTCAAAGTAAGTGGTTTAGAGAAAGCAGATGTAATTGAACCGGGTTGGACCGATCCACAGTTGATTTGCAGTCAGAAGAATGCATCGTCGGTTAATTCTGGTTTAGGTCCATTCGGTTTAATGGTGCTGGCCTCCAAGAACATGGAAGAATACACATCGGTCTATCTAAGAATGTTCAAAGCTGGTCAGAAGAGTAAGGACCATGTGGTGGTCATGTGTAGTGACCAAAGCAGATCGAGTTTAGAGAAAGGGAATGATAAAACATCATATGGTGCATTTCTGGATGTATCTCCTCACCAACCAATCTCTCTCAGGACTTTGGTGAGTCCTCTCACAAGATTATTTTGAGCTTTTTATTTATTTATTTATTTATTTTACTAATGGGATTTTTTTTTTAATATGTTGTAGATTGATAATTCTATAGTGGAGAGTTTTGGTGGGAAAGGGAAAACATGTATTACATCAAGAGTTTACCCAAAACTGGCAATAGGAGAAAATACACATCTCTTTGTATTTAACAATGGATATCAGAATGTTGATGTTTTAAGCATAAGTGCTTGGAGCATGAAGTCTTCTCTCTAAAATCCCTTTCTTTATATTACGAGAGATTCTTGGAACTCTTGGTGTGTCTGTAATAAATAAAAAGCATATTTTAAGTCATAGATTATGAAGCTCCTCTTTCATTTAGCAAACTCTGTAGAAACAAACCTTTTCTTTTCTTTAGTCATCATTCTCATCATCATCATTATATTCATCCTCATCAACAAGAGCCTCTCCAGTAAACCATGAAACCGCGTGAGGGATCAGTTTGTCTCGGATTGTCACACTGTAAAAACCCAAAACACCAAAACTTAAGGATACAATTACTTGAACATATGTCAATGTTAGAGACTGTTAAACAGTAAAAGCTTACGCAATGTCATAATCTTGATCCGTCAGGTTTTGGAGTTCTTCATCCTGCAAGAATAATATTTATATTTTTTACGTTTACCTGATGAATAAACAACATCTATATCATAAGTGAGAAGGTGGTACAAATAGTCTAACCATGGTTGTATAACATTCATCAATTTCATCAATCTCAGGAGGCTTGAAGAAGTTAAAGAAACTCTCGCAGTTTTCGGTTTTGGTCATGGGGATGTTGTTCACTCTCTTTGTCCCCTTCTTTGGCCTCTTCTTGACAACAACCTTATGAGTCAAACACTTACCTGGACACCATTCTATGTCCGTTCTACACATCACAAAAACACGAGATCAAGTTTAAAGATCAGGTCAAATATGAAACCAAGTTAAAACGAGTATGACTTTAATATTACCCAATCACTTTTTCAAGAACAGGGCCATCATCATCGTCATCGGTCACATGATAAGTTTTAGACAGAACCGAGTTCTTGAAGTAAGGATTAGGATCAAAGAGAAACTCCAGCTTGAAGTTTTTTGAACTGTTTTCTACTCTACAGCATCTGATGTCTTTGAGATACTTCAATGCTCCCTCATCTCTTTCGGTTATCTACATAAACCAAAACCGTCTTTTTCAGTCTGTTTCATGCTAATGAACACTTATATTCCAAAATGAAAACTGAACCTCGTTTGCGAGCATTTCGTTGGTTTTCATTGCAATCAACCAGAAGTTAGGTACTCCTTTTTCCGTCTCGGCTTCAACCACACCATTCACAATCTCATATCTCTGCAAGTTCTCAGTAAAACCTCAGAAAAACAACAACCAATCCTAGCTAACATAGCATAAGACAATCTTTACCTTGTCAAAAAGCGGCTTGTAGAGATTGTCGTATTTTGCCTCTAATGCAGCTTTTTCTTCAAGAAACTTCTCCTCGAGTTCATCGTGTTTAACCTAACAAACCGAACATTGAGCCTCTCTTTTCAAAAAGATTATAGTCTTCAGAGACAGTGGATATGACAAATATTACCTGAATGTCTTTGAGAAACAGAACACGTTTGGTAACTTTAGGTGATAGTTTTTTCGTATCAAAGGTTCGTTTTATTGTTAGGTTCTGTGAGATATTAACACCAAAAACAGAATAAGATCATTAACCAGATGAAAGGGGGAAAAGGACTCGTGTGATTTTCATTAACGATAGAAGTGACTTGCCTTAAGATCCTCGGTAAGATTAGGATTCTCTGGCACAAGATCTACAAATCACAATGGCGTTAGCATTTTAACCCTAATCATTGTTGCTTCCATAGCAAGAAAGTTAAAAACAGGGGAGTTACTTGAGGCAGAAGTATACAAGAGAGGGAAATTACCCAAGGCATCAGATGAATCACCTCCACTGTTATGAACAGCTTCAATGGACGTGATGTTCTCTTCGTAGCTCATGTTTCGTGACAAAACAGGAATTTTTCCAGGGAAAAAAAAGCAGAAGAAAGCCAGAAAATGAGGACGAGGGAGGGAGAAAGGAAGGAGGAGAGAAGACTTAGCGGCTTTGTTTTGTTTTTTTTTTCATTCAATTTGTAATTCATTCACATGTGCGACGTGAAGAACTCACACGTGCGAGGAGAAGAACGTGGATCCTTAGTGGAGTTCCATGAGCTTGCACATATCAGCCCCAAAGAACCAGCAATGTAAAGAATACGTGCACAGGCGAATTACACGATATATCATAAGAACAAACATCTCACACGTACAACACACATGACACATATTCATACAAATGAACAAAAGATTGTAATTCTAGTAAGAAAACAAGATTAGCTTTGCTTACATTTCAGGTGTAGTTAAAAACATATTCAGGATGATTCCAGCTATTTAATCCTCATCTTCATCTTCATCTTCTTCTACTAACTCTTCTTCATCATCTGTATTTGGTTCGTCCTCTTCTTCTAACTCAGCTTCTTCATCACTAACAATGAAACCTCCCAATGTTTCATCATCACTATCTTCGTCGATATCTACACTTCCACGCTGTTTAGTTTGAGCAGGGCTACTACTAGTTGCGTTTATATCTTTCTTAGTCTTCTTGGATCTAGTTGAGTAAGTTGGACTCACAACTCTTTTCGATTTGACCATCAACTCTTTATCTTCCTCGCTTTCCGCACTCCAATCATCGTCCTCATTCCCTTTCTTCCCTCTTCTTCTTCTCTTTTTGCTTAATCCCTTCCTCCCCTTCTTATCATCGTCATCATCATCATCGCTATTTCCTTTGGTGGAATCCTCAAGGAACCATTCCCATTGCTTGATGTCTCGAATCCGACTCTTTGGATACTGATCAAACTCTTTCCCAATCACAAGAAAACCAAACTCTGCAACACCACACCCTAAGAGACTCATTCTTACAGCAAAACAATGCAAACACACTACATACAAAGAATCATTCTCAACAGAAAAACAATGTAAACACCAATAAATAGACATTAGTACGATAAGCAATGCCGACACATAGAATGTCGTTTTAAGGAAACTACTTCCACAGTGCTGACAACATAAACCAATTCACTATTCAGACAAACATAACAAAACAGACCGGAACCAATTAGATCAAAATTAGACGAATTGGGATGATGCAGAGTGCAAAAGTGATTACCTTTAACAGGATCACCATCGATACAATCCAACCCACTTTCACTACCAGAAGCTCTCTCCTCTGTAGCTTCACCGCGCCTCTTCAAAGTGAACCAGATAGGGAGTTGACCCGATACACAGAACCTATCGCCGGCGTCGATCTCTCCCGTCTCGGATTTCCGAAAAGTTCGAATCTTTTCGCCCGGTTCGCGTTTCCGAACCCAAACCGGGTTTCTCCCGAGAACTTCGAATGAAACCCTATCGGATTCGGTTCCGCCGGCGAGGGGGTTTAACTCGAGAGAGACGTGGCGGCGGGAGACTGTCAAGTCGTCGGTGGTGAATCCCGCTCCTCTTCCGAAGACGGCTTTATCTCCAGGCTCTAAGATGAGCTTCGTGCCGTCTTCGCCTTCGATTTCCATGTTCAGTTTCTCGACTTTCAGACAGACCTTTTTTGTTGTTGTTGTTGTGTGTTTCCTGCATTTTTCATTTCTTATAAATAACCGCTTTTTCTATTCATTTCCCGGCTGTTTTATTTTTTTTTTAAATGTAATTTTACTCTCTAATTACAGTGAATAATAAAATTATTTTGAGTCAAAAAAAAAAAATTATTTAACAAGAAAACTTACCTGCAACATAAAAAACAAAAGTCATCTTAATTCCCCTATAATAATCATCAACTAACTTTACTTAACAAATGATTCATGTCAAAAAAAAAAAAAAAAATCTAAAGCCTTAAGTTATTTCTTGAAATCAAAGTCAATTACACAAACTTAGGTTTGGCAGCCCAATCATATCTCTTTGCTTTGACATTAAGCTTCTTCTTTCTCTTAATTCAATAACACTTTTTTTTTAATCACATTACAGTTTAGGTGCAAATTAGTATTAAAGTGCGTATATTCGATTTTTACCCTTACATTTATGCATAAAAGATTACATTCTCAAATTAACAAAATATTTTCTTCTGTTTTTCCCAACATATAATGAATTAGTAACATAAATGAAATTAATTAAAATCTGGAGTCTTGATTTACATCAAGGTATAATTGTTTTTCTTTCTTATTGGCAAGCAATGACAAAACGTTGAAACGACGTCGTATTTGTCCTTCTTTGTTAAATAAAATTCCCCTCCTTTCTAATTGCTCCGGTAACTTCCATCTGAACAAAAGCTCTGAGGGAGATTAGAGACAAAAAGAAGAAGATGAAGAAGACGAAAGGAAGCAGCTTTCAATTCTACGCCACTCTCTTCCTCTGTTTCCTCTCGTTCTCCTTATCTCGCGCCTTCTATCTCCCCGGTGTCGCTCCTCGCGATTTCCAGAAGGTAATCACTCTTTTGGAGTTTCTTTTTCTCCGATCTCGCGTTTCCCATGAGAAGATCGATCTTGGGTTTCTGGGTTTGAGTGATATTCTAATTTAGCGTGTGATTTCACTCTCATCTGCTCCAAAGTTAGCGCCTTTTTTCTTTATGTTGGTAGCTAGCTAGGATGTACTATTGAGTGGGTCGTTGAAACTTTTGATTCACAGTGAAGAAACGTAGCTGAAGTTTAGTATACGCAAACGAAGGTGGTGTCGTCTTGTATGTATTATAGAGAGAGGGTCCTTGTTACGTGTTAATTGTAGAGATCTCTGTGTTTCTGATTGAAGATCCTTCTTTTGTGTGTTACTGATGATCTCAAAATCTTTTTTTTTTTGGGAATCTATCTATGAGATCTACTAATCCTTGTACCATCTAGATTTCTGCGCTGGAGTCAAAATCAAAAAGTATAGGTTTTTGTTTCATCATGCTGATGATCTGCATTTGAAAGAGTTCTTTGACTTCATTTGATGTGAATATGTGATCATACATAGAAAATGTATAGTTGTCAACTTGTTTTTAATTTATTAGCAACAATTTGGCTTGTCAGCTCTTGATTTGTCTTTTTTTCTTTCTTTTGGCTGGAATAGGGTGATCCTCTTTATGTGAAAGTGAACAAATTGTCTTCTACGAAGACTCAACTTCCTTATGACTACTACTACCTGAATTACTGTAAGCCTCGTAAGATCGTGAACAATGCTGAGAATCTTGGGGAGGTTCTCAGAGGAGACCGCATCGAGAACTCGGTTTATACTGTAAGTAAAACACCCATTATTGTCAGGTTGCTTTTCGTTCAATACATTAACCTCTTCATTATGAGATTTTGACTTCTTTCCCAAATGAAAATTTTCAGTTTCAAATGCTGGAGGATCAGCCTTGTAAAGTAGGTTGCCGTGTTAAACTTGACGCAGAGTCCACCAAAAATTTCAAGGAGAAGATTGATGATGAATACCGTGCTAATATGTAAGCAGTTAATATATAACATTCTTGGTCCCTGTAACTGTAACTGTATCTGTATTCCCTAGATATCTTTTGATTAGTCTGTGAACCTTAACCCGATGTTTACAGGATTCTTGATAATCTTCCGGTAGCTGTACTTAGACAAAGGAGAGATGGAAGTCAGTCAACTACTTATGAACATGGTTTCCGAGTTGGCTTCAAAGGGAGTTATGAAGGGGCATGTTTTTAAACTCTGTTTCTGCATTCTTTTTTCACTTTCTTTATTACAAACTAATAGTTGCTTGTCTTTTGTAGAGCAAAGAGGAGAAATATTTTATCCATAATCACTTGAGCTTCCGAGTTATGTACCACAGAGATCAAGAGTCTGATTCTGCTAGGATTGTTGGATTTGAGGTTACTCCTAACAGGTATTGTTTTTTGGTTATTACTTCCTTTACTTGGTTGACAGATGTCTGTCTAGGTATGCTTATCAGTTTGTATAAGCTAACGGGTCTTTTCTTTTGGATAGTATCTTGCATGAGTACAAGGAGTGGGATGAAAACAATCCTCAGCTAACAACATGCAACAAGGACACGAAGAATTTAATCCAAAGCAATACTGTCCCTCAAGAAGTTGAGCAAGGAAAAGAAATTGTGTTTACATATGATGTCTCATTCAAGGTAAATAATTTTTTCTTTTAGACATCTTTTGCTTTACTGTTTCGCTTGCTAAACATTTTTTCGGGAATATGAATCTTCAGGAGAGTGAAATCAAATGGGCTTCTCGGTGGGACACATACCTTCTCATGAATGATGATCAAATCCACTGGTTTTCCATCATAAACTCACTCATGATCGTCCTGTTCCTCTCTGGAATGGTAGCCATGATTATGATGAGAACTCTATACAGGGATATCTCAAACTACAATCAGCTCGAAACCCAAGATGAGGCTCAGGAAGAGACTGGATGGAAGCTTGTTCACGGGGATGTCTTCAGGCCACCGGTGAACTCTGGATTGTTGTGTGTTTACGTTGGTACAGGTGTTCAGATCTTTGGAATGTCGCTTGTTACAATGATGTTTGCGTTGCTGGGTTTCTTATCTCCATCCAACAGAGGAGGGCTTATGACTGCCATGGTGCTCTTGTGGGTTTTCATGGGCATATTCGCCGGTTACTCCTCATCTCGCCTTCACAAAATGTTCAAAGGAGACAAGTGGAAGAGAATGACGTTGAAGACTGCATTCATGTTTCCCGGTATCCTTTTTGCGATCTTCTTTGTTCTGAATGGCCTCATTTGGGGAGAGCAGTCGTCTGGAGCCATACCTTTTGGTACAATGTTTGCTCTCTTCTGCCTCTGGTTCGGCATCTCTGTCCCACTAGTCTTTGTCGGAAGCTACCTGGGTTACAAGAAGCCAGCAATCGAAGCCCCGGTCAAAACAAACAAGATCCCAAGGCAAGTACCAGAGCAGCCATGGTACATGAAGCCGGTGTTCTCCATACTTATTGGAGGCATCCTCCCATTTGGAGCAGTCTTCATCGAGCTCTTCTTCATCCTGACGTCGATATGGCTGAACCAGTTCTACTACATCTTCGGGTTCCTCTTCATAGTCTTCTTGATCTTGATCGTCACCTGCGCAGAGATCACAGTGGTGCTCTGCTACTTCCAGCTCTGCAGCGAGGACTACAACTGGTGGTGGAGAGCTTACTTAACCGCGGGTTCATCTGCTTTCTACCTCTTCCTCTACTCGATCTTCTACTTCTTCACGAAGCTGGAGATCACAAAGCTAGTCTCGGGAATGCTCTACTTCGGGTACATGATCATCATCTCGTACGCTTTCTTTGTCCTGACTGGCACAATCGGTTTCTACGCTTGCTTCTGGTTCGTGAGAAAGATCTACTCTTCAGTGAAGATCGATTAGAATCCAAAACAGAAGAAACCAACTGATAAATCTTGCAGAATGATGCCAACTTTTGAATCTTTGTATGTTTGGGTGATTGTACTGTCCCAGTAGCTGTAACAAAGTAAAAGAATCAAATCAACTTTTTATTCCTACAGATGTTGTTTGAATCTAATATTACATGCCTTTGTCACCAGTAATCTCCACATGAACATATCCCTCCGACAATCTGATGGAACCGGTTTTTATCTCTCAAGGACACTTCTCTGTCAAAAACCTTGGAGAAGATCTTGGCAAAGTTATGACAATCAACGCATATACGTAGGTTCTTGAAAACTCGAATGGGAATGCCATCACCAGTTGCAATCAACCCAAAAGTAAGAGCCAGTTTCTCACTATGGCCAAGCAACATCTTCTCCTTCTGCTCTTCATCCACGTCATACAACACACAGCTATGATCAGGAACGTAACCAGCTTGCTTCATTTTTATCAGTATTTCTTTCAACTTAGCCAACACCTCTTCTCTTCTTGGATGAGTACGATCATTCGCGTGGAAGTAATGCAAGGTTTGCTCGTATTGAATCCAGCTTTTTCCTGGTTCTTTTGTAACAGCGTTCCGCAACATCAAGGCTCTTAAACTGTTTACATCTTCCCATCTCCCTGCAGAGGCATACAAGTTAGAGAGAATCACGTAGTTACCCGCGTTCTCTGGTTCAATCTCAATGAGCCTACGACCTACATATTCTCCAATATCCACAGATACATGAACCCTGCAAGCTCCTAAAAGAGAACCCAAGACACCAGCAGTTGGTTCTGATGGCATTCTTTTAATAAACTCAAACGCCTCCTGAATCCTACCAGCACGGCCAAGCATATCAACGATGCAACCATAATGCTCAGTGTCAGGCTTGATCCCATAATCTCCCGCCATCATGCCATCAAATACACTTAGCCCTGTGTCCTCCATTTTCCCATGGCTGCATCCCGACAAGACAGCTAAAAGCGTAACCGAATCAGGCTTCACTCTCTTCTCATCCCTCATCAACCTAAACAGCTCAAGAACCTCTTTGCCCAAACCGTGTTTACTATACCCCACAAGCATCGCGTTCCACGAAACGGATGTCCTCTCAGGCATGTTATCGAAAAGCCTCCGAGCGTAAGAGAGGTTCCCACACTTCGAGTACATATCGATCAGAGAGTTCTGCAGAACAGCGTAGAAGGGAAGCTCACGTCTCAGAACATGGCAATGAACTTGCTTGCCATGGTCTAACAAAGCAAGTCCAGATAACGCTGTTAGAACACTAGCGTACGTCACGTAGTTCGGACTCATTCCTTGACTCAGAAGCTTCTGGAACACATGCAAAGCCTCTTCATCAAGACCTAGCTGCGCATACCCAGCGATGATAGCAGTACACGAGACAACATCTCTCTCAGGTAAACACTCAAAAACCTCGCGAGCTTCTTCGATACTACCGGCTTTGGCATACATGTCAAGAAGAGAGCTTCCCACGTAAATGTGAGAATCGTAATTCCACTTTATTATCAGTCCATGGATTTGCTTACCCACGAATGGTCCAGAAGCAGTGAGAACAGAGGCAAATGTGAAGTGATTAGGTTTCCCATCTGATCTCATCATCTCAGCAAACACAGTGAGAGCCTCTGAAGAGTGCCCGGTTTGAGAATAACGCGAGATCATAGCGGTCCAGGAAACGACGTTCTTCTCAGGCATTTCGTCGAGCACTTTGTGAGCATCTTTCAAACGATCGCATTTGCCGTAGAGGATGAGGAGACGAGATCGGAGGTAGGTAGAGGGTAAATAAAGGGTTTTGATCATGTGGGCATGGACTCTTTGGCCTTCTCTAAGAGCCCTTTTGACCACGCACGCATTCAACAATGCATCGTAATCGTGGAACGCCGTGTTAGAGCCTAAGACGGACATCTCCAGTAAAGCTTCTTGGAGACGACCGTTGGAACATAGTTGAGGGATTGGTAAGAAGGTTTGGAGAGCAGAGTTGGGGAACGACGAGAAGGATCGATGAAGTAGTTTCATTAAGTTATACATTCGACAAATACGGTCGGACTGAAAACAGTGAGCGTATGTCTTTCGAAGCATATATAGGTAAGGCTTTTTAATTTCTTTTATTTTTTCTAATTTTAGCAAATCGTTAAGATGAAACTCAGATAATCAAATTCTCAAGTTGAATGGTAATTATAACTTTCACATTTCCACCTACATGCTTGAACAAGTGATAGGACATGGTTCGAGCACCAACCTGCTTAGATCATGGACACGGTTCAAGGTGGCGATCTTGTCGACCAGCTAGACCTAACCGAGGTTTTTTCATCAGATCATATGCCAATTCCCTTATTATCTATGCAATTCGCTGATGACACTGGGGATAAGCTGAAACCAGCTGAAAAGAGTGTGCATGAACCGAAACCAGTTGAAATGAGAGTAGATGAGCTGAGTGACACTACTTTGGAGATGAGTGAGGTAAGTGACACTGAAGATGGAGCTGGTTTAACTGCTGGACGAAATAGGTCTTGTTCAACCCAAGGAAAAGTTCATAAAAGATGCAATATTGATTTGTTTCTTTCCAAATTCGACCAGCCATTTCCTCAGTCCATTTCAAGCTCATTCTCATCAAGAATACCAAGAGAGAGTCAGCAAGAAAGTCTTGGTCGTGCATGGAAAAAGAATTCAACAAAAATCATTAATTTCGGTCTTTAGTCAAAGTATTTATTTTCGGTCTTCTATGTCTTGTTTTTAGCAGATTCTTCTTTGGATTTGTACAACTTGTAATCCTATATATATGGCCTAAGAGCCACAAAATAAAGATTGTTTTTCTTTTTTTTATGAGTTTTTCTCTCTGTTTTTTGTCAAGAACACTTCATTTTGTTTCTTGGTGTGGTTCACTCCAAGTTACATACTCTTTCTCGTTGGACCGGTGCGTCACATCCGGCAACAGATCGAGATCGTCTCCTCAACAGATCTGTGAGTCATATCAGGCGTTTATCAGACACCTTGGCAGTATCATTAGACCTTCCGCAACCCATTGTGTCATCATTCAAACCATCAATTCTCCTTTCGGAGTTCATATCCCCCTTACCGGTCGAGTAGCGTTTTCTAGGGTTCATCAACAAGGAACCAGGTTTAGGTGGACATACGTTGAACCATTCTCATTGATGTTGCCATCCTCGCGTTCCCCGTTGGACAGGTTGAGTGGATGCTTGTTGAATCTATAGTGTATTTCATCTAGGTTGGTACCACAAAGGCAAAATTCGCATATTATATAGGACTTGAAATGATTTATTCCGAATAAATAAATAACGTTGCATAAGTTTAGCAATGAGATAATTGCAGAGAATGTCTCAGCTAGTACCAACAATAACAAAGACGTTCCAGGTAAAAATTCAGATAATAGTCTAATCTCAGTTTTGCCTTCAAGTTTCTAGCAAAGAATCTACACACATGGACTAAGATTCTCCCAGTCTCATTGTGCCTCTTCTTCGTTTTCTTTCTTGGATTACAATGACCAAAACCCATCCCAAGCTTATTTACATATAAATCACAACTATGCAAGTTGTTGAACGGTGTGTTGTGTTGTGTCCCTTTGTACAACTTCCACCGGGATAAATAGCCACAACATACTTATAGAATTCTTGTAATACGATGATTGCTGCTGCCTCTGGTTTCGTTTAAGCGCAAACCGCTTCCACGGCTAGTTTCTTCATCACATTTGGACATGGATCTCCACCAAACATCTCAGGTGCGACAGTTACAGAACACCAATTTTGCCCAACACAAAGCTGCAAGAGACACAACATTAAAAACAACTTACAGAACACATTCCAGAGCTCAAAACAGAACAAAATATCCATGCTTTTAAGAAACTTACTCTGTTGAAGGCATCATAGGAGTGATGAGCGTGACAGCTTCCTTGACGGTAACTACCACAAGTTCCTTCAGGTGTACCAAAGCTAGCAAACTTCACTGTGGTAATCTTCTGTCCAGGCCCACATTGCAAATGCACTTTGGGATGCAGCGGTTTGTTAACTTTTCCTGAAGAATGCAATTGGTAATTCACAAGCGTTGACTGCCATTCATAGATATCTGCACAAACACTGTCCACTTCTCTTCTGACCAATGAGATTCCGTTTGGATCTCCTCCCCATTCCTCAAAGACAACCAATAGATTGCCATTTGGTTTCAGCCACGACCTTGGGACATGGTACCATCTCTGAGAAGCCTCTCCACAGTTTCTTAAGCACTTGTTCTCGTTGAATGTTCCGGCATAAGAACACTCGCCGCAAGAACCAACTGCCTTATATGCAGGCCAGTGACGGCCCACGCTCTGCCCATTAACCCATATCTGACCTTTTCCCATGCTTCCCATGTCCACAGCCAACGGCGAATCGCCAGCTGGTGCAGAGAATGTCGTCTGAAACAAACCAACGGAGACATGTTAAACCACCAAAAACTAATATTGATGTCCATAACAGTATTGTTTTACGGAATATGAACTCAAGATGTTTACCTTGTACCAAGTAAGCGGCTGCTTTTGTGCAACATATGCACCTTCTGCCCACTCAACCGATGTGCTCCCGCTGAGTGAGTGAAGACTTAGACTCTCTCCTCTGAGACCAACCTGAATAAAGGTAATCACTAGTCAGTATAGTGACAAAAACACATACTAAGAAACAGAGGATTATATCTTTATTTTTGTACCTTGTAAGTCCATTTCTGCCAGGACAGATCTCTCCGTCCCCCATTAAGACCATTTAGATTAACTGGACCCAGAACTCCAGCATTCCATGTCTCAAAATGTGGACCCACATTCTGCATTGCATCACAACACATAGTTTAAGAACATCTCTTTGTCGAACTTAGCGGTTGGCCAATGAATAAATTAGGAAAAGGTTTGGTGCTATGGAGATCGAGGGACTAACCGGGAGACCAACAGCGATGCTTAGAATCGCAATTTTGTTGAAACCAGCTCTTAGATTCACACCTTTTCGGAATGTTATCTTAGGAGAGTCTAAGCCACCATAAGCAGATCCTGGATAAGAGACAGTCCAAAAACATGTCAAAATGTGACCAGCGGATTACTCTTTGTGATGCTTAAAACTAGTAAACAAAGCAATTACCGGATAACTGGCCATTGATGAACACATGCATAGCATGTCCAGCTGATAGAACAGTAAGAGTAGGCAAATCCCCAGTCCTTAAAAATCCCTCGTTGGGATCAATCTTAACACTGTAAAACAATAGAAAGAAACCATTTGTAAAGAAGTCAAAAATGCATTCAGAGAATTCTTCCACATTCATTCGGTGTTGATAGATTCTGAATGGATACTTACTCAGTCATGTACCACAGGTAATCCGACGTGTCTCGTGTAGTGTTGATCTGCTCCACTAATCCAACCATTGTGAAGGACTCATCAATGTAAGTTGATGGGTCTTCATTGTATGCTTGCCAAGATAATCCTCCATGAACAGGAACCTCAACCATTTTCATCCTGGAAGTTTGAGCACCAACCTACACCCAAAACCAGCATACTCTTTGTTAGTACTCACATAAAACCGAGAAGAAACATTTTACAACCATGATCCGTTACTCTTATATCTAGTCGAAGTGTATAATGGTTATTTGTACCCTGGCTGTGTTGTAAACTGTGTTTTTGCAGTCAGGGAGAATACTAATAGACCACGGAGGTAGATTGTAGTGGTTGCTCCCAAAAGAAACTTTGGCGTAAGATCTTGGATTGTAATTTGCTAAGAATGCAGAACAAGCCCCAGATTTCGATTTGTACACATGAGCCTGCACATTTACAAATGTAGATAAACTATAACAAAGTTGATCAAAGCAAAAACAATACTAACGAAAAAAAGGCTTTGAATTTAGACCTCTTGATAGTTTCCAAGGGGCATCCTCGTGGGCTCTCCTGATACTAGTGCTGGCTCACACAGCTTGATCGCTCTATGCAAATCTTTCAAGTGCCCCCACTTAGGCTGCCTTTCAAGCCCTGTTTGTATTATAACGAGGCCATCAGTTACTATCTTTAGTCAATAGAAGAAAAAAATAAGATTTAGCAAAGCTTACCATATTCGTCGAGAGGCGCGTCATAGTCATAGCTGGTTGCAATAAACGGACCACCAGCAGTTCGACCAAAATTTGTTCCACCGTGATACTGAGCAAGAAACCAGCGTATGAGAATTAAAATAGCTCAAAAAGGGATATGATTTACTTTGTGAAGATAATCAATAAACAAAAGAGCTGCAACTTTAGCCTTACCATATAGTAATTGATGAAAGATCCACCTTTTTGGATAAACCTTGCAACGGAAAAGGCCATATCTTCAGCTGGACGATAAGGAACTGGGCCTCCAAACTTTGTAAACCTGTAGAAACATTAGAGAAAACAGATTGAGATCACCGTGAAGCAATAATAGAAGAAGAGATTCACTTTTGAGTTTCTGCTTACCATCCAGTCCAGGCTTCAGTCCACATTTTGGGTTTGTAAGCCTTGTTTGGAGAGAAGTAATCGCAATAGAAGCCATTGCAAGCATTGATCTAGGCAGAGAGCAAACATAGTTTCAACAAGTTAACAAATACGCAAGGAGAAAAGAGACTGATCATTGTAATGATCCACATGTGTTATTGTCGAGGAATTGCTTAAATGATTGAATCTCATTATTTGAGACAGAAGAATGCAATAATAGTCGAAGAAAGAAAAAAAGAGCATGAAAAGAAGTGAAACACCAAAGCATGTGCAGCTTAAATGAGTACTAATATTTAATGAAATGATCTCATTAGAAATAACGAAAGATACAGCTAATGAGGAAAAAATGTTTCAGACACAAGACAAAAGAACTCTTACAATGGGGTCGGGAGCGTCGTCTTGTTTGCACATGACCCAAGGGACACCAGTGCCTAGCCCCACAGCCATTTTAGCTGCCCAGTTGGTGTAAGACCGTCCTGGTGCTCCTAGCTCATATTCCATTGGTCCATATTCATTTTCAATCTGTCACAACACATACACAGACAAAATCTCTACTTAGTCTCACTCTCAGTCTATACTAGGATTGCTAAAACACAACAAATCACTTGATAAGGTTTTTTTACCTGAGAGAGGATTATAGGACCGCCTTGGGATTCAAACAGCCTCTCAGCTTTCATCATGTTAACAATCTTTGTAGTAAACCTTTGCATTTGAGCCTTCAGAAAGAGAAAAAGTGAGTCAATATTTCTAAATGAAACAATCTCAGGAGTCAAACAAGAGTCAATGAACAAGTGTGAGTTTAAATAACTTCAAAATGAAGATAGATTAGCTTAGAAAGAAAAAAAAAACATGTCTAACCTTGAAAGGACCGTTATCTGTTCTGAAGCTAATCCCTGGAACATACTTAAGCCAAACAGGAAATCCACTGAGAATATTAAACACAAACAAACAATCATATTAGTTTTTTCTCAGGGAAATATTATTAACTTTCTATTATAAGGCTAAGAGACACGAAATGAGCTTATATAAATAGAGTTACCCGAAGTTCCATTCAGCACAGACATAAGGACCAATCCGGAGATGAAGATAAAGTCCAGATTGTTGGACCAACTTGACAAACTTAACCAAATCATAGTTGCCTTCGAAATAATACTGCAGATGAAGCCAAAAAAACATTAAAGTGGAATCCAATGAATCAGTACTTCGTTCACACACACACACAAAACAGATCCAATTAAACCAAATAAAAAGGTGAGATTTTTTACTTACTTTGCCAGGAGAAGGCTCGTGCCCATTCCAGAAAACGTAAGTCTGAATCACATCTAAACCTCCTTCTTTTGCTTTCCTTATTAGATCTGGCCACATCTACACACACACATACAATGTGGGGTTTGGAGATTACAAAACAGCCAAAGCTTAACACTTTTGGAACAGGTCTTAACTAAAAATAAAAGAACAAACCTCAGGAGTGCTTCTGGGGTAATGAATAGATCCAGAGATAAGGATTCTTCTTTTGCCATTGATGGTGATGGCTCTGCTATCGTACGAGACAGAGGCAGAGACTGAAGAGACAAGAAACCCTAGAAGGAACAGAGCAGAAGCTGCCGCCGTAGCCACATTCTTCATGGCAGACTGTTGAGGGCAAAAAAGCAATAATATTCAGTCTTCTTTAGTTGAGCCAGAGGAGATAAGAATGGTATGGTGTGGAAGCAAAAGCTTGAAGCTTTCTTTAGCTCAAACTTTTTGTAAGAGAATGGGGGAAAGAGAGAAAGAAAGATCTGTGAGGGAAAGTTTGATTCTTGGAGTGTGAAAAGATGAAAACTTGCGTTTTTTTTTTGTTCGGATGCTCAATTAGAGTTGCGTTGCAGCTTGCTTTTAAGCACTCAGCAATGTGAGAGGGTATCTCGTGGGACCTACTATTGAGAGACTTTTTGGGACCCACCATGTTTTGGCCTTTCTCATTGTTTGATTTAAAAATAGTTAAACACCAAAAGTTTATACCATTTCAATAATTCCCGGATGTTTTTATACAGTGTCATTTATGGGTTATGCAGTATATGTACAGTCTGTGACCAATAAAGAGACGAATTAATTTAATTTAATTTAAAAACACACGAATCTGCTGTTAACTAAACTTCGAACAGCTTTTCAATTAGATTATTTAAATTTTCATTATGTCGATTCTGTCTATAATTGCTGAGGCCATCGGAAAAATCGAGATTCGACGGTGCAACCTATATATGGCTGGCTGAATCAATATCTACAATTTCGTTGATATGTCGTATTCATATTAATAGATGGGAGAGCTAGCTATAATTTAGTTATCTGTTAATCTAAAACAAATACTACAAAGTCTAATTATTGTTTTTTTTGAAATATTATAAAGTCTAAATCATACTCATCAAAACACGCAAACATACACGCCATAATTGTTCTAAACCAAGCGATAAGGTGTCGAACAAAGGGAGATTTCGTGTTTGTAAAGCATCATTAAAGTTAACAACGCGATCGATTACATTGAATAGAAACCATTATTTGTCTTTGTCCTCCTCATCAGATACATAAGAACCAATAATTCGAGTTATGAAGTGGTAGTCGAGCAAACTATTTACAGATGCACGTGTACGTATGATATTATGGCAAAGAGCTAGCCGCAGTGTGAACCACTCCCGGGCATGTATGACTCATACAGTATGAGCATTGGTAGGAGACTCATATGAGCATTCGTAGGAGACTCATGTATAGTCATGCGATTTATGTGCTATATGTTATATTATGAGTGTGGACTGGCCGTCTAATAGCATGAGCAGATGAAAAGGTTGAATAGAGTCTCAATTTTTTTTTAAAACATAATAATAAGATTTTTGAAAATAAATTTATAAATTATGGTTTGTATCTTTAAATTTTTAGATTTACTACTAAATTTAGAAGTTATGACTTTAAGACTTCAATTACATAAAACTAGAGCTGTAACTTTTAAAATTACTCTATTAGATTGTTAAATATATCGTTTATCTTTTTTTAATAAGGTCCATAAATAATTTGAGACGGCACCGAGTGTGGGCTATGGAGTATATATACCTATATATAGGGTTGGGCATTTTATTCGTTAAATTTGATTCGATTCGTTATTCGTTTCGATTCGATCCGAAAATTTTGAATATCCGTAAACTTTCGAAGAAAAGCAAATACTAAAACTAAATATCCGTTAAAATCGAAGAAAATCACAAATACTAAAATTTTGGGAAGCGAATATTCGATCCGATCCGGCAATATATAAATACATGTATATCCCCTTAATATTAAAGTAGGAGCATTTTTAGAAACTAACCTTATATTCATGTGTTATTAACAAGAATGTCATTTTCTACATGACAACACCATATTCCTTCTCAGTCTCTTTAAATAAAAGTCCTCTACTTACTAGACTTATTACATTCTTTGCCATTATTCATTAATTGTAGCTTAGCATAATGTTTTAATAGTATTTCTTGGTAACGTGCACTCTCAATGTAGACGAAGGAAGTAACCGGTTATTTAGCAACATGTTTTATATCATGTTAAAACCGGTTGACATATATTATATCATTACTACTATACTTAAATGTTTTTTTACATGTGTACTCGAGATCACACTATATTAAAACCGGTTATCAAAACCAGTTTTTATTATGTGATCTTAATGAAGATGATATCAAAACTGAGTGTTGCTTTAGCTGTGTTACTTTTGGATCATTTTACGTTAACGTGTTTTATACCATATTACATATAAAACCAGAAAGAAAGTCATTTTCATATATTGACTATATCATACTATATATTATATCTCATATGAAAATAATCGATGATAATTCAATGTATACTCGAGATCCTTTGCAACGTTGATACCCATCTATCAATGCAATAAATCAGGAAATATGGCAATTATGGTATTAATTGCCATAATATAATTTTCAAATATCATAAAAGCATTGTCAACCACACAATACTTGCGTGAAAATACATGATTGATGTATAAATATTTCAAATTAGGATGAAACTGAATATGACACTAATTCCGGTTATATATGTATTCATTAATATTGCCGAATTTGGTAATGGAATTTCATCGTCGAAACCGAAACATGTATTCATATTTTTGATCGTCACTGATTGATGTTGAATTTAATTTCGTTGACTAGAATCTCAATTTGTTTCATATTTAGCACTAAATTTACTTTTGATCGTACAAATATATATCTATATATATATACATATTGTTGACTCGATCATGCAAAGCAACCACTAAAAGTTCTGCAAAGCAATCACTAATCTATTGTTTTAGTATGTTACATAATGTTCTTTTATATTGTTTTTTGTATGTTACAAGCGTTCAAAAATATTAAATTTTATAACCGTTTACTTGGAATAATATTGTGTTCCTCGCTGTTGTTTTGCTATGTTACATTTATGGTTCGTATTTATATAATGCCATTTGTATATGAATATTAATCATTTAACCTCTAATTGATTTGATAGAAGCATTGATCATGGATTATGACGCCGATTGAATCTTATCTTTTGACTGATAGAACGATACAAACTTACAAATACCATTTAATCCCTTAACTTAAGCACCAAGACTCTAAAATTAAAGAATCAACACGTCGGAACACGTCAATTTGGTTATATTCGATCAGCTTAATTTTCAAAGTTAATATTGTTTCCTATATGATAATTTCTTAGTTATAGTACTTTCCACACTTTTAAAATTGGCAGCTAAAAATAATTTCGTAGCCCAGGCAAATTTCGCAAATAATCCATGCCACTAATCTCGCGAAGTAATATATAGATTCACTCAATTATTGTAGCCTAAACCCTATTTATTACTACTATATATATCAGAGTAAATTTTCATCTACTGTATCACAACCTACAAACTTCAAAACATGTAATGACTATAAAAACATGTAAAGACTATGAGTGCTATGGATCTCATCTCTGATTTGAAGCCCAAGTTACATCTCTAACACGTATCTTCGTTTGACTATGACTTTTAACTTTCTAATATCTATAAACTAAAAGTTTTAATTTTTTAGTCTATTCATTCTGCGTATGACGCAGGTTACCACCTAGTCTTGATTATATTTAAAGTTTTTTTTTTTTCCCTTCTGATTTTTATTGATGAAACTGAAAAAACATACAAGATGAAATCCAAATGCCAGCGGATACGACTTAAAATCCCTGAAATCCCTGGAAACATAGCCCACAACAGGGGATCGCAAACCCAAACAAGTGAACAACGGGTGACATACAACAACTACTAAGATCACTAGATTAATCTTCACTCTTACATCCAAACCCGTGAACAATCCTTGGTAGTGAGAATAGAGATGATACCTATTGGCTTTGATCAGCCGGATCTCTTCCGAGAGCCAGACAAGAGAGAGTAAGCGATGCAATGGCCTTCACAACTACGACACCAGACCAAACTTACATGAACCTTCAGTTCCATGAACCAAGCCAGAACCACAATGTCTAACACCAAAAACCAACTCAAGAAGCAAACAAACGCCTTACACTAAAGCTCCCTTCTCAACTGAACCTTCATCGGAAAATCTAAAGGCCTCAACCTCTTTATAATGCTTCAACTAACAGAAGCCACCGAGGACGAGAGAGGCAAATGACAATCCGGTAGACACACTTATTCAAAGGACAGGAGAAGAGCTCATAACAGAGAGATGGAGGCGACCAGAACCATGAATCTTCTCTTCTCAAAGGTGTTAGACCTGCTCTGCTCACCACACACCACTACACCGTCAACACATGACCGCACCATCAACACACCACCGCTTAAACCGTTGCTGAAACAAAAACCAAGAGGACAAACACTAAAACCCAACAAGAACGCCTCAGATTTTCAACCTCTCTGACAAGGAACATACGACAGATGGGATAAAAAGATGAAGCACAAGCCAAGACGAAGCAAACGAACAAGGCTGACACAAAACATGACCATCTGCACCAGAAATCTAAAAGGGAAACAACTCAAGATCTGTAGATCTAACAGATTCAAACCCCAAAATTTCTAGATCTGTTAACAGACAAAAAGGAGATGATGAGAGAGGTGAAGAGAAAACGAAATACAAGAGGACGAGTCACTCCGGTGGCGGCGAGGAGCGCCCACCACCGGAGAAAGCAACGAAAGGCTGGCTGCGCAAGTTTCAATTTAGACTGGCCTTTTTATAGAAACGGAGGAAAAAGGGTTGTGTTGATAATAATTATATTTAAAGTTTTAAATGTATAAAATTTTATAATTATTATTCTAACATATGATTTGACAAATTCTATTCACATTATTACTTATATAAAAGTATTACATAAAAAGAAGAGAAATTTTTTTGACAATTATAATTTTTTTCTTAAGTTTTGTGTTATTATAATTGTTAACTAAGTTTAAAAAATTTACAAAATATGTAGATTCGCAACTTCTTTTAATTTTTATCTTTTATATCATGCAAAAAAAAATTTACAAAACAAATTTGTATCAAATTTTTAAGATTATTTGTATTAATCCAAACAGATGAGATATTCGCAAGTATTCACAAATATCCGCAAGTATTCGTAAATATCCGCAAATATCTATTTATTTTCCATATATCCGTTTTTTCGAATATTCGTATTTTACCAAGGCAAAGCAAATCGAAAAATTAGATATTCGTGACATTCAAAACAAATCACAAATACCTTCAAAAACCCTATATATATCAGCTAACAACTACGATGAAAGCTTTGACATGAACAACTACCATGAGGAAAAAAATAACAACTACGATGGAAGACTTACATTGGCACAGGTATTTTACGGAGAAATAAGTTGTAAGTTGATAATCACGCATTGAGTTACGTGGAGGAATTAAACTGAACACGAAACAAAGAACAAAAAAAAAAAAAAAAGTAGATCAATAATGAATGAAACCAAACCCGTTTAACTGCGACGACAACAACAGTTCCTGCGTTCTCGTCTCGTGTTCATTAGTTTATTCCTTTCCCACTTACAAAGTTTATCTTGCGAAATGTTGGTTTACTTCATTGGTTAGATTTTTTTTTGTTCCGGATCTTACGGAGGATCTTAAAATTAAACCTGTACTGCAGCTGTACGTAATGGGTCCTAAATTTCTAATTAATTCCTAATGCCTTTTATTAAGACAGTGATTATATAAAATAATATAGCACCAGAAAGAGAGAAGCTAACGCGAAGGCCATGTTTCTGTACTTGTGTTTATGTTAGATTTAGATCCGAGCTGTTCTCCTTAAATCTTTATTACTATCGCGTCTATAGTCAACTCTAAGAAAATGATATAGTATTTCGTAAATTTAATCTTCAAGAATTAATTGCTCCTGAAAACGTAATTTGGCCAGTTCGTCATGTTTTCAATATGTGCACGTTTGATCTTTGGACTCAAATGATTTTGAATCAATTATGCAATCTAGCTACATTAGAGAAAAGCTTTCAACCTATATCTGATCCAACTCATGGTACCTTAAATCATTGAAATACATATATACTATAAGCTCTGTTCTTTTCCTGGACGCTGACGCTGCGGCTTGCGACATAAAAATATAACGGGATTGAAAATGACACATCAGCAATAGATTAAAACAGAGAGTTGAAGGATGATAAATAATTGACGCTAACTCATCTCAACACATGTGTAGAAGACGCTGATAAATACAGCGGTGATGAAAACACGGAAAAGAGGAGTAGCGACAGTCGCGGCGGGAGCTTTATAACGATGCTGCACTTGAATTTCTTTTTTTTTGTTTGTTAATTCTGGTCGCTGTCGTCTGACGCCGGCGTCAGATAAAAGAACAGAGCTTATGTAACCGTGTAAGACTGGTGAGAGCTAGTCACTACAGATCCATTACTTGGGAGTTTCCTAATTATTATTATTTTTTACATTCCATTGGCCAATGGATCATAGGAAGGAAAAAAACGTGTGCTCTCCACAATTAGAACGTGAATGAAATTAGTTTGCCACTAAACAAGTCAGTCACAAGGAATTCGTTGTTTTCCTCTTAAATCCAATTACGTATAATCTACATATAGGTAATTAGCCATTTGACTTAGACAGTGTCTTGACTCAATTATGGCGCATAGTTCACCACCACTTGCAAAGATATTTCTATTTTATTATGATGACAAATTTAATAATTTACAGTATACATTATATTGACCGGGGGACAATCATGCATGCATGTTGCAGCTTATTGAAAATTATACGAAATGAGAATCTTGGTTCTTTCTTAGAAGAATGATTGAAATATATGTTTTTCATCTACTGTAATTCTTACAATATGAAACCCAACGTTGTTATACGTACATGCAATAAGGTAAATAATCCTTTCTGTGACTGACTAATTGCACTTAAGTCTGCAGGTTAGATATCGACGATCACACCTATTTGTGCAAACATTATCTTAGTATTGTAACTATATTCCCTTGTTGAGATAAATTGTTGTAGTTAGATTTTTATAGACCCAAATTTAAAGTTAAATGTCACACTTATGCATTTGTATGTAGTCGAGATACCTTTCAGGCTTTCACAATCGTAAATAGTATCGATAGAAACGTATACATTAACCTTATCCATATATAGCAAGGAGAGGGTCCTAAATAATTATTTTGAGAGGGTGCATTTATTTCGACGGCTTCATTGCGTATACTGTTCTGGCTAGCTCTTGATTCTTTATCATCGATTGCCTTATCCTATCTTATACGAAAGGTCTCGTTTCTTCTTTCACTTTCTCGACAAATCACATTTTAATACGATAAATTTCTCTAAAATATAACCATTACATAAAAAATACAAAGAAAAATGATTCGATTCTACGCTTTTATGAGATTGGACATTCAATACTTTCAGAAAAAATAAAATGAAACTAGAACTCGAAAAGAGAACTATTACTAAACAAATGAACGAATAATCATTTTCATCTTCTATATTATGTGGGACGTGGCAGAAACAGGTCTCATTTGAATTGTATTTACTCTTTCTATCAAAATAGTGGTGAACGAACGAGGGATTAGGATGACAAACAAGTGGGAGAAAAACGTCGGGTCCACGATAAGCGTGACACGTCAACCTTGTCGGTGGGAGCCATGAACATCTACTGGATAATGTGCAAATGTTATAGGACAGAGAAGGCATCGACGTTACAAAGAAAATGAGTGGCTATTTATGTGTAAAAGATAGGAGCTACAAAAATATGATGTGTTTTATCTTCCTTTTTGTCTGTTTGTTCCTCATTTGATTTATCTTATGCACACAAGAAAATATATTATGGATGAGACTGCCACATATTCGAATTTAAAACCATTACCATCAATCACGATCCTTTAATCTTTTTAGGGGTCCCTTGTGTGATACAACCGATACAAATTGAACAAAATATAATTCTAGCAATACGAGAATGTAATGTTCGTTTGCATGTAGCTGCAACATGCAATCTCGACCTACCATAACAACCAAATATTATTCGTTTATATGTTGAAGGATTCTACGATTAGACTGGGCGTTCGCTACAATCGATATGATTCACAAAAATATGAAAATTTATTTGATTCAGAAAATATGAAAACTGTATTTATTATTCTGATATACTATTTTCCCTTTTATTGTATCTTTGCTCGTGTCATGTAATATTAAAAAGATTTCTCGAGTAAAGAAAGATAAGGAATTTGTGATATTTTATACAAGGAATCTCATATTGATTGATTTGGTCGGTCCATTGTAATCCATTGCAATAGTTACATGTTTTCGTAGGCCGGCTAAGGGCCCTATAGTTCAAACTAGGCCTACTTAGAAAGAGAAGTCACTAATGACAACCGAATCTATCTACTGTCGCATTAAAACTACTAGATACTTGTTCGGCTTTTCGTCTTTGGATAAGGATGTTGGTGCTGTGGATTAGATGAAATGACGAGGTCACATTTAGGATACTTTATTGTGTTTATTATGGATAATATCTTTGAAGTGGAAAAATGTAATAATCGAGTAGCATTGGCTCAACTTGCAGAATTTTAAATAAAATCATGATTCAATTCTTTTTTACCGCTAGTTGCAAGTAAAGATATTATGTCTCTGATTTTTGTTTATATAATAATATCTTTGTTAGTAGTACAAGCATCATAGTTGGGATAGAAGACAAAAATGGGCATTTTGATTTGAGAACTAGCAGGAGTAGAGTTACAAATTTGTATATAATGATGTCTCTCCAGTTAACTGAACAGTAAAATGCTAAACCGGCCTACTTGATGATCCTTTAGCTTTTCCATGATCCGAGAGAGTAAACGACCTTTACTATATCTACTGCTGTGACACTTGCTCATCTACAAATTCGACAAAAAAGGAGAGTTATGATTGGTGTCGCTTTACCGTGAAAACCCATTATTTCATGATCGATGTTGATGAAGGTGACAAATTAACTCACTGAGTATAAAGGAAGGCAGGTTTGATTCTGATGACTTTGGCTTTGGCTTGGCCATTTCAATCATGATCTCAGTCGAAGAGTCGCTTGAGAATCCTAGCTTCTGCATTATTTTTTCTAATCTTTTCCCGTTCGTCAGATACAAATAACCAATCTGGAAATTAAAAACAGAGATCACGCAAAACAAGAACATGTTTTACTTTCACGCAGAGTTAGAAGAACACAGTGTAAGTTTAGTTATGGGGAAAACTCACCAGTGTCTCCAATGATGATGCTTTATTATAAACAGCAACACCTGCACGCCTTCTTGAACGAGTCCTAGCCGAGCCTAGATTCTTTCCCCACCTGAGTACATCCCTGCAGCACATACACAATTCATCAGACAGATACAATCCAACGAGAAGTGACTCAAACACACATGCGTAGCTGGATGCTGAAATAAAGGTTTTAGTGTAACTGACCTCTCTTCCTTTGTTAGGAAATCATCATCAACAAGTTTCTTCAGCAAAGCATACTGAACAAGACGATGAGAAAACGTTAACATATGCTCGAATATTAAACCTGAAACATGTATTATGATAAATGAAAAAAAAAAACTATTAATTTACTTAAGCTGATACCAATTGAAATTCTCGCAACTAGATGAACGATAGAAACCTATTAAACAAAACCATGAAACAGAACAAACACAGTTCGCTGCTTCTTCTATGACATCATACCATATGCAAACACTGGTCTGAGAAAACAAAAGAAGGTCATAAGATGACAAACCTGAGCTTCACAGCGCACCACAGCTGTAACACGATCGTTATAATCTTCAATACTAAGTGGAGGGAAAAGGAAATGCCTACGAGCATATAGCTGTAAAATAAACAAGAAGACGCTATCCCGTGAGAGAGAGTAGCACAATCTGCATTTCCCATATTAAAACAACAACAGAGTCTGGTTCCCGGCAGTGAAGAGATCACATAATAAACTAATCCTATGTACTCCCAATCAAGATGGATCAAACAAAGATTAAGGGCATGAGAGCAATGTGGACAACGAACCTCGTAAATGGAATCACCTATAAAAGCTAACGAAGCAGCATTGAAGACTGATCTTGGCTTCTCAAGCTTTGGTGGACTTGGAGACCACGTCTCATACCCCATGTAACTATCATCAACTTCCTCACTCAACTCTACACACACAACAAACACACAACCTTAGCAAAACCATATCTCCAATAGAACCAGAAAAATTGAAACTTTTGATCAGGGGTCGTCTTATCTACGCAGTTCCATTCAGAAAGTGTATACCTTTACTTTCGGGTCGCTTGAGCAAATCGTCGACGGAGATGCTGATTCGCGGAGACGGTGGAGGAGGTAGAGGCGGCGGTAAGAAAGAGCTGCCGTTAGGGGTTTTCTTCGCTTTACGAGGCGCGTTGGGGTTGTAAGGAAGTCTAGGCTGTGTATCCAAGGCAGCTCTCACGGAGAAGCTCCCCGATATAATCACCATTGAAGCTTTACTCTCTTCTTCTTCCTTTCGAGTGTCAGTTCTAACGATAAGGCGATGACGCTTCGTTAGCTTTTACGTCGTCGTATTAGTAACTTGGGCCTTATTTGGGCTTTAACTAATGGGCCTTTTTCATTATAACAACCAGGTCCGGAGGGTTTTTTGTTGATCTCTGCTCCGAAAGACAAGAATAAATAAATGGTTGCATATGAGAGACCTAAGATTTGCATTTTGTGGTCCATGAATCTCCTCTTTAGTGTAGTGTGTTACATAACTTGTCCACACACAACCGTGGACCCTCCAGAGTTTACATATGTTCTTTTGCGCATAAGTTTATAATGTTAAAAGCATTTTTCTATTTTCAACTGACAATGTTTTAGCTTTACCAGAGACTGTATACTTTTTGCTTACGTGTTTCGTATCCCGTAGTAGCTACAAATATGGGTTGGGAGTTGGGGACACATGAGCCAGCATAACTATTGAAGCAACAACGAGCTAATGATCTTCAAATGCTTGTAAGAGGAAAAAACACTAGTAAAAAAATCTGCTATAGCAACGAAAATGCTACGAACATTTCGTAGCTATACGTCCATATAGCTACGGAAAACGTAGCTTTTCATAGCAATTTCGTAGCAAGACCTCCATATAGCTACAAAAATGCTACGAAAACAACCGTAGCTATATGACTTTTTTTTACTAGTGAAAGTGAACTGGTGGTCAAGAAATAAAAATCGATTGATATACTTTATTATAGGTGCATGCGTACCGAATATAAAGATAGTATATAGTTTGAATTTGAGACACAATTCTTCTTAATGTTTGGGGTTTGGTTTCAGTCAGACTATGGTCATGTTGGCATCAAAGACTAAGGTACTTCAAAAGTTTTGATTTCTATAGTGTTTGTTCTTTTTTTTTTCTTTTTTTTTTGAACACCTATAGTGTTTGTTCATATTTAACATTTCTAGTTAACATCATATATATATATATATGCATTGCTTTATTGAAATTAACAAGATACACTTAAAGATTACAAAAAAGTATAGCACAAATTAACTAGTAGGTAGTGGTTATTTTTATCAGTTTCATAAAGAGGATAAAGGATCCTGTTCTTGGCTATCCAAAGCCCTAGATATTGTGAATCGAATGGGGCAAAATTATTCTCCAGTTGTTAACTTCAAGTGGTTCTTCACATGGAGATATGGTCCAAATGAAAACAACCCCACAACTCCCCAAAATTGTAAATAACACGTGATAAATTTATGCAAATTATTTGACTCATTAATTTTTGAATTGTTTTTTTTCCTTATTCTATTCTGTCAACTCTCAATCTTTGAGACTTTTTGGGGAAGAAAATATACAGATCTATAATTTTCAGTTTTTCTGCAAAAAAAATAAAAAAGAGAGAACAAGAATTAAATAATAGATTAAGAACTTTCATATACTTTATTCAAAAACCCTCTCGGACTTCCAAAGATGCACGACCTTAAATCAAAGGAATTCATGCAATAATTAGATATGATTAAAGCGCTAATTTGTATAGTGTCTTTCGTTTTCTCTTGATCAAAATGTATATGCAATTAAACTATTAAAGTGGTGATCACATAAAGATATCTCCCGTGTTAGGTATTTTGCTTGATTGAAAAGCGTATGAATGGCGTTTATTGATATTATAAAAGAATCACAAGTTTCCCAAATAACTAATACTATTGGAAAAACTATATAAAGTAAATAAAAAGAGAATCGCTAATTAGCCTAATTTTATTGTTTGGCATTAGTCAAAAGGTTTGATGTTAAATTACAGTTAAAAGATTGGCTTTATAGGTTCAAAGCTTGTATAATCAAAGTAGTCAAGCGGCTAAACAATCTCACTTCTTAAGATTCTAATATATTATACCAGAGTCATACATGCACAAGCTGTAAGAAAGTGAGATGGTGTGCATGTGGTCCATTCATGAGGAGATTAAATTGGCCTTAAATAAAAGTATCATGATTTTATTGCAGAGCTTCGTTTGATTGCGTCATGTGCTACATGGTTAACATATCTGCAGTCCAAAATTCGAGTATGGTTATTTGGATGCTGACCGGTCTGGCATCATAATTATATTAATTTGACTAAACTAAGCTTTAATACATCTCTATTCTCTAGTCAATAGTCATTAACATTTAAACCGGTTTCTGATCTCGTACGAATTCAAATCACCAATTCAGAAGCAAACCACATTTTTCAAAGTCTCAAGGAACCGCGTTCTGATCTGCGTACGAGATATATGTGTAGATAGGGGTGGGCAAAATATCCGTAAAATTTGATTCGATCAGTTATTCGTTTTGTTTTGATCCGAAAAAATCGGATATCTGTAACTTTACGAATCGAAGCAAATATTAAAATTCAATATCTGTAATAAAGAGAAAATCACGAATTCATTTTAAAAAAACGGATATTCGATCTGATCCATAATGTACATATTCATATATATATATATATATGTATATATAAAATTATATATAATTTTGTATATCTATATATATTTTTAGTTATTTTATCTAATAAATTAATTATTTGGTCACTAAATTTTTAAAAGTATGTAATTTTAAAATAATTTGTAATGAAAATATTATTATTTTAAATATTAAAAAAAATCTTTTTTAATATTTAAAATAATAATGAATTTTTTATTATTTTTTACCGGATTGACGGATCGAATCGGATATCCGATAAAATATACTGATTTTCCGGATATCCGTAACACCAAATATCCAGAAGATTACTGATCATATCGATTCAGAAATTCGATTATTTGTACGTGACAGATCGGATCACATATATCTTTAAAATTTCGGATATCCGCTCCGTGCCCACCCCTATGTGCACATCCAGAGCATGCATGATGCATATATCCACTACGATCATGACAAAAAGAGGTGTTAACATATACGGTGAAATAAGATATGTGGCCTAGTGGAATTTCGCACGAATGCGCACCCAAAATACCCCACAAGCCAAAAGACAATTAGCACACTTTCGATATATTCTTTATCTATACTCTTCATTTCCTTATAAAATCTCACTTCTTAGAATGTTTTTTTTTACCAACAATAATAATTAAACTTTTTGGAAAATAATTGATATTTGCGTGGCTCAAATTATGGACATACGTACCAGCTTGATAGAAACAACTTTTTCTTAGTTTTTCTTTTCTATTTTCATGTTCTAAGTAGAAAAATATTTTTTCAAGTCCATAATATCATGTCTAGTTAAAATAACTTGAATGAACTGGAAATAATCTTTAGTTAGTTAGTTAACGGTGTTAATTAACAAAAGAAGATACGGTTTCTTATATGTTTAATTTATTATACTTATTTGTTTATAAAAATATTTAAAGCAATCTCAGCATATTTTAAGGTTTTTTTTTATCCTTGCGCCATGCATGCTACATCTCTTATTCTTTTCCGACTATACTCTATTTGTGTGTTTGTGTGTTTTTGTAAGTTGCATTGCTTTGCAGGTTATATTCTAATTACGGCTATTGAGTGTAATGACGTACTATTTTACCACATCATCCCGTCTAAATTTAAATAGATAAATTAGATTTCGATCCGCACAACCGCGCAAGTGTTTGTTTTTATTTTATAAATGTATAATTAAACATTTTAAATATATAATTTATATTGAGAAATTAACATTCCTATACAAATATAACTGCTTAATTTGCACAAAATGGAAAAACACCTTTTGAACCGAGTTTTTATTTATAATGGCTGAATTACTCCTACAATAACTATAGCCGGATAACTATATTTGTAACCTATATCTAAATATTTTTAATATTTGTTTTAGTATTTTTTAATTTCTTTTCGTTTGGTAAAGATGTAGCTCTCACGTGATTATGCCATCACAGGACCACTGTTATTCGTCGCTGCATTGTTGTCATCTCGTACCATGAGCTTTATGGAGTCGCCAAAAGCGGAGCCGGGGCACCATTACGTACCACCTTCGGCTCTGTGTCGTCATGCTCGAGAGGTTGCTGACGGAGTCGAGAGAGGTGAATCAAGCGCATCAGTCACCACAACTTGATCGATTTGCAGCATACAAAACTGTAGGATCGAAGCTTGAGGACGAGGACGCCAGATCGAGCAGTTCTGGTATTCACGAACCTATTAATTCATTAAGATTTCGGGTTGTGTGAGATATGAGCTTTTCCATCCTTTGCGATTTTGGATATTTGGTCCCTGATCTTTGTGACTCTTCAATTTCATCCCAAAACTTTCAAATAAGCAGATTTTTTCATTAGTTTTGCCCCAAAACCTTAAAATATGCTGAGATTGCTTTAAATATTTTTATGGCTCTTGGTGAAAGTTATTATACATTTAGTCGACCAGTGATCAAAAAATGCAACTAACAATTATGATATCCAGATAATTGATATACACTACTCAACTTATTAGAGTTGGAGCCTATAGTGATAATCGACTACTGATAAAAAATCCAACTAAAAAAAATAGTATTCGGATAATTATTTTAGTTAGTCAACCACTAACATAATAACCGGTTAATATGTAAAATATCTGGATAAATTAGAATAGAACCATGCGAATTCACAAAAACATATGAATAAAAAAATATGTTTATTAGTCGGCTAAACTAATTTATAGACTAGAAACATTTTTGTTAGGCGTCTAAAATAATTTAAACTCTCTAATTACAAGAAACAAGGATAATAATGTCATTTTACCCTCTTTCTCTCTCCACTTATTACTGTTTTTTTCATTTTTGTAAATTTCCAAATTATTAACTAATTTTCATGCAACTCACTCATTTATATTTTAGTGCTTTATGCTGTATAACTCTATAATCTTATTGTTTTAATTTTCTTATTTGACACTATTAATATATAATGATTTGTTATATACATTAAACTTTCTATAAATAATTATTAAATACTAATATATTTTTGAGTTCAGTACAATAAATTCATAATCTGAAATAATTCAACAGAGAATCACATACAACATATGTGTTTTTTTTTTTAATTTGGACCGTTTGCATAAATACATTTTTAAAATTTTCAGTTATACTATTGAAATAATATTTGTTTAGAATAAATTATGTTTTCATATTGTATTTAAAATATAATTTAGCATCTATCATTTTAGTATAAATACATTATTTTGTTTAATTTGTTCAGTCCTAATATTTCAGTAAATTTTATACATAGCCCAGCATCTATGATATTATTTTTATAATTTTTATCGATATAGGATGTTTTGTGATGTTATGGTATTAAGTTTTCTGATTTTTTTACTAAATTAGGATTTCAAAATATTAACTATTTTCATTTTTTAGAATATTTTGTTTTTCGTGTTGCATTTCAAAAATTTATACTTTAGGACCTATCATTTTATCTTATATAAAATTTAGAATATATAATGATGTTTTTGGAATATATTTTTTTAATTGTATATTTAGTCAACAGATTTTAAAAATTACATAACTATTTTTGAGTTTGGAAGATTATATGATTTTAAAATTTTTTTGTAACTAAATTGATGCATTATTTTATAAAAACAATATTTGAAATTTTGGTAATTTTTTCATATTTTTCAAAATATTGTTATAATTGTAAATAAACAATAAATTCGTTAAATTATTTGTTATTAATATTTTAATGAATATTAAAATTTCAAAAGCATATTTTTAAATAACACATACATTAAATGTTAGTTATTAAAATTATATTGTGTCTATAATTATTTTTTTGAAATATATAGCTGGGAGATTCAAAATAAATAAAATAATAATATATAATTATTAGACAATATATTGTTTTGAGTTACAAAAATATATGTTAAGAATTTTTTTCTTGTAAAAATATTATATGATTTACAAATTTTAACTCATTTTAACAGTGGATGATATTTACTTATTTAAATGAAAGCGATTTTAAAAAATAAATTAGGTTATTTTACTAATATATATAAGTATGTTATATTTATTTCATATAGCATATTTAATTTAATACAATATAGACTATAATAAATTTTATAAAATATAGCATATAATTTTATTTAATTAACATTAATTTATAATAATAATATATTGCTATTCACGAAATTAGTTAATGTATTATTTTAAAAAAATATTTAAATTTTTGTAAGATTTTGTTAGATTTTCTCAACAGATTTTGTAGGTTTAGGATATCATTAAAGTTATGAATATATGGAGTTTTTAGTAAGTCATAATAATAATAATATTATTAAAGAATAAATAAAACATGATTTTTTAAAATAGAATAGATTTGGAAATAAAATAAAAGAATTGTCAGCCACATGATTTGTTGCCACACCGCACCATGATTAAAGTTATATAAAGAGAGCTACCAGGACAGATTCAAAGTGGAAGAAAGTCCTAAAAACAAACAACCAAAAATTTAAACACAAACCCATTCGTGTGCGTGCAGCTAAGTTAAAACATTAATGGACATTTCTTCATCACTTTTGCTCTTCTCCTTATTCCTCTTTGCCATCATCATCATCATCTTAAACAAGATCAACGGTCTCAGATCATCTTCAGCTTCAAAGACGAAACGTATTGAGAATGTTAGTACTCACAGCCACGGACCAAGGTTTCCACAAGGAAGCTTGGGATGGCCTATCCTCGGAGAAACCATCGAGTTCGTCTCTTCTGCTTACTCAGACCATCCCGAGAGTTTCATGGACAAGCGTCGACTCATGTATGAACTTTCCCCCCTCTCTTTACCCTTTAATGTTCACAGTATATTTACAAAATTTAAACCACTGGAATGTATGATATTTTTCCATTTAACGATGTTATTTTGTATAGTCTATAAATAAATATATGTTTTTATGTATGCAAAGGTATGGTAGAGTGTTTAAGTCGCATATATTTGGAACGGCAACGATCGTGTCGACGGACGCAGAAGTTAATAAAGCAGTTTTACAGAGCGACTCCACGGCATTTGTGCCGTTCTACCCTAAAACGGTGAGGGAGCTCATGGGAAAGTCGTCGATACTTCTGATAAACGGGAGTTTGCACAGAAGGTTCCATGGATTAGTAGGTTCGTTCTTAAAGTCACCACTTCTCAAAGCTCAAATCGTTAGAGACATGCACAAGTTTTTGTTGGAATCCATGGATCTATGGTCCGAGGATCAACCTGTTCTCCTCCAAGATGTCTCCAAGAATGTTAGTATACTTTTCCCTTGATTATTATTTTCATGCATTAATTTAAAAATAATTAGGGAAATCATAATGATACCACCACGGAACATTAATTTATTTTAAAGAACATGGATACAATCATTACATTTGATATAATGATTGCAAGTTTCTGCTTTTTTTTGTTTAAGAGATCTAACTATTACCCTTTTAGTTATGTTTTGACATGTGTTTAATTATTTTATTTTAACTGGTAGGTTGCATTCAAAGTACTTGCAAAGGCACTAGTAAGTGTAGAGAAAGGAGAAGAGCTAGAAGAATTAAAGGAAGAATTTGAGCAATTCATAACAGGACTCATGTCACTGCCAATTAACTTCCCTGGAACCCAACTTCATAGATCTCTCCAAGCTAAGAAGAAGATGGTGAAACAAGTTGAAAAGATCATAGAAGGAAAAGTCAAGAGAGCAAAAAACAAAGAAGAAGATGGTGTGATAGCAAAAGATGTTGTGGATGTGCTGCTTAAGGAACCAAGTGAAAATTTAACTCACAATTTGATTGCTAACAATATGATTGACATGATGATTCCTGGGCACGATTCTGTACCTGTCCTCATCACCCTGGCTGTCAAATTTCTATCCGATTCTCCTACTGCTCTTCATTTTCTAACGGTAATTAACTGAAACCATAATCAAGTTATGATAGTTTAGTTCGTTGTCCCTTCTTCTAATCAAAGCTAAATTTCTACTTTTAAAGTATAGGCGAATTTTGTTTATATATACATATATTATATCATATGATGGCAATACGTTTTTGATTGTAGTATGTACTCCAGTATAAAATCTTCTAGACATGAAAAATAAAAGATTAGATTATAGTGATAGACTTTTCTCTCTTTCACAATTGAGAGAAACAAATCACTCATTAATATAAAAGAAATTAATAATGGATTGGAAACTGATATTAACTCGTGGATATATGATTGACAAGAGAATATTATAAGATCTACTTTAAAATATTTATGATTTATCAGGAAGAAAACAAGGAGCTGAAAAGTTTGAAGGAATTGACAGGAGAGCAACTATGTTGGAATGACTATTTGTCTTTACCTTTTACACAAAAGGTATAATATATATTCTTTATTTCGCTGATATAAGTTAATTATATGTGAAAAGGTTCATTAGGTCGTTTAATAAACTTTTTTCACCAATTATCATCAGGTCATTACAGAGACACTGAGAATGGGAAATGTTATAATTGGAGTGATGCGAAAGGCAATGAAAGATATTGAAATTAAAGGGTACGTGATACCAAAAGGATGGTGCTTCTTGGCTTATCTCAGATCAGTCCATCTTGATAAACTTTACTATGAGTTTCCCTACAAATTCAATCCCTGGAGATGGCAAGTAAGAATCACTCAAATACAGTTACTAAACAGCCAAATATTTAAGACGATATATATATATTCAATTAGATCTACGTTTTTTTATAAACTAGGAAAGGGAAATGAACACGAGTAGTTTCAGTCCTTTTGGAGGTGGCCAGAGGTTGTGTCCTGGTCTTGATTTGGCCCGTCTTGAAGCTTCAATTTTCCTTCACCATCTTGTCACTCGCTTCAGGTAATCAAATAATTATATGATATTATTACAGAACTATTCATATAAATGTTGTAAATAAACTTGATGACAAAAAAAAAGAGATAAAGGTGTGGCAAGTGCTCTAGGCTTTAGACAAAAGCGGTACATTAGGATCATATAAGTCTCATCTCTTTTTGACAAGTTGGACTAAGTTATTAAAAGACAAAAGTGGAAATATGTTTCTTGAGAAAGCTTGTAGCTAGTAATTAACATTGAAATCTAAATCTAAATGATCTAAGGTTTAAGGATTTAGTATAGTAACAACCTAATAATGTTTTGGTTATGATATGCAGGTGGGTTGCTGAAGAAGATACAATTGTAAATTTTCCTACAGTGCATATGAAGAACAAACTACCCATCTGGATCAAAAGAAGATGATTGTCTTTCAATAACTAGAAAATGAAGAATCAATTTTGCATTATCAAAGTGTAAAAAAAGGTTTTAGCAAAAAAAAAGTGTTAAAAAGGTTAAAGAAGTTACAAGTCACACGAGTGTTTGAAAGTGGGAGTGAAATGAAAGTGATAGTGAGACAGAAAAGAGGACATACATGGAGTGTAGAGACAAAAGGCATTCACACGTGTGGGAGGTGACAAAACACGTGTCAACTATTTGTTGTTTTCCGTCAAAAGACATATAACGACAAAATCACAAAACCTTTATGTTTGCTGAAAGGGCTCCACGTGGATCCCAGCTGCTTATTTATTTTGTCGACATTAGAACTTCTTGTTTTTACTTTTTACTAGTACAAACTACAAAGGTGTATGATATTTTATATCACTATATATGTTCATGATACAGAATCCTAATTAATTTTCACGACTATTCCTCTTTGTATGTGTACTAGGACCATCATTACAGAGAATTTTACGAACTCTGACCAATCATTCATTTTGATATCTTCGTTTCAATTTATTATACTTATGTTTGCACATAGTCTACCAAAGATATTTTCGTTTTTTTTTTCTTCCGTGTTTTGGTTAGTTAATAGTTCTCAATATAGAAGTCGAACTAAACCTGTGAGATGTATATGCTTAATAATTCTAATTGTCAAACGGTATAGAAGTCGAACCAAACCTGTGAGATGTATATGCTTAATGATTCTAATTGTCAAACGAAACTTACGAGGTCTGCCTTCTCAATATTGAAGTAAACCTGTGAGGTCTGCTTAAAAAAGGTTAGAGCCGGAGAAGAGTTGAAGATACGTTAGCGTTTGTTGATTATGTTGAAACAGACAGCATCGATCTCTGCATCCTGATCATGTGTATATATTTTAGTCTCTCTGTGTTATTGTGTACCCATCTTATTCAATCTTTTTTTTCATTAACTGGATCAAAAATCATCAAATCATTATTTTGTAATTTCTAAAGTAGTTACCGAGTTATTGGTATGTTACCCAGTTTCTGATTTGATAAGGATTTTGAAATGATGAAAGTTCAAGGGACAACCTTTTAGCCTCCAATGATGTAGATGTTATTTATATAATGAGTAATTCCTTGTCTTCCAATAAGATAAGTTGATGTATATAACATAACAACCCACTGAAATAAATTTAAACATAACAAGATAATGAAGGGTTGTTCTCACTGAACATCACTAACAGCCAATATCATCCCACCACTACCAACCAATAATTTAATCTTTGAAACAATTTTATCCTAAGAAATCACAATAACCTTAGCGTCTAGCGGATTGGTGTGATGACAAAACTTGGGCTCATATATTGTCAGAACTGAGGCCTCACTTATGATAGGCCCATTAAATTAAGTTCATATATTTGTAAAAAGTCCAAAATCAATGAATTTGGAAAGGCGTTAAGTAGGTGGAGAGACTCCTCATGTACTTGCCGACATAACATTTGTTAAAACAGTAACTACATGCCAGAGAGACTCCTCTAGAAAGGGACCACGTGCGACCTGTAGGACAATTCAATAATGTCTTCTCACTCGGTGACTCCTGTCTGTCACCGTTACTTTATCAAAATCTTCATTAAGTTAATACCCGTTCAGTTTCAAATGAACTAAACTGTAGTTCAACATGTAATCTATCTACTAGCATAAGTTGCTGTTTCCCAAATCTAGATAATCTAATTTCAAGACGTTTGACCAGACAGTGAATCAGATCTTCACGCTAATCTATAATAATATTATCAAAACATGTTTTTTTTTGTAGAAAATAATCGCACGATTTTATTGCAAATGAAAATGTGCATCACCTAACAGTTTATAAACTCCAACAGTCTTTCATTATTTTTCCCATTCCATACTAACACTAAATAATGACAAACTACGGCGCGATTCCGACGTCGTCTCACGGTTCGCCGGTGGTGGACCTCGACTCAATCTCACGCGTCAAGCAACACATCAAAGACGGACTCGCCACGCGCCGCCCATGGAGAGTGATGTTCGACTTCCACTCCATGGGGATCCCTCGCGGCGTGTCCGACGCTTTCTCGAGAATCAAGAAGAACCTCGTCTACTTCCAGACGAACTACGCGATCGTCTTCTTGGTCGTGATCTTCTTCGGCCTCATCAAGCATCCCACGTCGCTCATCGTCTTGACCGTGTTGGTCTTTGTCTGGATCTTCCTCTACTTCCTCCGAGACGAGCCTATCAAGCTGTTTAGTTATCAGGTCGATGATAAGACGGTGTTGGTTTGTTTATCGGTGGTTACTATTGTTCTCTTGTTCTTGACCAACGCGACGCTTAATATAGCTGGTGCGTTGTTGATCGGAGCTGTGTTGGTTTTGATCCATGCGGTGGTTAGGAAGACGGAGGATCTCTTCTTGGACGAAGAGGCGGCGATGGCTGAGACTCTTGCCTGACGTCAGTGATCGTCGACTTGAACCGATTGATTGATCTCGAACTTTCATGTGTCGATTTTATTTTTGTAGTATAGTATTATATTGTTTTTTCTTGTTTTATCATTTGTTGTGTGATGATAACTTTTAATTTATTATATTGGTGTGAGTTTGGTTTTTCGGGAGTTGGGACTCTTCTCTCTCATTTGTTTTTGAGTTTTGTTTTGGGTGACGAATGTTATTACGAGTTCGAAGTCTGAAGTGTGAAATCTGAACCATTCTTAATTGTTACAAAGTTTGTTAAATAAAATATAATTCCAAGACTCAGGAATTGTTTAGTAATAATTTCATTCTCAAATATTAATGTGTTGGACTAGTCCACCGAAAACAACAAAAATCAACTGTTAACGAGTCTATCAATTTCTCGAGCGAGTGTAGGTCGTTGTTTCATTTTTCTTTGGCATGCAGAACATGCTACTTAGTAAATAGCAATTGATCACCTTTTTCATCTTATCTTTTCTCAAATTATGACTCTTTTCAACTGATTTTTTTTGTGGAAATAATTATAGTATCTAGTTACCAAAAGAAGAAGTCATCAACATTACATAAACCCCACAAAAAAAAAACATAATAGTTTTATAAACTAAAAACCAATATAAATGGATACTCCCTTTTTGCATCATGTAAAGTTTTCCAGGTCATTCATCTTTTGGTGTAAAGTTAGGAAAAGGGACCCAAACCTCACATGGGTACATTTTATTGGGCGCTTTCAAAACCCCATGAAAGTTCTCTATCAGTGAAGAAAACTAATTTAAAATCTAAAAACTCATATGAAGCCCAAAACGCACAGTGAATTCTGTATAAAGTAATAAATTAAGGCCCAATAGAAGCCCATCGGATTCCAAACGGGTATTTACATGTCAGCTCCCTTCGCCGGGCGCTTGTTACCACCGTCAACCTCGCCGCCGGCCAGAGAGAAAATGGCGGCTTATCACCAACCATACGATCCTTACTACGTCTACAATCCTCATCTTCTTCCGCAGTTAGCCGACGAACCTGGGGCGATCAACACACTCTTCGTCTCCGGCTTGCCTGACGACGTCAAGGCTCGCGAGATCCACAACCTCTTCCGTCGTCGTCCAGGATTCGAGTCTTGTCAGCTCAAGTACACTGGACGCGGCGACCAGGTTCTGTATACTTCCTCCCATTTCCACTTTCCCCCCAGAAACTCTTGTTCTTGCTGATTCCCATTTCGAGAAAAGATGTATACTTTCAATGTCTCAATTATTTGAAAGTACATTTTTTTTCGTTATGGGTGTTTTCAGGTTGTTGCATTTGCAACATTCTCGAGTCATCGTTTCGCTATGGCTGCAATGAATGAGCTAAATGTGAGCTTCACTTTGATCTGAGTTAGTGACTTAATAGTGTGTATTTGATTGTGGTGAAACCTTTGATGCAGGGTGCGAAGTTTGATCCTCAAACGGGATCGAGTCTACATATAGAAGTAGCTAGATCAAACTCTAGAAGAAAAGAAAGGCCTGGTAATGTATATATACATACTTTAACTCTGTTATCGTCTCGCTATTGAGTGATCAAAACCATTTGTGTGGACAGGAAGTGGGCCTTATGTTGTTATTGATAACAGAAACAAGGAGCCATCTAAATCTCAGGACGATCAGAGTGATGAAGGTGATAATGTTGTTCTGGTTGCCTGGCTAAGTTCATAAGTTCTTAATTGTATGTTCATGTGCCTGCTTGATCTTTTGATACCATCTAGGGGACAGTGATCCTGATGAGGCGCATGAGCCTGGAAATGGCAATTCTCCAAAGGAAAACGATAATACCAAAAGGTTGAAAAAGTTCATTTAGAGGCTTGGTTTTTTAGTCTTATATATCAGAAGCAGAAGACTATTGTATATACTGATATCTTATTGCTAATTTACAGCGAAGTGGACTCTGATCAAGATAGTAGAGCACCACCTACTGGTGTAAGTACATTCCAAATCTAATCTATCAACCAGTTGCTATCTATAGTACCATGACGATTAGGAAAATATCATTTGTTAATTCCATTTAGACTTGTTTATGGTTCAGAAGCTTATAGACATATTTATAACAGGGGCATTTGGAAAAAGCATATGAAGGAGGTTCTGGTGGTGCTCGACCATGTTCCACCTTGTTTATAGCTAATCTAGGGCCTAATTGTACAGAAGATGAACTCAAACAACTTCTGTCTAGGTAACACTACGCAATTGGCTTAAACTTAAAACATTAGAATTTCAATGTTTCTTGAAGTATCATTGCTTTTGTAGTTTCCGAAAATAGATTGATCTGTGATCCCTCCCTCTGCTTACAGATATCCTGGTTTCAATATCCTGAAAATCCGAGCAAGAGGCGGAATGCCAGTTGCATTTGCTGATTTTGAGGTACAAGTTGTTAATATATATGCTTGCATGTGATTTTTTCTTTTTTGTCTTTGCAATCTATAGACAATTACTCTCACCAATTACAGGAACTTGAACAAGCCACTTATGTCATGAATGATCTTCAAGGCAACCTCCTATCGTCTTCAGACCGAGGTGGCATGCATATAGAGTAGTCTTTCTTGCATTTTCTCAGTTACTATTAAATTTCTCATTTTCTAAGATTGTTATAAGCTAAACTAATGTCACGCTCTGGTTTTTGTTTCTTCTAGATATGCAAGATCCAAGATGAGGAAACAGTAGAAGATTCTCATAAACAGTACGCCCTCACCTCTCATCTGACAATGGGATTGACTGATTGAGAGATCATAATAAGCAAATGAAGCTGTGTTTCTTATTTGAATTATCCACTTACTATTTGTTGTCATGAAGATGGATCTGCTATGCTGACACTTCAACATATGTGTAGCCAAAATTTGCTATTAAAGATCTCTAAAATCTTGTGTTGGATATTTTCTGTGCATGCAGAGGATCTTGGATAGAGTGAATCAAGTTCTTGGTCTTGTCATGGTCCACTGAAGGTCTCATTTAATCACTGCCCCCACCAATGTCCTCGCCAGTTTTGGGGTTTTCTTCTGTATATTATTTCTTATCTATGTTCAATTTGAGAAAAATTGTTATGCGATAAGATACCCAAGGACCCAATGCATTTACTGTATTGACAGGCAAGTCAGATTCATACACCTGACTTCTCTCTCTCTCTCTCATGCAACATTATTACATTAGCAAAGACTTGCACTGTCGTGCGAGCAAGGAAAGCCTTCAGTGTTTTGTTTTTCTCTTGTTCCTCTCTCTGTCCACACTGCATAACAAATCTCTTGACCTCTTCAAACCAATAATTCAAATTCAAAAGAAGATCGAAGCTCTACTTGTTTTGTCATTTTATAATCATTTCCTTTTACCAAAAAAAATTTCAAGTTCCTTGATAACATATATAGCTAGGGCTGGAATTATTATCCGAGATCCGGATCCGATCCGAGATCCGATCCGGATCCGCTCCGAAAATAGGATATTCGGGGCGCCCGGATCCGGATCCGGATAGTAAAATGTCGGATCCGTCGAATCCGGATCCGAATCCGGATATCTAAATTTTTAGGTCCGGATATCCGGATCCGGATCCGTTGTTTTTAAAATATATTAAATTTTAAATATTATTAACAATTATAGTTCATTTATTAATATTTATACATAAAATTAGTCTTATAATATTATATTTTAATTTTAATAATATTATATGCATAAATATATTTATAAATTTTGTAAAAATATTTAATTTATGTAATATTTATAGATTTTTTTGTATTTTAAAAAATATTTTTATTTTTTTTAATTATTTTGACGGATCCGGATCCGAATCCGGATACCCGCGGATATCATGATATCTAGACGGGTATCCGGTACCCGGATATCCGGAAGACACGGATCCGGATCCGGATCCTAAAATCACGGATCCGACGGATCCGGATCCGGATCCAGATACCCCGAATATCCCGGATATCCGGATCCGTCCCACCCCTATATATAGCAACTGCTTTTTTCTTGCATCTTACCCGCTATACAAACAAAAGAGTCAGAAAAAAAAAGCTTTCTTCCCAGCTTTGGACCACATTACTGAAAACATGGGACCTTTTTTAACCCTATCAACTAAAACTTTTTTCATAAGACACTGTTATCTGATTTTACTCTCTTAATCCTTTTAGTATTGCTTGTTGTGGTTTAGCTCCAACTTCTGACCTCTTTCCCTCTCCCTTAAAGCTAGTCTTGGCGTTTCAACAGACAGCCTTTCACTGAACCTATCCGACCCAAACCCATCCTTTGTTAGCTGGCCACTGCTGTAATGATCTGCCCAGAACCGTCCGCTTCTGTTGCCTGCCTCTGAGCCTGGAGTTGAGCAGCAGTTCCCATCCATTATCATATCTCCTTCCAGTATACGCAACACCTTTAGAATTGACCAGACAATTTATTAGTCTCATCAGAAAGTTTGAATCATCATGACAATGAAGAGTGACTGCAAGGGTTTACCTGAGACATGCGTGGCCTCAAATGTGGGTCTCTACGTATGCACAGAGAAGCTGCATGAAGCATACAAATGACCTCACTTTCTACAAAACGGTCCCCAAGCTTCGGATCGATAAGTTCTTCTACCGCATATTCTTCTAGTAGCGGACGAGCCTGAGATCACAATGCAACGAGCATCAGTACTATTACTTTGCTAAATAATTCAAGATGTGAATTCATTACCCATTCAGTGAGGCATTGCTGGCCTTTCGGCATAGTAATGTCAATGGCTTTGCGGCCAGTGACTAGCTCAACTAAAACAACCCCGAACGAGTAGACATCCGCTTTCTCTGTGATCTGCCCGCTTTGAGCATACTCTGGAGCTAAATAGCTGCACAACCACAATACACTTTCCTTTAGCAAACAGTATGAAGTTTCAGGAAGAAAATTAAAGCTTAAGTTGATGTCTGTCTCACCCGAACGTTCCTATCACTCGTGTTTCTACACCTAGTTCTCCATCAGGCTGCCATCTCGCTAGACCAAAATCTCCGACCTGATAAAATTAAACAGCTGTCTTAGGACCAACGACAATATGAAACAAACATGTGTTGTCATAATGAACGACCAATACCAGTGGCTCATTATCATGAGTGATGAGGATGTTGTTAGGACGCATGTCTCTATGGACAATACAGCCAACTCTGCATTCTTCGTGAAGATACCGAAGACCTCTTGCTGCTCCAACAGCAATCTTTTGCCGTGCTGGCCATTCCAGTGTCTCCCTTTGGCGACCTGGATAAGAGCTTGATACTGAGCAAACATTCTCTCTACCAAAAGCTCAAACAGAAATGTTAGGCAGCATCATTACCGTATAGATGGGAGTCAAGTGAGCCATTGCATATGTATTCATAGACCAAGAGCCGTCTACTGTCTTCAATGCAGAAACCAATTAGCATAACGACGTTTCTATGCTGAGCACAGCTGAGAACTTCCACTTCGGAACAAAACTCCACATCTCCTTGAGAACTGGCAAGTTTGTGCTGCTTCACTGCAACTACCTGGCCTTCCGGTAGTACACCACGATGAACAGAACCATAACCACCCTCTGCCAAGAAGTTAGCCTGTGAGAACCCACCAGTTGCAAGCTCTAGCTCGGCGTATGAAAACAGCCTTGGTGGTTTCCCAAATACCGGCGCCTTGTGCTGGCAGATAGAGCAGAGAGGAGGCGGGCCAGGAGGAGCATTCCGAGAGAGTGATATTGCATCTCTCACGTTTCCACTAAACTCCGCATCCAACCTTCGACTAGACGACAGCTCAGCTTCTACATCCACCTTAGAGAACTTCTCAAGCAAAGCCTTTGTAGTGGATATTTGAGCTCTATCATCACCTTTCCATAGGCTTTCCTCGGCCTCTAAAGATGAATGGCGATGTGTGGCAATATACTCTGATATCCACGGCTGGAATCTCATACTCGTTGACGCCAATGATTGGCTTTCACTCTCTGTTTCAGAGCCGGAATCATCATTCTCCTTGATGACCAATGCTCCATCCTTCTTCATGTACCCACTCGTTCCCAAAGTGAAAAACGGTGAAGTTCCCGGGTCAGAGCTTGACACTGATGAAGTCCCGGCTTCTGTGCTTGTGAATGGTGTCCCCAGCTCTGGGCTGCTAGTAGGAGTTACAGGTAGTCCTCTGTCGGAATCTGACAGTCCTTTTGTGATCTTTGAGTCTTTTTCAGATGCTGCTTCTGGTCCGGTTGGTAAAGGAGACGCTTTCTCAGCAGCCTTCCTAGGGGATCCAACTAAGTTTAAGCGCAGAACTTTTGCCTGAGAACGCTTCATCACCACAATGTTACATTGCAATTCATCCATACACCGTTTCTCTTCGTGCTTGAGGTGTCTGTAAAACAAATCACACAGTGTAAGCTGGGAAAGTAAAATATAACTGCTCTACTAATTTTACCCAAAAACTAAAAGAAAGTGGGGTTATTACTTGTCTAGTACTACCCAGTTAGCTTGTGCTTTCTTCGACTCAGCAGCAACTGCTCCATAGGGTGATCCAGAAACAATCTTAATCTTGACATTTATCTATAGTAATCACAAACAACAACAAAAATATGAGAAAGTTTCAGGGTATCATGATAGCTAAACATGTCAGGCATGAGAGCAAAACCTTATTGGGATCATAGACATCATGAAGCTGGAGAATCATTTGGGAACACGTGTCAGTGAGATCGCTCTTTATCGCTGGAAGTGCTTCAGAATGCGGTTTCCGGTGACCACTTGCACAATCTCCAGAAAACATAGGGAAACTCCTAGTGAAACCCCAAAGTTTTCTTCCTACACAGTCATCAGAAAGTATAATTTAGATAAGACAAAACAAAACATCCAAAGGGAGATAGCAAGAACAGAAAAAGCCACGGCAAGAAATGTACCAGAGTTTTGGGAAGGGACAACAACAATGAGAGTGATGCAGTCCCCAGGCTGAACAACATGAGTCAAAGCCCAAATCAAAGCTGTCTTTGGAATCTCCCTAGAGGCTTTAACAGCAACGATAACCTTCTCAGCAGCACCATCAGATACGAGAGGCTTTTCCTGCTTCCCTCGCTTCAGTAGACGACTCATTTAAGACTCCAACCGCAGAGAGGAAGAAGAGTAATAGAAAAGTAAGAGATTGCAAAGAAAGTTTCTCGACTCTCTTTTGGTATGTGTTTTGGTATGTCTCGATTCTCAAAGGTACTGTACTTTATTGGAGAGATAAAGGCTCACAAGATTCAGGAAAAATAACAGGATTCTTCTAGCTTTGCATTATTTAGCTACTGCCCCCACCACCAAGTTAGAAATCAAGACAAGAACCAAATAAGACTCTCTCCTTGCAGATGAATACAAAACCCCACAAACTTCACAAAACGTCCTCTCCGCACTTTTTTTCTCCTTCCTCCAATGAATTCACATGAAACTTGAAATTCAAATCCAAGATCCCTAAACCTTCTTCCCTTTTGTCGAATCACTGAGTCAAAAAGCTTATTACAGCTTGGATCTGCTGACAGCAACTAACAACAAAGGAACAAAAAAGAGAGAAAAATCCTCTTGAGCAGCAGGTTCAAAATTCCACCTGTAAAATACACAAAAGAGTAATAATGAAGCAAGGAAGATTGTGATTGAAGAAACAAACAGAGAAGAAGACTCTGAAATTAAGATATGGTTAGAGAATTTAAAACCTCAAAATCCTTCGTTAAAATAATTAAAACTAGAAGAGAATGAACTTTTTTTTTAAACGAATTTCATGAGAATGATAAGGAATTTTTCCAGCGATTCAACTAATAAAAACCAAAGAGAACGGACAAGAGATTAGATACATTTTAATTATTTATCGCAAACTGCCACAAGAAGATTATTACCAGATAAATAAATAAATCAAGCTCTGTCATGAATTTCACCGCCTAATGAAAACGATTCAACCAAAATAAGAGAGAGAGACGATGGAGTGAGACCAGACGAAGAAGAAAGAACATAGGAGAGAAAATGAAATTACCAGAAGAAGCATTGATTGTTTTCTGTCTTCGAGCCTTCGTCTCTCCTTTCACTATCAAAGCACGGCTTTCACAGAACACAATATAAGAAAACAAACCGCCAAGGAGATGAAGATGTGAAAACAGTTTTTTTTAAAGGGGTTTTGGGGTTTGCCTTTTCTCTCTAGCTAGCTACCTCTAGTAATGCCTCAACTCTAGTAAGTAACAACAAAATAACTATCTTTCTAGTCATCCTATCCTAATAATGCAGAAGCAGCCCCCCTCTTTCTGCTTATTACTGTTTTCTATTGTGTCTTTTCCAATGCTGTTTTGATTTCATTAAAAAAAAAGAGCACTACAATATAATATGTTTTGCCTTTTAAACAAAATAATTAATCCTCATAAAAATGATCATGTTTGAAATTTTGAATGATTTCGGCTAAAAGTTGTGTAGTTAATCCTGGTTATGAATTTATGATTAATGTTTAAGATATCATTACGCGATAATTAGGCAATTTCAATTTTTTTAACACTTAACTGATTTTTATGAATGCTGGTTATGATATACAAGTGGAGACTTGTTACTTTAATTTAATACTGCTTTAGTTTTATCAGTTCCTAGTTGACTAAACTCCTGCATTTGGAGAAATCAAATTTTATTTTAAAGAGATATACTCTAAAAAAATAACTGAATTTTAAACTTTCTCTATTGTTCCAAATATAGGTTGATCTATAACTGTCGACTATATTAGATCAACTGGTTAGATGATTGTTCGTTTAATTCATTCTGCTGGTTAGAAATGAATAGGCCGTTGCCCTCGTTGGATATTGGAGAGACTCTGTCCCAGTTAGTTAGCTTACCCTTTGGGAAGCCTTTGGACCACCTTTATTAGTCCCTTTTTTGAATGAGCTCAATCTTAAAAGTTAAAATTCAAAAAAAAAAAAACACTAATACAAAATGAACTATAGCTTTTCGTGTGGGGTTTATAATATTTATCTCCGAAAAAAAACATTTTTTATTTCTAAAACCTTGCTTCGTTTTTTTTTTCAACAAACTTGCTTCACTTTTAGTATTACTTTTTTTTTGTGCAACTCACTGTTAGTATTACTAATAACATGAATTTGAGATTGCTTATTATTGGTTCCAAAATTGCTTGAACTGAAAGTAACCAATTTTGCTCTTTATTGCTTTTCTCCTTTATCAGAAGTTAGTACTAGTATATTATATACGTATAAGTTATAACGACTCTTTAGTTTGAATTTAAATTTTTGTAGCTTTGTGACCATCTTTCAGATCTCCTAAACACTCTCTCGATGACAGACCTCGGGAAACGTATCGACGTCATTATACATGCCAGATTTGAATCAAATGCAGTCTCCATCTCCTAAACGTGGTTTTCTAAACAAGTACGTAGTCACAGCCGACAAGCCTGTCTGGTTAAGTTTTGATTAAACAGTACGTCGACCCAATAGTATACTCCTTACGAACCATTCAAAAATTAAACGAGGCAATATTTATTCTTTAAACAAAATATAACAAATTTCTTTTTGAAAAAGAACAGTGATTGGCTTTTGCGTGAATTCAAGTGGATTATATAGAAAATAAGGAAGGTTAATTTAGATCTATACTAATGTGTAAGAGACAAAATAAAAAAAGGAAATGGTCCAAAATATGTGTAAGTATTGAACAGAGCACAATCACAGGTAGTTCGGGGTCGAGTGTCATGTAGTAAACCATCGTGGGTCCGTCCAGCCGAACCACCCCTCTAATCATTACTACCTTTCTAAAATTACTAGTGTCCTTATTACAAAATTTTCAAAAATTATAGTAGTATGAAATTCTTGAGATCATGTGGTCCTCCACAACAAAACTTCCACAACGCATGATCCCACGATATCTCTGGATAAGTTTCTTCAACATCTGATTTATAATTTATTATTCTAAACTTCTAATGATCCGTGGGAACATGTAAATACCCTTTTGGACTCCAAATGCTTTTGATAGGATATCACAGTATTAGTTTGTTGTTTGATTCGTATGTGTATTGATTGTATGAGAGGATTAGTGTTTTAAAAAAAAAGAGGATTAGTGTATACGGGTCACTGTGATGTTCATTGACATTAGCTCTGTCACCGTCACGGGACACATCATCAACGGCGGCCAATGCCGTCACTGCTTCGGTCAGTCTCCTCCTGTCACGGTCACGCTACCACTCACATATTACTAGTATATTTTTTAATGTTTTTGTGGAAGTATAGATGCTATTGCCAAAGTTTAAGCAAAAAAAAGTATAGACGTTATTGTCTAATAGAGTAATATTTAAACAACTATAGACATTATTGTATAATTCATGAACTAATAATAATAAGAATGAGAAAAATACCTCTACAGAAACGACAACGTCATTTAGCTCGAGGTAGGTGCCGGCATGAGTATGTATGATTTACGCAAAGACAAATAACTTTATTAATCTCATTACAATAATTAGTCGCCGGTTTTTACTTTTTAGCTTTTACTAAACTAGCAGCATAGTAAAGAACAGAAATTTTTATACAGTACTCTCTAGTAAGTAAGTAAAAAACAAACTTATTTGATTTTGTTTTGATACAGAAAAAGTCTGCTTAACCCACTTTTCAAAGCAGTACATTGTCTCTTGTTCCTCGAGTCCTCGACTTACATTATAAATACATAATTAAGTAATGAAGTTTGTGCGGTGATATTGTCCGTAATGACATAGCAACTTTTTGCAATATGGTTTAATTAAATAAACTGCATCGTGCGGGGAATTTTTTCATTAAGAAATTACATGCACGTCTTAATAAGACGTAAGACATCGCTTGGTCGTATTCGCTATTATATTGTATTGTCTACTTAATTAACCGATCGTACATAAGTTGTTTAGAGACAATGACCCTAAATTTAATCGCCTAGCTCGTAACCTATGTTGCTAGCGACCCATCAGTTGTATTGGGACACTAATAAGTTTAATGTATTTTTGCAACCCACGGAGATACTCAAGCAACCAGGATTCTGTAATTGTGTATTTTCACTTTTCATAATGATACTGGTACAGTGAATTGTCTCTTCCGTCATTAAAACTGTGTTTTTGTTCTTCTTTCAAGGTTGCGTATTAATTTTACTTATGGGTTCTTCAATTCCGAGGACAAAATTGCATTTAAATTCTTCCGAACGGTAACATACATTTATTATCATTTTGAATAAGAACCAATAAATAAGAAGGAATGAAAGTGTAATTAACTCTTGTACCAGGTACTTCCACAGTTAATTTTCGGGTCGTCATATACTAATATGGTAAGAACATCTATTTTACCCATATTCAAAAAAATAAAGAGAACCAGTATTTAGACCACTGAAAAACAAAAAAGGAAATTTTTAAACAACAATTTTCATACTAAAAGCATGTAGATCAAAGAATTCTCTTAAAAAGTTAAAAAATAGAGATTAAAAATAATTCTCAGAAGAAAACCTCTGAAAAACTTCATTTTTCTATTGATTCCGTTTTTATTTCAAAACCAAAACTGAATTATATATTAAAATAATCTTGAAATATATTTTATTTTGTTGTTTAGTAACCTTATAGAGTTTCTCATGGATATGCTTTATAACATGGTTCAGTACCGTCACGATTTACTTACACACACGTTAACGTGGCCTGATAGATCATGATGTAAAACTACTTTAAGAAATAAGAAACGTAAAATGATGGTCTACTACATGCCATTTCCGAGCTTCTACTTGCTGCAGCTACTTTGTTCTTTACCCAATCAGGTCCAAAGTGTACAACTATTAGCATGAAAAAGGCATCTTACTCAACAGTCACTACAATTATGCTCTCAACTTCCGCACATGATAATAATTATACTTCACACAAGTATCTGCATAAACACACCTGGTCCAGTCCAATCATCATATAAGATTTATGCGTGTAGGTGTATGAACACAAATGATTCCAATGTTCTAATTAAAGTCCAAGAGTTTTACCCGTTGTGATTTAACTTTATAATTTAGTTGTATTACTTCCAAAATTCTGAAGGAGATTGACCGTAACATGGATAAGATTTAAGATCTTTATGTCTGATTTCTCCCAGAATTGGGATCACAAGATAAATGACATGTGAGTGGAGAGATATGGAAGGGCCATAATACGAATCGAATCGGATCGAGATGTCATTTTTTAATAATGTGGTGAAGTGAAGAGACAATGACCCTACGTTATTAAATTTGCGTGCCCTCTTTATCTTCAACATTACACCACTTTGTGTATGATGGGCCGGTTTGGTTCATTCGTTCATCTATATGGTAAATAGTATCTACTATATTTTTGCAACAACCAATATCCCAATAAGGATAACAATATGTAGTTTGAATTTGAAACCTACCAATGGGAGAATTCAAGATCTACAACGAAGATCAATAAATTCTACTATTCTAGGCCTTCGAGAAATATACAAATATTTTAAAATTTGATTTTAGTATATCTAGTTCGTAAATGATATGGATGTAGTTTTTCTAGTCAAAGAATACGTGTCGAACATTTGCTAGTATTGTCAGTTGATGATACGAAGTATACAAATACAAAGCACTGTCACTTGGTTGAGAATAGTTCTGATGAAACCAGATACAGGACACAAGTTTGGTCTAGTCATTTACAAATCTATTGGGCCTAAAAGAAAAAAGTGTTGCCCAAGGGCCTATGTTCATATTAAATCGGCCCTGAGAGAGATCTCTCCACTCCATCTTCTTTTACACACTCTCCTCCACTCCATCTTCTTTTATTTGCTCCAATTGTGAAGATGTCGACAAGCATTTTACTAGCTTGGAAATTTTTGCTAAAAGAACGAACCACCATGGAAGTAAAGCTGATTGGAACGGATTGTGGAGTTGGAGAAAATGGAAGTGCTATTAAAGAAGATTGATGCTAAGAAAAAGAAACCTCGAAGATGTCTATGCTTATATATAAGAAGCGTCTTGAACACAAGACAACAACTTGGTTTGGATCCGTAATTCTAAAAATCAACGATCCAAAAAAGGTTCACTGCAGGACCCGTGTTGTTGCTAGTCAATAATAACGCATTCTTCCCTTACACCGCCACCAACAAAAGATTTTCAGTTTCTTTCTCTTTTTCAGAATTTTTGTAACTCTACTTATCAAGAGAGAGGTTCAGATTCTTTACTAACCCCCATCACATAGTGGCTACTTTGCCTCTGCTCGTTTATTATTTTTGGGGCCTTTCTAAAAGGTCTCTGAAACTGTGTATGCAAACAATGAAACAGAGAATCAATGTTTTCTAGCAAAACAGCAATTCTCTTCAGCTTTATGATCTTCGTCTGAGTATGTTTGGCTAACCCTTTAGATACTCGTGCGTCATAGCTTGGGTTTTTTTTCAAACTTTCCCTGCTTCTAAGAATTTTTTCCTTCTTTTCACACAAAAAGATCACACTTGGTGTCGCAGACCGAAGGTCACTGCTTCACCAACGTTGTTTGTGTCCATATAAGCCGAAGACAAAGTGGCCGAAGACAAAGTGGAGGTTATTGGTTCTAGTAATTTAATGGATTTATAAATTCTCTTTATATTTAGAAATCTTCCATAAATCTAATGATTTATAAATCAAACAAGTGGATTTGAGAATTATGGATATGAATTTCAAAATCAAAGTATATGAATTGTTATAACGACAATTAATGAATTTGTAATTATAAGAGAATATCACGTTCTCTCTGACCACAACTTCCGAAAACATAATGAATTTGTAACTATAAGAGAATATCACGTTCTCTCTGACCACAACTTCCGAAAACATGGGTCGTTAGAAAATTATCAACGGTATAACGACAATGTAAAGAGGATAACAAACTTATTCCTTACTATGTTGTCAGAAAATTTGATCAAAAGTTTTTCAGAAAAAAGAAAAATTTCCAACGAAACAGATTAACTTGGTATCTTCTCAGAAATCTCATTAAAATATTCTCAGAACTTATCGATAACTACATCTTCTCGTTAACTGGTCAGAAATCTCGACGGAACTTGTCAAAACAGAGCATGTTACAACGTGTTGCCAAACAAATCTACTTAACGTCTCAAGCAAACCTTTAATAAAACCATAACCGACGAACTTCCTCTTATACACACAGCACACAGAGCATCTAACTCATTTTTATTATATTCTGATTGATATTCTGACAAGTTCATTGAGTCGATTCAGAACATCCTTCATTAAGAGTATGATCAAGAATCAGGAGCTTTGGGGTGTGTCTCATGCTCATCCTCCGACCAATATAGGCATGAAAACGAATTCCGTGGATTTGCAGGATGAAAACGAATCGTCTACAATATGAATTTGTCTCGAGTCGGAGAAAAACGTACCATTGCTTATGGTAGTCTGACTATATGAGATATTGACAAGTTCAACCTGCACTAATATTTGTGAACTTGTCCAAACGTAAGATAAATTGAAAAAAACTAATAATACAAATCCAGTCAAAATAACAAGGTTCAATTCAATATTTGTTTCTTTGTATTTTTACTTTAAAAATCCACTCAAATCAAATTACAAATCAAATCCATAAACAAATCTTTGCCATTGAATAACACTTGATTTGAAAATCTGTTTAAAAATCATAAAACCAATAACACTAGATTTGAATATGGATTTTTAAATTATAGAACCAATAACACTGAATTTTGCTTAGATTTATAAATCCATTAAAATACATAAACCAATAACACCCTCTAATACTTGTTCCACGTCTTCTTTCTTACCCCAGTTACTACTTTTACTTAATAAATTTAGGAAAATTAAAAATGCTTTATGGTACATAAAATATACAAATTTTTATCTAACGTTTACTAATGAAAATTATATTATTATTTTGGTTTAATTGCTTTTTAAACGAATCATTTTCAGCTGAGGAGTCTTTTCTTAAAACCTTTATAATATGTAGCAACAAAAATATATGGGAGATTTTGAAAAATACCCTACTCCCTCCGTTCCACAATATAAGATGTTTTAGAGACATTTTGATGTTTCAAAATATAAGATGTTTTGATATTTTTAAGGTAATTTAAATTTATTGCAAGTTGGTTAACCAATAGTAGTTTATTACATTATTTATGATTGGTTGGTTATTTTTTAATTTATACTAGATTCTGACCCGTCCTTTTGAAGGGCGGATATATTTTTGTTTTATTTTTTTTGAAAAATTATTTTTATATTTGTTTTTTAATAATATGTGTATTTAATATTAATCAGATTAAATTTAATTTTTGATAATTATATTAAATATGTTAAGTTGCATAATTAGACATTTGTGTCATATACATTTAAGAAATTATTTTTACACTTTTTTCCTAAAGTTTGCAACATATTATATTTTTTTATATTAGACTTAACCTATATACTTGAACTGTTCTTAAATTGTTATACCCGAAAACCAAAATCAAACCCAACCGGTATCGAAAACCAAACAATTTTTTTGAAAATGTTTGAAAAATTAAATATTAATATATTATGCTAAATAAAATCAAATTTAATAAATATTTTTTAATCAGATAACCTATTTAGAATCCGTTAAACAAATGAGTTTATATAAATATTTATTTCTATTAAAAATCCACTTTAACCTTGTTAAACCTTATTTTAAGATCATGTATTTTGTTAATTGACAAAATTTATGTCTGTATAGAATATTTAAAATTTGAATAAATTTTCATAATTTCTAGAATGATGCTGTTTTAATATCCAAAACAATATATTATATGCTTTGGGCAAGATTATTTTGTTGATAATTTTATATAATAAACATTATAAATATAAACATTTGAATAATTTATATTTTTAATTTTTTCATTTCTTACAAATTTTACATCAAACTTGTGTACATGATATAGGTAACATAAATTTTAGTTTTATGAAAAAATTCTAACCCGTACTGTAGACAAATAATTTAACTTACATTAGATGCTGGTATGTATTACAACAAAAGGATTTGGTATATACACTAAAAAGAAATAATTTCTATTTATATATTTGTAACTGTTGACTTGAGTGAAATGGGTCCCGAAACATATGGAAAAGTGGAAGTTTTTTTTTCCATCAAGTTTTTTAATAAAAGATAACGGGCCGAAGCCCAAACAAATTACAAAGCCCACAACAAATCGGGCATCCAACCAACACTCAACTGGGCCTAAAGTCCACGATGAGAAAACCCTAGCATCTAGACGCAGATCGACGATGGTCTCCTTGCAGATCGGCTTTGAGAGAAGAACGGCCACGTGTTACCAACCTCGCCGTCGAGGGACACATGACGCAAGGGCCGTCGCGTCGTCACCGCTACTCGCCAGACCGGAAATTCAAACCTCAAAACATCAGGCCACACCAGATCTCAAACCTCCACAACTCTTCACCGCGAACGCGTGCAATCTCATGGGTGATCCAAAACAAGATTTACTTTCTCTCTCTTCTTTCTGTCTGGTCTGAAAACTATTCTTCAACCTTTTAAATGATGATGGAAAAGTGGAAGTTACAACATTATTTTATTAGTAGAAAAGCAGTTATGGTTAATACAATTTGCGTTGTATAATGAACAGTTTATAGAAAATGTAGATTGAAAATAAAAGTTGGACTAAACCTATATCAATAGGTCATGTTCCTTTTTTAATAGTATTGATTATTTAATAATATTGTTCATTAAAAAGTAAGTTTCTTAATTCTTGTACATTCAAGCAAAACATCTTATATTATGAAATAGAGGGAGTATTTAAATTTCAAATTTTGAAAACTACATTATATTTTATTATTTTTGAAAACTATATCTTCTTTGTTGTGAAAAAGACTATTATATCCTAAATAAAATAAAAGAAAATATATAATATTCAATTGTTCTGATAAACAAATGATAGAATATAAAAATCCCTAGAATATATCTCGCATACGCTTTATAAAATCCTACTAAACATTGAAATATCACATAAAACAAATCAAATTTGGGATTCGCAATCTTTGGAGTTTTGCTTTCATCTTGGCTAATAAGTTTATTTTATAAAACTCACATACAAAGAAGAACAATCATTTAACAAATTACAATACTTGTGTGGAAGCACTTTAGCCTACTGGTTAAGGTTTAAAGGTTTCTACACCCAGGTCTGGGGTTCGAACCCCAGACTATGCAATTTCTTGCAGATTATAGGAAATCCAGGTTTCAAGTCTCGGAGAGAGCGGTTGTCGAATCGTCTATGTAATCTTTCTCATATCATAATTGTAATATCATAATAAATCCGGTAGAGCGTAATTTCACACGACTGATTGGGTGACTACTGGCTGGGCTCAATATTTCATTTGCTTTGGTTGCTTGATGCTACACGTGACTTGGTGGACTCAATATTTCATTTGCTTTGGTTGCTTGATGCTACACGTGACTTGGTTTTTTCAAACAAGACATTTTTTATGTATTCGGGTGGATCATAGAAAACTTTATGGCATAATATTTGTATAGTCTTAGAATACATGATCCCAAAAATGAAAATAAATTAAATTTGTTTAATTTCATGCGGCTATTTTTTGTGTCATTGTTTTGTTTTCTCTTATATGTGCAGTCTGGTTCATTGAAAAACAGAAGACATTGTTAGCCTAAAACAAACATTCAACAACAAAATTTAAAATGCCTCCACCATACAAAAAAAGAAAACATATTGTTAAAAGTATTAACAGATAAAATTAAAATAAGATCTTTTGAATAATAGCATGATACATGATCGGGAACTATTTAATATAAATAGTGAAGTAACTATTTATAGATATAAGTAATAGGGATAGTTTAGAACATTAGTTTAAAATAAAGTGTAATTTTCAAAAATCAAAAGTATAAGCGTAGTTTTCAAATTGTATTCACATATCATGCTATTTTTCCAAATTTTCCCAAAATATATTTTCTTGATATATAAGATTAAATAGCAACTTTGAAGGAACTGTGTAGCTAAATTTGGAAATACAGTACAATACCAAATCTTTCGATTCACAATTCAAACACAATAGAGTCGTTCAATTTCAAATACATATTTATCAATAAATTTCAAGACACAGTTCGGCCATAGCTTAAAGATGCAAGGTAGAGATTCTTTCCCCATTTTTCCTGCATTAGATAAAAACACACAAAACATAACATCTCAGGTATTGTTAATGGGAAGGGAGAACCAAAAACAAAAACAAAACAAAAAAGTCTCAGAGATTTAAGCAAGCTTTACTCACCTTGACATGTGTGCTAGGGAACTGAGATGTACGCAATGTCTCTTGTGTCTCGTCAGCCAGCCTACGCCGTGGTATGCTTAGAATTAGAGCAGCCTGATCTGTTGTTGCTGCTGTTGATGTAATTCTGTATCCACCATCCCAACGCCTATGCACGCCTTCACTCGGATACAGAAAATCCAGTTCCACAACCTACAGAGAGAGAGAGAGTGAAAATGGAGAATTTATTAATCAGAAATCAATATGGTAAACCGAAGGAAGAGGAAGAAGAAGACATCTCATGAAGACAAAAGTCCTAACCTGTTCACTGTAGCCAGAATTGCGGGACATAACAACACCCCATCGGCTCCCAGCTGTTGCCATAGAGGTTACATGAAAGCCCTCTCTCCACTTCTTGTTTATCCACTTGAATGGGAATGAATCGCTTACTTTGTAAGACTGCTGTGTATACTGTGTACCTTCAAACCCCCAATTTTAAACACAACGTAGAATAAGCCATAATGGAGAAAGTCGATAAAAGTTTTCATGAAAGCAGGAGAAAAGTATATACCTTTTGACATGACAACTAAGGAGCTTCCATCGGTTGCACCGGCAATAGAACTAATGTAGTAATTCTTCTCCCACTGTTCCATTATCCATTCCTGAGACAGAACAGAGATTACTCTCACATAATATTATCTTGACATAACAGGTACCTAAGAATAATCAGCAGAGAAACACTGGACCAACCTTATGCAAGAAGACAGGAGAAAGTTCGTAGACTTGGTTCGTGAAGCCGGTTCCAGCATCCATTATTAATGCCCATAGATTCGAACATGATGATACACAGCTTATTAACAAACCATCTGCTGTACCTCTCTCAATATGCTGTGCTAGCCTTGTATTAGCTACATTATAATGGTACCTGGTTGCACAAGTAGACTGTTAGTCTCAAATTGTTTTTACTGTAGACACATTGAAGCAAAGAATCGAAGTCACAAACGCAGTTCATAGTTAATTAAACTGGGCTGTATAATTAACTATGAACTTTTTTATTACCTCTGCTTCATTGGTTGTCTGGCATTGTAAATCGATATCCATTGTGTTGCAGGGACTCCTAGACGGACTTTTTTCCTAGGGGCATCTTCTTCTTCTTCCCCAATGCTCAACCTACCTCTCTTCTGTCCAACTTGAAAAATGATCTAGCACAAAAAAAAAGACATCAAACAACAACTCCAAGGTGACAACTTAATAGGAAAGATAGTAAAAATGTACATCATGAAATCGTCACCTTTTGAGCACCCTCTGTGTTAATAGGCCTAATTGCCGGGTTTTCCCCCAGGAGTTCTTGAAACAGAGATACTAACTTCCCATAGTTAGGTTCCTCGTCAAATTTCATATTTACCACGATCTCAAGAAATTGCTTGAAAGGAGGGGGACAGAAACAACAAAGCATATCCGGCGATGTTGCCATCTTCTTTTTGCAAACGAGGAATGACTTGTTATCTCCCTGAAAATTGAGCAAGAGAAAGGATTAGTAGAGAAAGAAGGATGCTAACAACATCATTCTAAAAAAAAAAACAAAAAGATAGTTCTGCAGTACCTGGTATCCTTGCCATGGCAATCTACCTCGGTGAAGGAAGATCAGTGTATATGCCAATGATTCGAGATCATCCCTTCTGCTAGCAGTTCTCCCCAAGTGAGCATGTGCACTTGCGTATCTAACTGTCCCCCTACAAAAAATTAAGCAGAGAAATATTCAAGAAAAGAGCAAGAGTGAATACAAAATTAGAACTAAGTAACAGTTGGAACATTATTACCTAAACATATCTGGACGTTGGTCATATTCAACATGCTGTCCGCTACCACCTCCTTCTCTCCACTTTGTTGCTATAAATTTAGTTAAAAAGATGAGAGAGGTAAATAAGTACCTGGAAAAAACCACAGAGATATTGAAATCAACCAACCTAGTCCCAAATCAACAAGAAACAGCTTTTTCTCTTGAGACGTTGAAGGCTGCCCGAGTAAGAAATTTTCTGGCTTAACATCCCCATGCACATAACTGAAAGCAAAGCAAACCATGACTTGTTAGGCTAGTTAGCAGAGATGAAACATAAAAACTTAAAGATACCGAAGCTCAAAATAGATATAAGAAGGAACCTTGAGCAACCAAGATAAATAGAAAAAAGGTTAAAAGTACAAACCCTTTCGCATGCATCTTTTCAAGGATGGACAGTGATTCAACTGCAATGCAAGCTACCATTTCCGAGGACATTCTGCAAAGGTAAGGGGGAAAGTATTGTTAGGATTTTTAAAAGCGAAGTGCTAATGTCCCAATTATCACTTAAAAAAAACAGGGAGCAACAACACATTTCATGTCGCATTCCCAAACGAAACCAAATAAACTTTAAATATGGATACTATAATAAATTATGAATGAAGAGATAAGAACAATCAAAGGTTGTGTAGTGCAGGACTCACGCTTGCCCTGAAGTATTCCATATATCCCACAAGCTAGGCCCGAGTATGTCCATAACCTAAGGTAAAAAAAAAAGCATCAACAATTAATCATACTGCACGAGAAAAGCAGAAAGGAGAGAAGAGAAGGGAGGGATCCAGTACCATAATATAGTAGTCTCCTTGTCTCCCTTTGTAATGTACTCTAGGGACTCCATGGCTGCCACCCAACGTACTGATCACAATAAAATAAAAATGTTAATTTTCAAACATATCTTTTCTAAAAATAGTAAGAAAAACTGAGTGAATAGAACACTCACTTGTACACCTGCCACTCATGAGGAGGACCATAGTTGCAACCCTTGCTGCTTCGATGCTCAAACTTCAGAGCAACCTACAAAAGAAATGTGAGACAATGTTTAACACGATTACACGAATAACACGATCCTTGTCGGAAGGCAGACCGAGTTACATTACCTCCAAGATGCTAGCTCCTGCACCACGATCATTACCACCACTAATACGACGCCCTACGAATACTTGACCAAAACCACCCTTCCCCAGCTTCCTCTCAACCTTATAAATCGGTGATCCTCCAACTTGGACCTGATAAAAAAGAGACAGAAACATTAGTCATTATTACACCAAAACTATGCAGAAAAATCATTAAAAAAAGTTTTACCCTTTCAGGGAAAGGAGCAGTGTTTCCTTCTTCTTCCTGTGCAGCCGCCTTGTTGGAGCCACCACTATCGTTACCAATCGCCATAACTTTCTTCTCTTCTTCTTCTTCTTCTTCTTCACCCTTCTCGATATCTCTAACCGGATTCTCCTGAAGGATTACCTTATCTTCCTCTTTCAATCTCCTCGCCGCCAATCTCGTCCTCGGCCTCTCTGTAACTCCGACGGCAACCACTTTCCGTGTTTTTCCGTTGCTCTTCCTCTGATTCTTATCCGTAGGCTGTTGATTCAGAGCTACAGGGTCGGTGACACGGTTACGGCGGACTCCACGGCGAAGCTCAGGCATAGCTCAAACCCCCCATGCAATCGAGACGGGACACCAAGAGCCCGATCATTATATTCCTCCCAAAACCAAGGTCTTGCTCATTTCGGATTTGGAAAGCGGTTTGATGTATGATCGGAGATCGGTTTTTCCGGTGAGAAAATTTTGATTTTGGGCGATTAGGGTTCGCCGGTGAAGTTTGCTATGACGATAATAAAAAAAGTTATGGAGAGAAACGATGTAGAAATGCGGTCTTTATGCCACGTCAGATATTAAGAAATTTCCTTTGGGAAAGAAACAAACAAAAAAAAAAATTAAGAAATTTCCTTTTTTATCAATAAAAAGATCAATTTTCCTTTTATGAGAAACAAATTAGTAACGCGAATGAATGTATAAATAATAGTCCGTAAGTTTTAGAGAGAAGTTTCTCTTTCTAAAATCCTCTCTTTTGAGCTTAAGTCTCTCCATCCTTTAGAGTCTTTGACTTCTTAAAGAATTGGAGCTTTGATTAGGATAAACTTTTCCTCTTTCCCCGATCTAAAGTTTTTTAGGTCCTTTTTAACTTATTCCACTGAAATTCTTTACTTCTCTTCTGGGTTTCCTTTGACGTTCTTATCTTTCCCAGGAGAAAAAAAAAAAAAAGAAAAAAGAAAAAAAAAAAAAAAACCCAAACAAACAAAGAACATAGGCAACGGTTCAACCGGCCATGTCTTCTGCTCTTGATAAAGCTCTTCTGGCCATGTCGTTAGAAGAAGAAGAAATACCTTTCGACCTTCCGGATCTTCCTCAATACAGCTCTTGTCAAAACAACTCGATCAGTTTGATAGGAAGAATTCTTAATCCTGATTGTCAGAAGGTATCAAACCTGATTCGAGATATGCCCCGTAAGTGGCAAAAGTTTGATCGTGTTCGGGGTATAGCGTTATCTCCGGAGAGATTTCAATTCATCTTCAAGTATGAACATGATCTGTTGGAGGTTTATGAGAAGGGAGTTCACTCGTTCAATGATTGGACTTTGGCTATCGAAAGATGGGTTGAAAGGCCACCGCCAGATTATCTCAATTTCATTAACATCTGGGTTCGTCTGCGTAATATCCCGGTCAATCATTATACGGCTAAAGCGATTGAAGCTCTGGGTGATTTGGTTGGACGAGTTGTGGTAGTCGCCTTCGATCCTTCTAAACCTCGTATAAATGATTATGAAAGAGTCTTGGTTCGATTTGATGTCTCCAGACCTCTATACAAATCAAGGATCGTTAATCTTCCAGGCGGTGAGCAAACTACTATCTCTTATGAGTACGAAAGGATTCATAAAAGATGTTACCACTGTCAACGTTTAACACATGAGCAAATGGTTTGTCCCTTCAAGCTTCGAGATTTGCAAAAGAGTTCAGAACAGAGTAATATCTTATATAAAGGATTGAAGACATCGCAAGATAAGGTATTAAAAGAATCTGATCCTCTTTTTGGTGTTTTAGAAGAAAATCAGGTTGGGATTAATCCAGCTACTGGAAGGCCGAGAATTGCAAAGGAGGTTCTTGATGGTATGAGACAGTATCTTCTTACTGCTTCAGGTCCTGAAAAGATAATCAGAGAACTTAGGGTCAAGGCTTCTTTGGAGGATATTGGAAATGATCCTATGGCTCAAAAAGCTTTTCTCAGTCTGGAAACATTACCTTTGATAACGTCTGATATTGACAAAGGAAAAGGCCCAGTTTTTGAATATCAGAAAGCAACACCGGCGGAGTTTCCTGATTCAGTTCCGGGTTATCATACTAAGCTTCTTGAGTCTGCCATTCAAGCTGGACGAAACAAGAACGAGTTCCCAATTCCAGAATTCTTCTATTCTGAAGGTTCAGCGAATAGCAGCTATGATAATTCAAGGTCTTATTTGGAATTCTCCTCAGTTAACTCGGCTATTGTTGGAGAAGCTGGTACATCACGTTCAGTTGATGTTTTTAAGTCTGGAAGAGCAAGAAGAAGACCTCCTAAAAGTAAAAGGCAATCAAATGAAGGAGCTCTAGATGCTAATCAGATCAGTTACAAGAACACAGTTGTCAAAAGAAAGTCTGATCAAGAAGTTAAGCAAGGTTCTAAGATAAAGCGAAAGCTTAATGAGGCGGTCCCTATGGAGGGACTGCCTAAAGATATATGAACCTTATGAGTTGGAATTGCCAAGGCTTGGGACGGTCTCAAGGCTTGGTAATTCCTCGTCTCAAGGAAATTCGTTCCACTTATTTCCCTGAGATTTTATTTCTGATGGAAACTATGCACAGTCGCGACGTTTTAGTAGATATACAGGAGTGGTTAGGATACAGCAGGGTTTATACAGTAGAACCTGTTGGTAGAAGTGGTGGCTTGGCTCTGTTTTGTAAGAAAAATGTAAAGATGGAGTTGAAGTTTGTGGATAAGAACCTTTTTGACTGTTGGGTCCAGTTTGATTCCTTCAGTTTTTATATTTCCTGTGTATATGGTGATCCCATGAATGTAAAACGTCCTAAATTATGGGAGCGTCTTTCGAGGATAGGAGTAAATCGCCAAGAGAGTTGGTGTATGCTAGGCGATTTTAACGACATACTACATAATGATGAGAAAAGTGGAGGTCCGATGAGGAAGGAAGCTACTTTTATTCCGTTCCGTGATATGATTAGAGCTTGTCAAATGACTGAATTATCCAGTACTGGAAACGCCCTTACTTGGGGAGGTATGAGAAACAACATGTGGATTCAATGTCAACTTGATCGATGCTTTGGAAATAAAGAATGGAACCGTTCGTTTCCTGCATCTAATCAAGCCTTTCTTGATAAAAGAGGCTCTGATCATAGGCCAGTGTTGGTGAGTCTAGTTGCATCTCAAGATATTTATAGAGGACAGTTTAAGTTTGATAGAAGGTTTCTTCATCAGCCGAATATTAAGAAAGCTATATCACTTGCGTGGAACAGTCCTCATTCTCTGGTTGATGCGTCTGTATCACACAGAATTCGCCTTTGCCGAAGAGCCTTGAGCAAATTAAAGAAGGTCAACTCTTTAAATTCAAAGTCTCGAATTATGGATCTGCACTCGAAGCTTGAAAGGGAGCAATCTTCGGATTTTCCCAATTTTCATTATCTTCATCTTCTCAAGTTGGATATAATGAAAGCATATAAAGATGAAGAATCATTTTGGAGCCAAAAATGTAAAGAGCGATGGGCAAAATCAGGTGATAAAAATACTAAATTCTTTCATGCTTCAGTCAAAGCAAACAGGTCAAAAAAAAGCATTGAGATGCTCTTAGATGGAGATGGAAAAGAGAATCGATCTGAGGCTTCAAAAGGAATGGTTGCTGTGGATTTTTTCACCTCTTTATACTCTTCTTCAAACCCATCTGACTTCAGTGAGTTATTTCAAGACTTCACTTCTAGGGTAACTCATTCGATGAATTTGGAATTGATCAAAAAAGTTACTTCATCAGAGGTTAAAGAAGCCCTTTTCTCTATTAACCCTTCAAAGGCCCCTGGTGCTGATGGTATGACTAGCTTGTTTTTTCAGCAATTTTGGGAAGTCATTGGAGATCAGGTTACATCGGAAGTCTGTAATTTCTTTGACTCGGGTTATCTACCTTCTGAATGGAACTATACTCATCTTTGCCTAATCCCTAAGAAGGTAAACTCATCACTTATGTCAGACCTTCGTCCCATCAGCCTATGCTCAGTTCTTTATAAGATTATTGCCAAGATATTAGCTCAGAGATTAAAACCTCTCCTTCCTCTCATTGTATCACCTACGCAATCTGCTTTTGTGACAGAGAGATTGATTTCTGATAATATCATAATGGCTCATGAGGTGGTTCATAGTCTCTCCACGCATCCGACTTTATCATCTCAGTACATGGCAATTAAATCAGACATGTCAAAGGCTTTTGATCGGGTCGAATGGAAGTTTTTAAAAGCTTTGCTTCATGCTTTGGGTTTTCATCAGCAATGGATACAATGGATCATGGTTTGCGTGACAACTGTTACTTATTCGGTACTGATTAATGACAAACCGCATGGTTACATTGTTCCACAGAGAGGGTTAAGACAGGGAGATCCCTTATCTCCCTTTTTATTTGTCCTTTGTACTGAAGCCTTGATTCATTTACTGAATAGATCTTCTGCCCAACATAATATTTCAGGCATTCAGTTTGCAGTAACAGGACCTTCTCTCCATCATATGTTATTTGCAGATGACAGTTTATTCATTTGCAAAGCTGATTCTGCACAAACAGATGAGTTAAAGAGAATTCTGAGAGTGTATGAGGAAGCTTCAGGGCAAATGGTTAACCCAAGTAAGTCATCTATTTTGTTTGGAAGCAAGGTTAATGATAGAGTGAAGGAAGAAATCAAACAGAGTCTAGGGATTGAAAAGGAAGGTGGAATGGGGAATTATCTTGGACTTCCTGAGTGTTTTAAAGGTTCGAAGGTTGATATGCTCAGGTATATCCATGATTCTTTAAAAACTAGATTCTCTGGATGGTTTGCTAGACTTTTATCACAAGGTGGTAAAGATATATTGATTAAGACAGTAGCTTTTGCCATGCCTATCCACGCCATGTCTTGCTTTAGACTTCCTAAAACCACTTGTGATTCTCTAGCTTCTGCAATTGCAAATTTTTGGTGGAGTTCCTCTGAAGATAAAAGAAAGATACATTGGGTGAATTGGGATCATATGTGTCTCTCAAAGGAGGATGGGGGGTTGGGCTTCAGAGATATAGAAGTTTTTAATCAGGCTTTATTAGCTAAGCGAGCTTGGCTTATTCTGCAGAATCCAAACAGCTTATATTCTCGGGTCATGAAAAGCAAATATTTTGAGAATGGAAACTTCTTGTCTGCTCCTCTTACCTCGAAACCATCTTTCGCTTGGAGAAGTTTACTTCATGGCCGAGATCTCTTGGTTAAAGGTCTTGACAGAATGGTCGGGAATGGTTCATCTCTTTATGTTTGGACAGATTCATGGATCAAAGATGGGTATATGCGAAGACCTCTGATTAAAAACCCAGTCATTGATATTGATCTTCGTGTTTCTGATCTGATTGACTATGTTAAAAGAGATTGGGTTAAAGAAAAACTGGAAGCTCTATTTTATCCTGAAGATGTAGCTTCAATATTAAAGACAAGGCCAGTGGTATCTAAAGAAGACTTTTGGGTCTGGAGATATAATAAAAGTGGAGAGTATTCAGTTAAATCAGGTTATTGGATGCAGAATCAGATTACAAATGCTCAACTGCATTTTGAAGCCAAAGTTATGCCTTCGATTAATATCCTTAAAGCTCATGTTTGGTCTTTAAAAACAACTCCAAAGATCAAAACTTTTCTATGGAAAGCTCTCTCAGAAGCACTTCCTGTAGCAGATAGGATCCTATCAAGAGGTATGAAAGTTGACTCAAGATGCCAAGCTTGTGGAGTAGAAGGCGAGACTGTTAATCATCTCCTCTTTACCTGTGATGTAGCTCGCCAGATTTGGGCACTTTCTAACTTTCCAAAACCAAGAATAGCCTTCTCTTTGGGGTCTCTTTTCTCGAATTTTCACTATCTCCTCAAAGCAAGTAAGTCTTCTTCATTGCCTCCAGATATTGTTAGAAGGTTTCCTTGGACACTTTGGCATATTTGGAAAAGAAGAAATTCGATGATATTTGAGGGTAAATGTTTTTGTCCCTTGGAGACTGTTAAAAAGATAAATGAAGATGCAGATCTCTGGTTCTTAGCTCAAAGAGTAGAAGCTGAAATAGAAATCTGTCATCAATCAACTAATGGCCTTTCTCATCAAACCTGGATTCCTCCTCCTCCCTCTTGGGTTAAATGCAATCTAGCTTACTCATGGGACAAAAAAGCAAAGATAGTGGGAGTTTCTTGGCTGATAAGAAACCATGAAAGAAAGGTTCTTCTACATAGCCGACATGCTTTTGCTCAGATTGATAGTCTAGATAATGCAAAATTTCAGTGCTTATTATGGGCTATTAATAGCATGTCCAGCTTAAAGTTCTCAAACGTTATCTTTGGTACTGAAGCAAAAGATTTGGTTGGAGCTGTTACAAGACCAAAGGCTTGGCCTTCTTTTGCTTTCCAGGCTTCAGAGATCAATCTAGCGCTATCTACCATTCCAAGTTGGAAACTTCAACCAGAGATTCCAAATACTAATCAAGGTGCATTGCTCATTGCTAAAAGTGCCTCTTTTGGTCGCCGGTTACACTCTTATGTCGCAAGAGGTTATCCTTTTTGGCTCAAGAAAACTTTGGTTAATGATCTTGTACCTATTTGATTAGTCAAGTTTAGAAGTTGGTTGATCTATTTTGTCTCCTCACTTGTTTGAGGCATTTTGGGTTTGTGTTGTAACCATACCTCTCAGACTTTGTCATCTTGTATAATACCAGAGAGAAAAAAAAAAAAAGAATGTATAAATAATACAACGGTCTGTGACGTGCGGCTCATGCAAATAACCGGTCACGTTTTTTTGTTACGAAATGAATGTGATTATTTTTTTCTTACTATGAATAGATATGAGTATTTTAAATTTCAAACAAAAATACATACATAGCTAAAAATATGTATATATAGTATCTCAATTTGTAATAAATAAAAGGTCTCTCCATCAGAATTCTTCAGAGACAACAAAATATTTATATTCTAATGTTTTGATTAGCTGGTGATTAATCATTCTATTTGTTTAGTAACACAAACCAAATAGTGTAATCTTATATATTAAAACAGAAGTCATTTCATGTGTGATTTTTTATTTATTTGGATCACTCTTTAAAAAATTACTTAAATGATTTTTTTATATATATTTGAATTATTCTAAACAAACAAATCAAATAGATATTTTCAGATTTTCTTTTAGTTACATCCCAATAAAATCTTTTCAAATCTGTTTATTTACAATATAAATATACATTCATATTTATTTAAAATATAAATGTATATTTTGTTTTCACTTAAACAAACCTTTTAAATATTTAATTAATTTCGTAATTATTTATAATATACATGTATATTTCATTTTTACTCAAATAAATCTTATAAGTATCTAATTAATTTTTAATTATATTAAACTCATGTACAATTTTGTATTAAATTTGCGATATTAATTTAATATAATATTTTTAATGTAGTTTGATATTAATTACACTTAATGTTGGTTATTCAGTCAAAGATTTAAATCATACATATAATTCGATTGACATATATGTACGATCAAAACCTAAAATAAAAGTATAAGGGAAATTAATATCTAAATTAATAGTAAGTTGAATGGAATTTATCGTAAATATCACATAATGTAATGTTTTAATTAGTGTTCATGTATTAATAAAAGAAATATCATTAACAATTTGAAACAAAAAAATAAATACATGCAGGTAAACTATAAAATTGTTATGTTTGAAAATATATAATAAACTATTAATAATATGATAAATATTATAATATTAAAATTATATATCACTAATTATGTAAACCAAATAGTTATATATATAAAAATGAAAATAATCACCCGCACGCACCCGTACGATTGTGCGGGTTGAGATCTGGTAACTAATTAATTGATGATTTTCAATCATTCAACACGGAATAAAGAGTCTTCTTTAGTGCCACTTGTTTTGACCAAAAGTATGGTCTGTTTTATGTAGAAAGTTAGAAACACAGATCTTTTATTCTGTAGATGAAATCAAACTATTACAATATGTAAATATAATTAATTACGTTACCCCCTCTCAACGATCAGACCACACAACGGGACATGCAACAAACTCCAAACAATAACACTCGTTAAAATGTTACTTAAGTAGTGACAAATGCAAACACAGTTATATTAGCTAGTAGTGCAAGACGTAACAGCTATACTCAACAGTAGCATCTCCTGTCTTTTGATCGAACCACATAGTCCTCGCCTCGACATAGCCTCTAGCGAACCGGAACAGTCCACTGCCTCCAATCACCGGCATCTCCCTAACCTTCGTCAACACCGCGTTCCGACCAAGAATCGAGATCGTACTTCCGTTATACTTCCCTGTCTTGAACGCAAAGTTCATCACCATAAGCGCAGACGCATCGTGCTGTCCCACAGCAGCGTACATCCCTTGGGCCTGTCCTACCAAAGTCGAGTTTACCGAGACTTCTGTGGTTAACCGGTTATCGATCATAGTGACCGTTCCGAAGAAGGATGAGTTGGAGAGAGGAGGTCTCAGTACGATCGAGGTAGGGTTTGAGCCGCTTTGAATGTCGTGCCAGTAGACACGGAAGAAAGTGAGTTTCTCCTCATGGAGGCCTAGGAGTTTCCGGTCAATGGTTTTAGCGAAGTCATCGCCTTTGGCCGCGAAGACAACGGCTGCGAGAAAGAGTAGTTGAGAGGCGATGATGAGGATGAGCTTTGCCATATGTGAGGATTGTGGTATGAGATTTATTTCTCTTTGATATATGTTGTGTATATATAGAATAGTTTATAGTCTAAAGTCTAAACAGAACAAGAGGAATAAAAAGGAGGATGGCTTAGATTATGTATATTATTAATATAAACATGGGCGGAATCAATATATGATTTCTATTTGCGCCATAATTCGTATTTGCTGGCCGGGAAAAGAAAAGTCTATGAAGCAGCTAGAATTGTTATTTTAACTCTAACTAGTTATCTCTTGACAAAAATAAAACTCTTAACAGTTATCTACAAAATGATTTTAAGGATCAATACTATTATTAAAGAAGGAATTTTAATAAATTTAACTATACAAGATTGTTTGGACCCTTTCATTTAGCTAATTATTATTTTTTGGTTATACCTTATATTTCTCTAACCATATCATAATAAATGCTTTAATTTGTTTTTTGCTTTCTAATACACCTAATTTAATGGATCCGATATCTAATATCAATCAATACTATTAAAAAAGAAGGAGTTTTAATAAATCTACCTATACAAGATTGTTTGGACCCTTTCATTTAGCTAATTATTATTTTTTGGTCATACCTTATATTTCTCTAACCATATCATAATAAATGCTTTAATTTGTTTTTTGCTTTCTAATACACCTAATTTAATGGATCCGATATCTAATATCAAAGAAAATTAATTGAAACCGGTTAGTTATGAATTGTGCTCGATTTGGTTTGCTTAATTTCAAAACTAGATTATAGCATTACTAACACGTCTTCTACCTTGCCCCATTTACAGATGTCACATTATAATATCAAAAACATAAATCCATATATACTGCCATATACCATATAATAAAAATTCATTTGTATCATGTGTCACTGATATCTTATCAATCCTTATACCCTGAACCCTTATTCAAAGTCTAAAAATTTAATAATTTCGGATGGGAACCATGATCAGGATAATTATTCTCATAACTACTTTATGACATATTTTTGTTGAAATGTGTAGTAACATTGTTCTATTTTTTTTATGAAAAAAACAAATTGTAACATTTTAATTTCAAAGGTCATAAATATAACTTTAAAATAATCATTCAAACATTATAAATTAAAATACATAATAGAAATAAAATGCATTTACCTTTTATGACAAATCAAATAGTTTCTTCAGTTTTTATGTACTACTATAAAATATATCAGAAGTTACATGAATTTTCAAGAACATATTAAATTTTTCTAGGTTTTGACCAGATCAACAAGTGTCGGTTCACGGGTTGATGACGGTTTTGAGGTTTTATCAGATTTTTAATTAATAAATATTCATTAAATTCGATTTTGTGGAAATATATCAGTTGGTAGAATCTCTAAAAGAATGCTACATGAAGAACATAGGCATGTCTGAATTAAATACGGCCACAAGTTTACTGGCTCGACCGCGGATCCGGATCAGATATGAAAACAATGTTTATATTTTGAATAAAAATATTCGGATAATTTATTTTGGGTGATTCGGTTTATAAAGGGTATTTTAAAAATATTTGGTTATTTATAAATTAGATATAAAATATTTTTAAGTAAATAATTTGTATTTTAAAACTTTAGATATTCATTCGGTTTTCAGTTTAGTTTCAATTTTTGTTTCCATAGATTTAGGATCTACTCAGTTATTTATGAAATTCGGTTCAATTTTGTTTTTTCTTTTCAGTTTGGTACGTTTTGGTTCCTTAGTTTCGGGTAAATGTTCCTAGACTTATACACTATCATATATAGAAATCTACTTTATTAAAAGGGAAGGAGTTTATATAAATCTACTTATACAAGTCATTTTGGACCCTTTCCTTTTTAATTGTTTTGGTCTTACCCTCCATATTAAATAAAACGTGACAAGATTAATGACCCTATATATATCAGCGATGTTTACTCTAACAACAATATTGGTTACATTATTACGATTGCTAAACCATCCTACCCCAACAAAATAAATTAAATCAACCACATGCTATTTCTAAACACAACCTATTATAACATAACTTCATCGAAATATTCAATTAATCCTCTTTTAAAAAAACATTGGATAATGGAACAAACACAGAACATACTAATCATGAAGTCATATTTTAAAATCAACCATAGACACCGGAGCTTTTACGATGCACACACCATTATTGACATGTCTTCACTTACTTCAATAAAAGAACAAATTTCATGCTTTTAAGAACCAACGAAAAACGAATTCATACATAAGAAAAAATGTCTTAGACAATCATGCAACAAAATACATAAAATCTTATATCTTATAATATGGACGATCTACAATTTTAGTGACTGAGATATTCAAGTGATGGAAAATAATATCGATATAGTAGAATGAATAATTTTCAAATGAGACAAACAATGACTGAAACTTGGTGATATCAAGATGCATGCAAAGAAAACAAAACGTATAACCATGGTAATAAACTGACAACACCTTCAACAACAGCCTTATTAAAGCTGTTGTCCTCCATCATCCTTTTATTTCACTTCATTCTCCATGTATACAAAATCAAATATGGAAGAGTTAAGTTTTCTTCTACCTGTACGAAGAAGAGATTAGGGAGAGAAGATTTACCATTTAAATTCGAAGAGGAACGACTCGAAGCCTATGAATCATGAATCCCCATCGGTTTTTATTTTTTTCTCAAAGTAAAGATCTAGAAAAGAAAGACACGATTATTGATGTCCAAAAAAAGAAATATCTTATCTATTTGTTCCCGGCATATTAAAAATACATATTTGGGTTTTGGGCCTTAATTTAACATACCTATTTTAATTGTTATAAGTTACTTAAGCTTAAAATTTTACAAACCCACTTAACTTAATATCCATTTTCAATTATTTTTGTTCGAAAGCCCAAATTATGAAGAAAAGTTTATACATTTATAAAATTAAATAAAACATTATTTAAATAGTATAGATACCTAAAAATAAAATATTTGTAACAGGCTAATTTTTTAAAAGATTAATAACATTTGTATCAGACTAATTTTTTTAAAAATATAATAATGTACAACAAACAAATTTTTAAAAGATTTATAATATACTTACAAATAAAATTAAAAACTTTTTTATTTTTTAAAATGGTGGTATTATTCTTCAAATTAAACGTACAAAAATAAGTCTTATGCAAGTCACATATATATTGATATATCCAAAAATTATATAGCCAAAATCAATTTTTTTTTCTCAATAGGTTACTAATGGTCTTTTTGATTTTAACACTACCGTATTCGTTTCATTATATCATACCTTTACTAATTGGATCTCTCGGTTCGACAACAATTCTGATTCGGATATGAAAACTCAATGATTCGGATATGAAAATTCACTGAAAACATTGTACCAGACTGAAATGATTATAATAGAATGCTGACGAAGACAGATATGAAAATTCTAACAAAATAATTCTGATTTTGGTTTAACGATCAACAAAAAAATACCCGCCCTTCTTAAGCGCGGATCAAAATCTAGTGTTAAGTTAAGAGTTGATTAATTTTAGTTTATTCCCTTAAAGTTTGAAAACAAAATAGTTCTGAACTACAATTAGTTTTGATTGTCCAAAGATCAATAAGTAAAATTAATTTAAATTCATTTGAGTTGGATTGATCTAGGGTTAACCACTTCTAAATTATAAAAGTACTTTGATGAAGGAATGGAAAATTATACATTGTTATTTTATCTTGCTCATATTATGTTTATGTTAAAACTCTTCCAACGAGCGTCAACTTGTTAATATCTCAGCATGTTATTATTTTTGAGCAATTTGTCAGATTTTTTTTTGTTTAAATAATTTGTCATATTTAATTGGATCTTTGTTTACCAACTAATGCCAACTAGTAACGTGGCAGTGCACGACTGGTTACTAATGTATTTTAATTTTTTTTGTTTATTTGGTGTATTTTCATTTCGTTATGGTCTACGGGTCTAGTTCATACCTCCAAGTCTTTTTTCTAATCAGGCCGTTATATGATGATGATAGATGGTTTGGTAGCCAGTCATTATCAAAGTGTTTGGTGTAGTTTTAGTTGCTGTCACGAGTTGTGAATTTTATATGTTTGCATTAAATAAAATGTAGCTTTCTCTAATAAAAAAAATATAACGTGAAATATAATCTGAACCCAAGATAAATACCCATCTACTGAAAGCCTAGAATAATGTAACCCACAATTAATTTGAAAAAGGAAGAGGAATATATTTAGCAAAAAAAAAGGAAGAGGAATATTGATAAAAGTTTTTTTTTATAAAGAATTAAACTCAAATCTATTCAAATCTAACCCCGGGTGGGAGGAGCTGCCCACGACAGACCCTCTCCCGGATATTCATACGGACCTTGGTAGTAGATAGAATCTACAGTCGTGTGACCACACGGGATTTCGAAGCCAGGTCCGTATTGGAGCCGAAGCTCCCTCAAGTACCACTAGCCCACCACCGCGTGGTTTATTAATCAAAGGTTGAAGATGTATCATGCGAAAGAGATATCATAAGGGCTTCATCATCATCGGTGACATCTAACGTAAAGCTTTTCTAATGGTGGCAATGGGTTCTAACGCACCTCCTACTATAGATTTTGTGACTGATATGTTAGTTGTTGTTTCTTTTCAAGGTGTCTCATACTCCACAAGAAAGCGATGGAGAAGTGAAGTTCTATGTAAAATACAAATAGATGGATCTCAAACAGAGCAGGTTCACATTGGACAAAAGGGTGTCACATAACAGTCTGACACAGCTTAAACTTACATCCTAGCAAGTTTGTATAATGTATCCGAAAAATACAAATGATTTGTTTACGCCTCTCCTGACATAACTTTAGTTGAGAAACTCTGGGTTCAGATCTTATGTTTACCTTTTTGTCTCTTTATTTAGTTTTAAGTTGGGCCAAATCCAATTAGTAACACCCCTAAGAATCAATCCTAGATACACCACCGATCTCAAATCTAAGAATTAGGATCTACAACAGCGTGTTTAACAGATAACATTGAATCGAATGTATATGTTTAACAAGAGACTCTAAAATCATTGAAATAAGAAGAACAAGTCTAACAATAGTATCTAAATTAGAAAAAAACTGGACTCAGAGCAACGGATCATACGACATGAGTCACTGATTCAAATCCAGTAGTAGTTATAACTTATATTAAACACCGTTCATAAACCGGTTCATCCTATACAAAAAGAGCATGGCGGCCCGGCCTATTTGGCGGACGAAGTTATAGTGTTTCAAGGACAGACTGCCTTCAAGTGGACAGCTCATTTCGTGTTTTTTATAGATCAAACGCTTTTCGTGTTTTTTATGGATCAATCCTCTCTACAAACTTGAATAAACTTGGTAGTCCTTTTTCTACTAAAAGCTTTGTTAGTCCTTTTGCAGCATATGAACATCACATTCAGATGAGATCCAACTAACTTCACAAGGATCAACAAACTAGAGTCCACCAAGGATAGGAAGCAAAAGGTAGCAGGATCATACTACTTCTTAGACGATTGATTCATGGTCAAAAGAGAGAAAGTGAGCTTATAAAAACATACATGAATATTAAAAAAATTATTGTTCTTTATACTATGTGCTAGTATTTAAGTCTATACTATTCATACTGAGTATTTCTTGAACGATTGATTCATGTTTTGCGAAAGTCGATCGAATATTCATCAAAATATTTGTGAGATTAATAAACATGTTTTTTGTGTTTCATTAATTTGGGTTTGGTAGAGATTATACTATGCACACATGTTGACAAACATTGAATTATTAAAGTATAGTATGAACATTAATCCAAGCCGGAGTTGGTGGAAAGATGCAACACACCTTTCGCCGGAAACAACTCCAACCCTTTCTCTTTAATGTAGTAACCGACAAACGTGGAGTATTGAGTGATCTATCAACCAAAATCAAATAAAAAAACAATTAAGTGGTTAATAAATAATTATAATAATATTAAACACACTCAGATTGGATGGTCCCAAATATTCAGCTAAGATTCGGACTGATACGACCAACTGTCTAACCTTATCACATTACGTTTCTCATATATTATTTTGGATTCTGCAACTTATATATATAAGTTTCTGAATATAAAATCTTTCTGTAAAATTTTATATAAGTTTCATTCTTCTCTTCGAGGCTCTTCAATACAAGATTCCATGATCTGAATCAAAAGAGAGAGAAATAATAAAAAACACTCATGGCAATTACAGAAACATCAAGATCGAGCCATGAGCTCCCAGTAACAACCACCGCATCAACCGCGAAAAAGCTGACTTTGGTCCCTCTGATCTTCCTTATCTACTTCGAAGTCGCGGGTGGTCCGTTTGGAGAAGAACCAGCGGTTCAAGCGGCTGGACCGCTTCTAGCGATTCTCGGTTTCCTCATCTTCCCTTTCATATGGAGTGTCCCTGAAGCCCTAATCACCGCTGAACTCTCCACCGCGTTTCCAGGTAATATTCATATATCATCAAACCAAACATAACGCGACAAAAAAAAAATCTGTACAGGCATTTATGTGAACAGAACTGTACTTGTGTTGTGGTCTGAACTATGAACATTGAAATTATTCTCCTTTGACTTTGAAAAGGAATCTACTTTTCTGACTTTGGATCCAAAAGCCTGAAACTTTACTTATTTTTGGTTGGTTGAATTTGCCCTCAGGCAACGGAGGGTTCGTGATATGGGCCCATAGGGCTTTTGGAGCTTTCATTGGGTCAATGATGGGCTCGTTGAAGTTCCTGAGTGGTGTGATCAACGTTGCTTCGTTTCCTGTCCTCTGTGTCACTTACTTGGACAAGCTGTTCCCTGTTCTTGAATCCGGATGGCCAAGAAACGTCTGCATATTCGCATCAACGGTGGTCTTATCATTCCTTAACTACACTGGCCTAGCCATTGTCGGTTACGCAGCCGTTGTTCTCGGTCTAGTCTCTCTCTCACCTTTCCTTGTCATGTCGGCAATGGCGATTCCTAAGATAAAGCCTCACCGTTGGGGTAGCTGGGGAAGCAAGAAAAAGGATTGGAATCTCTACTTCAACACACTCTTCTGGAACTTGAACTTCTGGGACAATGTCAGTACTCTCGCTGGGGAAGTTGATAACCCTCAGAAGACGTTCCCTTTGGCGCTTCTCATCTCTGTGATCTTCACTTGTGTAGCGTACCTGATCCCTCTTCTCGCCGTCACTGGTGCTGTCTCTGTAGACCAGAGCAGGTGGGAGACAGGGTTTCACGCGGAAGCAGCTGAGATGATTGCAGGGAAGTGGCTGAAGATATGGATTGAGATTGGAGCTGTCTTATCGAGCATAGGACTTTTCGAAGCTCAGCTAAGCAGCAGTGCTTATCAGCTTGAGGGTATGGCTGAGCTAGGGTTCTTGCCTAAGTTCTTTGGGTTGAGATCGAAATGGTTCAACACTCCTTGGGTTGGGATTCTACTCTCTGCTCTCATGTCGCTCGGATTGTCTTACATGAACTTCACAGACATCGTGGCCTCTGCAAACTTCATATACACGTTAGGGATGTTTCTAGAGTTTGCGTCTTTCATTTGGTTGAGAAAGAAACTACCTGGTCTAAAGAGACCTTACCGAGTTCCCTTGAACATCCCAGGCCTGGTGGTTATGTGCTTGGTGCCTTCTGCGTTTCTGATGTTGATCATTGTCTTTGCTACTAAGATTGTGTACCTGGTTAGCGGTTTGATGACTGTAGGAGCAGTTGGTTGGTACTTCTTGATTAATTACTTTAGGGAGAAGAAGATCTTTAAGTTCAACGAAGATACTGATCTTCTTGACAATGGTAATAATGGAGACCGTCTAAAGGTAGAAAATCATGACTCATGATAGCTCTAGATAGGTTTTAAGTTATGCTTTTTACGAGGTCGGGAAAGACCAAGTCTGGATTCGAGTGACCGCTGAGACAAAACTAATATTATATGATATGGTTTTGGGGCTTGTGTTTAAAGAAAAAATTATGCTTTTGTAAGACTTTTAGTTTTATAAAAGAGAAATTGTATACAACACAACTGAAGAGAGTCTTCTTTATTCACTCACACACAACACACAAACATGAAACAAAACAAGACACCAAATTCGGTTGAGGTCTTGTTGTGATCATTTCTTGGCGAAATCAACGGTTTTCTTTCCATCATGTGGCTTCTTGAAGAAGTACCTGACGTAATCAGAGTACACGACGTCTTTATAAATCGGTTCCTCACCCTTTGCGATGACCTCAGGGAGGGGGCCAATCACTGACTCTGGTGTTGGATTCACAAAGATAGGAACAGAGATTCTGTTGTTGCTACCGTTAGCTAAGACACGATGCTCCACGCTCTTGTAACGACCGTTGCTCAAGATCTGCATGGCGTCTCCTATGTTGATCACAAAGGATCCGGGAACCGGTGGCACGTGAACCCAGTTCCCTGAGGATAGGGAACGAACGTGGAGGCCACCTATCTGGTCTTGCAAGAGAATGGTGAGGGAAGAGACGTCTGAGTGACGACCAACACCAACGGTTAGGTCAGGGTTAGGACAGATGGGATAATAGTTGAGGTTGACTCGGATTGAGCCCATGAAGAGTGACTCTTTGGTCTCGTCTAGCTCTTTCACGTTGAGATTTTTTCCTAAGTACTCTAGAAGCTTCCTCACCATCGTCTTGGACTTGTTTATGTACTCTAGAGCTTCATTCCTAAAATCAAGAAAATCAAGAATTGTTTATATCGATCAATGATTAAAACTAGCCCTGAGATTGGAAACGAATTTTTGGTTCGAGTGGGTACTCAATAGTTTGTTTTTTCAATTTCTCAGTTTTTTTTTAAAAAACAATGAACTAATTGAATTAACCAAAGGGTGAGTATGTTTATAAGAGAGGTAAGAATTAAAAAACAGTCTTACAAGAATGAAATCAACGATGGAAATAGAGGTGAGAGTGAGAATGATACATGTATGAAGGATATTTTTTGTCTTTATATTTATTACTAGATTTTGATCTGCGCTTTAAAAGCGCGAAATATTATATATTGTAAAAATATAATAAAAATCATCAAATACTTGTTAAGAATGATAAAATGATAGATCCACCTTATTTTAATTCGTCTCATTTTGGATGAACACATTTACGTCTCGACCTTTCGAACTCATTTACTTTTAAGTTCTCAATTATTTTATCCATTTAAATTCATGTAATTCATTTAGACCGGTTTGAGTTTATTTTGAGTGACTAAAATCATTTAATTTTTACAAAAATATATTTGTATTTTATTTTTCTTTAAAAAATATTTAATTCATTTTTAAAATTGAAAACAATGTTTAGATTTATTATTTTGAACAAAATAGAAAATTAAATCAATGTAATTCATGTATAAAAATCTTAGTAATTACGGTTGTCATGCTTAGTGTGTTCAAAATAATGTAAATTTAGTTAAAAACCATAAAAAAAATTAGTAAAAAAAATTGATACACGTTAAAATTTATATTGTGAAAGTAAACCGCCCTCTACATAGATCAAACGAATCAAATAATTATACACAATAATTTCTAACCTATATTTGAGAATATTCAATAAATTTAAAATTATATATGATTGTATATATATATATGCTATTTATAAAATCGTTTTTGTTAAGGATTAAATAATTGAAAGATTGCAATCTTTTTAAATTAGCTAAATATTAGGTAATTTAATGTAATACCTACGATTTATAAGGAAACTCATATTTATCATGTTTTAGTAAATTCATTTATTAAAATTAATTATATTTATGAGGGAAAATGACATTAGATGTCATTAAAAGGTTATTTCTAGTTTTAATTCATATTGGTATTTCAATTTTAATTCCAAAATCGCTTTAAATGATAATGATTGTTGTCAAAATTAACAATTTTAGGATTAACTAAAATTTTAAAGAAAAATATGACATGCTATATATATATATATATATATATATATATATATAGTTTTCCATATGTTGTACTTTTATTTAGCAAGTTGTTTAATTTTTTGTATTAAATAATATTGATTGGTGGCCAAATTTAAAAATAAGAAGTGTATTGTCTTGTAAATATAATAAAAATCCAAGGACAGAATCCTAAATTATTAAAATAAGATCTTACTTTAATAGTATATATATATAAAGAATATCATAGCCATCAAGTTGTTATGTGTATAGACTTCATATTTTTTCTACTATGTACATGTTCCCTAATTTTCCTTAACCAAAATAACCAAACCAAAATAGTCTGAGATTATCCCTGGGATTATTATCCCAACCGTACCTAAATTTTTTTTGTTCAGATTTGTTTGGAAAGCTTTTAAAGATATTTTGGTGTTTGGTTTGGTTCTATATTTAGTTAGTTCGGTTTTCAATTTTTTTTAATTTTTTATTTTTTAAAAAAAATTAGAACCGAGCTAACTAAAATAACCAAATCAAAATAGCCAAATATAACAACTATTAACCAAAATTATTTAATATTTATAATATATTTACACTGAGATATATCTAAATTAAAAATATCGGTTTAAATCAATAAATTTTCCAAAAACCAAAATAATCAAAAATCAGATTTAAGTGAACCAAATTTTTCTTCTGTTCAATTTGGTGAGATTTAACCAAACTGAACTAACGAAAAACAGAATTACCTAAATCGACATAACCAAATAAACCGTAACCTCAGCACTGATTAAAACACATAAAGATTTGATTCTTGAACTCACTTGCAAACATCAGGCCAAAACTGTTCAGCTTCAGCTTCGGACACAAAGAAGAGACTGAGATAATCTTTCCACTCGAGAGCTTTCTCAGCACGAGGACTGAAACTAGTACCGAACCTAACATTGGTCGACAGAGAGTTCTCCTTAGTGTACTTGCTCTTCTCCTCAACAGGGAGGTTAAAGAACCTGTGAGTCGCGGCCTTCACGTTGTCAAGAACCTCCAAAGGAACTCCATGGTTGATCACTTGGAAGAAACCCCATCTCTCAGCAGCGTCACAGATCGCTTCACCGACTTTGTGCTCATCAGGGTCCGACATGTTGATGACTGGTATAGCTTCGTCTGTCTCGTTGACGAATTTGTTGATGAGACGCTCTTCAAATGGTTGAATGTATTGGTCCGGAAGAGCTTTGATTCCTGTTTCTGATAAACCCTTTACGCCGTTGCCTTTGTTGACCACGAACTCGGTTACTTCAGCTGGGTCTGCGAAGTTAGCGGTAGAGAGTGTTGGAGCCATTTTTGGTTGAGACTTGGAATAAAGGTTGGAGCGTTGGATTTGGATTGTGTTTGTGGAGATAAGCTGCAGAGAGGAGAGAGTATATAAAAGAGAAGGTTTTGAAGATGAGCGAACAACCTCTATGGCTCTCACCATGCTTCTTCTGCTGTTTTACTTCTTCCCGCTTTTTTCTTTTATTTGATTTTTTTCCATTTGTATTTAACTAATACTAATGTTTCAAATAATTAGTTCATTAGGATAATTCTATTTCGTTTGGATATGGTCAGCTGACTCAGCTTTTGTAACTGGCATGTTTTTGCTAACTATCTTCGAGTAATTGAAGTATAGCACGTTGATCTTGGCAAAGAAAAAAAAAAAAGAAAAACACAGTTACTTTTTACAAAACTATTTGAATTTGTAGGTAAGTCTAATGAAAAATTATATATCTTACATTAGTTTTGACATTTTACAAAAATGCAGGTTCTTGTGGTGGTAATAGAATAATGGTAAGTGTGCAAATATAATGCTATTCATGACTCAAAAATCAATGAAATTTCAAAGGTCATCCATTGATATGCTAGATTAGTTTTGGATTGGCTTTGTTGGTGGGGTACTAACTGTAGTGATCCAAAAGTCATACATACGCTTAATAAATCTAATTAATACGTTGTTAATCATGATTACTGTAAAATCAAGAGTCATATATGTGTGGACGTCGTATATAAAAACTATATGTTTTGGTCTTCTTGTTTCTGATGACAATGTTCTATATCATCATCGACAACAAATAGTTTAGTTAAATTTAGTGTTTAACTTTTTTCTAAAATTATTGCAAATTTATGTCTTTATGTGTGGTCTCTCTAATAATATCAAACGTTATACACATTGCAGTCGTAATGTTTTCTTGGACATAACAAAGATAAAACTTTTGATAAGTAATCTTGATTTTTATTCGTTTGGTAGGTGGAGAACGCATGGACTATGCATGGTTCTTGTTGCGCCAAACAATCCAACATTATAAACGGGGCTTGTTTTGACCAAGCATAATGGGCCTTTCAAAAGCCCCAAATTGTTATCACCAGAAGCAGAGGGTGGTTCCTACAAGAAAATTAGTCTCTCTTCGAGGACACAGTTGTCTTTCTCGCATTACTAGGGTTTGTGAGTCTTGAGATGTGAACCAGAGCCTAGGGTTTTGAATCTCCACTGAGTTTTCCTAAGAACCGAGGAGAAATTTGCTGTAAAGGTTACACAAAAGTTAATAACAGTATTAAATAGAGAAGAATCTTGAATCACTTTTGTGTGTTGCAGGCTTTTACCAAAACCTATAAAGCGTTCTAACACTTTTGTAACCTATCATTTCTTGTTAAACAAGAAAATAACAAATGAAATGCTTCTCTGTTACAGTAAAAGGGAAGGAAAAAAGTATACAAAAGAATTGCTAAGTCATCATCTTCTCTCTATTCAGATAAAAAGAATAGATCAGATCGAAAGAGCCTATTGTATAAGGAAAAAAAATATTCATCAGTTACGAATGTGTGATGATATCTGCAGGTAATGACATTCCTCGCCATAACGGTGACATCTGAGCCGTTTGCGTGTGAGACAAGGAAGAGAAACATAGTCTTGAAACAGAAGCACTTCTTGGAGACAAGTTGACTTGTTCCAGTGCTTGAAACTGAAGCTCTGATGGGTAATCTCTTACACAACCGATCCTTGGTCCTGCACCTGTTGTCCATTTGCACGATAGTTGTTTCCCAAGTTGGAAAGATCTACTTTCCTTCTTTGAATTGATCCTTTTTAGGATTGATTCTTCTGTAATCTTCACTACTTCACTCTCTTTGGTTTCTTGTTCTTCTCTCTGCTCTGAAGGCATTGATTCTTGTTCCAAGTCAAAAATCTCCTCTTCTTCCTCCTCCTCATCACCTGAATCATAGTCTTCAGATGTTTTTGTAGACGTTGATCCCACTGATTGTGGTTCATTGCCAAATGTTTTTGGTATTTCAATATTAGCCATCACTGGTGTTGTTTCTTCTTCTTCTTCTTCTTCTTCTTCTTCTTCTTCTATTGGATCAGCCTTGTCCTGAAAGATAATGGTCTTCTCAGGCTCCAAATGCTCTTCCAAAGAATGGTTTCTCATGTGAGTGCTTCTTTGTTTGTAAAGAGAAAACTCATCTTCATCTGTAGGACTCATCTGAAACACAAAACAAAAACACTTCTATAAGAAACATAACCCTCACAGACTCAAGATCTACATCAGTGATATCAACATTGTTCCCTTACCTTTACATCAGTGATATCAACATTGTTCTCTCTTAGGAAAGTAAGAAAGTCCATGAAATTCTCTTCAGTAGGTTGATAATGACCACTGTGTGGCCACACAGCCTTAAGAACACCACTCTCAACGACTAATCTTCCTGCGGCAACAGTAGCTCCTCCAGCTAAGAAGCTTGAATGTTGAAACGTACCCTTCTTCTTCTTCCCAATGTACAACACTTTTGACGTGCTCAGCACAAATATCCATTTGGAATCACTGTCTTCCACTGAAGAAGTTTGAAGCATTTCTCCACTGTTCTTGTAAAAGAATTTGCCTTCTTCCACAACAACCTCATAAGCTTTCCTTTCCATCTACAAAACATGACAAGAATAAAAAAATAAGTTTCTAATTTATCGGTAAAGTTACTTGATGAGCAGGTCTAAAAAGAAATAGATACTAACCGGACCAAGGTACTTGATGCACTGTTGCTGAAGTTTCAAACGAGGACATTTCTCCACAAGATTTACTTCTTTCCCCTCGCCAATATCAAGCCTGCAACAATTGAATCTAAGTTTAGTTTTCTTGATTCTGCTTAAAAGTTTTGATAGAAATGAGAAAAAGGAGTCAGGTGAGAAGTACTTACCAGTAGAAGAAAGGTTCTCTACTCTGACAGTGTAGCCATTTATTGTAGTAAAAGTGTAGGTTGTGCCCATACCGATGTCTCGGGTCAATCTGTTGCATAAACCAAGATCAGATTTCAATCCAAAAAGTTGTACTATTAAAGAAAACTAGTCTCTATAAAACTTACCGCTTCAAGCCAGTGTTGTAGAGCAAGCTTTTGTGCCTTTCCATTCTTGGACAAACCTTTACCAACCTTAGCTGCTCTAGTCCTGGCTCTAGACCACCTCGAAATCGCTGTTTCGTGCTTCTCAATATCAAAGAATGATATTGAACTTCTCTTCAGCTCCGCAAAATCCAAAAGCTTCCACCTATGATGCAAAACACAACAACATTAGATCATCACCAACAACACAACTAAAAATGTAACGTTTTAGCGCTTTGAGAAAAAAAAAGTAACTAACCAGCTTTGCTCCACAAGCACTGCACAATCAGCCAGCTTTCTCCTTGTACGGAAACTCTTGTAAACTTTCTGTAACTTAATAGCAGCTTCGTGTTTAGGGTTCTCCGGGTCAAGAACTGAGAGTTCTCTAGCAATCATTGCATTGTCTATCTCAAAGCCATTCTCTATCATTCTCTCCAGTTGCATCCCTTTGAAGCTAACAGACTTCTCGACAACCATTTTACCACCAGATCCCAAAGATTTCAAGATCGTGGGCTCAAGAGTTCTGTCACTGAAGTTAACAGATCTCTTGGGAGTTTTGCACTCGTCGTCATCACCGAAGCTTATGGACTTGACAGTGACGGAGTCTAGAGAAGCTTCCACGTCTTCTTGCTTGGTGAACGCCGGACAGGAGAATGATACCCCCATTTAACAGATCCTAATCGGAGCAGAGGTTGTGACCTGAAGTGAAACATCACGAATCTGTTATGTCTGATTCATTGAAAGAAAATGTTAAAAAAATCAAAACTTTTCGGATCTGAAAAACAGAGCAACTTGGAAATGCTGCACAGCAAATCATGCAAAATACGAATATAAATAACTAAAAATTATTTTTTATAGCAAAAACCCATTACTAATAATCTCTTCGAATGAAGTATTATCAAACAGGTTTTCAAAAAAAAAAAAAAAAGTATTATCAAACCCCACTTGGTGTAACATCAAGAAAAATCTTCACAAAACAGAGTAACTGAACACAAAAAGATTTGTATATATACAGAGAGAGAGAAGAATCAGTCGTGGTCAAGATGAATAAGTACCTCGAATATACGTTTTTGGCACTTAATCAGGTTTAATCCCTCGAGCAGTAAAAGCTTGTTTGAGGAATCTTTAAACTTTCACTTGGTTCTTCTTGAATCTTATTTAGAATCTCTTCTGTTCTTGAGGATTCGAAAGATTTGTTTGTAAGAGTTTTTTGTTTTTTGAAGTGAGGAAGAAAACGAAGCTCACAAATCACAAGGTACAAACTCTTGAGCGTTGGAGGTTATATATATATACACATTTTCAACTCCAGAGGGGCAGAACAGGATAGAGAGAGAAAGAGAAGCGTCGATATTTCCAACCACGTGTTCTGTAGCTGCAGAATATCCCTTCTAGGTCAAAAGTTCACCTCAATATTTTACTTTACCCAATTAATTATACAAAGCACTATTAAGTATGTATGGTGAGGCCCTCACCGTGAGGGTTTAACGAGAAAAGATTTCAAAATGACTAAATCCATTTCTTTTTTTTCATATTCTCAGTTTGACTAGAACCATTTTTGGTGTATTAATTAGTAGAATTTTAACTTCGCCATAATAAAGTGACGTATTTGCATTCGTGGAATTTTAAGGTTGAATTATATTCGTTGATTTTTTTTTTTAAGAAAACGATTGCCATGTTTATCAATTTAAAAGAAACCCAATGCTATTTGTTTTAATAAAATGCGATTTAATGAAATTTCCTTCTTCCTTCCGTGGCGACCCACAGACTAGTACTCTATTCAGTATAAACAAAAATTATGGAATTAAATAAGCATATAATAGAGTGTTGTCATTTGTATCTTTTAATCCTTATGTAACACTATCACCACCTCGGCTCATCAAAATAATAGACAAAACTATCAGAAATAGGCTGTCTACAATAAAAAGAAGAGGAGACAGCAAGTATGAAGAAGGGCTACGGATATGGTTTGGATCAAGATAGTTTAGACACATGAGGTTTTTCTTTAGTCTATTCTTTATTCTTTATACTTAAAAAACAAAGTCACACATGTAAAAACGTTTTTTTTTTGAGGAATAAATTTAACATTCGTTAGAAAAAAACGAGGCAACAGAACATTCAAGCTTTGCATCTAGTGACACTTTATTACAGAATTTATTAGTACAAATGATGCATTGAAATACACCGCATATGTACACTTTCTTTTGAAAATTAGATTGATAGCGATTCATGTCATTATATGTTATGCTTGAAAGCAGTAGGAAAACGACGTGAAAAGCAATAGGAAAAACTAAGATCTTTGGGTATCCTTATATATTCTATATATTAACATGTACTATACGATGAATATAAAGTGAGTATGAATATGAGATCATATCAATATACGCATAACTTTACACATCATACGTACGGTGTGAGATACGTATATTCTTATTATATAGACCATCAATGAAATAAAATGATGAGACACGTTTTTTCAAATTAAAAAAAAACACGTACAAAAGCAATCTGAATAAATGGTTGGCTCCACCAATTAAAATGTTTGTACAAGAAAACCTAAAAAATAGTTTTCTCTTCAGTGAACTAAAGTGAATGTACAAACTGATTCATATGCAAGTGATGACTCAATGTGATAAATCACACAGATAACCGGCTCAACATAACCGACTAAACCCATGCTAAATATGTAATAGTGTGAGTAATCTTATTATTTTATTTATATTTTAACTAGAAAACTCGAACTATTTTTTTTTGTTTGTGAATATAAGCGTTGAATAATTCTGTATTGAATAGACCCAAGCATTGTATCATTTCCATTTGTAATGTTCACAAACTTATAGTAAATTAATTATATAACGTGATAAGACCGGTTACCAAACCATAAGTAATTGTGTGTTTGTTTTTATAAATCTTATCCATATGAAAATCGTTTAATTATAAAACATTCAACAATAACAATAAATAATACAATTTCACTGAAACATAGTTTCCGAACCACAGAATCGCGAATATGGATTTCGTTCTCTTAATTTAGACTTTAATTTCTCACGAAACCATGGAAACTAAGCATCTGAGATTTTGCTCTTGGCAAATAATGAAACCATTTTCAATTATTCATAACAATATATTAGAAAATAACATACTTTGACGTAAGCAAAATCAGACCGTACATAAGATATCGGTAAGGTCGTCACATATAGAATTTCGCACCGAACCACGAGGCCGATGTTTTTACTTTCAAGTACCCCTCCGTACCTAACATGGGACAACCGTATCTTTTGACGGCATTCAATTTTATGAGACTTTTTAATGTCTGCAAGAATCATTAGATCTGTTGAAATAGTAATTACAGGCAGATGAACTTCATTAACTTAAGAGGGAGCAATAATATAATGGGTTAAAATATGATTGATCTAATCTAACTACAAAGTTTATTGGTCCGCCAATTAAATGCATTCAATGATTATGTCTTTATTAGTAGTAGTAATTATAACCTAACTTGTAATACACGCACAAGTTGGCTGAACTTTCTACTATTGAAACCATTTGCCTTAAATAAAAAAAACTTATAATAAACTCTACTCAAATTATAAACAAAACATAGTAATATAGTGTTACCGTTGATAATCAAAGAGATGCTCTAGGAGAGAATAAATAGTTAATTAGTAGTAGTAGTAAATCTTAACGTTGCGAAGTCAAAGGATGAGAGAGTGATAGCGTAACAGCCATAGGCCAGCTGGGAACTTGGGAAGCACAATTACGAATTACATAATGCCAGCGAGATTCTCTACAAGGGTAAAATCGTCCTATAATATCTAGTTGACAAACTCCCAAGAGAAGACGCGGTGTTGGTTTCGGTAAAAGAGAAAAGTGCACCGACGCGACGACAAGTAGGAGTGACGAGAACCACCCAACGTTTCGGTGCACCGTTCCGTACTCTATTATTTTGGTAACCTTTTCCCGAGAGAGTACGGCCACTTTTTGCGTTGTTGACCTTTGCTGGATTCATAATAGTCTCGTGTTGACTGACTCGTTCCAAAAACTCGTCTACAGTCTCGACTTCCTCTTCTGTCTCAACGTGTGGAACTGATTTGTTATATTACACATATTCAATGACGGACCCAGAGATTTATTTTACCGGTGTCACATATATATAATTTTCAAAAATAAAAGAATTATGGTATCAATGGGTAATTGAACTTGGGTTTATGGGGTGTCAAAGAGTTCAAAATAACCATTTTGCTATAGATTCTTTATGAAATCCCATACAAATTCATTTAGTTGAGTATTTTAGGGGTGTCAAATGACCCCCTCTTGAACGTTAGTAGATCCGCCTCTGCACATATTTTGTGTTTTTCAAAAGGTCATGAGTAGAAAGTTGAATGTAAATAACAATGCAAATCTTGCTTCATTTATTAGACAGTACAAGAATAAAGACCAAGGAGTAACCCAAAAAGCGAATTAGCTTGTGGATATTTTGCTACAGTTTGAAACTACTTATGCTTTTCTTCCATCGTAACCAGCAATTTCTAAGGATATTTTGTTACAGTTTTAATCCTAGTTGACTTATTCATTTTTTCCATGTAATATATATATATATATATATATATATATATATATATATATATATATATATCACTAGATTAGATATTACAGTAATTGCCAATGGAGAAAATGTCATTTTTCATCATCTTAGAGAAAATTCGTGGCTAAAATCAATGTCTAAGCTACAAATTTTGTCTTGTTTTTGTTAAAAAGTTAAAACAAAAAAATTCACAATATATATATTACTATTAATATTTAATTATAGAGTTTTTAACGTTACGAGAAACCCAACCAAAATATTTGTTTTCAAATAAATATATATTTTGAGAACTCCAATGACAAATGATGGTTTACCATTAGTTATTAACATATTTGTTATTTTTCATTTTCACCATAATTTTTTGTGGTTAACTTTTACATATCAAATAATTTTATTTTTTATTTTATTTTATATCAGATTTATTATTTTCATAATTAACAAATAGAGATTTATTTCATTTGATTTAGATATAAAAACAAAAATAATTTTTTGATATTGATTTTTATTAGTTTTTATAAATTTAAACTTAATTTTTATAAAAGTGAGATTAAGTGATTCTTTTGAATTTTATTCAATTTTTGTTAACTAAAAATAATAATATAACATTAAATAGGGCATTGAAGTTCCTTAAACAAAACTATTGTATGATATAAAAAATAAAATGTATGTTGAAGAAATAGAAGACGATATGAAATGTTAAAAGGTAAAATTTAGGGTGTTGAATATTGCACATAGTTCCAAACAACCTATTATCGTGTTGAATTGGTTGAACATGCCACATATAAGACATCATATATATTGTCATCCATCGACATCATCAGTGTCCATTTCAATATAGAGCCAGAACTTATGGTTATATTCTAATTAATTAAATTTCAATTGTCATCTAGTTTTAAGTTATTAATATCTAATTCATCTACTTTGAAAATATGCTATATCAAGATATAGTTGTTTTAACCAGGTGATAGTGTGATTTACTGGTAGACGGACTTTGAATTGGTAAATAACCTAGGTTTAAAAGCACATTCTATCATATGGCCATGTAGATATAAAACCATGTTTTAGATCTCATTTGAATATCCAGAATGAAAATAGGTTACCTCTTGAAAGATTACTCTGAGCTTTTTCATGGATTCGGAATACCCAAAATTAGAAAAAGATATAGTTGTTTTTAGTTGCCATATATATGTACATAGTTTGTTTTAAAACTAATATGTACATATAGTGTTGATATCCAAATTTGTGTCATCTGGCGCCCTTTCTTTGTAAGGTTAGTTTTTTTTTTTTTGCAATCTTTCTGAAGCTCGGACTGATGGCCTAATTTTTATTTCCATTAGTCAATTGTATGGGATCTAAACAGTATAAATACAACTAGTCATCAACCGATAGGATTACACAAAATTTACAGACCTTATAGCTACAACAAAATAGTATATGGTCATTATGTTACATGTTATTTACTACTCACAAAATATTTAAATAAAAATAACATGTTATTTACTATTCACAAAATATTTAAATAAAAACTAGAATGAAACTAGATAACTGTTACACAAAATGATCTTGGGATTTTAAGGCTTCAGTCAAGGGGAAAGATGACACATCAAGACTTTTCAACATTTTTATGGTGGGTCAAAATCTTGATGTCAGAATTTATAGAACTTGAACCGTAAGTTTGTCTAAGAAAACTACTCATAAAACAAGTTTTTTTTTTTTTTTTTTTTGAAGCTATCTCATAAAACAAGTTTAAATTGTAGTATAAGAAGTCAAACGCGAAGTGTTACCCAAGAAGATTATGGTCAAGTCAACTAAAGATGATTTAAAATAAAAAAACAAATGTAACGTTGATCTTTTGAATTGGTATTACTTTTACATGGACGAGTCCCTTTTCCAACTACCAAAAATAATCAAGCCAGGAAGACATCGGTGATTCGGTGTTAGTTGTGGTGATGATCACCAGACCAACCACGTAGTTATTTATAGCATTAAACTTCATATTGTCCTCATAATTACGTAATTATTGGATAATCATGCTTTTAATGAGTGGAACATCTTAGTTATGATAGGTACGTGCACAATCCATGCCTTTAAATTCAAAAACCACATGATCAGATCTAGATAGAAGATTATATACATCCAAAAATTAATTAAGAGACTTGATTTGTGTAAAGCATCGCATATGCATAAGTAGCACTATAGCTACCCAAATATATTACCAAACCCAAATATATTACTACAGACTTTCTTCACAAGTTTCTTTTTGTTAAAAAAGTCACAGTAACAAATACTGGATGCATATAAGCACTGTTAATTAGTGAAAATGATGAAATCAGTAAAGAAGAATAATACCGAGGGATAACAAAAAAATTTCATGATGGAATTATAACTCACTAGATAATAATCACACTTTTTTTGTTGACCATAGTTATCAAACTATTAAAAATGTTGCATAAACACATGTAAATAGAAACATATATTTTATCGATGTGTAGATAAATTCAATAAAATGTTGAATATCGTCATGCCATCATCGTCCCAATAATTACATTAGCTATCAGTTGAAGCCAACAAGTATCCATATAACTAACACTAGCCAAACTCTGTAAATATTATAGTACAATATAACGCCAAGCCCTTTGAACTGCAACAACTCGAGATTGATTAAAATTAAACAAGAATATGTATACTATAATCAAGGGAAATCATATTCACAAGGAAAACAACCAATATCGATCAATGATCAGTACAAGAAATCCAGACCATGTGTGGATTGTTTTTGTAAGCTAACCAATATCAACTTTCAAAATCAGAAAATATAATAAATAAATAAATAAATAACCACAACAAAGAGTTCAAGTCAAATCCATAGGAAACTGCAATTTAGAAACACATATCCAAAATGGTACAAAGCTGACTTGCACAACAACAACTCAAAGATAGAGCCATAGATTCAATGCAATGTATACCTTCCATGATTTTGATCCTCGGTCTCTTTACATCTGATCTTATAATCCATATATTTTTTTTTATTATATGTGATTATTGTGAATAAGTCTATGTGTGGAGTATTTTCACTGGCTCATGACAATTTCAAGCAAGATTCAAAAATCATAAGCCATTTCTGGTATCCCATAGCTCACCTGTCACCTTAAGGAAATCAAGCAATTCAGATGCATTGATCTCTCATTCTCACATAACCTTCCATTTTAAATCTTGATTTTAAAACCCAAAAAAAAAGAAGTCAAGATTACGCTGCCTATGATCTGTAAATGTGAAATCTCCATGATTACAAAGTAAACAAGATGGGTTCCGTTTCAAATATGATGTTAAAAGGAAGATGTAGTTTTGAATATAATAACATTTTTGTTTTGATTCCTCCTTGCCGTGAAATGTACAGAGACAAAACAAGTACAACTAGCTGTGTACTTGGGACATAGAGTCACTAAAAATATTATTGACCTAAATGTGAACAGGTTTGGGAGACTAAATGCAGCACAAGGTACTACGGAAATTAGATGACTGATTATTTGGTTCAATAAATGAGGCACTATTGAAGCCACATGGACATCGTGATAAGTTTTGGAGACAAAGTTTACATGATACGGCTTAACCAGGAAGAATATTAGCTGGATATAACATATGACAATCCTTTGACACAATAATCTCTCTAAGGATTCAGCAGTTCATGTTTCATGCATGAATCTGGTAGGCACTAGAAACATGGTGACTCTGCGTTAGAGATCCTCGTCTAAGACAAAGATTGGATCTGTTCGGTTTTGCAGTTAGAGGAACATCAAGTAAATTTCTCAGTAGTAAAACATCATTTGTTTCACTTATGTCGGCTTCAAGTTCAGTGGGTTAGAAACCGGGGAGAGGCCAAGAAGAGAAATTAACATGAAGCGATGAAACTCACCGTCTCCAATGTTGTTGCTAAACGTCCCGAAAGTTCGAGTAACTTAGGGGCATCAAGCCAACTGCCAGTAGTCACTTACTAACATAAACACTAAACATTCAATGATCCATACAAATCGTAATGAAAGGTAATTGTCTCAAACTGAAATACAGAAGTCAAATTTAATCTAAAAGAAGAATCAAAGCGATAATCACATCCACTTAATTCTAATCAGTTCATATTTGGTCAAATAATTATTAATCAGTTCATATTTGTACTTTTCAGGGCGGGATCTGGGCCAAGTCCAGTTTTTTTTTAAAAATGTTTAAGGCCTCAAATTTTCAGATCCGGCTATAGTCTCTTTGTATAGAAATAAATACTTTCCTTAGACTCTGTTAATATGGCAGATAAAGTCTTACGTTGCTTTCAACTCAATTTTTTTTTTTTTTAATTTTGCAATCAAATAACTATATAATACAAAGTAAGAAATCATCAGCATTAAGAAAATAGATTAATTAATCAGTTCAGAGTTGAGTTATGCATTAAATTTTGTTGTAATATTCTTTAAAATCTAAAACATGGAAAGTAAGAATTTAAATGGCAACACAAACGAACAACAGATTCCCAATTATGCCAGATAACAAGAGACTTTAGACAAAATTAAACCTTGCGTTGATGAAAGCATCATTTATTCCAAACCCAAATGATATAACACGCAGTTGTGAAAGCCCATTGTATAAAGCAACACATTAAGTTTACTTTTCTTGCAATCCAAGCAATATCGTAAAGCCAACGGCCATACCCTCCCTCCAGAAAACGATGAGTTCTCCATATATAAATGTAACAAATGTTTTCAAAAAACAAAGACTTAAGTTTCCTGAAAGTAACAAACAAAACCTCTATGAAAAATCTCATCACCACTTTTCATCCTACATTTCATCCTATACATGTCCTTCAAGAGTCAGGTCCCCGTTATAATGCAAGGAACTGCATTATTTGTGAAGAATGGATCTCTCCTTGGCTTAAATATTTTTATTGTCGGTCATGTGATTTCTATTTTCACGAAGCGTGTCCAACCAGTTTGGTGGAGAAGCTGACAATAGATCGTCCAGAGACACATGAACATACGCTCACCTTCATTCGCAAAAAGAACTCTGTCAACTGTGATGCTTGCGGAAGGGTCGGTATGAACAAGATTAGGATTATTATGCGCGAGTCCGAGATGAATATGTATGCATGTTTGCCCTGCAATTTCTTTATCCACAGAAATTGTATCTATTTACCAAAGGTTATAAAGCTCACTCGTCACTTGCACCGCTTGTTTCATACTTTTCAAGTTCCCGATTACAACACGAAATGTCAAATATGTAATCTCCCGTTTGGTTGCGGAAGTGGAGGATACATTTGTATTGACAAGACGTGTCATTATAAACTCCACTCACATTGTGCAACTGATGAAGATACGTGGGATGGCAGAGATTTGGAGCGAGAACCTGAAGAAACCAGTAACTCTGAAGATGTTAAGTCGTTGAAGGAGGTAGATGATGGCGAAACGTTCCACCATTTTAGTCACCAACATGATTTAACGAGACTTTGTGTCAATGGTGATAAAGAAGAAAGAGACGAACGAGTATGTCAAGCATGCATCCTTCCCGTTGACTTTGATAGTTTCTTGGGTTGTAAAGAATGTGATTTTGAACTCCATGACACTTGTGCAAGTCTACCTCGGAAGATGGAACACCCGTTTCACCGCCATCCATTAACCCTAGAGGTGGACATGACAAACATCAAAGAAGGGTTCTTCAATTGTTCTAACTGTAAACAAGAATCATGTGGTTTCATGTACCGGTGTTGCCAAGAGGAATGTGACTTTAAAATGGATGCAAAGTGTGCTTCCCTTGCTGATCCAGTATACAATAAAGCCCACCAACACCCTCTCACTCTAGTACACAGTGGAGCACGTTGTTTCAAATGCCCTGCCTTCTATTTGGATTCAAAAACTGCAACTCTGCCGGTGCTGGTAAAAAGCAAGTATGACACTCATCCACTTACCCTATGCATTCGTAAATCAAACGTTGAAATTCCGTCGTCGCTGCTTCCTTGTGAAATCTGTGAACTACTAATAAACCCCTATAATCCAGATCTCTACGGCTGCTTCGATTGCAACACCGTTGTACACATTGAGTGTGCAATAGGGAAATACCCGTATCTGAAACCTGGACATACGATCAAACTGAATGGTATTGAGATAGAGATTGCATCGAAGAGTCTTTCTCGGCCTGTATGTCATGCATGTCACTCTATCTGCCAAGATAAACTGGTTTTCAAGAATAAGAGCAGTGCCATCTCTTTCTGTTCTATCAACTGTGTAACTTCTTCATAGAAAACCTTCCTCCAATCTTATATGTGTAGAGTGCTTGCGTAAAATCAACATAATTCTCCTTGCCTTATTTCTTTTACTTTTCTAATTTTATGTCTGTACGAAAAATAAGATAAATATTGCTTTGTTTTCAGGTTAGTTGTAATTTTTTTTTTTTGGTAAAAGGTTAGTTGTAATTTAAACTACCATGAATCGAATAAATTTGTAAGATAACTTTATAGATATGGTCACCTTCAAGAAAATATATTATAGTTATTAGTTAATTTATCTTATATATATATATATATATATATATATTAAATTTCGAAACATCCTTCAACATATCAATGTTTCAAGAATTATAAAAACATAACTCAAGTCGGTCTCAGCGGCAACATACTTCTTTACATATTTTTTGTGCACCACCAATATTAAAACTAAAAGGCTTCAGGCCGAAGAAACAACCAAAACTGGGTCCGATACAGAGGAATTGATTGGGGGGGGTGGGGGTGGTGGTTATGCCAGCGAATCAGTTTCAGTGTCATCATCACGACTAGGGAATTTTATTCGTTAAATTTGATTCGATTCGTTATTCGTTTCGATTCGATCCGAAAATTTTGAATATCTTTAAATTTTCATTTTCGAACCAAAGCAAATACTAAAACTTAATATCCGTTAAAATCGAATCAAATCACAAATACTAAAATTTTGGGAAGCGGATATCCGATCCGATCCGACAATATATAAATGCATGTATATCTTGATTATATTTAATACTTTAAATGTATAAAATTTTAGAATTATTATTCTAACATATGATTTGATAAATTTTATTCACATTATTACTTATATAAAAGTATTACATAAAAGAAGAGAAAAAATTTATGGCAATTATAATTTTTTTCTTAAGTTTTGTGTTATTATAATTGTTAACTAAGTTAAAAAAATTACAAAATATATAGATTCACTACTTCTTTTAATTTTTATCTTTTATATCATGCAAAAATATTTTACAAAATAAATTTGTATTAAATTTTTAAGATTATTTGTATTAATCCAAACATATGAGATATTCGTAAGTATTCGTAAATATCCGCATATCCATATTTTACCGAAGCAAAACAAATCGAAAAATTAGATATCTATGACATACGAAGCAAATCACAAATACCTTCAAAAATCCGGATATCTGATCCGTGCCTAGGCCTAATCACGACTTCACGAGAAATATGAGAAAGAGATCGACAAACGTAGAAGAGCCAGAGAACATATTTTATTATTTTTTATAATATTTGTCTCTTAAAATAAATAATATATTTGTCGCATCCAAACCGATTGAAGAGTTTTCATAAACCCATAATCAATAACATTGAACAATATTTATCAACAAAGCAAATGTTAAAATAGAGAGAATTTTAGTGTTCATACGTGGTTCTTCAAATCTTTGAACAATTAATTCCTCTCCTTTTCTACCAATTTGCTTCTGATTTCTCGTTATTATTCAAGTTACATATACCAAAACCCACAACTCATTAAATAAAATACTAAGAGATAACAATTAGTACCAATAGTCGGTTTAAATGAAACAGGATGATCACTATGTTACAACTATTAACACCAAAAGTTACAATTGTTAACACCAATAGCTTTAATCATCAACTCCGTAATGATTTTGTTACCAAACATTGCAACGGTTTATAACTAGTAATTGCAATTGTTCATATAAAATATTACAATACTTAACCTAAACGGTTGCAAGAATTCACTTAAGTTTCTAACAATCTTTTCCGGTTTAAGTGTAATCGCATATTCATTAAATAATTAACACATATATCAAGCTCATGCATAAATGAAAATGTTCTAAAAATTGAATTTTCATCTTAATGTATTACACGAAAATCTGAATGTCCTATGAACTGAATCCCTCAGCTCATTTTGATCACATGAAAATAATACATATATGTGTTTCCATAATACTCTATGTGTATACTTGACACTATTATAAGTCAGGTGTGCTATCCATTCATGAATATATACAAAACCAATTCCTAGTTTTTTGAAGCACCATCACTTCATATTCATATAAATACTTTTAATCATGCACTTATAAATGCACTTTTTCAAAACAGTTATTTAAAATAACATTTTAACCTAAATGTTTCTTGCATGTCAAAACACATACATTTAGATGATATAATTAAACACGTGCGTCAGTCTTTAAATATATGCTTTCGACATTGAATTCAGCCTCCAATGTTGCATTAGAGGAGAATTGGATATCCTACAATTAAAAACTTCAAATGGACTTTAAACTCATCCTTTAATAGACTTAGTTACCAAGTTTCTAGCTATTAACTTAGTTAAAAGATCTGCTACATTTTATTCAAATTGGACAAACTTTATGGTAATCACCCCATGAGTAATCATCTCACATGTTACGCTATATTTAACACCAAGAAGGTGTCGCGGCTGTGCTTTTACATGCATGTGTGATTTAAATTTCAAGAATCACATCCACCTCTTTCATGTCTTTCATTGCAAAATTTGATGATAATAGTGTGCTTTTATAAGTTCTACTTGTTAGACACTAGTGCGAAAGATCGACATGTCATCAACATACAAGCAAATAAGATTTCATTACTGGACTCGTCAGTTTGCAATACAAACACATATCATACTGTTTTAACTTGAAACCACTTGATATGATAACCTCATCAAATTTTTGATTCCATGGCTTAAGTGATTGCTTTAGCTCATACAATGATTTTATCAACTTATACTCTTTCAGTGACATTATGTTTTCACTCTTTTGTAACATTACATTCACCTCCTTTTGATAACTGTACATTTACACACTTTCGATAATGTTACATTTGCACCCTTTCGGTAAAGCTATGTTAACATTTTGCACCTCTTCAGTGAGGAAAAGTTTGCACTCCTTCGGTAGTGATACATTTATACATATGACGTTCGCACCTCTTCGTTGACAAAATGTTTGCACCTCTTCGGACACAAAACGTTCACACCCTTTCGGACACGGCACATTCGCATCCCTTTCGACACGAAATTTTCATACCTCTTTGGTCACAACATGTTCGTACCTTTTGGGTGACGATCCATTTGCACCTCTTCGGTCACAACATGTTCGTACACCTTAGGTGATGATCCATTTGTACCCTTTTGGTAACGACTATTTTGTACCTCTTTGGTGACGACCCGTTTGAACCCTTTCAGTGATGACTTGTTTGTACCCCTTTGGTAACGATCCGTTCAATCTTATTTGGTCATGCACCTCCTCTGGAATAGTTATAACAAAAATTCCCATATTTATAAATAGTAGTACATTTTATGTTCGCACCTCTCTGGCCACAACATGTTCACACCTCTTGGATGATGATTCATTCGCACCTTTTCAGTCACAACATTTTTTTTCTTTTCTTCGGTCACAATATATTTGTACATCTTAGGTGATGATCCATTTTCACCCTTTTGGTGACAGCTCTTTTGTAACTCTTCGGTGATGACCCTTTTGCACCTCTTTGGTGACAATCCGATTGCACCCTTTCAGTGATGACTTGTTTGCACCCCTTTGGTAACGATCCGTTCACACTTATTTGGTCACGCACCTCCTCTGTAATATTTATAACAAAATTTCCATATTTATAAATAGTAGTACATTTTATGTTTGCACCTCTCTGGCCACAATATGTTTGTACCTCTTGGATAATAATTCATTCATACTTTTTCGGTCACAATATTTTTTTTTTCTTTTCTTCGGTCACAATATGTTTATACATCTTAGGTGATGATCCATTTTCACCCTTTTGGTGACGACTCTTTTGTACCTCTTCGGTGATGACCCTTTTGCTCCTCTTTGTTGACGACTCGTTTGCACCCTTTCAGTGATGACTTGTTCGCACCTCTTTGGTAATGATCCATTTGAACTTATTTGGTCACGCGCCTCTTCGTATACGACACAATCACACCTTTTTGGCTATGATACATTCGCACCTCTTTGGTCACGACACATACATCTTCCGTTATGACGTGTTCGCACCTCTTCGGGGTACCATAAGGTTATTAGTATTTACTAAAGGAATCAATAACTTTATATAAGAGATCTTAATAACTCTTTGGCATTTTGTTCGATTACAGTATTTAAGATATGTGTCACACTCTAGACACTTAGAAAGTTATATCATTCTTGTAAGAAATACGGAAGTGTCGAATGATGATGACGAACGAGTGGAAGTGGCCAAATATATATATATATATATATATATATATATATTTGTGAAAAGATGAAATTACGAAAACGATGTGTATTTAGAGAAGTATTCAAAAAATAAACGAAAAGACACAATATTTGCATTAGTAATTTGATGAACTCTAATAGATTATATCAGTTAGACTGCATAACTAAATAAACTTAACCATATGATTTGAGTTAAAATTCAATTTATTAATCAATTAAAAGAGTGTATCGTTCATAAATCATAATGTATGTGAAAATCTGCAGTTTTGAAGGCTCGAAAATCATGTGTACTGACACTGCAATCACCACATGATCTTTTCCCGTATTTTGGTCTCACTCGCACGGTATCGCGAATCACTTTTCGATAGGTCACTCATCTTTCCACTACTTCAGTTCAAACATGCTTAACTCAGGAGTTCTAAACGGATATGCTCCCAAAAAGATAAATGCACTCTGATGACGTAGGTAGTCAAATCAATCCTCTTAAGCCTTTCCATATACCACAAATCGGAGTGTTACATAATCTCTCTAAAGATTCAGCAGTCCATGTTTCATAATGACTCTGTGTTAGAGGTCTTCTAAGACAAAGACTGAATCAATTTGGTTTTGCAGTTAGAGGAACATCTAGTAAATTTCTCAGTAGTAAAACATCATTTATTTCTTTTATGACGGCTTCGAGTTTAATGGGATTAGAAACTGGGGAGAGGCTTCTCTTTAACATGAAGTGATGAAACTCACTGTCTCCAATGTTGTTGCTAAACGTTCCGAACGTTTGAGTAACTTAGGGCATCAAGCCAACTGCCAGTAGACACTTACTAACACATAAACACTAAACATTCAATGATCCATAGAAATCGTAATGGAAGGTAATTGTCTATAACTGCAATACAGAAGTCAAATTTAATCTAAAAAGAATCAAAGCGTTAATCATATACACTTAATTCTAGTTGGTTCATATTTTTGGTCAAATAATTATAATCAATTCATGTTTGTTCCTTTCAGAACCGGATCTGGGTCAAACACCAGTAACACATTGGTCTTGGTTTCCATCCCCCAAAATTTTTAAACATTTTTTATATAGAAATATATCTTCAAATATTTTTTAAAAAAATTTAAAATATATATGCTTAAAAAATATTTAAAACCCCCAAATTTTCAGATCTGAATCTGGTCCTTTTGTATTTATAGAAATTAATATTTTCTTAAACTTTTTTTAAAATTTCTTAAACTTTGTTAATATGGTAGATAAAGTCTTTTGTTGCTTTCGACTCATTTTTTATTTTGCTATCAAATAAATTTATAATACAATGTAAGAAATCATCAACCTTAAGAATAATTAATCATTTCAGTTGAGTTACGCATTAAATTTGTTGTAATATTCTTTAAAATCTAAAACATGGAAAGTAAGAATTTCAATGGCAACACAAACGAACAACAGACTCCCAAATTATGCTGATAACAAGAGACTTTAGACAAAATTAAAGAACCTTGCGTTGATGAAAGCATCATTTATTCCAAACCCAAATATTATAACACGCAGTAGTGTATTAGCCCATTGTACAAAGCAACACATTAAGTTTACTTCTCTTGCAATCCAAGCAATATCGTAAAGCCAACGGCCATACCTTCCCTCCACAAAACGATGAGTTCTCTGTATATAAATGTAGCAAATGTTGTCAAAAAACAAAGACTTAAGTTTCCTAAAAGTAACAAACAAAACCCCTATGGAAAATCTCATCACCACGTTTCATCCTACACATTTCCTTCAAGAGTCAGGTACCCATTATTATTATTATTATTTGAATAAATGTTAATTTTAGTCATCCAATAAACTTTTTTACATATGATGTAACGTTGACATTGAATACAGGTTCCGGTTATTATGGAAGGAAATGCGTTATTTGTGAAAAAGAGATCTCTCCTCCGTATAATTGGGAATCTCCTCCGTCTGATTATTTGTATTGTCGGTCATGTGATTTATATTTTCACAAAGCGTGTTCAACCAGTTTGTTGGAGAAGCTGACAATAAATCGTCCAGCGACACATGAACATACGCTCACCTTCATTCGCAAAAAGAACTATTTCAACTGTGATGCTTGCGGAAGGGTCGATATGGACGAGTGGATGAAGAAGCTGAACGGTGACCACGGTACATATGAGATGAATATGTATGCTTGTTTGCCCTGCAATTTCTTTATCCACAGAGATTGTATTTATTTACCAAAGGTTATAAAGCTCACTCTTCACTCGCACCGCTTGTTTCATTTTTTTCAACTTGCTGATTATAACACGAGATGTCGACTTTGTTATAACTCGTTTGGTTGCGGAAGTGGAGGATACATTTGTATTCACGAGAAGTGTTTTTATATACTCCACTCACATTGTGCAACGAAGAAAGAGTTGTGGGATGGCAGAGATTTGGAGGGAGAACCTGAAGAAACCAGTAACTCTGAAGATGTTAAGTCGTTGAAGGAGGTAGATGATGGCGAAACGTTCCATCATTTTAGTCACCAACATGATTTAACTAGACTTTGTGTCAATGGTGAAGAAGAAGAAGGAGACGAACGAGTATGTCAAGCATGCATTCTTCCCCTTGACTTTGATAGTTTGGGTTGTAAAGAATGTGATTTTGCACTCCATGACACTTGTGCAAATCTTCCTCGGAAGCTGGAACACACGTTTCACCGCCATCCGCTAACCCTAGAGGTGGACATGACAAATATCAAAGAAGGGTTCTTCAGCTGTTCTAAATGTGAACGAGAATCATGTGGTTTCATGTACCGGTGTTGCCAAGAGGAATGTGACTTTAAAATGGATGCAAAGTGTGCTTCCCTTGCTAATCCAGTATACAATAAAGCCCACCAACACCCTCTCACTCTATTCGACAATGGAGCACGTTGTTTAGAATGCCCCAGCGGCGGGGTCCACCCCCTTTTCTATTTGCATTCAAATACCGCAACTCTGCCGATGCTGGTAAAAAACAAGTATGACACTCATCCACTTACCCTATGCATTCGTAAATCAGACATTGAGTTTCCGTCGTCGCTGCTTCGTTGTGAAATCTGTGAAATACTAATAAATACTTATTATCCGGATTTCCAAAACCTCTACGGCTGCTTCGATTGCAACACAATTGTACACGTTGAGTGCGCAATAGGGAAATACCCGTATCTGAAACCTGGACATACGATCAAACTGAATGGTTTTGAGATTGAGATTGCATCCAACAGTCTTTCTCGGCCTGTATGTCATGCATGTCACTCAACCTGCCAAGATAAACTGGTTTTCAAGGATAAGAGCAGTGCCATCTCTTTCTGTTCTATCAACTGTATAACCTCTTCAAAGAAAACCCTCATGCAGTCTTACGGTGTGTAGAGTGCTTGAGTAAAATAAGTCGACATATTTCTCGTCGCGTATTTTCTCCTACTTTTCTAATATTAAGTCTGTATGAAAAATAAGATATTGGTTTGATTTCAGGTTAGTTTTAATTTAAACTACCATGAATTGAATAACTTTGTAAGATAAGTTTATAATAACGGTCACCTTAACGAAAATATATTATAGTTATGTTAATTATCTAATATATTGAATTTTGAAAACATACTTCAACATGGCAATGTTTCAAATTTCGAAACAAATAAATCCAAGTCTCAGCATCAATGGCAACACAAGCGAACAACAACATACTTCTTTACATATTTTTATTGTTTTTATATATTTTTTTAAATATTTGTCTTTTTTTTTAAAACATATTTATCACTTTTAATTGAAGGGTTTTCATAAACACATAATCAGTAACATTGAAAGAAACATTTATTAATGAAGTACTGTTACAACAAAAAGAAAATCCAAATAATACGATCGACAAAAAATTATATATATATATATTAGAAGAATAAGTTTCATCTTGTTTTTTGGAACACAAGAATAAGTTTCATCAAACTGATTAATCAATACTTAACTAAACTAAGTTTTGTAAATTATTCCCCAACGTAACTATATTAAGACTTGTACACAATTTTTGCCCACCCCACTGTGCTTGTGCTTATAAGTTAACCATAACAAATTTCGAAATAAAAAATATATTAATAAATAAATCCAAAAAAGGTTTCAAGTCAAAGCCATAGGAAACTGCCATTAAAAGAAACATATCCATAATGTTTCAAAGCTGGCTTGCACAACAACAACCTCAAGATAGAGACATAGATTCAATGCAATGTATACCTTCCATGGAAAAAAAAATTATGATCTTCTCTCTTTCCATTTGATTTTATTATCCAAATATTTCCTTTATCATATGTGATTCTTGTGTTTTGAGTCTTTGCGTGGAGTAACTTTCATTGGCTCAATGACAAGTTCAGGCAAGTTTCAAAAATTATAAGCCATATCTGGTATCCCATAGCGCACCTGTCATTATGCCAACTCACCTGTCACCTAAAAGAAATCAAGCAATTCAGTTGCATTGATCTCTCTTTCTCACCTAACCTTCCATTTTAAATGTTGAATCTAAAAAAGAAAGATTACTATAAAATGGTAAATCTGAAATCTCCATGATTAGAAAACAAACAAGATGGACTATGTTTAAAATATGATGTAAAAAGGAAGATGTAGTTTTGAATAGAGTAACCTTTCTGTTCCGATTGCTCCTTATCTTGAAATGTACAGAGACAAGTACAACTAGCTGTACTCGGACATAGAGCCATTGAAATATTATTGACATAAATGTGAACATGTTTGGGAGACTAAATGCAGCAACAAGGTACAACAGAAACAAGATCAGGGAATTATTTAGTTTAATAAATGAGCCACATGGATGACCTCTTGGACAGGAAGGTTTCTGTCGCATGCTGGCAGGTTGCAGTTGATTAGCTCGGTAATAACAAGCCTTGCAAATTTTTGGCTATCTGCTTTTCGTCTTCCAGGGAGCTACTTGAAGGAGATAGAACGTCTGTGCTCTGCGTTTCTTTGGTCCGGACCAGAGCTAAAAACTAATAAGGCAAAGGTTAGTTGGAAAGACATTTGTTTACCAAAAGAGGAAGGAGGATTGGGGATCAGACCACTGAAAGAGGCAAATGTAGTGCATTGTCTTAAGCTCATTTGGAGACTGTTCTCGGCCAGGTCTTCGCTATGGGTTCGATGGATACATTGCTACTTGATTCGAAAAGGATCGTTTTGGTCGATCAAAGACAGCACCACCATGGGATCTTGGATGTGGAGGAAGCTCCTAAAACTTAGGGATCTTGCAAAAAACTTTCTAAAAGTGGATGTAAAGAATGGTATGAATTCGTCTTTCTGGTACGATGGTTGGTCTCGCTTTGGGACTTTGAAGTATGCTCTTGGAGATAGAGGCCTCATTGATCTTGGCATTGGTGATAATGCTACCATTGCGGATGTACTAACCAAACATCGACGTAGAAGGCACATACTAAGCATCTTAAATGAGATAGAGGAGGAGATCGCAAAACTTAGACCCAGTATTGTGCAAGAGGATGATGTTCATCTCTGGAAGCAAACTGAAGAAAAGTTTGCGGTTAAATTCTCAACGAAAAAGACTTAGGAACAAATCAGAAGTAACCGTCAAACCTGTTCATGGAGTAAAGGCGTTTGGTTCTCTCAATCGATTCCAAAGTATGCTTTCTTTCTCTGGGTAGTTCTAAGAGATAGGCTACAAACAGCGGACAGAATGCAGCAATGGAACATCACCATCGACGCGACCTGTGTCTTATGCAATGAAGAGCAGGAATCTCGATGTCATCTGTTCTTTGGCTGTCGCTTCTCGGGACAACTATGGAGGAAGCTAGTAGGAGGGCTTATGCAAGATGATTTTACCACCGACTGGAACGTTCTCACGACAGTCCTGTCTAACCCGAGTTCCCCCCCCCCCCCCAACAAAGGCTTTCATCTTCCGGTATGTTATGCAAGCAACGATGCATACGGTGTGGAGAGAACGAAATGCTAGAAGGCATGGAGAACAGCCAAAGGATGTTAGCTGCCTGGTAAGGTTTGTGGACAAGGCAATGAGACTTAAGTTGCTATCAGTTAAAGGAAAGGGACAGAAGTACCTTGATGAAGGTCTGATTACTTGGTTTGGAATACAAGAGACAAACGAAGGAGTTAGATAAAATTCTTTTTAGAATAGATTTTTTGATTCTTTTTCTATAAAGAAGAACAGCAGCACTTGATGTACAAAAGTTTTTTGCTTGAATAAATTTTACATTCATTCAAAAAATAAATAAATAAATAAATAAATGAGTCACATGGGCATTGTGATAAGTTTTGGAGACAAAGTTTGCATGATATGACTGAACTAGGCAGAATATTAGCTGGATATAACAATTCTTTGGGAAAAATAATCTCTCTAACGATACAGCAGTTTCTAAAAAAACATGTTCCATGCATGAATCTGGTATGCACTAGAAACATGATGACACTGCGTTAGAGTTTTTCTAAGACAAAAACTGGATCTGTTCGGTTTGCAGTTAGAGGAACATCTAGTAAATTTCTCAGGAGTAAACCATCATGCCTTGTCTCAGAAAACGAAATTAACTCAGGTGTACATCATTTTTTTCATACGTCATATTAGTGTGTAAAGAAGATAAACAGAGCACGAGAATGTATTATAACTTGCAGTTTCAACTGTTCCACAATTCGTAAGATATTGAGACATTAGACAATCAATTTATAAGCCCATAAAAGAAATGCCAGTTGCAAGGAGCAGGGATTTTGCATTTGTGTACATGACGTTGTAATTGACAGTATTGGGGATAGGATCAGCTGCCTATATAACCAATGAACCATGATCATCTGTGTCAAAAGCATAAGCATATACATATTCCACTGGTCGTAGCTACATCAAATTTTGTCTGAGATATATTTGAGTAGAGCCTACCAGCTTGATATCATATTATTATACTAAAGCCGTGTTCGGTAGTCGGACGCTGCAACCACTTCCAGCGATCAAAATTTACACAACAAAATATGAAAAATAAATGGTGGAGAAGAAACGAGCTGTCGCGCTGCGTTTACTTTTTACGAAGACTGTTGGTGTTTCCCATGACTTTCCGTGACGCTGTGTAAAATAGCGGCAATCAAACGAGAGCTGCGTCTAATTTTATGGTGGAAACTACGGCTGCCAGCGGTGTTCTCCACAAACTTGGGCAAGAAGTCAGTTATAACAGAACAGTACTATTTATTTTGGCCATGACAAAGTCATACAGTGTTTTAGGAACAGATTACAAAAGTAAATGAAACATGTGAAGATGAACCATAACAACAATAGGATAATTTCCCTATTGAATTAACGGATCATAATCCAAAAAAACCAGCCACGTCTACCGCGATTACCACGTCCTCGGTTCCCCCGTCCACACGGCTTGTGGGTTGCCAATGCATCTCCTTAGCCTTTGTTGTTGGTTTAACCGGCCGTCTCGAAGGATTCTTTTCCCCAAAGGAGTCAAATAATCCATCAACTCTGTTTCATTTTCAGGTTCTAGCGTATCTTCCTCTTCCTCCTCCTCCATATTGATCAAAGAGGCAAATTTGTTAGAACCCAGGTCAGGCTCAATGGTAACGCTAGCATCTTTTGTGCCTGTAGAGATTTCTTGAGAAATAGAGGTGGATGATAAGTTTGAGCAGGCTCCGGAGTTAGAGTCTCAATTATTTCGTTGATGCAGATAATTGTAGGAGAGTAACACATGTTCTCAAGTACCGTAATTGTGGCCAGTGAAGAAAACATGTCAATGGTTGGCGAAGAAGATGAAACTACCGTTGCGTTAAGGTCTGTTGATACACTAAAATCGTGTCTTTTCTACTTCAAGTTAATAGTGTAGATGTAGTATTTGAGATTCAATTCCAGAGGACCAGTTTACACTTTATCTTTATGGGATCAATGTTAAGCTAAGACAATATTAAGGGGAGGGGTAAGATTAATGTATCGTAACAAGAAAGTAACATGGTTGGTTTTGTTTCAGATTATAAAAGAGCTAGGTTCAAGGTGATTCATAGGGATACTTAGGATCACGAGCCACACAACTATTCATGGAAGACAATACGAGCCAATCTAGAACTTGAACAACAAGAATAGATAAACCCACTATCGTGGTGTCTACCAATTTGTCAAGCAATCCTAATGCCTAAACTATCGTTTGGATTAGAGAATGATGACAAGCATTAAGCTCAGATTCAATTGGTTCACAATTTGCCTTAACATCAGCTTTTGTTGGCTAAGAACAAATCGTCTATCTATGCTTTTTCTAGCAACCTAAAACACTTCTGGTGATTAGATTAGATGTTAAATGGCCAATTTAACACATGCAGTAAGATTAACAATAGATAGAGATTCAAATAGTAACAATTCTATTTGTGTCTAGCTCATTGATCCATGATCCCTAACACCCTAAACCTAACAAGCTGACTACTCAGCCATAGACAGAGAAAACACAGAGACAGAGACTGGATGAGACATGAAATAAGACTGCAATAAAATAAAAATAGGATTCAGGGATTCTTCTCCAAAACGAGAGAGATGAAGCCTTCTCCCTAACAAGTAGCAAATCTCCAAGTACAAATCTCTAGGGTCTGGTTTCTTGTGTAGAAATAGCGTAGAATAATAATAGAAGAACGGAAAAAGAAGATATATGAAAGCCACAGGCGGCTGGGAGAGAAAATAGGGAGATTAGGGCAAATCCCGAAATAACTTGTAGTTTTCTTAAAAATCTCTGCCGCTGGAACAGGCACTCGGATGCTCCGCTTGATCGAGAACAGCCATCAGAATGCTATGCGTGGAAATCACCAGATTGCACTCTTTTCTGCCTCTTTTGCTCCAACTGATCCATCTCTCATCCAATGCAACTCCAGATTTGTAATGACTCGAAAAGGACTAGAAAGACTCGATAAAGACTTGAAAACCAATTAGAAAACATATACACAAGATGTCTAAAACACCATATATCATCTGACTGGTGGTGTTGGTTCCCCTCAATAGTAGTAGTTTTAGCAGAAGAACCAACTTGGCAGCGGTTTAGTTCATCCCCATTAGCAGCAATTTTAACCGGAGAACCCACTTGGCTTATGGTAGTATTTCTATCTGAGACAACAACCTGATTATAGATTGTATTTATATGCATTAAAGGTACCTGGTCATCCAAAGGATGAATGATAGGAGTTTCCTTTAGAGAAGAAGCATCAGCGAATGTAGGAGATGCAGAAACATCAACAACTACCGTTTCATGATCCTTTGTTGGAGCATTTTGTTGAGATATGGACAAACATATTTTTGTCTTATGACCAAGATGACCATATTTCTCACACTTAGAAGGCAGCCAAGAGTATTCAACGTCGATCATAGAATAGTTTCCTTGCTTATCCCATGCTGCGATTTTTTATTTTTGAGCGAAAGGCTTATCAAGCTCAACTTCCGCCAAAATCTTTGCTTCTCCTAGCATAGTAGGATCTAACCATGGCTTGTGAGACAGCATTGCTCTCCTAAACCTGAAGCAATCCACTCTATGGCAGGTATGGAATATAGCTGGGCAGGGATGTTTTTAAGTGTAGCCCACAGTGGATATAGAGGTGATTTCTGGTAGAGATAAGGATTCAGAGAAATTCCAAGCCGCTACAAACATTAAACAGTCATCCACATGCCACATACTACGTTCCAAAACCCATTTCCGAGTATTTTCATCCGGTATGTGGAAGATATAGGAAAAATCACTTATCTTTTTGACAAAGATGTTGCATTTTCTACCCCAAATTTTATTTAGAACAGCATGAACTAATCCACCTGAAGGTACTAATCAGCGACTGAACTGACCAACCACATACTCTTTCTGATTTTGCAACCCATTAAGAAGCACATGATTTGGAATTGTTACCTTTGGTGTACCATCTTCCATGTAATCTGAGATAGTAACTCGATGAAGATTCCTTGACTTTGGATTCATACGAGCAGTCCAAGGAAAGCGTTTGTTATCTGTTGGATTGCATTAGAAGGTGGTGGAATAGCTGTTGTATTCCCAGAAATCTCATTACGATAGGCCTTTTTCCCCACAGACTTTGTTGAAAGAGCAGGCCAGTTAACTAGTTCTGGTGGGCGTTCGGATATCCGTTCTGGTTCGGGTCGGGTATTTCAGATTTTCGGGTATTTCGATATTGGGGTATAGAACTCGTTTAGTTATTTTCTTACTTCGGGTCGGGTTTGGGTTCGGGTATTTTTAATTCGGGTTCGGTTATTTCGGATCGGGTTCGGATATTTAGATTTTAAAAAAGAAAATTAAATTCTTCATTTCTCAAGTTTCTTATATTTAAAAATATAAATTTTACTTAACTGATTTTTTATTTTTTAATAGATTGAATGATTAATTAATTTGGAGATAATATTTTAAAAATAAAAATACACTAATTTTTTATTAAAAAAATTTTGAATGTAACTTTTGTTAATGCATGATCTTAAAGTATGAGTAACATTAATATAAATATTTTAAATAAAGTTAGAGAAGTAAACTAGAAATATAAAGTTAAATATGCATAAGTTCGGTTATCTTCGGATATCCATTTGGGTTCAGATATTATCCGTTTGGATTAGGATATCCAGTTTCTTCTAATTCAATACTCATTCGTTCGGGTATTTTACTACTTAGGTTTGAATTTTGATTCGGATTTTTCGGATCGGATTCGGGTGTCGGGTAAAATGCCCTGCCCTAACTTTAGACAGAATTAAAGAAACTTGCGTTGATGAAAGCATCATTTATTCGAAACCCAAATAATCTAACATGCAATAGTGTAAAGTCCATTGTATAAAGCAAGACACTAACTTTACTTTTCTTGCAATCCAAGCAAATATCATAAAGCCAATCGTACCTTCCTTCCACAAAACGATGAGTCCACTATAAATGTAATGAATGTTGTCTATAACCCAAAGACTTAAGTTCCCTAAAATTAACAAACAAACCCCTATGGAAAATCTCATCACCACTTTTCATCCTACACATTGCCTTGAGTCTGGTATAGATCCCGACTATCGTGATGGAAAGAATTATTGCGTTATTTGTAGAAAATATATCAGATTGCCTTCGCCTAATTTTTTGTATTGTCGTCCATGTGATTTATATTTTCACAAAGAATGTTCAATCAGTTTGATGGAGAATCTGACAATAGATCGTCCAAAGACACATGAACACACGCTCACCTTCATTCGCAAAAGGAACACTTTCAACTGTAATGCTTGCGGGAGGATCGGTGATGGCGAGATGAATATGTACGCATGTTTGCCTTGCAATTTCTTCATCCACAGAGATTGTATCTATTTACCAAAGGTTATAAAGCTCACTCGTCACCCACACCGCTTGTTGCATACTTTTCAAGTTCCTGATTGTAACAAGAAATGTCGAATATGTAATTGGCGGTTTGGTTGCGGAAGTGGAGGATACATTTGTATTGACAAGACGTGTGATTATAAACTTCACTCAAATTGTGCAACGCGTAAAGCCATGTGGGATGGCAAAGATGTGGAGGGAGAACCTGAAGAAATTATTAGCAACTCTGAAGATGCTACGTATTCATCCTTGGAGGTGGTAGAGGGCAAAAAAATCTGCCATTTTAGTCATCACCATGATTTAATGAGGCTCTGTGTCAATAATGGTGAAGAAGAAGAAGAAGGAGACAAACGAGTATGTCAAGCATGCATCCTTCCAATTGACTTTGACAGTTTTTTGGGTTGTAAAGAATGTGATTTTGCACTCCATGATACTTGTGCAAGTCTTCCTCGGAAGCTGGAACACACGTTTCACCGCCATCCGCTAATCCTAGAGGTGGATGTGATGAACATCAAAGACGGGTTCTTCAGCTGTTCCAAATGTGAACGAGAATCATGTGGTTTCATGTATTGGTGCTGCCAAGAGGAATGCGAGTTTAAAATGGATGCAAATTGTGCTTCACTTACTGATCCATTATACAACAAAGCCCACAAACACCCTCTCGCCCTATTAGACAGTGGGGCAGATTGTCATGGGTGCACTTTATATTTGGATTCAAAACAAGCAACTCTTCCAGTATTTGTACAATGCAGCTATGACATTCATCCACTTACCATATGTTTTGCTCAATCAAATAATTGGCCATGGCGGCCATTTTCTTGTGACATGTGTGAAATAAGGATAAAACCTAATTATCCGGATTACCAAGATCTCTACGGCTGCTTTGATTGTAACACCGTTGTACACGTTGAGTGCGAAATAGGAAAATACCCGTTTCTTAAACCTGGCCATGCGATCAAACTAAATGGTTTTGATATTGAGATAACATCCACCAGTCTTTCACGGCCAATATGTCATGCATGTCACTGTATCTGCCAAGATAAACTAATTTTCAAGAATAAGAGCAGCAATGCCATCTCTTTCTGTTCTATCAACTGTATAACCTCTTCATAGAAAAACCCTCATTCAATCTTATAGAGTGTCGAGTGCTTGCGTAAAAAAAATGTTTACATACTTCACCTCGCGTATTTAGAACATGATTAACCCGAAATTTTTAAATTGGAGGTTCTTAGTGGAATATAAAAAATTGTTTCTTAACTTTTAACTAAAAAAACTAATAAATTCACCCTAAAAATTCCGGGTTAATCATGGTCTTACTTCAAACTTCTAATCTCTTTTATTTATTATTGTTGAAAAGTCTGTATGACAAATAAGATATTTGCTTTGCTTTCATTTCAGTTGTAAATTAAACTACCATAAATCGCGAATAAATTTGAAAATCGTTACCTTCAAGAAAATAGATTATACATTACCTTACCTTATATTTAGATTTTGAAAACATACTTACACCATTGCAATATAATGTTTTTAAGGAAAAAAAAACACAATCAATTCCAAGTCTCGGCCTCAATTGCAACACAAAGCGAACAATAAAAAATTAATTTATTACTTTTTAATCCAAACCGACTCAAGAGTTTTCATAAACACAAAATCGATAAATAAAATTGAACAATCTTATAGTATATTGTCACCTTTAAGAGAATAGATTATAGTTAAGTTAATTATCCTATATACTGAAATTTGAAAACATACACAAATTATCGATAACAGTGAATTTATTATTAATGAACAATTGTTACAACAAAAAACAAATCTATAATAATACGATTACTGGCAAATATAATATAATATAATAATATATACATTTTTTAAATTAGAAAATACGAAATTTTATCAAACTAAAGTCAAAAACAATAATACTTAAATGAAGTCCTAGCTAGTAATGGGACTCCCACCATAACTAGATTTACACTTGTACACAATGATTTTAAACTTCATTCTCTAACGACTAGATTAAAACTTTCATGTAATAAAGATTCAGAAAATTAGAGGAAGGAATCAGTGCACACAACTTGTATCATGGGTCTACATGGAAATATAGAAAGTATGAGCGCAAAAACTAAACGTAAGGATTTTTTAAGGCAAAGGAAACAAAAGAAAGGATTTGGATGCAAAACAATATATAAACTGAAGTAAGGTTAATTCTGCTCTCCCTCTCTCTTCGCAGTTTTGTCCGTCACTTTCCTTTGCAGCGTGCGTGCGGTAAACTTCATTATTCATCTTCCTCTTATTTGTATCGGTAGATTAGATCGGAAACTAAAAGCTTCAACATTTGTTCGATTAACAGATTGATCTCAGATTTATTAAAACTTGGTGGAAAGGATAAATCTTTTTTTGTTGTTTATGGCAGTTCAAGTAGCAGGGGAAAAGACTCGTTGCTTTAGCACTAACCGGTCTGTCTATTCCTGTTCTATGATGATGTTCATAACTTCTTAGTTTCGTTTTATACTTTTTTTTATGAAAGTTGTTTTGAATTCAAGTTTGAAGATGTATCGAGTCTTGGAGAAGTACTGAAATTTCGCAAGGTTTTCAGGCAAGTGCTTGCTTTTAATCATGATGGGCTTCTATTGCAGGAGTTTTGTAGTGTGCCAACTTCTGTTTTAAAAATCTTCCTTGGTTACTTAGTATTGTTGTTTTGGTTCCTAATTTTAAGATTTTTTTTTTTGTTTTGCATATTGGATCTGTTGGAGAGATCCAAGGGGGTTTGGTTCATTCAGTATGTAGATCCTGCTGTTACTGCTGAGGCAAAACATCACCTGTAAGGTTGTGAGCTGAATGTCGTATTTTCAGAAGAAGCCAGGAGCCCGGTCCTTAGGCAGAGCAGGGGTAGCAGTCCAAGCCCTCGTGGAGAAAGAAATGGAAACCGTTCTCCAAGCCAGTGAGTTACAAGCAGTTATGCAGTCTTGTTTGTTTAGCTCTACGTTATCAGATTGAATTAATTTTACTTCTCTTAAGTCTTTTTGTTTCGACAAGTTTCTAAGACAGTTCTCTGTGTGTTATTGTTTTAATTTATGTTTGATTAATGAATGATCTTAAAAGACATGACAATGAGGTTGCATGTGCTTTTTTGTCATCTTATCTCTTGTTATGGTTAAAGAAGATGGTCCTATTAGGGAGCGTTTTGACGTATTGCATCCACTGGTTTCGAATAATATATGCCTTTTTCGCTGTTTCCAGCTATTTTCAAGAATCAAATATAACACTCATTTCCTCCTCAAGTTGTAGGATGGACTTGTGAGAGTGTTGGACCCGTTTCTTGATCCGACAAAAGTCTTGGTTTCTGTATAAGTTTCAGCTCTTCCCGTTGCGCCCGTAGCTTGAATCTCAAAATGCACGGTCGATAATCTTTCTCTACTCTTCGGGAAGAAATTTGAAAAATAATATAATATCTATCGGTTCCAGAATACAACGTACTTGAGATTTCATTTTAAAAAGGAAGACCGATTCAGAGTTAGGCTGTGAATTGGAAAACGTGAAAAAAATAAAACAAGATACAAATTCATTTTATAAGCTTACAAAACACCCAATGGTGAAAAAAAAATCACTGAAATATTTAGAGTATCCGAAGAAAAATTTCAAAAAAGTCTCTTTACTATGAAACATTTGGAAGTCATGCACGCACATGAGATTAGTAGCAAATCTTTCTTTTGATTCAAATCTATACATTTTTAAATTAAATATTAAAAAAAGGACCGAATAGAACATGAGAAGAGCGTGGAAACTGTTGTTCTGCAGCTACGCAAGGTCTTTCTTTTCTTTGTTTGTACATGATTCTTTAATTTATTCGCCGTATATATCGATGGCGAAGAATAAAGATTGTATAATTATTAGATGTAAATTATTCAATTAATTAATAAATAATAATTTATTTTAGCTTTTTGAACTTTGAAGCCTCACCTTCCATACAACAGTCCACATACCCACGGTGTGTAACACACCTCTCTGGTTTCCCACGCATTAAAGTTATAGATAAACCAAGTTAACACTGTGAGCACCGAATTTTTTTTTCTTCTTCGTAATTTCGAAAATTATTTTCGCCGAAAGAAAAGAAAAAAGTCTTCACCTTTTTTTTTCCTTCTCTTCGGTGGGGTTCATTACACTACATACATCTCTGAACCTTGCTTTACTCTGTTTTGTCTGAATAGCAAAACCTCGACCTTTTTTTTTCTTCCTCTTTCTTTGTCTGTGATCTGAAACTTCTCCAAGTAAATCTGAAAGCCGGCAAGCTCTAACTAGGTACTTTACTAGTTCTTTCTTGATTTTGCATCTGTGTATTTGATTATTTGTCGCATTGTTGTGTCCCCGAACTAGCTTTTCACTTGAATCTTCTACATTCTTCTTTCACTCTGCAAATCCTGTTTCCAGAGAACATTCCTGAAAGAACGAAACGACAAAAAAAAATTAGTAAAGATAAGATTTTTTTTTTTAAACAAAAGAGTGTGGCTTTTCGAATGCTCGATAAGTTTATTGTTCTTTACTGTTTAGCTGAGCGTTTGATTAGTTTCTAGACCCCCAATTTAACTCACTTCTGTCCTAATCCATGTTTTTGTAACTTAAAATGTTCGCTTACTTGATTCTAGGGTTCTTACCATTTTTGTCTAGTCCAAAATAAGATCCATATGATGTTTTGAGTTTGAAGTAGCTGTAACAATCCTTAGCATATGACTCAATTTTTGAACTTTGTCAAGTTTTTTTAAGGTTTCTCACTCTGGTGTGATGATGCTGCTTCCGAGATGGTTTGCAGAAGCAATCTTGCTCCTAATCTCACTTCTTGCGTTTACAAACAACGGTAACTTCACCTTAAACCACATTGCATCACTTCTTTGATCAAAAGTTCCTAATACGATTCTTTTATACAGCTGCATTCATCGGAGTAAACATAGGAACAGATCTCACCAACATGCCACCCCCTTCAGACATCGTCACGCTCCTCAAATCGCGACAGATCACACACGTCCGCCTCTACGACGCCAACAGCCACATGCTCAAAGCCTTCGCCAACACCAGCATCCAAGTCATGGTCGGCGTTACCAACCAAGAGATCCTCAGAATCGGACGGTTCCCTTCCTCAGCCGCCTCGTGGGTCAACAAGAACGTCGCCGCCTACGTCCCTTCCACCAACATCACAGCCATCGCTGTCGGCAGCGAGGTCCTCACCGCGGCTCCACACGTGGCTCCCATCTTAGCATCAGCTCTCAACAACATCCACAAGGCGCTCGTGGCTACCAACCTCAACTTCCAAGTCAAAGTCTCCACACCTATGTCTATGGACATAATGCCTAAACCGTTTCCTCCCTCTACGTCCACGTTTAGTCCTTCCTGGAACACGACGGTTTACCAGCTTCTCCAGTTTCTCAAGAACACCGGCTCCTTCTTCATGCTGAACGCCTATCCTTACTACGGTTACACGACGGCTAAAGGTATCTTCCCGCTTGATTACGCCTTGTTCAAGCAGCTCTCTCCCGTGAAGCAGATCGTTGACCCCAACACGCTTCTGCATTACGATAGCATGTTTGATGCGATGGTTGACGCTGCTTACTACTCCATGGAAGCATTAAACTTCTCCAAGATCCCCGTCGTCGTTTCGGAAACCGGCTGGCCTTCCTCTGGTGGAGGGGACGAAGCTGCTGCGACCGTTGGTAACGCGGAGACATTCAATAGTAATTTGATTAAGCGCGTGCTGAACAACTCAGGCCCTCCTAGCCAACCGGATATACCGATAAACACATACATCTACGAGCTCTACAACGAGGACAAACGGTCAGGACCAGAGTCGGAGAAGAACTGGGGGATGTTTTATCCCAACGGGACTTCAGTGTATCCACTCGGTTTAAGCGGTGGTGACGGTGGCTCTGGATCTGCTGATCTAAACGGTACGACGTTGTTCTGTGTGGCGAAAGCTGATGCGGATGATGATAAGCTGGAGGACGGTTTGAACTGGGCTTGTGGACAAGGCAGAGCTAACTGCGCCGCGCTTCAACCGGGACAACCGTGTTATCTACCGAACGATATCAAGAGCCATGCTTCTTTTGCTTACAATGATTATTACCAGAAGATGAAGAGTGCTGGTGGGACTTGTGACTTTGATGGTACTGCCATCACTACCCCTAGAGATCCTAGTAAGTTTATCTCTCCTGATCGTGTTTATGTTTTAAGCGTTGTTTTTACTCTATGAAGCTTGATCGCTTTGTGTGTGTGTGTTTTGTAGGCTATAGAACATGTGCTTATACTGGAAGGTAACCATCTGATGAGCTTCATCATGTCTTTTTTATTAAGTTTTATCTTTTTTTTTTTCTTAACTTGTTCTATCTATATCTCAGCGCAAACGCAAACGGAACGGGAGGAAACTTTCCTCCGACTGCGTTAGGACCCGCGAGTCCAATAGGAGGGAACGCAAACGGACTTGTCATTTCTATCTACCATCTTCCCTTCTTGGCAACGTTAGCTCTCACATTGCTACTACTGTAACTTCAGTGTTGTAGTAACCGGAGAAGTGTACCGATGGTCTTGGTTAATTCCGGTTATCGGTATTATTTGTTTCACTTTTGGTGTAGTGTTTTAAGTGTAGCTAGAGAGAGAGATTATATGTTCTCATTCTTTTTGTCTTCATCTTTGAACTGAAATCTTTCGGATTAGAGTGATTTAAAATTTAATTATCAAGTGAATTATATGTCTTGTATTTTGAAAGTCGTGAAAAACTAGTGTTATTCCTACAATTAAATAAAAATTTGGAAGAGTAATTTAATAATTATTCATCGAACCTTTTAAGCAAAAAAAAAAAATTATTCATCGAAATTATTGAGGATACACGTGGTAATAATAATACATGATTCTTATTCATGTGTTTTTTTTTAATGATTCTTACTCATGTGATTGAAAAAAAAATCCAAAACACAATAATATTTGATAAATTATTTAGCTGACAAAAATGATTGCAAAATTATTAACATAGATTATTACTCTCTTCTTGGTTATTCGCCACGTCAGCAATTATTACTTTATTCGTTTTAACGGATCAGACCGAAACGCAGCGTTTCGAACATTATTCTCTCTCGATGGAGTTGAAGCGAAACGGTGAAGAAGTAAATGGATTGGATAAAGCAGAGGAGTAGGGACAACGAAGACGACGATCTCGACGACAAGAGATGATGACGACACCTGGCGGAAGCGGGAGATTCAAGCCGTTACCGACGGCGATGTACGCGGGATACTCAGGAGCGGCGTCTTCCTGGGTAGCGAAGACATCGGTCTCCGCGTCGGGGAAGAGGATACAGAGAGAGATGGCTGAGCTAAACGTGGATCCGCCTCCCGAATGTTCAGCTGGACCGAAAGGAGATAATCTCTACCATTGGATCGCCACCATCATTGGTCCCTCTGGTTAGTTCGTGATCCCGATTGAACTTGTTTACGTTTAAGTGTTTTTTTTTTTGATTCGAGCTTGTTTTTTTTTGGCAGGGACTCCGTATGAAGGAGGGATCTTTTTTCTGGATATGATTTTTCCTTCTGATTATCCTTTCAAACCACCAAAGGTATGAGCTTTTTGTGTCTTTGTGTTTAGATTGTTCGTGAAAGTAGCTAACTTTATTAAAAAAAGTTGGGAGCTTTACTGGTTTTTATGGTTAAGAAGTTTTGAATAGAGTTGAAAGGTAGTGTCTTTAGGCAGAAAGTACTAATGTGTACTCTTCAACTTCAACATCTCTATGTTGGTCTTTTGATTAAGACTAGCACTTTGGAACAGAGATCATGTATAGTTTCAGTTTCTGGCGTATTAGATCATCTACAGTAGATAAACTAGTTTTCTTTCTTGCATCAAAGTCTTATTGATACATTTTTTGTAGCAAAGTCTTGACCTTTTGGGTTCTAGACTTAAGCTGACGGTTTGGTTTATCTTGAGAGATTTGTATTCTTTTTTTTTTTTTGTTAGTCTTTTGGTTTAAGAGGGTGGATGGTTTGCAGGTAGTGTTTAAGACTCGGATCTACCATTGCAATGTCGATACCGGAGGGAATCTGAGTGTGGATATTCTAAGAGACAGTTGGAGTCCGGCTCTTACAATCACAAAAGTCTTGCAAGCCATTAGATCTATCTTCTTAAAACCTGAGACATGTGAGTCTCTACTCTACTCTACGCTCATGCATCGTATATAAGATAATTGGTTTGCTCAGGTCAGATCTGTTGTGAGAAAGTTTCCTTAGCTGTTTCGTTTCCTTAGCTGTTTCGTTTCTGTAACTTTACAGTCTTTAAATCTCTCTTTGTTCTTTTGTTACCACCAGACAATCCAGCTTTACCAGTGATTGCACGGCTCTACTTGTCGGATAGAGGAAAACATGAAGAGGTAGCAAAAGAATGGACGTTGCGATTTGCCAAGTGAACAAAGTTTCGGATCTTTTAATACGAGATATTATTGTACGTATACCTTTATTTGATGAATGATCAATCAATGCATCCACCAAAGTGGAACAACAATGTTAGATGGCCAAAGAAATATTGTTTGCTCTTAGAATAGGCAACAATGTTAGTGTAGGACCTATCGTCATCAATAACTTCAATTCCAATCTAGTGTCAAAAACTTTTTCTTTGAGAACCAAAGACTATATGGTTTGATTCTGACTGATAGAAAGACTGAAAGAGACAAGTATGTATCTTCTACAATAAAGATAACTCAAGATGTAATAGAGGTAAAGATTTACAGATGAGGTAATTAAACTGATGAAGATTATTAGTTGCTACCTAACAGGTTTCTGTAACCTTTATGATTGCTTTATCACCAATTAATTAGATGAAGCTTTCCGTTGGAAACACTAATAGTAGACCAAATCTACCGGTCAATTCAGCATTACATTATAGTTATTACAAATCTTCAACGTATCCATCGATATATCATACATTCGGAGAGAGAGGAGCATTAAAAAGGTTTTTAACCAGAACAAAAAAAATAACGAAAGACATTGAACATCAATGTTCAGAAAGCTGTAGCATGTGTGTTTGAGTTTCTGCGACTGTTTCCAGTTCATATCGGTAAGCTTCATTCTTCGTCCATTTTTGTTCATTATTTTGGTTATTGACGTATATAATTGCGTGTGTTAGATACTTAGATGTGTATAATATATATATGTTGATGAGTCTGTTGTATGTTTATGAACCTCTATGTATGTATTCCATGTCTATATACACGATTTATTTATCGGTTACAATGTTCTCCTCCGTTGGAATATTGTTTCTTTTGATTGTTTTAGTCACAAGTTACACTTTCTTGACATTTTTTCTCTTTACCTTGGTACAATAGATCTTATTCAAGTTTCCAGCATCCAGTTTATTAATGAGATATCTAACTATAAATTTAAATTTCTTAAAATACATGATATTCTGAGTTATATATATTTCATAAGAACGATCATCTTATTTTATTTGTCTATATATGGTTGTGCCAAAGAATTTCAGTTATACATTTATTTAATTTTGCTGCTGTGATGTGAATTGTGAACCGAAGGGTCAAAGAGAAGGTTAGGTCGGTGGCATGCAAAGAAGTTCGTTTAAAAGTCAACGTGTGTAAACGTCAATCAATCCAACGGCTATTATTTGAAACGATGAGTTCTCGGCATTATTAAGCTTGTTCTATAATCTAACGTTTGTTTCCTGGAGTTTTTGTGCAGCGTAAATATTTGGAGCTTAATGTGAAACATACATGGTGTTATTTTAACGGGACTATAACGGGAGAACGCACATGCCAATCACTAGCGATAATGATGAAGTAAGTAAACATAAGACTGTGTTAAACGGTGGATACATTATAGTAAGGTAATATCATAATCGTTAGTCGACACTGTTCTATATACATTAAGGAAGATATATGTGAAGCTTCAGTACTTCAGAAACTTTGAGTATTCAACTTAGTATACAACCCATATATACTGATTCATCTGGATATGGATGGATCATGGATATACTTGTGATAATGCTATTGGATATACATGACTTATATTACAAGATAACTACAAATGTAGATAAGTATATAGTCTAGCTTATCTCTTATGTGAATATTCTCTGTATATTCTATTGCTGTAACTATATATATTGTACGCTTCCTATCAATGAAAGTATCAAGTTATACAAACTCTATATGGTATCAGAGCTTTGATCCATTCAAAAACTTTTTTTCTTTTCTTCGATTTCACAAACATGTCTAGTGAATCATCTCCCTCGTTTGTCACCTCTGCTGAACGCACCGTGATCTACAACTCCAATGATCCCAAAAACTCACTACTCTCGGTGAACATGGGAAACATCACAAAACTGACGAACACAAACTACCTTATGTGGAGCAAGCAAATTCATGCTCTGCTTGAAGGACATGAGCTGCACCGGTTTCTTGTTGCAGACGACTCAATTCCCACTGCAACTATTGAAGCTGATGGCTCATCAGAACCAAATCCAGCATTCATCGCATGGAGAAGACAAGATCGCCTCCTCTACAGTGCTGTACTAGGAGCAATCTCTCTCCCTATTCAACCACTTGTGGCCAGTGCAACAACCACGCACGAAATCTGGAGCACTCTTGCTGGCGCCTTTGGAACTCCAACCAGAGGTCACATCAGGCAACTCAAATTTCAGATCAAAAGCTGCGTCAAAGGAACCAAAACCATTGGTGAATATCTGCGCATCATGAAAACAAAGGCTGACGAATTGGCTCTACTAGGCAAGCCAATGGACCCTGAAGATCTCATCGAACAGATCCTTGCAGGACTTCCGGAAGAATACAAACCAGAAGTTGATGCAACCAACGGACGTGACAACCTGATCTCCTTTACTGAGCTACACGAGAAACTTGTCAACCGTGAAGCAATGATCATGTGCGCACAACCATCAACACCTGCATTCCCAGTTACTGCAAATCAGGTGTCGAAATTCAAAAACAACAACAACAACTGGCGCCCTCAGGGTTCTCAACAACAACAACAATATCAACAACCACAGCAACAGAATCGCTACACCAACAGGCCCTCTCGACCGTATCTAGGGAAGTGCCAAGCATGTGGAACACAAGGACATAGCGCACAACGATGTCATGTGTATCGGATTGTCCCTAACCAAAACACACAAGGGCGTCCAACTGCAAATGCTGTGGGTCTCAATGCAACTACTGCTGATGGATGGCTTATGGATAGCGGTGCCACACACCATGTGACATCAGATCTTCAAAATCTCGCCATTCACAATCCATACACTGGCAACGACTCGATTGTTGTTGGAAATGGCTCTGGCCTTCCAATAACTCACACTGGTTCTTTCTCTACCAACTCTGCTAATCGCAAATTTCAGTTTAATAATGTGCTTTGTGTGCCATCAATATATAAGAACCTGATATCAGTTCATCAGTTCTGTAATGATAACCAAACGTCTGTGGAATTCTTTCCCTCTATGTTTCAGGTGAAGGCTCTGGACACGGGAGCGTCACTCCTGACGGGTCCAGCTAAGGGTGGAAGCTATGAGTGGCCTTGTTCATCATCTCTAGGAGCGTTTTCTGTTTTAAAATCTTCCTTGTCCAATTGGCATCATCGCCTTGGACACCCGGCTTTTCCAATTCTTAAAACTATTACTTCTTCGTTTTTACCGTCTTCGTTATGTAATTCTTTGGAGTCATCTCCTTGCAACTCGTGTTTAATGAATAAGAGCCACAAATTACCTTTTTCTACCTCTACTATTTCATCTCATCACCCTTTACATGTTCTGTTCTCAGACGTTTGGACCTCACCAGTCCTCTCTGTCGATGGCTATAAATATTATCTTCTTATTGTTGACCATTTCACTCGTTATATGTGGTTTTTCCCTTTGAAACTGAAGTCACAGGTAGCAGACACCTTCACTCGGTTCAAAACATTGGCGGAAAAACAGTTTGGTCATCACATTCGCACACTCTACACAGACAACGGAGGAGAATACATCGCTCTTGCCTCCTTTCTTGCCACACACGGAATCTCCCATCTCACAACGCCCCCGCACACGCCAGAACACAACGGCATGTCGGAGCGACGTCACCGCCACATAGTAGAGACTGGTCTTGCTCTCCTCACTCATGCATCCATGCCAGTGACCTACTGGACATATGCATTTGCTACAGCAACATACCTCATAAACAGAATGCCAACAAAGACACTTTCAATGACATCACCATACTCGCAGCTTTTCGCCATGGAACCGCATTACTCCAAACTTCGAGTGTTTGGGTGTCTATGCTACCCGTGGCTTCGTCCGTATACATCACACAAACTGGACCCTCGCTCCCTTCCTTGTGTCTTCCTTGGGTATTCTCCCACTCAATCAGCTTACCTCTGTTTTCATGAACCAACCTCGCGTCTTTATATCTCACGCCACGTTGAGTTTTGTGAAACAATCTTTCCTTTTGCTACTAAATCCTCTGTTTCAGCTCACCAGGACGAGTCAGAGCCCTCTTGGGTTCCGACAGTGACTCCACTAGACAATGTTTGCAGGTCACTCACAGCACCCACTCAGACCCTGCTCCCGAGTACAGATCCTTTGCCTGGTGCATCACCGCCAACAGCAACAACAACTCAACAAGCACCAGCAACAATCTCTTCTGAGTCATCCTCCTCAGCAATGCAACTAGTACCAGTCAACGATCATCAAATGGTCACTCGTGCAAAGAATCAAATAATTAAGCGCAACCCGAAGTATATGTACTCAGCTCACCTCGTGCTTGCAAGCCTTGATCCTCACACAGTTACTCAGGCATTGGCTGATCCCCTCTGGCGTGACTCTGTGAGCGCTGAATTCAACAACTTCGTGCGCACGGAAACCTTTGAACTCGTCCCACCATCACCTGATCAAAACGTTGTTGGCTGTCGGTGGCTCTTCCGGACCAAATTTCTACCTGATGGCACCATAGACAAAAGAAAATCACGCCTTGTTGCCAAAGGATATCATCAACGTCCGGGAATTGACTTTCATGAGACATTCAGTCCAGTAGTTAAAGCACCAACAATTCGTATCATCATCAGCATTGCAACAACTCGCGACTGGCCTCTCAAACAACTTGACATCAACAACGCTTTCCTACAAGGTTCTCTTGAAGAAGATGTCTACATGCAACAGCCCCCTGGCTTTGTGGATAAAGATCGTCCTGATTTTGTCTGCAAACTCAAGAAACCAATCTATGGCCTCAAGCAGGCCCCACGCTCTTGGTACAATGAGCTCAAACGGTTCCTCCTTGACTCTGGCTTTCGAAACTCGCTAGCGGATGCATCTCTTTTCTATTTCACTGACAATGCAGTCACGATGTACCTTCTTGTTTACGTAGACGACATAATCGTCACTGGAAGCTCCCCCACTGCTGTCCGCAACTTCATTGATTTGATCTCAAAACGTTTTGCACTTAAAGACCTTGGTGACCTCTCCTACTTCTTGGGTATTGAAGTCACTCGATCATCATCTGGTGTTGTTCTCTCTCAACGCAAATACATCTCTGACCTGCTTCACCGTACGCGCATGACTGGTGCCAAGCCCACAGCTACTCCCATGTGCTCCACCTCCTCTCTCAAACTTGAAGATGGCACACCACTGTCTGATGGCCGTGAATACAGAACTGTTGTTGGTGGACTGCAGTATCTCTCGCTGACCAGACCAGACATTTCGTTTGCTGTCAGCAAGGTATCCCAATTCATGCACAAGCCCACGACAACACACTGGGAAGCTGTGAAAAGAATTCTCCGCTACCTTGCTGGAACAATCACAACTGGTCTTGTCTTCAAGCGTTCAAATTCTCTGTCTCTTCATGCCTTCTCTGATGCAGATTGGACTGGCAATAGAGATGACTACACATCAACAGGTGCCTATGTTGTCTTTCTTGGTCAACATCCCATCTCTTGGTCGGCTAAGAAGCAATCTAGTGTGTCCAGATCATCAACTGAGGCTGAGTATCGCTCTGTTGCTAATACATCAGCTGAGGTTCGCTGGGTTGCCTCTCTCCTTTTTGAAATTGGTATTCCTCCTCCTGCCATTCCAGTTATCTACTGTGACAACATAGGAGCCACCTATCTTGCGGCTAACCCAGTTTTTCACACTCGAATGAAACACCTTGCGCTGGACTACCACTTTGTACGGAATCAAGTTCAGTCCAAGACACTTCGAGTTGCTCATGTTTGCTCTGCTGACCAACTTGCTGATGGCTTAACCAAACCTTTACCGCGCCGCCGGTTTGAATCAATTTTCATCAAGATCGGACTTGTTAACCGACGTCCGTCTTGAGGGAGCGTATTGGATATACATGACTTATATTACAAGATAACTACAAATGTAGATAAGTATATAGTCTAGCTTATCTCTTATGTGAATATTCTCTGTATATTCTATTGCTGTAACTATATATATTGTACGCTTCCTATCAATGAAAGTATCAAGTTATACAAACTCTATAAATGCTTCAAAAACAAATTTTTAAAAGAAAAATAGTACTTGACAAGGTTTGAGTTTTGATTAAAATTAAGCATTACATGGAAATGGAGTTTTTCCTTTTGTACGTAAACATTTCCCGAATAGTAGGGCTAGTAGCCTTTTATATACAATACAGATGGACTGCAATTGCTTGATGAAAATTAAACAAATAAAAAAGTTCTCGTACTATAATGTAAGACATTTTGTAATTTGTACTTAGTAAAGAATTAAACACGAATCTTATTTCACTTCCACTACAACATTATACTCACTAAGACGATGATGTAATATATATACTCCTGTAGACTAATTAATAAGACTGTTTGTAAGAACCTTAAGAAAGCTTTATCGCTTGATTACTTAATAGCATTAGGCATGAAAATATACATGATCTGCCAGAAACAAGAGAAATATCCACATATATATGCGCAATAGATTATGTTATCAATTACACACATATGAGGTATTTTGTAATCACACAGATAACCCCAAAACAACTTATAGCACACATATATACGAACCTCCGAAATAACATGACCACACTTCCCATTGAAGCATATGATAGATATATATATATAAACGACATAACGACTCATCAAATTACATATCTTCTGGTCTCTGCAGGCCATGTCCTAAGCTCGACGTTCCAACAATCTCATCGGTACAATCATGTGTCTGCAACGGCTGGGATACTTGAATATTACTATCAAAAGGATCATCATTGATAACAGAGTTCAGAAACGAAGAGAACTTGTCATCGTAGCAGAAACCAAAGTCCTCATCACCAAAGACGCTGACACTGATCTTGGTAGCTCCATTTCCGCTACTAACAGTGGTATCATCGGTGTGAGAACTAGAATTAGGCTCTATAAGGTTTTGTCCACCGGAAACTTCTTCTCTAGGTTTATGAGTGTTGCTTGCATCAAGAGGCTTGTGGGTTTGAGGATCAATGCCTTGTCCTAAGAGTTTCTTGCGAAGATGAGTGTTCCAGTAGTTCTTGATCTCATTATCAGTCCTTCCCGGTATCCTCCCCGCGATCAGTGACCACCTTATTACACACAGTATATAAAAGTTATAAGCATGACTATACTCACAACGCTATGATTACTTAGTAGCTAATCCGATATAACAAGCTTATATATAGCTCATTTTTTTTATATATTTTTTCATACAAACAATATGAAAAAAAACTCAATCACTAGAACTATAAGCCCTCTAAAACCAGAAAAAATAGAATTATCCTTCCATTAAATACAATAACAAGAATCTGAAAAAAAAAATTATTATTTTGTTGAAAAGTTCAATCAACGATCAAAGTTTATGTTGTCTATCACAAAAAAAAAGATTCTTACATGTCTATAGTGATAAAATGACCCATGTAAAAATGTGATAGAATGAAATAATATCGATGTTTATGTAGAAGAAATTAAACCTTAGTTAACAAAAAAAGCACCACCACTAGTTTATGCGTAAACACATACGTACATATGCATAGAAACTATGATCGTTTATGTCATGTAATTAAAAAACGAATAACTTAATTTAACTTTTGTAGTTAATCTGAATAACTATATATATAAAACATATATATGTTCGCACCTGTTGCCAAGGAGGCGATGAAGGCGGAGGATGAGATCTTCCTCGTCGGGAGCGATACCGCCGCGTTTTACAGACGGCCGGAGATAATTCATCCACCGTAGACGGCAGCTTTTTCCACATCGGAGTAAGCCAGCTCTTTTAGGAAGCGATCTCCACCTTCCTTCACCTTCTTTCTTGATGAAGCTCACAAGAATCTCGTCCTCTTCCACCGTCCATGGTCCTCTCTTCATCCCCATCTTGGTGCAACACGGGGTCGTCGTTTTCTTAGCTACCGATCTCTTCTCGCTAGATGACGTCATGTCCACCGTCTTCAACATAGTTCTCTCTCTCTCTCTCTTTCTCTCTCTTTAAGCTAGGGTTTGGTGATCTCTCTGAGCTCTCCGATTGGTTAGCTTTTTCTCAATATATACTCTCTCTCTCTTCCTTATTAAGTTTACTGATGTTGCCAATGAACCTACCTATTTTTTTGCTCACTCTCTTGTCTTGGTGATTAGTGATTACGCGCTTGTAGTCTCAATGTTCCTTTGTATACTGATTTTTTTTAATCTTTCGGATTTATGCATAATGGTTTCGCCAAAGCATATAACCCTTTAGCAAAATGAGTAATATGCAACAACACCTACTACGTACATATTAGTTAGCTAACTGTCACATGTATAGATGACTGAATCCATATGTCACCCACTATTATTGTCAGTATATAGAAGCCTTCACATACTAATAATCTGTAACCAACATCCAAATCGAAGTTCAAGTGACCAAATAGTTCATACGTCATGGTTGAACACGTTTTGGTCCTTAATACATTTCCAACAAATTGGAAATACAAACGAATTTACGTTTCAAACCAACCGTGTGATTGCTCCAAAAAAAAACCCAACCGTGTGATATACGCAGGGTTGGATGCTTTCTTAAATACTTTTGTAGGGAGTATTATATTTTTTTTGTCAAATTAAAGATCACATTATTGTAAAACAATTTGAGAGGCCATACCTAACTCCTTGGAAATCAAAAACTATAAAAAGTGTTAAAAACTGTTGATAATACGTTCATTAATGAATACTTAACCACCTCAATTTCAAAACAATTAATTAACAATGACAGAAACTAAATGAAAAGAAGCATTTAATATTTGAACCTACTTTTTAATAAACGATGAAAATTTCATTAACTGACAAGAAGGCCAAATGTTTTAACAGATGGGGAAATAAATAGTGGGGTGAATTCGCTAAAAATTAAAAGGTAAGGGCCCCCAAAAGAAATTAACATTAGTCAATATCCAAGTTTTTTTTTTGAACACCAGTCAATAACCAACTAAAAAAACCTTATTTGAGTTGTGTTCTTTTATTTTATTTTATTAAAAAGTCAATAGTGTGTGTTTCAAAAAAAAATAGTCAATAGTGTTTTTTTTTTCAATAGTGTTATTTTCACTACTGTCTTAGAGCATCTCCAACCACCCTTTATCCCCTTATTTTTTAAAGGATTTTACATCTCCAACCAGTCTTATTTTTTAAAAGAATGAACAGTAGCCCCTCAAATATAAGGGGTCACTATTAAACCCTTATAACACTATTCACTTTTCACTTATTCCTTTCATTTGTATAAGTTTAATAATTTGTACTTAATATTTTTTTATGTTATCTTTTTGTATTATTAGCACATAACTATTATATATTTTTCTTATAAAGTTTGTTTCACACACTAATAATATGTTTTTAATTATTCTACACAAATAATTATATTAATAAAAATATAATATAAACATAGAATTTTACACAACAATAATTTTTCATTTATGAAATTTTACACAAATTAAGATCCATAATACAAACATAATATTTTACACTATGCAAATTAATATATATTGCAATACTAATATTTAGATAAATTTGACTCCTAACCTCCAAAATCACGAAAAATTGTCTATTTAAAATGTATGTTCTTGTTTATTTATAAAAATCTAGTGATTATAGTTAATTATTAAAAGTATTGAGGACTAAAAAGTAATAAATAAAATTTGTACACAAAATGTTTAAAGGGCTTGCATTGGAGATCATTCCCCTTAGAGCAAGATTAGTGGTGTACCTCAATTTTTGTCCCTTAGGATAGTTTATGAATATAATTGAGTTAAGGGATTAAGCAAGGGACATTCGCTCAGAACACACATTATTGGTGGGACTTATGAAAGTCCCTTAGTGTAATATATAATTTTTTTTAAATATTGTAGACAAATTAGTTTTTTAACTAATTACATTATAAGAGAGGGTAGAAATTAAAATATATAGAACATTAAAATTTAAAACAAAAGGGAAAATACATAGGATTGGAAAAATTTACAAAAAAACATAAATATAATAAACGAAACCTTTTATTTAATTCATAGAAAGCAATAAACATTACATGTTATTTGGAAGATGTCCAAATTTATCTCATATATGTTCAATCAAATCTTGTTTTAATTGTTGATGGATTAGTGGATTCCGAACTTCTTTACGACGACCAAGAATAGTGCCCGGTTTTGTAGGCTTTTTGACGGTATGTGTAAAATCGTCATGTTGAAATTCTTCAACAGTGTTTGAATCCCATTCATCTTGGACAATCATATTATGGAGTATGAGACATGCTTTCATAATGTTAGTTATTTTGCTTTTATCCCATAGATGACAAGGATTTCTTACAATGGCAAACCTTGCTTGTAGGACCCCAAAGGCACGCTCGACATCTTTTCGAACGGATTCTTGACGCGAAGCAAATAAAGAATTTTTGTCACCCTGCGGCAATCGTATAGACTGAATAAAAGTCGCCCATTTAGGATAGATACCATCTGTCAGATAATACGCCAAATTGTATTCCCTTCCGTTGACATAGTAGTTTACTTCGGGAGCTATCCCGTTAATAATGTCATCAAAAACAGGTGATCTATCCAGAATATTAAAATCGTTCATAGTACCTGGGACTCCAAAAAAAGCGTGCCATATCCATAGATCATATGAAGCAACGGCCTCCAACACAATTGTTGGTTTTCCGGTTCCTCGAGAATACATTCCTTTCCAGGCAGTGGGGAAATTCTTCCACTCCCAATGCATACAGTCGATGCTTCCAACCATCCCGGGAAATCCCCGTTCTTCATTTTCTTGGAGTAGACTTTGAAGATCCTCCACAGTGGGATGTCTGAGGTATTCATCGGCAAACAAGTGGATTATTCCGGCGTTAAATTCGATCAAACATTTTCGAGATGTTGTTTCACCAAGTCTTAAATATTCGTCGACAGGATCAGCTCCAACACCATACGCCAATTGACGAATTGCTGCGGTACATTTCTGGAGAGGAGATAAACCAGACCGTCTGGTTGCATCTTCTTTGGGGTAAAAATACTCAACTTCAGTAGAGAGACGATGCACAATATATGAGAACAATGACCTGTTCATACGAAATCGTCGGCGGAACAAATTGTGCGGATATGTTGGAGTCTCTAATCATTCCAAAGCCGCTTGTGGCCTTCTTCTCGGTTTCTCTCGATAAAAATTCTTTTTTTCGCTCTTTTGGTTCGGGTAGATCTTCAAATATATCATCAAATACATCTTCAAATGCATCATTATCAGATTTACGGTAATGAAAATGGGAAGAGGAGGCCATATTTGAATTTCTCAAAAGAGTTATAACGTAAGAGTAGTTTAAAACGTGAAAGAGAAGTAGAAAATGTGAAAGAGAAGTAGAAAATGTGAAAGAGAAGTGTAAGTGTTAATGGAAAAAGGAATGTCTTACTTATACATAGTGTTAATTCATCTCGTGACTTATTTTTATTGCTTCTCGTGAGTCTTTTTCATCTCGTGAATTGTGATCCCGTGATTCTTTATCAGGAATCTTATGTCATATAATTGCATAATAGGAAAGCAGTCCAACGTAAACTTCCAAAATAAACATCAAGTTACATCAAGTTCAGTACATAAAGTTACATAAAAACAGATAAGTTAAAGTACATACATCACAAGCCAAACAATGCAGTCATGAGTTACTTAAGCATCACCACAATTCCTATTAAAACTGTCACCACAATCATCGCACCTACAAAGTACTGAAATCCCTCCCTAAGCTTCGATTGTTCCTTTCCTAAATCACACACTAATTGCTCAACTCTAGCCAGCCGCTGGTCAGCATCATAGTCACTGCATAATGTTAGATTATCTACCTTCTCTGCTAGCTGAAGGACGTGGCTATCTCTGGCTCTCATCTCCTCCATGACAGCTTCATCCCACCACTTATACACATGGCATTCGCCGTCATCTAGATTCGCGCAAGTGTAGTATAAACGACCTGTATCACAAAGTCATTAACATAGCATTCTTAAAAGTCTCGACAATTCATACCCAAGTCATTAACATACCCAAGTCTTACCGTTTTCATACCCATCTCGAGTTAATACACCACTTAAAAGCTATCAACCAGCCTGGCAATATCATTAAAAGCTACTTAACTATCAGTTGGTTCATTCATAACGATGGTGTTCATTCATAACTTATCAATCCGTTCATTCATAAAGAAACAAATCATTAGCCTAAGCAATGTAACTAGAAGGAGTAACCAGGACAATAACAATATCATAAAGACAGCCACTTTGTTCATTCTTAACTAACTCGCCTACAAGCATACACTAACAGTTGGTTCAGGAAACACATACCTTTATATCAGTTGCTTCACCGAACCGAACCGAACCTTTAGAGCTTCACTAACACTTGGTTGAGGTTATCTTCTTCAGTTGACAAGCTTCTTCAGTTTCTTCTGCAATTGTGGAATGACAAATGAACCAAAAAGAAACAAATGATTCATTACATAAACTTAAACACATGTGTAAATGAAATAAAACAGGAGGAATCTGAGACATTAACCTCGATGGTGGGAGGAGAAGTGGTTGGAGCAGCCTTGTCACCTAACAATCCCAAAAGAAACAAATGATTCCAACTTTAAAGTCCACTTCCTATAAGAACTCTATAAGTTGTACGAGTTCTACCTTTGGACCGGAACTGAACCGCCGCACACACGAATCCAATTGAGCTGTCCACCGGAACCGAACCGCCTCCGAGATGGAAGAGATCGAGAAAAAATATCCTAGATGGGAGAGCTCGAGATGGAACAGATCGGAGAACACACCTGAGATGGAGATAGAAGAGATCGGAGAGGACGCCTGATTCGTTTGATCGGAGAAGACGACTTTGATGGAGATGGAAGAGATCGGAGAAGACACCTGATTGGAGATGTCAACCGCTCGGAGAACACGGCTGAGATCGAGAAGGAAGATCGGAGAAGACGTAAGGTTGGAGAAGATGCAAGCTCGTCGAGGTTATAGATCGAGAGATCGAGATGGGGTTCACGTTTTCGCCATCGCCATTGCGGAGTAGAGAGAAGAGATTTCTTTTTCGAGAAGACAGAAGAACAGACCCAACAACACTGGCGGTCTTCGATCTCATCGCCCACTCCTGCGTCGCCACGTATTGCTAAAGGACGCGGGCCAAAGACCCTTATTTTAAGCCCGTTCACCTCGTTCCCTAATGTTTTTAATTTATTTTCGATCCAAAAATTAGAAGGGACGGCCCAAGGATCGGGTTTAGGGCCACCGATAATTCTGCTCTTATCCCTTTATTTTGAATGGTCCCTCCTTTAAAATAAGGGGTTGGGTCTGAGATGCTATTAGGGCTAGCATGAATATTTCGTCCCTGATCTCTCAAAATCCTTCAAATTTTCTCAATATATTAAATTCTAATTTCTATTTTTAAATGTGAATTTTTCGCCGTGAATGGATTGGTTTCTCTGAGGAGAAATTTTTTTTTTTTTTTTAATTTGCAACGAAGAAGAGATGGCGCGGCAAATGACGTCATCTCAGTTCCACAAAATCAAAGACACTCGACAACAAATATGTAAGCTTTTGATTCTGGGTTTTATAGCTCAGCATTGAATTTGAGCTCTAACAATTGGAAATTGGGCAAAGATGAAACCTTTTTGATCTTTAAAGCTTCCTCTATGGTTTCGTTAAATGTTGAGTTTTTTCTTTTTATGTTTTTGGGGTGTAGATGCTGGGAGATAAAATTGGGAAAGGAGCTTATGGTAGAGTTATAAAGGATTAGACTTGGAGAATGGAGACTTTGTGGCCATTAAACAAGTCTCTTCGGAGATTATTGTTCAAGGGGACCTCAACACCATTATGTTTGTTACTACTTTCTATTTTTGTTGTTTGTCTCGTCTTAGTGTGACCAAATGTAAATACTGACTTGAATCCTCCTGGTGGTCTTACATGTGGATGGATGGTTCCTGGTTGATGGAAACTTATTCACCAGCAAGAAATTGATCTGGTGAAGGTAACTTTCTTTCTTCCATATACTATAAATCATTTGTTACATTACAAATTTCTTTAGCTTTAAGATTGACTAGGCATGTAGAGCTTGTCCCTGTTTCTGAACTGGTTTACAAAGTTGGATCCTAATGTTGAACTTAAATATATCAACCACCTTCTGAGATTTAGCTTCTTTCTCGTTAATGGTTATACTGGTAAAGGCGCAGTGTTCCTCTATCTTCTCTAAGATGATATATTTCTTTGCAGAATTTGAACCATAAAAACATTGTCAAGTATCTTGGGTCTTCGAAGACTAAAGACTCACCTTCACATTATTCTGGAGTAAGTAGCTTTTATGTGTGTTTATTGTGGTTGCTGTGGTCTGGAAACTCAAGGCCAATCATGTGTTTTGCAGGTACGTTGAGAATGGTTCTCTTGCAAACATTATTAAACCAAATAAATTTAGACCTTTCCCAGAATCGTTGGTGGCTGTTTACATTGCTCAGGTCTGTATATATCTTTTTCTAGCTGGGTTTTAAGTTTGTTTATGCATTTTGTACTCACTAGTTAATACAGGTCTTGGAAGGTTTAGTGTATCTGCACGAAGGAGGTGTGTTTTTCTGTACCTTATATATTTTGTTTGTTATTCTCAGGCATGTATTCCTTTTCGTCGAAAGATCTATTATACTCTCGGATATATGCTTAACTGTCTAATACTTCAGGGTCTTGTTAAGCTTGCTGACTCTGGAGTTTCCACTAAACTAAACAAGGCTGATGTTAACACTCACTCAGTGGTTGGAACTCCTTATTGGATGGCTCCTGAGGTATACCTTTGATGATATATATATTATTCATCATCATATTCTGTACAAGTTAACTTTCATATGTAGTGTTTGTAAGTATGCTTTGTTCTTGTTGTTTTGGCAGATGCATATTCTTTTCTACTTCGAAATTTTTGTACCCTTATGTGCTGATACCCAACTTCGGTTTAAGGTTATTGAAATGTCCGGAGTTTGTGCTGCTTCTGACATTTGGAGCGTTGGATGCACTGTTATCGAACTTCTTACATGGGTACCTCCTTACTATGATCTGCAACCCATGCCGGCCCTCTTTCGTATCGTTTATGTTCTGACAACATTTTAGGAGTTTTCACTAATCAAGCCTCAACAAAATATAGTTCTCTTCCTGGCTCTTTTTTTTATTAGCTTTCTCTCCTGAAAAAAGAAGCAAAACCTGTTAGCCACAGCTGACAAACTATTGCCCTTTCTGGTTTCTTGTCAGGACGATAACCCTCTTATTCCTGATAGTCTTTCTCCTGATATTACAGACTTTTTACGACAATGCTTCAAGAAGGTATAGTTTCAATAATGTTTAGTCATTTCACCTACCTCTGCACCGCAACCTAGGCATTTCTAGTTTACTTAATATTCAGTGTGTACTCAAGAGCGAGGCAGTTCAGAAATTAGTTAACTTCTTCAAGAGCTGCCCTGAGAGACACTTTGTGCACATATTGGAGCCATTCCTGAAGATCATTACGTATGTTTCTTTCCTCTTTATCATTCCAAATACGAGACAGATAAAAGCTTATGTTAGACTAATCCTTGTCATTCTTGAATACATGAAATCATCTAGGATCAACAAGACATTAGCTGTAAATGGATTGACTCCGTTGTTAATTTCAAGACTAGACCACCAAGATGCGATTGCTAGACTCAATCACCTGAAACTCATCAAGGTTTATAACTCCTCAAATATTAATCCGAGTTCTTGCTTCTCTGTTTTTTTTTTTTTTGCTTTTGTTTGGGTGTTAAGTGTTTTTGTTTGGCTATCAGGCGGCTTATTCCAAAGCCAAAACAGCTGATCGTAGTCGTGAGAGAACGACCTCCCTCTGAAGAATCTGGTAGAAGAGAGACGTGATGGACGACGTTCAGGAGGGCAAGTACTGGTGAAGCAAATTGCAACCTCTCTACTTAAAGCACTTAACAAACTCCGGGGACCGTTCCTTTACTCCCACTTTTACTAGTAGAATTGACCCAAGTGTATCTTCTGCTTTTGCTTTCCCTGTGTAATGGTGATGATTAAAAACTTAGATTATTTGTATTTGTTAGCTTGTGCATGTGTGGCTTGGGTTTTTTTAAGTACCTCAAGAGATGCCAAGACTTCTTCTGGCTTTTGTATTGTATTTATTCAACTTGGTAATTTTTGTAACATTTTTTTGTGATGCATGTTGATTAAATATTCTTTTGGTGTGGCCCTTCCAAAGTAATGTGCAATGATGCGCGTATCGCACAACCAGTGTCAAGAGTCTCCGTCTCCAATGATACGGAGTCTATAAAGAACCATCCGAAATCACTAACTGGCGCATGACCAATGCACTTGTACAATACTAATTATATGTTAATTTCTACAGGATTCAAAAACGGTACGTTTTATTGGCACTTTCATGGAGAGACTATTTTAACTATCTTGGTTATATATTGTCCTGCGTCTGATCAAGTTTGGTTCAAGAACTCGAAGGTTTTAAATGTCTTCAATGAACGAGTGACAGGTTTTCTATAGAAATATCAGAAATTCAATTAGCAAAAAAAAAAAAATCGCAAATATAAATGTGAACCTATAACATTGGAGCGTATCTCTATAGTCAACAAATAACAGAGATTACTCAAGCAGATAGGATCTTTATTATACGCACAAATAAAATCCTCAAAACCACACTTCTAGAATGAATCTAAAAAAGCTTTGAAGAAGAACTATGTGCGATCCCCAATATTAAAAAATCAAGAGATTTAATCAAAATTTTACAAGAAAACAAAGAAAAGAAAAACTGTGGAATGTTCAAAATCAAGAACAATGAATTGACAATAAAACAAAAGGTGCTCAGGATTTGAATGAATGGTTGGGAAGTATTTCTCCTCAGTAAATAATTTCAGATTAACGAGATTACATAAACCCATCATCACTGCACCGACTTTGCAAACCATAAAAGAAAAACATTCAAGACAACAGACTAAATCTAAGGAAGATGAAAACGCAGCTCACATGTAGGGTTTGTAGAGGTTCACCTTATTTATAGGTGTCGCGTTAGGTTTCCACGCGTTTACTCGATATATTGGGCCTTATGACTTTGTTTGGGCCCATTATTCTGTGATAGTCAACCTGAGGCCTATAGAGACTATCGCTGCTCCCAACAAAAAAATAACTAGACAAGATTTTGCTTTAAGACATCACATAACTATAGAATCTTGGGATGAATTAACAATTGGGACATCGAATATATGTTGTAACTTGTATCTATCTTATTAAAGTAGAAGTACTTTTTAGATTTGTTTGGAAACATGAATAGCAGACTTTAAAAATAGGTTTGTTTGAAAATTTGGATAAAGTTTAAAAAAAAAGATTTGTTTGGAAACTTGGATAGCAGATTTTAAAAAAAGATTTGTTTGGAAACATGAATAGTAGTATATTAAGAAAAAAGTAATGGGCTTATGTTATTAAGAAAATTTGGAAGTCTATTACCTAAAAATATCTTTTGTTTAAAATAATCATAAAACAAAATTTAAACTTTATATACATATTTCAAATCAAAATAATAATTTAAAGTTGATTTATATAAAAATGATTCAAAACTATACATATATTCAAAAATTGAATTTTACAAAAATATTTTCTAATAACCATTATTAAAAATATGTTTTCAATATATATAAGAAAAATACAACACAAAGCCCAATTTCATATACCAACTTAAATTATGGTTTTTCTATTTCACATTAATTTTTAAAAATATAATATATGTGATTATTTATATGATAGTACGTATAAAATATTATTAATTATATGATTACTTATATGATGGTATGTATAAAATACGATTAATTATATGATGACAAATGTACGATATATAATAGTGACTAAGGGTTGGACGTTCGGGTACCCATTCGGGTGTGTTTGAGTTTCGGATTTTTGGGATCAAAGATTTCAGCCCTATTCGGATATTTCTAAATTTTGATTTGGGTTTGATTTGGATCTTTGCAGGTTTGATTCGGATTCGAATAACTCATTTAAATTATTTTAAAAAATTTTAAATTCATTATATACTTTAATTTTCTCAAAATATATAAACAAAATAATATATTACATATAAATTTGAATAACATATGTCAGAATACCTAAACTTATTATATAAATTGGTTTGGTTTAAATATATGGATAGATAATCAGTAATTATTTTAAGTATTTTTGGTGTTTTGAGTATACTTTAACTATTTTAGATATTTACTTTTGACTATTTGTATATATTTTCAAGTTGTTAAACCAACTTAAAAATATCATATATATTGTGGATGTTTTTATATACATTAAATCTAAAAATAATTAATATATATAAGTATATAAATCTATTTTGGATACATTCGGATACCCTAAATACTTCGGTTCGGATCAGATTCGGTTTTGGTTTTCTAAATACTAATTGAATAATTCGGATATTTAATCAATTTCGGTTATAATTTGTTACTACTTTTTCGGATCGAAATCAGTTTGTTCTTCGTATTCGAGTTTTTTCTCCAACCTTAATATTGAGATGAAAAAATAAATGGCAATATATTTTTGAAAAATACATCCGCGCGGGAGTACGGGTCAAAATCTAGTTAGATTTACATCAACGTTAACGTGGTACTTAAACTCGGCAAAAAAAAAAAAAGAAAAACACAACTAAACAAAGAAAAGCACAACTGTACCTTTTGATGATAACTCGAATCAAAGTTCATCTGCGTTTGCAAAACGCAATGAAACAATTGAGAATTATAATATTTTGGTTTTATCTAGAGACAACGATATTTGTTATACCATTTTGTAACGAAAGAAAAAAAAACAAAAAGAGAGGAAATAATTGAGACCTAGACAGTCTATAGATGCTCCTAATTTCTTATGTGGTAAGTTATATTCAGCCAATCATAAGAAAAGCTGTATTCACATTTAGCTTTTGCTTGATAGGATTGGTTTCCTTCCATCAACATTGTAGTGTGTTGGTTTCCTTCCATCAACATTGTAGTGTGTCATCATCCACTCTTCTTTTCATTCGCAGGTCGTAAAGATGAATATGGATCAAATAAATTTATGAATATGGAGAACATTCTGGAAAGAAGGGGAAAACAAAAGCAAAATATTATCAATCTAACCAAAAGAAGTGGCGGCCACTTAAGCTTTACAGGGCATTCCTGGAAACCACAAGCATGAGCTTCGATTAAAAAAGAAAATAAAGGTATGGTCCCATTGCTTCTGTGCATTGCACATGGCTTAACATGCTAGTGTCTGATAACATCCCATACTTCAAATATAAACCTCTTGTTTATTCTATTACACTTAGTTGGTAGTTTGTGTTACCGTTAGGTAACTTAGGTTGGTCTGAAACTTAGCTAGTGTAAAGTTAATCGGATATAGGTCTTTGACACTAAAATTAGAATGCGTTTCAACTTTTAGCTAGTTTTTTTTTTTTGGTAACCTTTTAGATAGTTTATATGAAAATCAGTATTGACTAATTTCTTTTTGTACGATTTACGTTTACTCCCACTTTTGAGTTTAATTGCAAAGTTTGATGCATTTAAGGTTGCAAGGAGATTCCTCTCATTGTTGTCACCGTTTGGAGATTATTTTGGTTATATTCTGTTTTGAAAAGTTATTCCACTAATATTATTGGGTAAACTCCGAAGGCCATAACATGATATGTTGATGATAACAACGCTGATAGTAACCACACATTTCAACGGTACCTAAAGCATCCATAATTTTCACGGCTCATATCGCATCATTGATCATACCACTCGAAGATATGAGATGTGAGGTCGGTTACTATTATCAATTGTTCGGACTTTGTGAATCCCATAAGCATATATGGTAGTAATAAAATACGAAACATATAAACACAAACACTCTCGTGCAATTACATCAAAACCAAATAATATATAGTAGTCCAAATATTAGAAAACAATAACAAAAAAACTCATATGGTGAAAAATAAACAGAAGTGAAGGTAAAACAAGTAACAAACCCTATAACTCTATGATATGTAGAGATTGGTTTAGAAGAGAAACCCAGATGCCAAAGCAGCAACAGATGCAACCAATGCTGGGACAAACATAGCAGCATCGGAAGTAGGACTTGGAGCTGGAGACTCTGCCGTCTGAGCTGCCGCCTTTCCTACGGCTGAGAAAGCCACAATAGCCACCATCAACACCACCATAAGCTTCATCTTCATTGACTCCATTTCTCTTCTTTTGAACTTTGAAGAAACTTAGCCAATAGATTGTTTCTGAGGTTTTGTTTGTGATGCGATGATGAGTTGTGGTGGGTGGCCTTGTGGTTCTGAAAGTGTATTTATAAGCCAATTGTGGGAACGTTGATTTCTAGAGACGGCTCTATAAAATAGTTTATTACATATTTTAAGTAACTTTTTAGTAAAGGAAAAGGTATCTGAATTACAGCAATATAAATATTAGCTCTTTAGAAGAGAAAAGCAATACGTTCTCGTCTACAATGGATGTATTAACGAAATATTTCAATTATATTAACATTAGTTTCTGTAAATGATCCTGGCTAGTTTGCATAAATATTGTTGCTAGCTCTTTGGATTATAGCTCATGGTGATTTTAATATATAACTCAATAAGCACTTAGCATATAAATATTTTGAAAATAATATTTTTTATATGCAAATGTGAATGTAAATTATACTATTCGTAAATATAAGAAAGAAAACTAAACAGGTTGTCCGAAGATTTTGAACAGCTGGCAGAGATTGGCTGTCGCTTGGGCCAAACTATGTTGTTGTCTTTCTCAACCACTCTGTTCTTTCTTTACAACCTCACCACTCATTCATTACTAAAGTTTCATATTCTGTTCGTTCTTTAGATACCTTCGTGTGGATGATTTATCTAGAGGTTTTAGATTCTAGAAGCTGTCTTTGACATTTATTTTTATTGAAATTCGATTTTTCATAATATGGTCAATATACAGATTACAGATGGTAAACTCTACGAACATTCGAAAGATATCTACTGCATTTTCCATTTTTAGTCATTATATCTATCAGTCGATGACATTACATATTCATTGTATCGAGCTTTAGGCTATAATATATGTATGGTCTCCACGTTTAACAATTGGCTTGTTCTGAAAAAAAAAGAAGAAGTTTAATTAAGACTGCGTATCCTTATTTTGACTCATTATTCGTGAATCTGAAGATAGCGTGTGAATTGGGAACACGCATTACCTAGATTAAGATGAAATTCAAGGATTTAAAAGATTGGGACTTAACTTAATTAGTTTTAACATTTTTTTGTGAATTTTGTAATTTCTGACAGAACTTAACTCTTAAGGTGATTGCGTAACTAAATAACTTAAACTAATGATAATGCTTTCCCCAACGTTCACATTTTCATATCATACCAAACTATGAAAATGACCAACCACCCTCTTTCCCAAGATGTTTATCACACCACACCAGTTTAATTTCTTCTAATGTCGGCCATTTAATTTTTAAAATCATTATTAATATACAGTACTATACTTTTTTTTTTGTTCAAAAAAAATAGTATAGTACTGTATATTAATAATGATTTTAAAAATTAAATATACAGTACTATACTATTTGTTTTCACTATACAATAAATAAAACTAGCCGGAAAGCTTGAACACCGAACATGCATTATTGTAAGCATGAGGTTTCACTACAATGTGGCCCCAACTTATGAAACTAAGTATTGTTTTTTCCTCAGTTCACAGACTAATGAGTTGTTCTTATTACATTTTGCATAACATAACTTATACAAATAATAATTTATATATATATATATTTAATTCATATCATGAATATTTTGTTTTCTAATTTTATTTATGAAGAACGATCTTTTATACTTATATATGTACGTCATATTAAGCAAAGTCAATAAACGAATAAACTTGGATTAGTCTTTGGAAAGCAAACAATCCTAGCTATATCAATCAAAAATTAATTAAACATAGAGATAAATCGTTAGAAAAGTCAATTTTAAATACTTTTTAATAATATTGTGAAAGTCATAGTTTTTTTGTAAATGATGAAAGTCATAGTTGAAATATGCTTTTCATATCCAATTCCACAAACAATTCCGTTATATTGAAATCCTTTTCATTTGGTTAAAGCCTCAAAAATGTAAACCTTTAGCGACCACTGCTAGGTTGACAACAATGATTTCGTTCACTTTTACTTTGAAAATGGAACGTTGCGTTGTTGGTGGAGTTTGAATTCAATTATCTTGTTTATACAACCTTTTACAATTTCTTGTTTGAAGTCTTCACATATTTGCATCTATTTCCATGCATGTTTACGTTACAGTTTTTTCAAGAGGTTGAAATAAGAAGCCCAAAGTAATTAAAGTAACCAACCTAATTAAATATATAGGCTTTATGATAACTAGTTGGTGACTTGGTGTTTTTGATATCTAGCTCGTAATATCAAACACAAACTGCAAAGTGGGAATCTTCACGGTAAACCTTACACTTCACGGAAGTTTAAACCAAACGATTTTTCGCAGCACATATTAATGCGCAAAAGTGAGCTCTGCGTAGTTAAGTTTGCACAGTTGCCGCTTGAATCGTGGCAATATATATAGTTTGATTGCTGCAAAGAAACATAAAATTGTAAACAACTAAACAGAGAATGGCGTGTGAGGACCTCAAAAACCGCCACTATGAAGCATCACGCAAAAGATTAATTGTTATGTAGCTAAGCTACATCGATCTTGGAAAATCCATCCGTTTGCACAGAGAAAATAAAAACGGTACGCAAGTGAAACTATTGTTAACTCTCCCACAGTATTCAACCAAAAAAACTCTCCAACAGTTGTGAGAGCCACCTCTAAATAGATATATTGTCTTTTGCTATTAGTGCTTAGCTATGTAAAAACCACAACCATATTAGCAAAGCAAGCAACAGTCTACTGACATTTCTTTCTTTGTTGTTATTTCCAGAGCAATGTTATGCCCATGTCAATGACAAGGTGATGGTCTAGTGGTATGCAGACTTTGGATTGCTAAGAAATTTAGGCTCGAAAACATCTTACTATAATTAAATAGGTCCGGGATACCAAAAAATTATGCATATGTTTGAACTTCAGCCATTTTTGTTTGCTGTGTAAGGTAAAGACCGACTAGTGTGTCGTGTGAAAGGACCTAGAGAAGTAGAGAGTCAGATTTTTGTGTTGATATGAGGATATAGGGGAGAGTTAGATGTATGAATTAGAAGCAACATCAAAACCTCTGCAAATGGAGAATCAACCAATTGCTTAACTATGCAGATGCCAATTCTCCAATTACATCTATGTAAAGACAAAGACTGTAGAGAAGTGATCAAAGAGGGAACACACAGTATTAGCAATACAAGTGAGAGAGAGAGTTTGTGATAGATATCAATCTATCTTTACACGGACTGGGTATATGTAGAAGCTGACGTGGTCAGGAAAAGAGTAAATGAAAGACTCTGAGTGCTGAAGAAGCTTTGCAGTTAGAAAGGATTGAGAGTATAAATAGGAAGCTTGAGCTTAGAGGAGTTTATGCTTGATGTTGTTTGTTCTTAGACGCTATGAGTCTAGGTTTCACAGTCGCCATGAGACTGGTGTGCTGAGCTTGTTCGCCATGAGAGCATAGCTTAGTATCACACTCAAGTTGTAATCGATTGTACTTTCATATTCAATAAGAGAGTCTTGGATTTACAGAGATAGAGATACCTAAAGTCTATCATTGGTGCGGTGAAACTGAGATCGGATCAAACGCGGTGTTGACGGAGCGGTGAAACGATTGACGAAGCGGTTTGATCGGAGAACTCGTCGTCGATCTTTCCGAGGTGCGTGAGGAGAGTCGAGTTGTGATTGGTGTCAGGATTTGTGCGTTAGCCACTGGAGAAGCGAGACCATGGAAATCGTAGAGGTTCCGGTGTTTCCGTATGTTGAATTGAGGGAGTGGATCTCTTGGATGGAGGATTATTTCATCCGGAAGCGACTCACTGATTTCGAGAAGTTACACATGGCTGATGGATTTATTTGGGGAGAAGCTGAGAGGTAAATCGATTCATTAGAGCCTATTAATAGCTGGAAAGAGATGAATGAAACGTTGCTGCTGAGGTTTGGCGAGGATGATGATCCAGAGAAGATTAAGTTGGAAAACGAAGGTAGGCGATACAGTGAGCAATTGATTGAATGTGTAGAGAAAACAGAAGCGGAGATTTTGCAGGAGACGTCAACAAATCTCGAGGAAGTTACCTTGTCGTATGAGTCTCTTATTCAGGTATCTAAGACCACATCTGACGATATTGAGAAGGATAGCCAGTTAGGTTATCGGAGAATAGAGAACAGAGATGGTATGTTGATGAATGGTTTGCTGGAGAGATTTGGTCCTGTTCAGAGTTGTTCTTTAGTAGCTGTGAAGTTAAAGGATGGATCATCTTGTAGCAGTGAAGAGATATGTCCATATGTGGCTGACTCACTTTGTGAGATAGACCAAGAGGCAGGTTTGAGATGCAAAGCTGCAGCCACTGAGAGTGGTCAGAACGCTGATTCGGTTATGGAGAATGAAAGGCGGATAACAAAGCCATCAGATACAGAAGTCACTGAGGAGAATTATGTTGTAGTAATTGCAGAGCCACACTCTTTTGCCTCAGAGCAAACCTCGGTGAATTCTATGCTCTGGTATGGGAATGAGACTACCGAAGAGGAAAAGAACTATCAAACGTTTTTTACAGTCCCATGTCTAGAAGACTAACTTGTAAGAGGAAGCAGTAGAAGTATTCTAAAGCATGGAAATTTAAGTTCAAACCAAGGACATGCCAGAGATTCATGCTTAGGAGATGGGTGGACTAGAAACAAGTGATAGAATCTGAAGATTGGGTGGATCAGCTTGTTGATGAGAAGAAATATCTGGTGTTGCCTGGTATGTTGCAGTCTTGCGGTGATCTTAAAATGAGAAGAGTGCCAAGTAAGCACCGACAGAGGAAGTTTGTTCATGAGATTGGAATAGTGTGGAACTGTTCTCTGCCAGAAGTGATTCAGACAGCATTGTTTTCTGTGATTTTTCATGAAGGAGAGAGGGTAAAGCAGACTGTAAATGTTGCAGAAGTTTCTATACAATCTGGACCAATACTCGAGAAAGTTGTACTTGCTGAGACCGATCAAGAGATGGATTTGCACTGTGAGACTGGTCAGGTTTCGAGTTATCCTGCAGGAGAGGTGACTCAAAAAGCGGACTCAATGGTGAACAGTGAAGTTCTTCATGAGATAGAAGAAAGTACATAACAGACTGAAGAAAAATTACAGATGCCCCAGACGTGGACTTCTATCTCAAAGCTTTCTTGTGTCAAGAGTAAACGAGGATCACATAAGATGGAGCAGAGGAAGTGTGTTAAAACTTGGAAATTCAAGTTTAAACGTTGGAGCATATCACAAAAGGTTAAGCGATGGTGCGTTCAGTTGAAGCTGAAACAAAGTTTTACACTGTTAAGATACTTAAGTGTTGCATGCGTATATCCTGTCCAAGTGCAGAGATTGTCTGGTGTTACATTGTGTACTTCAGAACAACAAACTTTGGAACCAAGGAGGAAATTTTACAAGTCTTGGCATTTCAAATACAAAACCGGGAAAGCAGAAGTAGAATTATGGCTTTCAAGTGTTGGGATCATCAATGGCTTGGCACATTCTGCTTATTCAAGCGATGTTCGTTTGAGAACTTGGGAGGCACATGATAATATTCATAATGTGTTTTTTGAGAATCAGCACGCTACAAGTGAGAGCAAACGAGACAGGTCAAGGTTATTGTGCTTACGTTTGATGAAACACAACGCACTAAGCGGGATACAGTTTACTCTTGGTGCCATAAACTTCCATCTGAAGCATAAATTGCGATTTAAACAGTTCAAACTGGTTTCGGTTTCAGCGTTGGGGTTGGAAGAAGTGATTGCAGAGAGGGGAGTTGTGCTGTGGGTTTGCTCTGATTTCTCAGTGACAATGGCAGATACAAGACCAGAATTGCAGAGTTCTCTTATCCTTTTCCTCTGTTCAAGCTTGAGGTCAAGCTTATTTTCAAGGGCGGGAGTATATGAGAGCATACTTATCTGCTTATGGATAGTGGCTGTGTTGGATTGGAGATATGATAGAGAAGAAAAGGAGGAATTTGAGCTGTTGATAAATGAGCTGTTCAGAGTTTCATCATTTCAGAGTCGTTTGTTACCTCAAGACAATGGCTTGTTATTAATGCATCACGATGGTAATCTGCTACGAGTACAACAAAGTCAAAAGAAGAAAAAGCCTTTCGAGACTTATATGTTTAAGTACAAACAACAGCTCAGCAAGATAAGTGTTTGGACAGAAGTTCTGCAACCTAACGTACAAGGAGCTTATGTGTATGTTAGAAGTGGAGGATTGTGGAGTGGCTTGTCTGTTCACAAGGGCAACAAAGTGATGCAACAAAGGCGGAGAAGTAAAATGCCCAAGTCTTGGATGTTCAAGTATAAAGATAAGGCGGAGACTTCAGCTGTTACATTCGACATTTGCAGAAGCTATAAGACCTGCAAGAATGGAGCAATGATAAGTCCTATCTTGATCTTTTCCATGAGCACCAGCAATATCTTTTCTTCTTCCAAGCTTGAGGGCAAGCTTGATTTCCTTGGGGGAAGTATTGATAGATATCAATCTATCTTTACACGGACTGGGTATATGTAGAAGCTGACGTGGTCAGGAAAAGAGTAAATGAAAGACTCTGAGTGCTGAAGAAGCTTTGCAGTTAGAGAGATGGAAGCAGTTTCAGGAAGGATTGAGAGTATAAATAGGAAGCTTGAGCTTAGAGGAGTTTATGCTTTGATGTTGCTGTAGATTGACGCCATGAGTCATCTTAACCCGGTCGCCATGAGATCGGTGACGAAGGTGAAGCTCTCTGTGAAGCTCGCCATGAGAGCCTAGCCGGAGTCAAGCTCAAAGCTCTGTTCTTGTTCATCCTGTAATCTCTATTCCATCTTGTAATCGGTGTTGAGTGATCAATAAGAAGAGTCCTGGATATCAAGACTCTATCAGTTTGATACTCTTGTTACAGTAAAAGGTAAAGTTTCTCTGAGCTTTTAAGAAACTTAAGAAGCCACACTTTCGTTCCACGCCAGCTAATTACATGTAGAGTACTTCTACACACACTTAATAAAAGTTAAAAATCATACCAACATCAAAAACTTCCCATCACCTACGGAGAGCTTACACAATAGATCACTAACTGTTTTTATACTACAGCTTAATACTACACAAGGAAGAGGAAATATTACAAAGACTGAAAGAGACATAAAGCTGAGAGTACACACTATGCATGCCAGCGTTATGGGCAGTTCTTGTTCTTACCAGGACCACCATAGTAAAAGAAATGTCCCCAATCATCATTGCTTCCCGTTTGAACATCATAACAGTTAGATTTCTCAGTGAATGTTCCCATCCTCTTTGGCGCTTTGAGGTTGTTAGATCCATCAACTACTTGTATGTTCCTAAAGTAACTCGCTTTGCTGAAACCTTCTTCTGGAAAGTGCCCACTTCCCATTTGTGTCCAAGTGTGGTGGCCACCTGACTGCGAGTTCACAACCTCTCCTCCCCATTCGATCATCGATGCACTCTCTGTAAGGTAAGAGAAGAGGAATGATGGCCAGTACCCTAAAACATACCCATTCCCAAACTGCATCCACCAATGTCCCTCCTTAGGATCCTGAGACAAGATATAACATAACACAATCAGTTTTTGTTTTTGTGCAAAAAAGGTTTCAGGTGTGGCATAAGTACCTTCCAGATTAGGATACTGATATCATACTGAGAGTTACGGTAACCAGAGACTGGTAAGATGCTTGCTCCCATTGCTATGTCACTGTTGATTTGAATGAAACCTGAGCAAAGAAGATTGTAGCAACCAGTAGCTTGATAGGCATCACTCTGCAAGAAAATTAATACATCATCATTATATATCATTACACATACCACAAAAAGTTCAACTCAGAGGGAGTTTGGAGAATCTTACAGTCCAGTAAGTGAAGAGTCTTGTATTATTGTCTCCATATAGATCAGGGCTCACCTGAGATACAAATCCAAACACACAAAATCAGGGCAAAGAATTGCACACAAGTTATATCTTTGAATCTCTAAGTTATGATAAAAGTCTTTGACCTGCCAACCAGCTTCAATGCTGTTAAGATCTTGTCCAAAGGAACCACCCAAAAGCCAAATCTGTGACAAGCTGAACTCGTTCCTGTGCTGTATCTTTGGCTCCCACACATTTAAACTCGCCTTAGCTCCATAATACTTATCTCCTTCCACATAAGCTATGGCGTGCTATTCATTTCAAGAAACCAAAACCATGGAAAAAAGAAAAATTAGCCTCAGAACAAACAAACAGCTACAAAACAAATGGTTAAAACTCACCTGATGACCATTTTGGTTGATGAGGTCAGGTTCAGCAGATTTAGGAATAGGAACAGTTCGATGTTTCTTCTTGCCGAATCTTTTAACAGAGCTTGCTCTCAACACATCATCCTCTTTTGTCCTCCTCATCGGAATGGTTCCTTCAGGACATTTACCATAGCGATGCCACAACTGAGGGATGTGAGTTCCTTTCTCCTTTGGCTTTGCAGATGATTTATTGTCATCATAGAGTCCTTCAGGGTGGTAACTAGGCCTCATCTGAACACAACAAGTAACAAAAAAAAAAATCAGCATTAGAAGAAAACATCCAAAGAAAGATCAAAAATCATTAGTAGAATTTTCTCTGTGTGAACCTGAATCTTGTGATCTTTGAGGAAAGGGTGGTCAAAAGCTGGTTGCTTTGAGATAGGAACACAGTCTATAATATCTCCATCTGGACTCTGTTTTAACCACAAACAAGAAACAAGGATGAGAAATCTCACACTAGTACACACTATTTCACTTGAAACTATACAAGAAAGAACTTCAACTTATTAGTAACTGATGAACAGTAGCTAAACTAGTGTGATGTAGCCACATAATGAGAAAATCATTCGTTGCTGTGCTCGTTAGCTTACATAAAGTTACTCAAAATCATCATTTCAGCAGAAGAGAGAAAGCAGGAATCTTTCGTTTTGCAATCAAACTCAAAGGCAGAGAAACACACAGAGTAGTAAAGAAAAGAGAGAGTATTTTTTGAACCTGAATGCTCTTAACAGCAGGTTTGTTAAGCCTATTCAAGTGCTTCTTCACTTCAAGTTTCTGCCTTGAAGCGCCATACCTCGCTGCGCAGGATAGAGACACCGTACCCAACAGCCACAAACACACTAAGAAACCTCTGTTCAACTTCACAAGGCTAAAACGCACCGCTACCATTGTCACAATAGCCAAGAAACTTTCACACACACAGAGTAAGGACTAGAGTATAAGAATATCTTAGGAGCCCTCAACGAAAAGACCCTAACTAGAAGATGTTCATACAAGACAATGTCCGTGTGAAGGTATGTCTGGTTTTCTCCTTGTCGCTAAAAACCAACCACACTTAATCAAAATCTAAACTTTACTTAACTCGCTTCGAGTGAAAGTGGAAACTCTCTCTCTCTCTTCTTCTCAACTTCACTTTTTCTCTTCCCTATTGGTCCCATCCAATCTGTTTTTAATTAATTGTTATTGTTAGCTGTAATCAGCTTTTGTAATTTTAATTGCGATAAATAAATATATTATCGGTGGTTATTTTCCCGCCTCCCTATACGGTGATTAGCGACAATATTAAAGCCGTTTCTTTTGAAATATTGTGATTTAGTTATACTCCCTCTGTTCTGATCAAAAAAAAAGAAGTTATACTCCCTCTGTTTTACAATGCAAGTAGTTTAGACTAAAAATACTAATATTAAGGAAGTTGTTACTTTAAAAAATAATAATATTTAATTCATAGATTCAACCAATTAAAAAAACTTGATATTATTTGATTGGCTATCCTATATGTAATAAATGTAAAAATTAACTAAATATGTGTAAACTACTTACATTTTGAAACAAAAAAATTTTCTTTAAACTATTTACGATAAGAAACGGAGGAGGGAGAACTTAATTAGACACAGCTAGTGAACTTCACGTCAGCTGTAGCTGTAGGTTCATGACAGCAAGCAGTGGGCTACTGCCTGGGCCAGTCTAGTTAGCATCGCAAGAGCGTCCGTGTAAATTCCCACGTGCGAATGTTGCATCGTCCACCGTACACGTGTATCCACCAACGAATGAGAAGACGGGTGGAATGAAACCAATTAATCATCTCGAAAAACATAAGTGCTGCCTCAATGTCTAACCAGTACTAGTATTGATATTTTTATTCAAACTCAAATATTTAAATAAATTTAAATAAAAGTAATATAAGTTAATTATATTGTGATATGTGTAATTTTTTTGAAGAATTCATTTGAGAGACTCTTTTCATATTTCAACTTTTTTTCTTTTCATTTCTCTATTTTTTCTTTGGTAGAAACCCTGTGAAAAATTCTCAATGTGGGTGATCGATCAATAACCATGTTCTCTTTCTACATAAACATCCTCTCGGTTGAAAGGGTATACAATACAAGGTAGGGAGGAAGATTGTTAAATCTGGTCCGTTTAGCTAAACCAAATGATATTCTTGGTCGAATCAATACAGTTAAAACTATAAGAAACTATACATACAGTTGACAAAATAATTAATTTTAGCAATCGCATTTAATCAAAACGCCAGCCAAGCCACCCAAAACATATGTTTTTCTTGTACAAATATATATAAAAATTACCACATACGTACATACCATGCAGTACACAATCTCCATGATAAGTCTGGTTAGATCAAACTCTATGACTATGGCTCATTCACATATAAATTGATTATATTTGACGACTAAATACGGGTCGAAATTTGTAATCCGGAATTTTCGGTAAAGTTAAAGGCTACCTACACATGTATAATCCATAAAAGTCACAACGTTGTGGGAGAGTTATGATGGAAGGAGGAGAAAAGCACGTAAAAGATTTTCATAATAGTGACATGACACGACGTTCATGACTCGTGACTATGCGGTAGGAGGTGGACTGGTGGAGCCACAAGCTTTTCTTATCGCATCCTCTTTGTTTATATATTCTTGTTTTAATGGGACTCCATTATTGTGCTCATCATGCGAATCTTTTCAATTTGTTTAAAATTATCATTTTCACGTAAAAATCTTTCAAACGATGCATAGATTCGACATACAGATTTAACGATCTCTATTCCCTTCCATGATAGTATGTCATAAATACAAATCGTGTGATTGAGTAAATTGTGTTTGCATTTGGTTTTCGGTGGAACACATATTGATACATGTGACTCTTGCACTTTATTATTACAAGAAACGTTTCAAAAAATTTAGGAATCTACAATTTTGAAAGCAAATAGAAATGAATATAAGTTTATGACATCGTGAGTTAAGTATTGTCAGAAAAAGATTAACGGTTACAATGATCGTGAAATCATGGTGTAGTGTGAGAAATTTTAGGAACTTTGTAATTTTATATAGAAATCAGTTTAGAGATAAATAACCGAAACTATTTTTTTGCGTTTAAGTTTTTGCATTTATAATTTTTCTTTAATTTGTAAAAATGTATGCCATGTATCAGATATTTAGTAGTTGAGTGACTTGTGATTTAGTATATAATGGATGTTTCACCCATGTTCCGCATGGGTATTTTTCCTTGCTTTTTAATAGAACGAAAATGTTTTTGTTTTTTTGCTTAGAATGAAAATGTTAATTTTTAGTTTTTATCCTTAACTAACCAAAAATATCTTTTTAGTTCAACTTAACAGTGTCGCCACCAACAAAATTAATATTTATTTAACATAAAGATAATTTAAAATACCTAGAAGAAAATTAATAACTGATATTTTAGTATATCTATTAGCAAAATATAGCAAATAAACATTTCATAATTTAGATATTGTATTTGGTTTACCAAAATATGAGGTTGTATACTAAGAAATTTATAGATGCATAAATATTTAACTAATTACTTCTTTTATTTACTTTAGTTTTATTTTACCAAATTCAATATGTACTCAAGCATATCTAGACATGCTTATACATGTTAAGATTCTGATATTTATTATATAAGATGCTGTTCAAAATAGTCATTTAGGGTCGTACAAATTCGGTAATTAAGAATTTATCAAGCATAAATATTTTTAAAATAGTCATTTAGGTTGTACCAATTCTTCTCTTCTCATAGATTTCTCTTCTCGTCGAATTTACCAGAATGATTTCTCATGAGGAAGAAACCTATCAGTTACTTTGTAGAAAAAATAAGTTTAAAATAATTTTACGAACAAATTTGCTGTAGAAATTATTCTCGTGTTCTCTTAAAAGTTAATACAATAGAGGAAGAGAGGGAGATCGTGGCTGTAGACAATTTGGACTTTTAGTTTTATGTAGAAATAAAATAAACTGCTTTGTTCTAACTTTTTCTTTTAAATAAAACAAAAATATGTGGTAAAATATTATTGGTTGAGTGACTTGTAATTTAGTATATAAAGGATTTTTAGTTGGATGAATCATTAGTAAGACAAGAGCCTCGAATCTAATTTTGACTTGTTCCTATATGTAATGGAAAATGCCATGCAATGTAATTATGGTAACAACAGAACACGACTCCAAACTAATAATGAGGGAAAACGAAACCTTATATAATATTTAAGAGCATCAAAATTATTTATGCGGATACGCAACCATGAATAAAAATTTGCTACCTACATTCAATTAAAGAGTCCACCATCGAGGAGGCCTAGTTAAGCTCAGCCCATATATATGAACCAAGAGAATCAATCAGCAGATTCAGCTTTCAAATACCCCGAGGCCAGAAGAGACAGATATTTACTCATGTAAGACTATAAGAAGAAACAAAAACAGATTCAGCAAGTCTCTTAGACATGATGCAGTTGCTTGGATAATGATATTTGCTCTGATTTAATCTGATTTTTCGTGGTTTGGTATCTTCCGTGCTTAATTTTGTTTTCTTTCTTGTAATGATTTGAGATGCAACCGATTCAACAAAGCATTAATCAGAATGTCAAAACAAAATAAATTAAGATGGTAACCCTAATCACTAGAGAGAGGAGTACCAAAAGACTCAGAAACTAAAAAAAAAAGGAAAGGTTAGCTAGTGTAATTGTTATGAGTGCGAGTGCGTGCGAGCAATAGTAATAGTCATAATCAAAATCCAAGGTTTGATGATGATCAACATAACTAATAGTACGATCAAAAGGAAGCGTTACTTTCACTATCATCATCGTCATTATCATCAGAAGAAGATGAAGTGTCGTAGGAATCAGGTATGGACAAACACAGGAATTCCCATAGACAGCGAACGAGATGACCATACGGGATGCAATAAGCCATCTCAAGAAGCTGCTGAGTATTCAACATCTCCGACGACGGAACCCTCCTCATACGCTGCCACGTGTTGGTTGAAACATCAGCCACCGCCACTATGGCCGCGCTGCTGAACACCATAGCCAACAAAAGAATCGCCTACTTTCTTTATTCGATTTTGCGTACGAACTCAACTCCCGCTGGTAGTGGTTTTCACTTTTTTCCTGTGCTCGACTTTGTTTTGATAATTGTAGTTCTGATAATTAATATTGTGTACTTTTATATTTCCTCAATTTATTATAAGTCGTTGAATGGTGTTTTACAAAAAGGAACAGGAATAGCTAAAAAATACATATTTGTCCTAAATATTTTTTTTCTCATAAACAAAATGGGTTATTTGTCCTAAATATTGTTATGTACATAACCAAAACCATTTTGATTATCTAAATCAAATATTTGACTACAACATATATCTAATCGAATTGGTATGATAAATAAAATTTATATTGATATTTTCACTTTCTTAAAACAACTGAAAAAACCAGATTTACATATATAAAACCATTTATTTATTGTTACTTACTTTCGTAAAACAAATCAGATTTTAAAATAATAATTTTGAACCGACCTATAAACTTTTAGATATCCGAGGAAGCGAAAGCCCAAACTGAATCAATTACAATATTTCAGGGCCCAAAACATTCAGAAGCCCAACTCAACTTGTTTACTTTATGCTCCCACCTATCCACAGGGAGCAGCTGCGCTAGTCAAAAGCAGAGCACCGGAAAGAGAGAGAGAGATGGAGGCACTGAAAGTATGGAGTCTAACGGCGTCTCCGTTGAGGCAATTACTCCGTCTATCTTCTTCTTCTTCTACAGCAATATATGGAAGAAGATCCCACCACTCATCACTAATGCTCCGATGTGCCTCCGCCGCTTCCTCTTCTTCTTCTTCCTCAAATGCCGCCACGGCTGAAACTCCCAAACCTTCCGGGAGAAACAGAAGGGCAGCTTCGTCTTCCAATTCCACCTCCGATCGCGAGGCTATTCGCTCAATTCGTCTCAAAAAGGTGTTTCCTTTTGCAAATGTATCAGCTTTCTATTACAACTATGATGGAGGTTTCTTCAAGTGTCTGAAATTGTTTTTTTCTTTGGTTGTCTTGTCCACTTGGTGATGTTCATTAGGTTGAGGAGCTGAGAGGTCAAGGTGTTGAGCCTTATGCTTACAAGTGGGACAAAAGCCACAGTGCAAATCAGCTCCAAGAGATTTATAAGCATCTAGAGAACGGTGAAGAATCAAACGATGAGTGTGATCGTGTTTCTATAGCAGGGAGAGTCGTTGCTCGTAGAGCGTTTGGGAAGCTTGCGTTCTTGACTCTGAGGGATGACTCTGGAACCATTCAGGTTTTTCATCTTCTTCTTCCATTTTTTGTTTATTAGATCATTTGAGATGGATTTGGTTTAATTGAAGGAATGTAATCTCTACGTTTATGTTTCTTAGCTTTACTGTGAGAAGGAAAGGCTTTCAGATGAGCAGTTTGAACAGCTGAAGGCATTCATAGATATTGGTGATATTTTGGGTGCTAGTGGCTCAATGAAGAGGACTGAAAAAGGTGAACCTAGAGTAGAATGCTTAAATTTATCGATTGAGAAGCATTGTTTCTTGGTTTGTTTACGAACTGTTTGCTCTCTGAATTTTCAGGGGAGCTTTCTATATGTGTGAGTTCTTTTTCAATTCTCACCAAATCTCTCCTTCCACTGCCAGACAAGTATCATGGTCTAACTGATATTGATAAACGTTACCGCCAACGGTGAGCTCTGTCTTCTGTCTATGTGATTCTGTGGTTCTAATTCTTGAAAGCTCATGTGTTTTAATTGGGTTTCGTTTACTGTGTTTGATCTTACTAGGTATGTGGATATGATTGCTAATCCTGAAGTGGCTGATGTGTTCCGCAAAAGAGCAAAAGTAGGCTATCAAAATATTCAAATTTTCATTTGAGCATGATCCAGTATCTTTCTTCAGTGTTATATAAGAAATTTAACCTTATTTTTATTTCGTTGATCAATAATGCTCATAATCTGTTTTTGTCTTAGTAGATAGTTTCAGAGATACGCAAGACAGTTGAGTCTTCTGGATATTTGGAAGTTGAAACTCCAGTTCTTCAGGTTTTTGGGCACCTTCATCCTCAAATTTTCTCCTTAAATATTGAATTCCTGTATGGGAATCGGTTTCATGAACTTGTGAAATCTAGGGAGCAGCTGGTGGAGCCGAGGCGAGACCTTTTGTAACGTATCATAACTCACTTGGAAGGGATCTCTACCTGAGGATTGCAACTGAGCTTCACTTGAAAAGAATGCTGGTGAGACACATCTTCTAACTTCATAATCTCTTGGCGTTTCTGCGTTTATTTTGTATCTTGGATGAATAATTTACATCTACCTGAGATATATATATAAGGTAAAATGTTTTCCCTGAATAGATTTCTCTTTGTGAACTCAGGTTGGAGGGTTTGAGAAAGTGTATGAAATTGGTCGTATATTTAGAAACGAAGGCCTTTCAACACGTCACAATCCTGAATTCACAACCATCGAGGTAACTCAAGATATGCGTTCTCCACTTTCATCTGTATCTCTTGAGCTTCCATACTCTTGAATGGTTCCCTGATCCATAGCAGTTTTATCTTTATTCAGATGTATGAAGCTTTTTCCGACTACCAAAGCATGATGGACATGGCAGAACTAATCGTCACTGGATGTGCAATGGCAGTTAATGGGAAGCTAACAATTGATTACCAGGTGAATATTGAAATAAACTCATCTGAATTCTACGTTTGTGGTGAATCTTTGAGAGATTGAGTTGTGATTGCTCTGTGCAGGGAACAGAGATCTGCCTTGAACGGCCTTGGAGGAGAGAAACCATGCATAACCTCGTTAAAGAGGCAACAGGAATCGATTTCAATGAGCTAGGGGAAGATCTTGGAAATGCCAAAGACACAGTTCTGCTGGCACTTCAAGACGTGCTTGAGCCCAAGGACAAATCTGGAATTGGAGCTTGCTCTTCTCTCGGCCATCTTCTTAATGAGGTGAAGCTACTTCAGTGGACAGTTTACTATCGAATTTATGAAATTTATGTGCTGAAATCAATTCTTGTTTCCAGGTTTTTGAAATTGTTGTTGAGCCAAAGCTTGTGCAGCCAACTTTTGTATTGGACTACCCAATCGAAATATCTCCCTTGGCCAAGCCACATCGCGGGTATAGTTGTTTCCGGAACTCTGTTTCCTAGCAATGACTCGATATTCACCATCTTCTAAATCATTCTTCTTACATTGTGAAAACATCTATAAGTGTAAATGGCATGTTTGGCAACAGTAATGCAGGTCTGACTGAAAGATTCGAGCTGTTCATCTGTGGCCGTGAAATGGCAAACGCCTTCTCTGAATTGACTGATCCCGTGGACCAGGTATCCAATCTTCCACATTCCCGCAACGTTGTGTCTTTTTGAATAACATTCTACACAGTCAATGGTCTGCTTTTAGTTGTCTTTGTGTACACTGGATCATAAAAGATATGATCTAAAATTTTGTAGAGGAGGCGGTTGGAAGAGCAAGTAAGGCAGCATAACGCAAAGCGAGCAGTGGCTGAACAAAACGCAAAGAAAGATGATGATGATGATTCATATGAGGTGACACTAGACGAAGACTTTCTCACTGCCCTGGAATACGGAATGCCTCCTGCTTCTGGAATGGTACTCATTATCTTATTTTCTTTCTTGTATACAATCAGATTAATAGTATTGGGGTTACTTATTTTGCAGAGTCAAAAGCATGACCAAGCTTGTATGCTCAAGTACTTATTTGAGTTCACTGTTTTTTTTTTTCGTTTCTCGTAGGGGCTTGGTATTGACAGGCTGGTGATGCTGTTGACAAACTCTGCGAGTATAAGAGACGTCATTGCGTTTCCTGTTCTGAAAGTTCAGCAGTAACACTTATGCAGAACGTGGTGGTAATACATGTTTGTAGCTTTAGCATTCTTTGTGTATCCTTTTGGTTATTTCTCCAGCAGAGTTGGAAGAAGCATACGCAATTAGAATAGCAAAATCAAATCCAATGATTTTAATTCTTGATGTGTTTGAAACCATAGTAGACATATGTTGATGCATGCATCAGACACATGTTGAGAGTACTGAAAAAACTCTGGTTCAGTTTTCTTGTAAGAGAATGAAGCTTCACGCTCTCTTCTCTCTTACTTTTGCTGATTTTCTAATTGATTCAGTGTCGACAAAATATGATCTCCTGTTGATTAGGTTAGGGACAAAGCTAAAAACAAAAGAACTTTAATCATCGCTTTCCATTAATTGCTTCCAGTGTTATTTGAGTATTCTTTTTCTGTTCCTTGGAAAATGACAAGCCAACACCAATGTTTAGAAAGTCTAAACATGGATTATACAAAGGATTTATTGGTTTTTTGTCTATTTGGGGTATAACTATAATAATGCTCTTGGGTTTAAGCATTAGAGTTTGATGAGGTTACTTGTGGAATGAATCTGACCAATTATATAATGATTGAAGCCTAGTTGCCTACACACATTAATAAGCAAATCTCACACATGCGTGAGACAAGATGTATGGCTTTTGAGTTTTAACTGATCTAGAGATGTATGTCAGAACTCAGAAGCATCCTATGTCTTAACATTATTCTCTATACCAGCCACACGCAGTATATGCATTTACATACCTCTAGGTGTATGTGAGATTTTCATAAATCTGGTAGACCTACATGAATACATCACATAGATATACAAACTAGATCATATCTGGATTTGTCAACTACACAATGTATATATAGAAATAGTCTTCTTATAGGAACTTTTTGTTCTTCACGTGGAAACTTCAGTGTAACTTATTCCATTAGCATTAATCTTTATATAGGTGATGAGTTATCCAATTAAATAAAGCCTTGCAAGATTTAAAGTTGATTACGTACTTAGATAATTTGCAATGCAACCAGACCTTATAATCAACTGATTTGTATTAGTATCGTCACTATATATCATAACCAAACTTAGTTGGCAGAAAAAACCAAACATGTACCGATTTGTATTTTCTTTAGGATTTCTAAAATATAATATCAACCATAGATAATCATGACATACTAAAATAACTATTATATAAAAAAAGAAATATACATATATATATTCAATTAGTTAATATATGTATATTTTATATTTACTTTAACAGACAAAAGATTAGTTTAGTTGCATCCTTCTTATATATAAAATCTCTGATATCTGAACTTCAAAGACAAGAGGATCCAAGACAGAGAATTAACCAAGACTTCACCTTTAGAGAGTCACTTGAGAAAGCAACAAAAGGGTTCCTTTTTAATAATATTCACAAAACTAATACAGTACCATCGTTGTCTCACTCAAATCATCATCATAAAAAAAGTAAATGCCTTTATTCAAATTTCTTTTGCTTTATTAACAATGGCTGATTGTTATCAATTGGAATCTTATTCCTTTATTCAATTAGTATTAGGCTCGTTTGCTTGGTCCCTGTACTTTTGTCTGCTCCCTCATCTGATCAACGCGTTATTTATGGTCTTTGGATTCTACTGAAGAGTAGATATATACACTGTGGTTATAAATCTTCTTACTTGAACACCCTTTTACTTGCTGTTTTTTTTAGTTGTTGTTCAGAAACCAAAAGTGTGTTCTTTTCTCAATCTGGGCAGATCAATGGGCACACAAAGTTTGTAACTTTATCAAAAAAGAGGAGTGTTTTTTTTTTTTGAATTTGGTTGATGATTGGGTGTTTTAAAGACCCAACATATGTTTTGATGAGGGTTTTGCTTTGTAAGATCCAGTGCCCTTCTTTCATCTGCTTCTGCAAGCCTTCTCCTCACATCTACGCATCAAGTTCTCTGAAATTGGAGGACACTCCTCCTCCTCAAGTGTCTTCGGTTGTTGATGACGGTGATGATGATGATGCTGATCAGTATGTTGATGCAGCACAAGTAGAGGAAGGTGTTGATCATGTTGATGGTTTGTTGAATGAGGTTAGAGAAGAAGAGTGTGCTATAGAGGGAAAGGAAGAAGATTGTGCCTTAGAGGAGGAGAAGAAGGAAGGTCAAAGTAATGGAGAGATCCTTAAAAGCAGTCTCAGAAAGGAGGTTTTAGATTCAGATGATGGTGAGAGAAGGGAGAAGAAGAAGGTGCAGTGGGTGGATTTGATGGGGAAAGAACTTGCTGAGATCCGTGAATTCGAGTCTAGGTTAGCCTTGATATGAAGATTGAATCTTTACTCAAAGTTGTACTTGCATTTATCTGATTACTCATTTTATTTGCAGTGAAGAAGAAGAGATCAGATATGATGGCGATAGAAGCTGTGTCTGCGTTATTCTGTGATCAATCCTGTTTAGTTTTTACACGGAGATAAGGCAATGGTGAAAGGTGGAGAAGCTGTTGGTCTTGTGGCTTTGGAATCCATATACACTGAGGTAGTAGTACATAATATAGTAGTAGAATCTGCCACTGCGTTCTTGAACCAATCTACATTTGCTCGCCAGTGGTTATATGAAGTTTCCAGATATAACATGGTGGTAGCATTCTGTTACGGTTTTAGGATTGTGGAAAGATTTGTTTTCTATTACATTTGTTTCTTTGACCACTTAGTGAATGGCTCTCTCGCTCTGATTCAAGAAGCTTTGAGTGTTAAAATTATGTTCTGGAGTTGTGCAATTCCTCATTTTAGAACATGGTTGTCTTGGCCATCTAATCTAACTTAGAACATATGCAACTAGAGTTGCTTTGATAATCTAGTGACTTGGGTGTTCTCTGGTTTAAAAGTCATTACAACACTATCAATTTATTAAAAATGATTCCACACACATGATAAACACATTATTCTCTGGTTTATAAGCCATTATATTATTACATAATTTGTTTGCAAGCTATAGAGTAAGCCTTGCTTATTTTGGAATGATCATCTCTCTCATGTCCAAGAGCGAACCCGACTGATCTTATCTCAGTAGCCACCCTGGAACAAGACAAAAGTTAAAAGAGATTCAGTGATGTAGAAACGTGAGTGTTGATGTTATTGTCTAAGCTCTCCCATGTAGAAGTATCTGGACTAACCAGAGATGTTCATTGGGTTGCCAGCTTCCGGCACCTTGATCTCGGACATCAAGAACGTCTTTGCAGCAGAGGCCGCATGTTCCAATGAACCTCTCACAACCTGCAAAAAAAGAAAAAATGCAGAAATTCACTCATGTTGACAAAGATCTTGTTATGAGTTGAGTTTTTCTTGTTATGTAGTTACCTTCTCGCTCACAACGCTTCCACCCTCACCAGCATTACTCAGTCCCTTTTTAACGATGTCTGCTCCAACCTATAGTCAAGAGAATAGTTTTAAAATGCAGTCAAGAGATAAGCATATCTCTCAAAACTCCCAAAGGTCTTGCTTACCTTCTCTTCCTCGTTTTCAAGAGTATCCTTGATGGGATCAACCTTGGCCGCAAGGCCAAGGAGAGTGCAACCACCACCAACAACAATACCTTCCTCACCCTGAAACCAAATGACATCATTAAGATTAAAACCAATTTTGAGAGTATTGTCAGAACATCAAACTCTTATGGTTTAAAGAAACTCACCTTCTTACCGTTAAGGGCTGCTTCAAATCTTAGCTTCTTTTCTCTGCGCTCTGTCTCAGTTCGTCCTCCAACCTTATAAACAAGATAGTTAGGATCACTAAACACATTCGTCCGTTGTGTATGAATACTATTTACCTGAATTACAGCAACTCCACCAGAAAGCTTAGCAAGTCTCTCGTTTAATGTTCCCTTCTCAGAGTCTTGCTCCGCTTGCTGCACACACAACCATATATGCTTATTAGCACAACAGAAAGTAGACCGCTTATATGGTTTGACTCAACACACATGCCTCAATAAGATTCTTTATCTCTGCAACACGCTTGTTCACTGATTCCTTTGTGGTTCCATCACCCACAATGGTCGTCACCTCCTCGGTGATGACTACTTTATAAGCAGTACCCAAAACCTCTTTCCCAGCTTTGTCCAAAGAAAGACCATCTTCCTCTCTTATAACAGTTGCTGCACATACAAGATTTTTTTTATAAAAAAAACAGTGTAATGATGATTCCTAAACAGGAAGGAGGTCACATTGATGATTGTTATACCTCCAGTTAGAATGGCAATATCGTCAAGGTATTTGCTCTTGAGCTCTCTAGAACCACCAGGAGCCTTAACTGCTGCGACGTTCCATTTGCCTCTAACCTTGTTGACAATAAGAGTATCTAAAGCTTCTTGTTCAAAGTCTTCCGCGATTATGATGATCGGGTCACCACTTTTAATTGCATCCTCCATAATACTTTCCAGATCCTCTGCATTGGCAACCTTATGGTCAACAAGAAGCAGCTGCACAAGTAGAAAAACTTTGTTAGGCTATAGGCTACGTGCCATCATCACAATATCTTTTTTTTTTTTTCAGATCTAATTAAACACACTTTACCTTGCAATTATCGTACTCCACACACATTCTCTCGGTCTCGTGGTCCGTTATGAAGTACGGGGACATGTAACCAGGTTCAAACTGCATTCCTTCCACTACGTGAACCTTGTTCTCAGCGCTTTTGCCCTCCTCGTCAATGACCACCACACCGTTCTTGCCAACTTTGCTCATTGCTTCAGCAATCAAACTTCCAGCTTCATCAGGGTCCTTGCCCGTGTTGCTGCCCTTAGACATCAGGTTTAGCTCGTGAACCAAAGCCTTTTCTGTCTTCTCAATGCCTTTAATGACCAGTAAAGGGTTTGCACCAGCAGCCACCACCTGAAAAAAGAAATAAGAGCAATTGTTAAACTGTTCATTTGAGAGAGAGCCGGAAGAAGAAGAATGTACCAATTACCTTGACACAGTACTCGTCAATAAAACCTTGTGCAAGAACAACACCGTGACCAGCTAAGTCATTGGTCTTTGAAGCTGCTTGCCTAGCAAACTTTGCACCAATATTCTCAACAGGCTCCTCGAACTCCTCCTCCTAATCAGAATAAAACCTCAGGCTTAGGAAAAAAAAACAATTTTAAATGAATATAAAATACTAAAGAGACATTTAACTTCATACCTCCGAAATAACAGTCACACCTTGTGATCTATACTTTCTCTCAAAAGCATCCATATTCTCTCACTGAAAATCCAACACTTAGACAAAAACACTCGTGAGTGAACGATAGACAAAACAAAACATAGGTTTTGAAAGCATGCATGAAGGCAAACATTGAGCTCAAGAGATGAAAGAAGGACGACACTCACCGTGACGACGAAGAAGCGGTGGGAATGGGAAAGAGAGTTTATTATTCTATCTTTGACGCTTAAATGAGGAATGGTACTTTTACTACCATGACTTCTTGTTGTTTATAAAGGCGCGCAATGATTGGTTTGTTTTTGTATTTTTTCGAAAAAACAAAGTCAGCAATGATTACTTAGCAAATCTTTGAACGGTTGGATGTACTATTCGTTACAGTTTGGATCATGGATGCATTGTTTGGTTCGGACATTAAATTAGAAGAACAGAACACTCTCGACTTCTCGAGTCTAGAATGTCAGCTGGTAATCGGTTCCGGGGTCTATACCCAGGCCACGTTTTGATCCAGCCTTGTCTGTTTAGGGTCTTAAGAAGAATAAAAGGCCTATATTAGATAGGCTTGAAATAGGCCCATTAACGTCGACTTACTGTAAATGTTTTATTTCGCCACTTTTCTCTAGTAAACAACATTTACAGTAAGGTTTTGATTGCACATTATAAATCTTTCAACAGACATATTTAATTACATTTAAGTATATGGAAGATTTTTGAAAGAACATGACTTTTGAATTTTACCCAAAATCACTCTATATTCAATGTATTTCAAGCTGTTTTAAGGAAAATATATTAGAGTTCAACATAGTAAAGATTTGTATCTATATAAAAGATTACCAAAGTGTGAAATAGGCCTGGGCATTTTAACCTGGACCCGAAAACCCGACCCGGAACCGACCCGAAAATACCCGACCCGAAACCGAACCGAAAATTTACAAGTACCTATTGGGTCCAAAAATTTTCTACCCGAATGGACCCGGACCCGAAAAGAACCGACCCGAATAGACCCGGACCCGAAAAGGACCCGACCTGAATAGACCCGACCCGAATAGACCCGATTCAAACCCGACTTTAAAACTTTAAAATATCTTTTTATTAACAATCTTTGTCATTATTTTGTAACATTTCTAAGTAACATGAAGTTTGAAATGTAAAATATAGAATTAAAAATGTTCTATTTTAACTATTAATAGTTTATTTTAAGTTATTTTGTAAAATTTTAGATATATATGATAAATTTTGACTAAATTTGATGGAATTTGAATATTTTATTTCCTTTTTATATCCTAAATACCCGAACCCGACCCGAACCCAATCCGGACCCGACCCGAATCCAAAAATTATGGGTATTACCCGAACCGACCCGGACCCGACAAGACCCGACCCGGAACCGACCCGAAAAATTATGGGTACCTAAATGGGTCTAAATTTCCAGGACCCGAAGGACCCGGACCCGACAAAACCCGACCCGAACCCGACCCGAAGACCCGGATGCCCAGGCCTAGTGTGAAATTTGGTGGTAATTACCAAAAAAAAAACAGAAGGTCAAGTCAAGTCTTTAAAACAAAAGAGGAAATATCTTAAAGTGGAAGAAATATATAAATAATAATAAAAAAAAAAGATAAACGTGGAGTGGATCTATTTGAATCAGTGGAAGACAGAGAAACAAAACCCTTTTTTTCCTCTTCCCCGAAGAAAAACCCTTCCCCCTTCTCCTCTCTCTTTGCCTTGGCGGCTGCGGCCAAACTTTTACCCCCTTCTCCTCCTTCAATCTCCTAAACCCTAGATTCGTTCTCTTGATTCTGTTTAGGGTTTCTATCTATCTATCCCTTTTGGTCGCATCCCCTTATCCGAGAAGGATCTATCAAACCATTTTGTATTTCGAATCTTATCATCATGGCCACCGTTGCTTCTTCACCTGCTGATCGTATCCTTTGTCTTACGTTTCTCGATCTGTGTTTCTCTCGCTTGATTTCTCTTGTTTAACGTTCCTGGATCTCGATTCGAGCTTCGATTTTCGTTTTTGCGGGTTTCGGATTTGTGATATTGCCTAGATTTTGGTTTTGGTTTTTGTCAGTATCACTGTGGGATTAATTGATTATATAATCGTTTGTCTTCTGTGGCAAGAAGTATTGATTTTGAAAAAGTCGTTGGCGCTAAAGTTGCTTCCTTTTTTCACTGTTCTAATGGTTGATTGACACAAAAGGTCTTTGTTTCCTTGACTCACCTTGTTTCTAGAATCTGCTGATATGTTGCAGAAGCTCTCTTTGGACTCGCAAGCCAAGGCTTCCGAGATTCCTGAGCCAAACAAGAAGGTGTGGATGTGGAGCAGTGTTATCTTTTGCTATGTGTTTTGCCGTTTAATTTTCTCTAACAAGCAGTGTTCTTTTTGTTTGTGCAGACTGCTGTTTACCAGTATGGAGGTGTGGATTTGAATGGTCAAGTTCCTACCTATGACCGTTCTTTGACGCCCTTGCTTCCCAGTGACGCCGTGGACCCTTCTGTTTGCTATGTTCCCAATGCGTACCCGCACTATTATTATGGAGGTAGATTCGTTCTCAACTCCAGTAACATTACTTCACAAGTTTGTAACCAATGCTTAACAATTTTTTGCGTTTTATTAGGATATGGGAATGGCGACTGGAGCGAATACACTGGTTACCAGACTCCTGAGGGTGTTGACATGAACTCTGTAAGTGTATGTTTACTAAGTCCATTGTGTCTTTTTATTTTCTTCCCATCTGTTCTTAACAGCTTTGTATGGCTCTTTCCAGGGAATTTATGGAGAGAATGGCTCTCTTGTGTATCCTCAGAGTTATGGGTATGCAGCATATCCTTACTCGCCAGCAACAAGCCCTGGTCCTCAAGTTGGTGGAGATGGGCAGTTGTATGGTGCTCAGCAGCAGTACCAGTATCCTGCCTTTTTCCCCACTGGACCATTTGCTTCATCGGTTGCTACCCCTACCCAGGGGGATCTCTCTGCAAACAAAGCTGGTGGTGTGAAGACGCTACCTGCGGATAGCAAGAATGTTGCATCTGCTACTGGTATGGCCAAAGGAAGCAACGGAACAGTTCCAGGGAAACCAAATAACCAGACCACCGCAAGCAATTTGTATGGAAATGGTGCTACGGGAGGAGGCTTTGCCGCTGGTTATCAGGATGCTAGATATGGTTATGATGGCTTTTATGCTCCTGTGCCATGTTACGACGGGTCTAAGTATTCAGATGTGCAGAGATCTGGTAGTGGAGTTGCATCCTCCTATTCTAAGTCAAACACTGTACCATCATCGAGGAACCAAAATTACCGCTCAAATTCCCATTACACGGTATGATATTTTTCTATATTTCTTTCTATTGACGAACGCTATTGGTTGTTTTATTGGCGTGACAATTGGTCTCGAATCAATGTTTTCTTTTGCTCCAGCCTGCATCAATGACAGGCTACGGTACAGCTCAGGGATTCTACAACAGGATGTATCAGAACAAGGTGTATGGTAACTATGGTAGCTCAGGGAGATCTGGTATGGGTTATGGTTCTTCTGGGTATGATTCGAGATCAAATGGAAGGGGATGGGTGAGCACACCGGACAACAAATACAGAAACTGGGGAAGGGGTAACAATTACTACTATGGAAATGAGAACAACAACATGGATGGTTTGAATGAACTAAACAGGGGACCTAGAGCGAAGGGCACAAAAAACCAGAAGGGAAATTCAGATGATAGCTTAGAGGTTAAGGAGCAGACTGCAGAATCAAATGTAGCTGAGGCCGTGGAGACGGAGGACACATGCATTGTCCCTGACAGAGAACAGTACAACAAAGAAGATTTCCCAGTGGATTATGCTAATGCTATGTTCTTTGTCATCAAGTCCTACAGTGAAGATGATGTGCACAAGAGCATCAAATATAATGTTTGGGCCAGCACACCAAATGGAAACAAGAAACTTGCTGCAGCATACCAGGAAGCGCAGCAGAAACCTGGCGGCTGTCCCATCTTTCTCTTTTTCTCGGTTTGTTCTATAATCCTGAAATCAATCATGCAGTGTTTTTTCTACTTGTTTGATGATATGGAGGTAATATTCAACTCTCTTTTTTATTTATCTTCCAGGTCAATGCAAGTGGACAATTTGTTGGGCTTGCTGAAATGACAGGACCAGTTGATTTCAACACAAATGTGGAGTACTGGCAGCAAGACAAGTGGACTGGCTCTTTCCCTCTCAAGTGGCATATTGTGAAGGACGTTCCAAACAGCTTGCTGAAACACATTACCCTTGAGAACAATGAGAACAAGCCTGTCACCAACAGTAGAGACACACAAGAGGTAACAAGACCTTTGAAGCTTTTAAAATCTCTTAATGTTGTATCCTCTATTTTTTGTTTTCGTGTGTTGAAGTTTCTTTTGTGGGATCGTGGTACAGGTCAAGTTGGAGCAAGGTTTGAAGATTGTGAAAATTTTCAAGGAGCATACTAGCAAGACTTGCATTTTGGATGACTTTTCCTTCTATGAGGTTAGGCAAAAGACTATCTTGGAGAAGAAGGCCAAGCAACAGCAAACCCAGAAACAGGTAAGGAACATGATAACAATTCCAAAAGATCTTTCGTAGTCATAGTGTACAACTGGAGTTTTCCCTCTAACATCTAAATGAACTTAAATTTGACAGTTAAGTGAGGAGAAGACTGCAACAGATGAGCAAAAGGAAACCGCAACTGCTGATTCGGCTAATAAGGAATCTCCTCCAGCTACCAGTGAAGTCAAGGCTGATGAGAATGTGTCTGTTGCAAAACCAGTCGGTGTGGTGGCAAATGGTTTCTAGATTAGGCGATGTAGCTCACGGCTTGCGCATAAAAAGGCAAACACAAGAGAGAAGAAGATATGAACATTCCCGTTTACAGTTTTCTCTTGAGAAGTGCCGTGAGCTTTCAAGCATGGAAGGAAGGAGCCTTAGTACCTGATACCGAGATGCTGTTTCTATGCCCTTAGAAGTTAAAAAGTCCCAGTGTTATTGTTTTTTCAATCTTTTCGTGTTCTCATTTTTTACCCTCCTGTCTTTACAGTTTTCAGTTTTTTTTTTTTTTTTCATGTTCTGTTTGTCCTCCTGCCCTGTAAAAATGCTTATAAGACCTACTTAATAGTGGGAAAAGTAAGAGAAAGGATATAATAGCAGGGTGGGAGTTGTTTTCATTTCTGTTGAATTGATAGGCAGGTTTTTGTTTATGTTCCCCGTTCTGTTTCTCGTTTCGCTTCTCAGACATGACTCTTATCATCAGTGGTTCTGTTTCCGCCGTTTCTTATTTCTGTCAGTCCAAAAGTTACTTGAATCATTACTAGTTTCAATATAAGATGATTAATGACGTAGTTCTTGAAAACGTAGTTCTTGAAAATAAGTCTATTAGTTGCCAGAAGAATAGAGACATGAACCTCTTCCTTACATAGTTAAGTCAAAGTCAAACCACCTCCAATGCCTTGAGGTTCCTCTCTACACAGAGCATAACCCAAGGAACCACCTAGATTTTACACGTTCTTTACGTACTGCCGTGTTGGCTGCCTGGGGTTTTGGGGCCTAGATCACTGCAACTATTGTTGAACGTTGCTTCTTGAGGGTAATAACTACGAACAAGTCACACTATAAGCCAACCAAAATAACAAGGCAAGGTTCATTGCTAATTTGCTATTCTCTTTGACTATACAGTATGTCTACATGTGTAATGGATATTATACTCTATCATCATCACTTTTTATTTTTCATCTATGATCTTGAAAGTCCCCAACTTTGTTTACAGTCTTGGATGATAAAAACAAGACTATGCTGCATGAGTTTGCACTTTTTCAACGTGTGAATAGATCTTGGAGCAGAAAAACAACAGAAAATTTGCCTCCATTTGAGTATTTACAATGTTCTATTAGAATCTTAAACAGTAATACAAAAGTAGGAAGAATCTGGCAACTTCGAGAGCCTTTGTTCAAGGACAAAATTCTCAGCAAGTTAAGCAACTCCAAGGTGCTAAAAGACCCACACAACTAGTTTTGCAAAGAACAAACCCTGCGACTCTGATAGAAGGATAAACATAACAGTTAGATCCATGCAAGTAGATGCTGGAAACATCAACCATTACTGAGAAAGATGCGTTACATACTTACTATTGCTGGATCTTCCTGAACTCTGTGAGGACCGGGTATATATTCTCAAAGGCTTTATAGGTCTCCTCTCTCATCTAGTAGTGAATGGAGCTCAAGATTTTTATCAGAGGAGCTAGCGAAAGACATATCATGCATTTCTCGAGAGATAATAACAAAAACCTAAAAAGAGAGAGTGAGAATTTTACCTTGGCTCCAGTGATGACTATCTTGCCAGATACAAAAATTAGTAGCACAATCTTAGGCACTTTCATCCTGTAGATCAGCCCCGGAAACAACTCAGGCTCGTACTGAAAACATCAATATGAGAGAGACACAAACAATCAGCTAAACTATTAAGTTCAAAACAAGGAGAATGAAGGTTGCAAGTGTTTCAGATCCCTTACACTTGAGAAAGCGGCGTGAGAGTATGCAAGACCTTCAAGTCTGATAGGGAACTTGACATCACAAGAACCTACAATATTCTGAATCTTAAAATCCTGCAGGACAAGGTAACCATCAGTATATCTAGTTCAAAAAATATATAAATAAGAAAGTCATGTCAGATTGGTAGAATAGGTACCTTGAACTTTGCAGGAAACCCAAGCTTTTGGACAATCCGAGCATACTACACAATAGAAGATCTCCTATTAGCATACCATGATGTTGCAATTATGGTTAAAGCAAAGAAAAAGAAATCTAGATCCCTTTGAATATCTACAAGCAAATTAACAAAAGAGGCTAGACCATAAAAACTACCTTTCTTGCAGCCATCTTTGAAAAGTATTCACTCTTGGCTCCAGTACAAACCTAAATTAGAGATTAGACACCAAAGTCAGAAGAGAATTCAAAAGAAAATCTAAATTAAATTTGAATGTATAAAGACATAGGAAAGAAGTAGCCATCAAGATATGACTAACCATTTTACCAGAGGCAAAAATTAATGCAGTCGTCTTTGGTTCTCTAATCCGCATGATCACAGCAGCAAAACGCTGAAAACAACATGGATATAGCCAATTAGCTTCGCAAGTAGCATATAATAGCTCAGTTATTATAACTCTAATTAATCAGTACACCACCACCACCACTTCTTCAAAAGCTGAGGATATTCAAGTTGACAAATCAGTTCCGATTTAAAAAAAAAAAAAAATCATTACAACAGAATGTGACTAGAATGGAGAACCTTAGGATTGTATTCAGCATTACGAGCTTGTAGAGCTATGGCTTTGAGATCTAGCTTGCAGTCCAAGTTCACCGTTGAGACAATGTTCCTGCAAACAGCAAGTCCACGATGAGATTATCATATCCACATGAATCAATCACTACATCATAACAGACTCACTATATAAAAAAAAAACACTCACTGAAGAGTGGGAACAATCCCAGAAGGATGCTCAACAAGGTCCACTGGATTACTCCCTTCCAATCCTTGATCTGTCATCTGCCTAAAAATTTACACAAAAACCAAATCCATACATCAAACTAAATCTAGACTCGGACAAGGTGATACACCCACTATAGATGGTCCAAGCTGACTAGAAACCACAAGCAGTTAAAGAGTACAAAAGCACATCTTATCCTATAATCAGTTTGATTATTCAAGAACCGGTATAAACCGGATTTAGATTCATCTTCAAAGCAACGATACAGTTTTCTCTATTCAATGGAAACGATAGAAAAGTTCTATCACAGAGACAATCATTTCCGACCAATTATATCCAGGGAAGGAAGAAGAACCTTTCGGTAGAGATTCGGACACGAAATCTAGGGTTTCGTGCGATGAGATTTGACAGAAAAAAAAAAAAAAGATAAGGTGAGGCTGTATATATACAGACAGATCTGAGGATTGGAGAGGGAAAAAGATTTGTAAATGGGTGTTTATATAAAGAGGAGAGTGATTTCGTTTCTCTCTTATGAACGAGGAGGTCTTTTAGATCTGTGAGGAGAGAGAGGCTATCGGTTGCGTTTTGGAATTGGTTAGCTTGTGGATATTTATAGGGTATATATAGTTTCCTAATCTACCCCTTGTCGTCTTGTAATAGTGAGGATACTTTGGTAAATTCATGGAAGAAGTCTACAATGACGGCTCTCTCGCTTTTATTTTCGTGAAGGTCCACTTATATTATGCCACGTCAGCACCCAAAAATAGGCACTGACAGACGGTATTTTTGGTTTAGACGGTTTTCGTAAATAGATTCCACTAGACCAACACATAACCGGGTTTTTGAACACTAGAACAACACTTTAAAAGGAGTGTTTGCAACAACATTACAAGTTCTTGTAACAAAGAATGCTCCTGGGATCATCAACTTCACCGCAATCGTTTCTCCATAAACGATGATAAAGATCTCGAAAACTCCGACACCAACGAAGAAGCCGATGATGTCTCCTTCTCCAAGCTCTCCATCTCTCTATCCCTCCAGAACTTGAGGATAACGAGATTCTCCTCCTCCGTCGACCTCTGAACCATGATCCTCCACGCGTAGCCTCTCTTCCTCATCATCACACAAATCTCCGACGGGTAATTCGAAGTCAACGTCACCAAGTAGAACCAACCTTTCTCCGAAAGCAAACGATCAACCACAGGTAACATCCTATCGATGACACTCCTCCCGTTCTCCCCTCCGGCCCAAGCAGAGGCTATACCTTCCATTCCAACCTCGTACTCAGGCGTCGGAACGTAAGGTGGGTTCACCACCATCACGTCCACCGAGCCAGCGAGTCTTGTCTCTAGACAGGAAGCTATGTCCGTGCAGACGATCTCGGCTTTGACTCCGTGTGCTTCTAGAGTTTGGTTTGTCACACGTGCGGCGAGAGGGTTTGTGTCGGTGGCAAGGTAATGAACGTTGGGGAGGTTTGGTTTGAGGAGAAGGATGAGTGAAGTGATGACGTATCCGCTTCCGCATCCGATCTCCATACAAACGTTGGGGTTGTGGTTTACTAGGTTGGTTTGGTCAGCGAGTAATGCATCGACTAGAGCGAATGAGTCGTCGCAAGGCTCGTAGACCTCGCGATGCGAGCTTACACGCATGATGTCAGCTATTTCTGGTGGCTTCTCGGACATGGCAGCCTACAAGAAACTAGACAGTAGTTAGAAAGCTTATAACTTTGAGAATGTGTGTTCAATGTGTCACAAAATAAACAATATTTCTACAGTTTCTCTAAGCGAAATCATTAGAAACATGTGTACAAGCTGAGATTATTTTAAAAAAAAAATTCTCTGAGACAAATCATTGAGGACTAACCCGAAGGATTGGAGACTCGAGCTTTTCTTGAAAAACCGTTTTGACTCTAGTCTCCGAAAACTTCAATTCGAATCAACTTGACAAGAGCAGTAGAGAAAAATCTGAGACGATAGATCTCCACGAACAAGGAGGCGACTGCGACGGCGAGTTTGGCAGGAGGAAAATAAAGTTGAGAACATGCCTTTAAGTCTCGATAATTACACTTTAGCCCCAAATAAAATTATTCAATCATTCTAATCCCATATATCAATAATAGTGGGCTGAAGGCCCATAAATGAACTTACTGAGAAAGCTTTCGAGTGAAGAGCTTTGAAGCAATCGTAGCATAGATTATAAGTGTATACACATATAAGACAAGATCAAGTCTTCTGCTAAAATGAATCAACTAAATGCATAAGTTAGCTATTTTATATTCCTTTTTAATGCTCTGATTATTATAGTAATGAACTAATCGGATCATAACCTGAAACAATCAGAACGAATAGAAAAATAAAAGTCAAACAAAAAAAAAGACTTGAAATACCAAAAGAATCCAACTTTCAACAAAACCTGAGAAAACTATGTACTGCAGCCAAATAACATTTCAACATTACCCAAGTATCAGTAACTAATCACAAACGCTTCCACCAAACTTGACCCCTCACATTCTCAACCTCAATCATTAACCGATGGATTGTTCGAACTCGAGTCTACCGACGTTCCATTGTTCTCCATCGAAACATTACTCGACGTTTCCGCATCCGTCTTCGCTTCACCATCATCATCCCCAGCCGGAAGCAGATATCTGCACACCGGGCACGAGCTATGAAGCTCAAGCCACGGCAGCAAACACTCGCTATGAAACATATGCTTACACGGCATCTCTTTCGCCTCCACACCGATCTCAAAATCATCCAAACACACAGTACACTGCTGCACCACACTCTCCTCCACCACTCTAACCGTCTCCAACGACTCGACAGCTTCCTTCGTCGCGGGAGGCGTCCCGTACCTGCTGTTGGGATCGTTCTCGGCCAAACGCTGGAGCAACATCTCGAACCCGGGTCCGATGAAATAATCACCCAGAGATCCAGACGGAACAGTGCTCGCGTCGACGGAGTCTTGGATCCTGATCCTCTGGTTAAAGGAGTTGATCAAGACAACAAGCTCGTTATCCTGATTATTATCATCGTTGTTCTCGGATTCAACCGATAACCCGGCTCGGATCCCTTGGAGAAGGTCGAGTATCGCAGCCGAATGTCTCCTCCTTCTCCTCATGATCTCTTCAAGGTGCCGTTCCAAATCAAACTCTCCATCATTGTTCTGACCTTCATCATCATCATCATCACCACCACCATCATCATCATCGTTAGATTCAGAAGCTGTCTGATTATTCCTTGCGTTTTGATCGTGATCGTTCATCATCCCGAGCAAGATCGGAGCCCAGAGAGACTCGGCAGCAGCCTGGTGAGGAGGATGATCATTGGTGACCTGATCTGGAGTTTCGTCCATTTCTTCGACGAATCCGCTTTGACAGAAGTTGCAGTTGATTATCTCGCCTTCAATGACTGGATCAACGGAGCGAGAGCACATGTGGCACCAATACCTAATCGCTGTTGCATCATCCATAGCTTGATCCTCTGTGTTATTCTTAACCTATCTGGCTCATACATAGTCAAATAAACCACGTTTAGATTTTAACCAAAGGAGAATCAAATATCATAAAGGAACGATAGAACCCTAGAATCAGAGACTTGACCAAACCAGCCAGATTTTTTTTATCATCAGCCGAAAGTCAATCGAATCAATTCAGTGGAAGACAAACAGGAAAATAATATCGAGATCATTTCATTTACACTAAATCTCCGAAGATTTCAAACGAGAAAAATCGAATAACAGAGGATAGAAAAAAAAAACGAAATTAAAATAAAAATCGGTATAGGGTTTATTTAACTTACCTATTCAAAACCAAAATCACGCGTCGTCGTATGAATATTCAAAAGGGATAAAGACTAGAGGATGAGGATGAGGACGAGGGAACCCAGAAACAAACAATTTTCAGCTTCGAAATTTCTGGGTATGTGTCTGAAACGGCTGAAGATCCACGCAGACTATTAACCCCTTTTCATAATTTTACTTCAAATCTAAAATAATCGGATTTTTATTATTAGTCAGACGTGGATAAGTTTTAGATTTTTTAGGTCAAGAGAATTAATGTGCGCACGACATCATCTCATTTATTTACTTGGCCCAGTTAGCTTAAATAGTTTTTTCTTTTTTACATGGGCCCAGTCCCAGAGGAGACTAGGTACTGGTTGTACGGTTCGGTTTTGGTTTGATTTAGTTTGGTTTTGGGTCGGTTTGCTGCAATTCCATATGGCATCATTGGCATATGCAATGTAGCTTCTTCCTTGTTTTCTCGTACGGATTTTACAATAGTGTGTCATACCACATAGGCACATACAATCATGTTCATGTTCTCACCTCAATTATCTCAATAATATGGTTTTATGTTTTACCATTTTGCTCAAGTGCATTAACTTGGAAAAAAAAACTAGGACGAATACCAAATGTATGGGATGAAAAGGAGAGAAATTTATTACTAATCCTCCAATGCACCCTCAAAAGAATGTACTTCTCCATTATGTACAGAAAAGAATGGCTCATGTACATTCCAGAGTAATATGTCGACCCCCAGATCTATACAGTAAAAATGAATGATGAAAAAGGCAAGTAAAAAAGACGGTTCTTACTTTGTCACCCAATATCTAAATCTCCTATCTGGATTCTTCACACTGAAAACAATTATAATGGCCCCCCTTAGATTGTTGAATGAGTTTGCTCCAGACAAAAGTTGTGTTGCTAGTGCAAGCCTGCAAAAGTGACAAGGAGTTGGAAACTCGCCAGGTTATATGAGAGAAGCTAACTAGAGCTTGCAAGTAGAAATATAAATATACTAACACATGCAACGGATTCACTAGTAAAGAAACCAAGTCTTCTTTCTATGTCTTGTCTTAATATAAAAATGTGGTGTCTGCAAAGAAAGCCTAATCAGAAACAAGGCATAGTACCATACCGGTCACTGATCATTAAACGTTGAATCGATGGAGACTAGAATCAAGGGACTCCAAGGATCTGGATAGTGGAGACTTATGCCGAAAGGCTTCTGCAGCTGATAATTGGGATCCTCCGAAAATGTTTTCAGCTGAATGATGTTTCATCACCTACAAAAGGATACTGTAGGCTGAAAACCTTGCTATGACATGTAAACTTTAGAGTGCTAAGACAAGAGAAACAGCACAATATTGTGTACTATCAAGGCAAAGGGTGGTCTTGTTTGTTTGTGGCAGACATATTGCATCTATGCCAAATAGCTAAAATACATAGGCGCTCTCTAGTTACTTCATCTCTAGACTGCATCCACTACAGCTTCAAGTTTGTTAATACAGGGTCAGAAATCTCTTTACAAAAGGATTTCAGATCCATGAACGATGTTCGCAGGGTAAATGAGCATCAGGGAAACCTGACCGTATAACTCATAACAAGTGGGAACTTAAACTCTAAAGATTGCATAAACAATTTCTGAGAAGAAGAGCTAGAACATACATGTATTGCCTTGGGTGAAGAGATATTGTTTTGGCCACCATCACATGGAGGAAAGTGATAGGCTCCTTCATCATTAAATGGAGAAAACTTGTAGGCTGGTCCGTCGATAGAGTCTTCCAAGATTTCATCAGAACGTGAACGGTGCTCAGCTGTAGCAGAAGGCTGTAATAAGCTAGTTCGTAAATCAGGATCACGTGAACGTTGGCTACCTAAAGTAGGAGGATCTACGAAGCTGTTCTGTGAATCTGAATCTGATCGTCGAGGAAGAGAAGTGTCTACAATGGAAGCTCCCAGCCTATAAATCTGAAACCATAACAGAGAGGAAGATAGCCTCACAACGAACCCAGCGATTTCCATAGCCATAGTGAGTTTCACAGAGAAGATGTAAAGGGCTTTATACATCTCAGATGAAATGTTCCTGCATAGACACAATTAAATATTTCGTCAATGTAAGGCAGCAGATGAATAGTATCTCTACAGAACTTGAACAGGACATAGCCACAGCAAGCAAAGAGAATTAATGATCAATCTTGATCAAAACATAATGAGCCAATCAATAGAACCGTTGATATCCACTTCAGGAGCTATACTATATGTGTTGCAAATTAAACAAGCCAAGAAAGCTCTTAAACCAGATCTTTTGTTCAGTGACATAGATACCAAATCTCACTGGAGAAGAGTATGAGCCATGAGATATCAAGAAGAATGGCGCAGAAAAGAAGAACGGCATAGGTGCGGCCAAGACTCTGGCTATTGCTCTCGATTGCCACGAGCGCAAACAACGCAATCGCCAGATTGATCAGCAAGACTCCATTGTACAATGCCCCTAGTGAACCAATCATCGCGCATCCTATCTGAAAACCAATCGATATAAGCTGAGTTTCTTGCATTTCTTAATCACAGCAACGATATTCTACAAACTCAAAACCCCTAGGCCCAACAGATACGAATCATCCACGAGAATCAAAAGGAAACGAAGCGATTACCTGAGCGTAGATAAGGATCACGACGACGGATTGGAGCCTAACATAGTCGCGAAGCCAATTATGTACTCGATTTCGCAGCGAAACACAAAGCATCTTGAAAAATCTCCTCGTTACTTGTTGTTACTCCGATGTCGTCTCTTCATCGAGAAAAAGAAAAATAACAAAAATGATTCTGACGTTCAATTCCAATATTTCAGTCGAGGGGATACAGAATCGAGAGGCGGCGAGGGAGGGAGGACGACGGAGCAATGACGGTTGAGAATTATTCTTTGGCGGGATCGCGTTGGAGAAGAGGAAAGGAATTATTATTTCTTCGCTGGAGAGTTTTTTTTTTTAACGAGTTTTCTGTTTCTTGTTTCAGTGACAGCTACAAGGAGTGGGAGAAGCCGTGTCTTCAAACTTGGGCCGAGAAGTAATAAATAAATAAAAAGGCTCAATATGGCCCAAAATACCTGACCGGTTATCTTAACTAAACCAAAGTCGGTTATTTGATTTTTTTTTTTCGGCGTGAAACGACGTCGTTAGCTCTCTACATGTCGACCTCTTCTTAGTCGCCCAGATGTGAGGATCGGAGATATGGTGATGAGTCTGTCGTTTTGAAATCTAATTGATCCATTCATTTCTTGGAGCGATCTCGATTTCTTCTTTTGATCATCCGGTGAGATTGTTCAACGACGAAGATGATGAAGATGCTGCGAATTGGTGTGCTGGCGTGTTTGGTGGCTCTCTCTGTGGTTGAATTTGGATTGGCTTCTCCTGATACCGTTCCTGCTTTCCTCTGGTCTCCGCATCTCCAGTAAAGCCTCTCTCTCTCTATATATACTTCTCCTTGTGTCATTATGTAAACCATCTCTCGATGACATTTAGAAAAATCTACGATCTCGGATGTAGTGGGAGATATTTTGATTTCAATTTGATAAAGCCTGGAGACTTGTGAACTTTTCTAATGATCTGATATGTGTTGGAAACTGTTAGAGGATGTGTGGTTAAGATTACTGGTTTGATTGGTTTGATTTGACTCTCAAAATTTCAGGCGTGCTAATGGTGAAGTGGATGAGGCTGTGAACTATCAGGTCATGTCTGCGAAGGATCTTGTAGGCTCTGTTTTCACTCAAGGAGGGTGGTCAAACTTTCTGGTATTGTGTTCTTCTTCTTGTGTTTCTATGATTTCAATTCTCTATCTTACTGGATATCACTTGGTTTTTTTTCTAGTGCTCGGAGAAGAAAGTTGAGCAACCTGTTGACGTTGCACTTGTGTTCATCGGCAGAGAGGTAAAAAATAATAATTTTTTAAATTAAATATCTATCATAAGTTGTGTGATTGAATGATGTAGGAGTTTTGTTTTAACCTTTTCCATAAAAGTACGATTTGGACTTTGGTTTGTTGTTGTGATATTGTGAATAAATTGAAGCGTCTCTCTTCTGCATCTTCTTTGCTGTTTCTAGAAATACTGATATTCGCATCCTCCTGCAGTTAGTGTCTTCTGATGTTTCTTCGAAAAAGAATTCCAACCCTGCCCTTGTTAACACATTGAATGTAAGTGCAAGTTTTACTTTCTTCGAATCATATTGCCTTCATTAATCATAACACAGATCTCTGATAAAGTTGTTTTTGCTTTTAACCTACACAATACTTTAACATGTAAAACTTTGTTTCAACAGAATCTATTTACAGCTTCCAACTTCTCATTGGCATTCCCATATATTGTTGCGCCAGAGGAAGAAAGGATGGAGACTCTGTTGCTTTCAGGGCTTAAAGAAGCGTGCCCTCACAATGTAGGAGTCAACAATATTGTGTTCTCTGACTCTTGCTTTGTTGAAGATGGAACAGTTCAGAAACTATCAGACTTGCAGTCTTTCAAAGTAATGTGAATTGCTCTTTATGCTTTCGTTTTCTCTAATTCCATGCCTACTCAACGGTGCCAATCCTGTTATTCACTCCTAATATAACTCTTGAAATAATTGATCAGGATCATTTGCTTGCTAGAAGAGAAACAAGGAAAGAAGGAGAAACTGACTTGGTTGTGCTCTGTTCCGAGGGTTCTGAATCAATTAGTGAATCTAGCCAGTCACATTCAGAGCGTAAGTGGTAATATCATTATGTCATCAGAATAATATGAAACAGAGAAGTTAAACAATTTTTCTTTTACCTATTGTGTAGGTGAAAGCATTTCGGAACTTGTTAGTTCTGTAGAACAATCTGGCAGTAAATATACAGCTCTTTATGTTTCTGATCCTTATTGGTACACATCTTACAAAACTCTCCAAAGGTTTCTAGCTGAAAGCGCTACAGGAAACAGCAGTGTTGGTGTTTCTACTACCTGTGATGAACTCTGCAAATTTAAGTCATCACTTTTGGAGGGCATACTAGTGGTGAGAAGTCACTCTTTGTTATGCTTCTGTTTTCATTTGTGAACATCACAAAACTGGCTGCAACTCATTCATCTGACTGACATTGATTAGGACAAAGCTATAATAGGATTCAATCTGCTTTCATTATTAATAAAAAAAAAAGGCCTCTGATTATGCCTCTTCCTCGTTGTGGTTTTCTTTTTCTTTTTGCAGGGAATCGTTTTCCTTCTCATCCTCATAAGTGGACTTTGTTGTATGGCGGGTATCGATACACCAACTAGATTCGAGACTCCTCAAGATTCTTGAGCAGTTGACTTCTAAAAGAGTCATCCCCACCTTTTGCTTGTGACGGGATCTTTTCTTCTGCATAGTGCGTGTGGTGAAAAAGGTATCTCAATGTCTATTGTTACATCTAAAAAAACAAAAATGGATATGCGATAAAAAAAATCCCCTTGTAACATTTATTCATCTTGTTTGTGAGTCTTTCTTCCTTAACGTTATAAATCAATAATGGAGAACGAGCAAAAGAACCAGAGAGACACTGGAAGAACTATATTCTTTTATAAAGTTTGTTATATTTCTTTTTCTGTCTTTAATCTATATTACTATATGATTTTAGACAGAGTTCTCTCTTGGTCGCATCGCACTCATATCAATTTGGGGATTTGGACATAGATTTCGTGGAATAACTCAGAAGACTAGTGTCCGTAGTAGAGCTAGAGTGATGGGACATGTTTAGTACTCCATTTGTAAAAGTGTTAAAAGTAAACGAGAAGTAATGATTCAAAAGAATTTGCATAGATTTCCTGAATAACTAAAAAAAAATGTAAAGAGATACTATTTTTTAACACATTCTTTCTATAATTTAAAGACTTAAATGGATAGATTTATCAATGTGGTATTAAACATCTAAAATGCTTTGTTTTCTAGTATTTCTTTCTGAAACATGACTGGTTTCACGTGAAATTTTATTACGGTCCACAATTTAGTAGTTTTGCAAATTTAATATATGCTTGGGTCCTTATGGTCCCTGCATGGATTTTATTATCATCACATAGATCTATTTGACAAAGTCATAAGATCGATCTTTAAGATTCTCTTGTTGACCTAATCTCTCCATAAAGAAGAGCAAAAAAAAAAAAAAAAAAAAAAAAAAAAAAAAAAAAAGAGGATTCCATTAATGAAAATGAGGATTCCATTAATCTTTTTGACATTATTCTTCTCCATTAATATCGACGTATTTTTTTACATTTTATTATTCGTATAACAAAGACAGTCTATAATGTAATTGTGAAAAATTTCTATAAGCATCCTCCTGAATCTAGAATCTATACCCATCTTTGATGACTTCTTTCTTTTACCACGACATAATTTCAAGTTTAAAAGCCAAATAAAAGTTCCAAATTAAAATGCATGGAAGAAAAACTCTTTTGGTTGTTTTAAAAAAAATATTTTGGGTTTCTAATTTCTAAATATTTTCGATACAAATTAGTTTATAGCATGAAATAATATTAGAGGGAAGCACATGAGTCATAGGGGTTTGAGCCTAAAGAGCAGTGAAAATCCCACTGCTCTGCCACTCCACCAACTGACATCACATTAGCACACCCATTTTCTTTTTCTTTTTTTTTCCTAATAAGTATCCATTTTCTTGTATATACACCCAAAAAAAAATTATTTACCCGCAGTAACAACAAAAATGATAGAACTTGGCAGTAATGAAAAATGTGAAATAACAAATCTGGTTTATCTCTTATTTATTCTATATTTTCATGTGTAATTCAGATAGAGCCTTTCCATATTTCATTTTTCATTCATATTCTTCTTTTTCTATTCATCAACTATATTTTGGGGTTAACATATGACATGTTGAAATCAAAATACATAAACAATTCTCTGAAAACAATGAAAATGTTTAAAAAATGTACGGCCACGCAGTTGATCTACTCTAGAAGAAGGCCTTTTGATCTTTTCGATAACTTTGAGATTCCACGTTCTGATTTGTGTCTGTCTATGTAAATGCTCATACAGAGATACAAATTTACATGCTTATTTATTCGTGCCCTTTCGAGTACCTGTCGGGATAACTAGGAGTTCACGTAAATGTTAATATTCCTTGCTTCTTTTAAGAATTGTGTACGAGAATTTGTCTTTCTTCTCTCCCTATGTACATACATTTTTCTCGAGTTATTTTCTTAGTAAGTACTAAAATTAGAAACTTATGGCTCCTATCATCTTACTAAAACCAGGTCGATTTTGTGCAAGTGGGTCTTTCTGCCTCAAACCACGTATATTTGTATTTGTTCAAAGAGAGAGTCTATTAATTATCTAGACCAACCACAACTTTTTACTCTAAAGTATACTCCCTCTATTATGTTTAGACTAATGCACAATTATTCAGAATCAGTTTTTATCTAAAAGGTTCCATTAAAATATTAATTAAATTTATATAATCAATTACAAAATATGCTATAAATTATTATTAGTTACACTGTCTTTGATAAAATAAAAAATTTAAAATACGAAAACATATTAAAATATCAAAAATTCTATTAAACAGACATTTCAAAACGAAGGAAGTACTATAGATTCTTCTATGATGGTTATACAAATATATTCAGTATCAAAATATTATAAAATATCAAGATTTTTTTAAATTACAAAACGGAAAGGGACCGCCCTTAATTTTGTCAACCGAGCGGAAATTAAACACTTCAAAAGAACAAAACCATTTTATCAAAAAAAAAGAAAGAAAAAAAACAAAAGATTGATACTACACTGGCAATATAAATGTTTTGTGTGTGTGTATGTGTATGTGAATTTTATCATGAATGAATATTGATATGATTATGTGCGAAGGTGTATGTGGACCCATATTTCTTAGCGGCATCTGTTTAAAGCTGTAAAGCTTTCGCAGCTTAAGAAAATTATTACTATGAAAGCCCTTCTACAAAAAAAAAAGAAAAATTATTATTACTATGAGTATGGAGGAGCATGGAGGAACCTTATCTCTTTAACTATTGTTTTTATCGAATCTCTTTATTTCTCCATTCTATTTTATTCAAATTTTATTTTTTCGTTTTAATTTTTAGGGTTTTGCGTATCTACCTTCTCGGGGGCATAAATGAAAAGAATGCATAGATCTCAAATCTTCTCTCTTTTCAATTTAGTTATTTTATTCCCTCTCATCTCTCTTCATGACCATCTTCTATAAATCGAGAGCGAGTGAGTCTTCTATTATTCATAATCGACTCAAACAAAACACAATATACATACCGCCTCTTCCATCTCGATTGTTACATTCGAGAAGAAAAATATCAGAAATATACATATTGATTTTTTTTCCAAAAAAAAAAAAAACATATACATGTTTTTAGTTTATGTGGTTTTCATTTATACATGGGTGTGTGTGAATAGAGGAAGGCGTTTGTGACCAAAGTAGTGTACAGCCAAGGATGACTTGCCGATTTAAAATATCCGATAAGTATTTATTTCGTATTTTAAAGAAAGAAATCATGATCGGCAAGTTGTCCTTGGCTATACGTTTCTTTGTGTCGCGCATAGATGAGTGTGGTACGATCGCAAGAACGCAAGTTACGCAACCTAACTGAGGAACATATTAAGCCGAATAACGAGAGGTAAGTACGGTTCACAGCTATTTTCTCCTTTAAGAATATATATAGTTGTGAATTATTACAAAATTAAAATATTGTAGAGAAGAATAGTAAAATTAATTAACATACCTAATTTATATATATGGTTTGTTCTTGTATTATTTTTTCTTTTTTTATAGATACCGGAAAAAAGCCCATATGGCGAAGTCTAAAATGATTTTTGTTATGCGTGGAAGAACCACACACACAAACATATATATATATATATATTTTTTTTTTTTTTCTAACTAAAACCAAAGATGAAAAGCGTTCTATTATTTCTGTCTCATTGGCGACCACGGTTTTGCATTCTTGTGAAATAGATTAAATGATTATTGTACACTTTACAGATATGCCTGCGTATTTATCGGTTCGACACGTGCTTCTCAGGCTATAATGTTAAGACAAATATGCATATAATATTATTCAGTAAAACCATGTTACAAATTTTTCTTGAAACTATACTTAAGTAAACATTGTCAAAAAGGATGTTTCTTCTGATAAGATTTTGATAATTAGCGATTTTTCTCTCTGGCACCTTTTTTGAGAAAAGTCCTTATCCACCGGGTTATACTCTGTTCTTACCTTTTCGCCCACGTTACTTTCTCCTTTTTCCCCATTATTCTCTGAAAAGAGTAGAAACTTTTCAAAAGTTTTCTAAGTATAGAATTATCCAGCGGTCAATAGCGAGTCTCTTCATCCGACCTCCGCTTCTGACCGTAGATTTTCCGGGTTCCGCCCCCGACGAAGTCGGCGGGTCAGCCAGGACCTCCTGCGCCGGTTCTTCACTCTGTCTCCAACCTTCAGTCTACAATGGCGCCTGCCTCTTCTGAAAGTAGATCGAGCCCTCATGGATGATTTCTAGAACTGAAGCTGTTTGGGTTGATATAACCTTGATAATATCCATTACTACAACAACTCCTTCCACAGAGCTCAAGCACTCATCACTGGAGCATTCACTCCCTGTAAGACTCGTACAAGATTTAATATCTGATATTTGGTTGGTATAACCTCTTATTTAACGTTGGGTGGAGAAGCTTCCTCTGCATTTATTACCCGCAAAGTATAAAGTCGCAAGCTACAATTAAATTCTGCATTATGTCGCGCCGATACAGCAGATCTGAGAAGGAGAAATGGCAAGCTCCCCCTGAGCTACCTCCCAGGAAACCTCCGGTGCGTATACCGGCAAATGACAACGAGAATCTGATCGAGTCCAACAGATTAACTCTTATTGGGAGATTAACTAACACGGTGATACAGAAACCTAGGGCTGTGATCGATTTCATGGCTCAAGTGTGGAACCTAGAAGGGAGAGTTACTGGAAGACCGCTTGGGCTTGATAAATTCCAGATCAAATTCGAAACAGAGCATGAACTCACCCAGGTTCTCGAGAAAGGTCCATATCATTACAAAAGGTGGATGTTGTTACTACAACAATGGGAGCCAACAGTCTCAGACCAGTTTCCTTTCAATATCTCCTTCAATGTCCGTATTCATGGCATCCCGCTCCACTATTGGTCAGAAAAAACCATCCTCACGATTGGGAAGCAGCTCGGGAAGTGCATCATTAAAGACGAGAAAGAAGCAAAAATTTGGGTGGAGATAAATGGTCTGGTACCGTTAACAATGAATATGGAGATAGAGATTCCTACCGAGGGCACCACGGAAGTTGAGTTTGAATACATTAAAATTGAGAAACACTGTTTTACATGTTTCTCCCTCTTTCATGAGGAATCTGGATGCCCTTATCGGCCAGTGAATACACTCCCCCCTAAAGAGAGAAAGCTGGGTATTACGCAGCGTATTGCGTTACAAAGGATCGAAGCAGAAAAGAAGCGTCACGACGACAGACGAGGGTATAGTAGACCCGATTACCCTCGAAGCATCTCAAGCTCAGCTGACGATAGCTTCTTACATTCAAGAAGAGGTGACAAAAGAACAGAGGTTAACAGATACAGAGCTGAAAGAGAGGATCACGGTCGTGACCGGTCCATTTTATCAAGAACAGCACGCTCAAACTCGTCGTCTCATAGAAACAATACTCCCTCATTCCAATACCGCGTGGTTGAAAAGAGCAGACCCAGCTCGGGTTCAGTTACCCCTCATCAAAGCTTAGGAGAGCGCCGGGAAGGTCTCGAAGCCAGGGTTTCACAACTCAAACCGGACAGGGATCAACCAGACTCTACTAGGTGTGAGATTACACCCACTCGATCTTTGCAGGGAAGGTTAGGACCTTCAGCAGAGCATAGAGGCTCTAACACTGGTTCGAAAGAGCGCAGGTCAGCACTCGAAAGATTAGCAGAGCCTACTGGATCAATGGAACGCTCAGCGAGGAAGCCTCCTAGTTTTGATTCAGGTCGTCTACAAATGGTTGAATCCAGACTGGGTGAAAACATAAGAACTGGAATAGTGGATGGGGAGGACATTCCTACAACTGACAAACTCCCAGCCTCTCTACGACTTGGACGCATTACAGATAATTCAGGGCCGTCCAGCAAGAGAGGAACTATTCCAGTGGCTCCCCAAAGCAAAACAGCGATCAAACGGAGAGTTACCAAAAATCAAAAACGCGTCGTAAGGAGTCCTCTCCAGGTCCCAAGCTTATTGAAACAAACTGGGGCTAGAGTTGCTACATCGACCAGAAGAAAGCTAATTGTGGACAAAGACAAGAATGTACCTTGTGATAAGGCAGGAACGAGCAAAGCAGTGCCTAGTTCACATCGAAAGAAGAATGGTCAGTCGAAAACGGTGATTATACCGGGGATTACCAGGGGTGGGGCGGATTTTCGGTCCCATCAAAACTCTCTTCCTTAGTCTTTCTTAGCTGGAATTGTCAAGGACTTGGGAGCGTCCAGACAATCCGGCGAATCAAGGAGATCCATAAGCATATGGCTCCTAATGTAATGTTTCTTATGGAGACCAAGAATGACGATGATTTTATCAATAAGAAACTACTCTCTTTGCGCTTTTCACGTTATTTTTCGGTACCACCTGTGGGCTTGAGCGGTGGGCTCTCTCTTCTGTGGAATGATGATACAGATATTACGATTCTCGCATCCTCTCCCAACCTAATAGATACGAGAATTGGTTATCAAGGAACCTCTTCCTTTGTTTCCTTTGTATACGGTGCTCCCGCAACGGAAAACAGAGCAGCTTTTTGGGATAAGTTAAGCGCAGTAGGACAAGGAAGAGGGGACGAACCCTGGCTAATTACGGGGGATTTCAATGACATATTGAATAATGCTGAGAAGATTGGTGGACCCGCCCGTGCAGAGGGATCTTTCACTGCGTTTCGATCCTTTGTTGCACAAAATGGACTATGGGATCTTAAGCATTCAGGGGAGCAGCTGTCTTGGCGCGGTAACCGGCATACCCATTTCATACGGTCTAGACTCGATAGATCGATGAGTAACTGCGCATGGGCTGAATCTTTTCCCTTGGGCAGATGCCGGTACTTACGATTCGAGGGGTCGGACCATAGACCTGTATTGACTTACTTCAACACTGATAAAACTAAAAGGAGAGGTTTGTTCCGGTTCAACAGAGCTCTAACGGAACAAGAAGAAGTTTTGGAAGTAGTCGATTCAGCTTGGAACTCCTCTCCATTGGATTCTGTGATCTTAAAGCTGAATAGATGCAGGAGAGGTATTATCCAGTGGTCGAAGGAGAAGCAAGTTCAGAGTAACCTGGTCATTAAGCAAAACCAGGAGGCGCTAGAGGTGGCCCTTTCGAGTGCTACGCCTGATGCTATTCTTATCGAAACTCTAAATTCGAAGCTCCGACAAGCATATTTGGCCGAAGAACAATACTGGTTACAAAGGAGCAGGATCCAATGGCTAAAAAAGGGAGATAGAAACACCGGCTTCTTCCACGCGGTGACAAGAACCAGAAGGATGATAAATACCATACCAGTCATTGAGGATCCACAAGGAGGGGCAGTGTACGAAGAGAAACAGATTGCTAGAGTGATCTCGAATTATTTCACTCAAATCTTCACAACAAACGGCAATGAATCCTTCTCTCAGATTCGAGGACTGCTTGCAAAGAAGGTCACCCCAGAAATGAATGAGCTGTTGATAGCTATACCGAGCGATTCGGAGATTAGAGAGGCGGTGAAGTCCATTAATGGGGGAAAGGCACCGGGACCGGACGGATTCTCAGCCGCATTTTACCAATCCTATTGGCATATAGTGGGACAGGATGTCATCACCGATGTGAGACGTTTTTTCACCTCGAACCACCTTCACCCACAACAGAACGAGACTCATATCAGGCTTATTCCGAAGATTACTGGTCCGAAATCAGTGGCTGATTATAGACCCATTGCCTTGTGCAACACCCACTACAAGATTATCGCCAAAATCCTTACCCGCCGGCTCAAACCACTACTCCCTCTCCTCATCTCCAACACACAATCAGCTTTTGTAGCGGGAAGGGCGATAACAGATAATGTCCTTATTACTCATGAGACTTTGCACTATCTGAGGACCTCGGAGGCTAAAAAGCGATGCTCTATGGCCGTAAAAACGGACATGAGCAAGGCCTATGACAGAATTGAGTGGGGCTTTGTGAGAGAAGTTCTACATCAGCTCGGGTTTGATCCGATATGGATATCCTGGATCATGAGCTGTGTGGAATCAGTATCTTATTCTTTCCTGATTAATGGTGCACCACAGGGTTCAGTGAAACCATCTCGCGGCTTGCGGCAAGGCGATCCGCTATCACCGCATATCTTCATTCTGTGTACGGAGGTACTATCAGCTCTATGTGCAAAAGGGCAGGCGGACGGATCCCTCCCAGGAGTCAAGGTTTCTCGCAACAGTCCAGCGATCAACCATTTACTCTTTGCCGACGACACCATGTTCTTCTGCAAATCGAAGCAGTCTTGTGTATCAGCTTTGAAGCACATTCTCGTGGTATACGAGGCGGTATCGGGCCAAAAGATTAACCCACAGAAATCAGCTATCACCTTTTCTGCAAAAACACCAGCTGCTGTTAGAGCCCGGGTGAAGGATTCGCTGGATATAGCTCTGGAAGGAGGTATTGGGAAATATTTGGGACTCCCCGAACAGTTCGGACGGCGAAAAAGAGATATTTTTGCCTCTATTTTGGATAGGATAAGACAGAAGGCGCATAGCTGGACGGCGAGATATCTGTCCGGAGCAGGAAAACAAATTATGCTTAAGTCGGTCCTAGCTGCGATGCCCTGTTATGCCATGTCATGCTTCAAGTTACCGCTCTCTCTGTGTAATCAAATACAGTCCCTACTGACTCGCTTTTGGTGGGATACAATTCCGGATAAGAAAAAGATGTGTTGGGTGGCCTGGGAAACTATGACGCTACCAAAGTACGCAGGCGGACTAGGCTTCCGCGACATTGAAACTTTCAATGATGCACTGCTGGCAAAAATTGGATGGAGGTTAATTAAGGAACCAGGCTCGCTCCTAGCGCAAGTCTTGATGGGGAAGTATGCTAAGAATGGGAGTTTCCTAAACTGTCCAGTGCCTCAAACAGCTTCACATGGATGGAAGAGCATACTGGCAGGGAGAGATATCCTGATAAGAGGGCTTAGCTGGGTGGTTGGCGATGGAGAGACGATTCGCTTATGGGAGGATCCGTGGATAGCTTTTACTTCCCCGACAAAGCTTATAGGACCCCCAACAAAGGAAAGTCAATCCCTCAAAGTTAGTGAGCTTTTATGCCCGCTTTCAAACAGATGGGAGCTGGAGAAAATTCGCAACTTGATACCTCAGTATGAGGTGATGATACTGAAGATAAAAACAAGTGCAGCACCTTCTTCGGACTCTCTGGTTTGGCTTCCGGAGAAATCTGGCAATTATTCTGTGAAATCAGGGTATGGTATTGGCATAACAGAGAGGAGAACGAGAGAGTCAGAGGATGACCCAGTGAATTGGCTTAAGCACATATGGAATCTAAAAACAGCACCTAAGATAAAGGATTTCCTGTGGAGAGTGGTTCGAAAAGCTATACCTGTTAGCGCCAATTTAGAAAGAAGAGGAGTGGCGAGTTTCAAATGCAAATCCTGTGATGGCTTTGAGGATGATCTCCATGTGTTCCTCAACTGTCCACTAGCGGTAGAAGTTTGGAATCAGGTTCCAGTTCGGCAACGACCCTCACCCTCCCTTCCAACAGTTGCTGAATTGATCAAACAAGGAATCACCTATATCCCTTTGCCACCATCCGGAGTGACTAACCCACTGTGGCCATGGATTTTGTGGAACTTATGGAAGGCCAGGAACCAGCTTCTTTATGAAAACAGAGTGTTTACGGCAGCAGAGATTGTGCTAAAGAGTATAAGAGACTCCAAAGAATGGAATGATGCACAATTGGAAAATGAGGTGAGAATACCTCCTGAAAACTCTTCCCGCCAGAACCAAAGCGGAGCTACACGCCCCCCCCCATCGTTCCCCCCCGGAGTTATGGTTGTCAAAGTCGATGCGGCCTGGGACGCAAAGACTGGGAACTGTGGCATTGGAGCAATTTATTCAGGAGAAGCTTTGGTGCAACTACCTGTATTATCGGAAGGTCACAGTCATGTTTCGTCGGCTATCATGGCAGAAGCCATTGCTGTTCATCGCGCGGTCTCAAGCGCTGTCTATTCAAACGTCCGATCCCTAGCGGTTCTCTCTGATTCTCTTTCCCTAATCAACTTGTTAAAGGCGCGAGAATATCAACCTGAACTGTTCGGTATCATGTTTGATATCTATCGATCTATTCCTCTCTTTGATGTTATTTCTTTTACTTTCATGTCTCGCAATTTTAATATCGAGGCAGATTTGGTGGCAAAATCTGCGCTTGATCGGTTTGTAATGAGCTCCACTTCTGGAGGCTAAACTCTGATTTGAATGAATTAGTTCGTTTGCCCAAAAAAAAAAAAAAAACATTGTCAAAAAGAAAAGAGTAATTAAACATTTGTCCTACGTAGGAATTAACAAGTTTTGCTTACTCACACCACAGCATTATCATTATAAATCGAATTAGTGAATGTATCATGGTAGTAGATGTAAAGAAAATGTATTATTACACATATTATCAACTTATTTTTAGAATCCATTAAATAATATTAACATTGAATTAATTTTTTAAAGTTATAGAAACTCATGCAAAATTCTCTTGATCCATTTTGTTTGACTTTGACCTTAAGCGTAAACCGGTTTTGCTCTCCATTGACGATGAGATTTACCTGTCAAGCTTGCTTGCGATAGAACTTAACCTTTTCAGGACATGATCAATGCAGGTTTTATTAAAAATAAGAAACTGTCTCTTAGTTTTTTCTAGTTAAAAGATAAGAGACGTCTTTTAATCTCTTATTTAAGAGACGTCTATTAACTTTTTCTAGTTAAAAATTAAGAAACTGTCTCTTATTTTTGCTAAGAATTTTTTTTACAAAGACCTGCAATAATCATGGTCTCAGGTGATCTAGGATTTTGTACTCGATCTAAGGTTTTTTTTTTGGCATCTTTGAGTTATCCTGTTTGTGTTTGATAGGTGTAAGTAAAAATTACAAACTTCGATTCCTCTGCTTTCCAACGAAATCAAGCTGTGAAATATGTTGGGATTGATTCCAAAATTCTAAACCCGAACATAAATTAAATTTCATTTCACATTTATTTATCGATTTGATCGATGAGACTCGAAGAATACAGATTGTCAGATTGTGTTAGAATGGGGTTATATTAAGTGAGCTAATAATGTTTACTATTAGTGAAGTTAACAACAACTGGATCTGTAAATATAGTAATGTTTAATGAAATTAGGAAAGGGTTATTTTAGTCACGTTACACTCACTTGTGGAAAGTACAATTTTACATATCAATTAGAAATACAAAAGAAAAAACTCTGAGGAAGTGATGAGTTTAAATAGTGTAGGGTGTAGGTAATGGCAAGCCCTTGACGATACCGCAGAGGTTGGTGTTGAGTGGGATGTTGTATTCGTCTCTTAGAGATTTCTCAGGTGAGAGGACACTGACGTACATTTGCTGTCCCAAGTATCTTCTCTCCCAGTTCTCTGATCTGATGTTCCACATACCAGCATTGTCGAATGTCAAGAGGATGGCGGACCAGGACTTGGGGAACACTTGCACGGTGTGTCTGCTGACGGCATCGAGCAAGTTGTAGTTCTTTCTCTTCTCCGGTGTCCATGTTCCTGGCTCAGAACTGTTGAAAACAACGTTAAAGAACATTGTTAGGAATCTTAAAGCCAAGAATGAACAAGAGTTGATTCTCCGCACAACCAAATGAAATATTAGTTTATCGTTTTAAATTTAAAATTAATAAAGATATTTATGAGGTTCTATAAATCTTAGAATATCCAGCCCTAAGACAGAACATAAGAAGTTGAAAGGTTATGAGTGGAGCTTACGCGACTGAGAAGAATGAGTAACCATCCAAATGGAAGGATTGCATGCTCTTCTCATGGTTCTCGAAGACGATTTCCACAAAGGTACGGAAAGTGATGTTCAGAACATTGGGCTCGACGGTTAGTGTTGTGATCTTGGCTGCTGGCTCGTCCTTGATGACGTTGTATTTGAAGACCTTCTCGGACATCTCGAAGTACTCAGCAAGCTTCAAGGGAGTCTCGGTGTCAACGTGTGATACACCGTTGAGCCCAAACCTGACCTTCCCGTTCACCAAGTTCTTGGTGTTGGCGAGCTTGATGGTACGTGTGATGTTGATCTTTCCGTAATGGTACGATCCCTGCGGGTTAGGCCTAGCCGCGCTGGCGGTTAAGTTCCATCTGAAGGATCTGAACTGGTTAAGAGACCAAGCCCATCCAACTGGAGCCTTGGGAATCTCGCTCGAAGCCTGAACATTGCTTCCTTCGTAGCTCATCACACCAACGGTGCTCACTTCCTTCTTGAGGAACCTAGTGGATGCGACCATGTAGTAGTTCTTGGCAGTCTGGTCAGCGGTCACGAGAACAGCGAAGCACTGTCCGACGTGGACGTCGAGCGAGTCGTAGTCGTTCTGGAGAACGTGAGAGCCTTCCATCTCAACAAGCTTCATCTTGTGTCCCTGGATCCTGAAGTTAAGAGTGGATTTGAATCCAACGTTGCAGATCCTGTACTTGTAAGTCTTTCCTGGCTTCATGGTGAAGAGTGGCACGTTTGGTCCTCCGACTTTACCGGATTTCCCGTTGATGAGAACACCGTCGGGGGATCCAAGAGTGCGACCACTGTCGAGGAAGGTCTTGAGAGCGGTGTGGCTCTTGGTGTACCAGTCGTTGATGAGGACGGTGTAGTCGTCTTCGGGGTCAGCGTAAGGGACAGGGATGAGGAGACGGCTGTTGACACGGAGGCCACCGAAACCACCGGCGAAACGGTGGAGAGCGGTTGATGGGTAGTAGAAGTAGCTACCGATCTGGTCCTTTGGCTGGAAATGGTAAGTGTAGTTGGTGCCTGCTGGGATTGGGCATGAGGTCCCGGTCACACCATCTTGCCATGAGTTCTTCCTGTGCTGGAGACCACTCCTGCCATGTCACCGAACCCATAGTCAGGACTCAATATCCATAGTTATAACGAAGAATAGTCATAAATTGTGTGGTTTATATAACTAAACCTAATACAAGCAAATCAGAAATCAAAACTGAACACAATGTGTGTGTTTTTTTTTTTTTTTTAAATTATTTTGTTTAATTAGTTTAGTTTAATAACTCCAATAGAATAAACTCAAACATGACATTTTTGTACGTGTATTGTACCTATGTAAATTGATATAACATTTCTTGTTTATTTTTTCAACAAAAATAAATAATCTGAACGGAAACTAAACCATAATTAGCAATTATATTGAACGGTAAAAACAATGATTTCGATTTCAATTTGGTTATCAAATTTGTCAAACCTAAAACCCCAAGAAACAAAAATAACATAACAATCAAGACCTTCTTAACATATAACCAAGCAAGTTATTTGAAAATGAATATGATTTGTTTTTCTGAAGGCAACGTTCTTATGTGAAAAACGCTTTCTACGTTTGATAAATCAAAAGAGAACAACCAAATAAGCTATAAAGAAGAAACAAGAGGGAATTGTCACAAACCATGTCAATAGGAAAGGCTCGTCAAGGTTGTTGAAGACATTGATGACGATATTGTTGTTAGAGGTGGAGTTTAGGTTAGGACCAGGGAACTGTCCGTTGATGAGAATCACCTGTTGAGGGATTCCGAGAGGCGCAACGGTTCCGTAGGTCACGTTCCACGTGTAGTAGAAGTAAGGATCGCCGGCGTTCACCAGCGCCACCGTCGAGACGAGGCACACAAACACCGTCAAAAGCTTACCACCCTGCATCATCTCTTTTCTACTTTTTTAATTTATTTTTAATTTAATAAACTAAACCCTTTCCTATAAGAATAATTATTTCTTCTCAAAAGCAAGAAGAAACTATGTTCTCTTGACTTTTGACGAGTCTTTTGGTGATGTCGTGAATAACTATTTATGCTGGTGAAGACACCTTGGTTTGCACGGAATCGTCGCCTAATCTCACGCTTTGTCTCTATTTCTCTCGTCCTTAATTTTTCTTTCCTATATGTGTAAGTACTATTTTTGAATTCCTTCTCTTTGGTTCTTAGGGTTTCAACGTTTTGAACGAACTCACAGCTCGGATCATATCATATTCTAATAATGGAAATATTCTCAAACGGTGCCAAATTAACAACCCACAAAGTGTCATTAGGTGATTTTGTTTGTATAACATGCTTCAGCTAATGTTTAATAAGATATATTACACGAACAAAATATTGTGCTCTAAAAAATACATGAGTAGCTACACTGTGTATAATTTGACATTAAGAACTCGCCATAATTTTTTTTGTTCTTTGTTAATAGTATATTGTGTAAGATATATGATTTGTTGGTAGACAATATGCTAGTTGATGTCATTTATGTGAATTTCATTAATTTGTAATGTGGGGACTTATACAAATTAAAATCACAACAATGTCAAAGCAAAGAGGTATAGGACCAAGGAGCCCAAAATAAAATTAAAAGACTCAATGACACAAGGTTAGGTTCTTCCTAAGCTAAAGAACTAAAGGAAAATTACACCCAAAAAAGAACTAAAGGAAAAGCTAAATGAGAATATATTTATTGCTAATGGTGGCGATAGGACGTCGGAGATTGAAAGCTACTCTGATCAATCGAAAACCAGAAACAACACGATAGGATCAACCACACCCACAAGAGAGCTGACACCACAAAAATATAAACGGGAGAGAGCTCACTTGAGAATGATATATTATCCAAGTCTGGACTTCTTTTAGCCGACAAGAGAAGAGAGAAGATGGACCGTCAAACGCATACGAGAAAAAATAGTGAAACCCGAAGGATGTTGCCTGACGACTAAAAGTAAATACAACATACTGTATATGGAGATGAGATTCATATCAGCGAGGGTTTTAGTCTTTAAGTTAGTGTAGAAAAAAAAATCAATGACTTAATGTTTATAACAAGTGTCTCTTTTAAGTTATGGAAATGTAACATACTCTAAGTTTAGGGCGTTCAATGGCATGACATAATAATAGTTTACTAGATTATATGGTCACAACGAGTCACTTCCTGAACCTGGCTTCGAAGCATTTGCCCTTTATGAGAGAAAAATGATCGTAATTGATGAGTATTATTTAACAACAGAAAAACTAATGATGATAATAATAATAACTACAATTCTATAAATTTATCATTTTCGCATGTGAATAAATTGAGATACATTCAAGTTTCTCTACAACTTTATCACATGACAAATAGATTTTTCTTTCTCAAAGTACTCTTTTAAAATCCAAATTAGCCAAAATTCTCAGACATGGAAACCAAAGCCAAAAAAAAAAAAATAGAAAAAGAAGAAGAAAAAAGCTAAGAGAAATTTAAACCACCAAAAATAGGGAGAAGTTAAACTCCAATATTCCCAAATATGGAAATGAATAGCGAAATGAGAGGAGATGCCAAAGAAAATGAGAAAAAGCAGGAAACACATTCGCCTTGAAAAACCCTATAAAAACGTCTTCAAGCATTTCCACAACTCAAAATCCAACCCCCAAAGCATAACCAAATAACAAATAAACAATTAATACCCCATAAAAACACATATGCGAGGGGTTGAACTATTGGCCGCGTGCCTCTACCTGGCCGCAGCCGCAACACTGGTGGTCCGTGCGGAAGACCCTTACTTCCACCACGTATGGAACGTGACCTATGGAACCGCTTCTCCTCTTGGCGTTCCACAACAGGTCATTCTAATCAACGGCCAATTCCCTGGTCCCAACATCAACTCTACCTCCAACAACAATATCATCATCAACGTCTTCAACAATCTGGATGAACCCTTCCTCTTCACTTGGTAATAACCATCCATTCATCTACAAATACATGTTTTCTCTACATTAAAAAAATGTATTCTTATATTATTTTGCATTTTAGGAATGGAATCCAGCACAGGAAGAACTGTTGGCAAGATGGGACTCCAGGGACTATGTGTCCAATCATGCCCGGTACCAACTACACTTACCATTTCCAGCCAAAGGATCAGATTGGAAGCTACTTCTACTACCCCACCACAGGAATGCACCGTGCCGCTGGTGGATTCGGTGGACTCCGTGTGAACAGCCGTCTCCTCATCCCGGTCCCTTACGCTGATCCTGAAGATGACTACACCGTCCTCATCGGTGACTGGTACACTAAGAGCCACACCCAGTTGAAGAAGTTCCTTGATGGTGGTCGTACTATCGGTCGTCCAGACGGTATTCTCATCAACGGAAAGGCCGGAAAAGGCGACGGATCAGACGCACCGCTCTTCACCTTGAAACCTGGAAAGACATACAGGGTTAGGATCTGTAACGTGGGCCTCAAGACATCACTCAACTTTAGGATTCAGAATCACAAGATGAAGCTCGTTGAAATGGAAGGATCGCACGTTCTTCAGAACGACTACGACTCTCTTGACGTTCACGTTGGCCAGTGCTTTGGCACCATCGTCACCGCGAATCAAGAACCTAAAGATTACTACATGGTTGCATCCTCTAGGTTCTTGAAGACGGTTATCACAACAACCGGACTTCTCCGCTACGAGGGAGGCAAAGGACCTGCCTCTTCGCAGCTCCCGGCTGGTCCGGTTGGATGGGCTTGGTCGTTGAACCAGTTCCGATCCTTCAGGTGGAACTTGACCGCTAGTGCAGCCAGACCTAACCCTCAGGGATCTTACCACTATGGAAAGATCAACATCACACGCACAATCAAGCTCGTGAACACTCAGGGCAAGGTTGATGGTAAGCTTAGGTACGCGTTGAACGGAGTCTCCCACACAGACCCTGAAACACCTCTGAAGCTCGCCGAGTACTTTGGTATTTCCGACAAGGTGTTCAAGTATGATACCATCACCGATAACCCGACCCCGGAACAGATCAAGACCATCAAGATCGAGCCTAACGTTCTTAACATCACTCACCGCAACTTCATCGAGGTGGTGTTCGAGAACCACGAGAAGAGTGTTCAGTCTTGGCACTTGGACGGTTATTCTTTCTTCTCCGTTGCGTAAGTGAAACAAACAAATTAACCATATTCTTGCGTCACAAGTAACTATTCCTTTTGACCTAATTTTCATTTTTTTTTTGCTCTGTTTCAAAGTGTTGAGCCAGGGACTTGGACCCCAGAGAAGAGGAAGAACTACAACCTCTTGGATGCAGTGAGCAGACACACAGTTCAAGTCTACCCAAAGTGCTGGGCAGCAATTTTACTCACATTTGATAACTGTGGAATGTGGAACGTTCGATCTGAGAACACAGAGAGGCGTTACTTAGGACAGCAGCTTTACGTCAGTGTTTTGTCTCCTGAGAAATCACTTAGAGATGAATACAACATGCCTGAGACAAGCCTCCAATGTGGTCTCGTCAAAAACACACCTAAACCTGCTAACCCTTACGCTGGTGCCTAAGTTAAAACTTTTAAATGCAACGAAAGAGTTTTGATTCTTCTGTTGGTTTTCTGAAATTAATTTTTAAAATTATATGGCTTTACTCGAATATACATGGAATTGAAATGTATGTATGTCTATCCCTTAAGTAAATTTTTCTTTCTTTCAAGAAGCATTAGTCTTCTCTTTGTTTTTTTGTTTCTTCACTTTTTTGTACCACTTATGTAATGTATCCATAATATTCGATGAAATAAGCAAAAGAGATCTTATTTGTCCCAAAAAAAACTTTACAATAAAGTATTTCTCTATAGCCTAGAACCGTGTATAATAATCATGGTAACATACCTTTTTCTAAGGCTCTTTATCTCGTGGTTCTTCCACCAAAGGCGTTTCCTTGAGAGAGAAGTCATCGAGACTATCATCATTCTCTGTATCGACCTGAACAAACTCTTTGAACATTGCCATTACTTGAATCATAGTTGGTCTTTTGAACGGTCGATCGTCCAGACACTGGGACGCAATTTTCAAGTAATGAAACAGCTCAACGTCGCCAGATTTTTCAGTTATCAGGTCCGGATCAAGAATCTCAGCTCCTCTGCTCTCCCTGTAGAGCTGTTTAGCCCATCCCACGAGATTGTTGTCTTCACCAAACTCCTCTGGATCGATCGGTTTCTTGCCTGAGAGAAGCTCCAGAAGTATAACTCCGTAGCTATACACATCTCCTTTGGTTGTGCACCGGAAACTCTGGTAATACTCTGGTGGAACGTAACCTGGAGTTCCCGCGAGCGTGCTCACGCTCAAATGCGTGTCCAGAGCGCTCACCAGCCTTGCCATACCGAAGTCCGAGACACGAGCAATGAAATCTTGGTCTAGGAGAACGTTGCTCGACTTCATGTCTCTGTGGATAATGTGAGGGATGCAGCTATGGTGCAGGAAAGCTAGCCCTCGTGCAGCTCCTGTTGCAATCTTCTTCCTCGCGGTCCAGTCGAGAAAGATCCCACCTTTCTTGGTCTTCTCGTGTAGAACAGTCTCTAAGCTTCCGTGTTTCATGTACTCGTAGACAAGAAGTCTCTCTTCCCCGATCTTGCAATAGCCTAAAAGAGGAACAAGGTTTCTGTGTTTGATTTTCCCAATGGTCTCCATCTCAGCCATGAACTCTCTATCCCCTTGTCCTGTGACTTGAATCAGCTTCTTTATCGCTACAACAGACCCGTCCCCGAGTTTAGCCTTGTAAACATCTCCAAACCCTCCTGATCCAATCATGCTATCAGCACTAAACCCGTTGGTGGCTTCTAAAAGGTGTGCGAAAGTGAGTTTCCGCAGCGGCTTCTCGAACGTTGCGACGTTGATGCTCAACGGTTCATGAACGCTAGAGAGCTTCCAGCTGCTGCTGCCAGAGGTCGGAAGGCTCTCAATGTACTTCTCTCTCTTCTTTTCTTTCTTCTGAACCTTCCTCACTCGGTAGAGTGCTATAGTAAGCATCAACATACACATGAAAGAAAACACAAGACCAGTGATCATCCCAGTGGCAATGCTCTGCTTCTTGTGGTGGGCAATGGAGCTCGTGGGGCGGTGGCGGGAACCAGAGCTGCAAGGGGGGAGAGGAAGCCCGCAGAGGCCTGAGTTGTTTGCGTATCTTTTGAGTGGGAACGTTGTGAGCTGGCCTCCGAATGGTATTGGTCCGGTTAGATTGTTGTTAGAGACGTCTAAGTCGCTGAGGAAAGAGAGACCTCCGAGTGATCCAGGTAAGAACCCTTGGAGGTTATTGTGAGACAGATCAAGAACACCAATTGCTTTTAATCCACCAAAGGTATCCGGTATGGTTCCAGATAACAGGTTATGTCCCATATTCAAAACCTGAAGGTATACCATGTTACCATAACTCAGAGGAATCGCACCTGAAACCGCATTATACGAGAGGTCCAGGTAGATCATGCTCCCGTTTCCGTTGAATGTATACATAGCCAAGCCCGTGTATATCCGTGTCTCGGGACAAGAATGAACCATCGGGAAATGCTCTAACCGCTCTGGACGAATGCCTTCAAACTCAACCAAACCACCTGCACCTCTACAATCCGTACCACCTTCGTTCCTAACAAACGCAAACTGTTTACCAGCGACGCTTCCAGGCATTACCTTCCCGGCTTGGCTCGCAAGTTCGGCTGGGAGGTTTCCGGTTAGACTGTTGCTGTTCAGATCAAGCCAGATAAGACTCTTGCAGCTCCCAAGCTCAGGAGGGGCGTTACCGGTCAAAGAATTGTTCCCAAGCTGCAGAATCGCCAGCTTCTCAAGTTTTCCGATTCCTACCGGGATCTTCCCGGTAAGCAGGTTACCAGAAAGGGAGATCCAGATCATATTGGTGCATTTAGAGATCGATTCCGGTATGGAACCGGTTAAGAGATTGTTGTTCAAGATCAGGGTTTCCAAGTTTCCTCCGTCAACACAAATGTTGTCAGGGATCTCACCGGTGAGATTGTTCGCCCACATAACTAAGTCTGACAACTTTGGCATTGTCCATACCTCCTTTGGAATCGGACCAGCAAGAGCATTGAAACTGAGATCTATCGTCTTCAAGCTCTTGCATTCACCTAACTCCACAGGAACAGTCCCTGATAAGTAGTTGTTGGCGATAAGCAACTTCTCAAGAACCGGAGTGCACAAGCCGTACGGTACTTCTCCAGTGAACTCGTTTGAGCTAAGATCAAGAACTCGGAGATCACTACAGTTGGCTAGCGAAAGCGGAACAGAGCCTGAGAAGTTGTTGTACTGCAAGTAAAGAGAACTGATTCTAGGGAGTTTACTCACTACCGTGGTTAGAAACTCCCCGGAGAGCTTGTTGCTTCCAAGGTTGAGACTCTGTAACGAGCCACACGAGACGAAAGACTCCGGGAGCTGACCGGTGAGACTGTTACCGGAGAGATCAAGAACCTCTAGAGTTGGGCAGAGGAGAGAAAGCTCCGGCCGAATCTCCCCGGAGAAACGGTTGTGTGATAGAGAGAGGTGTCTCAGGCTCCGGAAACTCCCCCATTCTCCGGGGAGTTTTCCGGAGAGGCTGTTCCGAGAGAGGTTCAGCGTCTCGAGAAGCTTGCAGTTCGACAGAGTAACCGGCAGCTTCTCGCCGGAGACGTTGTTGTGCGATAAACTGAAGAAGGTGAGGTTGCTACAGAGCCCGAAGCTGAGACGGGAGAAGTCGCCGGAGAAGTTGTTCTGAGACAGGTCGAGGTGTTTCAGAGTCGCCGGGAGAGCAATCTCCGGAGCCTCCTCCTCGGAGAAGGAATTGTTCGAGAGGTCAAGACTCCGGAGATTCGATAACGCCGTGAGGTTGTTGAGATTTAGGGTTCCGGTGAGGCCGGCGTTTCGTAGATCTAGGCCGATGACTCGGCCTTCGTTAGAGCAGGAGACGCCTCGCCAAGCACACGGGTCACGACCCGACCCGTGTTTCCAGTTATCCAGAAAGTTATGAGGGTCTGATTTGACGGAGGTTTGCTTAAACGCCGTTAAAAGAGCAGCTTCGCTATGGTCGTCGCTGAGGAGACGTCTGTGACGAGCGTCCACCGTCAGAGACAAGACGAGCAGACAGAGGGTAACGAGCAGGAAGAGCCATTGTTGCTTCATGTTGTTATTTAGCCCACCAAGTGTTCGATCAAAGTCCAGCAAGAATCAAGCTCACTAGATCTTCTTTACATCTACTTAGGAATCATTTTTGGGCATGTCGAGAAACCTCTATCCTCCATGACAGAGCTTGAAACACTGAAATTCAAAGTGAAAATTAAGATTAATTCTCTGAAAAAAGTAAAGAAAAATAAAGTCACTTCAAGGAAGAAGAAGATACATACATGGTATATGTGCAATTGTGGAGAAACAAAAAAAGCGGAATCAAAGGCTGACAGATACGGAAAAAGAGAGAGTGGAAGTACAGAGGAGACACAGAGAGAGAGTTCTTGTAGTGAAGAAGACAAGGGAGATGGTCTTCGACAGTTTTGTCTCTCCAAACAAGTACGATGTTGCAGAGCTGGTCGGACCCGGAAAAAAAAAAGAGAGAGAGTTTGAATTCAACCCAAAGATAAAGCTGGTTTTAAGATTCTACAGCTTTTACCTACAAAAGGCAGCGTGTTTAGTACGACCACTACACAGAGAGAGAGAGAAAAAAAAAACGAATTTTCCAGGAAAATAAAAACAAGAAAGATAAAGGAGAGTGCTTTTTTATTAGTTTGACAAAAAGTGAGAAGCTTAAGAGATTTTCTTGTTTCTTCGTCGCATCTAAAGAGGAAGATGAAGAGGAGATCTTTAAGTGTTGTCACTTTTTATTCCTCTTTGCTGGAAAATTGCAAAAAGCAAAAGAGAGGAAAAATGGGGAGAAAAGGTAGAGAAGACAAAACTACGTGAAAAGAGGATTCATAATCATATCATTATATTAAAGACTAATTTCTTATTAATTATTAATCCCACCTAATAGTTTTCCTATAATTAAATTCGTCTAATATCTAATCTTGCAATAGATTATCAAACTCAACGTCAAATGTTTCGTAATTTTGATTTTGGAAAAACAGATTTTACGGGTTAGGAATAATATTTATTAAAAAATCTAACAAGGGATTCTGTATTTTGGTGACTGGATTTGTTGCTTTTTGTCGTTCTTCTGTTTAGTGTCAATGATATCTCCAAACTCATTAAAATTTATGTGACATGTTAATTAGACAAACATATGCTAATGCACGTATTAATATTGTTAGAAACAAAACAAAAAAAGATAGTATATTGTTAGAAACAAGAATTCCCACCACCGTTCTCGTATTCAACCTAATTCCCCACCACCGTTCTCGTATTTTTCTTCGCGTGTATGTAACTTTCTAACCCTACACGCACGAAGCACTAGCTTCGTGAAATAAAAACAAATATTGTTTTTGTCTGTCGCCCAAAAATTGTTTGTATTTGTGGATTTTTTATTTGGATTTATACTTCATCTGTTTTATATTATAAGATGTTGAAATTTTACTTTTACCTAAAAAGCATTACTGAAAATATAAATTTAATATTGATTCAACCAATCATAAAAACTATTAAATGTAATCTATACTAATAAAGTTAAAATTAGTATAAATTTTTTAAAAATATTTTTATTTTGAAACATCTAAAACATTATATATAATGAAACGGAGGTCATAAATTATGTACATCTATTTATGGGTTTACCGGTGGCAAATTTTTGTCAAAGTGATTTTCTTGTAACATTTGATACAACTTCAGAACTTGGAGGTCACTTTTTTCTTGAAAAAAAAAACTTGAAAGCGGTGATTGGTTTGCAAAATAAACGATGACTTTAGTTTCTACCAGGTAACAAATTTTACCCAGTTTTGTTTTATAGACTAAAAAAAATTTATATTGAATAAATGCATGAAATCTTAATTGAGTGATTCCAACGATTATCATCGTTGTATATAAAATGTCGAGCAATTATGATTGCAAAAAGACGTGGCAGGAACTTCTTTCTGGTAGGTACGAGATAAAGTTAGAATACTCAATGACCGGACCTGTTGTTACTTAAAATTATCCATGTTCAAAATTTTAATACCTCAACAAATTCGGGGTTTAATAACTACGTACCTACTATTCGTACGTGTAAATCCTTTATTTAAGTTGAAAGATTAATGTATTAATTAATGATATAAAAATAAAAATGGGATGTCGCTAATGTGTTTATACAATTGCAGTCGTGCACGTGCATTTAATGAACTTAAATTTAGATCATAAACCCAGTCAAACTTATCTAGGTCATGCTGTTCCTTCCTATCTAACTTCCACCTAAACACACATATAGGTCAGTTAATTATTCTAGCTAAACGTATTGATGAGAAAATAAGAGAAACCTAGATGAATATAGAAAGGTTGCGAAACTCGTACGGTATATTGTTAATTGAATTTAGTTGGTATTTGATTGATTATTTTATTTCTATAATTACATATGTTAATAGTTATAAAACTAAAATACAAAAATAACATATCAGGTCTAAAAAAATCCGTGACCAAGAATAAATTATGAGGAAAAAACAAAACTGCTCTCGAAGTCCCCCTTTCCCGTCTTCCATAGTTTAGTTTATACATATATATAATTGATGTTGACAAAAAAAACATATATATATATATATATATAACTGATTATTTTTAATATTTAATTTGTTGGTGTGAAGTAAAGTCTTTTGTAAATTTGGTAGATGTTTCCAACTAAAAAGTATATAAAATATGGTGAATCGATGATGGCCCAAGAAGAAAGATTGTTTAATCAATGGGTTAATAATAAGAAGTATAAAAAGCGAGGGGGTTTATTAAAAAAGAGTGGGCTCTAGGGCGGGGCCACAGGGGTGCATTTTGTCAGTTTATCCGGCCGCACGAGCGCACATCCTGTGAGTTGTGACCTCCAAAGATTATCTCGTGCCCACTTATTAGATTTTTTTTTATTTGTCTCTAATAGTAAAACTGTAATAGTAGGTTGTTAATTTAGGACCAATATACGTCGATAATACTTGTTGAAAACCAGTAAGTAACAATAATACACTGGCCTTATGTAGTTTTTAGAAAAATTATTTTGTATTTTAAAGAATACAAACAAAAGAAATTAAACTAGAGAAACTTTTGGTAGATATAAATATAAAAGGGTCGAGGTCTCAAAGAAAAGACGAATAGCTGATACGATTTGAAAATCTTACACGTCGTTTTCATGCATTAATAATGAACATGATAACTTTTTCTTAATAGTAAGCTTTTCATAAAAATAGCGGAATCATCGCATTCAAATCTGCCTGATTTCTAGTCCAACCATCCCCTTTTCACGTAAATTTATTCTTGTTCGATTTCTCTTCTTTGTTCATTTTCGTCTAAATTAAAAATTTGAGTAGCACTCGTGCTGTTTAGCTGTATGTACAGACGCACGAAAGTTTGTTTGTATATGTGTAGTTTTGAATTAAGTAATAACGAATGGAATACATCTATGAATCCTTCAACCACTTTAGGGAAACAGTATAATGTACACAATACTTATTATAGTTACTATTCTGTACATAAAATATTCAAAAAACCATCAATCTCGTGATTATACACAGGAAAGATAAAACCAAGAAAATATAAGTCACAAGGTCTCTCAGTCGTCGGTGTCTAGCATACCGAAAAGACAAAATCCACATATGATATTGAATTGCTTTTATAATCTATTCACAAATGGGGGCTAGTGCAGAGCATTTTATCTTTAAATTTGATTCATTCGTTATCCGTTTCGATTCGATCCAAAAAATCCAAATATTCGTAAGTCTCTGAAACAAAGCAAATATTAAAAACCAATATCCGTTAAAAACAAAGTAAATCAAAAATACTAAAGAATCCAGAGCCGAATATCCGATCCGCTCCGACTTATATACAGATATGTGTTGGCGTTTCTTGTACCTATTTTTTATTCTATTTCTAGTAGGTTCTATTCTATATATTTCTATTAGGTTGTATATTAGTATTAGATATATATTTACTATATCTATGACTAAATATAGGTTTTAAATGTATAATTAGGGTTGGAATTATTATCCGAGATCCGGATCCGATCCGAGATCCGATCCGGATCCGATCCGAGATCCGATCCGGATCCGCTCCGAAAATAGGATATCCGGGGCGCCCGGATCCGAATCCGGATAGTAAAATGTCGGATCCGCCGAATCCGGATCCGAATCCGGATATCTGGATTTTTAGGTCCGGATATCCGGATCCGGATCCGTTGTTTTTTAAATATAATAAATTTAAAATATTATTAATAATTATAGTTCATTTGTTAATATTTATACATAAAATTAGTCTTATAATATTATATTTTAATTTTAATAATATTATATGCATAAATATATTTATAAATTTTGTAAAAATATTTAATTTATGTAATATTAATAGGTTTTTTTGTATTTTAAAAAATATTTTTATTTTTTTTAATTATTTTGACGGATCCGGATCCGAATCCGGATACCCGCGGATATCATGATATCTAGACGGGTATCAGGTACCCGGATATCCGGAAGACACGGATCCGGATCCTAAAATCACGGATCCAACGAATCCGGATCCGGATCCGGGTATCCCGAATATCCCGGATATCCGGATCCGTTCCACCCCTATGTATAATCCTATAAAATTATTATTTTAATATTAATTTTATTCATAAAATTACTTATAAATATAAAATTAAGAAAAATATAAAATCTTTAACAAAAACTACAATTTTTAAAAAGTATTTGTTTTATAAGAAAAATTTATTAATTTTAAAAATTCATAAAACACATAGTTTCATTAATTTTTAGTTTATTTTTTATATTATGTGAAGTTTATTTTAAGAAAAAAAAATTGTATAATGTTTTTTAGATTTACTTGTATTGTACAAAGTATCTGTAAATATCCGTGAATATTCGCAAATATCTATAAATTTTCCGGTATTCGAAAATCCGAATATCCATATTTTTCCGATGCAAAATAAATCGGAAAATCAGATATCCGTGAAATACAATGCAAATCACAAATACTGAAAAATATAGTATTATCCGATCCGTGTCCATCCTAAATGGGCCCTATAGTCAGATGCCGTTTATGCTAAGGAGGCGGTTGAAATTTCAGCGCATTGATTCAACAATCAACGCTATGAACCTGAGTTCTCTTTTGATTGCGTGAACCAGACGACGAAGGAAAGAAAATCAGACCAAATCAATAAGAAATTCGATCACACGCGAGCATATGTTTTTATTTTATTAAAGCAGAGTATTAGTTATTGTATTCGTTAAACATGTGATCAATTATAACAACAAAATAACGAATTAGTGTTTCGATATATCATCATATATATGATTTCAAATGTATTGTCATCGGCAAAATACATGCACGACGTATCTTACCAAGTATATCATTTGTATACGCTAATTACATGGTTTTTTTTTTCTTCTGTAAAGCCGGTTTGTTTTCGTCGAGGAATCAATTTCTGAGCAAAGTCGATATTTAGGTAGATTTTAGGTTGAAATCTTGATCCTGGCTAATTCTTTTTTTTTTTTTGCTAAAAATCCTCGCTAATTCGCTATACATCTACGGTTGAATTTAAAAGGAAAATGAGAATAAATAAATAAATACACGCATCATCCAAAAGATATAAACAATTTGAACATTAATGAGTCACTTCAATGAATAAAATGAACTTAAAATGAATAAAAATGAACAAATTAAAGGGAAAGTTACATTCTTGACCCATGTTGACGTAGCAAGGCACTCTCCTGCACGGTTCTCTCCGTCCATCTTTATGACTTTGTCTTTAAATATTATATTTTGATTGTGCTGTTTGGTCAAGTCCATCAAATTTCAATGATGAGCCAACCTACATATACTTTATGAGCATATGAGCTGTGGGCTTAGTTGATGAAACCTATTATATCGAATGCTTATACAATAGGCGCATTAGGTTATAAGCAAGTAACAGTTTTTTTCGACAGACACAAGAAATCAAACATCAGAGTTATTCAAACTGCACAAAAGAGTCAAAGACACGTTAGTTTTAGAATAAGCATAGAGAATATAGTTAAGCTCATATTGTTCGAACTAAAGACCTTAATACTAAGTGTATTCTCTTGGTGTTCCTAACTATCACGGTTTTATAAGCGATTGCTTCTTGTAACTTTTTATTGATTTAGTTAAGTTTGGGAGCAAAAATTCTTCCACGAGACACACCGGTTAAAGGCCAGGAACTCGTTAAAATTACTTGTGTTCATTAGCTTAGCACACTAATAGCAAGTTGATTGCTTAGGTTTAAGACTCATACGAGGCTGAAACGTTACAAAGTGGCATCAAAAGCTCTCTAAGTTGAAGTGTGTGATTAATCTAAACTAAGAGGAAGGCCAGAATGTCTAACTCACAAATTAAAGTGGACAGGTTTGATGGTACATGCGACTTCTCGTTGTGGAAGGTCAGAATGCTGGCACACTTCGAGGTACGGGATCTGAAGAGTATCCTGGATGATGAAACTGCTAAAAGATCCACCAACTGCAAAAGAAGAACTAGAGTCAGACATGAAAGATCCGCAAAAAGATTTAGCAGGAATTGCAGAAATAGTTCTAAGCATACATCCAGTCAAATTCAAAAAACTGAGAAGACAAAGGATTTAATAGTGTTGAACATGGGTAATAAGATCCTACGTGAGATTAGACACTTCGAATCATCAACAACAATATGGTCAATGTTGAATAAGCTGTACATTGAGTCATTTTTGCTAGACAGAATATATTGTCAGCTAAGGTTCTATACATTCAAAATGTCTGATTTTAAGGGCATCGACGAAAACGTCGATGACTTTCTGAAACTGGTGACAAACCCCAATAATCTACAAGTAGAGATGTCTGAAGATGTACAGGTCATCCTACCATTGAGTTCACTATCTCATAGGTATGATCAGCTCAAAGAGGCTTTAAAATATGGTAGAGACACCCTGAGTCTCATTGAAATCACTGGAGATGCAAGGTCAAAGGAACGATAGCTGACTGAAAGTGGAAATAGTTCTAGGTCTTCAAGAGAAAGATTGTTTGTTGACAGAGACAGATCAAATAACAGTCCAAATAGTTGCAGTGGAAGAAATGGAGAGAGAAAATCGAAGAGTTGAATTGGAAAGTCAAAATTTCTATCCAAATGCAACAAGAATAACAAAGGTTGTTTTATTTGTGGTAGTGAAGGACATTAGAAAAAATGTCTTGAAAAAATGCCTTGATAAAAGGTTCAATATAGTAAACCAAAACAACCTCTAATATTAACTGTGAACATTTAAGTCACGCAGGAAAAATAGGTTATAGACTCTAGTTGATTTTTTCACCCAACTCTTTATAAAAGCTTTTTATTTGGCCTAGAAGAATTTAAAAGCGGAAAAGTAGTGATGACTAAGGGCATCTCTAGCTAACTCTACTTCATTTTTGATTTCAAACTCCATTTTAGAGTAAAATCTTCTCCAACCCCATATCCAACTCCAAAATGGAGTAATTATTAGGATTCTGTAAACATAAAATCTTCTCCAACCCCATTTATGGAATAATCTTACTCATTACTCTATTTTGGAGTTGAAATATTTTTATTTATAAAATGGTCATTTTAGTTAAATGTTTTATTTATATTTAAATAATATTTAAAATAAGACAATAACAAAAAAACAAATATAATATTCCATAAAAAATATTTTATAGTTTTACTGTTTTAAAACATGCATAAACTAAAAAAACTAAACTAAACATAAATTATATAAAATAAATATAATCTAATATAATAAAAATAGGAAATTGAATAATTCTGTAAATTGTTTTCGAAATCGGTGAAGTATTGTTCAAATGGAATATATGAGTTTGTTTATCTTGTGAGTCAATATTTTGTTTGATAACATTTGTACTCGTTGAGCTTGATATATGCAAAACATTTGGATCATATAAGTATTCAAATTACAAAACAAAACTTTGTTTTCTAATTTATCTTCTTTTAATGCATAATTTTGTTTTTGAATTAGGAAATTGCATAGTTGAAAATTGCACCAAGTAAAATTAGACGAAAAGCTTTAATTAAATTTTTAATGATAAATATTTAATTTAAATATGATTTATTTTATGAAAGTTCTGTAAACATAAATTAATTGGGTTAATTTTTAATTTTTTATAAGTTGAAAAGACAAATAACAATTATTAACTAAATAAAAAAAGAATCATTTATGAATATTCCTTTTTGGAGTAAAAAATGGAGTAATACATTGGAGTAAAATCCTACTTCATTTTAGAGTTATACCAATTTGGAGTAAAATATGGAGTAATACATTGGAGATTCTCTAACAATACTCAAAGGTAGAATATATATAAATGTTGTTAAAATCAAATTAAACATTTGTAAGAAGATATAGTAAAGGTTTAGGGTTTCTTTTGTTCCTACGACAAGAAAAGGTGCCGTTAGCTGATATAGTATATATAATATATATATTGGTATACTCGATTTGTTTCTTCTAATAAAGTGTGTTCTTAGATATATTGAATAATTTAAATATTTAAAAATATTATTTACAAAATTGATTAGTTATGTGGCATGTTTACAATCATTATCACAAAACAATTTTACCATGGTTTAAAAAAAAATGACATATTTGAGTAAAATAATAGCCGTCGTAAAAAAGATATATTTTAATAAAATATTATAAGTCATATTGTTAAAGAAATTCCATTTTTCTATTTAAACTAGTTCTTACAAAATCTCAACACACACTAGGCATGGACATTCAGGGTCCCAACCGGGTTTCGGTTTTGTTCAATCGGAGTTCGTTTTTTTGTTTATCAAAATCAACCCCATTCAAGTTATATGAAAATTCGGTTCTGGACCGGTTCGGGTTTTATCGGGTTTGGTCGGAGTTAGTAAATCTTCAAAAAACCGGTACAACCGGATGTACTTTCGGGTTTGGGTCCCATTGGTTCTTCGATTTGAAAATACCTGATTTGTAACTACTTTGTAGCCAAAACATAAGTAAAATCGGCTCTTCGGTTTTAAAATACCTTATTCCTACATATTTTATAACCAAAACATAAGTAAAATCGATTCAAATAAGAAAGAAACAGCAACCGTGATCATTCAAAATTAAACGAAAGGTAAATATATTTATCGATAGAAAGAAAACCAAATAAACGAAAGCATAAAACGAAAACCATCTTCTCATGAAATGAGAAACATTGTTCAATGAAAACAAAACCAAAATTAAAAACTTCAAGCTTCAACTGCCATCTTCAACCATCAACCTTCATGTAATAGATAATTATCATAGATGTTTAATATATCTTAGCGTATTTTGGATACATATTAGGAATTGAGATCATGTTTGGTACAAGATCTTTTTGGGGTATTGAATGTTTAAGGTTCTATCGGATATCCTTTTAGGTTCACATTCGGTTCGGATAATACCCATAACCCGAAATACCATAAAACAAAATCCATTCGATATTATGTCGGACTCGGATCGGTTCGGATTCATTTTTATCGGATCGGGTTTGGTTTGGATTTTCGGATTCGGTTTATTTGCCCAGCCCTAACACACACATGATCTTCGTAATTAATTGTTTATAATTGGTTAAATAAATGAAGAAAATCATACTCCTAAATTGATTAACTATAACTAAGTAAATAATTAGAATTAAATTATTTAATTGATATTTCTAAAATATTAGTTTTTCTTGTTAGTTTTAATTAATTAAAGCATTAAAACCACATTCACAAAAAATTAAACTAATTATTTAAATCTAATTAATTAAGCATAAGTAAATTATTTAATATTCCTAAATCTAGTTTTAATTAGTTAAGGGTTGAAATCATATTCCCAAAAATAAAGAAACTAATTAAATTAATTAATAATCATATAATATGTTTTATTTAATTAAAATAGTGAATTAAAACTAATTAACTGCTAAATTATTAAATTAATCAATATTCCTGAATATTAGTTTATTAGTTAGTTTAATTTAATTATAGAGATCATATGTGTCTTGAAATTTTGTAGGAAATATTTTAAATAAAAAGAGAAAATTTACAAAACAATTTGACATATCATCTTTTTAAAAAGATAATACCACTTTTTCTTAAGTCATGTCAATTTGTTTTGTGATAATGATTGTAAAGATGACACATGAGTAATTACGTTAAAATTAATAATTAAGTAGATATTACAATTTTTTAAGTCTCCTTATATTAGAGGAAACAAATATGTTATCTAAGAAAACAATTTTTTTTAAAAAGTAACTATATATATATATAGTTGTAACCGTTGTGTTTGCTATATCTACTAAAGACATTTCTCTCATCATTTGTAACAAAGAAATTTTCAACCCTTATTGCTTCTCAATATCCTTAAAATGTCTCCTTTGATCTCGACAACATTTGTCATACTTTTTGTTGTTTGTTTTATGTGTCTTGAACCTTGCACACATGCAAAAAAATTTGAATTCAAAGGACATCGAAAAAGTCAATCTACTCACAACAACAATGAAAATTATAGAGGAAAACACTGAAAAAATGTTCTTAAAAGAAAAAATGGTTATACACCTGCTGCTAGTATAATCTATGGAAGTTATGCAACTGGACCCGACGAGAGTGGAAGAGGACACCATAGAGAAGAGGACACCATAGACAGCCAAATCCACCACACCAACCATTCTTTTGAATCTTTACATGTTGGATGTAATGTGAATGAGATAATAATAATTAATATAATTAATAAGAAGTTGGATTATGTTCTTATATAATGAAACCAAATAATGTAACCAAATGAGAATTACGAAACCAAATGATACATTTAACAATGGAAATTAGTGTATAGTTTATAGTTATACAGAAAATGCAAAAACATCAAAATTTAATTTGAACCAAACGGAAAATGAAGATTATCAAAATGGATAATATTTGGATTAGTAGTTGTTCTTTACAACTCAATAAAATTGAAACTAGTTTCAACCCATGAAATCAAATTTAAATGATTTCAAGTTATCTCCTCAACCATTCGAATATCAACGATATAAAAAAATGCGTTAAATAGACTAATATTTTATTATATGCATAATAGTTCTTTATTAGTTCATTCTGACTCTGGACCATCTTTTGATCCTTCTCCAGTGAAATACGAGGATGCGCCTGTTGATGATGGTAGTATAAATTGCTGAAGCGTGGGTTGACTGGTTTGGTGAACTCTCCTTGTATACACGTAGACTTGTCTTCAGTTGAAGCAAGGTAGCGTAGTGAAGGCTCTGTTGGATCTTTGAACACGGTCCACCATCATCTTCCAGGTGTATCAAAAAGGATTAGTCCCGATCCAGGTTTTATGTCTACCTTAGGCCAAGCTTTTGAGAAGAGTGAAGAGCATAGCGGTAACTCCATAACAACAAAGAATGTAGGAGTGAAGATTGTTTCAAGTAGCCAGGGGAAGATCTGAAAGGATACAATCAAGAATACAAGCGAAGAACGGGTGAAAATGGAGAAGGAAAAACCTTGTTCCAACATTGATTCTGATTTGAGAAGTAGTGCTTTTGTGTTTTCTAGTGGTGCAGTTTCTGTTGAAAACAACGGAGAGAAATATGAGAGGTTGATGATGATGAATCATATTGGAGAATATAGCAAAGAAGGTCTAGTTAAAGGAGGAAGAAAGAAAAGAAGAAGAGAATGGAGATGAGAAAGAACATTTTACATTGCTAATATTCATCAAAGTAAGTATTGAAAGTCGATCACTCTGTCGTTAACACCATATTCACTAGTTCAAAACAGTTTATTTTCAATATCACATTCAATATTGAATGTAAAAGTGTGAGACTGCTTCAGACAATCCTGGTTTCTATGATATTTTGATTATCTACCTTTTGTGCCTTCTTTTCAACTGAATCAAGTACAATTTTATATTTGACAAAACAAAGCAAATTACTAACATTAATATAAGGATATATACTCTTCCTTTTTCTAACGCAAGAAATGAAAGCCCTTGATTTCTTTTTTTCTTCTAAATGAAACCTTTGATTTCTTTTGTTTGAGGTAACTAATAAAAAAATACCATGCATATAATAATATCTTTGCTTATTTCACATATCACTAATATTTGAGTGGTTGAAGAATATATATCGACTGTTTTTTATAAGAAATAATTTAGATCTGGTTCTAAATGTTTAGACTTGTTTCAATTCTATTGAGTTAAAAAAAACAATTATTGTTGTAATAACTAGCTGAATTGGCGTGGACATAAATTGGTTTTTTTGAAAAACAGTTTAAATTATCGTCAAGTTGTCTAATTATATGTTCTAAAGAACATGTATAATCAAGAAATTTTATGATTGTTGGTTTCAAATATTTATATACAAATATACAGTAAAATGTCGAAGATAATAACTTTAATATTACTAATTAGATGTTTCATAACATTTGGTATTTATTTTAAATAAGATACACAGATGAATAATAAACTATAAATGAATGAAATTTGATGATTTAAAATAAATATATAGTTGAAAAATATTTAATTGTGGGGCGGTCTTTGAATTCATAAATTAATTATTATTATTAAACAAAGAAATATGTGTTTTTCTTTTTCTTTTTAAATTTGATGAAATCTTCATTTCACTATATATGCTCTCATCCTTTCATTCATAAATTATGGGCCTTTTTGGTTCAGATGAAATTCTTACCCCTAATTTCTTCTCAAATAACATAAATAATAAATCTTCTCTCAATGTTTCTCAAATAATTAATGGGCTGTACATTAGACAAGCCCATTAACTGGGCAATAGCTTTTTGCTAGTATTAGCTTTCGAATTGTTTTTATCTTTCTTGGTCAACATTATTTTTTATCTTTCTTTAAAAGTACTCAGCCAAAACAAGGAAGTAAATATCTTTTTGTAAGACTATGACCTGGTCTTGTTATAAGACGAAAACAGTCCATAAAACATTAGCATTACTCTCATCCAATTAATTAATTACATTCATTACAGTCATTTTTGTTGAATTATCATTAAATGTTTTTAATTTTTCATCCTTCGATGTTAAGAAAGTGATTAATTTTAAAGATGATAAAAATCTGTATTTAAAAGATAATACGGTCCTCACAAACTCTTTACCATTCACCCAAGACGAGCAAAAGAAAAAAAAAGAAGAAAAAATGTCGACAGTTTCACCGTCCTCGCAACTAGTTCAGGTGGTTCCAGACAACCAGAACAACACTGGCGACCAGAAGGTCAAGTACGAAGATCTTGTCCGTAACTCCGACATCTTCCTGGAACATCTCAGAGCTCTGCTCGGATTGCACGGGAACTCACTCAAGTCAGTTTTCATTTTTCATTCCCTCGGGTTTGTTTGTTTTTTTCTTTTTTGTGGTTTGTCTGACTGTTTTGTTGCGCTTAAGATTGTAAAAGAAAGAACTTTCGTTTGTGGGTATTGTTGGTTTCTCGTGCTGATGTAATTGAATGGGTTTTTGATCTTTTGTTCTGTGATTGTAGAACTCTGGCATGCAAGTATTGTGGTTTGAGATTTGTTTAGGGTTGTTGATATGTTGTGTGGTTGTGAGATGTTACGTTTTTTGTGCTTAGTGGATATTCTAATTAGGGTTGATTAATGGAATCTGTTGTAGTGATGCAGTTAAAGACACATCCTTTATGATGATTGATTCCTTAAATATATGCAGGATTTTGCGTTTAAGTCACTGTTCAATTGGGGTTTTTATCGTCTTATATGTGTGTTTTGGAAACTTATTTTGTTCATGAGGAAACTAGAATCAAATTGGATTTGGTGTTTACTAATCTGAAATGTTGTGAATTAAAAGATGTAGTGAACAAGTTTAGGGCTTTATATGTTACTTTTGTCTATTTTGATTGAAAACATTGTTTATGTTTATGTAAAAAGGGTTCCTACGGTGGGAGGGAGCACTCTGGACCTGCATAGGCTTTTCGTGGAGGTAACATCTCGTGGTGGGATTGCAAAGGTATGCCAATGATCAGAACGACTCAGTTATATTGTTATTTTGTTCGATTTGAGTATTGAAATCTTTACAATTTTTTTGGGTGTGTTAATCTAAAGGTGATTAAGGATAGGAGATGGAGGGAAGTGATTGGTGCATTCAACTTTCCCAACACAATCACAAGTGCGTCGTTTGTGCTGAGGAGGTACTACTTCAAGTTCCTTTTCCAGATGGAGCATGTCTATTACCTCGAGCAATCTGCTTCTTCCATGAAACCAGCAGGTCTTTTACAACACTCAACTTTCTTGTTTTTTTTTGCTTCTTTACTTTGTAACATGCTGAGACACCATAACTCTTTTGATCTGCAGAGGAAGCAATGCAGAGCCTGAACCTAAACCTCGAGGAAGGTATTGAGAAAGTTTCTCTAACTCTGTGGCTTTTTTTTCCTTCAATCCATATCCTGATTCATGCATTATCTTGTGTGTGTGTGTGTTAGTAGTCCATTAGATTGAGTTTATTATAGCTTTTCTTTATATAAGTCATGTCTACTGCTTCATTCATTCAACATTCAGGTTCATTAGTTTCCTCACAGGTTTAAAACATTTCTGACTAACTTGTTAAAAGTAATGCTCAATATCCAAACCTCTATCTGCTTCCATTGATTTTCCCACTTTGTGTCTGATTAAATTGTCACTTTATGGAACTTGCAGGCGCTGATGAACCGCAAATTGGGGGTGTGGTAAACGGAGTCATTGATGCGAAGTTCGAAGGTGGATATCTGGTGACGATGAAAGTAGGTTCTAAAGTGATGAAAGGAGTGATTTACCATGTTGCTAATAGGTCAAGTCAGCAGCCACAACAGACCATGGGAATACCACCTTCAGGCATGGTACCATCATCCCAACGCCGAGCTAAGAAGAAAGCAAGAGTGGCGGCTGAAGTTGATTCTCAGAAACCCAAATGCCACAGGAGTGGCTACAACTTCTTCTTCGCTGAGCAGTACGCTAGGCTCAAACCTGAGTACCATGGCAAAGAAAGGATCATCACCAAGATGATTGGTCGCATGTGGGGCAATCTCTCCGAATCTGAGAAACAGGTAAACTAACACTTAGTCATATCATCAAACCCCACATTGTTATTAAGCTTACAGTTTGATTTTATCATCTTCTTACAGGTTTATCAGGACAAAGGAGTTAAGGATGTGGAGAGGTACAGAACTGAGATGCTGGAGTACAAGTCTGCACATGAAGCAGGAGCTTCTGCTTCTGCTGCAGCAGCCACCTTGGCTCAGTAGTCTTTTTCCCCCTGTTATGTTGTTGTCTTCTTTCTTTATGACATTTCTCTTTCTCTCTTCTCTGGACAAGTTCTTTTTTCTTTTATAATGGATATTTTATATCTGATCAGTTGCAGAACATGCCATGTTTATGGTTGTAGGGTTAGTAAAAGAGGTTACTAACTGCGCATTAATGTCTTTCTTCTTGTTTTGCTTAATGATCATATACCGTCAGTTTTCTTTTTCCTTATTTTCAACTTGGGAAATATATTATATATATATATTCTCTGTTGTTGCAAAAAAAAACTTAAATTAACTATTATCATTCGCCTAACCATTTTGCAATTCTTAATAGACATCACAAAATCTAATTATAACACAGATGTTGGAGTACGTTTCTTGGATCCCATTTTTGTTGTTAGTTTTCAGGAGTTTCAACTTGTTTTCATCTTTGTTTGATAGAATTATTAATTCAGAGAATGATTTTGATGCCGACATGTCATATTTGGCAGGAATGCTTTCAAGACACTTCATTGATGTTTTCAAAAGTGAAACTAACTAACCAACACTACTTACTGTAAACATCTTGAACTGAGCTTGAAGCTTCCGAAGACCAAACATAAGGAGACGACACACAAGCCGGCAAAGGAAACAAAAGACACTAACATAGGCATTTGCACTACACATCATTTACACCTTCAAGAGATCCATTATATTTATGCTTTTGCTTTTGTTGCTGTATGATCTCTCTTTTATTCACTTGGACGGGTTGTGTATACTTCTCTTCTTTGCTTAGAGAAACGAATCAAAGTAGGAATAGTTTCTGCGCCGATGATACTCAAGGAGGCTTCCATAAGTGCGGTCCCACACCCAATGAAGAGCGCCTCTGTGTCAGGGCTGAATGATATATTGATCTTCCAGAGATCTCCCCAAAGAAGTCTATTTCCTGCTCTGTTTCATACCCTTTTGAGATGTCGTAGACGTGAACAAAGTCGGCCGGTTCGGCCATGGCCATGTATTTCCCGTCAGAACTGTAGCGGATTGACCGGATTGCTCGAAGGTTACCCTTCAAGACAGCAACGGACTGAGACAGGTTACGGGTGTCCCATACACCGGAGTAGGACTGGGCAAAAAATCCAAATCCGAAGAACCGAACCGAACCCGATCCGAAAAAGTAGCACCGAATCCGAATCAAAATTGATTAAATATCCGAATGGATTCAAAATTTTGGTATTTAAAGAACCGAAACCGAACCCGATCCGAACCGAAGTATTTCAGGTACCCGAATATATCCGAAATAGATTTATATACCTAAATATATTAATTATTTTTATATATAATGTATATTTAAAATATCCAAAATATATAAGATATTTTTAAGTTTTCCAAAATACTTAAAAATATATACAAATAGTCAAAAGTAAATGTCTAAAATAGCTAAAATATACTCAAAACACCAAAAATACATAAATATCTATTGATTTTCTATCCAAATATTTAAAGAAAATCAATTTAAATGTTAAGTTTAAGTATTTTGACATATGTTATTCAAATTTATGTGTAATATATTATTTTGTTTATTGATTTTAAAAAATTTAAAGTACATAATAAATTTTAAAATTTTAAAAATAATTTAAATGGGTTATCCGAACCCGAACCGAACCCGAACCGAAATTTAGAAATACCCGAATGGGGCTGAAATCTTTGACCCCGAAAACCCGAAACTCGAATAGACCCAAACCGAACCCGAATGGGTACCCGAACGCCCACCCCTACACGGGAGGTCTTGTCCTGGTTTCCAGTTGAGAAGGTGATGCCGTCAGGATGCCACGCAGAGGCAAAGGAATAGTCAAAATGTCCTGATAGTGTTTCCAGCGTCTGTAGATGAGAAATTCAAAAGATTTGGCATTATCAACCATCAGAGTTATGCTAAATCAAATGGAAAACCATGAAAGAAGCAAGGACTTTAGGTTCACTGGCCAAGGAAAAGAAAAATGCTTAACAAGCTGGTATCTCCATGTCAAAGTCTCTAACTCCACAGTCATTATTAAAGGCAGTAAAATGAAGGACGCCGCTGTGAAAAGTAGACAAAAACAAAGTTCGAAGCAGCGACTCTTTAACTATTTTGTAAAACGAAAGAGGCAAAAACCTGGGTTTGTTGTAGATTTCAATAGCATCGTCATCTTATACGAGAGCAAAAGCTGACGCCCGGTCTATCAAGATGCTGAAACTAACATGGAAAGTAGAAATAGATGAAGCTTTTGTCAATAATAATGCATATTGCTACTACTCAATAATCAATATATCTAGACTCTTAACTTTGCAGATAAGTTCTCCTTGAAATCCAGCAGCAACTAGGAATTGACAAACCAAAACCTTGTACGAACTAGAATCATACATAAAACATAAAAAATAGAATTTAAACTTTAAAAACATGGTTTAAATTTCAGAAGTAAACTTATTCATAAGTCATAACTCAAATTCAAATGTAATTGTCAAAACATAAAACATTAATATTGATCTAAATACCAATTGTCAAAAGTAGGGCTGGACATTTTACATGATACCCGAATCCATATCCGAACCCGATCCAAAAAACCCGAATCGAAATCCGAACCGAAGTAGCAAATACCCGAACGGGTATTGAATTAGGAGAGATTGTATATCCGAACCCAAACGGATAATACCGAACCCACCGAACCCGAATAGATATCCGAAGATAACAAACATATGTATCCTTAACCCTATATTCCTAGTTTACTTCTCTAATTTTATTCAAAATATTTATATTGATTATGCACATGGTTCAAAATTAGATAATATACATATAATTTCAAGAAAATTGAATTTTACTCACTTAAAATGCTTAAAATGCATGTCAAATTTTTTGTTTCATGAATTAACAAAAGTTACATCCAAAATTTTAAAACAATAATAAAATTAGTGTCTTTTATTTTTAAAATATTATCTTCAAATCTATTAATTATTCGATATATTAAAAAATAAAAAACCAGTAAAGTGAAAGTTATATTTTCAAATACAAAAAACTTGAGAAATGAAGAATTTGATTTTTTTCCAAAATCTAAATATCCGAAAACCCGATCCGAAATAACCGAACCCAAACTAAAAATACCCGAACCCGACCCGAAGTACATAAATACCCGAACGGATTCTATACTCCTATACCGAAAAACCCAAAAATCCGAAATACCCGATCTGAACCCGAACGGGTATCCGAACGTCCACCCCTAGTCAAAAGTATTTGAGTTAATTATTCATGTAATTGATAATTATTTAAATGTAATAGGTAACTGTTTTACGTACTTAATTATATCTTAGTATATTTTAGATACATATTTTAGGATTGAGATCTGGTTTGGTATAAATTCTTCTTTGAGATTTTAAACTTTCTGGTTTTTTCGGATACCCATTTAAATTCGGATTTGGTTCGGATAAAATCCATAATCCAAAATACCCAAAACAAGATCCATTCGGTATTTATACCGGGTTCGGATGAAATCGAATTTATTTTTTTCGAATCGGGTTCGGTTCGGATTTTTGGATTCGGTTTATTTGTGCAACCCTACAGCAAACTTCCAGGATGTTATAAATTCATCAAACAAACAAATAATTATACTACCGTGTGGTCAGACAAGTCCATTAACAGATCAATAGAATTTTACTATTTTGGCATATAATTATTTTTTCTTTATTGATCAATATTATCTCATTAATCTAGTTAATATATATAGATACGTATTTAGCAAAAAAGGGAAGTAATCTAAATTCTTGTCTTTTTATAAAACTATGACATGGTCTTGTTAAGACTAAAACAATCCTTGACACATCAGCATTATTTATCTAATCAATTAATTACACTCATTTTCTTAAATATTATTAAAGCTTTGAATATTTACAAACTGCACCGCAGTTAATAATTATAAAAATCTCTACAATATTTATATATCTACTAGGTGGTTGCCCGCGAATTCGTGGATATAAATATTGTATAAATATATATATATATATTATATATAGAATATCGTAAAGTTTCCATAAATTTGATGTAAAAGTAATGGATGAATACTTAGTAATGAAAATACTTGTGGAATTATATATTTAACTATCACATTAATTTCTGCAATTCATATTATGCATCTTCTTAGGTCTCTTCTTATTTTTCTCGCAATTATTTTGTTCTTTTATTTAATTTTTGCTAATGTTTTCCTAATTGTTTACATATTTTTTGCCAAATATTTATTCTTCTCTCTAAATAGTAAGATAAACCAGAAAATCAACGAACCAAAAATCCATCAAAAATATTAATATTGATCTATCTTTTATAAATTTATTGATGGCTTTGTTATACTGGTTAGTATAATTATTGATGGTTTTGTTATACTGGTTAGTATAATATATCACCTTGTCATATCATTATTTTAGACATATATACTTAATATTAATGTGAGATTCAATCATTTTATTACCTTAAAATAACATTTTTATTTATATAATTTTTTTAGAACTTTGTTATTATAAATTTTAAAAGCTTATTATACCGCAAAGTTACATATCATTATTTTGTAAATAATTTATTTTTACATTCAGTTTAGGTTATATTTTCTGTCTTCGACCTTATCAATTTTAGAACTTATTATTTATATTGATCTTCCTTACTCAATTTATATTCATATTGTGAAAGCACATAAACCTTATTAATTCACAGTTATATTATTATTCTTCACTTGTGTTTTTTTTTTTATTTCTATCTTTTTTCTTATTTTTCTATTAAAATATACATGTGAGTTTTATTATAGTCAAAGCTATATAAGTTATACGATCGAGTATTAACTCTAGTTTCGTATTAATATAATGTTCTAGTTATTCAATTTAATAATTAATAAAAATTTCATTTATTAATATTATTTTTAAACACTTACCATATATTTTCTGTTTTAAATATACAAATACCTTAATCATTTCTGAAAATGATGACTCAATTATACTATCAATTGGTCATTGAAAAATAATAAGAATTTTTTTAAAATGCATAAATGATTTGCATTCATTCAACACATTTTAGAATATATAAATATATATATATATATAGTGACTGAGTATAAAAATACTATTAGGATTAGGTTAATTAGTTTTCTGCAATCTATGATTTGTTGTATTCATTATTAATATAAATATGTTTATGTTTATATGATTATTTGTATAATGTCATATATATATTTATATGTATATTCTAAATTTCTAAATGCAATCTACGTTATTTAATTTTTTCTATACACAAATTATGTTAATTCAAAAAAACAAACTATGCTAATTCATCTATATTTAAAATGTTTAGTTGTTTTGGGTATTATAGATTAGATTAATTAATTCTAGAATTAGTTTTCTTTTCAAAAATTTGATGAAATAAATAAAAATTCAAATACCAACAACCAATCAAATTAAGAGAATTAATTCTAAACTTCAAATATGGGTGACACATAAGCAAAATTTATTTAAGTGATTCTCAATTAATATATAGGAGAATTTGTTTTTGTCACTATTAGAAACGCACCGCAATTATTCCGAACATTTGGATCCTAAACGTTTTTTCTTAGTTGTTAAGATTAGTGATTAATTTTAAAGATAACAAAATCAGTATTTAAAAGATAATACGGTCCTCACAAACTCTTTACCATTCACCAAGACAGCAAAAAAAGATGTCGACAGTTTCACCCTCCTCGCAACTAGTTCAGGTAGTTCCAGACAGCCACAACAACACTGGCGACTCCTCTGCTAAGGTCAAGTACGAAGATGTTGTCCGTAAGTCTGTCTACTTGTCCTTTTATTTGACATTCAGGTTCACTAGTTTCCTCACTAGTTTTTTCAATAGCTTCTCTATATACAAGTCATGTCTACTGGTTCATTCATTCAACACTCAGGTTCATTAGTTTCCTCACAGGTTTAAAACATTTCTGAGTTAACTTGTTACAAAAACATGGCTCAATATCTAAGCTCTGTCTCCTTCCATTGCTTATTTGTTTGACTACCGCATAGATTCATCACTTTGTGTCTGACACCTTATGGAACTTGCAGGCACTGATGAACCGCAAATTGGGTCTGTGGTAGACGGAGTGATTGATGGGGAGTTTGAAGGTGGATACCTGGTGACGATGAAATTCGGTTCTCAAGTGCTGAAAGGAGTGCTTTACCTTAGTGCTAAAAGGCCCAGATGTCAGCCCCAAGAAACCATGGGAACACCACCTTCAGGCATGCCACCAGCATCGCAACGCCCAGCTAAGAAGAAAGCAAGAGTGACTACTGTAGTTGATCCTCAGAAGCCCAAATGCTACAAGAGTGGCTACAACTTCTTCTTCCCTGAGCTGTACGCTAGGTTCAAACCTGAGTACCATGGCAAAGAAATGATCATCACCAAGATGATTGGTCCCATGTGGGGCAATCTCTACGAGTCTGAGAAACAGGTAACTTACTTAGTACTCATCATCAAATCTACATTGTTATTAAGCTTACAGTTTGATTTTATCATCTTCTTGCAGGTTTATCAAGACAAAGGAGTTAAGGATGTGGAGAGGTACAGAACTGAGATGCTGGAGTACAAGTCTGCACATGAAGCAGGAGCTTCTGCTTCTGCAGCAGCAGCCACCGTGGCTCAGTAGTCTTCTTTTTCTCCTGTTATTTTTTTGTCTTATTTCTTCATGACATTTCTCTTTCTTTCTTTCTTTCTTTCTCTGGACAAGTTCTATTTCTTTTATAATATGGATATTTTATGACTTTGATCAGTTTTCAGAACATGCCATGTTTATGGTTTTAGGGTTAGTAAAAGAGGTTACTAACTGCGCATTAATGTCTTTCTCCTTGGTTTGCTTATTGATCATATACCATAACCATAGTTTTTTTTGTTTCCTTGTTTTCGACTTGGGAATACATATATATATATATATATATATATATATATTCTTTAATGTTGCAGAAACTTGAATTAACTATTACTCCTTTTATTTTAAAATAATTCATATTTTTTTAAAATATTATTTCAAAGAATATTTTAATATATTTTTGATAGGTAATATAATAAATTGTAAATTTCAAAAAGTTAATCATTTTGCTGAATTTTGATTGAGTAAAATTTATGAAAATATAGTTAAATAATGTATTTATAATAAAATTTAAGATGTTTTTAAAATATGTGAACATTTCAAAACATTATTCATTTTGAAATGGAGGAGAGAATATCATCTTATGTAACATAGATGTTGACAGGCTGTTTCTTGAATCCCATTTTGTTGTTGTTAGTTTTTAGGAGTTTCAACTTGGTCTCCCAACTAACAAAAACCTTTGTTTGATGTATCTTTTTATGTGAGTTTTAAGGATTTTTCACAAAGATTAAGAAAATATAAAATTTTATGTAATTTATCTTGGTTATATATAAGTATCATTGAATGCTGACAAAAAAATAAATAAATAAAAGTATCATTGAATAAAACTAGTTCAACCAATTAAAAAGATACAATATTTTGTAATTGGATGCAAATTTTAAATGAATTTAAATTTTGTCTAAAAGAGTGAGAACATTATTTATTTTGAAATAAATAGATTTTGACCCACGCTTTAAAAAGAGCGGGCTTTGTTTCCTTTAAAATTCAATTTTTTTTTAAAAAAGAAAAAGATTTTTGTTAATTATAACCTTATGTGTTTAGTATTTGATAACTATTATTTTTAATTGTGTTGCTATCTTATGTTTGACAAATTTTCATTGGTGCGCAGAGATATAATTTACAAAGCTTTATTTTTTATAGTCACACGAAGTAATTCTGAAGAGTTAGTTTTTAAAAAGAATTCCTTGTATTAATATTTTTAGTTTATTGTAAACGATTATATTTTAAAAATACTATCTTTTTCATAGCATATTTTATAATTTAATTAAAATAGATACAAAGAAAAATTTGAATCAACTATTTCTGTTCTACTGTTTTAAAAATTGGCTCTGTAATAAATATTTGTAGTTTATTGTAAACAATTATATTTACAAACATAATATTTTTTTTTCATAGCATATTTTAAGTTTGATTAAAATAAATACAAAGAAACATTTGAAACAACTATTTCTGTTTTTCTGTTTTTAAAAATGAGCTTTCTAATTTTTTGTCAATAAAAATCAAATATTTAAATGAGTGTAGTTTTAGACATAATTACTATTATTCAACGAAAATTATAGTTTTATACATACTTACTATTTTTAAATTTTGTACATAATTTATATTTAATTTTTATATCTAATTTATTTTTATGTTAGTAACTAACATGTAATATACGATGAGATTATAATAATTTATTTTAATGAAGTATATTAATTTATAATCATTTATATTTTACAGAATAATATACATTCATATATAAAGTTTGATTTTGTTTCGTTATTTTGTAAAAAATTATATCAATACAATTATATGAGAATGAAAATATAATTATCCGTTATTTAAGTTATTTAAGCGTATTGCATTTCTTTGAATTTATGTTTCTATGATTTAACACTAAAACAAAGTAATCAAATATATCATATTAGTTAAAGTTTTTTAGTTATTATTATAATACTTGAATAGTGTATATATTTACTCAACCTATCTCATACTTAATAACCTTCGTATATTTTATAAAATAAGCCGTAAAATTACACATAAAAATATGAACTATAACCCGATATTTATATAAGTAGGTTTAGTGCTGGTTTCTAGAATTTAAACCGGATATTTTTTTATAGCTTTCAATCATATAAAATTTTGAAAATTAGAATATTTTTCGAATGCCAATATTATCAAAGTTTAAAATATTAAAATTGAGTTCATTAGATACGATAATATACATTTTAGCTAGGTCAAAATTTCTTTAACAAATTACATTTAAAGTTTTAGTTTCTAAACGTTAATATCTAAATTTTGAAATATTTAAGTCATTATCATTTTGAATTGTAAATTTAGACCTACTAAAATTTATAAATGTATTCTATATATTGTAAATTATTTAGTAAATATTAGGAATACAAAAATCTATTCTGAAAACCGTTAATTTTGTTATGCTTCCTTAATTTCAGCATATCAAATATTAATTATAGTAAATAACTATGTATATAAACAAAACCAAAATTTGAATGTTAAAATTTGAAATGGGTCTGTTATTGGGCAATTGGGAATTTTGAACATATTCCGTATTTATATTAAAATCTTCTATAAAGTTTTGAAAATCATAAACATACTAAATATATTAGTCATCTGACTGATATATCAAGCATATTCAATATTGTATAAAGAAGATGTGTATAAACTAAAAATAAGTATAGCTCAAAATCATGTATTATAATTTTAGAATAATGCAAAAATATTATTCTATGTTTAGTGAACCTAAATATAATAAACTAAAGTTTTCTTGTCCGTGAGTATATGTTCGTGATATTAATATTAATATTTTGACAAAAGTGTTTTTTTTGAAACACAAAAGACAAACGTATTTATAGTTCATGAGTATATGACAAAATATTAAGTTGATTTATACTAAAGAATCATGGGAGAATATTTTGCATTTAAGTAGGGGATATAGTTAGAATATTTTCTTTAAACAAATTGTTTATAGAAAATAGCTAGTGGCATAGTATTGTAATTATCATTGAAAACTAATGGCGGAATCCTATTAAGTATTCTGCTTTAATAGTATACATCATTAGAATCACTTAAAGTAATAATAATGCAATAAATGAGTTTGGTGCAAACATGCCACATATTGGCAAGAATGCGTTTAAGACAACACAAAATTTTGTGAGACACTTCATTGATGTTTTCAAAAGTGAAACAACTAACCAATACTACTTACTGTGCACATCTTGAACCTTTCAGAAGACCAGACATAAGGAAACAACACACAAGACGCCGACAAAGGAAACAAAAGACACTACCTACAGTAGCATTTGCACAACATATCATTTACAGATCCATTATCTATGCTTTTTGCTTCTGTTTCTGTATGATCACTCTTTTATTCCCTGGAGCTGGTTGTGTATACTCCTCTTCTTTGCTTCCCATACACGGCAGGTCTTGTTTTGGTTTCCAGTTGAGAAAGTGATGCCGTCAGGATGCCACGCGGAGGCAAAGGAATAGTCAAAATGTCCTGATAGTGTTTCCAGCGTCTGTGGACGAAGTTCCAAAGATATGGCATTATCAACCATCAGAGTTATGCTTAAATTAAAAGGAAAACCATGAAAGAAGCAAAGGAATTTACATTCATTGGCCAAGGAAAAGAAAAATGCTTAAAAAGCTGGTATCTCTCAATGTCAAAGTCTCTAACTACACAGTCATTATTCGAGGCAGTAAATGAAGGGCGCCACTGTGAAAAGTAGACAAAAACAAAGTTAGAGCAGCGACTCTTTAACTATTTTGTGTAGTCCCCTTCAGGAAAAAGAAAGAGGAAAAAACCTGGGGTTGTTGTAGAAGATTTCACATAGCACTATCATCATATACGAGAGCAAAGGCTGGCGCCCGGTCTATCAAGAATCCAAGATGCTGAAACCAACGTGGACAGTAGAAATAGATGAAGTTTGGTCAATAATAATGCATATGTGATAAGTTTCTTGGGCTTCCAACTTAAAACCAATTGGCAATTAGTGGATTGGTCCAAGTCCCTTATATATTACTCATGTCCCATTCATATTTCCAATGTGGGATCTTCTCTCCAATAATCTCCCTCGAGATAATGATGCGTATAACCATTAATCTCGCACAATCCATCATACCCCTCCGAAAGATAATGATGCGTATAACCATTAATCTCGCAGAATCCATCATACCCCTCCGAAACAATGCTTTATTTTCTAGCAATCTCGGAGAACTGAACCTTCTATGGGCCATCAGCTAATGGGTTGATCGGGCCACTGTCCGGGCCGGATTAATGGATCAGGGTATTGGACCAGCTCTGATACCATGATGAGTTTCTTGGGCTTCCAACTTAAAACCAATTGGCAATTAGTGGATTGGCCCAAGTCCCTTATATATTACTCATGTCCCATTCATATTTCCAATGTGGGATCTTCTCTCCAATAATATGACTACTCAATAATCAATATATCTAGACTCTTAACTTTGCAGCTCCTTGAAATCCACCAGAAACTAGGAAGCCGTCAGACACTGCAAGTGTGCTCACTTGAGTCTGTGTAAACCCTTCCAGCAAACTACAACTGGGAAATTGGAGTCCCAATCGGGTTTCGTTTTGTTTTTTTTTGGATTTTTGGTTTTTGGGTTCATGAATTTCAGCCCCATTCGGATATTATAAAAGTTCGGGTCGGAATAGTCAGGTTCGGTTCGGGTTTAGTTACATCTTTAAGATCCAGTTGAATCCGAAATAGTTTCGGTTCCGGATATTAATAAGTGTTATCAAAAATATTAATTTGTACTTGATTAAATTCAATATATTTCAAATGTCTTTTTCAATAAATTTGTGTATGTGGTTTCCTCAAACCATTTTGTTGTCCTTTAAAGTATATTTAGGAGACTCGTCTATGAACCATACGAGACTCGTCCTTAAACTATATGTGACAACATCATACATACTATGATTCATAACAAACCAAAGCCTTGACGAATGAGAATCATACATAAAGCGTAAAAAATGAAATAAAACAACTAGCAATTTTCTAAACGTAAAATACTAGCTAAACTCTAAAAACATGGTTTAAATTTCAGAAGTAAACTTATACATAACTCAAATTCAAATGTAATTGTCAAAAAATAAAAACATTAATATTGACCTAAATACCAATTGTCAAAAGTATTTGAGTTAATTATTCATGTAATAGATAATTAATTTAATGTAATAGATAATTGTTTTACGTACTTAATTATATCTTAGTATATTTTAGATACATATTAAGGATTGAGATTTGGTTTGGTATTTCTTTTAGAGATTTTAAACTTTTGGATTTTTCGGATAAAACCCATAACCAGAAATACCGAAAAACAAGATCCATTTAGTATTTATATCGGGTTCGGATCGGAACGGATTCATTTTTATCGGGTCGAAGTTCAATTCTGATTTTCAGATTCAGTTTATTTTCCCACGCCTACAGCAAACTTCCAAGATGTCTCTAAATGCACTAAACAAACAATAAGTATTCGGGTTTGGTTCGGGTAAAATCCATAACCCGAAATACCAAAAAACATAATCCAAACGGTATTTATACTGGATTTGGATCGAATCGGATTTATTTTTATCGAACCGGGTTCGGTTCAGATACCCATTTATATTCGGGTTTGGTTTGGGTAAAATCCATAACCCGAAATAACGAAAAACAAAATACATTCGATATTTATACCGGATTTGGATCAAATCGGATTTATTTTTATCGAGTAGGATTCAGTTCGGATTTTTGGATTCGATTTATTTTTCCAGCCCAAACTTACAGAATGTTTCTAAATGCATCAAACAAACAAATAATTATAATATTATATTAGGCCGTGTGGTTAGACAAGCCCGTAAAATGATAGATCAATAGATTTTTGCTATTATTGACATCTACTTATTTTTTTTCTTTATTGGTCAACAGTATCTCACGGATCTAGTCAATGTATATAGATATGTATTTATCAAAAAAGGGAAGTAATCTAAATTTTTGTCTTTTTATAAAACTATGACATGGTCTTGTTAAGATTAAAACAATCCTTGACACATCAGCATTATTTATCTAATCAATAATTACACTCATTTTCTTAAATATCATTAAGGCTTTGAATGTTTACATAACTGCAATTCAGTTAATAATTATAAAATCTTTACAATACTTATATATCTATATGTTTTTGTCACTATTAGAAACGCACCACAATTATTCCGAACATTCGGATCCTAATTGTTTTTTCTTAGTTGTTAAGATTAGTGATTAATTTTAAAGATAACAAAATCAGTATTTAAAAGATAACACGGTCCTCACAAACTCTTTACCATTCACCAAGACAGCAAAAAAAGATGTCGACAGTTTCATCCTCCTCGCAACTAGTTCAGGTAGTTCCAGACAGCCACAACAACACTGACGACTCCTCTGCTAAGGTCAAGTACGAAGATGTTGTCCGTAAGTCTGTCTACTTGTCCTTTTATTTGACATTCAGGTTCACTAGTTTCCTCACTAGTTTGTTACAATAGCTTCTCTATATACAAGTCATGTCTACTGGTTCATTCATTCAACACTCAGGTTCATTAGTTTCCTCACAGGTTTAAAACATTTCTGAGTTAACTTGTTACAAAAACATGGCTCAATATCTAAGCTCTGTCTCCTTCCGTTGCTTATTTGTTTGACTACCGCATAGATTCATCACTTTGTGTCTGACACCTTATGGAACTTGCAGGCACTGATGAACCGCAAATTGGGTCTGTGGTAGACGGAGTGATTGATGGGGAGTTCGAAGGTGGATACCTGGTGACGATGAAATTCGGTTCTCAAGTGCTGAAAGGAGTGCTTTACCTTTGTGCTAAAAGGCCCAAATGTCAGCCCCAAGAAACCATGGGAACACCACCTTCAGGCATGCCACCAGCATCGCAACGCCCAGCTAAGAAGGAAGCAAGAGTGACTACTGTAGTTGATCCTCAGAAGCCCAAATGCTACAAGAGTGGCTACAACTTCTTCTTCCCTCAGCTGTACGCTAGGCTCAAACCTGAGTACCATGGCAAAGAAATGATCATCACCAAGATGATTGGTCCCATGTGGGGCAATCTCTACGAGTCTGAGAAACAGGTAACTTACTTAGTACTCATCATCAAATCAAATCCAGTATTCGCTTACAACTTGATATCGTCTCCTTATAGGTTTATCAAGACAAAGGAGTTAAGGATGTGGAGAGGTACAGAACTGAGATGCTTGAGTACAAGTCTGCACATGAAGCAGGAGCTTCTGCTTCTGCAGCAGCAGCCATCGTGGCTCAGTAGTCTTCTTTTTCTCCTGTTATGTTGTTGTCTTCTTTCTTCATGACATTTCTCTCTCTTTCTTTCTCTGGACAAGTTCTTTTTCTTTTATAATATGGATACTAGGTGATGACCCGCGCTCTGCGCGGGGTGAATATTCTAAAAGAAATTATACTTTTTATTTCTATAGATGGTCGAAAGTTAAAGTGCGGTCACATATTTTGTGATATATTATGACATGTTGAACTAAATTGTTTATGTTTATATATGGTGAATTATAATTTTTCAGGTTGGTGTATTCGAAGTTTAATCTGTTTAAGTTAATCTATAGAGTAAAATAGACAAAAAAATAGACAATCAAATTATTGCTTTCATAAACTAAAAATAAACATAGTCTAGGTGAATAAAATATGAAATGCAGAACTTGTAAGAAAAAGTCTGATAAGAAAATTAAAAAAAAACACAATTGCTCTGAAAAGAGTCTTCAAACCTGTTAGTCTGCAATCATATAAGGACCGTTAAAAAAAAAGAATATAAGCTACCCAAACCAAGCGGTCATTATAAATAGGAAATCATTAACGATATATATTACCTTTTTTCTGAAAGCATCGATTTCTAGAACATCATTGGGCTCAAAGACCACTTTCGAAAACCCATCAATGTTTGTCAAGTTCTTGAATCGGCCTTGTCATGATAAATAAAAGAATTTGATCAAAAATAAAGATCATATCAGCTATACCGATAATGATTACAAAAGGGATAAGGTTTGTAAAAACTCGCGTTAGAATCAATGAGAACCATTTCAATGGTTAGGCCACCAGCAGCCGAGTATTGCTTCCACAATCAAACAATATTCACTCACACTCTCCACATTGTTTTAAAAGGTTTCAGAATGGCGACGGAGTCAAAGCCTGCCATGAGTGTTTTGGTTGATAGAACTGATAGCTAGGTAATGATGATTCGAAATGAGAGTGTGGTGAGGAACAGTGAAATAGGAGACGTATTTATAATCGTCTTGGAAGGAGTCTAGGTTTGAAGGGCAAAAATAAATCGCCAATCTTAAATTCCTGATTTCACTAATTAATATTCATAGCTTGTGCTCCAATGCAAATCAAAAATTGACTTAACAACTCACGTTAATAAAACAAACTTCCATAAATTTGATCATATAATATTACTTGCTTTTTCTTAGTCTATAATTGAGTCAATTACCTTGATACGTTTTTAAAGAATACTCAGGTTTCAAAAGGAAATCTCAATTTTAATTTTTAACTGGTATTTTGTGTTATAAGGAAATTTAGATCACAAATTTAGGGAAAACATCACATAGATTGATCACGAAAATCAATCAATGACAAATCATATCATAAATGATTAATCTACAAAGTAATCACTAATTTTTACATGCATATGTTCTGCTCTCATCTAAATTTTAAACACGTAGAATATATAGTACGATCAAAAACATATTCAATACCTTATATATTATCGTGTATAAATTTAAAAAACTATATATTTATCTAAAAATATATTTGACGTGTATTGTTATATTTAAATAACTATATATTATCGAGTATAATTTGTGTCCTAATCATTAAATATTTGTGTTATACGTTTTTAAAGAATATTCAGGTTTTGGAATATTAGGAAGTCTAGATTTGAATTTTTAACTATATGTTTTGTGTCAAAAGGAAATATCGATATTTAAATATAAGGAAACCAACCCATTGATTGATATGTATAAACAATCAATGACAAGTCAACCATAAATTAAAACTGTACATGTAATCACTAACTTTTAGACACGTTTAATATATAGTATGATCGTAACCAACCATCTTATACATTCAATCAAATATGTTATACGTTTTTGAAGGCTACACAGAATTTGAAATATTAGGAAGTCTCGATTTGAATTTTTAACAACATGTATTGTGTTATACATTCAATATATAGAACAAAATATTCAAGAAAGCTGAAAAGGATTAATATATACTCTCTAATACGATCATATGTATAAATTTAAATTAGTATATAATATAATTAGAGGCTACTATATATACGATATCGCTAAGATATCATCACAATATAATACAACGACATATTTTTGTGTATAGATTTAAATAACTATATAGTGCTATATACAAAGATACGAACATGTACTTCTAACTATGTTTCGACAATGGAATTCATGTGCGCTTTTTTTAGTTGATGCAAATAACGAATTAATAACATGTCTAATAAGGTAGGACTATAACAATGGCAATACATGTAAATATGCTAGTTAGAGAAGGGTTTTTATTTAATGAGGCTGAGAAGAGCTATAGTGATGCCACGTAGGAAATGGCATTCTTGTTATTAACACATGAGCATAAGGTTAGTTTGCTAGAATGCTCCTGTTTTAATACATAAGGGATTTTATGTCTTCGATCAGTTTGCAGAACATGCCATGTTTATGGTTCTAGGGTTAGTAAAAGAGGTTACTAACTGCGCATTAATGTCTTTCTTCTTGTTTTGCTTAATGATCATAACCGTAGTTTTTTTTTTTGGTCAACAATGATCATATACCATAACCGTAGTTTTTTTTTCAACTTGGGAATATAGATATTCTCTTTTGTTGCATAAACTTGAATTAACTATTACGCCTTCTGTTTCAAAATAATTCATATTTTGTTTTAAAAAAAAATATTATTTCAATGAATTTTTTAAATATTTTAATATATTTTTGTTAGGTAATATAATAAATTGTAAATTTCAAAAAAAAGTTAATCGTTTTGCTGAATTTTGAATGGGTAAAATTTATGAAAATATAGTTAAATAATGTTTTTAAAAAATGTGAAAAATTCAAAACACTATTCATTCTGAAACGGAGGAACAGAGGAGAGAATATCATTTATGTAACATAGATGTTGGCAGGATGTTTCTTGAATCCCATTTTGTTGTCGTTAGTTTTTAAGAGTTTCAACTTGGTCTCCCAACGAATAAAAACCTTTGTTTAATATTCTCTCTGTTACATAATAAGAGTTACTTGAAAGCTTTGCATTCATATTAAAATAAATAAATAAAAATTCAATTCAAGTTGTATTGAAATACTCTATATCTGTTCTACTGTTTTAAAAATTGGCTCTCTAATTAATATTTGTAGTTTCTTGTAAACTATTATATTTACAAACATAATATTTTTTCATAGCATATTTTAAATTTGATTAAAATAAATACAAAGAAACATTTGAATCAACTATTTCTGTTTTACTGTTTTTAAAAATGGGCTTTCTAATTTATTAATATTTTTAGTTTATTGTAAACGATTATATTTACAAAATACTATCTTTTTCATAGCATATTTTAAATTTTGATTAAATACATACAAAGAAAAATTTGAATCAACTATTTCTGTTCTACTGTTTTAAAAATTGGCTCTCTAATTAATATTTGTAGTTTATTGTAAACTATTATATTTACTAACATAATAGTTTTTTCATAGCATATTTTAAGTTTGATTAAAATAAATACAAAGAAACATTTGAATCAACTATTTCTGTTTTACTGTTTTTAAAAATGGGCTTTCTAATTTTTTTGTCAATAAAAGTCAAATATTTAAATGAGTGTAGTTTTAGACATACTTACTATTATTCAACGAAAATTATAGTTTTATACATACTTAGTATTTTAATTTTTGTACATAATTTATATTTAATTTGTATATCTAATTTATTTTTATGTTAGTAACTAACATGTAATATACGATGAAATTATAATAATTTATTTTAATGAAGTATATTAAGTTATAATCATTTATATCTTACAGAATAATATACATTATTATATAAAGTTTAATTTTTGTAACAATTATATCAATACAATTATATGAGAACGAAAAATATAATTATCCGTTATTTAAGTTATTTAAGCGTATTGCATTTTTTTAATTTATGTTTCTATGATTTAACACTAAATCGAAGTAATAAAATATATCATATTAGTTAATGTTTTTAGATATTCTTATAATACTTGAAGAGTGTATATGTTTACTCAACCTATCTCATACTTAATAACCTTTGTATATTTTATAAATAACCCGTAAAATTACACATAAAAATACGAATTATAACCCGATATTTATATAAGTAGGTTTATTGCTGGTTTCTAGAATTTAAGCCAGATATTCTTTTATAGCTTTCAATCATATAAAATTTTGAAAATCAGAATATTTTGCGGATGCCAATATTATCAAAGTTTAAAATATTAAAATCGAGATAATTAGATATGATAATATACCATTTTAATTTAGCTAGGTCAGAATTTCTATAATAAATTACATTTAAAGTTTTAGATTCTAAACGTTATTATCTAAATTTTGAAATATTTAAGTCATTTTCCTTTTGAAATGTAAATTTAGACCTACTAAAATTTATAAATGTGTTCTATAAATTATTTAGTAAATATTAGGAATACAAAAATCTATTCTCAAAACCGTTAAGTTTTTTTATGCTTCCTTAATTTCAGCTTATCAAATATTAATTATAGTAAATAACTATGTATATAAACAAAACCAAAATTTGAATGTTAAAATTTGAAATAGGTCTGTTATTGGGCAATTGGGAATTTTGAACATATTCCATATTTATTTTAAAATCTTCTATACAGTTTTGAAAATCATAAACATACTAAATTTAATAGTCATCTGACTGATATATCAAGTATATTCAATATTGTATAAGGAAGATGTGTATAAACTAAAAATAAGTATAGCTCAAAATCATGTATTATAATTTTAAAATAATGCAAAAATATGCTTCTATGTTTAATGAACCTAAATATAATAAATTAAAGTTTTCTTATCCGTGAGTATATGTTCATGAAATTAATATTAATATTAATATTAATATTTTGACAAAAGTGTTTTTTTGGAAACACAAAAGACAAACGTGTTTATAGTTTATGTATGACAAAATATTAAGTTGATTAATACTAAAGAATCATAAGAGAATAATTTGCATTTAAGTAGGAGATATAGTTAGAATATTTTATTTAAATAAATTGTGGACGAAGTTCCAAAGATATGGCATTATCAACCATCGGAGTTATGCTTAAATTAAAAGGAAAACCATGAAAGAAGCAAAGGAATTTACATTCACTGGCCAAGGAAAAGAAAAATGCTTAAAAAGCTGGTATCTCTCCATGTCAAAGTCTCTAACTCCACAGTCATTATTCGAGGCAGTAAAAGAAGGGCGCCACTGTGAAAAGTAGACAAAAACAAAGTTAGAGAAGCGACTCTTTAACTATTTTGTGTAGACCCCTTCAGGAAAAAGAAAGAGGCAAAAACCTGGGGTTGTTGTAGAAGATTTCAATAGCAATATCATCATATACAAGAGCAAAAGCTGACGCCCGGTCTATCAAGATGCTGAAACCAACGTGGACAGTAGAAATAGATGAAGTTTGGTCAGTAATAATGCATATGACTACTCAATAATAAATATATCTAGACTCTTAACTTTGCAGATAAGTTCTCCTTGAAATCCACCAGCAACTAGGAAGCCGTCATTCACTGCAAGTGTGCTCACTTGAGTCTGTGTAAACCCTTCCAGCAAACTACAGCTGGGCAATTGGAGTCCCAATCGGGTTTTGGTTTGGGTTTTTTTCGGATTTTTGGTTTTCGGGTTCATGAATTTCAGCCCCATTCGGATATTATAAAAGTTTGGGTGGGAATAGTCAGGTTCGGTTCGGGTTTAGTTGCATCTTTAAGATCCAGTTAAACCCGAAATAGTTTTGGTTCCGGATATTAATAGTGTTATCAAAAATATTAATTTGTACTTGATTAAATTCAATATATTTCAAATGTCTTTTTCAATAAATTTGTGTATGTGGTTTCCTCAAACCATTTTGTTGTCCTTTAACGTAACTTTAGGAGACTCGTCTATGAACCATACGAGACTCGTCCTTAAACTATATGTGACAACATCATACATACTATGATTCATGACAAACCAAAGTCTTGACGAATGAGAATCATACATAAAGCGTAAAAATAAAATAAAACAACTAGCAATTTTCTAAACGTACAATACTAGCTAAATTCTAAAAACATGATTTAAATTTCAGAAGTAAACTTATACATAACTCAAATTCAAATGTAATTGTCAAAACATAAAAACATTAATATTGACCCAAATACCAATTGTCAAAAGTATTTGAGTTAATTATTTATGTAATAGATATTTATTTTAATGTAATTGATAATTGTTTTACATACTTAATTATATCTTAGTATATTTTAGATACATATTAAGGATTGAGATTTGGTTTCGTATAAATTCTTTTTGAGTAAACTTTTAATTTTTTTCGGATATCCATTTAAACTCGGGTTTGGTTCGGGTAAAACCCATAGCCCGAAATACCCAAAAACAAGATCCATTTAGTATTTATATAGGGTTTGGATCAGAACGGATTCATTTTTATCGGGTCAGATTCGATTCTGATTTTCGGATTCAGTTTATTTGCCCACGCCTACAGCAAACTTCCAGGATGTCTCTAAATGCACTAAACAAACAATAAGTATTTGGGTTTGGTTCGGGTAAAATCCATAACCCGAAATACCAAGAAACAAAATCCATTCGGTATTTATACCGGATTTGGATCAAATCGGATTTATTTTTATCGAGTCGGTTTGGTTCTGATACCTATTTATATTCGGGTTTGGTTTGGGTAAAATCTATAACCTGAAATACTAAAAAAATCCATTCGATATTTATACCGCATTTGGATCGAATCGAATTTATTTTTATCGAGTCGGGTTCGGTTCGGATTTTTGGATTCGGTTTATTTTTCCAGGCCAAACTTACAGAATGTTTCTAAATGTATCAAACAAACAAATAATTATAATATTATAGTAGGCCGTGTGATTAGACAAGCCCGTAAAATGATCAATAGATTTTTGCTATTATTGGCATCTAATTGTTTTTTTCTTTATTGGTCAACAGTATCTCACTAGTCTGATCAATGTATATAGATATGTATTTAGCAAAAAAGGGAAGTAATCTAAATTTTTGTCTTTTTATAAAACTATGACATGGTCTTGTTAAGACTAAAACAATCCTTGACACATCAGCATTGTTTAACTAATTAATTATTTACACTTATTTTCTTAAATATCATCAAGGCTTTGAATGTTTAAACTCAATTAATAATTATAAAATCTTTACAATACTTATATATCTATATGTTTTTGTCACTATTAGAAACGCACGACAATTATTCCGAACATTCGGATCCTAAACGTTTTTTCTTAGTTGTTAAGATTAGTGATTAATTTTAAAGATAACAAAATCAGTATTTAAAAGATAATACGGTCCTCACAAACTCTTTACCATTCACCAAGACAGCAAAAAAAGATGTCGACAGTTTCACCCTCCTCGCAACTAGTTCAGATAGTTCCAGACAGCCACAACAACACTGGCGACTCCTCTGCTAAGGTCAAGTACGAAGATGTTGTCCGTAAGTCTGTCTACTTGTCCTTTTATTTGACATTCAGGTTCACTAGTTTGTTCAATAGCTTCTCTATATACAAGTCATGTCTACTGGTTCATTCATTCAACACTCAGGTTCATTAGTTTCCTCACAGGTTTAAAACATTTCTGAGTTAACTTGTTACAAAAACATGGCTCAATATCTAAGCTCTCTCTGATTCCATTGCTTATCTGTTTGACTACCGCATAGATTCATCACTTTGTGTCTGACACCTTATGGAACTTGCAGGCACTGATGAACCGCAAATTGGGTCTGTGGTAGACGGAGTGATTGATGTGGAGTTCGAAGGTGGATACCTGGTGACGATGAAATTCGGTTCTCAAGTGCTGAAAGGAGTGCTTTACCTTAGTGCTAAAAGGCCCAGATGTCAGCCCCAAGAAACCATGGGAACACCACCTTCAGGCATGCCACCAGCATCGCAACGCCCAGCTAAGAAGAAAGCAAGAGTGACTACTGTAGTTGATCCTCAGAAGCCCAAATGCTACAAGAGTGGCTACAACTTCTTCTTCCCTGAGCTGTTCGCTAGGCTCAAACCTGAGTACCATGGCAAAGAAATGATCATCACCAAGATGATTGGTCCCGTGTGGGGCAATCTCTACGAGTCTGAGAAACAGGTAACTTACTTAGTACTCATCATCAAATCTACATTGTTATTAAGCTTACAGTTTGATTTTATCATCTTCTTGCAGGTTTATCAAGACAAAGGAGTTAAGGATGTGGAGAGGTACAGAACTGAGATGCTGGAGTACAAGTCTGCACATGAAGCAGGAGCTTCTGCTTCTGCAGCAGCAGCCACCGTGACTCAGTAGTCTTCTTTTTCTCCTGTTATGTTGTTGTCTTCTTTCTTCATGACATTTCTCTTTCTTTCTTTCTCTGGACAAGTTCTATTTCTTTTATAATATGGATATTTTATGACTTTGATCAGTTTGCAGAACATGCCATGTTTATGGTTTTAGGGTTAGTAAAAGAGGTTACTAACTGCGCATTAATGTCTTTCTCCTTGTTTTGCTTATTGATCATATACCATAACCATAGTTTTTTTGTGTTTCCTTGTTTTCTACTTGGGAATATATATATATATATATATATATATATATATATTCTCTGTTGTTGCAGAAACTTGAATTAACTATTAATCCTTTTGTTTCAAAATAATTCATGCTTTTTTAAAACCATTATTTCATAGAATTTTGTTTAATGTTTTAATATATTTTTGTTAGTTAATATAATAAATTGTAAATTTTAAAAATTTAATCATTTTGCTGAATTTTGATTGAGTAAAATTTATGAAAATATAGTTAAATAATGTATTTATAATAAATTTTAAGATGTTTTTAAAAAATGTGAACATTTCAAAACATTATTCATTTTGAAACGGGGGAGAGAATATCATCTAATGTGACATAGATGTTGACAGGATGTTTCTTGAATCCCATTTTGTTGTTGTTTGTTTTTAGGATGTTTCTTGAATCCCATTTTGTTGTTGTTAGTTTTTAGGAGTTTCAACTTGGTCTCCCAACTAATAAAAACCTTTGTTTGATGTATCTTTTTAAGTGGATTTTAAGGATTTTTTCACAAAGATTAAGAAAATACTAAATTTTATATAATTTATCTTAGTTATATAAAAGTATCATTGAATAGAAGTAGTTCAACCAATTAAAAAAAGATAGAATATTTTGTAATTGGATAAAAAATTTAAGTGACATGAAATTTTGTCTAAAAGAGTGAGAACATCACTTATTTTGAAATAAAATAGAAACTATATTTTGACCCGCGGTTTAAAAAGTGCGAAATTTGTTTCCTTTAAAATTTAATTTGTTTAAAAAAAAAGATATTTGTTAATAATAACCTTATGTGTTTAGTATTTGATAACTAATATTTTTTAATTGTGTTGATGTCTTACGTTTGACAAATTTTCATTGGTGCGGAGATATAATTTACAAAGCTTTATTTTTTATAGTCACACAAAGTAATTCTGAAGAGCTAGACTTTTTTAAAAAAAATCCTTGTGTTAATATTTTTAGTTTATTGTAAACTATTATATTTACAAAAATACTATATTTTTCATATCATATTTTAAAATTTGATTAAAATAAATACATAGAAAAATTTGAATCATCTATTTCTGTTCTACTGTTTTAAAATTGGCTCTGTAATTAATAATTGTAGTTTATTGTAAACTATTATATTTACAAACATAATATTTTTTTCATAGCATATTTTAAGTTTGATAAAAATAAATACAAAGAAACATTTGAATCAACTATTTCTGTTTTACTGTTTTTTAAAATGGGCTTTCTAATTTGGAAAAATTGCCAAATATGACTCAAAACTTGATTTTGAATACAAAAGTGTACCCAAAATTCAATCAAATGCAAAAGTAACCTAAAAGCCTAGTGAAATTACAACAACCCCCTTATGAACCAAACAAAAAACATGTATTTAGTTTTACCATTATAACCCTCTGTTAGAGAAGACTTATTTGGAAGTCTTCTCACGGAAGACTTCTTTTGAAGTTTTCTCACGGAAGACTTCTTTTGAAGTCTTCTCGTTCAGTAGATCTTGAAAATAATTTAAAAATTTTATAAAAATATTTTGATGGGAAAAAATAGAAATCATATAGAAGTAAACAATTCTCGGTGATGTATATTTATTTTATCTAAAAAATTATTTTCAACATTGATGAATGAATGTAGATTGGTTCATGAGTCATTGGTTTAGGGTTTGGTAACATATGTTATAGTATTGTTGGTATCTTTAGGGTTAGTTTCTGAAATCTTACCTTCATTTTATTTTGCTTTCAAATTGACCTATATATATTTAGTAACTATCTAATAACTTGATTGAAACACTTTCTAAGTTTCTTTTAAGTTTAAAAAGTGGTTTTTGCATAGTTATTTGACTCTAGGGTCTGGAAGACTCACAGAAGACTTAAAAAAAAGTCTTTCCAAGAAGTCTTCTGACATATCCGCCTAAATTTTAGAAGAATTTAGGTTTCCCGCCTAAATCGAAGTCTTCCAGAAGTTTTCTAGAGAAAGTCTTCTCATGAATTAGATCTTAAAATAAATTAATAAATTTTATTAAAAAATATTTTGTAAGGTAAAAATCGAAATAATGTGTTAATAAACATTTTTAAATGATGGAAATTTAGTTTTAATAAAATTGAATTATTTTCAACAGAGATGATTGAATGTATATTAAGTCATGATAGTCTTTGTTTTAGGGTATGGTAACATATGTTTTAGTATTGTTGGTATTTTTGTAGGGTTAGATTCTAAGATCTTATATTTTAATTTTTTTTTTTAAAATTGACCTATATGTGTTTAGTGACTATCTAATAACTTTATTTAAACACTTTCTAAGTGTCTTTTAAGTTTAAGGAAGTGTTTTTTTTCTTAGTTATTTGATTATAAGTCTGGAAGACTCACATAAGACTTCTTTTAGGGTATGGTAACATATGTTGTAGTATTGTTGGTATTTTTATAGGGTTAGATTCTAAGATCTTATATTTTAATTTTTTTTAAAAAATTGACCTATATGTGTTTAGTGACTATCTAATAACTTTATTTAAACACTTTCTAAGTGTCTTTTAAGTTTAAGGAAGTGTTTTTTTCTTAGTTATTTGATTATAAGTCTGGAAGATTCACAGAAGACTTCCAAAGAAGTCTTCTGACATTTCCAAAAGTCTTTCACCGGAAGTCTTCCACCGAAAGTATTCTTATGTATTAGATCTTAAAAAGTAATTTATAAAAGTTATAAAATATATTTTTATAGGAAAAAAAAATCTAAATCATATAAATATAAAAATTCCTAAATGATGTAAATTTTATTTTATTAAAATTGAATTATTTTCAACATAGATAAATGAATATAAATTTGAGTCATGGTAGTCATTGGTTTAGAGTTTGGTAACATATGTTATAGTATTGTTGGTATTTTTAGGGTTAGATTTTGAAATCTTAACTTAAAAAAACAATTAAATTTGAAATATATGTGTTTAGTTTTGTGTATATTAAACATTTTAAAAGTTGATTTTATATTTAATGGATTGTTTTTTGGCTATTTAGTTAGTTGTTTGATTGTATATCTAATTTATTTTTATGTTAGTAACTAACATGTAATATACGATGAAATTATAATAATTTATTTTAATGAAGTATATTAATTTATAATCATTTATATTTTACAGAATAATATACATTCATATATAAAGTTTACTCATGTCCCATTATCAACCATCGGAGTTATGCTTAAATTAAAAGGAAAACCATGAAAGAAGCAAAGGAATTTACATTCACTGGCCAAGGAAAAGAAAAATGCTTAAAAAGCTGGTATCTCTCAATGTCAAAGTCTTTTACAGATCCATTATCTATGCTTTTTGCTTCTGTTTCTGTATGATCACTCTTTTATTCCCTGGAGCTGGTTGTGTATACTCCTCTTCTTTGCTTCCCATACACGGCAGGTCTTGTTTTGGTTTCCAGTTGAGAAAGTGATGCCGTCAGGATGCCACGCGGAGGCAAAGGAATAGTCAAAATGTCCTGATAGTGTTTCCAGCGTCTGTGGACGAAGTTCCAAAGATATGGCATTATCAACCATCAGAGTTATGCTTAAATTAAAAGGAAAACCATGAAAGAAGCAAAGGAATTTACATTCATTGGCCAAGGAAAAGAAAAATGCTTAAAAAGCTGGTATCTCTCAATGTCAAAGTCTCTAACTACACAGTCATTATTCGAGGCAGTAAATGAAGGGCGCCACTGTGAAAAGTAGACAAAAACAAAGTTAGAGCAGCGACTCTTTAACTATTTTGTGTAGTCCCCTTCAGGAAAAAGAAAGAGGCAAAAACCTGGGGTTGTTGTAGAAGATTTCACATAGCACTATCATCATATACGAGAGCAAAGGCTGGCGCCCGGTCTATCAAGAATCCAAGATGCTGAAACCAACGTGGACAGTAGAAATAGATGAAGTTTGGTCAATAATAATGCATATGTGATAAGTTTCTTGGGCTTCCAACTTAAAACTAATTGGCAATTAGTGGATTGGTCCAAGTCCCTTATATATTACTCATGTCCCATTCATATTTCCAATGTGGGATCTTCTCTCCAATAATCTCCCTCGAGATATTGATGCGTATAACCATTAATCTCGCAGAATCCATCATACCCCTCCGAAACAATGCTTTATTTTCTAGCAATCTCGGAGAACTGAACCTTCTATGGGCCATCAGCTAATGGGTTGATCGGGCCACTGTCCGGGCCGGATTAATGGATCAGGGTATTGGACCAGCTCTGATACCATGATGAGTTTCTTGGGCTTCCAACTTAAAACCAATTGGCAATTAGTGGATTGGCCCAAGTCCCTTATATATTACTCATGTCCCATTCATATTTCCAATGTGGGATCTTCTCTCCAATAATATGACTACTCAATAATCAATATATCTAGACTCTTAACTTTGCAGCTCCTTGAAATCCACCAGAAACTAGGAAGCCGTCACACACTGCAAGTGTGCTCACTTGAGTCTGTGTAAACCCTTCCAGCAAACTACAGCTGGGAAATTGGAGTCCCAATCGGGTTTCGTTTTGTTTTTTTTTTGGATTTTTGGTTTTTGGGTTCATGAATTTCAGCCCTATTCGTATATTATAAAAGTTCGGGTTGGAATAGTCAGGTTCGGTTCGGGTTTAGTTACATCTTTAAGATCTAGTTGAATCCAAAATAGTTTCGGTTTCAGATATTAATAAGTGTTATCAAAAATATTAATTTGTACTTGATTAAATTCAATATATTTCAAATGTATTTTTCAATAAATTTGTGTATGTGGTTTCCTCAAACCATTTTGTTGTCCTTTAAAGTAAATTTAGGAGACTCGTCTATGAACCATACGAGACTCGTCCTTAAACTATATGTGACAACATCATACATACTATGATTCATAACAAACCAAAGCCTTGACGAATGAGAATCATACATAAAGCGTAAAAAATGAAATAAAACAACTAGCAATTTTCTAAAGGTAAAATACTAGCTAAACTCTAAAAACATGGTTTAAATTTCAGAAGTAAACTTATACATAACTCAAATTCAAATGTAACTGTCAAAACATAAAAAAATTAATATTGACCTAAATACCAATTGTCAAAAGTATTTGAGTTAATTATTCATGTAATAGATAATTATTTTAATGTAATAGATAATTGTTTTACGTACTTAATATATCTTAGTATATTTTAGATACATATTAAGGATTGAGATTTGGTTTGGTATTTCTTTTTGACATTTTAAACTTATGGGTTTTTTCGGATATCCATTTAAACTCGGGTCCGGTTCGGATAAAACCCATAACCAGAAATACCGAAAAACAAGATCCATTTAGTATTTATATCGGGTTCGGATCGGAACGGATTCATTTTATCGGGTCGGATTCGATTCTGATTTTCGGATTCAGTTTATTTTCCCACGCCTACAGCAAACTTTCAAGATATCTCTAAATGCACTAAACAAACAACAAGTATTCGGGTTTGGTTCGGGTAAAATCCATAACCCGAAATACCAAAAAACAAAATCCATTCGGTATTTATACTGGATTTGGATCGAATCGGATTTATTTTTATCGAACCGGGTTCGGTTCAGGTACCCATTTATATTCGGGTTTGGTTTGGGTAAAATCCATAACCCGAAATAACGAAAAACAAAATACATTCGATATTTATACCGGATTTGGATCAAATCGGATTTATTTTTATCGAGTAGGATTCGGTTCGGATTTTTGATTCGATTTATTTTTTCAGCCCAAACTTACAGAATGTTTCTAAATGCATCAAACAAACAAATAATTATAATATTATAGTAGGCCGTGTGATTAGACAAGCCCGTAAAATGATCAATAGATTTTTGCTATTATTGGCATCTAATTGTTTTTTTCTTTATTGGTCAACAGTATCTCACTAATCTAGTCAATGTATAATAGATATGTATTTAGCAAAAAAGGGAAGTAATCTAAATTTTTGTCTTTTTATAAAACTATGACATGGTCTTGTTAAGGCTTTGAATGTGAGACAGGCCAAATGCAGGCCAAATGCAGGCTAAATTTAATGCAGATTGGACTGCAATTTTTTTGTCATTCAACACATTTTTTGCAGAACAAAAATAAATAATAAAAAAATAAAATATCTGCATGCAGATTTAAACTACACATAAAAGTTTTGATCTGCAAATATGTAGAAAAAGGGGCTGGACATATGCAGATGACCAATCATATAAATTTACGTATTTTGGCTATTAATTATTAATAGAGAACCCATTTTATTAATTATTAATAGAGAGCCCTATTATATTAATTCATATTATTCACTTTCAAACTAAATAACTAAATCCCTAAAATAATTTTAATATTTTTCGTTTATGAAATAATTTAATTTAAAACGAATTTATTTTATAGAATATAAATAATTTTATAAAACATTTACATAAATATATATAATATATTCATTATTATATTTATATTATTTTTGTCTAGTACATTTTTTGTTTCAGTAAAAAATTATATATATTATTTACATTGATAGAAAAACATATATATATATATTATAGTTTCTTTTATTTTTATTCTTGTTAATAACTAATATAATTAAAATATTGATACTTTTTAATAATTGTTTTTCTAATATTTTGTATAACTTATTATAATGAATATATCTATGCTATTTGGTCATTTATACTTCACTATTTATAAATAAGAATTTGTATATCTGGTTTAAATATTTAATTATTATTTTTTAACATTTAATAAAATATAATAATTAAATTTATTTGATAAATAAATCTACAATTGTTTTGTATGGTGTTTTGAAAATCGGATCGGCTAGTCAAACCGTGACTCATCCAATAACAAAAATATCTTTAGAATTTTAATATTTTTTTAACAAAAAAATTTAAAAATAATTTTTTACGATCGGATCCGAATACCGTGAATAGTACAATATTTAGATGGATATCTGAAAGCCAGAAATCCAAATCTGAAAACTAAATTCACGGATCCGACGAATCCGGATCCCGATTTGGTTACACTAAATTTCTCGGATATCCAGATCTCAATTCGTAAAAAATTTCATATAATTTTAAATTTCATTATGTATATAAAAATGATGATATTTATTGTTATATATATAATAAGTTACGTTTTGTTCAAATATTTAATTTCAATTAAAATAATTTCAACATTTATTTTAGATATATTATTTTATTAATTTAGCTTGATCTGCATTTGTTCTGCTTGATCTGCATGTTCTGCATTTGTTCTGCGTGATCTGCTTGATCTGCATGATCAGCATTGTTTAATTAATTAATTAATTACATTCATTTTCTTAAATATAATCAAGGCTTTGAATGTTTACAAACTGCAACTCAATTAATAATTATAAAATCTTTACAATGCTTATATATCAATAAGTTTTGTCACTATTACAAACGGACCGCAATTATTCCGAGCATTCGGATCCTAAACGTTTTTTCTTAGTTGTTAAGATTAGTGATTAATTTTAAAGATAACAAAATCAGTATTTAAAAGATAATACGGTCCTCACAGACTCTTTACCATTCACCAAGACAGCAAAAAAAGATGTCGACAGTTTCACCCTCCTCGCAACTAGTTCAGGTAGTTCCAGACAGCCACAACAACACTGGCGACTCCTCTGCTAAGGTCAAGTACGAAGATGTTGTCCGTAAGTCTGTCTACTTGTCCTTTTATTTGACATTCAGGTTCACTAGTTTCCTCACTAGTTTGTTACAATAGCTTCTCTATATACAAGTCATGGCTACTGGTTCATTCATTCAACACTCAGGTTCATTAGTTTCCTCACAGGTTTAAAACATTTCTGAGTTAACATGTTACAAAAACATGGCTCAATATCTAACCTCTGTCTCCTTCCATTGCTTATTTGTTTGACTACCGCATAGATTCATCACTTTGTGCCTGACACCTTATGGAACTTGCAGGCACTGATGAACCGCAAATTGGGTCTGTGGTAGACGGAGTGATTGATGGGGAGTTCGAAGGTGGATACCTGGTGACGATAAAATTCGGTTCTCAAGTGCTGAAAGGAGTGCTTTACCTTTGTGCTAAAAGGCCCAGATGTCAGCCCCAAGAAACCATGGGAACACCACCTTCAGGCATGCCACCAGCATCGCAACGCCCAGCAAAGAAGAAAGCAAGAGTGACTACCGTAGTTGATCCTCAGAAGCCCAAATGCTACAAGAGTGGCTACAACTTCTTCTTCCCTGACCTGTACGCTAGGCTCAAACCTGAGTACCATGGCGAAGAAATGATCATCACCATGATGATTGGTCCCATGTGGGGCAATCTCTACGAGTCTGAGAAACAGGTAACTTACTTAGTACTCATCATCAAATCCACATTGTTATTAAGCTTACAGTTTGATTTTATCATCTTCTTGCAGGTTTATAAAGATAAAGGAGTTAAGGATGTGGAGAGGTACAGAACTGAGATGCTGGAGTACAAGTCTGCACATGAAGCAGGAGCTTCTGCTTCTGCAGCAGCAGCCACCGTGGCTCAGTAGTCTTCTTTTTCTCCTGTTATGTTGTTGTCTTCTTTCTTCATGACATTTCTCTTTCTTTTATTCTCTGGACAAGTTCTATTTCTTTTATAATATGGATATTTTATGACTTTGATCAGTTTGCAGAACATGCCATGTTTATGGTTTTAGGGTTAGTAAAAGAGGTTACTAACTGCGCATTAATGTATTTCTCCTTGTTTTCGACTTGGGAATATATATATACTAGGATAAGACCTGCGCAAATGAGCTTATATAATTAAAATTAAAAATATATAGTCCTTAGTCCATTGGGGAATATATATAAAACTTTTAAGTTATTGTTTTAAACAATATTTTTACAAAGACAAGTTTAAAAAAAATATAAATATGGGGTTTTTTTATGCAGTATTAAGCCTTGAGTTTGTAAATTAACAAATGGTGTAACCTAAGTATTGATTTTGAAGATGAGCGTACCTAGAGATTTCATTATTGGAATCCACAAGCCCATTTATGTTTTCTTATATTTAAGTGGGTTTATTTTTGTTAAGTTTATAACTCGGTTTTGTTCTCTCTTTTTTTTTTAATTTGGATTATTGGCATTAGTCACATATTGATTTATATTTTGATTTTATAGGTCATATGAAGACTATCTATAGTTTACAATTACCGTGAAGTTGTATGAGGGATTTTTTTTAAAAATAATTTTTGTAAAAACATATAAACGAAATGATTTTTCGCAACGGAACTCTTACGTTAGAAGTTGGAGCGGTTAATGTCGTTATAACCCTTAATGAATATATATATATATAAAAATTTATTTTTATTAGGCAAATGATTAAATTTATTAATAGTAAGAATTATCCAAAGTCTAAAAAAATATTTTAAAATAAAAATATAATTCATATATATGTTGTGTTGTTATCCGATATCTTTTAATAAAAGTTCAAAATTTAAGAAAATAGAAAACACACAACTCAAGAATATCTGGGTTTTGATATGTTTGACCAATAGTTGATTAATATGTTTTTAGATTCAAAAGTATTGTTATCTAATATTTATTTATCAAAAATATTAATACATAAACGTAATGGTTCAGCCATTGAAATTGAAAACGATGAGTGTAGAGTCGAACTAAACTATTTTCGAGATGGACTTTTCAGAGTTTCATTTTAAAACTCGTATGCAATCTAAAGCCCAAACAAAATATAAACTTGAATAAATGATACTCTGAGTTTTGGCTTTAGGGAGACATGTCGACACCAGGAGAACCGAGTTTATGACGTGAATGCTGAGGTGGTGCAACCAGGAGGAAACAAACCTTACTTTATATGAATAGATAGTTTTTACATGTTGTTTATCTTCTGTTCCATTCTCTTATCATGCAGAAAAATGAATATTTTAAATCCAAATTAGAAAATTAAACATTGTCGTTGTTGAATGGAATTGGTTGGATTTGTTGCCAAATGAATTTCGCAAAATTTCAATATGCGAAACTGTAAGTTTTTTTGTTATCAATCATGTACTTATTTACATCAACATTATTGATGTCTTTTACAAAACTTGTAAAATCTTTTTTTTTTCAAAAATAGGTGAAAAATTCATTGATAATATTTATACATTTAAAATTAATAATTTTAGAACTTATGTGTCTTTGTTTATCATTAAAATTTGAAAAATGCTCTTCTTCATGTTTTTAAATTGGAAACTACTTCCTATTAGAACTTTTCTGGAACCTTTTTAAAAATTTTAATTAACTGAAACACGTTTTTATAGCTAAATAATGATTTATACATCTAACTATTTAAAAGTAAATTCAGTTTCTGTGTAGTACTAAAAATAGAGGCTTGTTATTTATGTTATTCTGAAATTTAGAGTCAATAATTATGCTAACTTAGTAAACAATATTACTGATATGATGTTTGTAAATGCTTTGGTGTAACATAATATGAAGTAATAAAATAGATGGAATATTCAAAAATGTCAAAAACAGAAGCATTAAAAGTCTTACAATGTTGTATAAAAAGAAGTAATTAAACTTCTTCACAGTTTTCTTCATTACGACATATGAAGCTGAAAATAAAACAGACCCTATCCATTAAATGTCATGATCTTCAAAGGTCCTGTGAGACTTAGCGGGAGCACTCAAAACCAGTTTACGCTCACCTAACTTGAACAATGCAGACCAGGATTGTAATAAGTTGAATTGGAGGGTAATGTAGCACAATTATGTCTGGCTAACTTCAAATCAACAATGCGTATTAGTTAAAATAGGACTCAAAACATCTTCCACAGAACTATTAACAAACTAAATCTGGAAAATCTAAAATTTTACCATTTATATGAACTAAATCTGGAAAAAACTAGAAACTTCCTTATCAAAACTAACTAAACAAAATTTCAAAAGACTCATTAGCAAATAATAGCTCCGTATTGCTAATCAACATTATGTGTCTGACATAAATGTAATGCTGCCTTATCATGAGCGTTCAATAAGAGAAGGTAGATTTTTCCTGTCTTTATTGATAGTCGAAAGTTCTTAATAAAAACATTACGTAGTGATGATCACTGTGGCAATCGCTAAAAGTAGACTTTCTCTGCTTATATAAGAGTGAGAGTAATAGTGCACAGAGATATAGGAATCATAAAAATAGCACACATGTAAAATAACTAAAAATAGAAGCAAGAGAAGAAAACAACCTGAAAGTAAAGATGTACCTTCTTTCCTACAGAGATTCTTTCATCGAATTTCTTGGCAGCATCCTCGGCAAGAAATGTGAGTAACTTTCACTTGTCTCTCAAACTTTGATTTACGTAGCCTAGGCTTTGATTATGATTCAGCCCTGAAGCTTTGTGTGCCGATCTTTTTGAGTTTGGATCCAATCCCTGAAGCTTTGTGTGCACTCAAAACCAGTTTACGCTCACCTAACTTGAACAATGCAGACCAGGATTGTAATAAGTTTCTTGGCAGCATCCTCGGCAAGAAATGTGAGTAACTTTCACTTGTCTCTCAAACTTTGATTTACGTAGCCTAGGCTTTGATTATGATTCAGCCCTGCCACTAAGAAACCTTCACATGCATTGTCCTACTCGTGAGTCGTGAAAAGCTTTTATTGCTGTCACCTGAAAAACCCACAAACCCAACCACGCAGGGAGTTCAAAATCATCCAAAAGGGATTGGATCCAAACTCAAAAAGATCGGCACACAAAACATAGAAATTGACTTTTAGCCTACCCTATTCTACGTTGGGCTCAATCACAGGGAGAAGCTAAGATAAAACGATACCTGAAGATTCCGCCACAGCACTATCGGCAAAAACAGACTCTGGTTTGATCTCCACTTCTTCAAAGCCATTGACGATGCCACTCCATCCAAAATCTCCTTAATGTTCACTTAAGTAAGGCCAGAGCTTGAAGATTATGAAGAAGAAGACGTAGACATCTTGCCAAGTTTAGCCGGCTATGTTTTTGCCATCGTATTCTTTATATCTCTCCACCAGCAGAGACAATCTGGATCCTCCCTTACTATAAACGACGAAAGGAAATAGAATATAAGATTGTCTTCTTGTAATATTTCAACATTGAAAATTTAAAAAGAAATGAAATTAAAAGGAAATAGAATATTAGATTGTTTCTTCGTCACTCTCTCTAGAGAGGGAAGCAGAACGTCCGAAAAAATGGATCGATGACTGCTAGATGATTTGGGTTGCTGGATACATGATCGTTTGCTCCAGTGCCTCCATCCATAGAAATTTCTGAAAATCAAGTAAACATTTACACAGAAACGGCTATGTGAATCTCAAAACATAAGCTATGAACTTTACACAGGGTGAGGCGAGGAAAAAAAAATAGAATTTTAGCATGACTACATGGCGTTTGGATTTTGGTTGGATTTAAGATTAGACATAGCAATTTATATTGGAGGAGACCAGAGGGAGGTGGAACGCAAGCATGAACAAAGGAGTAAATAACATAATTAATCAGTGGGTCAGGGTAATTACAGAGAACTGAAACGGTGTCGACGAAATGGAAGAGTCATGGAGGAGAGGATCAAAAGTCGTGGAGGAGAGGATCAGAAATCAATGCTTCCAACGAAAATAGGTCTAGACAACATGGGTTTGATATGAGCCAATTTATTTTTATAAGCCCACGTAATGGGCCGAATCCAAAATGTGTTGAGTAATTGGCTATGACGTGGCAAAACAGAACTATTTTATTGGCTGATTTTTCTATATGACGTGGACCTTCCCCATTGAACATATTCTCCTTTTATTATTGTTTGATTTTAGGAGACTCGTCTATGAACCAAATGAGACTCGTCCTTAAACTATATGTGACAACATCATACATACTATGATTCATGACAAACCAAAGTCTTGAGGAATGAGAATCATACATAAAGCGTGAAAAATGAAATAAAACAACTAGAAATTTTCTAAACATAAAATACTAGCTAAACTCTAAAAACATGGTTTAAATTTCAGAAGTAAACTTATACATAACTCAAATTCAAATGTAATTGTCAAAACATAAAAACATTAATATTGACCTAAATACCAATTGTCAAAATTATTTGAGTTAATTATTCATGTAATAGATAATTATTTTAATGTAATAGATAATTGTTTTACGTACTTAATTATATCTTAGTATATTTTAGATATATATTAAGGATTGAGATTTTGTTTGGTATAAATTCTTTTTGAGATTTTAAACTTTTGGGTTTTTGTCGGATACCCATATAAACTCGAGTTCGGTTCGGTTCGGGTAAAACCCATAACCCGAAATACCAAAAAACAAGATCTATTTAGTATTTATATCGGGTTCGGATCGGAACGGATTCGTTTTTATCGGATCAGATTCGATTCTGATTTTCGGATTCAGTTTATTTGCCCACGCCTACACCAAACTTCCAAGATGTCTCTAAATGCACTAAACAAACAATAAGTATACTATTTTAGTGGACCATGTGGTTAGACAAGCCTGTTTACTGATCAATAGGCTTTTGCTATTTTTGGCATCTAATTATTTTTTTCATTATTGATCAACATTATCTCACTAATCTAATCAATGTATATAGATACGTATTTAGCAAAAAAAGGGAAGTAATCTAAATTCTTGTCTTTTTATTAAACTATGACATGGTCTTGTTAAGAGTTAAGACTAAAACAATCCTTGACACATCACCATTAATTATCTAATCAATAATTACACTCATTTTCTTAAATATCATTAAGGCTTTGAATGTTTACGAACTGCAATTCAATTAATAATTATAAAATCTTTACAATACTTATATATCTATATGTTTTTGTCACTATTAAAAACGCACCGCAATTATTCCGAAACATTCGGATCCTAAACGTTTTTTCTTAGTTGTTAAGATTAGTGATTAATTTTAAAGATAACAAAATCAGTATTTAAAAGATAATACGGTCCTCACAAACTCTTTACCATTCACCAAGACAGCAAAAAAAAGATGTCGACAGTTTCACCCTCCTCGCAACTAGTTCAGGTAGTTCCAGACAGCCATAACAACACTGGCGACTCCTCTGCTAAGGTCAAGTACGAAGATGTTGTCCGTAAGTCTGTCTACTTGTCCTTTTATTTGACAATCAGGTTCACTAATTTGTTCAATAGCTTCTCTATATACAAGTCATGTCTACTGGTTCATTCATTCAACACTCAGGTTCATTAGTTTCCTCACAGGTTTAAAACATTTCTGAGTTAACTTGTTACAAAAACATGGCTCAATATCTAAGCTCTCTCTGATTCCATTGCTTATCTGTTTGACTACCGCATAGATTCATCACGTTGTGTCTGACACCTTATGGAACTTGCAGGCACTGATGAACCGCAAATTGGGTCTGTGGTAGACGGAGTGATTGATGGGGAGTTCGAAGGTGGATACCTGGTGACGATGAAATTCGGTTCTCAAGTGCTGAAAGGAGTGCTTTACCTTTGTGCTAAAAGGCCCAAATGTCAGCCCCAAGAAACCATGGGAACACCACCTTCAGGCATGCCACCAGCATCGCAACGCCCAGCTAAGAAGGAAGCAAGAGTGACTACTGTAGTTGATCCTCAGAAGCCCAAATGCTACAAGAGTGGCTACAACTTCTTCTTCCCTCAGCTGTACGCTAGGCTCAAACCTGAGTACCATGGCAAAGAAATGATCATCACCAAGATGATTGGTCCCATGTGGGGCAATCTCTACGAGTCTGAGAAACAGGTAACTTACTTAGTACTCATCATCAAATCAAATCCAGTATTCGCTTACAACTTGATATCGTCTCCTTATAGGTTTATCAAGACAAAGGAGTTAAGGATGTGGAGAGGTACAGAACTGAGATGCTTGAGTACAAGTCTGCACATGAAGGAGGAGCTTCTGCTTCTGCAGCAGCAGCCATCGTGGCTCAGTAGTCTTCTTTTTCTCCTGTTATGTTGTTGTCTTCTTTCTTCATGACATTTCTCTCTCTTTCTTTCTCTGGACAAGTTCTATTTCTTTTATAATATGGATATTTTATGACTTTGATCAGTTTGCAGAACATGCCATGTTTATGGTTTTAGGGTTAGTAAAAGAGGTTACTAACTGCCCATTAATGTATTTCTCCTTATTTTGCTTATTGATCATATACCATAACCATAGTTTTTTTGTGTTTCCTTGTTTTCGACTTGGGAATATATATATATATATATATATATATATTCTCTGTTGTTACAGAAACTTGAATTAACTATTACTCCTTCTATTTTAAAATAATTCATATATTTTAAAATATTATTTCAAAGAATTTTTTTAATATTTTAATATATTTTTGTTAGGTAATATAATAAATTGTAAATTTCAAAAAGTTAATCATTTTTCTGAATTTTGATTGAGTGAAATTTATGAAAGTATAGTTAAATAATGTATTTATAATAAAATTTAAGATGTTTTTAAAATATGTGAAAATTTCAAAACATTATTCATTTTGAAATGGAGGAGAGAATATCATCTAATGTTGACAGGATGTTTCTTGAATCCCATTTTGTTGTTGTTATTTTTTAGTATGTTTCTTGAATCCCATTTTGTTGTTGTTAGTTTCTAGGAGTTTCAACTTGGTCTCCCAACTAACAAAAACCTTTGTTTGATGTATCTTTTTAAGTGGGTTTTAAAGATTTTTTCACAAAGATTAAGAAAATACAAAATTTTATGTAATTTATTTTGGTTATATAAAAGTATTATTGAATAAAACTAGTTCAACCAATTAATAAAGATACAATATTTTGTAACTGGATACAAATTTTAAGTGACATTAAATTTTGTCTAAAAGAGTGAGAACATCACTTATTTTGAAATAAAATAGAAACTAGATTTTGACCCGCGGTTTAAAAAGCGCGGAATTTGTTTCCTTTAAAATTCAATTTTTTTTTTTAAAAAAAAAAGACATTTGTTAATTATAACCTTATGTGTTTAGTATTTGATAAATAATATTTTTTAATTGTGTTGAAGTCTTACGTTTGACAAATTTTCATTGGTGTGGAGATATAATTTATAAAGCTTTATTTTTTATAGTCACACAAAGTAATTAAGAAGAGTTAGTTTAAAAAAAAAAACTCTTTGTATTAATATTTTTAGTTTATGGTAAATGATTATATTTACAAAAAATACTATCTTTTTCATAGCATATTTTAAAATTTGATTAAAATAAATACAAAGAAAAATTTGAATCAACTATTTCTGTTCTACTGTTTTAAAAATTGGCTCTCTAATTAATATTTGTGGTTTATTGTAAACTATAATATTTACAAACCTAATATTTTCGTAGCATATGTTAAGTTTGATTAAAATAAATACAAAGAAACATTTGATCAACTATTTCTCTTATACTGTTTTTAAAAATGGACTTTCTAATTTTTTGTCAATAAAAGTCAAATATTTAATTTAGTGTAGTTTTAGACATACTTACTATTATTCAACGAAAATTATAGTTTTTTACATACTTACTATTTTTAATTTTTGTATCTAATTTATTTTTATGTTAGTAACTAACATGTAATATATGATGAAATTATAATAATTTATTTTAATGAAGTATATTAATTTATAATCATTTATATTTTACAGAATAATATACATTCATATATAAAGTTTAATTTTGTTTCGTTATTTTGTAACAAATTATATCAATACAATTGTATGAGAATGAAAATATAATTATGCGTTATTTAAGTTAATTAAGCGTATTGCATTTGTTTTAATTTATGTTTCTATGATTTAACACTAAAACGAAGTATTCAAATACTTTAAATACTTGAAGAGTGTATATGTTTACTCAACCTATCTCATACTTAATAACCTTTGTATATTTTATAAAATAACCCGTACAATTACACATAAAAATATGAACTATAACCCGATATTTATTTAAGTAGGTTTAGTGCTCGTTTCTAGAATTTAAGCCAGATATTTTTTTTGTAGCTTTCAATAATATAAAATTTCGAAAATTAGAATATTTTGTGGATGCAAATATTATCAAAGTTTAAAATATTGAAATTGAGATTATTAGATACGATAATATACCATTTTAGCTTGGTTAAAATTTCTATAATAAATTACATTTAAAGTTTTTGTTTTTAAACATTAATATCTAATGAAATATTTAAGTCATTTTCACTTTGAATTGTAAATTTAGACCTACTAAAATTAATAAATGTGTTCTATATATTGTAAATTATTTAGTAAATATTAGGAATACAAAAATCTATTCTCAAAACCGTTAATTTTCGTTATGCTTCCTTAATTTCAGCTTATCAAATATTAATTATAGTAAATAACTATGTATATAAACAAATCCAAAATTTATCATTGTTTATAAACTAATGGCGAGAGAATGGCGATTTTGTTGACGATATAGGGTTTCATGATTTTTGATCGATGGGAGCCAGGGATTGATACGGAATCAAGGATTCGTTTTGGATTACAAAGATTGCAGCGAAAGGATGAGAAGGGAGTGGTAATGAATCGAGGCAAAGATTTGGAAAGAGAATCACTTTCAGATCTGGGGTACTCGGCGAGGAAGGAAGGAGAGGAACGCGAGGAGTGCTCTGGGATTCTATTCTCAGATCTTTTTGCGCTTGGGAGATCTGTCATCATCAAGACAAGATCCCAACTTTGTAACGGTATGTGCTCTGACAATACCAAATCAAAATTTCGAGATATCATTGTGGGGATAACAAAGATGATTCTCAATATCATTATCTCTGAACTATGGAAAGTTAGGGTGTGGTTCTCGATTTGGTGGAATTTTCAGTCCCTATTTTCTATGATTTTCTGTAGAGATATGATACAAAGGATCAATTGTGAGGGATATGGCAATTATGAGGATGATTTTTTGCTTGGGAATATGGTTCACTGAAATGAATATAAAGAGGAAACGATACACCTGTTTCTCAATATCACATTCACTGGTTTCTTTTTTAAGCAGTATACTAAAGTCTTTTTCTTTTTCTCTTCTGTGAGTTTCATGGCGCAGAGTCAGTTGATTGGTAAGGCCGGAGAACTAAAGAATGGTGAAGGGGCTCGGAAACGATTGAGAATCTCGGTACCTCACTTTGACAACTCGGAGATTATCAAGAACTACTCCAGAACTCTCATTGGAAGGTGTATGAATCCGGAGGAACAAAACATGACAGCCCTAGTGACGAACCTTCCGAAGATTTGGAATGTGGAGAGCCGGGTGGTTGGTGTTGACTTGGGACATGGAAAATTCCAGTTCGACTTTGACAAGGAAGAAGATATCGAGGAGGTGATGAAGAATCAGCCCTATCACTTCGACTACTGGATGATATCATTAGCTCGGTGGCAACCGAAAAGGTCACACAATTTCCCTTCAGAAATCACCTTCTGGATACGAGTCATAGGAGTACCACTGGAGTTCTGGGCAGAACCATCGTTTGAAACAATCGGAGACGCTATTGGGAAGACGGTGGAAGTGGATTTGGATTTTGGCAGAGTTAAGGTGGTTGTTGATGGATTTAGGGAGCTGGTCTTTGACACGACGGTGGATTTCACTGGTGGGGAGTTCCATGATGGCTTAGAGGAGTGGATTTCTCTTAAGTATGAGAAACTATTTGGGTACTGTGAGACCTGCCACAGTCTCTGCCACAGCACGGTTAAGTGTCCGTTGACGAGAACGAGTCCAGTGACGAAGCAAACTCACAAGTCTGATGATGGTAGAGGTCATGACGATCGGGCTAGAAGCTATAGAGGAGTGGTTTTGAATGGAAATAAGGGACATCAAGATCGGGAAAGAGGAAGCAGAGACTACTATGGTAAAGGGAAGGGCAAGATGATGGAGGAACAAAACTCGAAGTGGACAAAGGTGGCAGACAGGGAGCACAAGAGATCCTATTCTACAAGGAGTCACTCAAGTGGGGATGGAGAGAGTTCTCGACACAGAGGCCCTCGCAGAGAAAATCAACAACTACCTACTCAAGAGGATCGAAATCGTGGCAATCGTGTGGGGAAGGAGCGAAGTCCCCGACGTGCTAGAAATGGAGGCGTAAGGGAAGAGGGAGAGATTCACAATAATGAAATGAGAGTCACTCAGCAGGAAGAGGAAATAAGGAACCAGGAACCCCCTTCAAAAGCTTTTGAGGAAGCACTACTCAGGACCCAAGAGGAACCAAAAAAGGTAATATCTCAAATTGGGGAAGAGAATTTGGGTCTAACGATATCAAATGAATTGAGTGAGGACAAAGATGCTGGTTTAGCGGTAGAGGAGGATAGAATGGATTTAGATTTACTGATGGAAGGTAAAGAAAATATAGATGAGGATTTTCAGGACCTTACGGAGGAGGAAATAGAAGAGGAGGAAGCAGTATTGAAGGAGGGGCTTACTAAGGTGGAGGAAGAGAAGCATAATGTCCTTGCAGAAGGGAAGGATCGTGTTCCAGGAGACGTCGGGAAGAAACAAGGGGTACGCAGGAATACTTTTGTTACAGGAGGAACATCTAAGATGAGGATGGTTCAAACGTTTCTAGCTAATCCCAAGAAGAATGCTGCAAAAACAGGGGCACGCCGAGGAGAGGGCTTCAAGCAGACAGAGGAGAAGGGTGCTTCAAACCTTCAACCTGCGCCCCCAAAACCTTAGAATTTTATGATAGGAGACAACGAAGAGGGATGGTTCTGCAGGCAGTGTTTGGTCTCTGTTTTTATTAGCTTTCTGTTGTCAGTTAATCTTATGAGAAGTTATGATGGGTCTTTACATGGGTGCAATTTGGTTTTAGTATTATTGTGTTTTACTTGGGGTATGGGGAGTATTTTAATTATATCAGAGTATTGGAATAAAGGTTTACTTTTGGTTTATTGGGAGTGGAGGTGGTTAATCTTATGGATCTATGATAGAAGTAAGCAAGCTCATTCTTGGATACATTTATTCAAACGTTGGAATTACATTAAGGATAAGGAACAATGGTACAGGGAACAACAGGAAAAATGGCATAGATGGATTGGTAACAGAAAGTCTCCGATGGAGTATCACTTGGTCTCATTAAACCAAGTGTACCAACGATTTCAAGTGTTGATTCATAAGAGGAAAATGGCTCAGAGACAAAATCCAGTTTATAGGAACAATAGGCATGCATTATGGAACTTGAGACTGATTTACAGGAAAATAACATATGGCAGACAGGTAATAAGAAGGAAGCTCGGTGGAGTCACATGGTTGTGTAGCCTGTTGATTCAAGTTATGAATTGTTTATATAAAAGGACGGTTGGACTAAAGGCTATGACACTGAACTTAATTTATTTATATATTATTGGTGGCAAGAGTATTTGGGTCTTGTCGCGAGAGTGGGAGAATGTGGTAGCTACACATCACGGATTAGATCAAACAAGACCAAACATAAGGACATTCGGACAAAGAGGGCCTCATCATGCCCAATTATTTATGGCTCGTTGGAGCCAATTTCTCGTATTTTTTAATGAAAGTACTAAGTTGGAATTGCAGAGGCATGGGAAGTAAATGGACTATTACTTACCTCCGACAGATATGGCACAAACATAAACCAGATTTTCTCTTCTTATCAGAAACAAAGCAAGATTTTGCCTTTGTTCAAGGTTTCCAATTACATTTTGGGTATGATAATCTGAAAACAGTGGATCCTATTGGAACGAGTGGAGGCCTAGCTTTATATTACAATAATGAGTATCAGATTAAAATTCTATACTCAAGTAATAGAATGATTGATGTGGAAGCAGAGGCTTTAGGGAAAAAAGTATTTATGACATTTGTATATGGAGATCCGGTTCAGAAATTACGTGAACAAGTCTGGGAGAGGCTAACACGATATGGCATTTCGAGAGATGATCCCTGGTTTATTATTGGTGATTTAAATGAGATTACCGGAAATCATGAAAAAGAAGGTGGATCGTTAAGAAGTGCAGAATCTTTCGTGCCTTTTAATAATATGATCCGAAATAGCGGACTTCTGGAATTTCCGGCTCGAGGAAACAAGTTGTCCTGGCAAGGAAGAAGGAAAGGAAAAGGTAAGATGGAAATGGTTCGGTGTCGGTTAGACCGGGCTCTAGCAAACGAGGAATGGCACACATTATTCCCAAAATCTTATACAGAATATTTAAGGCTGGAGGGTTCTGACCATAGACCGATAGTAGCATATCTAGAAGATAAGATCTCTAAAAGAAGAGGACAATTTCGGTTTGACAAACGTTGGATTGGGAAAGAGGGCTTATTGGAATCCATTACCAAAGGCTGGGAAGACAGGTCGAGAAATATAGAAGGTAACACGGGCGATTTTGTGTCTAAAATTACTAATTGTAGGCATGCAATATCTAGTTGGCGTAAGAACAATCCCCCATATGGAAAAGGAAAAATTTTGGAATTACAAAAAGCCTTGGAGGAAGTTCAGACAGACGATAATAGAACACAGGAGGATATTTTGGATGTGTCTAGGAAATTACAGGACGCTTATAGGGACGAAGAGGAGTATTGGCAACAGAAAAGTAGAAACATGTGGAATACAGCAGGAGATCTTAGCACTAAATTTTTTCATGCCTTGACAAAACAACGCCGAACCCGTAATCGCATAGTGGGTTTGTATGATGCTAATGGAAACTGGGTTGTGGAGGATAAAGGGGTAGAAAAGGTGGCAGTGAGCTATTTTGAGGAACTTTTTAGGACTACATCGCCGTCAGAATTTGACAATTTTTTGGATGAGATCAAACCAACAATATCACAACAAACGAATCAGCGGTTAATTAGGATTGCCACAGAGGAAGAAGTGAGGCAAGCTTTATTCATGATGCATCCGGAGAAAGCACTGGGTCCGGACGGAATGACGGCATTATTCTTTCAACATTCTTGGCACATTATTAAACAGGATATTATGGAGTTGGTCAATAATTTTTTGACTACAGGGAAATTGGACAAAAGGTTAAACATTACAAATATTTGCTTGATTCCTAAAACGGAGAGACCGACTAGGATGTCAGAGCTTAGGCCAATAAGTCTATGTAATGTAGGATACAAGATTATATCCAAAGTATTATGTCAGAGGTTAAAGGATTGCCTCCCCACACTTATCTCGGAAACACAATCTGCCTTTGTGGCAGGGAGATTGATCTCTGACAATATTCTTATTGCACAAGAGATGTTTCACGGGCTAAGAACGAATAAGTCCTGTCAGCACAAGTTCATGGCTATAAAAACGGATATGAGTAAAGCTTACGACAGGGTGGAGTGGACTTTCGTTCGAGCATTACTACAAAAAATGGGTTTTGACCCTCATTGGATACAGTTGATGATGGAATGTATTTCTTCGGTACAATATAGAGTTTTATTAGATGGACAACCAAAAGGTCATATTATTCCAAATAGGGGTCTACGGCAGGGTGATCCATTGTCACCTTATTTATTTATTATGTGCACAGAAGCTTTAATAGCAAATATCAAGAAGGCAGAGAGGGAAAAACGGTTGATGGGTATAAAAGTGGCACGGGCTTGTCCTTCTATCTCACATTTGCTTTTTGCTGATGATAGCATATTTTTCTGTAAAGCACAGAAGGAAGAATGTCAGACTATTTTGACAATTCTTAATGAGTATGAGAAGGTTTCGGGACAGCAGATAAATTTTCAAAAATCATCAATCCAGTTCGGACACAAGATTGATGCGACAACACAACAGGAGCTTCGGGATATTCTGGGAATACAAAATTTGGGAGGAATGGGAAATTATCTGGGCATCCCAGAGAGCCTAGGAGGCTCAAAAGTTCAAGTACTTGGCTTCATACAAGAAAGGCTGCACAAAAGAATAAATGGATGGACTTTCAAGTTTTTTTCTAAAGGGGGCAAGGAAGTAATTATAAAATCAGTGGTAACTGCTCTCCCCAATCATGTTATGTCTTGCTATCGTATACCGAAAACGGTAACGAGGAAGCTGACGAGTGCAGTGGCACAATTTTGGTGGAGTCCGAGTGGCAATACTAAAGGATTACACTGGAAATCATGGGACAAAGTTTGTTCACATAAAGATGATGGAGGGTTAGGCTTCAGAGACCTTAAGGATTTCAATACGGCTATGCTCGGAAAGCAACTTTGGAGATTAATAGAGAAACCAAATACTTTATTTTCTCGCGTTTTTAAGGGTCGCTACTTCAGGAATGCTTCACCCCTGGAACCGATCAGATCATACTCGGCATCCTATGGCTGGCGTAGTATCATCTCTGCTAGATCTCTGGTTAGCAAAGGACTAATCAAAAGGGTGGGAACAGGATCCTCTATTTCAGTATGGAATGATCCATGGCTCCCAACCAATCGCCCGAGACCAGCAAACAAAAAACAAAATATTCTCTTCCCTGACCTTACGGTGGACTCTCTTATTAATGGTGCATCGAGAACATGGAATTTACAGGCATTACAAGAGTTGGTGGACCCTCAGGATGTGAAAATTATCGAAAGTATCCCGCTAAGTAGGATACAAATGGTGGATCGGGAGGGCTGGCATTTCACAAACAATGGAAAATATACGGTCAAATCCGGTTACCAAGTGGAGCGAGTATATCCTGATAGAGACAGAGTGCTCATCGAATATGGACCTACTGTTACGGATCTTAAAGCCTTCTGTTGGAAAGTACGTTGCCCACCAAAAATGAAACATTTTCTATGGCAACTGGTGTCAGGGTGTATCGCAGTAAGGAAAAATCTGAATGCTAGAGGCCTTAAAGGGGATATTATATGCGACAGATGCGGAGCACCAGAAGAATCCATAAATCATGTGTTCTTTGAATGCCCACCGGCAGTCCAGGTATGGGCTCTTTCAAGGATTCCGTCGAACCCAGGTTTATTTCCGGGACAATCTCTGTTTGCAAACATGGATCATCTGTTTTGGAGGGTCAAACCGACAATGGAAGATCATCAGTTTGCATGGATTTTATGGTATATATGGAAAGGTAGAAATAATAAAGTGTTCAGTAACATAGACATGGATCCAAGGGAAACTCTTAAATTAGCTGAAACTGAATCGATTCTGTGGGCTGAAGCTCAAAAATCGATAGCTGAGAAACAGACTCGGTCTTTGTCACCAGATGTTACATGTTTACCGATTAGACAAGGTAGATGGTGTTTTACGGATGGTTCATGGAAATCACAAGATACCTTCTCTGGACAGGGATGGTATAGCACTCTAGAAGGTTTTGATGGCTTGATGGGAGCTAGGAATATAAGAGCTAGTCAGTCACCATTACACGCGGAGGTAGAGGCTCTCATATGGGCGATGGAGTGTATGAGGAATTTAAGACAATATCATGTTACGTTTGCAACGGATTGTTCTCAATTGGTGAAGATGGTTTCGGAACCAGAGGAATGGCCGGCTTTTGCAAGTTATCTAGAAGATATCAGGATCCTCAAGAGGAGTTTTCACAGCTCGGAGATTATTCATATATCAAGGACGCACAACCAAAAGGCGGACAGTTTAGCACGTAGTGTCAGGCAACAACCGTCGTTCAAGGTCCATATGGATACAGAGCAACCATCCTGGTTTTCAGAGTCTATATGAGTCTGTAATATTGCTGACAAAAAAAAAAAAAAAAAAAAAAAAAACAAATCCAAAATTTGAATGTTTGAAATAGGTCTGTTATTGGGCAATTGGGAATTTTGAACATATTCCGTATTTATATTAAAATCTTCTATACAGTTTTGAAAATCATAAACATACTAAATATAATAATCATCTGACTGATATATCAAGTATATTCAATATTGTATAAGGAAGATGTGTATAAACTAAAAATAAATATAGCTCAAAATCATGTATTATAATTTTAGAATAATGCAAAAATATTCTTCTATGTTTAATGAACCTAAATATAATAAACTCAAGTTTTCTTGTCTGTGAGTATATGTTCGTGATATTAATATTAATATTTTGACAAATGTGTTTATAGTTCGTGAGTATATGACAAAATATTAAGTTGATTAATAATAAAGAATCATGGGAGAATATTTTGCATTTAAGTAGGGGATATAGTTAAAATATTTTCTTTATATAAATTGTTTATAGAAAATAGCTAGTGGCATATTGTAATTATCATTGAAAACTAAAGGCGGAATCCTATTAAGAATTATGCTTTAATAGTATAGATCATTAAAAATCACTAAAGCGAAACAGAGGGAGTAATAATAATGCAATAAATGAGTTTGGTGCAAAGATATCACATTTTGGCAAGAATGCGTTCAAGACAACACAAACTTTTATGTGACACTTCATTGATGTTTTCAAAAGTGAAACAACTAACCAACACTACTTACTGTACACATCTTGAACCTTTCAGAATACCAGACATAAGGAAACAAGACACAAGACGCCGGCAAAGGAAACAAAAGACACTAACTACAGTAGCATTTGCACAACACATCATTTACAGATCCATTATCTATGCTTTTTGCTTCTGTTGCTGTATGATCTCTCTTTTATTCCCTGGAGCTGGTTGTGTATACTCCTCTTCTTTGCTTAAAGAAACGAATCAAGATAGGAATAGTTCCTGCGCCGATGATACCAAAGGAGGCTACCATAAGTGCGGTCCCATACCCCAATGAAGAGCGCCTCTGTGTCTTGGCTAAACAATATGCCAGAGATCTCCCCAAAGAAGTCTACTTCCTTCTCTGTTTCATACCCCTTTTGAGACGTCATAGACGTGGATAAAGTCTGCCGGTTCGGCCATGGCCATGTATTTGCCATCGGATGTGTAGCAGATTGACCGGATTGCTCCAAGGTTACCCTTCAAGACAGCAACGGACTGAGACAGGTTACGGGTGTCCCATACACGGGATGTCTTGTCCTGGTTTCCAGTTGAGAAGGTGATGCCGTCAGGATGCCACGCAGAGGCAAAGGAATATTCAAAATGTTCTGATAGTGTTTCCAGCGTCTGTAGATGAAATTCCAAAGATTTGGCATTATCAACCATCAGAGTTATGCTACATTAAAGGGAAAACCATGAAAGAAGAAAGGGCTTTACGTTCACTGGCAAAGGAAAAGAAAAATGCTTAACAAGCTGGTATCTCTCCATGTCAAAGTCTCTAACTCCACAGTCATTATTAGAGGCAGTACATGAAGGGCGCCACTGTGAAAAGTAGACAAAAAAAAGTTAGAGCAGCGACTCTTTAACTATTTTGTGTAGACCCTTCAGGAAAAAGAAAGAGGCAAAAACCTGTGGTAGTTGTAGAAGAATTCAATAGCAATATCATCATATACAAGAGCAAAAGCTGACGCCCGGTCTATCAAGATGCTGAAACCAACGTGGACAGTAGAAATAGATGAAGTTTGGTCAGTAATAATGCATATGACTACTCAATAATCAATGTATCTAGACTCTTAACTTTGCAGATAAGTTCTCCTTGAAATCCACCAGCAACTAGGAAGCCGTCATTCACTGCATGTGTGCTCACTTGAGTCTGTGTAAACCCTTCCAGCAAACTATAGCTGGGCAATTGGAGTCCCAATCGGGTTTTGGTTTGGGTTTTTTCGGATTTTTGGATTTCGGGTTCATGAATTTCAGCCCCATTCGGATATTATAAAAGTTCGGGTCGGATTAGTCAGGTTCGGTTCGGGTTTAGTTACATCTTTAAGATCCAGTTGAACCCGAAATAGTTTTGGTTCCGGATATTAATAGTGTTATCCAAAAATATTAATTTGTACTTGATTAAATTCAATATATTTCAAATGTCTTTTTCAATAAATTTGTGTACGTGGTTTCTTCAAACCACATTGTTGTCCTTTAAAGTAACTTCAGGAGACTCGTCTATGAACCATACGAGACTCGTCCTTAAACTATATGTGACTACATCATACATACTATGATTCATGACAAACCAAAGTCTTGACAAATGAGAATCATACATAAAGCATGAAAAATGAAATAAAACAACTAGAAATTTTCTAAACATAAAATACTAGCTAAACTCTAAAAACATGGTTTAAATTTAAGAAGTAAACTTATACATAACTCAAATTCAAATGTAATTGTCAAAACATAAAAAAAACATTAATATTGACCTAAATACCAATTGTCAAAAGTATTTGAGTTAGTTATTCATGTAATAGATAATTATTTTAATTTAATAGATAATTGTTTTACGTACTTAATTATATCTTGCACTAAACAAACAATAAGTATACTATTTTAGTGGACCGTGTGGTTAGACAAGCATGTTTACTGATCAATAGGCTTTTGCTATTTTTGGTATCTAATTATTTTTTTCTTTATTGATCAATATTATCTCACTAATCTAATCAATGTATATAGATACGTATTTAGCAAAAAGGGAAGTAATCTAAATTCTTGTCTTTTTATTAAACTATGACATGGTCTTGTTAAGAGTTAAGACTAAAACAATCCTTGACACATCAGCATTATTTATCTAATCAATAATTACACTCATTTTCTTAAATATCATTAAGGCTTTGAATGTTTACATAATTGCAATTCAATTAATAATTATAAAATCTTTACAATACTTATATAACGATATGTCTTTGTCACTACTAGAAACGCACCGCAATGATTCCGAAACATTCGGATCCTAAACGTTTTTTCTTAGTTGTTAAGATTAGTGATTAATTTTAAAGATAACAAAAATCAGTATTTAAAAGATAATACGGTCCTCACAAACTCTTTACCATTCACCAAGACAGCAAAAAAAGATGTCGACAGTTTCACCCTCCTCGCAACTAGTTCAGGTAGTTCCAGACAACCACAACAACACTGGCGACTCCTCTGCTAAGGTCAAGTACGAAGATGTTGTCCGTAAGTCTGTCTACTTGTCCTTTTATTTGACAATCAGGTTCACTAATTTGTTCAATACCTTCTCTATATACAAGTCATGTCTACTGGTTCATTCATTCAACACTCAGGTTCATTAGTTTCCTCACAGGTTTAAAACATTTCTGAGTTAACTTGTTACAAAAACATGGCTCAATATCTAAGCTCTCTCTGATTCCATTGCTTATTTGTTTGACTACCGCATAGATTCATCACTCTGTGTCTGACACCTTATGGAACTTGCAGGCACTGATGAACCGCAAATTGGGTCTGTGGTAGACGGAGTGATTGATGGGGAGTTCGAAGGTGGATACCTGGTGACGATGAAATTCGGTTCTCAAGTGCTGAAAGGAGTGCTTTACCTTTGTGCTAAAAGGCCCAGATGTCAGCCCCAAGAAACCATGGGAACACCACCTTCAGGCATGCCACCAGCATCGCAACGCCCAGCTAAGAAGAAAGCAAGAGTGACTACTGTAGTTGATCCTCAGAAGCCCAAATGCTACAAGAGTGGCTACAACTTCTTCTTCCCTGAGCTGTACGCTAGGCTCAAACCTGAGTACCATGGCAAAGAAATGATCATCACCAAGATGATTAGTCCCATGTGGGGCAATCTCTACGAGTCTGAGAAACAGGTAACTTACTTAGTACTCATCATCAAATCCACATTGTTATTAAGCTTACAGTTTGATTTTATCATCTTCTTTACAGGTTTATCAAGACAAAGGAGTTAAGGATGTGGAGAGGTACATAACTGAGATGCTGGAGTACAAGTCTGCACATGAAGGAGGAGCTTCTGCTTCTGCAGCAGCAGCCATCGTGGCTCAGTAGTCTTCTTTTTCTCCTGTTATGTTGTTGTCTTCTTTCTTCATGACATTTCTCTCTCTTTCTTTCTCTGGACAAGTTCTATTTCTTTTATAATATGGATATTTTATGACTTTGATCAGTTTGCAGAACATGCCAAGTTTATGGTTTTAGGGTTAGTAAAAGAGGTTACTAACTGCGCATTAGTGTCTTTCTCCTTGTTTTGCTTATTGATCATATACCATAACCATAGTTTTTTTGTGTTTCCTTGTTTTCTACTTGGGAATATATATATATATATATATATATTCTCTGTTGTTGCAGAAACTTGAATTAACTATTACTCCTTTTGTTTCAAAATAATTCATGTTTTTTTAAAACCATTATTTCATAGAATTTTGTTTAATGTTTTAATATATTTTTGTTAGTTAATATAATAAATTGTAAATTTCAAAAGTTAATCATTTTGCCAAATATGATTCAAAACTTGATTTTGAATACAAAAGTGTACCCAAAATTCAATCAAATGCAAAAGTAACCTAAAAGCCTAGTGAAATTATAACAGCCCCCTTATGAACAAACAAAAAACATGTATTCAGTTTTACCATTATAACCCTCTGTTAGAGAAGACTTATTTGGAAGTCTTCTCACGGAAGATTTCTTTTGAAGTTTTCTCACAGAAGACTTCTTTTGAAGTCTTCTCGTTCAGTAGATCTTGAAAATAATTTAAAATTTTTATAAAAATATTTTGATGGGTAAAAAATTGAAATCATATAGAAGTAAACAATTCTCGGTGATGTATATTTATTTTTTCTAAAGTTAAATTATTTTCAATATTGATGAATGAATGTAGATTGGTTCATGAGTCATTGGTTTAGGGTTTGATAACATATGTTATAGTATTGTTGGTATCTTTAGGGTTAGTTTCTGAAATCTTACCTTCATTTTATTTTGCTTTCAAATTGACTTATATATATTTAGTAACTATCTAATAACTTGATTTAAACACTTTCTAAGTTTCTTTTAAGTTTAAAAAGTGGTTTTTGCATAGTTATTTGACTCTAGGGTCTGGAAGACTCACAGAAGACTTAAAAAGAAGTCTTTCCAAGAAGTCTTCTGACATATCCGCCTAAATTTTAGAAGAATTTAGGTTTTCTGCCTAAATCGAAGTCTTCCAGAAGTCTTCTAGAGAAAGTCTTCTCATGAATTAGATCTTAAAATAAATTAATAAATTTTATTAAAAATATTTTGTAAGGTAAAAATCGAAATAATGTGTTAATAAACATTTTTAAATGATGGAAATTTAGTTTTAATAAAATTGAATTATTTTCAACATAGATGATTGAATGTATATTAAGTCATGATAGTCTTTATTTTATGGTATGGTAACATATGTTGTAGTATTGTTGGTATTTTTGTAGGGTTAGATTCTAAGATCTTATATTTTAATTTTTTTTAAAAAAATTGACCTATATGAGTTTAGTGACTATCTAATAACTTTATTGAAACACTTTCTAAGTGTCTTTTAAGTTTAAGGAAGTGGCTTTTTTCTTAGTTATTTGATTATAAGTCTAGAAGACTCACAGAAGACTTCTTTTAGGGTATGGTAACATATGTTGTAGTATTGTTGGTATTTTTATAGGGTTAGATTCTAAGATCTTATATTTTAATTTTTTTAAAAAAATTGACCTATATGTGTTTAGTGACTATCTAATAACTTTATTTATGTCTTTTAAGTTTAAGGAAGTGTTTTTTTTCTTAGTTATTTGATTATAAGTCTGGAAGACCCACAGAAGACTTCCAAAGAAGTCTTCTGATATTTCCAAAAGTCTTTCACGGGAAGTCTTCTAGAAGTCTTCCACCGAAAGTATTCTTATGTATTAGATCTTAAAAAGTAATTTATAAAATTTATAAAATATATTTTTATAGGAAAAAAAATCTAAATCATATAAATATAAAAATTCCTAAATGATGTAAATTTTATTTTATTAAAATTGAATTATTTTCAACATAGATAAATGAATATAAATTTGAGTCATGGTAGTCATTGGTTTAGGGTTTGGTAACATATGTTATAGTATTGTTGGTATTTTTAGGGTTAGATTTTGAAATCTTAACTTTAAAAAAAAAAAATTTGAAATATATGTGTTTAGTTTTGTGTATATTAAACATTTTAAAAGTTGATTTTATATTTAATGGATTTTTTTTGGCTATTTAGTTAGTTGTTTGATTGTATATCTAATTTATTTTTATGTTAGTAACTAACATGTAATATACGATGAAATTATAATAATTTATTTTAATGAAGTATATTAATTTATAATCATTTATATTTTACAGAATAATATACATTTATATATAAAGTTTACTCATGTCCCATTCATATTTTCAATGTGGGATCTTCTCTCCAATATCCTCCCTCGAGATAATGGTGCGTATAACCATTAATCTCGCAAAATCCATCATACCCCTCCGAAACAATGCTTTATTTTCTCTCAATCTCGGAGAACTGAGTCTTCTATGGGCCATCAGCTAATGGGTTGATCGGGCCACTGTCCGGGCCGGATTAATGGGTCAGGGTATTGGACCAGCTCTGATACCATGATAAGTTTCTTGGGCTTCCAACTTAAAACCAATTGGCAATTAGTGGATTGGCCCAAGTCCCTTATATATTACTCATGTCCCAGTCATATTTCTAATGTGGGATCTTCTCTCCAATAATATGACTACTCAATAATCAATATATCTAGACTCTTAACTTTGCAGCTCCTTGAAATCCACCAGAAACTAGGAAGCCGTCATACACTGCAAGTGTGCTCACTTGAGTCTGTGTAAACCCTTCCAGAAAACTACAGCTGGGAAATTGGTGTCCCAATCGGGTTTCGTTTTGTTTTTTTTGGATTTTTGGTTTTTGGGTTCATGAATTTCAGCCCCATTCGGATATTATAAAAGTTTGGGTAGGAATAGTCAGGTTAGGTTCGGGTTTAGTTACATCTTTAAGATCCAGTTGAATCCGAAATAGTTTCGGTTCCGGATATTAATAAGTGTTATCAAAAATATTAATTTCTACTTGATTAAATTCAATATATTTCAAATGTCTTTTTCAATAAATTTGTGTATGTGGTTTCCTCAAACCATTTTGTTGTCCTTTAAAGTAAATTTAGGAGACTCGTCTATGAACCATACGAGACTCGTCCTTAAACTATATGTGACAACATCATACATACTATGATTCATAACAAACCAAAGCCTTGACGAATGAGAATCATACATAAAGCGTAAAAATGAAATAAAACAACTAGCAATTTTCTAAACGTAAAATACTAGCTAAATTCTAAAAACATGGTTTAAATTTCAGAAGTAAACTTATACATAACTCAAATTCAAATGTAATTGTCAAAACATAAAAACATTAATATTGACCTAAATACCAATTGTCAAAAGTATTTGAGTTAATTATTCATGTAATAGATAATTATTTTAAAGTAATAGATAATTGTTTTACGTACTTAATTATATCTTAGTATATTTTAGATACATATTAAGGATTGAGATTTGGTTTGGTATTTCTTTTTGAGATTTTAAACTTTTGGGTTTTTTCGGATATCCATTTAAACTCGGGTCCGGTTCGGATAAAACCCATAACCAGAAATACCGAAAAACAAGATCCATTTAGTATTTATATCGGGTTCGGTTCGGAACGGATTCATTTTTATCGGGTCGGATTCGATTCTGATTTTCGGATTCAGTTTATTTTCCCACGCCTACAGAAAACTTCCAATATGTCTCTAAATGCACTAAACAAACAATAAGTATTCGGGTTTGGTTCGGGTAAAATCCATAACCCGAAATACCAAAAAACAAAATCCATTCGGTATTTATATTGGATTTGGATCGAATCGGATTTATTTTTATCGAACCGGGTTCGGTTCAGATACCCATTTATATTCGGGTTTGGTTTGGATAAAATCCATAACCCGAAATAACGAAAAACAAAATACATTCGATATTTATACCGGATTTGGATCAAATCAGAATTATTTTTATCGAGTAGGATTCGGTTCGGATTTTTGGATTCGATTTATTTTTCCAGCCCAAACTTACAGAATGTTTCTAAATGCATCAAACAAACAAATAATTATAATATTATAGTAGGCCGTGTGGTTAGACAAGCCCGTAAAATGATCAATAGATTTTTGCTATTATTGGCATCTAATTGTTTTTTTCTTTATTGGTCAACAATATCTCACTAATATAGTCAATGTATATAGATATGTATTTAGCAAAAAAGGGAAGTAATCTAAATTTTTGTCTTTTTATAAAACTATGACGTGGTCTTGTTAAGACTAAAGCAATCCTCGACACATCAGCATTGTTTAATTAATTAATTAATTACATTCATTTTCTTAAATATAATCAAGGCTTTGAATGTTTACAAACTGCAACTCAATTAATAATTATAAAATCTTTACAATACTTATATATCAATAAGTTTTGTCACTATTACAAACGGACCGCAATTATTCCGAGCATTCGGATCCTAAACTTTTTTTCTTAGTTGTTAAGATTAGTGATTAATTTTAATGATAACAAAATCAGTATTTAAAAGATAATACGGTCCTCACAGACTCTTTACCATTCACCAAGACAGCAAAAAAAGATGTCGACAGTTTCACCCTCCTCGCAACTAGTTCAGGTAGTTCCAGACAGCCACAACAACACTGGCGACTCCTCTGCTAAGGTCAAGTACGAAGATGTTGTCCGTAAGTCTGTCTACTTGTCCTTTTATTTGACATTCAGGTTCACTAGTTTCCTCACTAGTTTGTTACAATAGCTTCTCTATATACAAGTCATGGCTACTGGTTCATTCATTCAACACTCAGGTTCATTAGTTTCCTCACAGGTTTAAAACATTTCTGAGTTAACATGTTACAAAAACATGGCTCAATATCTAAGCTCTGTCTCCTTCCATTGCTTATTTGTTTGACTACCGCATAGATTCATCACTTTGTGTCTGACACCTTATGGAACTTGCAGGCACTGATGAACCGCAAATTGGGTCTGTGGTAGACGGAGTGATTGATGGGGAGTTCGAAGGTGGATACCTGGTGACGATGAAATTCGGTTCTCAAGTGCTGAAAGGAGTGCTTTACCTTAGTGCTAAAAGGCCCAGATGTCAGCCCCAAGAAACCATGGGAACACCACCTTCAGGCATGCCACCAGCATCGCAACGCCCAGCTAAGAAGAAAGCAAGAGTGACTACTGTAGTTGATCCTCAGAAGCTCAAATGCTACAAGAGTGGCTACAACTTCTTCTTCCCTGAGCTGTACGCTAGGCTCAAACCTGAGTACCATGGCGTAGAAATAATCATCACCATGATGATTGGTCCCATGTGGGGCAATCTCTACGAGTCTGAGAAACAGGTAACTTACTTAGTACTCATCATCAAATCTACATTGTTATTAAGCTTACAGTTTGATTTTATCATCTTCTTGCAGGTTTATCAAGACAAAGGAGTTAAGGATGTGGAGAGGTACAGAACTGAGATGCTGGAGTACAAGTCTGCACATGAAGCAGGAGCTTCTGCTTCTGCAGCAGCAGCCACCGTGACTCAGTAGTCTTCTTTTTCTCCTGTTATGTTGTTGTCTTCTTTCTTCATGACATTTCTCTTTCTTTCTTTCTCTGGACAAGTTCTAACTGCGCATTAATGTCTTTCTCCTTGTTTTGCTTATTGATCATATACCTTTTTTTTTTTGGTCAACAATGATCATATACCATAACCGTAGTTTTTTTTTCAACTTGGGAATATAGATATTCTCTTTTGTTGCATAAACTTGAATTAACTATCACTCCTTCTGTTTCAAAATAATTCATATTTTGTTTTTAAAAAAAATATTATTTCAAAGAATTTTTTAAATATTTTACTATATTTTTGTTAGGTAATATAATAAATTGTAAATTTCAAAAAAAGTTAATCGTTTTGCTGAATTTTGATTAGGTAAAATTTATGAAAATATAGTTAAATAATGTTTTTAAAAAATGTGAAAAATTCAAAACATTATTCATTCTGAAACGGAGGAACAGAGGAGAGAATATCATTTATGTAACATAGATGTTGGCGGGATGTTTCTTGAATCCCATTTTGTTGTTGTTAGTTTTTAGGAGTTTCAACTTGGTCTCCCAACGAATAAAAACCTTTGTTTAATATTCTCTCTGTTACATAATAAGAGTTACTTGAAAACTTTGCATTCATATTAAAATAAATAAATAAAAATTCAGTTCAAGTTGTATTGAAATACTCTATATCTGTTCTACTGTTTTAAAAATTGGCTCTCTAATTAATATTTGTAGTTTATTGTAAACTATTATATTTACAAAGGTAATATTTTTCATAGCATATTTTAGATTTGATTAAAATAAATACAAAGAAACATTTGAATCAACTATTTCTGTTTTACTGTTTTTAAAAATGGACTTTCTAATTTATTAATATTTTAGTTTATTGTAAACGATTATATTTACAAAATACTATCTTTTTCATAGCATATTTTAAATTTTGATTAAATACATACAAAGAAAATTTTGAATCAACTATTTATGTTCTACTGTTTTAAAAATTGGCTCTCCAATTAATATTTGTAGTTTATTGTAAACTATTATATTTACAAACATAATATTTTTTTCATAGCATATTTTAAGTTTGATTAAAATAATTACAAAGAAACATTTGAATCAACTATTTCTGTTTTACTGTTTTTAAAAATGGGCTTTCTAATTTTTTGTCAATAAAAGTCAAATATTTAAATGAGTTTAGTTTTAGACATACTTACTATTATTCAACGAAAACTATAGTTTTATACATACTTACTATTTTTAATTTTTGTACATAATTTATATTTAATTTATATATCTAATTTATTTTTATGTTAGTAACTAACATGTAATATACAATTAAATTATAATAATTTATTTTAATGAAGTATATTAAGTTATAATCATTTATATTTTACAGAATAATATACATTCATATATAAAGTTTAATTTTTATAACAAATTATATCAATACAATTATATGAGAATGAAAAATATAATTATCCGTTATTTAAGTTATTTAAGCGTATTGCATTTGTTTTAATTTATGTTTCTATGATTCAACACTAAATCGAAGTAATAAAATATATTATATTAGTTAATGTTTTTTAGATATTCTTATAATACTTGAAGAGTGTATATGTTTACTCAACCTATCTCATACTCAACCTATCTCATTCTTAATAACATTTTATAAATAACCCGTAAAATTACACATAAAAATAAGAATTATAACCCGATATTTATATAAGTAGGTTTAGTGCTGGTTTCTAGAATTTAAGCCAGATATTTTTTATAGCATTCAATCATATAAAATTTTGAAAATTAGAATATTTTGCGGATGCCAATATTATCAAAGTTTAAAATATTAAAATTGAGATCATTAGATACGATAATATACCATTTTTATTTAGCTCTCTATAATAAATTACATTTAAAGTTTTAGATTCTAAACGCTAATATCTAAATTTTGAAATATTTAAGTCATTTTCATTTTGAAATGTAAATTTAGACCTACTAAAATTTATAAATGTGTTCTATAAATTATAAATTATTTAGTAAATATTAGGAATACAAAAATATATTCTCAAAACCGTTAAGTTTTGTTATGCTTCCTTAATTTCAGCTTATCAAATATTAATTATAGTAAATAACTATGTATATAAACAAAACCAAAATTTGAATGTTAAAATTTTAAATAGGTCTGTTATTGGCCAATTTGGAATTTTGAACATATTCTGTATTTATATTAAAATCTTCTATACAGTTTTGAAAATCATAAACATACTAAATATAATAGTCATCTGACTGATATATCAAGTATATTCAATATTGTATAAGGAAGATGTGTATAAACTAAAAATAAGTATAGCTCAAAATCATGTATTATAATTTTAAAATAATGCAAAAATATTCTTCTATGTTTAATGAACCTAAATATAATAAATTAAAGTTTTCTTGTCCGTGAGTATATGTTCATGATTTTAATATTAATATTCATATTAATATTAATATTAATATTATTATTTTGACAAAAGTGTTTTTTTGGAAACACAAAAGACAAACGTGTTTATCGTTCATGTATGACAAAATATTAAGTTGATTAATACTAAAGAATCATAAGAGAATATTTTGCATTTAAATAGGAGATATAGTTAGAATATTTTATTTAAATAAATTGTTTATAGAAAATGGCTAGTGGCAGAGTATTGTAATTATCATTGAAAATTAAGGGCGGAATCCTATTAAATAGTATAGATCATTAAAAATCACTAAATGTGATACACAGAGAGTAATAATAAATGAGTTTGGTGCAAACCTGTCACATTTGGGGAAAAATGAGTTCCAGACAACACAAAATTTTGTAAGACACTTCATTGATGTTTTCAAAAGTGAAGCAACTAACCAACACTACTTACTGTACACATCTTGAACCTTTCAGAAGACCAGACATAAGGAAACAACACACAAGACGCCGGCAAAGGAAACAAAAGACACTAAATACAGTAGCATTTGAACAACAGATCATTTCAGATCCATTATCTATGCTTTTTGCTTCTGTTGCTGTATGATCTCTCTTTTATTCCCTGGAGCTGGTTGTGTATACTCCTCTTCTTTGCTTCCCATACACGGCAGGTCTTGTCTTGGTTGCCAGTTGAGAAAGTGATGCCGTCAGGATGCCACGCGGAGGCAAAGGAATAGTCAAAATGTCCTGATAGTGTTTCCAGCGTCTGTAGACAAAGTTCCAAAGATTTGGCGTTATCAACCATCAGAATTATGCTAAATTTAAAAGGAAAACCATGAAAGAAGCAAAGGAATTTACATTCACTGGCCAAGAAAAGGAAAAATGCTTAAAAAGCTGGTATCTCTCCATGTCAAAGTCTCTAACTCTACAGTCTTTATTCGAGGCAGTAAATGAAGGGCGCCACTGTGAAAAGTAGACAAAAACAAAGTTAGAGCAGCGACTTTTAACTATTTTGTGTAGACCCCTTCAGGAAAAAGAAAGAGGCAAAAACCTGGGGTTGTTGTAGAAGATTTCAATAGCATTATCATCATATACGAGAGCAAAGGCTGGCGCCTGGTCTATCAAGATGCTGAAACCAACGTGTACAGTAGAAATAGATGAAGTTTGGTCAATAATAATGCATATGACTACTCAATAATCAATATATCTAGACTCTTAACTTTGCAGATAAGTTCTCCGTGAAATCCACCAGCAACTAGGAAGCCGTCATTCACTGCAAGTGTGCTCACTCGAGTCTGTGTAAACCCTTCCAGCAAACTACAACTGGGCAATTGGAGTCCCAATCGGGTTTTGGTTTGGGTTTTTTCGGATTTTTGGTTTTCGGGTTCATGAATTTCAGCCCCATTCGGATATTATAAAAGTTTGGGTCGGAATAGTCAGGTTCGGTTCGGGTTTAGTTGCATCTTTAAGATCCAGTTGAACCCGAAATAGTTTCGGTTCCGGATATTAATAGTGTTATCAAAAATATTAATTTGTACTTGATTAAATTCAATATATTTCAAATGTCTTTTTCAATAAATTTGTGTATGTGGTTTCCTAAAACCATTTTGTTGTCCTTTAAAGTCACTTTAGGAGACTCGTCTATGAACCATACGAGACTCGTCCTTAAACTATATGTGACAACATCATACATACTATGATTCATGACAAACCAAAGTTTTGACGAATGAGAATCATACATAAAGCGTAAAAAATAAAATAAAACAACTAGCAATTTTCTAAACGTAAAATACTAGCTAAACTCTAAAAACATGATTTAAATTTCAGAAGTAAACTTATACATAACTCAAATTCAAATGTAATTGTAAACATAAAAACATTAATATTGACCTAAATACCAATTGTCAAAAGTATTTGAGTTAATTATTTATGTAATAGATAATTCTTTTAATGTAATCGATAATTGTTTTACGTACTTAATTATATCTTAGTATATTTTAGATACATATTAAGGATTGAGATTTGGTTTGGTATAAATTCTTTTTGAGTAAACTTTTGGGTTTTTTCGGATATCCATTTAAATTCGGGTTCTGTTCGGGTAAAACCGATAACCCAAAATACCGAAAAACAAGATCCATTAAGTATTTATATAGGGTTCGGATCGGAACGGATTCATTTTTATCGGGTCGGATTCGATTCTGATTTTTGGATTCAGTTTATTTGCTCACGCCTACAGCAAACTTCCAGGATGTCTCTAAATGCACTAAACAAACAATAAGTATTCGGGTTTGGTTCGGGTAAAATCCATAACCTGAAATACCAAAAAACAAAATCCATTCGGTATTTATACCGGATTTGGATCAAATCGGATTTATTTTTATCGAGTCGGGTTTGGGTCTGATACCTATTTATATTCGGGTTTGGTTTGGGTAAAATCTATAACCTGAAATACTAAAAAAAATCCATTCGATATTTATACCGCATTTGGATCGAATCGAATTTATTTTTATCGAGTCGGGTTCGGTTCGGATTTTTGGATTCGGTTTATTTTTCCAGCCCAAACTTACGTAATGTTTATAAATGCATCAAACAAACAAATAATTATACTATTTTAGTGGGTCGTGTGGTTAGACAAACCCGTAAAATGATCAATAGACTTTTACTATTATTGGCATCTAATTATTTTTTTATTTATTGGTCAACAGTATCTCACTAATCTGATCAATGTATATAGATATGTATTTAGCAAAAAAGGGAAGTTATCTAAATTTTTGTCTTTTTATAAAACTATGACATGGTCTTGTTAAGACTAAAACAATCCTTGACACATCAGCATTGTTTAACTAATCAATAATTACACTCATTTTCTTAAATATCATTAAGGCTTTGAATGTTTACATAACTGCAATTCAATTAATAATTATAAAATCTTTACAATACTTATATATCTATATGTTTTTTTCACAATTAGAAACGCACCACAATTATGTTCGGATCCTAAACGTTTTTTCTTAGTTGTTAAGATTAGTGATTAATTTTAAAGATAAAAAAAAATCAGTATTTAAAAGATAATACGCTCCTCACAAACTCTTTACCATTCACCAAGACAGCCAAAAAAAGATGTCGACAGTTTCACCCTCCTCGCAACTAGTTCAGGTAGTTCCAGACAGCCACAACAACACTGGCGACTCCTCTGCTAAGGTCAAGTACGAAGATGTTGTCCGTAAGTCTGTCTACTTGTCCTTTTATTTGACATTCAGGTTCACTAGTTTCCTTACTAGTTTGTTACAATAGCTTCTCTATATACAAGTCATGTCTACTGGTTCATTCAATCAACACTCAGGTTCATTAGTTTCCTCACAGGTTTAAAACATTTCTGAGTTAACTTGTTACAAAAACATGGCTCAATATCTAAGCTCTCTCTGATTCCATTGCTTATCTGTTTGACTACCGCATAGATTCATCACGTTGTGTCTGACACCTTATGGAACTTGCAGGCACTGATGAACCGCAAATTGGGTCTGTGGTAGACGGAGTGATTGATGGGGAGTTCGAAGGTGGATACCTGGTGACGATGAAATTCGGTTCTCAAGTGCTGAAAGGAGTGCTTTACCTTAGTGCTAAAAGGCCCAGATGTCAGCCCCAAGAAACCATGGGAACACCACCTTCAGTCATGCCACCAGCATCGCAACGCCCAGCTAAGAAGAAAGCAAGAGTGACTACTGTAGTTGATCCTCAGATGCCCAAATGCTACAAGAGTGGCTACAACTTCTTCTTCCCCGAGCTGTACGCTAGGCTCAAACCTGAGTACCATGGCAAAGAAATGATCATCACCAAGATGATTGGTCCCATGTGGGGCAATCTCTACGAGTCTGAGAAACAGGTAACTTACTTAGTACTCATCATCAAATCAAATCCAGTATTCGCTTACAACTTGATATCGTCTCCTTATAGGTTTATCAAGACAAAGGAGTTAAGGATGTGGAGAGGTACAGAACTGAGATGCTGGAGTACAAGTCTGCACATGAAGCAGGAGCTTCTGCTTCTGCAGCAGCAGCCACCGTGACTCAGTAGTCTTCTTTTTCTCCTGTTATGTTGTTGTCTTCTTTCTTCATGACATTTCTCTTTCTTTCTTTCTCTGGACAAGTTCTATTTCTTTTATAATATGGATATTTTATGACTTTGATCAGTTTGCAGAACATGCCATGTTTATGGTTTAAGGGTTAGTAAAAGAGGTTACTAACTGCTCATTAATGTCTTTCTCCTTGTTTTGCTTATTGATCATATACCATAACCATAGTTTTTTTTGTGTTTCCTTGTTTTCAACTATATATATATATATATTCTCTATTGTTGCAGACACTTGAATTAACTATTACTCCTTTTGTTTCAAAATAATTCATGTTTTTTTTAAAACCATTATTTCAAAGAATTTTGTTTAATATTTTAATATATTTTTGTTAGGTAATATAATAAATTGTAAATTTCAAAAAGTTAATCATTTTGCTGAATTTTGATTGAGTAAAATTTATGAAAATATAGTTAAATAATGTATTTATAATAAAACTTAAGATGTTTTTAAAATATGTGAACATTTCAAAACATTATTCATTTTGAAACGGAGGAGAGAGTATCATCTAATGTGAAATAGATGTTGATAGATGTAAACCTTTGTTTGATGTATCTTTTTAAGTGGGTTTTAAAGATTTTTTCACAAAGATTAAGAAAATACAAATTTTTATGTAATTTATTTTGGTTATATAAAAGTATTATTGAATAAAACTAGTTTAACCAATTAAAAAAAGATACAATATTTTGTAACTGGATACAAATTTTAAGTGACAATAATTTTGTCTATAAGAGTAAGAACATCACTTATTTTGAAATAAAATAGAAACTAGATTTTAACCCGCTGTTTAAAAAGCGCGGGATTTGTTTCCTTTAAAATTCAACTTTTTTAAAAAAAAAAAAAAATTTGTAAATTATAACCTTATGTTTTTAGTATTTGATAACTAATATTTTTTAATTGTATTGATGTCTTATGTTTGACAAATTTTCATCGGTGGGGAGATATAATTTACAAAGCTTTATTTTTTATAGTCACACAAAGTAATTCTGAAGAGTTAGTTTTTTAAAAACAAATTCCTTGTAATAATATTTTTAGTTTATTGTAAACGATTATATTTACAAAGAATACTATCTTTTTCGTAGCAAATTTTAAAATTTGATTAAAATAAATACAAAGAAAAATTTGAATCAACTATTTCTGTTCTACTGTTTTAAAAATTGGCTCTCTAATTAATATTTGTAGTTTATTGTAAACTATAATATTTACAAACATAATATTTTTCGTAGCATGTTTTAAGTTTGATTAAAATAAATACAAAGAAACATTTGATAAACCATTTCTGTTATACTGTTTTAAAAAATGGGCTTTCTAATTTTTTTGTCAAAAAAGTCAAATATTTAAATGGGTGTAGTTTTAGACATACTTAGTATTATTCAACGAAAATTATAGTTTTATACATACTTACTATTTTTAATTTTTGTATCTAATTTATTTTTATGTTAGTAACTAACATGTAATATATGATGAAATTATAATAATTTATTTTAATGAATATATTAATTTGTAATCATTTATATTTTACAGAATAATATACATTCATATATAAAGTTTAATTTTTTTTTGTTATTTTGTAACAAATTATATCAATACAATTATATGAGAATCAAAATATAATTATCCGTTATTTAAGTTATTTAAGCGTATTGCATTTGTTTTAATTTATGTTTCTATGATTAAACACTAAAACGAAGTAATCAAATATATCATATTAGTTAATGTTTTTTAGATATTCTTTTAATAGTTGAAGAGTGTATATGTTTACTCAACCTATCTCATACTTAATAACCTTTTTTATTTTATGAAATAACCCGAAAAATTACACATAAAAATATGAACTATAACCGATATTTATATAAGTAGGTTTAGTGCTGGTTTCTAGAATTTAAGCCGAATATTTTTTTATAGCTTTCAATAATATAAAATTTGAAAAATTAGAATATTTTGCGGATGCCAATATTATCAAAGTTTAAAATATTAAAATTGAGATCATTAGATACGATAATATACCATTTTAGCTAGGTCAAAATTTCTATAATAAATTACATTTAAAGTTTTAGTTTCTAAACGTTAATATCTAAATTTTGAAATATTTAAGTCATTTTCATTTTGAATTGTAAATTTAGACCTACTAAAATTTATAAATGTGTTCTATATATTGTAAATTATTTAGTAAATATTAGGAATACAAAAATTGATTCTCAAAACCGTTAATTTTTGTTATGCTTCCTTAATTTCAGCTTATCAAATATTAATTATAGTAAATAACTATGTATATAAACAAAACAAAAATTTGAATGTTAAAATTTGAAATAGGTCTGTTATTGGTCAATTGGGAATTTTGAACATATTCCGTATTTATATTAAAATCTTCTATACAGTTTCGAAAATCATAAACATACAAAATATAATATTCATCTGACTGATATATCAAGTATATTCAATATTGTATAAGGAAGATGTGTATAAACTAAAAATAAGTATAGCTCAAAATCATGTATTATAATTTTAGAATAATGCAAAAATATTCTTCTATGTTTAATGAACCTAAATATAATAAACTAAAGTTTTCTTGTCTGTGAGTATATGTTCGTGATATTAATATTAACATTTTGAAAAAAAAAGTTTTTTTTAAAACACAAAAGACAAACGTGTTTATAGTTCGTGAGTATACGACAAAATATTAAGTTGATTAATACTAAAGAATCATGGGAGAATATTTTGCATTTAAGTAGGGGATATAGTTAGAATATTTTCCTTAAATAAATTGTTTATAGAAAATAGCTAGTGGCATAGTATTGTAATTATCATTGAAAATTAAAGGCGGAATCCTATTAAGAATTCTACTTTAATAGTATAGATCATTATAAATCACTTAAAGCTAAACCCAGGGAATAATAATAATGCAATAAATGAGTTTGGTGCTAAGATGTCACATTTTGGCAAGAATGCGTTCAAGACAACACAAACTTTTGTGAGACACTTCATTGATGTTTTCAAAAGTGAAACAACTAACCAACACTACTTATTGTACACATCTTGAACCATTCAGAAGACCAGACATAAGGAAACAAGACACAAGACGCCGGCAAAGGAAACAAAAGACACTAACTACAGTAGCATTTGCACAACACATCATTTACAGATCCATTATCTATGCTTTTTGCTTCTGTTGCTGTTGCTGTATGATCTCTCTTTTATTCCTGGAGCTGGTTGTGTATACTCCTCTTCTTTGCTTAAAGAAACGAATCAAGATACCAAAGATGGCTACCATAAGTGCGGTCCCATACCCCAATGAAGAGCGCCTCTGTGTCTGGGCTAAACAATATGCTAGAGATCTCCCCAAAGAAGTCTACTTCCTTCTCTGTTTCATACCCCTTTGAGACGTCATAGATGTGGACAAAGTCTGCCGGTTCGGCCATGGCCATGTATTTGCCATCGGATGTGTAGCAGATTGACCGGATTGCTCCAAGGTTACCCTTCAAGACAGCAACGGACTGAGACAGGTTACGGGTGTCCCATACACGGGAGGTCTTGTCCTGGTTTCCAGTTGAGAAGGTGATGCCGTCAGGATGCCACGCAGAGGCAAAGGAATATTCAAAATGTCCTGATAGTGTTTCCAGCGTCTGTAGATGAAATTCCAAAGATTTGGCATTATCAACCATCAGAGTTATGCTACATTAAAGGGAAAACCATGAAAGAAGAAAAGACTTTACGTTCACTGGCAAAGGAAAAGAAAAATGCTTAACAAGCTGGTATCTCTCCATGTCAAAGTCTCTAACTCGACAGTCATTATTAGAGGCAGTAAAATGAAGGGCGCCACTGTGAAAAGTAGACAAAAAAAAGTTAGAGCAGCGACTCTTTAACTATTTTGTGTAGACCCTTCAGGAAAAAGAAAGAGGTAAAAACCTGGGGTTGTTGTAGAAGAATTCAATAGCAATATCATCATATACAAGAGCAAAAGCTGACGCCCGGTCTATCAAGATGCTGAAACCAACGTGGACAGTAGAAATAGATGAAGTTTGGTCAGTAATAATGCATATGACTACTCAATAATCAATATATCTAGACTTTTAACTTTGCAGATAAGTTCTCCTTGAAATCCACCAGCAACTAGGAAGCCGTCATTCACTGCAAGTGTGCTCACTTGAGTCTGTCTAAACCCTTCCAGCAAACTACAGCTGGGCAATTGGAGTCCCAATCGGATTTCGGTTTGGGTTTATTCGGATTTTTGATTTTCGGGTTCATAAATTTCAGCCTCATTCGGATATTATAAAAGTTCGGGTCGGATTAGTCAGGTTCGGTTCGGGCTTTGTTCCATCTTTAAGATCCAGTTGAACCCGAAATAGTTTCGGTTCCGGATATTAATAGTGTTATCCAAAAATATTAATTTGTACTTGATTAAATTCAATATATTTCAAATGTCTTTTTCAATTAATTTGTGTACGTGGTTTCTTCAAACCATATTGCTGTCCTTTAAAGTAACTTCAGGAGACTCGTCTATGAACCATACGAGACTCATCCTTAAACTATATGTGACTACATCATACATACTATGATTCATGACAAACCAAAGTCTTGACGAATGAGAATCATACATAAAGCATGAAAAATGAAATAAAACAACTAGAAATTTTATAAACATAAAATACTAGCTAAACTCTAAAAACATGGTTTAAATTTAAGAAGTAAACTTATACATAACTCAAATTCAAATGTAATTGTCAAAACATAAAAAACATTAATATTGACCTAAATACCAATTGTCAAAAGTATTTGAGTTAGTTATTCATGTAATAGATAATTATTTTAATGTAATAGATAATTGTTTTACGTACTTAATTATATCTTAGTATATTTTAGTTATATATTAAGGATTGTGATTTTGTTTGGTATAAATTCTTTTTGAGATTTTAAACTTTTGGGTTTTTGTCGGATACTCATTTAAACTCGGGTTCGGTTCGGTTCGGATAATACCCATAACCCGAAATACCGAAAAACAAGATCCATTTAGTATTTATATCGGGTTCGGATCGGAACGGATTCATTTTTTATCGGGTCAGATTCGATTCTAATTTTCGGATTCAGTTTATTTGCCCACCCCTACAGCAAACTTCCAGGATGTATCTAAATGCACTAAACAAACAATAAGTATACTATTTTAGTGGACCGTGTGGTTAGACAAGCATGTTTACTGATCAATAGGCTTTTGCTATTTTTGGCATCTAATTATTTTTTTCTTTATTGATCAACATTATATTACTAATCTAATCAATGTATATAGATACGTATTTAGCAAAAAAGGGAAGTAATCTAAATTCTTGTCTTTTTATTAAACTATGACATGGTCTTGTTAAGAGTTAAGACTAAAATAATCCTTGACACATCAGCATTACTTATCTAATCAATAATTACACTCATTTTCTTAAATATCATTAAGGCTTTGAATGTTTACAAACTGCAATTCAGTTAATAATTATAAAATCTTTACAATACTTATTTATCTATATGTTTTTGTCACTATTAGAAACGCACCACAATTATTCCAAACATTTGGATCCTAAACGTTGTTTCTTAGTTGTTAAGATTAGTGATTAATTTTAAAGATAACAAAAATCAGTATTTAAAAGATAATACGGTCCTCACAAACTCTTTACCATTCACCAAAACAGCAAAAAAAGATGTCGACAGTTTCACCCTCCTCGCAACTAGTTCAGGTAGTTCCAGACAGCCACAACAACACTGGCGACTCCTCTGCTAAGGTCAAGTACGAAGATGTTGTCCGTAAGTCTGTCAACTTGTCCTTTTATTTGACATTCAGGTTCACTAGTTTCCTCACTAGTTTGTTACAATAGCTTCTCTATATACAAGTCATGTCTACTGGTTCATTCATTCAACACTCAGGTTCATTAGTTTCCTCACAGGTTTAAAACATTTCTGTGTTAACTTGTTACAAAAACATGGCTCAATATCTAAACTCTGTCTCCTTCCATTGCTTATTTGTTTGACTACCGCATAGATTCATCACTTTGTGTCTGACACCTTATGGAACTTGCAGGCACTGGTGAACCGCAAATTGGGTCTGTGGTAGACGGAGTGATTGATGGGGAGTTCGAAGGTGGATACCTGGTGACGATGAAATTCGGTTCTCAAGTGCTGAAAGGAGTGCTTTACCTTTGTGCTAAAATGCCCAAATGTCAGCCCCAAGAAACCAGGGGAACACCACCTTCAGGCATGCCACCAGCATCGCAACGCCCAGCTAAGAAGGAAGCAAGAGTGACTACTGTAGTTGATCCTCAGAAGCCCAAATGCTACAAGAGTGGCTACAACTTCTTCTTCCCTCAGCTGTACGCTAGGCTCAAACCTGAGTACCATGGCAAAGAAATGATCATCACCAAGATGATTGGTCCCATGTGGGGCAATCTCTACGAGTCTGAGAAACAGGTAACTTACTTAGTACTCATCATCAAATCAAATCCAGTATTCGCTTACAACTTGATATCGTCTCCTTATAGGTTTATCAAGACAAAGGCGTTAAGGATGTGGAGAGGTACAGAGCTGAGATGCTGGGGTAAAGTCTGCACATGAAGCAGGAGCTTCTGCTTCTGCTTCTGCAGCAGCAGCCACCGTGGCTCAGTAGTCTTCTTTTTCTCCTGTTATGTTGTTGTCTTCTTTCTTCATGACATTTCTCTTTCTTTTTTTCTCTGGACAAGTTCTATTTCTTTTATAATATGGATATTTTATGACTTTGATCAGTTTGCAGAACATGCCATGTTTATGGTTTTAGGGTTAGTAAAAGAGGTTACTAATTGCGCATTAATGTCTTTCTCCTTGTGTTGCTTATTGATCATATACCATAAACATAGTTTTTTTGTGTTTCCTTGTTTTCAACTTGGGTATATATATATATATATTCTCTGTTGTTACAGAAACTTGAATTAACTATTACTCCTTCTATTTTAAAATAATTCATATTTTTTTAAATATTATTTCAAAGAATTTTTTTAATATTTTAATATATTTTTGTTAGGTAATATAATAAATTGTAAATTTCAAAAAGTTAATCATTTTTCTGAATTTTGATTGAGTGAAATTTATGAAAGTATAGTTGAATAATGTATTTATAATAAAATTTAAGATGTTTTTAAAATATGTGAAAATTTCAAAACATTATTCATTTTGAAATGGAGGAGAGAATATCATCTAATGTTGACAGGATGTTTCTTGAATCCCATTTTGTTGTTGTTATTTTTTAGTATGTTTCTTGAATCCCATTTTGTTGTTGTTAGTTTCTAGGAGTTTCAACTTGGTCTCCCAACTAACAAAAACCTTTGTTTGATGTATCTTTTTAAGTGGGTTTTAAAGATTTTTTCACAAAGATTAAGAATATACAAAATTTTATGTAATTTATTTTGGTTATATAAAAGTATTATTGAATAAAACTAGTTCAACCAATTAAAAAAGATACAATATTTTGTAACTGGATACAAATTTTCAGTGACATTAAATTTTGTCTAAAAGAGTGAGAACATCACTTATTTTGAAATAACATAGAAACTTGATTTTGACCCGCGGTTTAAAAAGCGCGGAATTTGTTTCCTTTAAAATTCAATTTTTTTAAAAAAAAAGACATTTGTTAATTATAACCTTATGTGTTTAGTATTTGATAAATAATATTTTTTAATTGTGTTGATGTCTTACGTTTGACAAATTTTCATTGGTGTAGAGATATAATTTATAAAGCTTTATTTTTTAGAGTCACACAAAGTAATTAAGAAGAGTTAGTTTTTTAAAAAAAAAACTCTTTGTATTAATATTTTTAGTTTATGGTAAATGATTATATTTACAAAAAAATACTATCTTTTTCATAGCATATTTTAAAATTTGATTAAAATAAATACAAAGAAAAATTTGAATCAACTATTTCTGTTCTACTGTTTTAAAAATTGGCTCTCTAATTAATATTTGTGGTTTATTGTAAACTATAATATTTACAAACCTAATATTTTCGTAGCATATGTTAAGTTTGATTAAAATAAATACAAAGAAACATTTGATCAACTATTTCTCTTATACTGTTTTTAAAAATGGACTTTCTAATTTTTTGTCAATAAAAGTCAAATATTTAATTTAGTGTAGTTTTAGACATACTTACTATTATTCAACGAAAATTATAGTTTTTTACATACTTACTATTTTTAATTTTTGTATCTAATTTATTTTTATGTTAGTAACTAACATGTAATATATGATGAAATTATAATAATTTATTTTAATGAAGTATATTAATTTATAATCATTTATATTTTACAGAATAATATACATTCATATATAAAGTTTAATTTTGTTTCGTTATTTTGTAACAAATTATATCAATACAATTGTATGAGAATGAAAATATAATTATGCGTTATTTAAGTTAATTAAGCGTATTGCATTTGTTTTAATTTATGTTTCTATGATTTAACACTAAAACGAAGTAATCAAATACTTTAAATACTTGAAGAGTGTATATGTTTACTCAACCTATCTCATACTTAATAACCTTTGTATATTTTATAAAATAACCCGTAGAATTACACATAAAAATATGAACTATAACCCGATATTTATTTAAGTAGGTTTAGTGCTCGTTTCTAGAATTTAAGCCAGATATTTTTTTTGTAGCTTTCAATAATATAAAATTTCGAAAATTAGAATATTTTGTGGATGCAAATATTATAAAAGTTTAAAATATTGAAATTGAGATTATTAGATACGATAATATACCATTTTAGCTAGGTTAAAATTTCTATAATAAATTACATTTAAAGTTTTAGTTTTTAAACATTAATATCTAAATTTTGAAATATTTAAGTCATTTTCATTTTGAATTGTAAATTTAGACCTACTAAAATTAATAAATGTGTTCTATATATTGTAAATTATTTAGTAAATATTAGGAATACAAAAATCTATTCTCAAAACCGTTAATTTTCGTTATGCTTCCTTAATTTCAGCTTATCAAATATTAATTATAGTAAATAACTATGTATATAAACAAATCCAAAATTTGAATGTTAAAATTTGAAATAGGTCTGTTATTGGGCAATTGGGAATTTTGAACATATTCCGTATTTATATTAAAATCTTCTATACAGTTTTGAAAATCATAAACATACTAAATATAATAGTCATCTGACTGATATATCAAGTATATTCAATATTGTATAAGGAAGATGTGTATAAACTAAAAATAAATATAGCTCAAAATCATGTATTATAATTTTAGAATAATGCAAAAATATTCTTCTATGTTTAATGAACCTAAATATAATAAACTCAAGTTTTCTTGTCTGTGAGTATATGTTCGTGATATTAATATTAATATTTTGACAAATGTGTTTATAGTTCGTGAGTATATGACAAAATATTAAGTTGATTAATAATAAAGAATCATGGGAGAATATTTTGCATTTAAGTAGGGGATATAGTTAAAATATTTTCTTTATATAAATTGTTTATAGAAAATAGCTAGTGGCATATTGTAATTATCATTGAAAACTAAAGGCGGAATCCTATTAAGAATTATGCTTTAATAGTATAGATCATTAAAAATCACTTAAAGCGAAACAGAGAGAGTAATAATAATGCAATAAATGAGTTTGGTGCAAAGATATCACATTTTGGCAAGAATGCGTTCAAGACAACACAAACTTTTATGTGACACTTCATTGATGTTTTCAAAAGTGAAACAACTAACCAACACTACTTACTGTACACATCTTGAACCTTTCAGAATACCAGACATAAGGAAACAAGACACAAGACGCCGGCAAAGGAAACAAAAGACACTAACTACAGTAGCATTTGCACAACACATCATTTACAGATCCATTATCTATGCTTTTTGCTTCTGTTGCTGTATGATCTCTCTTTTATTCCCTGGAGCTGGTTGTGTATACTCCTCTTCTTAGCTTAAAGAAACGAATCAAGATAGGAATAGTTCCTGCGCCGATGATACCAAAGGAGGCTACCATAAGTGCGGTCCCATACCCCAATGAAGAGCGCCTCTGTGTCTTGGCTAAACAATATGCCAGAGATCTCCCCAAAGAAGTCTACTTCCTTCTCTGTTTCATACCCCTTTTGAGACGTCATAGACGTGGATAAAGTCTGCCGGTTCGGCCATGGCCATGTATTTGCCATCGGATGTGTAGCAGATTGACCGGATTGCTCCAAGGTTACCCTTCAAGACAGCAACGGACTGAGACAGGTTACGGGTGTCCCATACACGGGATGTCTTGTCCTGGTTTCCAGTTGAGAAGGTGATGCCGTCAGGATGCCACGCAGAGGCAAAGGAATATTCAAAATGTCCTGATAGTGTTTCCAGCGTCTGTAGATGAAATTCCAAAGATTTGGCATTATCAACCATAAGAGTTATGCTACATTAAAGGGAAAACCATGAAAGAAGAAAGGACTTTACGTTCACTGGCAAAGGAAAAGAAAAATGCTTAACAAGCTGGTATCTCTCCATGTCAAAGTCTCTAACTCCACAGTCATTATTAGAGGCAGTAAAATGAAGGGCGCCACTGTGAAAAGTAGACAAAAGAAAGTTAGAGCAGCGACTCTTTAACTATTTTGTGTAGACCCTTCAGGAAAAAGAAAGAGGCAAAAACCTGTGGTAGTTGTAGAAGAATTCAATAGCAATATCATCATATACAAGAGCAAAAGCTGACGCCCGGTCTATCAAGATGCTGAAACCAACGTGGACAGTAGAAATAGATGAAGTTTGGTCAGTAATAATGCATATGACTACTCAATAATCAATGTATCTAGACTCTTAACTTTGCAGATAAGTTCTCCTTGAAATCCACCAGCAACTAGGAAGCCGTCATTCACTGCATGTGTGCTCACTTGAGTCTGTGTAAACCCTTCCAGCAAACTACAGCTGGGCAATTGGAGTCCCAATCGGGTTTCTGGGTTTTTTCGGATTTTTGGATTTCGGGTTCATGAATTTCAGCCCCATTCGGATATTATAAAAGTTCGGGTCGGATTAGTCAGGTTCGGTTCGGGTTTAGTTACATCTTTAAGATCCAGTTGAACCCGAAATAGTTTCGGTTCCGGATATTAATAGTGTTATCCAAAAATATTAATTTGTACTTGATTAAATTCAATATATTTCAAATGTCTTTTTCAATAAATTTGTGTACGTGGTTTCTTCAAACCACATTGTTGTCCTTTAAAGTAACTTCAGGAGACTCGTCTATGAACCATACGAGACTCGTCCTTAAACTATATGTGACTACATCATACATACTATGATTCATGACAAACCAAAGTCTTGACGAATGAGAATCATACATAAAGCATGAAAAATGAAATAAAACAACTAGAAATTTTCTAAACATAAAATACTAGCTAAACTCTAAAAACATGGTTTAAATTTAAGAAGTAAACTTATACATAACTCAAATTCAAATGAAATTGTCAAAACATAAAAAACATTAATATTGACCTAAATACCAATTGTCAAAAGTATTTGAGTTAGTTATTCATGTAATAGATAATTATTTTAATTTAATAGATAATTGTTTTACGTACTTAATTATATCTTGCACTAAACAAACAATAAGTATACTATTTTAGTGGACCGTGTGGTTAGACAAGCATGTTTACTGATCAATAGGCTTTTGCTATTTTTGGTATCTAATTATTTTTTTCTTTATTGATCAATATTATCTCACTAATCTAATCAATGTATATAGATACGTATTTAGCAAAAAAGGGAAGTAATCTAAATTCTTGTCTTTTTATTAAACTATGACATGGTCTTGTTAAGAGTTAAGACTAAAACAATCCTTGACACATCAGCATTATTTATCTAATCAATAATTACACTCATTTTCTTAAATATCATTACGGCTTTGAATGTTTACATAATTGCAATTCAATTAATAATTATAAAATCTTTACAATACTTATATATCTATATGTTTTTGTCACTACTAGAAACGCACCGCAATGATTCCGAAACATTCGGATCCTAAACGTTTTTTCTTAGTTGTTAAGATTAGTGATTAATTTTAAAGATAACAAAAATCAGTATTTAAAAGATAATATGGTCCTCACAAACTCTTTACCATTCACCAAGACAGCAAAAAAAAGATGTCGACAGTTTCACCCTCCTCGCAACTAGTTCAGGTAGTTCCAGACAGCCACAACAACACTGGCGACTCCTCTGCTAAGGTCAACTACGAAGATGTTGTCCGTAAGTCTGTCTACTTGTCCTTTTAATTGACATTCAGGTTCACTAGTTTCCTCACTAGTTTGTTCAATAGCTTACCTATATACAAGTCATGTCTACTGGTTCATTCATTCAACACTCAGGTTCATTAGTTTCCTCACAGGTTTAAAACATTTCTGAGTTAACTTGTTACAAAAACATGGCTCAATATCTAAGCTCTGTCTGATTCCATTGCTTATTTGTTTGACTACCGCATAGATTCATCACTCTGTGTCTGACACCTTATGGAACTTGCAGGCACTGATGAACCGCAAATTGGGTCTGTGGTAGACGGAGTGATTGATGGGGAGTTCGAAGGTGGATACCTGGTGACGATGAAATTCGGTTCTCAAGTGCTGAAAGGAGTGCTTTACCTTTGTGCTAAAAGGCCCAGATGTCAGCCCCAAGAAACCATGGGAACACCACCTTCAGGCATGCCACCAGCATCGCAACGTCCAGCTAAGAAGAAAGCAAGAGTGACTACTGTAGTTGATCCTCAGAAGCCCAAATGCTACAAGAGTGGCTACAACTTCTTCTTCCCTGAGCTGTACGCTAGGCTCAAACTTGAGTACCATGGCAAAGAAATGATCATCACCAAGATGATTAGTCCCATGTGGGGCAATCTCTACGAGTCTGAGAAACAGGTAACTTACTTAGTACTCATCATCAAATCCACATTGTTATTAATCTTACAGTTTGATTTTATCATCTTCTTTACAGGTTTATCAAGACAAAGGAGTTAAGGATGTGGAGAGGTACATAACTGAGATGCTGGAGTACAAGTCTGCACATGAAGGAGGAGCTTCTGCTTCTGCAGCAGCAGCCATCGTGGCTCAGTAGTCTTCTTTTTCTCCTGTTATGTTGTTGTCTTCTTTCTTCATGACATTTCTCTCTCTTTCTTTCTCTGGACAAGTTCTATTTCTTTTATAATATGGATATTTTATGACTTTGATCAGTTTGCAGAACATGCCATGTTTATGGTTTTAGGGTTAGTAAATGAGGTTACTAACTGCGCATTAGTGTCTTTCTCCTTGTTTTGCTTATTGATCATATACCATAACCATAGTTTTTTTGTGTTTCCTTGTTTTCTACTTGGGAATATATATATATATATATATTCTCTGTTGTTGCAGAAGCTTGAAACTTGAATTAACTATTACTCCTTTTAATTGTGTTGATGTCTTGCATTTGACAAATTTTCATTGGTGCGGAGATATAATTTACAAAGCTTTATTTTTTATAGTCACACAAAGTAATTCTGAAGAGCTACTCTTTTTTTAAAAAAAATCCTTGTGTTAATATTTTTAGTTTTGTAAACTATTATATTTACAAAAATACTATATTTTTATAGCATATTTTAAAATTTGATTAAAATAAATACATAGAAAAATTTGAATCAATTATTTCTGTTCTACTGTTTTAAAATTGGCTCTGTAATTAATATTTGTAGTTTATTGTAAACTATTATATTTACAAACATAATATTTTTTTCATAGCATATTTTAAGTTTGATTAAAATAAATACAAAGAAACATTTGAATCAACTATTTATGTTTTACTGTTTTTAAAAATGGGCTTTATAATTTGGAAAAATTGCCAAATATGATTCAAAACTTGATTTTGAATACAAAAGTGTACCCAAAATTCAATCAAATGCAAAAGTAACCTAAAAGCCTAGTGAAATTACAACAGCCCCCTTATGAACAAACAAAAAACATGTATTCAGTTTTACCATTATAACCCTCTGTTAGAGAAGACTTCTTTGGAAGTCTTCTCACGGAAGACTTCTTTTGAAGTCTTCTCGTTCAGTAGATCTTGAAAATATTTTAAAATTTTTATAAAAATATTTTGATGGGTAAAAAATTGAAATCATATAGAAGTAAACAATTCTCGGTGATGTATATTTATTTTATCTAAAGTTAAATTATTTTCAACATTGATGAATGAATGTAGATTGGTTCATGAGTCATTGGTTTAGGGTTTGGTAACATATGTTATAGTATTGTTGGTATCTTTAGGGTTAGTTTCTGAAATCTTACCTTCATTCTATTTTGCTTTCAAATTGACTTATATATATTTAGTAACTATCTAATAACTTGATTTAAACACTTTCTAAGTTTCTTTTAAGTTTAAAAAGTGGTTTTTGCATAGTTATTTGACTCTAGGGTCTGGAAGACTCACAGAAGACTTAAAAAAAAATCTTTCCAAGAAGTCTTCTGACATATCCGCCTAAATTTTAGAAGAATTTAGGTTTTCTGCCTAAATCGAAGTCTTCCAGAAGTCTTCTAGAGAAAGTCTTTTCATGAATTAGATCTTAAAATAAATTAATAAATTTTATTAAAAATATTTTGTAAGGTAAAAATCGAAATAATGTGTTAATAAACATTTTTAAATGATGGAAATTTAGTTTTAATAAAATTGAATTATTTTCAACATAGATGATTGAATGTATATTAAGTCATGATAGTCTTTGTTTTAGGGTATGGTAACATATGTTGTAGTATTGTTGGTATTTTTGTAGGGTTAGATTCTAAGATCTTATATTTTAATTTTTAAAAAAAAATTGACCTATATGTGTTTAGTGACTATCTAATAACTTTATTTAAACACTTTCTAAGTGTCTTTTAAGTTTAAGGAAGTGGCTTTTTTCTTAGTTATTTGACTATAAGTCTAGAAGACTCACAGAAGACTTCTTTTAGGGTATGGTAACATATGTTGTAGTATTGTTGGTATTTTTATAGGGTTAGATTCTAAGATCTTATATTTTAATTTTTTTAAAAAAATTGACTTATATGTGTTTAGTGACTATCTAATAACTTTATTTATGTCTTTTAAGTTTAAGGAAGTGTTTTTTTTCTTAGTTATTTGATTATAAGTCTGGAAGACCCAAAGAAGACTTCCAAAGAAGTCTTCTGATATTTCCAAAAGTCTTTCACGGGAAGTCTTCTAGAAGTCTTCCACAGTATTCTTATGTATTAGATCTTAAAAAGTAATTTATAAAATATATTTTTATAGGAAAAAAAATCTAAATCATATAAATATAAAAATTCCTAAATGATGTACAAACATAATATTTTTTTCATAGCATATTTTAAGTTTGATTAAAATAATTACAAAGAAACATTTGAATCAACTATTTCTGTTTTACTGTTTTTAAAAATGGGCTTTCTAATTTTTTGTCAATAAAAGTCAAATATTTAAATGAGTTTAGTTTTAGACATACTTACTATTATTCAACGAAAACTATAGTTTTATACATACTTACTATTTTTAATTTTTGTACATAATTTATATTTAATTTATATATCTAATTTATTTTTATGTTAGTAACTAACATGTAATATACAATTAAATTAGAATAATTTATTTTAATGAAGTATATTAAGTTATAATCATTTATATTTTACAGAATAATATACATTCATATATAAAGTTTAATTTTTATAACAAATTATATCAATACAATTATATGAGAATGAAAAATATAATTATCCGTTATTTAAGTTATTTAAGCGTATTGCATTTGTTTTAATTTATGTTTCTATGATTCAACACTAAATCGAAGTAATAAAATATATTATATTAGTTAATGTTTTTTAGATATTCTTATAATACTTGAAGAGTGTATATGTTTACTCAACCTATCTCATTCTTAATAACCTTTGTATATTTTATAAATAACCCGTAAAATTACACATAAAAATAAGAATTATAACCCGATATTTATATAAGTAGGTTTAGTGCTGGTTTCTAGAATTTAAGCCAGATATTTTTTATAGCTTTCAATCATATAAAATTTTGAAAATTAGAATATTTTGCGGATGCCAATATTATCAAAGTTTAAAATATTAAAATTGAGATCATTAGATACGATAATATACCATTTTCATTTAGCTCTCTATAATAAATTACATTTAAAGTTTTAGATTCTAAACGCTAATATCTAAATTTTGAAATATTTAAGTCATTTTCATTTTGAAATGTAAATTTAGACCTACTAAAATTTATAAATGTGTTCTATAAATTATAAATTATTTAGTAAATATTAGGAATACAAAAATATATTCTCAGAACCATTAAGTTTTGTTATGCTTCCTTAATTTCAGCTTATCAAATATTAATTATAGTAAATAACTATGTATATAAACAAAACCAAAATTTGAATGTTAAAATTTTAAATAGGTCTGTTATTGGGCAATTGGGAATTTTGAACATATTCTGTATTTATATTAAAATCTTCTATACAGTTTTGAAAATCATAAACATACTAAATATAATAGTCATCTGACTGATATATCAAGTATATTCAATATTGTATAAGGAAGATGTGTATAAACTAAAAATAAGTATAGCTCAAAATCATGTATTATAATTTTAAAATAATGCAAAAATATTCTTCTATGTTTAATGAACCTAAATATAATAAATTAAAGTTTTCTTGTCCGTGAGTATATGTTCATGATTTTAACATTAATATTCATATTAATATTAATATTAGTATTAATATTTTGACAAAAGTGTTTTTTTGGAAACACAAAAGACAAACGTGTTTATCGTTCATGTATGACAAAATATTAAGTTGATTAATACTAAAGAATCATAAGAGAATATTTTGCATTTAAATAGGAGATATAGTTAGAATATTTTATTTAAATAAATTGTTTATAGAAAATGGCTAGTGGCATAGTATTGTAATTATCATTGAAAATTAAGGGTGGAATCCTATTAAATAGTATAGATCATTAAAAATCACTAAATGTGATACACAGAGAGTAATAATAAATGAGTTTGGTGCAAACCTGTCACATTTGGGAAAAAATGAGTTCCAGACAACACAAAATTTTGTGAGACACTTCATTGATGTTTTCAAAAGTGAAGCAACTAACCAACACTACTTACTGTACACATCTTGAACCTTTCAGAAGACCAGACATAAGGAAACAACACACAAGACGCCGGCAAAGGAAACAACACACTAACTACAGTAGCATTTGCACAACAGATCATTTCAGATCCATTATCTATGCTTTTTGCTTCTGTTGCTGTATGATCTCTCTTTTATTCCCTGGAGCTGGTTGTGTATACTCCTCTTCTTTGCTTCCCATACACGGCAGGTCTTGTCTTGGTTGCCAGTTGAGAAAGTGATGCCGTCAGGATGCCACGCGGAGGCAAAGGAATAGTCAAAATGTCCTGATAGTGTTTCCAGCGTCTGTAGACAAAGTTCCAAAGATTTGGCGTTATCAACCATCAGAATTATGCTAAATTTAAAAGGAAAACCATGAAAGAAGCAAAGGAATTTACATTCACTGGCCAAGAAAAAGAAAAATGCTTAAAAAGCTGGTATTTCTCCATGTCAAAGTCTCTAACTCCACAGTCTTTATTCGAGGCAGTAAATGAAGGGCGCCACTGTGAAAAGTAGACAAAAACAAAGTTAGAGCAGCGAATTTTAACTATTTTGTGTAGACCCCTTCAGGAAAAAGAAAGAGGCAAAAACCTGGGGTTGTTGTAGAAGATTTCAATAGCATTATCATCATATACGAGAGCAAAGGCTGGCGCCTGGTCTATCAAGATGCTGAAACCAACGTGTACAGTAGAAATAGATGAAGTTTGGTCAATAATAATGCACTAGGATGTGACCCGCGCCTTGCGCGGAGTAAAAATGCTCAAAACAAATTAGGGAACATCAATTATTCTATATTTAAAAGTTGTCAAATATATAGTATGTGTAATAATATATAAGAGTTAACATGATTAGTAAAATAATGCACCTTGCGCTTTAAAGTATATGTTCCGGTCTTGTGGCAAAATAGTTGGTTTGGTCCACTTATATTCCGAAAATTATCGAAATATTCATTTCATATACTTTATAGTACTCATGTGATTCCCTGAGTGCGTAACCGAGAAGTTAACCATCAGTTTTAAAAGGTGTCATAATCCGATAGGGATGATTGGTTGTACGATACGATCCCCCTAAGTGCATAACCGAGAAGTTAACCATCAGTTTTGAAAGACCTTGACTGAGAAAAAGGTTAAATTGGCTGACTTGTTTCTTCTTAACAGTAGCAACGATCTTATCCCCCTGATATAGCAAAACAACATTCTTTAGTAATTGGTTTAGATAATCAAACAATTTAAAATGTTTTAGATAAGTTTTCAGTATGTTTACCTTGGAATCGACCAAAACAATCTCTATTGTCTTTCCCACAGCACCAGACGCATAAATTTTCACTCTCACTTTCTTCATAGATTTGAAAGGCTTCAAATCAGAAACGAAATCAAGACCCACCATTTTAATCTCAAGTGGTTTGAGTAAAAAGTTTAAATGTAATTGTGTTCTAGGACTGAGAACAAAGTCTCTTTTATATAGTAAATGCAAACCTTGGTAAACAAATAATTGATATTAAAGAATAAAGAATAAGGAAGGTACTATCTCGTCAATCCCGTTAAAAGTAATTACGACATATGATTGTGAATTTTTATTTTATATTTTGAAAATCACATGAGATTATGATACCAAATATCAATGAATGTACGTGATGATAATCATAAATCCGCGATTCAAATAATTATCATAATTTTTAGTAAGGATCTATAATAGGTAACAAAATGAAATATTAGGAAACAAAAAAAATAAACAAAAACATTGGTAATCAAATTAGCGTTAGATTTCGATGATAATCATAAATCCGCGATTCAAATAATTATCACAATTTTTAGTAAGGATCTATAATAGGAAATAAAAACAAAATATTAGGAAAAAAACGAAAAAATCAATCAAATGAGCTATAATCGCGAATAAGGGAGGTGCAGTCTCTATACTAAATGTTAATTAATTATATAGTTACGTAATATTTGATTAAATCATGCAATAAATAGTAAACATTATGACAGCTTTATAGGTAGAGACGATTGCGTGATTGATGAATTTTTCTATTGTATGTTTTTGAAAATTACCTGACATTAGGACAGTACGTAGCGATTGTCATTATATTATTTAATCTTTCTGTAAACCAATCATATTAGGAAACAAAATCATTCACGAAGTTTGGCAATGTCAAGATTCACATGTAGTAACGAATTTTATTCAAATAAATTATTACATATTCAACTTTTAAGATAAAAATTATCATAAAAATCGAAACCTATTTTGTAATATAAAATATGATCTCTCATTTTTTTAGAAAAAGATAACACATTCGTTGTCTATCTTCTCTTGAATTCCAAAATGTAAAAAAAATCCAAATAAGAACTATATGTATCAAAATGGTTGTGCATATGTTGTCGCTATAGGGGGAGATAATCAAAAAAAAAAATTGTATGTAGAGAATCATAACGTATACATTATTTTGTATTTTCTTGTATTCAAAATAACAAAATAGTATAATGTGACAAATATTTTTTCATGATAGTCTTATGTTGTGAATATGACCATATAAAACTTAAGTTGATAATATACGGCCTTATTAAATGAATTTAGCTACGTTACCTAAATAATATGATGCAATAGAATGTAATATATGAGAGTTGGACCAGTGGCATATCTCGTAAATAGTCTAGTCTAGCAAGGGTTCTCAAAATAGAAGGCTGAGAATGAATATCAAGACGACACATCATCATAAATGGCATATTTGTAAATAATTTATCTTTTGAAGGTTACTCATCTTAATTGCTTCTTGATTAATAATAAGGGGATATGACTACTCAATAATCAATATATCTAGACTCTTAACTTTGCAGATAAGTTCTCCGTGAAATCCACCAGCAACTAGGAAGCCGTCATTCACTGCAAGTGTGCTCACTCGAGTCTGTGTAAACCCTTCCAGCAAACTACAACTGGGCAATTGGAGTCCCAATCGGGTTTTGGTTTGGGTTTTTTCGGATTTTTTGTATTCGGGTTCATGAATTTCAGCCCCATTCGGATATTATAAAATTTTCGGTCGGAATAGTCAGGTTCGGTTCGGGTTTAGTTGCATCTTTAAGATCCAGTTGAACCCGAAATAGTTTCGGTTCCGGATATTAATAGTGTTATCAAAAATATTAATTTGTACTTGATTAAATTCAATATATTTCAAATGTCTTTTTCAATAAATTTTTGTATGTGGTTTCCTAAAACCATTTTGTTGTCCTTTAAAGTCACTTTAGGAGACTCGTCTATGAACCATACGAGACTCGTCCTTAAACTATATGTGACTACATCATACATACTATGATTCATGACAAACCAAAGTCTTGACGAATGAGAATCATACATAAAGCGTAAAAAATAAAATAAAACAACTAGCAATTTTCTAAACGTAAAATACTAGCTAAACTCTAAAAACATGATTTAAATTTCAGAAGTAAACTTATACATAACTCAAATTCAAATGTAATTGTAAACATAAAAACATTAATATTGACCTAAATACCAATTGTCAAAAGTATTTGAGTTAATTATTTATGTAATAGATAATTCTTTTAATGTAATCGATAATTGTTTTACGTACTTAATTATATCTTAGTATAGTTTAGATACATATTAAGGATTGAGATTTGGTTTGGTATAAATTCTTTTTGAGTAAACTTTTGGGTTTTTTCGGATATCCATTTAAATTCGGGTTCTGTTCGGGTAAAACCGATAACCCGAAATACCGAAAAACAAGATCCATTAAGTATTTATATAGGGTTCGGATTGGAACGGATTCATTTTTATCGGGTCGGATTCGATTCTGATTTTCGGATTCAGTTTATTTGCTCACGCCTACAGCAAACTTCCAGGATGTCTCTAAATGCACTAAACAAACAATAAGTATCCGGGTTTGGTTCGGGTAAAATCCATAACCTGAAATACCAAAAAACAAAATCCATTCGGTATTTATACCGGATTTGGATCAAATCGGATTTATTTTTATCGAGTCGGGTTTGGGTCTAATACCTATTTATATTCGGGTTTGGTTTGGGTAAAATCTATAACCTGAAATACTAAAAAAAATCCATTCGATATTTATACCGCATTTGGATCGAATCGAATTTATTTTTATCGAGTCGGGTTCGGTTCGGATTTTTGGATTCGGTTTATTTTTCCAGCCCAAACTTACGTAATGTTTATAAATGCATCAAACAAACAAATAATTATACTATTTTAGTGGGCCGTGTGGTTAGACAAACCCGTAAAATGATCAATAGACTTTTACTATTATTGGCATCTAATTATTTTTTTATTTATTGGTCAACAGTATATCACTATTCTGATCAATGTATATAGATATGTATTTAGCAAAAAAGGGAAGTAATCTAAATTTTTGTCTTTTTATAAAACTATGACATGGTCTTGTTAAGACTAAAACAATCCTTGACACATCAGCATTGTTTAACTAATCAATAATTACACTCATTTTCTTAAATATCATTAAGGCTTTGAATGTTTACATAACTGCAATTCAATTAATAATTATAAAATCTTTACAATACTTATATATCTATATGTTTTTTTCACTATTAGAAACGCACCACAATTATTCCGAACATTCGGATCCTAAACGTTTTTTCTTAGTTGTTAAGATTAGTGATTAATTTTAAAGATAAAAAAAATCAGTATTTAAAAGATAATACGCTCCTCACAAACTCTTTACCATTCACCAAGACAGCAAAAAAAAGATGTCGACAGTTTCACCCTCCTCGCAACTAGTTCAGGTAGTTCCAGACAGCCACAACAACACTGGCGACTCCTCTGCTAAGGTCAAGTACGAAGATGTTGTCCGTAAGTCTGTCTACTTGTCCTTTTATTTGACATTCAGGTTCACTAGTTTCCTCGCTAGTTTGTTCAATAGCTTCTCTATATACAAGTCATGTCTACTGGTTCATTCATTCAACACTCAGGTTCATTAGTTTCCTCACAGGTTTAAAACATTTCTGAGTTAACTTGTTACAAAAACATGGCTCAATATCTAAGCTCTCTCTGATTCCATTGCTTATCTGTTTGACTACCGCATAGATTCATCACTTTGTGTCTGACACCTTATGGAACTTGCAGGCACTGATGAACCGCAAATTGGGTCTGTGGTAGACGGAGTGATTGATGGGGAGTTCGAAGGTGGATACCTGGTGACGATGAAATTCGGTTCTCAAGTGCTGAAAGGAGTGTTTTACCTTAGTGCTAAAAGGCCCAGATGTCAGCCCCAAGAAACCATAGGAACACCACCTTCAGGCATGCCACCAGCATCGCAACGCCCAGCTAAGAAGAAAGCAAGAGTGACTACTGTAGTTGATCCTCAGAAGCCCAAATGCTACAAGAGTAGCTACAACTTCTTCTTCCCTGAGCTGTACGCTAGGCTCAAACCTGAGTACCATGGCAAAGAAAGATCATCACCAAGATGATTGGTCCCATGTGGGGCAATCTCTACGAGTCTGAGAAACAGGTAACTTACTTAGTACTCATCATCAAATCCACATTGTTATTAAGCTTACAGTTTGATTTTATCATCTTCTTGCAGGATTATCAAGACAAAGGAGTTAAGGATGTGGAGAGGTACAGAACTGAGATGCTGGAGTACAAGTCTGCACATGAAGCAGGAGCTTCTGCTTCTGCAGCAGCAGCCACCGTGACTCAGTAGTCTTCTTTTTCTCCTGTTATGTTGTTGTCTTCTTTCTTCATGACATTTCTCTTTCTTTCTTTCTCTGGACAAGTTCTATTTCTTTTATAATATGGATATTTTATGACTTTGATCAGTTTGCAGAACATGCCATGTTTATGGTTTTAGGGTTAGTAAAAGAGGTTACTAACTGCGCATTAATGTCTTTCTCCTTGTTTTGCTTATTGATCATATACCATAACCATAGTTTTTTTGTGTTTCCTTGTTTTCAACTTGGGAATATATATATATTCTCTATTGTTGCAGACACTTGAATTAACTATTACTCTTTTTGTTTCAAAATAATTCATGTTTTTTTAAAACCATTATTTCAAAGAATTTTGTTTCATATTTTAATATATTTTTGTTAGGTAATATAATAAATTGTAAATTTCAAAAAGTTAATCATTTTGCTGAATTTTGATTGAGTAAAATTTATGAAAATATAGTTAAATAATGTATTTATAATAAAATTTAAGATGTTTTTAAAATATGTGAACATTTCAAAACATTATTCATTTTGAAACGGAGGAGAGAGTATCATTTAATGTGAAATAGATGTTGATAGATGTAAACCTTTGTTTGATGTATCTTTTTAAGTGGGTTTTAAATATTTTTTCACAAAGATTAAGAAAATAAAAAATTTTATGTGATTTATTTTGGTTATATAAAAGTATTATTGAATAAAACTAGTTTAACCAATTAAAAAAGATACAATATTTTGTAACTGGATACAAATTTTAAGTGACAATAATTTTGTCTAAAAGAGTAAGAACATCACTTATTTTGAAATAAAATAGAAACTAGATTTTGACCCGCGGTTTAAAAAGCGCGGGATTTGATTCCTTTAAAATTTAACTTTTTAAAAAAAAATATATATATTTGTTAATTATAACCATATGTTTTTAGTATTTGATAACTAATATTTTTTAATTGTATTTGATGTCTTACGTTAGACAAATTTTCATCGGTGCGGAGATATAATTTACAAAGCTTTATTTTTTATAGTCACACAAAGTAATTCTGAAGAATTAGTTTTTTTAAAAAAAATCCTTGTAATAATATTTTTAGTTTATTGTAAACAATTATATTTACAAAGAATACTATCTTTTTCGTAGCATATTTTAAAATTTGATTAAAATAAATACAAAGAAAAATTTGAATCAACTATTTCTGTTCTACTGTTTTAAAAATTGGCTCTCTAATTAATATTTGTAGTTTATTGTAAACTATAATATTTACAATTATAATATTTTCGTAGCATATTTTAAGTTTGATTAAAATAAATACAATGAAACATTTGATAAACTATTTCTGTTATACTGTTTTAAAAAATGGGCTTTCTAATTTTTTTGTCAATAAAAGTCAAATATTTAAATGGGTGTAGTTTTAGACATACTTAGTATTATTCAACGAAAATTATAGTTTTATACATACTTACTATTTTTAATTTTTGTATCTAATTTATTTTTATGTTAGTAACTAACATGTAATATATGATGAAATTATAATAATTTATTTTAATGAAGTATATTAATTTATAATCATTTATATTTTACAGAATAATATACATTCATATATAAAGTTTAATTTTTTTCGTTATTTTGTAACAAATTATATCAATACAATTATATGAGAATCAAAATATAATTATCCGTTATTTAAGTTATTTAAGCGTATTGCATTTGTTTTAATTTATGTTTCTATGATTTAACACTAAAACGAAGTAATCAAATATATCATATTAGTTAAATTTTTTTAGATATTCTTTTAATAGTTGAAGAGTGTATATGTTTACTCAACCTATCTCATACTTAATAACCTTTGTATATTTTATGAAATAACCCGTAAAATTACACATAAAAATATGAACTATATAACCCGATATTTATATAAGTAGGTTTAGTGCTGGTTTCTAGAATTTAAGCCGAATATTTTTTTATAGCTTTCAATAATATAAAATTTCAAAAATTAGAATATTTTGCGGATGCCAATATTATCAAAGTTTAAAATATTAAAATTGAGATCATTAGATACGATAATATACCATTTTAGCTAGGTCAAAATTTCTATAATAAATTACATTTAAAGTTTTAGTTTCTAAACGTTAATATCTAAATTTTGAAATATTTAAGTCATTTTCATTTTGAATTGTAAATTTAGACCTACTAAAATTTATAAATGTTCTATATATTGTAAATTATTTAGTAAATATTAGGAATACAAAAATCGATTCTCAAAACCGTTAATTTTTGTTATGCTTCCTTAATTTCAGCTTATCAAATATTAATTATAGTAAATAACTATGTATATAAACAAAACAAAAATTTGAATGTTAAAATTTAAAATAGGTCTGTTATTGGTCAATTGGGAATTTTGAACAAATTCCGTATTTATATTAAAATTCTTCTATACAGTTTTGAAAATCATAAACATACTAAATATAATAGTCATCTGACTGATATATCAAGTATATTCAATAATGTATAAGGAAGATGTGTATAAACTATAAATAAGTATAGCTCAAAATCATGTATTATAATTTTAGAATAATGCAAAAATATTCTTCTATGTTTAATGAACCTAAATATAATAAACTAAAGTTTTCTTGTCTGTGAGTATATGTTCGTGATATTAATATTAACATTTTGAAAAAAAAAGTTTTTTTTTTAAAACACAAAAGACAAACGTGTTTATAGTTCGTGAGTATATGACAAAATATTAAATTGATTAATACTAAAGAATCATGGGAGAATATTTTGCATTTAAGTAGGGGATATAGTTAGAATATTTTCCTTAAATAAATTGTTTATAGAAAATAGCTAGTGGCATAGTATTGTAATTATCATTGAAAATTAAAGGCGGAATCCTATTAAGAATTCTACTTTAATAGTATAGATCATTATAAATCACTTAAAGCGAAACCCAGGGAATAATAATGCAATAAATGAGTTTGGTGCTAAGATGTCACATTTTGCCAAGAATGCGTTCAAGACAACACAAACTTTTGTGAGACACTTAATTGATGTTTTCAAAAGTGAAACAACTAACCAACACTACTTACTGTACACATCTTGAACCTTTCAGAAGACCAGACATAAGGAAACAAGACACAAGACGCCGGCAGAGGAAACAAAAGACACTAACTACAGTAGCATTTGCACAACACATCATTTACAGATCCATTATCTATGCTTTTTGCTTCTGTTGCTGTATGATCTCTCTTTTATTCCCTGGAGCTGGTTGTGTATACTCCTCTTCTTTGCTTAAAGAAACGAATCAAGATAGGAATAGTTCCTGCGCCGATGATACCAAAGGAGGCTACCATAAGTGCGGTCCCATACCCCAATGAAGAGCGCCTCTGTGTCTGGGCTAAACAATATGCTAGAGATCTCCCCAAAGAAGTCTACTTCCTTCTCTGTTTCATACCCCTTTGAGACGTCATAGACGTGGACAAAGTCTGCCGGTTCGGCCATGGCCATGTATTTGCCATCGGATGTGTAGCAGATTGACCGGATTGCTCCAAGGTTACCCTTCAAGACAGCAATGGACTGAGACAGGTTACGGGTGTCCCATACACGGGAGGTCTTGTCCTGGTTTCCAGTTGAGAAGGTGATGCCGTCAGGATGCCACGCAGAGGCAAAGGAATATTCAAAATGTCCTGATAGTGTTTCCAGCGTCTGTAGATGAAATTCCAAAGATTTGGCATTATCAACCATCAGAGTTATGCTACATTAAAGAAAAGAAAAATGCTTAACAAGCTGGTATCTCTCCATGTCAAAGTCTCTAACTCCACAGTCATTATTAGAGGCAGTAAAATGAAGGGCGCCACTGTGAAAAGTAGACAAAAAAAAGTTAGAGCAGCGACTCTTTAACTATTTTGTGTAGACCCTTCAGGAAAAAGAAAGAGGTAAAAACCTGGGGTTGTTGTAGAAGAATTCAATAGCAATATCATCATATACAAGAGCAAAAGCTGACGCCCGGTCTATCAAGATGCTGAAACCAACGTGGACAGTAGAAATAGATGAAGTTTGGTCAGTAATAATGCATATGACTACTCAATAATCAATATATCTAGACTTTTAACTTTGCAGATAAGTTCTCCTTGAAATCCACCAGCAACTAGGAAGCCGTCATTCACTGCATGTGTGCTCACTTGAGTCTGTGTAAACCCTTCCAGCAAACTACAGCTGGGCAATTGGAGTCCCAATCGGGTTTCGGTTTGGGTTTTTCCTGATTTTTGATTTTCGGGTTCATGAATTTCAGCCCCATTCGGATATTATAAAAGTTCGGATCGGATTAGTCAGGTTCGGTTCGGGCTTAGTTCCATCTTTAAGATCCAGTTGAACCCGAAATAGTTTCGGTTCCGGATATTAATAGTGTTATCCAAAAATATTAATTTGTACTTGATTAAATTCAATATATTTCAAATGTCTTTTTCAATAAATTTGTGTACGTGGTTTCTTCAAACCACATTGTTGTCCTTTAAAGTAACTTCAGGAGACTCGTCTATGAACCATACGAGACTCGTCCTTAAACTATATGTGACTACATCATACATACTATGATTCATGACAAACCAAAGTCTTGACGAATGAGAATCATACATAAAGCATGAAAAATGAAATAAAACAACTAGAAATTTTCTAAACATAAAATACTAGCTAAACTCTAAAAACATGGTTTAAATTTAAGAAGTAAACTTATACATAACTCAAATTCAAATGTAATTGTCAAAACATAAAAAACATTAATATTGACCTAAATACCAATTGTCAAAAGTATTTGAGTTAATTATACATGTTATAGATAATTATTTTAATGTAATAGATAATTGTTTTACGTACTTAATTATATCTTAGTATATTTTAGATATATATTAAGGATTGAGATTTTGTTTGGTATAAATTCTTTTAGAGATTTTAAACTTTTGGGTTTTTGTCGGATACCCATTTAAACTCGGGTTTGGTTCGGGTAAAATCCTTAACCCGAAATACCGAAAAACAAGATCCATTTAGTATTTATATCGGGTTCGGATCGGAACGGATTCATTTTTATCGGGTCAGATTCGATTCTGATTTTCGGATTCAGTTTATTTGCCCACGCCTACAGCAAATTTCCAGGATGTCTCTAAATTCACTAAACAAACAATAAGTATACTATTTTAGTGGACCGTGTGGTTAGACAAGCATGTTTACTGATCAATAGGCTTTTGCTATTTTTGGCATCTAATTATTTTTTTCTTTATTGATCAACATTATCTCACTAATCTAATCAATGTATATAGATACGTATTTAGCAAAAAAGGGAAGTAATCTAAATTCTTGTCTTTTTATTAAACTATGACATGGTCTTGTTAACAGTTAAGATTAAAACAATCCTTGACACATCAGCATTATTTATCTAATCAATAATTACAATCATTTTCTTAAATATCATTAAGGCTTTGAATGTTTACATAACTGCAATTCAGTTAATAATTATAAAATCTTTACAATACTTATATATCTATATGTTTTTGTCACTAGTAGAAACGCACCACAATTATTCCGAACATTCGGATCCTAAACGTTTTTTCTTAGTTGTTAAGATTAGTGAAAAAAACAGTATTTAAAAGATAATACGGTCCTCACAAACTCTTTACCATTCACCAAGACAGCAAAAAAAAGATGTCGACAGTTTCACCCTCCTCGCAACTAGTTCAGGTAGTTCCAGACAGCCACAACAACACTGGCGACTCCTCTGCTAAGGTCAAGTACGAAGATGTTGTCCGTAAGTCTGTCTACTTGTCCTTTTATTTGACATTCAGGTTCACTAGTTTCCTCACTAGTTTGTTCAATAGCTTCTCTATATACAAGTCATGTCTACTGGTTCATTCATTCAACACTCAGGTTCATTAGTTTCCTCACAGGTTTAAAACATTTCTGAGTTAACTTGTTACAAAAACATGGCTCAATATCTAAGCTCTATCTGATTCCATTGCTTATTTGTTTGACTACCGCATAGATTCATCACTTTGTGTCTGACACCTTATGGAACTTGCAGGCACTGATGAACCGCAAATTGGGTCTGTGGTAGACGGAGTGATTGATGGGGAGTTCGAAGGTGGATACCTGGTGACGATGAAATTCGGTTGTCAAGTTCTGAAAGGAGTGCTTTACCTTTGTGCTAAAAGGCTCAGATGTCAGCCCCAAGAAACCATGGGAACACCACCTTCAGGCATGCCACCAGCATCGCAACGCCCAGCTAAGAAGAAAGCAAGAGTGACTACTGTAGTTGATCCTCAGAAGCCCAAATGCTACAAGAGTGGCTACAACTTCTTCTTCCCTGAGCTGTACGCTAGGCTCAAACTTGAGTACCATGGCAAAGAAATGATCATCACCAAGATGATTAGTCCCATGTGGGGCAATCTCTACGAGTCTGAGAAACAGGTAACTTACTTAGTACTCATCATCAAATCCACATTGTTATTAAGCTTACAGTTTGATTTTATCATCTTCTTTACAGGTTTATCAAGACAAAGGAGTTAAGGATGTGGAGAGGTACATAACTGAGATGCTGGAGTACAAGTCTGCACATGAAGGAGGAGCTTCTGCTTCTGCTTCTGCAGCAGCAGCCATCGTGGCTCAGTAGTCTTCTTTTTCTCCTGTTATGTTGTTGTCTTCTTTCTTCATGACATTTCTCTCTCTTTCTTTCTCTGGACAAGTTCTATTTCTTTTATAATATGGATATTTTATGACTTTGATCAGTTTGCAGAACATGCCATGTTTATGGTTTTAGGGTTAGTAAAAGAGGTTACTAACTGCGCATTAATGTCTTTCTCCTTGTTTTGCTTATTGATCATATACCATAACCATAGTTTTTTTGTGTTTCCTTGTTTTCAACTTGGGAATATATATATATATATATATATATATATATATATATATATATATATATATATATATATATATATATAAATATATATATTCTCTATTGTTGCAGACACTTGAATTAACTATTACTCTTTTTGTTTCAAAATAATTCATGTTTTTTTAAAACCATTATTTCAAAGAATTTTGTTTCATATTTTAATATATTTTTGTTAGGTAATATAATAAATTGTAAATTTCAAAAAGTTAATCATTTTGCTGAATTTTGATTGAGTAAAATTTATGAAAATATAGTTAAATAATGTATTTATAATAAAATTTACGATGTTTTTAAAATATGTGAACATTTCAAAACATTATTCATTTTGAAACGGAGGAGAGAGTATCATCTAATGTGAAATAGATGTTGATAGATGTAAACCTTTGTTTGATGTATCTTTTTAAGTGGGTTTTAAATATTTTTTCACAAAGATTAAGAAAATAAAAAATTTTATGTGATTTATTTTGGTTATATAAAAGTATTATTGAATAAAACTAGTTTAACCAATTAAAAAAAGATAAAATATTTTGTAACTGGATACAAATTTTAAGTGACAATAATTTTGTCTAAAAGAGTAAGAACATCACTTATTTTGAAATAAAATAGAAACTAGATTTTGACCCGCGGTTTAAAAAGCGCGGGATTTGATTCCTTTAAAATTTAACTTTTAAAAAAAATATATATATTTGTTAATTATAACCATATGTTTTTATTATTTGATAACTAATATTTTTTAATTGTATTTGATGTCTTACGTTAGACAAATTTTCATCGGTGCGGAGATATAATTTACAAAGCTTTATTTTTTATAGTCACACAAAGTAATTCTGAAGAATTAGTTTTTAAAAAAAAAATCCTTGTAATAATATTTTTAGTTTATTGTAAACGATTATATTTACAAAGAATACTATCTTTTTCGTAGCATATTTTAAAATTTGATTAAAATAAATACAAAGAAAAATTTGAATCAACTATTTCTGTTCTACTGTTTTAAAAATTGGCTCTCTAATTAATATTTGTAGTTTATTGTAAACTATAATATTTACAATTATAATATTTTTCGTAGCATATTTTAAGTTTGATTAAAATAAATACAATGAAACATTTGATAAACTATTTCTGTTATACTGTTTTAAAAAATGGGCTTTCTAATTTTTTTGTCAATAAAAGTCAAATATTTAAATGGGTGTAGTTTTAGACATACTTAGTATTATTCAACGAAAATTATAGTTTAATACATACTTACTATTTTTAATTTTTGTACTAATTTATTTTTATGTTAGTAACTAACATGTAATATATGATGAAATTATAATAATTTATTTTAATGAAGTATATTAATTTATAATCATTTATATTTTACAGAATAATATACATTCATATATAAAGTTTAATTTTTTTCGTTATTTTGTAACAAATTATATCAATACAATTATATGAGAATCAAAATATAATTATCCGTTATTTAAGTTATTTAAGCGTATTGCATTTGTTTTAATTTATGTTTCTATGATTTAACACTAAAACGAAGTAATCAAATATATCATATTAGTTAAATTTTTTTAGATATTCTTTTAATAGTTGAAGAGTGTATATGTTTACTCAACCTATCTCATACTTAATAATCTTTGTATATTTTATGAAATAACCCGTAAAATTACACATAAAAATATGAACTATATAACCCGATATTTATATAAGTAGGTTTAGTGCTGGTTTCTAGAATTTAAGCCGAATATTTTTTTATAGCTTTCAATAATATAAAATTTCAAAAATTAGAATATTTTGCGGATGCCAATATTATCAAAGTTTAAAATATTAAAATTGAGATCATTAGATACGATAATATACCATTTTAGCTAGGTCAAAATTTCTATAATAAATTACATTTAAAGTTTTAGTTTCTAAACGTTAATATCTAAATTTTGAAATATTTAAGTCATTTTCATTTTGAATTGTAAATTTAGACCTACTAAAATTTATAAATGTTCTATATATTGTAAATTATTTAGTAAATATTAGGAATACAAAAATCGATTCTCAAAACCGTTAATTTTTGTTATGCTTCCTTAATTTCATCTTATCAAATATTAATTATAGTAAATAACTATGTATATAAACAAAACAAAAATTTGAATGTTAAAATTTGAAATAGGTCTGTTATTGGTCAATTGGGAATTTTGAACATATTCCGTATTTATATTAAAATTCTTCTATACAGTTTTGAAAATCATAAACATACTAAATATAATAGTCATCTGACTGATATATCAAGTATATTCAATAATGTATAAGGAAGATGTGTATAAACTATAAATAATTATAGCTCAAAATCATGTATTATAATTTTAGAATAATGCAAAAATATTCTTCTATGTTTAATGAACCTAAATATAATAAACTAAAGTTTTCTTGTCTGTGAGTATATGTTCGTGATATTAATATTAACATTTTGAAAAAAAAAAGTTTTTTTTAAAACACAAAAGACAAACGTGTTTATAGTTCGTGAGTATATGACAAAATATTAAATTGATTAATACTAAAGAATCATGGGAGAATATTTTGCATTTAAGTAGGGGATATAGTTAGAATATTTTCCTTAAATAAATTGTTTATAGAAAATAGCTAGTGGCATAGTATTGTAATTATCATTGAAAATTAAAGGCGGAATCCTATTAAGAATTCTACTTTAATAGTATAGATCATTATAAATCACTTAAAGCGAAACCCAGGGAATAATAATAATGCAATAAATGAGTTTGGTGCTAAGATGTCACATTTTGCCAAGAATGCGTTCAAGACAACACAAACTTTTGTGAGACACTTAATTGATGTTTTCAAAAGTGAAACAACTAACCAACACTACTTACTGTACACATCTTGAACCTTTCAGAAGACCAGACATAAGGAAACAAGACACAAGACGCCGGCAAAGGAAACAAAAGACACTAACTACAGTAGCATTTGCACAACACATCATTTACAGATCCATTATCTATGCTTTTTGCTTCTGTTGCTGTATGATCTCTCTTTTATTCCCTGGAGCTGGTTGTGTATACTCCTCTTCTTTGCTTAAAGAAACGAATCAAGATAGGAATAGTTACTGCGCCGATGATACCAAAGGAGGCTACCATAAGTGCGGTCCCATACCCCAATGAAGAGCGCCTCTGTGTCTGGGCTAAACAATATGCTAGAGATCTCCCCAAAGAAGTCTACTTCCTTCTTTGTTTCATACCCCTTTGAGACGTCATAGACGTGGACAAAGTCTGCCGGTTCGGCCATGGCCATGTATTTGCCATCGGATGTGTAGCAGATTGACCGGATTGCTCCAAGGTTACCCTTCAAGACAGCAATGGACTGAGACAGGTTACGGGTGTCCCATACACGGGAGGTCTTGTCCTGGTTTCCAGTTGAGAAGGTGATGCCGTCAGGATGCCACGCAGAGGCAAAGGAATATTCAAAATGTCCTGATAGTGTTTCCAGCGTCTGTAGATGAAATTCCAAAGATTTGGCATTATCAACCATCAGAGTTATGCTACATTAAAGAAAAGAAAAATGCTTAACAAGCTGGTATCTCTCCATGTCAAAGTCTCTAACTCCACAGTCATTATTAGAGGCAGTAAAATGAAGGGCGCCACTGTGAAAAGTAGACAAAAAAAAGTTAGAGCAGCGACTCTTTAACTATTTTGTGTAGACCCTTCAGGAAAAAGAAAGAGGTAAAAACCTGGGGTTGTTGTAGAAGAATTCAATAGCAATATCATCATATACAAGAGCAAAAGCTGACGCCCGGTCTATCAAGATGCTGAAACCAACGTGGACAGTAGAAATAGATGAAGTTTGGTCAGTAATAATGCATATGACTACTCAATAATCAATATATCTAGACTTTTAACTTTGCAGATAAGTTCTCCTTGAAATCCACCAGCAACTAGGAAGCCGTCATTCACTGCATGTGTGCTCACTTGAGTCTGTGTAAACCCTTCCAGCAAACTACAGCTGGGCAATTGGAGTCCCAATCGGGTTTCGGTTTGGGTTTTTTCTGATTTTTGATTTTCGGGTTCATGAATTTCAGCCCCATTCGGATATTATAAAAGTTCGGATCGGATTAGTCAGGTTCGGTTCGGGCTTAGTTCCATCTTTATCCAGTTGAACCCGAAATAGTTTCGGTTCCGGATATTAATAGTGTTATCCAAAAATATTAATTTGTACTTGATTAAATTCAATATATTTCAAATGTCTTTTTCAATAAATTTGTGTACGTGGTTTCTTCAAACCACATTGTTGTCCTTTAAAGTAACTTCAGGAGACTCGTCTATGAACCATACGAGACTCGTCCTTAAACTATATGTGACTACATCATACATACTATGATTCATGACAAACCAAAGTCTTGACGAATGAGAATCATACATAAAGCATGAAAAATGAAATAAAACAACTAGAAATTTTCTAGACATAAAATACTAGCTAAACTCTAAAAACATGGTTTAAATTTAAGAAGTAAACTTATACATAACTCAAATTCAAATGTAATTGTCAAAACATAAAAAACATTAATATTGACCTAAATACCAATTGTCAAAATTATTTGAGTTAATTATACATGTTATAGATAATTATTTTAATGTAATAGATAATTGTTTTACGTACTTAATTATATCTTAGTATATTTTAGATATATATTAAGGATTGAGATTTTGTTTGGTATAAATTCTTTTTGAGATTTTAAACTTTTGGGTTTTTGTCGGATACCCATTTAAACTCGGGTTTGGTTCGGGTAAAACCCTTAACCCGAAATACCGAAAAACAAGATCCATTTAGTATTTATATCGGGTTCGGATCGGAACGGATTCATTTTTATCGGGTCAGATTCGATTCTGATTTTCGGATTCAGTTTATTTGCCCACGCCTACAGCAAATTTCCAGGATGTCTCTAAATTCACTAAACAAACAATAAGTATACTATTTTAGTGGACCGTGTGGTTAGACAAGCATGTTTACTGATCAATAGGCTTTTGCTATTTTTGGCATCTAATTATTTTTTTCTTTATTGATCAACATTATCTCACTAATCTAATCAATGTATATAGATACGTATTTAGCAAAAAAGGGAAGTAATCTAAATTCTTGTCTTTTTATTAAACTATGACATGGTCTTGTTAACAGTTAAGATTAAAACAATCCTTGACACATCAGCATTATTTATCTAATCAATAATTACAATCATTTTCTTAAATATCATTAAGGCTTTGAATGTTTACATAACTGCAATTCAGTTAATAATTATAAAATCTTTACAATACTTATATATCTATATGTTTTTGTCACTAGTAGAAACGCACCACAATTATTCCGAACATTCGGATCCTAAACGTTTTTTCTTAGTTGTTAAGATTAGTGGAAAAAACAGTATTTAAAAGATAATACGGTCCTCACAAACTCTTTACCATTCACCAAGACAGCAAAAAAAAGATGTCGACAGTTTCACCCTCCTCGCAACTAGTTCAGGTAGTTCCAGACAGCCACAACAACACTGGCGACTCCTCTGCTAAGGTCAAGTACGAAGATGTTGTCCGTAAGTCTGTCTACTTGTCCTTTTATTTGACATTCAGGTTCACTAGTTTCCTCACTAGTTTGTTCAATAGCTTCTCTATATACAAGTCATGTCTACTGGTTCATTCATTCAACACTCAGGTTCATTAGTTTCCTCACAGGTTTAAAACATTTCTGAGTTAACTTGTTACAAAAACATGGCTCAATATCTAAGCTCTGTCTGATTCCATTGCTTATTTGTTTGACTACCGCATAGATTCATCACTTTGTGTCTGACACCTTATGGAACTTGCAGGCACTGATGAACCGCAAATTGGGTCTGTGGTAGACGGAGTGATTGATGGGGAGTTCGAAGGTGGATACCTGGTGACGATGAAATTCGGTTCTCAAGTTCTGAAAGGAGTGCTTTACCTTTGTGCTAAAAGGCTCAGATGTCAGCCCCAAGAAACCATGGGAACACCACCTTCAGGCATGCCACCAGCATCGCAACGCCCAGCTAAGAAGAAAGCAAGAGTGACTACTGTAGTTGATCCTCAGAAGCCCAAATGCTACAAGAGTGGCTACAACTTCTTCTTCCCTGAGCTGTACGCTAGGCTCAAACTTGAGTACCATGGCAAAGAAATGATCATCACCAAGATGATTAGTCCCATGTGGGGCAATCTCTACGAGTCTGAGAAACAGGTAACTTACTTAGTACTCATCATCAAATCCACATTGTTATTAAGCTTACAGTTTGATTTTATCATCTTCTTTACAGGTTTATCAAGACAAAGGAGTTAAGGATGTGGAGAGGTACATAACTGAGATGCTGGAGTACAAGTCTGCACATGAAGGAGGAGCTTCTGCTTCTGCAGCAGCAGCCATCGTGGCTCAGTAGTCTTCTTTTTCTCCTGTTATGTTGTTGTCTTCTTTCTTCATGACATTTCTCTCTCTTTCTTTCTCTGGACAAGTTCTATTTCTTTTATAATATGGATATTTTATGACTTTGATCAGTTTGCAGAACATGCCATGTTTATGGTTTTAGGGTTAGTAAAAGAGGTTACTAACTGCGCATTAATGTCTTTCTCCTTGTTTTGCTTATTGATCATATACCATAACCATAGTTTTTTTGTGTTTCCTTGTTTTCAACTTGGGAATATATATATATTCTCTATTGTTGCAGACACTTGAATTAACTATTACTCTTTTTGTTTCAAAATAATTCATGTTTTTTTAAAACCATTATTTCAAAGAATTTTGTTTCATATTTTAATATATTTTTGTTAGGTAATATAATAAATTGTAAATTTCAAAAAGTTAATCATTTTGCTGAATTTTGATTGAGTAAAATTTATGAAAATATAGTTAAATAATGTATTTATAATAAAATTTAAGATGTTTTTAAAATATGTGAACATTTCAAAACATTATTCATTTTGAAACGGAGGAGAGAGTATCATCTAATGTGAAATAGATGTTGATAGATGTAAACCTTTGTTTGATGTATCTTTTTAAGTGGGTTTTAAATATTTTTTCACAAAGATTAAGAAAATAAAAAATTTTATGTGATTTATTTTGGTTATATAAAAGTATTATTGAATAAAACTAGTTTAACCAATTAAAAAAAGATAAAATATTTTGTAACTGGATACAAATTTTAAGTGACAATAATTTTGTCTAAAAGAGTAAGAACATCACTTATTTTGAAATAAAATAGAAACTAGATTTTGACCCGCGGTTTAAAAAGCGCGGGATTTGATTCCTTTAAAATTTAACTTTTAAAAAAATATATATATATTTGTTAATTATAACCATATGTTTTTATTATTTGATAACTAATATTTTTTAATTGTATTTGATGTCTTACGTTAGACAAATTTTCATCGGTGCGGAGATATAATTTACAAAGCTTTATTTTTTATAGTCACACAAAGTAATTCTGAAGAATTAGTTTTTAAAAAAAAAATCCTTGTAATAATATTTTCAGTTTACTGTAAACGATTATATTTACAAAGAATACTATCTTTTTCGTAGCATATTTTAAAATTTGATTAAAATAAATACAAAGAAAAATTTGAATCAACTATTTCTGTTCTACTGTTTTAAAAATTGGCTCTCTAATTAATATTTGTAGTTTATTGTAAACTATAATATTTACAATTATAATATTTTTCGTAGCATATTTTAAGTTTGATTAAAATAAATACAATGAAACATTTGATAAACTATTTCTGTTATACTGTTTTAAAAAATGGGCTTTCTAATTTTTTTGTCAATAAAAGTCAAATATTTAAATGGGTGTAGTTTTAGACATACTTAGTATTATTCAACGAAAATTATAGTTTTATACATACTTACTATTTTTAATTTTTGTATCTAATTTATTTTTATGTTAGTAACTAACATGTAATATATGATGAAATTATAATAATTTATTTTAATGAAGTATATTAATTTATAATCATTTATATTTTACAGAATAATATACATTCATATATAAAGTTTAATTTTTTTCGTTATTTTGTAACAAATTATATCAATACAATTATATGAGAATTAAAATATAATTATCCGTTATTTAGGTTATTTAAGCGTATTGCATTTGTTGTAATTTATGTTTCTATGATTTAACACTAAAACAAAGTAATCAAATATATCATATTAGTTAAATTTTTTTAGATATTCTTTTAATAGTTGAATGAGTGTATATGTTTACTCAACCTATCTCATACTTAATAACCTTTGTATATTTTATGAAATAACCCGTAAAATTACACATAAAAATATGAACTATATAACCCGATATTTATATAAGTAGGTTTAGTGCTGGTTTCTAGAATTTAAGCCGAATATTTTTTTATAGCTTTCAATAATATAAAATTTCAAAAATTAGAATATTTTGCGGATGCCAATATTATCAAAGTTTAAAATATTAAAATTGAGATCATTAGATACGATAATATACCATTTTAGCTAGGTCAAAATTTCTATAATAAATTACATTTAAAGTTTTAGTTTCTAAACGTTAATATCTAAATTTTGAAATATTTAAGTCATTTTCATTTTGAATTGTAAATTTAGACCTACTAAAATTTATAAATGTTCTATATATTGTAAATTATTTAGTAAATATTAGGAATACAAAAATCGATTCTCAAAACCGTTAATTTTTGTTATGCTTCCTTAATTTCAGCTTATCAAATATTAATTATAGTAAATAACTATGTATATAAACAAAACAAAAATTTGAATGTTAAAATTTGAAATAGGTCTGTTATTGGTCAATTGGGAATTTTGAACATATTCCGTATTTATATTAAAATTCTTCTATACAGTTTTGAAAATCATAAACATACTAAATATAATAGTCATCTGACTGATATATCAAGTATATTCAATAATGTATAAGGAAGATGTGTATAAACTATAAATAAGTATAGCTCAAAATCATCTATTATAATTTTAGAATAATGCAAAAATATTCTTCTATGTTTAATGAACCTAAATATAATAAACTAAAGTTTTCTTGTCTGTGAGTATATGTTCGTGATATTAATATTAACATTTTGAAAAAAAAAGTTTTTTTTAAAACACAAAAGACAAACGTGTTTATAGTTCGTGAGTATATGACAAAATATTAAATTGATTAATACTAAAGAATCATGGGAGAATATTTTGCATTTAAGTAGGGGATATAGTTAGAATATTTTCCTTAAATAAATTGTTTATAGAAAATAGCTAGTGGCATAGTATTGTAATTATCATTGAAAATTAAAGGCGGAATCCTATTAAGAATTCTACTTTAATAGTATAGATCATTATAAATCACTTAAAGCGAAACCCAGGGAATAATAATAATGCAATAAATGAGTTTGGTGCTAAGATGTCACATTTTGCCAAGAATGCGTTCAAGACAACACAAACTTTTGTGAGACACTTAATTGATGTTTTCAAAAGTGAAACAACTAACCAACACTACTTACTGTACACATCTTGAACCTTTCAGAAGACCAGACATAAGGAAACAAGACACAAGACGCCGGGAAAGGAAACAAAAGACACTAACTACAGTAGCATTTGCACAACACATCATTTACAGATCCATTATCTATGCTTTTTGCTTCTGTTGCTGTATGATCTCTCTTTTATTCCCTGGAGCTGGTTGTGTGTACTCCTCTTCTTTGCTTAAAGAAACGAATCAAGATAGGAATAGTTACTGCGCCGATGATACCAAAGGAGGCTACCATAAGTGCGGTCCCATACCCCAATGAAGAGCGCCTCTGTGTCTGGGCTAAACAATATGCTAGAGATCTCCCCAAAGAAGTCTACTTCCTTCTCTGTTTCATACCCCTTTGAGACGTCATAGACGTGGACAAAGTCTGCCGGTTCGGCCATGGCCATGTATTTGCCATCGGATGTGTAGCAGATTGACCGGATTGCTCCAAGGTTACCCTTCAAGACAGCAATGGACTGAGACAGGTTACGGGTGTCCCATACACGGGAGGTCTTGTCCTGGTTTCCAGTTGAGAAGGTGATGCCGTCAGGATGCCACGCAGAGGCAAAGGAATATTCAAAATGTCCTGATAGTGTTTCCAGCGTCTGTAGATGAAATTCCAAAGATTTGGCATTATCAACCATCAGAGTTATGCTACATTAAAGAAAAGAAAAATGCTTAACAAGCTGGTATCTCTCCATGTCAAAGTCTCTAACTCCACAGTCATTATTAGAGGCAGTAAAATGAAGGGCGCCACTGTGAAAAGTAGACAAAAAAAAGTTAGAGCAGCGACTCTTTAACTATTTTGTGTAGACCCTTCAGGAAAAAGAAAGAGGTAAAAACCTGGGGTTGTTGTAGAAGAATTCAATAGCAATATCATCATATACAAGAGCAAAAGCTGACGCCCGGTCTATCAAGATGCTGAAACCAACGTGGACAGTAGAAATAGATGAAGTTTGGTCAGTAATAATGCATATGACTACTCAATAATCAATATATCTAGACTTTTAACTTTGCAGATAAGTTCTCCTTGAAATCCACCAGCAACTAGGAAGCCGTCATTCACTGCATGTGTGCTCACTTGAGTCTGTGTAAACCCTTCCAGCAAACTACAGCTGGGCAATTGGAGTCCCAATCGGGTTTCGGTTTGGGTTTTTTCTGATTTTTGATTTTCGGGTTCATGAATTTCAGCCCCATTCGGATATTATAAAAGTTCGGATCGGATTAGTCAGGTTCGGTTCAGGCTTAGTTCCATCTTTAAGATCCAGTTGAACCCGAAATAGTTTCGGTTCCGGATATTAATAGTGTTATCCAAAAATATTAATTTGTACTTGATTAAATTCAATATATTTCAAATGTCTTTTTCAATAAATTTGTGTACGTGGTTTCTTCAAACCACATTGTTGTCCTTTAAAGTAACTTCAGGAGACTCGTCTATGAACCATACGAGACTCGTCCTTAAACTATATGTGACTACATCATACATACTATGATTCATGACAAACCAAAGTCTTGACGAATGAGAATCATACATAAAGCATGAAAAATGAAATAAAACAACTAGAAATTTTCTAAACATAAAATACTAGCTAAACTCTAAAAACATGGTTTAAATTTAAGAAGTAAACTTATACATAACTCAAATTCAAATGTAATTGTCAAAACATAAAAAACATTAATATTGACCTAAATACCAATTGTCAAAATTATTTGAGTTAATTATACATGTTATAGATAATTATTTTAATGTAATAGATAATTGTTTTACGTACTTAATTATATCTTAGTATATTTTAGATATATATTAAGGATTGAGATTTTGTTTGGTATAAATTCTTTTTGAGATTTTAAACTTTTGGGTTTTTGTCGGATACCCATTTAAACTCGGGTTTGGTTCGGGTAAAACCCTTAACCCGAAATACCGAAAAACAAGATCCATTTAGTATTTATATCGGGTTCGGATCGGAACGGATTCATTTTTATCGGGTCAGATTCGATTCTGATTTTCGGATTCAGTTTATTTGCCCACGCCTACAGCAAATTTCCAGGATGTCTCTAAATTCACTAAACAAACAATAAGTATACTATTTTAGTGGACCGTGTGGTTAGACAAGCATGTTTACTGATCAATAGGCTTTTGCTATTTTTGGCATCTAATTATTTTTTTCTTTATTGATCAACATTATCTCACTAATCTAATCAATGTATATAGATACGTATTTAGCAAAAAAGGGAAGTAATCTAAATTCTTGTCTTTTTATTAAACTATGACATGGTCTTGTTAACAGTTAAGATTAAAACAATCCTTGACACATCAGCATTATTTATCTAATCAATAATTACAATCATTTTCTTAAATATCATTAAGGCTTTGAATGTTTACATAACTGCAATTCAGTTAATAATTATAAAATCTTTACAATACTTATATATCTATATGTTTTTGTCACTAGTAGAAACGCACCACAATTATTCCGAACATTCGGATCCTAAACGTTTTTTCTTAGTTGTTAAGATTAGTGGAAAAAACAGTATTTAAAAGATAATACGGTCCTCACAAACTCTTTACCATTCACCAAGACAGCAAAAAAAAGATGTCGACAGTTTCACCCTCCTCGCAACTAGTTCAGGTAGTTCCAGACAGCCACAACAACACTGGCGACTCCTCTGCTAAGGTCAAGTACGAAGATGTTGTCCGTAAGTCTGTCTACTTGTCCTTTTATTTGACATTCAGGTTCACTAGTTTCCTCACTAGTTTGTTCAATAGCTTCTCTATATACAAGTCATGTCTACTGGTTCATTCATTCAACACTCAGGTTCATTAGTTTCCTCACAGGTTTAAAACATTTCTGAGTTAACTTGTTACAAAAACATGGCTCAATATCTAAGCTCTGTCTGATTCCATTGCTTATTTGTTTGACTACCGCATAGATTCATCACTTTGTGTCTGACACCTTATGGAACTTGCAGGCACTGATGAACCGCAAATTGGGTCTGTGGTAGACGGAGTGATTGATGGGGAGTTCGAAGGTGGATACCTGGTGACGATGAAATTCGGTTCTCAAGTTCTGAAAGGAGTGCTTTACCTTTGTGCTAAAAGGCTCAGATGTCAGCCCCAAGAAACCATGGGAACACCACCTTCAGGCATGCCACCAGCATCGCAACGCCCAGCTAAGAAGAAAGCAAGAGTGACTACTGTAGTTGATCCTCAGAAGCCCAAATGCTACAAGAGTGGCTACAACTTCTTCTTCCCTGAGCTGTACGCTAGGCTCAAACTTGAGTACCATGGCAAAGAAATGATCATCACCAAGATGATTAGTCCCATGTGGGGCAATCTCTACGAGTCTGAGAAACAGGTAACTTACTTAGTACTCATCATCAAATCCACATTGTTATTAAGCTTACAGTTTGATTTTATCATCTTCTTTACAGGTTTATCAAGACAAAGGAGTTAAGGATGTGGAGAGGTACATAACTGAGATGCTGGAGTACAAGTCTGCACATGAAGGAGGAGCTTCTGCTTCTGCAGCAGCAGCCATCGTGGCTCAGTAGTCTTCTTTTTCTCCTGTTATGTTGTTGTCTTCTTTCTTCATGACATTTCTCTCTCTTTCTTTCTCTGGACAAGTTCTATTTCTTTTATAATATGGATATTTTATGACTTTGATCAGTTTGCAGAACATGCCATGTTTATGGTTTTAGGGTTAGTAAAAGAGGTTACTAACTGCGCATTAATGTCTTTCTCCTTGTTTTGCTTATTGATCATATACCATAACCATAGTTTTTTTGTGTTTCCTTGTTTTCAACTTGGGAATATATATATATATATATTCTCTATTGTTGCAGACACTTGAATTAACTATTACTCTTTTTGTTTCAAAATAATTCATGTTTTTTTAAAACCATTATTTCAAAGAATTTTGTTTCATATTTTAATATATTTTTGTTAGGTAATATAATAAATTGTAAATTTCAAAAAGTTAATCATTTTGCTGAATTTTGATTGAGTAAAATTTATGAAAATATAGTTAAATAATGTATTTATAATAAAATTTAAGATGTTTTTAAAATATGTGAACATTTCAAAACATTATTCATTTTGAAACGGAGGAGAGAGTATCATCTAATGTGAAATAGATGTTGATAGATGTAAACCTTTGTTTGATGTATCTTTTTAAGTGGGTTTTAAATATTTTTTCACAAAGATTAAGAAAATAAAAAATTTTATGTGATTTATTTTGGTTATATAAAAGTATTATTGAATAAAACTAGTTTAACCAATTAAAAAAAGATAAAATATTTTGTAACTGGATACAAATTTTAAGTGACAATAATTTTGTCTAAAAGAGTAAGAACATCACTTATTTTGAAATAAAATAGAAACTAGATTTTGACCCGCGGTTTAAAAAGCGCGGGATTTGATTCCTTTAAAATTTAACTTTTAAAAAAATATATATATATTTGTTAATTATAACCATATGTTTTTATTATTTGATAACTAATATTTTTTAATTGTATTTGATGTCTTACGTTAGACAAATTTTCATCGGTGCGGAGATATAATTTACAAAGCTTTATTTTTTATAGTCACACAAAGTAATTCTGAAGAATTAGTTTTTAAAAAAAAAATCCTTGTAATAATATTTTCAGTTTACTGTAAACGATTATATTTACAAAGAATACTATCTTTTTCGTAGCATATTTTAAAATTTGATTAAAATAAATACAAAGAAAAATTTGAATCAACTATTTCTGTTCTACTGTTTTAAAAATTGGCTCTCTAATTAATATTTGTAGTTTATTGTAAACTATAATATTTACAATTATAATATTTTTCGTAGCATATTTTAAGTTTGATTAAAATAAATACAATGAAACATTTGATAAACTATTTCTGTTATACTGTTTTAAAAAATGGGCTTTCTAATTTTTTTGTCAATAAAAGTCAAATATTTAAATGGGTGTAGTTTTAGACATACTTAGTATTATTCAACGAAAATTATAGTTTTATACATACTTACTATTTTTAATTTTTGTATCTAATTTATTTTTATGTTAGTAACTAACATGTAATATATGATGAAATTATAATAATTTATTTTAATGAAGTATATTAATTTATAATCATTTATATTTTACAGAATAATATACATTCATATATAAAGTTTAATTTTTTTCGTTATTTTGTAACAAATTATATCAATACAATTATATGAGAATTAAAATATAATTATCCGTTATTTAGGTTATTTAAGCGTATTGCATTTGTTGTAATTTATGTTTCTATGATTTAACACTAAAACAAAGTAATCAAATATATCATATTAGTTAAATTTTTTTAGATATTCTTTTAATAGTTGAATGAGTGTATATGTTTACTCAACCTATCTCATACTTAATAACCTTTGTATATTTTATGAAATAACCCGTAAAATTACACATAAAAATATGAACTATATAACCCGATATTTATATAAGTAGGTTTAGTGCTGGTTTCTAGAATTTAAGCCGAATATTTTTTTATAGCTTTCAATAATATAAAATTTCAAAAATTAGAATATTTTGCGGATGCCAATATTATCAAAGTTTAAAATATTAAAATTGAGATCATTAGATACGATAATATACCATTTTAGCTAGGTCAAAATTTCTATAATAAATTACATTTAAAGTTTTAGTTTCTAAACGTTAATATCTAAATTTTGAAATATTTAAGTCATTTTCATTTTGAATTGTAAATTTAGACCTACTAAAATTTATAAATGTTCTATATATTGTAAATTATTTAGTAAATATTAGGAATACAAAAATCGATTCTCAAAACCGTTAATTTTTGTTATGCTTCCTTAATTTCAGCTTATCAAATATTAATTATAGTAAATAACTATGTATATAAACAAAACAAAAATTTGAATGTTAAAATTTGAAATAGGTCTGTTATTGGTCAATTGGGAATTTTGAACATATTCCGTATTTATATTAAAATTCTTCTATACAGTTTTGAAAATCATAAACATACTAAATATAATAGTCATCTGACTGATATATCAAGTATATTCAATAATGTATAAGGAAGATGTGTATAAACTATAAATAAGTATAGCTCAAAATCATGTATTATAATTTTAGAATAATGCAAAAATATTCTTCTATGTTTAATGAACCTAAATATAATAAACTAAAGTTTTCTTGTCTGTGAGTATATGTTCGTGATATTAATATTAACATTTTGAAAAAAAAAGTTTTTTTTAAAACACAAAAGACAAACGTGTTTATAGTTCGTGAGTATATGACAAAATATTAAATTGATTAATACTAAAGAATCATGGGAGAATATTTTGCATTTAAGTAGGGGATATAGTTAGAATATTTTCCTTAAATAAATTGTTTATAGAAAATAGCTAGTGGCATAGTATTGTAATTATCATTGAAAATTAAAGGCGGAATCCTATTAAGAATTCTACTTTAATAGTATAGATCATTATAAATCACTTAAAGCGAAACCCAGGGAATAATAATAATGCAATAAATGAGTTTGGTGCTAAGATGTCACATTTTGCCAAGAATGCGTTCAAGACAACACAAACTTTTGTGAGACACTTAATTGATGTTTTCAAAAGTGAAACAACTAACCAACACTACTTACTGTACACATCTTGAACCTTTCAGAAGACCAGACATAAGGAAACAAGACACAAGACGCCGGGAAAGGAAACAAAAGACACTAACTACAGTAGCATTTGCACAACACATCATTTACAGATCCATTATCTATGCTTTTTGCTTCTGTTGCTGTATGATCTCTCTTTTATTCCCTGGAGCTGGTTGTGTGTACTCCTCTTCTTTGCTTAAAGAAACGAATCAAGATAGGAATAGTTACTGCGCCGATGATACCAAAGGAGGCTACCATAAGTGCGGTCCCATACCCCAATGAAGAGCGCCTCTGTGTCTGGGCTAAACAATATGCTAGAGATCTCCCCAAAGAAGTCTACTTCCTTCTCTGTTTCATACCCCTTTGAGACGTCATAGACGTGGACAAAGTCTGCCGGTTCGGCCATGGCCATGTATTTGCCATCGGATGTGTAGCAGATTGACCGGATTGCTCCAAGGTTACCCTTCAAGACAGCAATGGACTGAGACAGGTTACGGGTGTCCCATACACGGGAGGTCTTGTCCTGGTTTCCAGTTGAGAAGGTGATGCCGTCAGGATGCCACGCAGAGGCAAAGGAATATTCAAAATGTCCTGATAGTGTTTCCAGCGTCTGTAGATGAAATTCCAAAGATTTGGCATTATCAACCATCAGAGTTATGCTACATTAAAGAAAAGAAAAATGCTTAACAAGCTGGTATCTCTCCATGTCAAAGTCTCTAACTCCACAGTCATTATTAGAGGCAGTAAAATGAAGGGCGCCACTGTGAAAAGTAGACAAAAAAAAGTTAGAGCAGCGACTCTTTAACTATTTTGTGTAGACCCTTCAGGAAAAAGAAAGAGGTAAAAACCTGGGGTTGTTGTAGAAGAATTCAATAGCAATATCATCATATACAAGAGCAAAAGCTGACGCCCGGTCTATCAAGATGCTGAAACCAACGTGGACAGTAGAAATAGATGAAGTTTGGTCAGTAATAATGCATATGACTACTCAATAATCAATATATCTAGACTTTTAACTTTGCAGATAAGTTCTCCTTGAAATCCACCAGCAACTAGGAAGCCGTCATTCACTGCATGTGTGCTCACTTGAGTCTGTGTAAACCCTTCCAGCAAACTACAGCTGGGCAATTGGAGTCCCAACAATCGGGTTTCGGTTTGGGTTTTTTCTGATTTTTGATTTTCGGGTTCATGAATTTCAGCCCCATTCGGATATTATAAAAGTTCGGATCGGATTAGTCAGGTTCGGTTCGGGTTTAGTTCCATCTTTAAGATCCAGTTGAACCCGAAATAGTTTCGGTTCCGGATATTAATAGTGTTATCCAAAAATATTAATTTGTACTTGATTAAATTCAATATATTTCAAATGTCTTTTTCAATAAATTTGTGTACGTGGTTTCTTCAAACCACATTGTTGTCCTTTAAAGTAACTTCAGGAGACTCGTCTATGAACCATACGAGACTCGTCCTTAAACTATATGTGACTACATCATACATACTATGATTCATGACAAACCAAAGTCTTGACGAATGAGAATCATACATAAAACATGAAAAATGAAATAAAACAACTAGAAATTTTCTAAACATAAAATACTAGCTAAACTCTAAAAACATGGTTTAAATTTAAGAAGTAAACTTATACATAACTCAAATTCAAATGTAATTGTCAAAACATAAAAAACATTAATATTGACCTAAATACCAATTGTCAAAAGTATTTGAGTTAATTATACATGTTATAGATAATTATTTTAATGTAATAGATAATTGTTTTACGTACTTAATTATATCTTAGTATATTTTAGATATATATTAAGGATTGAGATTTTGTTTGGTATAAATTCTTTTTGAGATTTTAAACTTTTGGGTTTTTGTCGGATACCCATTTAAACTCGGGTTTGGTTCGGGTAAAACCCTTAACCCGAAATACCGAAAAACAAGATCCATTTAGTATTTATATCGGGTTCGGATCGGAACGGATTCATTTTTATCGGGTCAGATTCGATTCTGATTTTCGGATTCAGTTTATTTGCCCACGCCTACAGCAAATTTCCAGGATGTCTCTAAATTCACTAAACAAACAATAAGTATACTATTTTAGTGGACCGTGTGGTTAGACAAGCATGTTTACTGATCAATAGGCTTTTGCTATTTTTGGCATCTAATTATTTTTTTCTTTATTGATCAACATTATCTCACTAATCTAATCAATGTATATAGATACGTATTTAGCAAAAAAGGGAAGTAATCTAAATTCTTGTCTTTTTATTAAACTATGACATGGTCTTGTTAACAGTTAAGATTAAAACAATCCTTGACACATCAGCATTATTTATCTAATCAATAATTACAATCATTTTCTTAAATATCATTAAGGCTTTGAATGTTTACATAACTGCAATTCAGTTAATAATTATAAAATCTTTACAATACTTATATATCTATATGTTTTTGTCACTAGTAGAAACGCACCACAATTATTCCGAACATTCGGATCCTAAACGTTTTTTCTTAGTTGTTAAGATTAGTGAAAAAAACAGTATTTAAAAGATAATACGGTCCTCACAAACTCTTTACCATTCACCAAGACAGCAAAAAAAGATGTCGACAGTTTCACCCTCCTCGCAACTAGTTCAGGTAGTTCCAGACAGCCACAACAACACTGGCGACTCCTCTGCTAAGGTCAAGTACGAAGATGTTGTCCGTAAGTCTGTCTACTTGTCCTTTTATTTGACATTCAGGTTCACTAGTTTCCTCACTAGTTTGTTCAATAGCTTACCTATATACAAGTCATGTCTACTGGTTCATTCATTCAACACTCAGGTTCATTAGTTTCCTCACAGGTTTAAAACATTTCTGAGTTAACTTGTTACAAAAACATGGCTCAATATCTAAGCTCTCTCTGATTCCATTGCTTATTTGTTTGACTACCGCATAGATTCATCACTCTGTGTCTGACACCTTATGGAACTTGCAGGCACTGATGAACCGCAAATTGGGTCTGTGGTAGACGGAGTGATTGATGGGGAGTTCGAAGGTGGATACCTGGTGACGATGAAATTCGGTTCTCAAGTGCTGAAAGGAGTGCTTTACCTTTGTGCTAAAAGGCCCAGATGTCAGCCCCAAGAAACCATGGGAACACCACCTTCAGGCATGCCACCAGCATCGCAACGCCCAGCTAAGAAGAACGCAAGAGTGACTACTGTAGTTGATCCTCAGAAGCCCAAATGCTACAAGAGTGGCTACAACTTCTTCTTCCCTGAGCTGTACGCTAGGCTCAAACCTGAGTACCATGGCAAAGAAATGATCATCACCAAGATGATTAGTCCCATGTGGGGCAATCTCTACGAGTCTGAGAAACAGGTAACTTACTTAGTACTCATCATCAAATCCACATTGTTATTAAGCTTACAGTTTGATTTTATCATCTTCTTTACAGGTTTATCAAGACAAAGGAGTTAAGGATGTGGAGAGGTACATAACTGAGATGCTGGAGTACAAGTCTGCACATGAAGGAGGAGCTTCTGCTTCTGCAGCAGCAGCCATCGTGGCTCAGTAGTCTTCTTTTTCTCCTGTTATGTTGTTGTCTTCTTTCTTCATGACATTTCTCTCTTTCTTTTTCTGGACAAGTTCTATTTCTTTTATAATATGGATATTTTATGACTTTGATCAGTTTGCAGAACATGCCATGTTTATGGATTTAGGGCCAGTAAAAGAGGTTACTAACTGCGCATTAATGTCTTTCTCCTTGTTTTGCTTATTGATCATATACCATAACCATAGTTTTTCTGTGTTTCCTTGTTTTCAACTTGAGAATATATATATATATATATTCTCTGTTGTTGCAGAAACTTGAATTAACTATTACTCCTTTTGTTTCAAAATAATTCATGTTTTTTTAAAACCATTATTTCAAAGAATTTATTTTAATATTTTAATATATTTTTGTTAGGTAATATAATGAATTGTAAATTTCAAAAAAAAGTTAATAGTTTTGCTGAATTTTGATTGGCTAAAATTTATCAAAATATAGTTAAATAATGTATTTATAATTAAATTTAAGATGTTTTTAAAAATGTGAAAATTTCAAAATATTATTCATTCTGAAACGTAGGAGAGAATATCATTTATGTAACATAGACGTTGACACCATGTTTCTTGAATCACATTTTGTTGTTAGTTTTTAGGAGTTTCAACTTGTCTCCAATGAATAAAAACCTTTGTTTGATATTTTCTTTTTCATAATAAGAGTTATTTGGGATCTTTGCACATATATTAAGAAAGCATCTCAAAATTCTGTTAAATTTGTATTGTAATACTCTTTATGAAACAAAAATAAATTCTTTAAAAAAAAACACTGCGAAATGGAAGGTGTAACGAATTAATAATGCAATAAATGAGTTTGATACCAACATGTCACATTTGGCAAGAATGCGTTCAAGACAACACAAATTTTGTGAGACACTTCACTTGATGTTTTCAAAAGGGAAACAACTAACACTACTTACTGTACACATCTTGAACCTTTCAGAAGACCAGACATAAGGAAACAACACACAATCTGCCTGCAAAGGAAACAAAAGACACTAACTACAGTAGCATTTGCACAACACATCATTTACAGATCCATTATCTATGCTTTTTGCTTCTGTTGCTGTATGATCTCTCTTCTCTTTTATTCCCTGCAACTGGTTGTGTATACTCCTCTTCTTTGCTTAGAGAAACGAATCAAGATAGGAATAGTTCTTGCGCCGATGATACTCGAGGAGGCTACCATAAGTGCGGTCCCATACCCCAATGAAGAGCGCCTCTGTGTCAGGGCTGAACGATATTCCAGAGATCTCCCCAAAGAAGTCTATTTCCTGCTCTGTTTCATACCCCTTTGAGACGTCATAGACGTGGACAAAGTCTGCCGGTTCGGCCATGGCCATGTATTTCCCATCGGATGTGTAGCGGATTGACCGGATTGCTCCAAGGTTACCTTTCAAGACAGCAAAGGACTGAGACAGGTTACGGATGTCCCATACACGGCAGGTCTTGTCTTGGTTTCCAGTTGAGAAAGTGATGCCGTCAGGATGCCACGCGGAGGCAAAGGAATAGTCAAAATGTCCTGATAGTGTTTCCAGCGTCTGTAGATGAAGTTCCAAAGATTTGGCATTATCAACCATTTGAGACTAACTTACATGCTTGGGTTCAGGATCCAAAAGCTATGTACCTTTCCTGTGTTAGGGTCTACTATAAGGCCCTCTGGATTGTCCCCAACAATAGCTAGTAATTTACCATTAGGACTCAGAGATGCATGCTGTTACCAACAAATGGGAAATAAAAGAAACTGTTAGATGATTCAATGCACATGTACGTTTATATCAGAGTTATGCTTAAATTAAAGGAAAACCATGAAAGAAGAAAGGACTTTACATTCACTGGCCAGGGAAAAGAAAAATGCTTGACAAGCTGGTATCTCTCCATGTCAAAATCTCTGACTCCACAGTCATTGTTTGAGGCAGTAAAATGAAGAGCCCCACTATGAGACAGATGACAAAAACTAAGTTAGAAGCAGTGACTATTAACAATTATATGTGGACCCTTTCAGCAAAAACCTGGGTTTGTTGTAGATCTCAATAGCATTGGTAATAGCATTATCATCATAAGTAGTACGAGAGCAAAAGCTGACGCCCGGTCTATCAAGATGCTGAAACCAATGTTGGAAAGTAGGAATAGATGAAGCTTGTCAAAAATAATGCATGACTACTCAATAATCAGAAATGTCTAGAGAGTCTTAACCTTGCAGATAAGTTCTCCTTGAAATCCACCAGCAACAAGAAAGTCGTCTTTTACAGCAAGTGTGCTCACTTGAGTCTGTGTAAATCCTTCCAGCAAACTTCCAGGATGTTTCTAAATGCACCAAAGACACAAAATCCAGAGTCAGATAATAACAATATGTTTGCATATAAGTATAATTAACTTTAGATTCTGGCACAAAAAAACTAACCTCGGATGGTGCAACATGACCACGAACATTGAGAACTTCCTTCTTTTCGGACGTTAGAGAAGAATAGTGTGTTAGAAGGAAGTTTGACATAAGATAAACGTCGTGCTTGGATGTTGCCCACACCAAATTCCTCAACTATATGAAACCAAATAAAAGATTCTTCTTGATCAGATGGAAATTTTTTCATTACTAGATAAGTTTTATGTCCTCAACCACGTCAAACACAAAGAACAAGACTAGTATCAACTAGTCCAAAAAAAAAGGAACCTGGAAATGAAGGATAGTAGATTTGATAGATCTTGAATTACGCCAGAAGTCATAGAACTGCGCCCCTTTCTGTTTGGCATTGCAAACCTGAATCCATGCAATGAAACAACGATGCATATTAAGTAAAGGCTGGTTAACAGAGGATCAGAGAATGAAAAGGATCCTGGTCATTGTGTTAGAGATCCCCAGTTCAACTAGAAAGGATTCTGGCCATTGTGTCAGAGGTGAGGTCTCGAGGGACAGCTGGGGCGAAACTAATAATACATGTTGTGGTTTTGATGTGGTTTCAGGGCTGGGGGACCTCCTAGTATTCAAAACAAAAAAAAAAAAAGAGAGAGAATGAAAAAGTATTTATTTTTTACCTTTTCTGATGATTCACCGGAGTTGGGGACGTTTTCATAGTTCTTATACTGTAGTAACCTAGTTTGTCTGTATTTATCTCTAGAGATACTAAGCCTGTCCCAAGGAATCCCCTGGATATCTTTCCCTTTCCGAGCTTGTTCTGCCGATGTGTCAGCTATTTTATTATTCTGGAACACCAAGTAGTCATTAATTATAAGGTATAGGGAGAACTCATAAAAGAGTAGCATAGCCAAGAAAAGTAAGTAATAGTAGTCTACCGAGTAGTCAAACTCCTCGACGTCAGAATCTGATGCACCACCGCCGCCACGGAACTCATCATCCATATCATCAGCATCATCTTGCATCTCATGATCATCTACATCTTCTTCCATGTACTCCCCACCAGCATCATCTCTTTGGTAATTGGACATTTTCTTTTCTTCTTTTTTAGCAAAGAGGCAACTGCATATACAAACACATGGACTATGAACTTAGCAAAGGGCAGAGAGAAACAAAAACATGCAGTTCCTGAGGGTTTTACCGAAGATCAGGACAAACAAACAAACAAACCATCGTAATCCAGTTCCGACACAATTAAAAAAAAAAAAAAAATCAAAAGCACACAACGAAATTCTGGAAAGCTAACCAATCATACAAAGCCGACAAAATTGGAAAGAAAAAAAAACACCCAGTTCATGCGCACAACACACAAATCCTAACAATCACATCTAAGTATATATATATATGAAAATAATAGATAAAGGTGTGGGTTACACAAACCCTAGGAGGAATCAAATCGTCCCACTTCTTCGTTTTTTCTGAGAAATTTCAGGAACAAATCCGAAAATTCAATCCTCCTAATTTTAATTTCGGGGTCATCTGATAATTTCAAAATAATTATCTTCTTCAAGGTGGATCGGTCTCGCAAGAGAAGAAGGGAGAGAGAGATTGAACAGCCCAAATTTATCGAAAACTTTTATCGGAATCTAAGTGAGTGAATTAACCAACAAATGTCATAAGTTAATAACCAGATTTGGCTTTTCAGATGTTCTTTTACATGTTCACCCTTTGCTTTAGGTCCGACCCCAAATTTCACAGACTTTATTTATGAGGGCAGGATTTTTAATTATAACATTATCTTCGGACACAGAGACATACTGTTACTGTGCACTACTTTATTATCCCCAAAAAGAACCCCCACGTCGTCTTGTTATGGTAATGGTCCCATAATTCGTTTATTTATTTTTAATTCTACACTCGCATTATTCAATGTTAATTAGATTCACATGGGCTTTGAGGATTGTTTCAGGCATAAAAACGGCCCACACGCAAAAACAATGCGCCGTTGCCGGGGATCGAACCCGGGTCACCCGCGTGACAGGCGGGAATACTTACCACTATACTACAACGACTTGTTGATAGTTTCCATGAAATAATAGTTAATTTCCGTCAACAGATGGAAACAACCACCAGAACAGAGTATTTATAGTAGTAGTTCACTTCAGTCTTGATCTGAATCGGTACAAAAACCATCTTACGTATTACCTTTTTACTAATGTACACTGATCTTCCTTCTGAACTTTTTACTGACATATCTTTCACTGTCATTAATAAATTTAAAAAAATGGAGAATTACAAATCACACAAGAATTAATCTCCAATCTGTTCATAAAGAGACCATTGTAAAGTAACAAAACTTGTAACCTTCTAAAAGTCACTAAGAATATTGTTTTTTTCTGTGGAGGGGAAGCCAAAAGGAATAGCCTTTAGTTTGTTCCAACAAAACTTCCAAAACGTTTTAACTTTATTCAAGTTTATGGAAACAAACCACATTAGAATCAGATCTAGATCTTCGTGTTCATGAGATCATCAGCTTCAGTTAAGACCCATCTTGCTTCACACCAGACTCTCTTCCACGGGATTTATATAGCATCTGATCAAAAAAAAACAACAGGGCAATATGAAAAAAGTCCATCAGACTGTTCTTGTTAAATGCAACCAGTTCTCTGTGAGGAAAACTGCAAAGAAACTCGTTTCAAGGTATTAAAATGAACCAACCGAGAACCAACTAACCTTCATGAGGATCTTCGTGTACAAAGAAACTGGCAGCTACTATCAAATAACAAAGAATGAGCATCAATCCTTTGAAGTAATTCGATGTCCCTTCCTGTTGTGTTACATACAAGATCGATCATCATCACTTATTAATTTTCTATTTATCATAATCAACCTATAAGGTGGACTTTTTTACCCCACCTGGAGAAAAAAAGCTACAACTATAACGGTGATGAACAGCATCGCTGTCTCAAAAAGCTGGAAGTTCAGGTCCATCTGTTCACCCATCATCCATCCAATCACCACGCAGAACGGGACCTAACCATATACAACCAGCAACAGAGATTAATAAAACAAACCTTGTTGACTAAAGATGATATACTGCTCAATGCTCATGCTACATACCACGAACATGGAGATCTGGATTGAGGAGCCAATAGCCACTCCCAAGGACAGATCCTGTAGAGGTCAAATAAAGTTCAACTATGTCTCAAGGCGAATGAAGAAGAGTCTATTCAACTCAAGAACTACTCTGCCTACCAGTTTATCTTTCATGGCAAACATGATGGCACCTGCATGCTCTGCTGCATTCCCAACGATAGGAAGCAATATGACACTGATAAAAGCTATCGGTATGTTCCAAGAGACCGATGCACCCTGAGAAAGACAATTACATAAGCCAAGTTAGTTTATTTACATAGGCCAAGTTAACTAGGAAAACGCAATTTTGATTACCTCTATAGCATCTACAAGATAGCCAGAGAGAAGAGAGACCCAAGCAGTCAAGATTGAGAGCCATATGATAGCTTCCCACTTGGAGATCTCAGGATCTTCATCTTCACCACAAGTTTCTTCGTTCTGATTTGTTTCCTAGAGTTCACAGCATATAGAGTTACACAACCCAATTGGTTTATATACAAAGAATGGATTGTGTTGAAACAACAAACCTCTTCAAGAGGGCTATAAGAATTAGACTGGCTCTTTAACTGGAAGAAGAGGTAAGCAGCATAGGCTATAAGCATTATGCAACTGCTGAACCTTGACAGGGCCATCTCTGATGATCCGGCATGAACCTCACTGTGCGTGTAGTGAAGAACTGCAGGGAAGAGTATCCCCATGACAGCCATCAAAAGCAATCCTGAATTCACAACTGCAATTCCCTGGATGCGGAAGAACAGGGGTCATAAAAGAATGGCAATAAACAATGAAGAAGGTGGATAATGACTGACTATATTACTTTGTCAAAGACTTGGTCTTTCTGGTAAAACACTAGACCACCGCAGAAGAAAGCACAGCCAAGTACAAGCAACATGTTAGACAGAATCGATCCTAGTAACGTCAGCTGAACAACACGTATCATCCCATTTTTCAAAGCGAAAATCGATATGATCAGTTCTGTCACATTCCCGAATGTAGCATTTAAGAGGCCTCCAACTGTGAAAATTTGTATAGCATGTCAAAAAAAAAAACATCACGAAACAAAGAAACTGCCTGTTACAGAAGAACCAAGTCATACCAGTAGGACCCGTGTAAAAAGCCAGTTGCCTGTTTCAAATTAGCCAACACACTTATACATAAGTCACACAGCCAGAAACAATGGTACGTTAAAGTTTTTGCTATAAAGTGCCTTACTCTGTGGCATATCCTAGACGTTCAGCCAATGGTGTAATGCCTATTAAGCTCAGCAAGAACACCCACCCCTGAGCCATGGAAAGAATCATTTCTTAAGATTCAACTCTTAGAACATGTATTAGTACACTAAAACTCCAGCAATTTACCTTACTATCAATCATGTAGTGGACCAATATTGCTAGAGGACCGAAAGGTAACAACAGATTGAGTTTATTAGATAAAATCACGATCCTGATGCTCCTAAGAACACTGTTCTTCGGTGATTTAGTCGTGTGTTCATGGAACCTTGGAGAAAGTGATCCTTTCTCCATAAAAGAAGCTGCTTTAGTTTGCGTGGCATCTTCTTCTTTTCTAAACAGACTTTTGTGCTCAAGATCATTAACCGAACCCATCTGTTACAGTAGAGCATATCATTACCCCTCACAAAAAAGCTGAGATTTAGATAAAAGAGATAATATCTATACAAAAGCTGAGGCAATCCAGAAAATAAAAGACTATGATGCCGTCAAAACTTACTTCAACTTGTGCTTGGATTAGAGCCGGGACTTTACAATGACTCATACCCTCGTGCTACCAAAAAACATGGACCTTATAGAAGAAAGAAACTCCATGAATCTAGGAGAAAGTCGAGTGCTTTCGGAAATAAATCGAGAGTACTTGGGTTTTAAGAAAGAAAGAGAGTAAAAAAGGAGCAAACTTTACCTCGAAGTCAACGAAGGGTCAGAGAAAAAAAAAATGGAACAAGTTGCAGAAACCAAATCAGAGCATAACCCAAATAAAAAACAACGACGACTTTGAAGCTAATAATTTAAGTTTTATCATTTATGAACGTGATTCCGTGATCTGGATGGCGGTGTAGAATCGAATCCCTTAGATCTCAGATGATGATCTGCTAGTAGAAGAGCACGAGCGAGGAAGTTTCGTTCTTGGTTCCAAAGTTGAAACCTTTCATCAGTTTGAAGAAACCCAAGTTTTTTTCTTTTTTAACTGAAGAAGAAGAAGAAGACACATGTAATGGCGCCGTTTTAATGTTTTCTCCTACAAAATAACCCGCGAATCTTACTTTTATATATAAGAATAAAATGAAATTAATTCATTTGGGTTTCGAGTATTTTTCTACAATCACTGAAAAGACAGGTGCAAAAGTTCCATTAATAGTACAAATTTTCAAAAAAAAAAATTACCTAGAGTTATAGACATGGTTTTATTTTCTTTCTTTCAAATTCAATACATGGAATGACTATTTTTTTCTAAAGGTAAAAGGAGAAACGACCGAACTAAACTGAGAAAATATCTTTAAAATATCTTTAAACTGAGAAAATATCACAGTAAAATATCTTTAAAGTATTAATATCCAGATTGTTGATAGACTTATAGATATAGATTGATTACAAAAAAACATGGCATGTATCCCACTATCTATTATGTATTGGACCACTACCAATAATGATCGTCCATAAGTTGATGAATCTTCCATTTGATTCGTGAATAGGGATCAAGTTTCAACCCACTTGCTTATGCTTTAGTTATGATCTGGGTTATGATAGACCTTGAATATTTTGAAATAAATTATTTTCTTACATGTGTATCAGGATTATTCTGAACTTGAGTTTAATTGGTTTTCTCCTTTTTTCTCTTATTTAATTTCACCACATACTCGAAATCAAGTCATGCAAGAACGTTATAAAACGGGTCAACTGTCAAAGATCTGACCTGAATTGAACATTATCGGCCATCGTTGATTTGATCCAAGGCGGCCCATAGATCGATGTCGCCCGGTTTGCAAAAGCTTTAACTAGGGGTGGACACGGAGCGGATATCCAGAATTTTAAGGATATCCGTGATCCGATCCGTCCTGTACGAATATTCGATTTTTCGATTCGATCAGATCCGTGATCTTTCGGATATTCGGTGCTACGGATATCCGGAAAAATCAGTATATTTTACCGGATATCCGATCCGATCCGTCGATCCGGTAAAAAATAATAAAAATTTTATTTTTTGAAAAATATTTTTTTTAAAAGAATTTTTAAGTATAAAAAAATAATATTTTCATTACAAATATTTAAAACTACATATTTTAAAAAATTTAATGACTAAATTATTAATTTAGTGGATAAAATAACTAAAAATATATATAGAGATATAAAATAATATATAATTTTATATATACATGTATATGCATATGTACATTACGGATCGGATTGGATATCCGTTTTCTAAAAAATGAGTATTTGTGATTTGCTCCTTATTTGACGGATATTAAATTTTAGTATTTGTTTTGATTTGTAAAGTTACGGATAATCGGATTTTTCGGATCTAATCGAAACGAATAACGGATCGAATCAAAATTTTACCGATATTTTGCCCACCCCTAGCTTTAACAATATGTAGACCGAGACAATCAACCATTAACTCATTGACCCTGCTCAGTAATATGAACTCAATACGGGTGGGCTCACTCAGACTTAGCCCAGTCCCTCAGAAAACGTAAAGTTAAACCATCCCAATTAGGCTATGGGTTTCGACATCATCGAATCATTTAATATAATTTCGATCATAAATTCATTCTCTTCTTTTAATAAGTTGAGAAGTACTTTTCAGTTAATAGCTTCCATACCCGAGTTGTCGCTCTACAATACGCATTTTATTACTAGTTTGTTCAGCTACGTCGTTGTTTAAATACTTTATCCAATAACATTTAAAAAAAAAACATTGAATTTTTAAAATAAGCCAAATACACTATATATCTGATCATTTGCGCTTCGAATCAATGACGGATACAATGACGATCAACTTGTGAAATAAAGATAGCTGATGTACAGCCAACAAATTATCTGCATACTAAAACAAAATTTATTGTTTTTAGCGGTTACTTGTGGATCTGATGTATAAAAGTTTTGTTCTAACGATGATTAAGCTATCTATCAATATAGTGCCGTTATGAACACAAAATCGATGCTTTAGATACCACATTACCAGATTTGCAATAAAAGCTTAATATTAACAAAAAAAAAAAAGATCAATATTATGCTCATAAGATTTGTTAATTTGCATATTAAAAGTTAACAAGGAAACAAGCAAAGAAGAATTTAGTCAAAAATAAAAACAAGCAAAGAAGAATCATAGTCTGTGGAACTTGGAGTGCACACAAAACATGACTCCCCCGGCAAGTTCGAGTAGTCCCCACCTTTACTACATAATTAAACAAAGCACCATTAATCATTTTACTATTTTTGTGGAAAAGTATAAACGTTAAGTACTATTGCTAGTCACTCGTCATAATAAACTAAAAAAAAGTTGAAATCCACCCATCCATTATATTTAGTTATTTACTACTAAAATATGTAGCCTTTATCTATGATTTGTTTATTACTACTATTAACCACAGTCCAGAAGCTTTTGCTTATTGCGAGTCTTCACGATAAAAAAAAAAAACTTAAATAATTAAGGGAAATTCCCACCGTCAAAGAGATAAAATAATTAATCTCTGCCGATTAGTATCAACCATGTATTACACAAGCCGTAACTACTTTAATTTCTGTTTTTAGAAACTAAATGGTTAGACTCATCCATCGTTCAAACTAAACACACAACAAGGAGTGTGTCAAGCGCATAATCGTATCGTAGGCTTTGTTGGGTTCGTTGTCTTCTAGAAGTCCTATCCATCTTGATGGCCTAATCAAGACATCCTTTAAGATAACACTCTTGTCTATTTTCTGCACACTAATCCGACATAAACGAATAATTCTGTAGTAAAGACAAAAGAAAAGCTTCTAGAAAAGCGTTGATATATTATTTGTTCCCGTTTACTTTTCTTGGCTGTAAAGAGACTTTAGTGGTGCTGTTCTTTTAATTCTAAGCCGTTGGTTCGCTGGGCATGATTTCTTCTAGAAGCAGATTTATGTGTTGGAACCAAGTTTTTTTTTTTTTTTTTTTTGAAAGAGAGGAACCACGTTTATTAATTAAAAATAAAATTATTAAACATCTGATACTACTATACCATGGGTACTATATGGAGTAAACACTATTGGTAGATTTAAATTAATGGTTAGAGCTGACAGTTCAAAAAACACATCCTTTAATTCGTTTAAAGTCATAAAACATGTAATTCCAGAAAATTAGTTAGTCTCTAACTATGGATGATACAAATAATATCTAATTCAGCTTTATAATTTTTGACATGTCATCATTTCAGTCATCGTGAGCTGATCAAGAAACGCTGAGCCGAGCCGATAAAGGGATTCTAGAAGGCCAATCGTTTAAACTAGACGACACGTCAGCGTACCATAGAATTTTCAGAAACCTGGTGACTGCCCGTCACTCCCACGGGTTATACCTTTCTTTTTTCCTTGATTTTCGCTCCTTTCAAATTACTATATTTCCATATTAACCCCATGACTTATTATTTAATATAAAATTGAACAGTAGGTTTTACTAATCAGCTAAGAAAGTTAAATTAGTATTTTCTATATACTTTTTTTTGGTTGACATTTCTCCACTTTTCAATAACAGCTAGAATGAACATACCCGGATTCTAATAAAACCTTATAAGATATCCAATAATAGACAATTTTAAAAAACTTAAAATATCAGGAAAATAATGACGAATATTCTAAATTACAAAAACTTTTGTGGTTTGAGCTCTCCTCTATAAATAATTATCACATCTCGATCTTTCACTCCTTGTGATTCATATCTACTTCTCCCACGAACCTCTCTGCTCATTTCTTTCAAAATTTTAGAATTTGCTCCTCTGTTTTTAATCTAATTACTTAAATGTCCGGAATTTTAGTTTCTCCCGCCGGTAACTCTCTTCGATTCTCGCCGGGACACGTCCTCTCTCAGCCGAAGAGAGTCAAATCCCGCAACGGAAACGCTCGGTTTCCCTCCAGAGCTACGTCGTTTAAGGCATACACGCAGACGCTCAACGCCGAGCCAGCTGTCATGGAATCCGTTCGCCGGCGAGTGTATAGCCTCTACGAACTGCTCAAAGTCAACGAAACGGCGTCGCTGACGGAGATCAAGACGGCGTACCGGAGCCTAGCGAAGGTGTACCATCCGGACGCGTCGGAATCTGACGGGAGAGATTTCATGGAGATCCACAAAGCTTACGCTACGCTTGCGGATCCGACGACGAGAGCGATATACGATTCGACGCTGGGATCGCGGCGGAGACGGGTCCACGCCGGAGCTATGGGTCGGGCGGCGGGTCGGGTGTACGCAGCGACACGGAGATGGGAGACGGATCAGTGTTGGTGATTTAGAGTTTCCGATGATTTTGCAGCTTGGAAATGGCACTTTTTTTACTTCATTTTTCCCCTTTGATTACTTTTTTTTTTCCTTTGTCTTATCTTTGGAAAAGTAAGGGGGAAAATAAGTTTTATCAGCCTTTTATCAATGCTTAAGAGACGTGTATATTATTTTTGCTTCAAGTTGTGAATTTTGTTGTCGATTAATTAGAAATAGAACACAATCATAACTTTTTATTTACTTTGAAATTTAATTCAGGAAAATACTTTTCGATACTTTTAATAAACTAATAATCATAATCTATACAATATTTTAAATGGAATATTGTTAACAGCGAGCCACACACCGTAAAGAACAGGAAAGTCCACAAACATCGTAAAGAACACAAACATAAGCAAATACGTGCCTGTGTCTTTTCAATGAAAAACTCCAAACATTGGTTTGGTTTTTACTTTTTTTCTTACATGAGATCAATTTGAAGAAATTAGAGGAAACGCATATGACACAACCAGATTTTACATTTAAAAAGAAAATTGATAAAAGGGCAAATACAAAATTCAAACCAAAAATGAAAAGATGATAAAAATCTGACAAAGGTATAGAGATACACAGACGAGTAGAGATTGTTGTGTTCCTAAAAGTTTTTTTTTTATATAAGCAACGAGCAAGGCAAAACAAAGCAAGAGAGAGATTGTATCATTTGCAGGCCATAAGCATGGAGTTGATCACGTGCATGATAAGTCTTGTGGCAGAGACGTCGCTACCTGGTGCGTTGCGGTGGTGGTGCAGAATCTGATACACTTGCTCAAAGATTGGGCGACCGTGGACAGCTACCATCGGGTCTGATGGGTTAATTGCTGCAACCACATCGGTCATCCATGCAAGCTTACGGGATGTGTCCTTGGTGATGTCGCAGGCTAGCTGCTGCAGCAATGACAGAAGCACGCCTTGGCTCAGAGGAAGCGGATTCATCGCCAAAAGTCCATGCAGATCCACCTGAATTGGCAAAAACCAATGTCATGAGATCTTTATGTAAAACTGATGATAATGAGACATCTTACAATTGCGCAAAATTAAATTTCACCTGTGAGCAAAGCCATGATACTATGGAGACGTCGCTTCTCTGTAAAGCCGAAGTGAAAGATTCTTCGTATTTGCGTTCAGATATCAACCTGGATAGTTCTGCTATTGGGTCTGCTTCAACCTGAAAGGAATAGATGTTGCGATTGTCAAAACTCAGACAAGGACATCAATTTGGGATTCTTCTAAGAATCCTAAACGATTTTCTCTCATTCACTCTCTGGCTCCAATCATAAGAGACAACATAGAACATAACGAAGCAAGGTAGGTACCAAAAAGAGGGCGAGAACTCTGAACACTACTCTCCTAAGCCCAAAGCAAGGTCCTAGTCTCCTAGACCAATTCTATATGCTTGCTTCTACCTAGATATCCTTTGGAAGCGCTCAAGCTAACCCGAATCAACTATGATTGCTGAGCAGCTACAATTAACTACAAGCCACCTAGGGACAATGCTCCAGTAGACTAACACAAGGCTTATCACATTCCTAGCTATGATTAGTTCCAGAGATGTGAAAACCTTTTCAAGAAGAGCACTCAAAGGCCCACTACTTCGTTGAGAAACCAAGGCGTTTGATCCACTAGAATTTGCTCCAGCGGCTGCGAGGGCTAAGCGATTCCTTTGGCTCTCCGCTAATTCACGGCTCAAGGCTTGAGCAACTGACGACGCAGAAGTAATGGTTTCCTGTAATTCGTGCAACAACTTAAGCAAGCTGTTTCGATTTTGCAACCATAGTACTGCTGGGAAGAAGGATGAGTTTCCACCATACCTTTAAAGTATGAGCAAGCTGGGAGTGTCCAGCGTCAAACCGTTGTTGTGCTGCGTTTGTGTGCTCGGCCATCCCTTTCTGGAAGGCTGTGTCTACTTGCTCAAACATGGTCTTGCATGACCTCTCAAAGGAAGGTATGAGTGAGGCCTCCAGACCCGACCTAAGAGCTTCCTGAAAATTATAAATGGCAGAATTATAAGAGATCAATTCCGTTTTCGCCAAGCTATAAGACTTCCAGTACGCTACTTAAGTAATTTTAAAACATGGTCAATTCCAATTACCTGGAGGGCTTGCCTGCCAGATGTCTGAAATTGAGTTTGAATTTGCTTAGTTATGGTTGCCTCAAGCTTTGAATTAACAGATTTGTCAAGTTGATTGACTGCTTTGTCACCAAGTCCTCTCTGTATTAAAGAAACAAAAAGCAATCTTTTTCAACAATACTATAATACAGAGAGAAATCAGCTCTACCAATTAGAAGTAAAATTCGAACCTGGAAGGACTCCGTGATTGAAGAAGATACAGTTTTTTCAATAGCTGGTGTCAATGCACGAGCTATGGCTGGAACAATTGTAGCAAACTCCTTCTTTATCGTTTTCTCAAACATTGCATTTAACTCTTTGCTCATGAAGTTTGTCAATGCATTCACAATTTGCTGTGAATTGTCACGCATTGCCTTTTCATTCTTAACGGTCTCCTCTTGTAAGCGGGCCCAAAGAGCATCAGCATTTGACTTGCTAGATCTCTCAACCACTCGCCCTAAAGCCACTTCTATTCTTTTACCTTCTTTAGTGACAGCGCCATTGACAGCATTGGGCAATTGTCTCGTCATCTCCTTCTGTAAAACCATCATCTGCAAGGGAAATAATGTTCCAAGTCAACAAATATTTAACAAATGACCAAGGTACGAAGGTAAGAAGAAAATAATAACATATCATCGAGAAATGCAATTTTCATACAAATTACAATCTCTTACGGTTGCTACAAAGGAACATGTTATATGCCAAATCAAAATAACGGCAAGTCAAGCAACAGGGTACTTATCAATTTCAAGATCAAAATGTCACCTGATTCATTGTTTCTTGCAAAGCTAAGATAGGTTGGCTTGAGCTCTGAGTTTGCTCATTGTAGGTATCAGCCAGATTAGCAACATTTGAGGATGTAGATGACAATCCGGGATCCTGTGAGGTTTTGGACTTCTGTTTCTTCCCTTTGCTATTTGTAGCGGCTGACTGTGGAAGCCCACTAGATGAAACCGATTCAGGAAGCTTTCGAGACACATCTCTTGAGTCAAGATTATTATCCCCAGCTTGTACAGACTGTTCATAAGCCTTAGAATCCTCAGACTCTGTACTAGGATAACAGTCTCTTGCCATCTCAGTGCTGAGATTCGAAGTCTGTGAGTAAAAGATTTTTTCTTTACTCACTGAAGTGCGATGGTCAGTTTCCTCATTGTAATTGATTTCACCATTCTGCGTCGAACTTGATTCACCTACTTCTTTTACCTCAACCTCTGTGTCTCTTGAATCAATATTCACGTCTTGAATATTTGCATCCCTATCCTTTTTGTCTTCAGCGGATGAAACGCGCATCAAAAACTCCGAAGGAGTTACAAGATGAGTAGGGTGCTTGAAAAAAGCTTGTGGGCTTCGCATCCCAGACACGTCATCATCAGGTGTAACATCTTTGTCCTTGCTTCTTGAGCTTTCCTCCAAATTTTTTTCTCCAACAGCAACAGAAAATTCAGAAGGTGGTCCTTGGCCACCGAAGTCATGATGTGGTAGTGTAGGCTCAATAACATCTACAGGAGTCTGATAGCCAGAAAGTTTACTTGATAGTCTGGGACTTAGAGGAAGCTGAGGTGAAGTAGCATATGCCGACCCAGTAGCACTGGTGTCAGAAAGCAGCCCAGAAGTTCTAGGCTCACTGTTGGATGGAACAATTACTGGTGCTGACGTCTCCCCAGGTGCAGAACCAGCCGGATAACTCGAAGTAATAGCACCTTGCGATCTATTCACTAAAATAGATGGTTTAGGAACTGAATCAACTGAAGGTAAATCTGTAAGCATCATTCCAGATGATTTTGACATGCCTTCAAGATTTGCCTCCCGCGAAACACTAGAATCTGACTTCTCCAAACCGACGTTCTCCTCTATCGGAGAAGGCAAACACAAGCATAAGTCTAATGTATACTGCTGGATGGCTTGCGTCTGCACACAATAAACCTTAACAATAGGTTCTTCTGGAGGATCATTTGTCCCTACAAAACTTAATATCGGCATAGTGACTGTAAACTCAGACAAGTTGTCCATCCTTGTATCAGCTGGAGATGAGCCATAGTCCAAGTGCACAGCATATATGGCGTTCCTTTTCGCATTTGCAAGCAAGAGGAGGCCTGCTTCAGACAATGCTATGACTTGGTTGAAAAACACCTCCTCCACTCGTGGCTCAATTGAACTTTTCAAATCCAATTTCTGAGTGCAATTCCATGACTCAGAATCAGCTGGTAGGAGCCACCCTTCTTCCCCAGATGGGACCCAAATCTTCATCTCTCGATTAAGAGGACCCTGCAAACATGGAAACACAGACAGCGTTAGCAACTAAGTAGAAAGATAAGCTACAGTATAAAATGTAAAGTCAATATAGCAGAGGAAATTTAGCATTGGATAAGGCTCAGAAAAGTGGGAAATACTGATTCAAAAGAATTACCCCAGTGATGAGTATGACGTGATCAGATCTCTCAGGGGATGTAACAAATGTCGCCGAGTTGACCGGATGGCCATCGTGAGGTCTCAGAACTGCAACTGGTTGTGCCTTGAAATCTTGCCAAATCTTAACCTGTTGATATTATAAGGAAAGAAAGAGTAAGACTCCGGCTCAAACACAGACTAAAACACTAGCTACTGCACTAGCAATACATAGCTAAAGAGGCCGCTGGTTTCCAAATTAAGAAAACTTCAACATTCCAATAATATGTGTAATCACTTTAAACTTTTAGATAAATTCATCTTTAGAAATGTATTAAGAACAAAAATGATAGAAACAGGAAAATCGAGTAAAGTAGAATGATTAAAAACGAACACAAACCGTGCCATCAACGGAAGAGGAAACGAGGCGTGTGATCATCCATTGGCACATCGATAAATCAGTAACCTCTCCATCGTGCTTGCCAACAATCTTTACACCGTCAATCAGTTTATCAAGGTGGCACTGAATCGGAGCCTCAGCCGAGAAGACTTCACCTCTGCCAACTTTGGTAGTATCAATTAAGAGAACGTGTTTACCAATTGAAACCACCAAAATTTCCTGAAAATATTATTATTAAGCAATCAGAAGTATAGAGACAATATGAAAAGGAAGAAACTTAAGAAATGTTTTTCTTCTCATACCTGTTTATGGGAATGCCAACAAACACGTGGGTGTTTGGCGTCTTCATGTCCAAGTATCTGAAGAGCAAGAGATATCTTTCCAGTTATCTGGGGATCATCATCTCCCTCAGACCCTTCAGATATCTTCCATACAAAAACCTTCCCATCCAGGCTTACACTGTTTTTACAGAAATAAATGCAGGCGGTAAGGGCCTAAGGAGAATAAAAGTACATAAATAAAAAAAAAAGTACAGAGAACACTACCTAGCCAAGAGATGAACATCCTGGGCAAAGAAAGCCATGTCTGTCACTCTCTGCATACACAAACACGAGTTATAGTGAGATTAAGGAACTTATCATGCTAAAGATTGTAAATTTTAAAAAAAAGCAACCTGAGAATGGCCTCGAAATAAAGCTCTCAAAGCGGTGTTAATATTGAGAACACGAATGTTTCCCCCTTTCAATCCATAGCAGATGTAGATCTTGTTCACGGCGATTTGCCTTCCCACAACGAGCTGAGGATCCGACCCGTACTTAGTAATCGGAGTCACCTCAAGCTGAGGCTGAATCTCGCCGTGCAATCTCACATCCACATCGTACACCGCGTGCTCCCCGCTCAACCTCCTCCCCCTGGGAACCTTACAGCTCGGGACACGGATAGGACCCGAAGGAAACGACCGGATCTCGTGCGGATTCGCCACGGGAGCCTGATGCGGCGGATCCTGGCCGGTCCCTCCGCCTCCTCCGCCGTTGTTATTGTTGAGGAGAGCCAGGATGTGCGTTCCGGGGTCGTGATTGGCGCGCGGCGGAGACTGGAGATTGAGAGGCGGCGAGGGGAAAGGGAGTGATCTCTGGTGGTGGAGGTTAGTCGCGGAGGAAGAGGGAGGCGCGATCTCTTGCTGCTGCTGCTGCTGCTGCGGCGGAGGAGGAGGAGCGTAGGGCTGCTGGTTGTACTGGCTGTGGAGGAAAGGACCCGCGGGGGGAGGGTAAGACGCCGGCGGGGTGGGGAAAGGGGTCGACGAGGGTTTGAAGAGAGTACCGATGTCGAAGGGTGGAGGATTGGGAGGGTTAGTGTTGCCGGGTGAAGACGCCATGGATTAGGGCAGATCTAAGATCGACGAAAGCTAGGGTTTGCGAAATCGATCGATGGAGAGGTTTTTGATTAGATGAAAGAATGAAAAAGAAAGATTCGGTGGATCTGATGGACACAGACTCAGAGAGAGAGGGAGAAGGGGGAGAGCGAGACAATAGAGGCGATGAAGACTTGATAGTGAGAAGAGGAAGAGAACTTTTGGAGACTTAACTTTATGTTTATTTATATTTGATGAATGCAATTGATAAATGATCTAGATCGGGATAGGCAATGGTGATCGTGTATTTAGCAACAGTTTAAGGATGATCTTTTTGGTATAAATTCATACTTGATCCACGCGATTATGATTCCATTAATGGGCCTTGTTTCTTTTAATCGGTCTTATATAGCTAGCCCACGTTAGCCTGAATCAGTCTTCTGGGTTCCTGCTGGATTTTACATTTAAAGAATAAATGGAATGCAAAACAGAAATCAAAACTAAAAAAAGAAAGTAGAGACAACAGAAACCAAAGTCTAATAGAGAAAAATGATGAAATAATAAAAAATATCATTGTCCATTGTCCATGAAGTATATAAATAGAGATTCTCACGATAACAATGATGAAATAAGAAAAAATGAAAGAATGAGAATGGATTCTCCATCAATTTAGCTTCCTCATTAGTCCAGCATCAAAACCTCCCAAAGATTATATACAACAATCAATTCCCATGATCAACCATCGGTGCACATTAAAAGGAAAATATCAATCAACCACTTATAGGAGAACACGTGTATTCTTCTTGCTCCAAATTGAAATATCTTTATATACTAGGGTCAACCCGCCCTACGGACGGGATATTCTTTATATACTAGGGTCAACCCGCCCTACGGACGGGATATTCTTTACTTGTGATCTAGATTATTATTTTTATATGATTTTTATGGTTTGTGTTTTAGGTTTACATTTTCAGAAGATATGTATGAGACATACTATTTTATTAATTTAAGTTGTTGATTAGTTTGTTTGTAAGTAATTTTTATTTTGAATTTTTGCTTCTATGGCATCACCATGATTGAGTAGTTATGTCATTCTCTGTTGAATAATTTGTATCTAACAAAGAATGTATACGATGGTTTTTGAGATTCTCGCCAGCCATAAAGTTTTTACATAATTTTCCAAAAATAAAATCTTAACTTTGGTGAGAAACTGGCAAACATTATCCATCCAGTTGGGTTGGAAATGTTGTTCCTAATGTTCATCGGTCTCTGTTCTTAAATTTACTGTTGGGTGATACTCGATTTTGGTAAAATAAACTCTATTGTTGGTTAGGAACAGATATGTGCATCTCTGGACCATTTCTTGCTTGATCTTAACTCTTAAGAATATGATTTCAGATTATGGGGGAAGAAATTCATAATTGTTTCTATGTTCAATTCGAGATCGGCTATTAAGATGTTTTTGTTGTCAAGATTTGGAGGACCCATTGATAGAAATTGGTACTATTTGTTTCATTACCGAAATACTAAAACTTTTACATGGTTTGCAGAGATTATAAATCTATTTATAGTGTAAACTATGTATTTATTTTGCATATTTCTGTATATTTTTTATTAGTCAAATATTGTTGTAAAGAAATTTTCATTTTTAGTCATTTTAGTTTTTTAAATTTTATTTATATAGGTTAGGAAAATATTTACAACCAAAGAAATTGGAATATAATCTCTTATAAGATTTCAACAGCATGATATGGAATCTACGTTTTTACACAATTTATGTTATTTAATTGATTTATTTTGTTCAACTTGATTTAGAATCTAGAATAAGTCCGCATTTCGTGCGGAAATTTGTTCCATTATATTTTCTAATATTTTTCATATTTTAATTATGTATAAAATGTTACTTTGTATTTTTTTAAAAGATTTTATCATTTTTCCGTTGAACTTGTTTGTTATAAAAAATTCAAAGTTTTGTTGGGTTAGATTTTCTAAAATGATTATTACTAAAATTGTGCCCTATTTTTCTATTGTCTATATTTTTAGTAGAAAATAATCGAAAGAATTTCAAATATGATTGTCTTTATAGTTCGAAAGAAAGAGGTTAAAGTTGAATCTAAATAGTAACATCCATGGAAACTAACATTCATACTTATGTCTGATTCCAGCAGCAACCATGTGGACACATATTACGCATAACAATATATACTGTGAAAAAGTCTTCTTTTTATTGAGCAACAGATTCTTACATGTCTTTCATTTATTGATTTACATGAAATTATTGTATGGCCTAATATTTTTAGATTTGTAGTTTTTTTTACTTTCATTAAGTTAAACACGCAAAAAAAAATCAACTGATATGTTTGCAAAAATATGATAAGAAAAAACCAAATATGATTGTCTGATAGATAAAGAAAATAGTACACAGCAGATGTGGTGTAAAAGTGAACTATTATGCTTAAGCATTATTCTAGTAAATACTGCTGTGGCTTTAAGCTGCATAATCTTCGAACTATACAAAAACCCTAACATAACATCTCCCAATTAGATTATACAGAACAACAAGAAAACAAAACAAACAGACAAAAAATGGAGAAAAAGAGAGAGAGGAGATGATTAATTTACCAGAAGAATTCGAAAAAAGGGCGGGAGGGAAATAGAGAGGTGTTGATTGGAGGAAGGAAGCGAGGATGCTGAGAAGGGAGAGATCGAGAGAAGTGAGAGATTGATCGGACGCTGGAGAAACAAGAGAGATGAGAACCTCTGCGATTTCAGAGATTGGGGTGAGTGGGAATGGAGATTGAGATAGCACACAGACGCGTTGCTGGAGCTACGAATCGACGAGGAAGAAGAAGTGAAGAGAGAGTTACATGGGTGAATGAGAAGCTTTTGCGTCTTCTTCTTCTTCTTGCTACACGTGTCCATAAGAAACGACTCTTCCTTCCCCTGATTAAGCAACGTATCTTCAATTAATATGTATTTTGATTTTTTTTTAAATCAAAATTAAACCAAGAAACCCATTAAGAGCTTGGGATAATCATACTCTAATGATTTTTATAAATTGATTGTACACACGTCTAGGCCCATTCAATTAAATAATTAAAGATTTTTTAGAAAAGGACAGGTGTTGGCTTTTCCTCACCCTATTTGATGACATGGCATGAGGAGAAGAGAGTTGCTTCTCTTCTTTATAGTAGTAGATTACCTGTAACTTTTTGAAAAAGCCAAAATCTTTTTTAAAGTAGCACTTAAAGTTTATATAGCTTTGGAGATTTTACTATGAGGATTTCTTCATTTCTATAAAGCAAATGAAGTTATGTAGATTTTACATTCGGACTGAAATATAATCTCAAAATCATTAGTGGGCTTAAACGCGTGGCCCAATATAGTATAAGAGTAAATAGAGCTTATCTAGAGGATTTTGGTTAGCTTCAAAAGCAATAAATAAATAGAAGGTAACGTCCACTCGCACAATCTCTCCTTTATATCTCCCACTAAATATATCCTCTAGCTACGACGTCTCTCTCTCTGATCAGAGTTGTTCAAATCTAAAGCTAATCTCGGAATCTCCGGCGAACAAATTCCAATCAAAGCGGAGGAATAAATAAATAAAAGAAAGATATGTGTTGTGGAAGGATTTGCATGCTGTGCACGTGTTTGATTCTGGTGGTGATCGCGATCGGGCTTCTATTCGGATTCGGAGTCTTCAAGGAAGGTTTCCACAAGATCCAACAGTCCGTCCATCTCGAATGCGAAACGAGATCAGGCTGCGGCGGAGGAGGCGTTGTTGGACGTCGCGGTTACGGTTTCCCCGGTAATAACTAGCTGTCATCTGATGATATGAATTCTTTTGTATTTTAACTTTCTCCAAATACCTCACAGTGACTGGTTTATTGTGCATTGTAAGGCTTCGTTTAATCATCGGATTTAGTTTTTGACCTTATGATTGATTGTTTTTTTGGTTACTTTCAGTATTTTGTCTATTTAAATACAATCCGATCCAAGTACGTAACGTCTATAATGAACGCAGTTAGCAGCTTTTTGAGCAAAGAGTTAAAAGCATCTTTGATTCAGATAACCCCAAAAAGATATGCCTAAGCATAATCCTAGTAGAATAAAATCCATAATAACAAGAACAAAATAACTATGCTAATTCTAATATTTATCTACAGTAAAGTTAAGATTCTCGATGACTAGAAAAATAATATTCTCCTACCAGGGTAATTATCTGTTAATCAGGAAAGTAAGTTATTAATACGGACATACGCGGAATAAATTGATTAGCAAGCCAAATTAAAACAATACAGGGGTAGTTTCGTCTTTTCAGAAGTATCGAACTACCAAACTCGTTAGCCGCCAACTTACGATATTAGCTACTTTTCCCACCAAACTCTGGGAAAAAAGTTCGAAGGATGCTATAAACTTAAGTGCCTTTGGTGTTATAAGGATGCTGATTTTTTTTTTTTAATTGAGGATGCTTTCCAATGCCTCTAATCATCAGTACCGTGCCCTTCATGTCCTGCTACTCTTTATTTGAAAGCCTTGCAGTTGTAACCATTCATCATGATGGTTTTATCTTCATGTGTTTTTGCTTGTTTGACTTCAGTACTACTCCGGCAGGGAGTGATTTGGCCTTGAATCCTGATGGTTCAACTTCCAATCCTGCAGCCTTTCAGCAACACATTCCGGGTGTTTCTAATCTTATGGGACAGCTATTTCAGATGTGACTTACCTTCGAACTATGGTATGATTCTTGGCCTTCGTTTTGTGTCTCTGTTACCTTGGCTTTGTTGTTTTGATTGTAGACAGATCCGGAGCTATACAGGGCTTACATGCAGAAGAGTAACACTGTTGCAATCCCAGCGAGGCAACCTTTTAGGCAAAACACATCAGAGTTTCAAGTTTTAGTCTCATTTGTTTTGTATTCCTTTTCCAGTCTTCGTTAATAATGTCATCATGTGACTCACAGGGACCTGAATTCGAAGCCAAGATTGCAATGCTTGATAGTTGGGTTTCCTCCCGGGAAGCAGTGGTACAAGCTCTCAGATTATTTAAAGACAACGAAGAACAAGCAGATTGTTTGAAGACAACGAAGAACAAGCTGCTGGGTTTCTCTTTCCCGGCTGAAAGATTAAACTTCAAGTTCTCTTTCCAATATCCCTTTTTGTATCTTAATACCCCTTCTTTACAAAACATAGGAAAGGTGTAAACTGCAAGACATGTTATCAATAATGCATTCTGTTTTTGCTGTCGAGTAATGGTTTTATAGAACTGGAACTATGATGGATTTGCCAAAGGCTGCAAATCAAACAATGATTCATCTTTGCTTCCATCAGTGAGTCTAACTATAGAAATGTTTTGAAGACGATCTTCTACTCTCTTCAGTAATTTATCAACGAAAATCACAAGTTTCACGCCATTCTATCCATACTATGGTATGAGTATGACGATCATCTACAATGTTGAAGAACAGAGAATAACACTATGAATGAGAACTTAGTTGCAGATCATTCTTTTTGGATTCGAACCCTTTGGTTGTGTCTGAAAATTGGCGAAGAGAAGTTTAAACACTCGAGAAATTTGTTGTGTAGTCTTTCAAGCAATACAAAGTAATGAAAAATCAAACAAAAATTTAAGGTAACATTCACCAAAAACGATTATCTCAAGAAACTATTCAGCTAATCTAGCAGAGACGTTTCTAAGCTTAGAGTAAACCTTCCCCGCAGGAGAACCCATAATAAGACTGCAAAGCGAACTCCTCGCAACCTTAATATTAGTAAACGCCCCCAAGATATGAATCCTCGTATCCGCAATCACAATCCTCGTCTTCGTCGAGTTCTCAATCGCAAACTTCGTCTTCCCTCCTTTCCCCGACAACCTCCCAATCGCCCTCGACAGATGCTCACCCTTCAACGTCTTCACATCCTTAATCTCAAACGACTCCACATACAGCTCGTCCATCCTCAGCAGCGCGACAGCATCAGGGATATCGAAACCGAGCATGAACGCGTGGACGAAGTCCGCGGATTTCTGGAGGTTGCTGACGTCGGGGGTGTCGTGGCGCGTCTTGAGCTCGACTTTGCGGGCCTTGAGGTTCATCCTGATGTCGACTTTCATCTGGTCGTAGACGGGCGTGTAGATGTCTAGCCACGCTTTCTTGAGGGGAGTGTAGCGGTTCGGTGGGACGGGGATTTTGCGGAACTGGACTTTGCCGTCGGACATCTCGTGCGCTTTGAGTGGTTTGAAGATTGGTTTTGAAGGTAAGGGGGCGGCGGGTTTTGTCGCGGTCTCGACTTCCATCTGAGTAGAATCTGCCATTGTTATGACTTAACCTACAAGGTGTAATAAAGCAATTAGATCTCAAAACTCAGGTTACATCTCGACCTAACAAGGATTATTGGAAGTTCAGAAGCTAGCGATTCAGATTGGAATACATTACCTGACTCTTTGATTGGGAACTGGTGGTGGGAGAGAGGAGCTGCTGCTGCTGCTATGAAGGGAGGAAAGGTTTTCTCTAACTGCTAGAAGGTTTTTAAGCTTTAGGGTTTTAAGTGTGTCGCAGGAGATTTTATACTTACTTATTGGGTTTTATGATTGGCCCAGTAAAGGCCTTATTATTTCATTAGGTGTCTACTTGTTTTTTTTCAGCAAACATGTGTGTTGGGCAAAACCTACTCATCATTTAAAAACGGCATGATATGCAAAAATTGTCCTGATTACGAACGGCTGGCTCGTCTTCTTCTAGAATACTTTATTTTTTTTTTTTGTTAGACCTGGGGTTTCCCAATCCAAGGTCCTATTCATTCTCACCCGTTACACTGCAAATGAATCGATCTATACCAATAAGATACGCTTTAATGTAAACTACTAGACCGATGTGGTTTAGGAGTGATTTGCATGCAACAGAGATTTGTCTACTTGTTAAAGATAAACAAATCCTTTACAAAAAAAGAACATAAAGAAAACCAAATTAAGCATGTCTCACGTTTTATATATACAAACACATTGTAGAGATTTTAAATCGATAAAGAAACACATTAAAAAATATTTAATCATGAGACGACGACCTTAGACAATCCATCCTCAGAAGATCCTCCTCCTCCCAACATGGAAAGGTTAGTTTTTTAAAAAATAAAAATTAAAAAAAAAAAACATGGAAAGGTTAGTCATCCGTCCTCAGAAGAGCCACAGCATCGTGAATATCGAGCATGAACGCGTGCACAAAATCCGCAGCCTTCAGGAGATTGCTGACGTTAGGAGTGTCGTATGACTCGTGTCGGGTCTTGAGCTCAACCATGCGTGTCTTGAGATTCAACCTGATGTCCACCTTCATCTGTTCGTAGACCGTTGTGTAGATATCTAACCAAGCTTTCTTGAGTGGAGTGTAACGGTTTGGCGGTATGGGTATTTCTCGAAACTGGACTTCCATCTGAGTAGACTCTGCCATTATTACCCTACGAAGGTGTATAATTAAACATAGATAAAGCAATTAGATCTCAAAACTCGGGCTACATCTCAACCTATAACAAGGATCGTGGTAAGTTCAGGAGCTAGCAATTAAGATTTTAGAAAGGTTTCGAGATTAGAATACATACCTGACTCTTTGATTAGGAACAGGTGGTGGGAGAAGGGAAGAGAGACAGAGAGGAAGGAAAGGTTTCTCTGACTGCTTGAAGGTTTTTAAAAGATTAGGGCTTAACTGTGTCGAGGATATTTATACTTACTTATTGTAAGTTGTAAAATATTATCGATATTATCATGATTATGTCAAACGTTGGCCTAGTAAAGGCCTTATTATCTCATTAGACCATGATTAACGGTGAACCCCAAAAGATTTCTTATTATTATTTTTGTTTGTCTGATTTTTAAAAATAAAAATAAAAACGAACCAATCGCTGGCTGCCACGTGTTAGTGGGACTTGCAAACCGTGCAAGAACCCAGCGAAAAGCGGTCCTTATTCTGGTTATTCTACAACCGATTTTTTGTTTTTTGTGGACCCCCTTTAAGAAACCCACTAAATATCCCCCTCCTCCGATAATCCTGCTCTTAGGTGTACTAGTTGTTCTTTTCTTCAGCAAACATGTGTGTTGGGCTAGGTTAGACCGGATTCAATTGGATTGGCTAGCCATAAATAGGCCTCAATCTTTTTTTTTTTTTTTGGTTCACCAAATAAGTCTGAATCGTTAGACAAAACCCTATTCATCATTTAAAACGGCATGATATGCAAAAATTGACCCGATTACAAAGCGGCACGACGTTAGTAGGAGAAAACTTGTCTTCTTCTAGAATACATTTGTTTTAGATGACCCCTCGTCTTAATGTAAATTTATCACAGGTTGCACTGCATGGCCCAGAGATACCTCTACTTGTTGTTATGCATTTTCGTATTTTAAAGAACAGTAAATCCTTTACGAACAAGAACATAAAGAAAAGAAAACCTCACACTCACGTTCTATATACACACACAAACACATTGGATAGGTTTTAATATTCTTTAAAAAAACACATTATAAATTATTTAATCATGGGACGACGACTTTAGGACTTAGGAGAGCCTCCTCCCCCCAACATGGAAAGGTTAGAGGGAACAGATATGCCACGTGACATTCCGAGTGCAGAGTTGCGACGGTGGTAACGGCACCTGAAGGAGCCAGGGTGTGTGGTTGGTGCGCATAAACAGTTTAACCTCACGCTCGATGACTTCCCCATACCTGCTGAGCCACCACCACCACGAACACGTGGAGACATGTTGTAAGCTTCTTGTCTTTTAACGTCTTCTTGGTTCATCTCTTGATGCGTCTCCTTAAGTTTATTGATCTTCATCATCATGGTCCTCTTCGCTTCTTCTTCTTTCTCTTTCCCTTCCATTTATTTTTTTCTCTTTCTTCATTGTTTCTCTCTACCTTCTTACAAATAGAGAAACCTCTAAAAATAGTCGACAATCGAATTATGAAATCGAGAAAAGCTTTTAGATTTACAAAAAAAGAAAGAAAGTAAGCTGACGTGAATGAAATGTATCTAAATATAGTGAGTTTACTATATATATCATTTCTTTTGGGGTTCTGAATATTCGAGATCACCGTTTTCTTTGCCGTAAACATATGGTTGCCTCTTGTTAGGTGTGTAATCAAACAACAACTTTTTGTTAACAAAACTGAAAAATTCGAACTCGCCCCCGTGCTGGTAAATTGGAACTATATTGGGCTCTACGTCTATAGTAATGAAATTTGTTATAACATACAAGTCACAATCTATTGTTATTCTGTAGACTTTTAGTCTGACAAATAATATTTATCATTACATTTAAATGTATTGTATTTAGAAGATTCTTTCATGATTTAAACTCCACTCTTAAAACTTCTGATTTGATAAATTGTAGATAACAAAATCCTCACTGTTGGTGGGTGTATACAAAACATAGAGTTGATTTAAATACACTTCTAAAATGTAACTAGAACCTCTCCACTCACGGCCAGCTTCTTCTTACTTATTTTGTTCTCCTGTTCACTCAACACTCTGTTTTTGTTCAGTCTCTGTTTCTGCTTGCACACTCACTCTTGTTACTGACTTCTGAACAATCTAACACAAGTACGCACACACGTTCTCTCTTCACTCTCTCAGTGTTTTTGTTTTTGAAGGGAGAGAATACAGCAAACTTTAAAATTGGATTACTTCCTACAACACTTACACATACTTATAGTAGTTTTACTACTTACTACAACTTCAATTACTTGGACTCTGGACTTAATAACTCTCACCTGTCCAAACCTCTAATTTATGTACTAGACTAAGTTTAGAAGCAAAGATTAACAACTTACTTTAACCACTAACACTCTTAACAACTATTACCAACTCTTAAAAATGGTTGAACGAAAAACATGGAGTAAAAGTTGTGGTTGATGATGAAATTCCCTCCAAATCTTGTCCTTCTCGTAGCTCATCAAAGAGATGTAGAAATGCTGAAGTTCATAATTTGTCCGAGAAAGTTTATTTTCTTGTTCTTTTTATCCAACAGAACCTACGAAGACAGTAGACCAAAGTGTGCTTATCGAACTCAGCTTCTGTAAAAAATTCAAGCATTTAAATCCTATGATCCGACAGAACAAACATCAGCAACAAAAACAGATAAGCACATACACATACACCGAAACATAAACTTACCCTGGTTGTTTTATTCGTCATAGAGACTTAGAGAGAAGGAGGAGCTGATTCGATCAAAGGTATCATAACTTTTTTTTGGTAATCATGTTAAATTAAGATATGATAACTTCTGGCGACTTTTGTATACATATTTCTTGAATACATCTCGCGCCAAAAATAAATAAAAATGTGATGTTGACAGTGGGATTTGAACCCACGCCCTTTCGGACCAGAACCTTAATATGGCGCCTTAGACCAACTCGGCCATATCAACTTTGATGTCCACGTATTAGTCAGAATATTTAAATCTATAAAGAATAACGTCAGCGTATAGAATACTCGGGTCTCTCTGCCTCTCCTTCCTCAGTCATTGCGTGTTATGCTATACTTTTTAGCAGTGTCTCCTTCAGGGTCAGCCATTTAGCTTTCCTGGCCTTGCAGGCTGGGTTCACGGGAAAATGCCAACAAACACATCACTAATCAGAAGCCTCGAGCCGCTTGGCAACAACCACTACGCCAAGTAGAGTTGTTATAGATTGGTAAGATTAGATATTCAAGCCATTGACACTTTAGCTGACTATACAAAAAAAATGGAAATGAATATTAACCTTCTACAAAAGTACTGACATTGATTTTTATTTCATTTTCTCCTTGTGCAAGTAGTCAAAGTAATGCATTAAGCAAATGACCTCTCAATTCTATTAAAATTACAAAAACATGATAAAAGGAAAGCAAAAGAGAACACAAAATGCAAGAACGTTTCAGGTTCGACATAGTTGATCCACACACACTTCTTCATTTATATAACACAGCCCTACATTAGCATCAATTCCTTGCACCGGAAGACTAACAAGAAAATATGGAGATCAGAAGATCAACAGAAGACAATTATGTAATGCAGATCTCAGGAAACTATCGCATAGTTCACAACATGGAGTTCATGTCCCAAATCTTACCTCAGAAACCAATACTCATCTATGAGACACAGACTCATTGGTCTTAATCTGCAGTTTGAAGATGTGGAGTATAAGGTGAGAAACATCCAAGCTATATAGCTCAGCAAGCTTGGTAAAATCAATGGTGTCAAAGGTGGTGTACGCATACTAATTCAGATCCAGATGGGTACAAGCACATATTGAAAGGTATAACAGGAAGCACGGGTCCAGGAGAAATCCTTGCACTAATGGGTCCTTCAGGTAGTATCAGATAATGTCAAAGGGAAGCTCACCTACAATGACATTCCTTAATGAGGCTAGTGTTATGATTGCAGTACCTGCAACTAAGGTACTGAACAGAATTGGAGCCAAAAGAGAAGGAAGAAAACCATAGGAATAGAAAGGCCACAGAGCATCTTCAAATAGGAATACATGTGATGAAGGACTGGACGCTTTCATGGTGGGATCAGTTCATTATTCTATCCAGAAGAACATTTATAGAGCGGCGTAGAGAGTACCTTGGTAAGCTAAGGCTAGTTCAGTCACTTGGTGTGACCGTTGTGTTTTGTCTTCTCTGGTGAAAATCAAAGACAAACCTTAGAGACCAGGTAATGAAACTAGATACTACCAAAGTTATAGATCTGCTTCCTTTCAATTTGCTGACAGTATTACTTATAGCCATAACTAGCCAAGTAAGCAGAAAAAAACAGCTCGATAAGACTATTTTCAATTTTGAAAGTGTCATGGTGTCAGTGATGAATAAAGAGAGCTTAGTAGAATTTGAGAAAAACAGCATTGAAGACAAGTGCATAGGCTTTTCATATAAAGCATAAAACAGTTGTTGGTTGGCTTGTGTATTAGTACAAGAGACAGAATAAAAGCCATAGATCATTCATCACACAGACAAGTAGCAACGAATAACAACACTCGTGTTCAATCACTTCATGTATCTGTGCAGGAATTTTCTGTGGAAGTCATTCCTTATTGTATCATTGATGAAGCGCTTGGGTGCTTTCATTTCACCACGAGCCTGATTCTTGAATACCACATCATCATCCCACCTGAAAAGAGGAAAAAACAATCTTTAGTATCTGCAAGTCTGCAACAATTAACATAATCCTATGGTTCATGAAGAAACATAATATGAACAAAAGCCTAACCTCCTTTTGACACTAAACGAGGTTGGAGTGTTGTTAAGCAGTGGGTTTCCTTTGAGAAGTTCTTCTTCTTTGGCATTTAGCTCCTCCATCTGCTGCTGCTTTTCCTGAAAATAACATGAACTATACATATATTACTACACAGTAACTGTGACAAGAAAAATCTTCCTTACATAACCGTGTCTAGGAAAAGCCTATGTATTATTCTTTTAATAGTAATCTCGAGCAGAATCATAAAACAGACAAGAGTAACATTACCTTCCTGAGCCTCTCCTCCACTCTTTCTTTCTTTATCTGGTCGAGTTCAGCCATGAGAGCTTCAGTGTCGTCCTCGTCATCATCATCACTTTCGTCATCACTAGCAAATACAAAACAAATCGTAAGCTAACTTTCGCAGAACAAAAGATATATAAAGCAAAAGAAATAAAGAAGAGGAAGAAAAGAATTGAAGAATAGGTACCTATCATCATCACTTTTGATATCAACATCAGAGTCATCAGCATCTACACTGCGAGGAACAATCCGATCTTCAGGGTCCCTTTTAGAGCCTAAAAGCAGGAATAATCCACGTTAGAAGACATACAACTCGATCAAACTAGGCATCACAGGTAATCGAATTAAAAAGAGATAACATTCTCTAACCTTCGAGTAATAGCTGATTCCCTCTCCTGCGGTCTCTATCATCTAATGATTTAAAAAAAAAAAACTCGTTAGTCCAGATGCAGTTATAAGAAACAAAAGAAAGAATCATAAAGTGAAAAAGACTCTCTAATCTTAACATACCAGTGTAGGATTTGTCTTTGGAAGAGAAGTGTCTCCTCTCACGCTCTTCAAGCTCATCACGAAGATTCTTCTTCTCCACTTCCTCTTGAGTGTGCTGCCCTTCCCTCCTGCCAAACAGAAGCAACACACGTTATGATATATATCCCATAGACAGATATACCCAAAATAGAAACCATATATTTCTCATGTCAAGCACAAAATAAAAGCCCAAGAAGATCAAATCTCTTCCACAGATGCATAACCTATGACTACCGATTCCTCAAAATTACCCGATCTCAGCTATCTAAATACAATTCCAAATCTTTCTATTGCAACAAAACCCTAGAGATCTGGATAATCCCATCAAATCAAAGATAAATTCGATTGAATGAACAAGTGATCGGATCTGCGTTGAATCGGGAAAAAAAGGAGCCAGCTTCGAAATCTTACCTTGGCTTTAAAGTGGTGTGAGCGGCGACATCGCGAGACGAGTACTTCTGAGAGGCGCCGAAAATACGAGCACCACCCTGCTCGTTTCCTCCCTTCGCCGGAGCCCACGTTGGCCTAGCTGCAGTCGTCATCTTCAGAAAAAAAAAGCCCTAAATTCCCAAATCAACCACAATCGAGAGATAAATAAAGACGAGAGAGAGAATTGACTCAGGCCGTGTTTACGCGAGAGAGGAGAAGTATAAGAGAAAAAAAAAAGTCTAATTTATTTATTTATTTATAGACCCCTATTCTTTTCATTCTTTCCTTTTTGGCACCTAAACCTTTTTTTTTGTCTAACCACCCACTGAAGAACCAAAATTCAATGATAATGGCCAAGTAAATTGCTAATTCTTGTTGAAAAGGATAATCATGGAGGGGTGTTTTCTCCTTTTTAAAACTATGTGTGTATTTTATAAGTCCAGATCCGTATATAACATGATCAATAGGTTACAAGGATGATACCGAACGTTTACATATTACAACAGAACCACAAGTGGTCACTCCAACCCCACAAACATTATTAAAGCTTCCAGCTTTAAACAGAAGTGACACTTTATTTCTTCTAATCATGAGTTAATAGAGACAAGGTTCTTCCCTAACACTTGACTAAACAAGTCTCTTTGGATCTTGATTTCGACTTGTGCACTTCTTTTGCAGAGGGAAACGACTTGGCACACATTTTGGATTCTGCCATGATCCTACTCGCTGCTTTACGCCGTCTTTTGAGCTCTAAGTCCATCACAATCGTTGCTTCCTCAGCCATCTCTGCTTTCTTCAGCGCCTCTTGTGTTGCTGCTTTTATATCTTCAATCTCCTTCTCGCTCATCTCCAGTTTCTTCAGTGTTTCATCTCTGCATGCTCTTAATACTTCCGTCTCAGTTAATCCACCACCACAACTTTCTTGAACATCTAGACATTCCTCTGCTTTGTGTTCCTCTGCAGCTTTTGATTTTGGTTCCTCTGCTTTGTGTTCCTCTGCAGCTTTTGATTTTGGTTCCTCTGCCTCCTTAAGAGCAATCTTAAGCTCTTCCTCTAACAGCAAGAGCTCCCTCTTTGCATCTTCAGCTTCCTTCTTCAGCTCCTCGATGGCTTGTTCTGTTTCTCTCTGCTCTTTCTCTTTGAGCTGTGAATGTTCTTTCTTCACGTTTTCAAGCTCGAGCTTAAGAGACTCCATTAACATGCACAACTCACTCTCCTCTTCAGCTACCCTATGAAGTGATTCCTTAGCAAAGCCTAGCTCTGAAGTCACTACAATCACATTACTACTACTCACATCTAAGTCGTGACTCTGCTCTTGAGCTACTACTCTTTGAAGCAATTCCTTAGCAATGCCTAACTCTGAAGACACATCTCTCACATTACTACTACTACTCAAAGCTAAACCGTTCTCATCATTTCTCAACTTGTGATTGAGATGCTCAACTGTTTTCTTAGCTTCATCAAGCTCTAACAAAGCCTCAATCTTCGCCATCTCAGCATTCTTTATTTTCTCCTTCAACTTGCTAACCTCTTGATTCCAGGGACATAGATTCGTCTCCTGCAGCCACAATCAGTAAATTACACCAAGAAAACACAAATGTTATAAAGAAATAAAGGAGAAGAAACAATCATACCTCTTCTTGCCTCTGGTTGAGATGTTCTCCACCGGATAAACCAGCGTTGAAGAGCTTCACTGCATCTTGAACAGAATGAAAAGTAGCCATTTACTCCCAATAAAAAACACTGATCCCACAAGTTTATAGCAACGACCTGAAAAGAAAGTACACTCTCTTTTTTTTTTCTTTAGTCGATCAAAACCATTAAAGAAAGAAACTTTTGCATATGGGAAGTTGAACCTTGAGAGTTGAGAAGATGTTAAATCAATAATGGAAGGAGCTCCGGAAAGAGGGCAGCTTTGTCACTCTAGTGTTACAAACTATGCTCACGTGTCACGTCCGTGCAGAGATTTTGTAAAAGGAGACGTCACGGGTCAACTTAACCTTTTTTTATATATAAATGTTATCTCTGCGCTGCACGTGAAGCTGCTTGTTCTTAGACCACCCACAACGGTTCGTTTAGACGAGTCCTTAGGGTAATTTGTTAGGTTATTTTGATTAAAAAAGTATTAATTAAGTTAATAGATGTAAGGAGTGGTCCGTCACGAAGGATTATAAGGAGTGAATCCTTAGTGACGTGTCAGCGTATGAGTGGCCGTTCGTCGGTTTTGGTTTGGTTTGGTCGAAAAAAAATTCATTTTCGACGGAAGCAAGAAAAAAAAAATCCTTCACGCGAAGAAAAGCGACGACAAGGCGATTCCTTTCTTGCGGTTCGACGAAGGTAAAACGAAGCTTTAATCCTGTTATTTTTTCGATTAAGCAAGTGTTTCCATCTTCTTTGTTGTCTATTAAGGGTTGGGGAACGAGTTTTCGATCGATTTGTGAAAAGTTATGAAATTAGGGTTACGTGTAATTTTGGGGAAAATTCGATTTTCTTTTCAATCGTTCTCGGATCTTCTCTTAAGCCTTTTCAATCGAAACGTTTTCTGTTTTCAATCGAGTTGAAGGATTAACGATTGTTTCAATCGTTCTCGGATCTTCTCTTAGCGTTTTCAATGGAATTTTTTTTTCAATCGATTTTCGTTTCAATTGTTATTGATTTGTCATAGTTCTTACTCGTTGAAGGATTAACTGCTTAACCTTTCTGCTTAACCTTTGTTCTTACTCGTTGAAGGATTAACCTTTGTTTCAAGCGTTCTCGGTTCTTGTGGTCTTACTTCTTGTTTACTTCTTTTTCTCAGGTGAACGAGAATGGGACAAGACTACAGTTACACTCAGCCATCTTCTTCATCTGCCTCTGTAGACATAACCTCACTCCTCGAAGAAGAATGTCGGTTGTACGCGGATGAAGCTGAGATTAGACACTGGAATGCAGAGGCCATTCACCACGAAACTCAACCGGAAGGTGACGATGGATCCCCCACTAGATGCCTCTGTGGTGCGGAGCTTATGCAGCTTAAGGGTGAAGTCCATGAGAGTGTGCAGAAGGTGATCATCCTTGAGAAGACACTATCTGAGTCTAAGCAGAAGGTGATCATCCTCGAGAAGAAAGCAGGAGCTAACCTAATGGTCTCCTGCTTAGTTTTAATAGTGTTGTTTCTGCTTATTATGCGTGGTGAGTTAGTTCCTTGTGATTGTTTTAGGTGCTTTGTTTTAATAGTGTTGTTCCATTTGACCTTGATTCACCAGAACCTTTTTGGTTCGGTAGTCAAGGTCCTGATGACTCTGGTGGTATGTCTGGTAGTCAAAATCCTGTTGAGAATGCTGGCAACCCAAGTCCCCAAGATTCAGAGAGGCGGAAATGGTCTCCCATAGAGGATAAAATCCTTATTGGTGCTTGGCTAAACACCAGTAAGGACCCTCTTGTCAGCAACGAGCAGAAACTTGGTGCATTTTGGAAGCGGATCGTTGACTACTTCAACGCAAGCCCACTACTCGTTGGGAAAGAACCGAGGAAACTTCGTCCTTGCAAGCAGAGATTCTCTCGGATTAACGGGGACGTATGCAAGTTTGCTGGCAGCTATGATGCGGCTCTAAGGGAGCAGAGAAGTGGTCAGAATGATGACGACCTCATGAAATCTGCCTTAGACATTTTCTTCACAAATAACGGTTACAAATTCACCTTGGATCATTGCTGGAGGGAGCTAAGATATGATCAGAAATGGTGCTCCATCTACAGGAAGGACGCTGGGAAAGATAAACGCAAACAAGCCGTGGACGTTGATAGAGAAGATGAGCATGTGGGAGAACCAGAGAGTAGACCTCCGGGGGTAAAGGCTGCGAAGGCTGGTACTAATAAGAAGAAGAAGAGTGCTAGGGACGAGGAGCTCTCCAAGCTACACGGGGTTTTAGAAATGAAAGAAAAATTGTCTAGGAATAAGCTTCTTGACCGTTTACTTGCCAAGAAAGAACCACTGTCTGAAATGGAAACCACTCTGAAATTAAAACTAATGGCTGAAATGATATGAAGTATTAGTCATGTACTTGAGGTCTGGTAGTCACTGGTGAAATTCAAACTATTTTCTGTACTTGTTACTTTAAATATATACTGACTGTTGGCTCTTTTGTTGTGACAGGTGTAGCAGTGGGCATGTGAGAAGGAGTCACGGGTGAAGGTGTGAAAGTTTTTTGGTTTGTAGCTCATGTGAAGGTCTGGTAGTCACGGGTGAAGGTGTAGAAGTCACGGGTGATCTAGTAGTACTGACGGATAAGTAGTATAAGTAGTAGTAACATAGTTGCTAGTAGTGAACGGATAATCTCTTGTTCTTCTTTTTCCTCAGACTGTTTGTAACCTAGTTGCTACGTCGAAGGTTCTTGCTTGTATGTGTCTTTCATCAGGAACCACTTGTGTTTAGGTATAACTTCTGATGCTGCCTCAATCTTATGTATAACTTGTTTCATCTTATAATATGATATGTTTTTCATCTTATAATATGATATGTCTTTCATCTGATGCTGCCTCATAATACTAAAGTTTAGTTTAGTAAGACATACACTGTATAATCTTTTTTTTTAATGAACACTGTATAACCTATTGGTACATATATGATTCCTATGATTCCTACATGCCTGTTAGAAATTTCAGTAGTGGTTAATCGTTATTAATCAAACTCAACAATCTACAACTGATGAAATTAGTAGGTTTATGTTAATGAAATTTATATTTTCTGTATTTCATAAAAAAATGCTGTTTTGACTTTTTTCTTTTATTGACATTTTAGAATTTCAATATAATTTACATAAATGTGTTTTGCAGAGTTTTTTTTTTAACACAAATGTTTTGCAGAGTTATTCTACGGAGAAAATATGTTTTAAGAATAACATATTAACAATAGGTAAAAAATTTAGTTTTGTAAAGTCACTAAAATTTAGTTTTCTAAAGTCTATGAAATTTATTTAATGTCTATCATAGTTGAAGAATAACATTTATTAGAGCAAGTGTTTTCAACTACAATCAAGTTCGATAAATATTAGATCATATATGTCTATAAAATTATGATATTTTTTCAATACAATGAAAATTACTATATATATTTGTAGATATGTCATCATCTTCATCCGATGAAGTCGATGAAAGATTGGACGAAATTTGCGAGGAATACGTGGAAGAAATATACAACGAGATAGTGGAGGCCCGTACCATACCGCAAAGGACGCGTCAGTATGTAGAACGACACCGCGAAGCAGGACAAGACCAATTATGGAATGACTACTTCAGCGAAGATTCGACATTCACGACTCAATCATTCAGACGCCGTTTCCGCATGAGTAAGCAATTATTCTTGCGTCTTGTTCATAACCTAGAAGAGTCCTTTCCATTCTTTCAGCAGAGAAGAGATGCAACCGGGAGGTGGGGTCTTACTGCACTACAAAAATGTACTGCAGCTATTCGTCTGCTTGCTTATGGTACTGCGGCTGACACCGTAGACGAATATCTCCGACTTGCTGAGACCACTGCACTTTCGTGTTTACATAATTTCACTGACGGAATAATACAGTTATTCGGAGATGAGTTTCTACGACGACCCACACCGGAGGATCTTCAACGACTACTCGATATTGGAGAGAAACGAGGGTTTCCTGGGATGGTCGGGAGCATTGACTGTATGCATTGGGAGTGGAAAAATTGCCCAACCGCTTGGAAAGGACAGTACACACGTGGATCAGGAAAACCGACAATTGTCTTAGAGGCTGTAGCTTCACAAGATCTTTGGATATGGCACGCTTTTTTTGGTCTTCCAGGTACCTTAAATGATATCAATGTCCTCGATCGGTCTCCTGTTTTTGATGACATTTTAGAAGGTCGAGCTCCCAGGGTAAAGTATATGGTCAACGGACACATGTATAAGTTGGCGTACTACCTCACAGACGGTATATATCCAAAATGGTCAACATTTATCCAATCTATCACCCTCCCTCAAACTCCTCAACAACAGTTATTTGCTAAATTTCAAGAAGCAGCCCGAAAAGATGTGGAGCGGGCTTTTGGAGTATTGCAATCTCGATTTGCAATTGTGCGAAATCCGGTAAAAACATTGAACAAAGAAAAGATAGGGAAGATTATGAGAGCATGTATCATACTCCACAATATGATAGTCGAAGATGAACGGAATGGATACTCTCGTATTGATATAGATGAATTTGAAGAAGGAGACGTCCCCAGATGTTCAGAGGTGGAAACCGAGAGGCCAACAATTCTGAATAATATCTTTCCGAGTCGGAATGATCTTCGTGATAGGCAAACGCATGAACGATTGAAAAATGATTTAGTTCAAAATCTTTGGAATAAATTTGGTGATGAAGATTAGGAATTATTCTATCTTTATGTAAAATTATTGTTGTTATCTTTAATTGTTGTATTTTATGTTTAATTAATGTCTTTTATGTTTAATTATTGTATTTTATGTTTATTTATTGTATTTTATGTTTATTTATTGTATTTTATGTTAAGTTATTGTATTTAATCATCTAATATATAAAATTTATATTTTACTCAAAAAAAATAAAAACATTTTTTATTCCTAAGGATTCCAATTTCGGGATCACCATTGTACACACATTTTTCACAAGAGTCCTTAACTATTCAAAAAAAAAAAAAAAAATAAAAATTAATACTATTCTAATCCTAAGGACTCCAACAATGAGTCCACCATTGCATATGCTCTTAACTACATAACTTTCTAGTTTCGCTTCTACAGAGCATAACATAGAGAGATGAAATGAAGTTTCAAAAAAGTCTCTAACTTTGCCGTTTACCTTTTTTTTTAAGTGTAAATAATTAGCATTAGGAGTATGATCTATACGGTAACTAATCGAATAAATGGAAACGAGGGAAGCAGCCACCGTCTGCAACTAGGGTTGGGAAAAACACTGTCGACGTAATGACGATTTTACCCTCGATTTAAAAAGGAAATATTAAATTTCAAACCCAACACAGGACCCGGCCCTTGAGACTGGGACATAGGCCTTTAATAGTTGCTGTCGGATCGTCCGGTGAATTGTTTGTTTGTTAGTAAGTAAACATCGCGCTATTACGAAAAATACAAAGAGAGTGCGTTGCCGTTTAACCGATCTACAAACGGCGTGTATTGCAGTTGCCCAAGAGGTATTATTTATGGGCTCCGAGGAAGCCCATATCATAGTTGTCGGTCGAAATAAAGTCGATATATCAATCATCAAACCGGACAAAATTATTTTGAAGTGGAATATCATCACATTTATATTATCTTGTACGATTTACTATTCATGTCAGAAAATGTTACACTCTTTGACTTTTACAACAATTTCACCTTTTATTTTAAATAAGCTGTTTACGTAATAAAAAGGAAAATAAAGCAAAATTCTATCCAGATATATGGCTTTTTTTTTTCAGATATATGGCTTTTTAAGAAGAAAAAGTGGAATATGTAAATCACTAAACCAAGTTTATTGACTGAGTATACAATAATAAGTGAATTTATACACATCATTATCTGTCATGCGACAAAAATTTTATCATTTTATGTGCAAAATGTAAAGTTTTAATTTGGACGATTTAATGTATGAAAATCTTACAGTTTTGAAAGATGATGTTTACAAAAAAAAATTAAACTGGTAAAAATATTTCGTCTAACTAACAGACTATCAATTTAACATTTTTTAAAGATAAAATAAGCGATGTAATGATTTTTTAAACTTTATAATGTAACATATTCCAAAAGTAAATAATATAATGGCGAGCAAACTTATACAAAATGCTTAGCATTTTTTTTTTATGTTGATTTGTGTTACCGGTTAGCTACATGAATCAGTAATTAGTCTAAATTAGTATAATTCTTGTTAGAAAAAAAGTTAAATCAGTGATATTTAAATATAATATTTTAAAAAGATTAACTTCTGATTTTGACGTTTTTCTTGTCAGCAGGGGAATCTTTCATATTTCTTTAAACATCCACTAAAGAGAGAAGTATCACATGAATATAGCTTACCTCTCTCTCTTTCTCTAGCATATCTATCTCTTGCTCTCTATCTCTCTCGTGTTATTATCCAATAAAAGTCACAGATCTTAAGCGGTGATCCGAGATGGAGTTCCGGGAGAAGCTCTTGAAGTTCAAGCTCCACATCGTCTTCGCCTTCGTTTTCTCACTCTTCACCGTCGCTCTCGTCACTTATTCTCCCGGTTTTCTCACCGTAGTAACTTACTTCTGGCCTCTAGTTCTCTCCACCGCCCTCTTTCTCGCCGCCGTTTTCTTCTTCGCCCGGACCTCCGACCTTCCGACGTCATCTACCATCTCCGGAGATGGCTCCGGCTTATTAGTGGCGGCAGAGGGGATACTTGACTATGTCGTCGGCGTGCAACACGAGGAAACTCTCTTTGATGACTTCACTAAACTCGACTAGTCTGAGATGTCTGTGTTTTAAAATTCCCTAAGTATTTTCGTTAGTTTCCTTTTGAATAATAGAGGATATTTTTATAAATGTAATAGTTAATGGGATCCCAATAGTTAACCTGTGGAATAAGAATCAATCTGGCTTTATGAATTTGTGTGATTCCTTTAGGTATTATCACTTATTTTATACGTTACATTACATTTGATATGATTTACTTTCAAAATCCATCAGTTAGTATATTTTAATTGGCGAATGACCTTAAATTCGGTGCCTTTGTTTTTATCTTATAAAACCCATCCACCGACGCGAGAGGATTTTTCATTTGTTTACTAATTCAACTAACGAAAACAATTAAAAATGTTTCATAGGTTAAAGATATGATGTTGCTCAAAAAAAAAAGTTGCTCAAAAAAAAAATGTTAAAAGATATGATGAATGTAGTATTATTTTAGCTAAGATTCTACAAAAGTTTGGGTGATCTATCAGAGAGAAGAAGAGATAAAATAATTGTCTAGCATAGATTCGTACTTTCTGGTACGTCCTCACGTGCATGAGCATCTCGACCACTGGATCTAAATCTTAAATTATCCCTTAGCCATCTATCTAATGTAGCTTATAAATTGAATAAGTGCATCAACGGATTGCTAATCATGACGTCAGCTCAGCTTAAAGACGTTGCGTAGTTCGCCTACTCGTTTCAAAAGTGACACGGACGTCGGTTAAAGATTTGAGCACAGTCAGATAATTCTTCCTTTAGAGAGTGAGAACTTGCCGTTCGGAAAAAAAGGGTTGGAACTAACCGGCATGCATGTCCTGCTTATAATAGCATCTCCAATGGGAGTATGTAAGAGAGTTTTTCACTTTTAAAATAAAGAAATAAATTAGAAAAATAGGAAAAGAGAGTGTGAGAGTATGATTATCCTTAGAAACCCATAAGGTTTCTTAAGTATACTTTAATGACTATTTAACTAATAAATTTTAGCTAAGAATCTTAGTTAAAAATCACCTAATTTTTGTGCTACAATGGTAGTTTCTTAATTTGGATTTCTTAAAAAAAATTAACTTTTTTTATTAAATGGTCACTAAATTGTACGAGTAGATGATCACAAACTCTTAAACTAAAAGAGGAATTGAACTTCAAGTATCACAAGGAGCAAGACCTGGGGTTTGGCGAACCATGTCATGGACTTGAAAGTAGTCAAGTATCTTGATCTTCTCCAGGTGGGATGAGACTTTACATTGGATCGCATCTATCTATAAGAGCAATCAAACCTCTTCCATAACAAGCAGAACACTCCATCATCTGATTTTCCTTGTAAAACCCCGGCTCTCCATCAGCATTGCACGTTGGACAGACAACTTCTTTTCTTCCTGTGCAACCTATTAATCAAAATGCCCTCATCAAGATAATAATTCATCCAAAAGGTAACTATGGACATAAAGATAATGTTATATGTGCACTTGTCAACTATCTCAGAACGAGGAACTGGGGCTCAAGAAATGGCTTGCTCCAGGAACTGATCATTTCCTGTCAGACACAACAACCACATCCCAGCAGCATAAGAGATTGAAACAAGCCATAATACAAGGTCATATTTATCAACAATCACACTGATAAAATACTTCATCTTAAAACCACTGCTTAGTCTCAACAACAAACACTTCCACTAATCCTACAGACCTCTTAGTAAAGGCTAACTAAACATTTTCTTGGTTCCAATTGAAGTATGCAACCAAATAAAAAACAGGGTGGAATTATCTGTACCTGGGAGCTTGCTCGGAAAGACAGACACACCAATGATACCTTAGGAACAACCAAACTCTCTGTGTTAACCTCGCTGCTACCAGAAGTAACAGACAACTTCAAGACTTTTCCACTAGAAAGAGTCACAGCCAATTCCGGAAATTTCACAGCTGACACAGCAGGAATCACAGTCTTATTCGCAGCTTTTATCTGCAACAACATCAATTATCAGTTAAGAAACTTCACAAACCCCATTGATCATGCATAGCTAAGCACAAAGAAAACCAAAATCTCGGGTCTTTTGATTGTGACTACTACCATCAATCATTACCTTACCACCATGTTGCTTCTCATCGTCCCGTCAGTAATAATAAGATAAAAGATCAAAATTCAGCAAAGAAAATCTCAACTTCAAATCACAATCTCAAAAGGATGAACCACACAAACCCCCAATTACGATCAAGTTCCGATACAGGTACCTAGTGAATACACGATTGTGATCAGTTACGTTAAGTCAACAAAGCCAAAAAAAGATTGCATTAAGAATCTATGTACCTTGTTTCCATCTCGAGTAATCACAAAGTCTCGAGAAGGAGTCACCAAGACAAACTTCAAAGTCTGCTCCCTCCTCGATGGCTCGCTCTCTCCTCTTCCTCTTTGATCTACTTCATCTTCTTGAGTAATCACAGCATCTTTGAGAAGTAATCTTTAAAGGAGTCTTCATCCTCGTCCCCTGAGACAAATACAACCTCGAAACAAGGACGCGAAGCCATCTAATCATCTAAGAACACGACCCAAAGAGAAAACATCAACCAGAAGAACACAAAATTTCACGAAACAGGCGCACTATCTAGAGAATCAACACAATTTGAAATCAATGGAATCACGAAGACGGAGAAGACGAAGATGGAGAAGACGAGAAAAAAGGAAAAGAAAGAGAGAGAGAAGAAAAAACCCCATTAAGGATCGATCTCCAAAATCACTAGTTAAGGATCGGTAAGATTTTTATTTATTTTTGATTTAATTAAATCAGTCTTTTAGCTTAAAAACCCCATTAAGTATCTGCGATAATCATGGTCTAATGGGATTTGTAAATTATAACTTATAAGGAATTCATTAGGACCTTTAATGTCATGTCTGTGGAAGCACCGTAGCCTAGTGGTTAAGGTTTAAATGCTTCTACACCCATGTCTGGGGTTCAAATCCAAAATTATGCAATTTATTGCAAATTGCAGGAAATCCAAGTTTCAAGTCCCGGAGAAAGCGATTTATAAAACAATTATGCAGAACGGAAGAAAGATTTACAAGAGAACTTCAACATGGTGCAAGTAAATCTGGTCAGGAGTGAATCTTCATAGGACGGCTCAGATGATGCAGTTAGGCGTAGATCCTCATAAGGCGGGTAGTATTGTCGGTTGTCGAATCTTCTATGTAATCTTTCCATAATTGTAATAGACCTGAGCATTTTACCCGGACCTAACGACCCGATCCGAAACCGACCCGAAAAAACCCGGTTCAGGTAGAAACCGAACCGATGATTTTACCCAATTGGGTCTTGTTATAGAGAGCCCGCGGGTTTTGGACCCGACCCGACCCAAACCCGAAACCCGATGGGTACCCGAATTAATAATGCAAATTATATAAAATGCAACGAGGGGGAGTCAAAGATGGGTTATTTGTCTAAAGAACAAAGGGGTCGACCACTAGGAGACAACGAATTGTTGTTGTAACTCGCATAGTTTAATATATATACACATTTTAATACAGTAAAAACACAAATTTTGAATAAAATTTCAAATATTTTTGGATATTTAAATATTTTCAGATATTTTTTGTATTTTTAGGTATTTTTTAGGTCGAACTCGAACCCGACCCGGAACCGAACCGAATTTGAACCGATAAATTCTAATTATCCGATTGGCTCCAACTATCTAAGACCCGACCCGGAACCGGTACAACCCGAACCAACCCCGAACCGAGATTTTGAAATTACCGAATGGGTCCTAAACTCGTAGACCCGAAGGACCCGAACCCGAAAGGACCCGACCCGAACCCGACTTGAGGATCCGAATGCCCATATCTAAATTGTAATATCATGATAAATCAGCGTTAAAAAAAATTATCATATGTCTATTTTTTTAGATACTAAATAATAATGTTGCTCTAAGAACATCTCCAAAAACCCCTTTATTTTAAAGTTTAGCAAAACCTCAAGTTTAAAATTTGATGGTGTTTCTCTTCAAAAGCGAAACCTTATATTGACCCTTAAGGGTTTTATAATTTATACTTTAGTCCTTACTATTGATTTAGATTAGTTAACATCATAAAACTTTTATGAATACATATAAAATCTACAATTAAATACTGTTTTGTAATAATTATTTAAAGAATTTATTTAATCTGAACATAACGTAATAATATAATCAATTTATTAACAATGGCTTTCGATTAACCCAGAATTATATGGATAACGTTTTGGAGAATTTGTGGTTTTAGATCACATTTTAATAAATTTTAGTAGTTTTAATATTTTAACTTTATATATGATAGTCAAATTATAAAATATATGTTTAAAATATTATATATGAAATTATTAAGGATTGAAAATGATTAAAAATATTAGAAAAGATTGTTTGAAAAAAACATAAATGTGAGGACTTAAAAGTAATGAACCTCAAATATAAGGTTTTGTACAGTGAAACCTTATATTTGAAGTTTCACTGTACAAATTTTTGAAATATAAAGTTTTAAGGTTGCTTTTGGAGTGCACAAAACCTTATATTTGAAGTTATAATTGGAGATGCTCTAAACTGAGAGAATGTTTTGATTGTTTAAGCAGCTGAATCCATACCGTAGGTTTGGAACATAAAGTTTCACTTGCAAAGGACTTCATCTTACGGCCATTTCATGTTCATGTAGTTGTAGAGGAAGTCGAAGATATCATATATGAATATATATATATATATATATATATATATTTTTTGAATATAATATTTTCTTCTTCTGTTTTATTGCTTACTGATATTGTCCTTAGAAGGTAGTACTGTATACACTGCACACTGGTGGTTGGAAAAAAAAAACAAGTGCATATATCTATATAGTAACCAGAAGATGCATTTCTTTCTTCATGACCTAACATCTGATCACTCACTCAACTCACTTCATCCATGGTTTATAGCAAATGACATGTTTTGCAAGGTGAACCGCTGAATCGTTATCACAGTAAGCACAACAGTAATCATTCTTACTGCTTTCAGTTTTCTGCTAGTTCTGCTTTCCTTCCTCATATCAGTTTTGAATAAATCTTTAATACAAAATAATGCTTTACTCAAAAGATTAATATACGGTTCATATCTAACTCGATACTAAAGTATTAAAGATCCCCTGAAAGACCTTCGCCATTCCTTTTCAGAGAAAACGATGTCGTATCTCACTCGCCTTCTCCTCCGTGGCACCAACAGCTTCATCACCCCCAAGAACAGCCGCGATGTCTCCGCCTCTACCGCTCCTGCAGCCACAACCTCGAAACGAAAACCGTCTCTCGCCGCCCTCGTCTACCTCGTAAACTACAAAAAGGACCCTAAACACATCGCGGAGACGTTCAAAAAGGCTTGCCTAACGGAAAAGTTCCGACAGAACTTAACCGTTTACGAGAACACCGTTCGCCGTCTCGCCTCATCCAACAAGTTCGATTCGAGTTGATCGAGGAGATCCTGGAGGAGCAGAGCAAGTACCCAGACATGTCGAAGCAAGGCTTCGTCGCGAAGATTTATCAGCCTCTACGGACGTGTTCAAGAATGCACAGAACGTGTTCGACGAAATGCCTGTGAGATCGCTTCCCGCTTTCAACGCTTTGCTAAACGCGTGTGTGAACTCCAAGAAGCTCGATTTGGTCGAAGGCATGTTCAAGGAGTTACCAGGTAAACTCTCGATCAAACCAGATATCAGATCTTACAATGTTCTGATCAAGGGTTTGTGTAGAAAGGGTTCTCTATCCGAAGCCGTTGTGTTTGCTTGATGAGATCGAGAACAAGGGTCTGAATCCTGATGTTTTCACCTTCAACACGCTGTTACACGAGTCGTATACAAAAGGGCACTTTGATGTGGGGGGAAGAGTTGTGGGCTAGAATGGTTGAGAAGAACGTTGGTAGAGACATACGTAGCTACAACACTCGTTTGTTAGGACTAGCCTTGGAGAAGAAGTCAGAAGAGATGGTTAAGTTCCTTGAAGAACTTAAGGGTAATCGTCGGTTCAAACGCGATGTGTTTCACAGTTCACTGCCATGGCCAGAGGACTTGCCGGTGTAGGAGAAGTGGACGAAGCCAAAGATTTGGTACCACAGAATAGAGAACTACAATTTTCACCCGATGAAGGTGGTCTATTCATCCTTGCTTCCTGCAATGTGTAAGGCAGGCGATTTAGAGTTCGCTCTGGAGCTTTGCAAGGACATATTCACGAAGCGTATACTTGTCGACGAGGCTATCGTTCAAGAGGTGGTGGATGCGTTGGTGAAAGGATCAAAGCAAGAAGAAGCTGAGGAGATTGTTGAACTGGCGAACAAGGATGGATATTTCCAGTTCAAGCTACGTCTCTCTTCCAAAGAGTAGTTTATTTGCAAAAGCTTATTAACAAGTTTATATGTAGTCTTGTTGTTGCACACTGCTAGAGCGGTAAATTCAATAACCAAACTATCGCTTAAGTATTTTAGTCAAAAAAAAAAAACTATCTTACGTATTGTGTCTGTGTGCCTTCTTTGAAATTTGAGAGCTAAAACTGAATCACGAAATACTTTTCAAAATAAGGAAACTAAAGCAGAATACAACAAAGTATACGCTTTGTGGTCCCTAAAAGCTTATTTTTTCCCTATAATTCCAACTGGTGACCACTTAAATCTTGATAGGAATTATAGGGAAAAAAATCCAATGAAATGATATGGAATAAATTAGAAGGAAAAATTGTAGAGAAGGAATACAACAAAGTATTATAGTAAATGGTAACTAAAACAAGGAACAAAACTTCAAAAAATAAATAATTTAATAATTAACTCTAAAAAATAATAATGGATGTAAATGAGTTTTTTTTTGTTTACGCTTCATGTTTCCACGGCCATTTCCATCACCTACAATGCATGTATCTCATATCTCATAAATATTTCTAATTGTTAAATTAAAATATCTCATATTATAAAGCTGAGTATTGTAGAAACAATTTGTATAACATAATTATATGTCTTTCACTACTGGTTTCACCATCAAGTGTGATGTTTGCTTCATTGCTAAACTTACATCTACTACGTGCTCCCCTTTTATTTCCTGGAATTGACATATAATACCTGTAACAGAAACACATGATACAAGATTACAAGTTTTATAACTAACCATCATTGAGTGCCTTTGTTTTTTTTTCTACACATAATAATTAATCCTAAAAGTATAGTTTACCTCTTTCTCTTGTCTCTGAAGAATATATTAGGGTTATATGAGAAAAAGTTTGGTGAACAAATATTATATAGAAGGAAACTTACGTATATTGAGAAGTTAGATGAAAGTGTCATTTTTCTATAAATTTATTTGATACATTAACATATTAATATATCTTTACCAATTTTTATAGGGTATGAATGGTGACCAGGGAATGACGGGGAATAATGCATTCCTTAACATTCCTAAAAAAATTCACCATTCACAAGGAATAAATTTTCCTTCTCATTCCCTCTCGTTCCTTTTTTTGTAGAGAAATAAAGAATAAAAATATTCCTTATTAAATTTGAGGAGGAACAACCATTCATTTTCATTCCTGCCATTTTATTCCTCTACGTTTCTTTCATATTCATTCTTTTTGTTACCAGAATGGTCACCAGTCGGACCCATAGTTTTTCTTTTGATTCCTTATCTAATTTGATAGGGAATACATTTACACTGTAGTTCCTCGTGAGAGATGGAACGTGGAGGAATAATTAAGTCCTACAAGTAATACAATTTCCTTATAACTGGTAAAAAAAATCAGGAACGTGGAGGAACATAGTATTCCTTGCTATTCCTTTCCTCAAATCAAGTCACCAGTTGAACCCAAAGATTATATACGCAAAATTCTATTACAAATATTCTGTCTTTGTGATTGGCCTCTGATTTATCTTTATTTAATTAATGTAAGATATCAATTAACCAACCAAGTTGCTTTGGTCTAGTGGTATAGGAGCTCCAGCTGGAGTGCCCGCCCCTGGGTTCGAGCCTTGGCCACTGCGGAATTTACATATGGGCTGCAGCATCCGAGACCGAAGACCGTTACACGGTGAGCCACATGGTGACGCCCTGGCAGCGTCCTTGCTCACTTCGGTCTCTAGTCTGGACCACCTCGGTGGGGCCAGGATACTCGGTTAGCAAAAAAAAAAGATATCAATTAACCCTATGTTTCCCTCCTAGTGCCCCTTACAAGACACAATTTCGGAATACTGAATATCATACACGACGCATTTTCAGGCAAGACAGAGATATGAAGAAATATTATTACCTTAGTAACACTTGCCTTAAATAACACAAGAACAAACTGTATATAAAAAAAAACACTATTGATTTGGTTTGATTGTAGCATTAAAGAAAAAAAAAATGTTAGGAGCTCCTCCTCTTGCAATGGATTTCTCTGTCGACATGGTTAGCAAAAAACTAATACAGAATATTCATGGATTTATTCGATTAATATTACCGTGTCCTCTTTTTTTACTTTTGTTACTATTTTCTTGCAGAGCTGTGAGATAAAAGTGAATACAAGCTGCGAGCTTTGCCATCGAAAAGTGTCTGAAGTTATGCAGTCTCTCACCGGTAACCCTCTTCTTCTCCTTAATTTTTGTTGATGATTGATGATAGTTTCATCGTTTTTTTAAAATAAATATTTATAATTATTGTAGCATATTACTCTGTGACTTATCTTGGAGAAAACAACACGATTAAGCTCAAGGCGAGAGCTAACCCTAATATAATTATGGGGATCAGTCACAAGTACGGTGATCACGGCAAGATCACCAACTTCTATATGGACGGTAAACCGGTCACCCCTCAACCTGGCGGCGGTTATTACGGTCCTTCAGGCTATAATAACCTTCCTTCCAACGTAGCCCCCGGTGGTTATTATCCATACCCTTCTCCTTACACTGCGCCGCCGCAGTTTCTAGCCGGGAACTATGGTTACCCTATGCCTAATCCACCGCCACCGCCGAAGGAGAGTACACCACAGGGGATATATAGGCAGCATACAGCGCCGCCGTCTTATGCTATGCAGCCGCCACCGCCGATGCCGTTGTCTAGTTACTCTTACATTGAACCTCCGTATTGGCCGACGAGTGGGAGGTAAGTGAGTGATTATGTGATGCGTGACGAAGAAGGAGGCTTCTTCTTTTGTTTCAAAGGCTCTGCCTTTGGTTTATGTTCGTGATCGCTGTTATTTTTTTTTTAAAGTGCGATTGCGTTATAGTTTCTGATTTTGTTTTCTTTTGTTTGAACAGCAGTTATAAAGTTAATCTATGTTTTATGATTTGATTACTTATGCGGTACGTTAGTTATCAAGTTAGCATGTGTTGTTATTTACTAGCAGCAAGTAAGAATCTGTCTGTTAAATGAATTGTTTTTTTTCGTGGGCGAGTGATAACAATAATTGTGTGTTCCTTTCAAAGTTGTTGCTTCATTGTGGACGACATAGATTTTAACATTTCAAACATAGTACCACAAACATTGATTGCTCGATTTTTATTTTATTTTCTTACGACTTTATGCTAGTAATCATGGATTTTAAATTTTAATCAAGAGACCAGTAGTATCTTTGTCAGGCTTAGTTTGTTTTAAGTAGAAAATAAACCATGGTGTTGGCGTATTTAGCTGCTTATGCCAAACATATTTTGAAGTTCATCATCAACTCCTTGAAGTTGGAATTTGCCATGATAGAACTGTTGAACACGTTGCACTACTTGTTTAGCTCCTAGTCTTTCGTAGGAGTATCTACAACCATTGCGTTGATACTTTTGAACACTTTGCACTGCAACATGGTGTTGGCGTATTCGGTGGTATTCAATTCAATATAAAATACATGTAATTATAAAAAATTGGGATTCACCCTCACATAATCTTAGAACATCTAGCGAATCTATAAATCATGAAAATCTTAAATCAAATAACAAAACGGCAAGAAAATGACTTGGATGGCCTAGAGTTTGATCCAAAGCTCGGTATGGCTCAGCGATTAGACCTAGCCGATCTTCTTGGTATCAGATTGTATCGGACTTAACTCTAGCTTTTGGAACTATTTAAACAGTTCCAAGATTAGTGATGGCTATGAGGAGTGTGGGGTCCATCATCCTTCCCGTAAACAACACCCGCAGGGCCCAAGGAACAAACTAGTACTGATTACTTCTCACGTCAAACATGACCCCTCGTTCTAGATCATTTGCCTTTTGTGGTTGTCCAGCTTCACCGCTCTTACACCCTTCAACTAAAACTTTTATTTCAAAATTTTCAGTTGAAAGAAAAAAAGTAGAGTACGATTTTTTCTTAAAAGATCTATGCATCATAGCTTCCTTTTACATACTTGAATACAATTGCATCTATTTGCTTTTTCCTCCATCGTTCCATATAAACTCAAACAATAGCATCTGAATGCATTATCTTTCCAGAATATACTGATTTGTTTTAGACTTTTACGAGTCTTGTGACATCTTTACGAATCTTGTTTTTTCTTCATCTCACGAATATTGCAACGGGTTGTTGTGGCTTTAGTTTTAGACATTATTGACCATATGTTTGTTACACGTGTATGTGTATAATTTGATCAATTTTCTCTCAATAGGAAATGGATCCACTTAATTATGAGAGCCTGATTGTTTATGTTATTATAACTTGATTTTTCTTTGTCCACTGATTGAGTTTACTGTTCCTTCTCCATGTCTTTTGGTTTTGTTTTATTTTTAGTTAATTATTGGATTTTGGTATGTGTAAATAGTCCCATGATTGATGTATACACTTTCATTCATTTCTAGTTGGGTATATTTGTGGCTTTTATTTATCTATCTTATGCCGCTCGAACTGTTGTGTCTGTATGGTCACCATGTTACCATTCTTTTTTTTTTTGTATAACTAGAAGCTTCCTGACCGATCGCATAAGCTAATATCCGAAACTGTGAAGATTTGGTCGGCTGATTTTACCATTGCAAATGTCCCACCGGCTCTAATCATAATACTTGAAAACTATTGATCCATAATGAACACTGACTGAGGAGTTATACAGACAAAGCTAAATAAAGTCGTTAGTTTAGAATACTTACATTCCAAAACATGTTACAATCAAAGTAATATCAATATAAAACTTAACTGGGATCAGCTGGCCTGTTTAATCATCTCATTTTCTTTCTCGTATTTAGTTACAGATGATCACACGGTTCAAGCTTCGGAATTATGGCACCAGATGTTCTGAAGAAGAAAAATAAACGACATTTTAACCTTCTCGATGAATCAAAAAGTCCACAGATCATGAAAGTCATAATAACAAATCAACTAGCCAAGAAATCAAAAATGAATTAAGCCATCAAATATCATATCTTTTTAATTAAAAATTCATTATAAGCATAGGTACACGTGTGCGTAGCACCATTATTCCCGATACCATCGGGTTCAGACAACACAGCTAAAAGTATATTGTACATCAGTCTAGGATCTAGGAACAATAATAAAGATCGATATGATTATGTGTATGTACTATTTATGTGTGCACAAATGTAGTCATACGTTAATCATGAATCTAATTAGATTTTTCTCGAGTTCATTGCGTGCATTTCTTTGATCAGCTTCGTTTTTGCATAATCAGCGGATGACATTTTCACAAATGTTGATCGTGAATAAATTTTCCAAACAAACGTATCATTGTTTTACTCGCAAGTTTAATTATAAAGCCATCCAAAATATAAACTAAAGACTTTTACACAAAAAATATAAACTAGAGGGACAGTTTTTAACTAAATAATATAACGCGAGGGTTATATATAAAACAAGATTCCATTAAGAGAGATGCTCGAAAGTACAAGTGACGTGAAGAAGAGGCTAGAAAAAACTCGCTCTCTAAGAACTTATTGCGTACGTCTAATTAAGCTTAAACATATAATAAGAAATCAAACAAGGATTAGATGTTGTTTAGCTTCGATCCTAAGCTCTTCCTTCATCTTTCTAATGAACTCATCAAACTTCTTGTTAATATCTTCCTCCATCACCATCTCCACCTTATCATCCTCTTCTCTAAACCCGCCAGGGATATCACACTCTTCCTCTAGATCACCATTCTTCGGTAATGGCTCATCAGATTTTTCTTCGTCTTCATCTTCTACATTTTCATCTTCTTTCTCTTCTTCGGTTTCTTGATCTTTTGTGCTAACTTCTTCGTCAAGAAAAGACTCTGTCCCTTTTTCATGAACAGAGTAATACTCTAGCTCTAACATCGCATTGTAATTGTCAAGACCTCGGTTGCTCCAAATTTCCTCTACAGGTTTTGAGGAAGCGATTAAACCAGAGTACTTAGCGACGAACACTAAGAGGCCATTGCAGACGAGAAACACGTACGTCTTATCTAATGCGTGTGTCACGAGTTGAATTGTGAGTTTACATAAATAGAAATTGTGAGTGATTAATAGAGATGAAACCCATATGGAAATTACTATGAACTTGGCCAGTTTCTTCATAAACTCAGGTTTTATTCGATCCATCTCTCTGGTCTTTTTCTCTTTGCTTTTTTTTTGTAAGTGAATGATGAAGAAATAAGAGAAGGAAAATAAATGCTCAGCTCAGCTTTAAGACTTGAGAGTGATTGTGCAAAGGTTTACACTCAACATCTTTGGTTATTTATAGAGGTTATATTAGAAGGTTTTTGACAATAGGAATCTGGATTGATTTTACCAAAACTGCCCCTTTGTTCTGATGCTGCATGCCACGTGCTAAGGGAGATTTTTTCTCAATTATGTGGATCAAATTTAATCTACGCTCCTTTCTTTGCCACTAATCTTTGTTTCCTTTTGGCATATTATTAGTTTGATTTTGTAGACTTTCTTATGAATGTTCCAAAGCTTTTGGCATATTATATGATTTTTATATGCAATGCTGGTAGAACAATGATTATGTCGTCGTGTGTTACCATATATTTTATAGATATTGTCATGGTTAATACCGATTTCAAACAGAATAGACTAGAAGCAACTTCAAGGGATGATTGAGTCTTTCAAATTTCAGTAGCGAGGGGCGTGTGGACAGTAATTATTCAGAATATGTCATTGTCTTTTGGTAAACTACTTGACAAACCAAAACAAACCGTGCGATACGCAATGAATGTGGAAAAAAATGCACATACAGTATATACCCAAACGTGACGGTAAAGTCGAAAAGCAATATAAAACCAAAAAGATTCATCACTATAAATACAAAAGACAATTAGGGAAAATAACACAGATATTCTGATTTATGTTTGTGATCTTTATGCTTATATGGACATGAATTTCTGGAGGTGTATGATTAATTATACTTCTTAGATATTCGAATATCTTGTAATTACCGTATAGCATATGGTAGTGTTGAAGAGAACTTCGTAGTTTATTACTTATGAATGATTATACTTATCTATCCAATCATGACTTAGATTTAATTAACCTACAGTGTTTTGACCTTTAAAATACAATTTTTAATATAGTAATACTGTATGTTTGATCCATAATTTCACATCAGAAGTTTACATCCATTAACATTGAGAGACTTTTCATAGAAGTTTTTCAAAAATAAAAATTGAAAATAATAAGAAAAAGAAAAGAGAAAAAATCATTTCTTATAAAGAATTCTCCAATTTTTTAGGAACTACTATATTATATGGTAAATGGCTAATACTTTGATGAAATGTTTTAATAGACATGTCATTTTTGTGAACGATCAACCTTATATGAATCTTTAAACGAAAATGATGTTTTAAGACATTGTCATTTTGTTGAAAACGAATCTTTGTAGCAATTATGCTGTCGCAGTGCAATTTTAAAGACAGCGACATGAAAAAAATGAAAAACTAGGATACCCTATATTGGGCCAAATCGGTATTTATAAAATTGGGCCTGTTGTTGTATTAAGTGGGCTTCCCACAAATATCTCATCAATTAAAAAAAAGAGAAGGTTTTGGATAATGGATAACAAAGCTGCGGAAGAAGAGGAAAACACATCTGTGGGAAGCGTTAAGAGAAGCGTTAAGAGGAAGAAGATAAATCGATTCTGTGTTTGCAGATTCCATGGCGGTTTCTTCTGTAACATCGTTCATACTGCCCTCTTTCGTCAACCCTATCTCTTCTTCTTCCACCAGACAGAAAGTCTCTCTGCTTCCATCTTCTTCTACTCGTGGCGGCATTGGCTCCCTCGTCCTTAACAAACCCTCCATCTCGTTCACGAAAAAGGTCTTCGCAGCTCCAGAAACCTTAACTCCAGAAACTCTCGACGAACCAGCCTCTGAGGACTTCTCCGAGGTACACTCTTTTCCTTTATGAGTCTCTCTCGGATTCTTCGATTCATTTGAAGAGACAATGCGGAAACACATGTTTTGCAGACTTATTAGCATATCGTATCCGTTTTCTTATGTATCTTTGCTAGATAAAGCTGCTTCCTTTATGCGCGTTAGTGTTTGTTCTGGTATAAAGTTTACTCCTTTTTTTTTTGTATCTGTGTGATATTCAGGTTCCGAGCTCTTCCTCCATTAGTGTAGACGCAGATAAGGTATATCTTCCATCTCACTACTAGAATGTTCTGAATGCAGATTTGTCAAAGTTGGTGTCTTTTTGGTTTACAACGTTCTTACATTACTCGGAACCAATCAATGTTCTAAAAATCGCCAGGCGGTGGTTAGGAGTCTAATAGAGGATTATTGTTTAGGCGGGTGCTTAGGCCGATTTTTTGAATGCCTAGACCGATTTTATAAAAAATTGGAATGAAAATATCGTTTTGCTCATACCTGATTTGCCGACTAGGGACGCCTAGGTGCCGCTTAGACCAATTTTTAGAACACTGGAACTGTCTTCTGTGTAGTAAAAAAATGACATTAAGTAGATAGTTTTCAGACCACTATCATGTCTATATGGGAATCCTGTTGTGTATACTTGCTGAGATTGAAGTATCCGCAACACCAGAGTTAATGTTTTTAAAGGTTTTTGTGGAGATTCATTGTTTTCTTTTGTAAGCAGATGGCGCCGAAGCAAAAGATTAGGATCAAGCTTAGATCATACTGGGTGCCTCTCATTGAGGACTCGTGCAAGCAGATACTCGACGCTGCGAGGAACACCAATGCCAAGACGATGGGTCCTGTTCCATTGCCAACCAAGAAGCGTATCTACTGTGTTCTCAAGTCTCCCCACGTTCACAAGGATGCAAGGTTTCACTTTGAGATCCGGACCCACCAGCGGATGATTGATATTCTCTACCCGACTGCTCAAACCATCGACTCATTGATGCAGCTGGATCTTCCTGCTGGTGTTGACGTGGAAGTGAAGCTCTGAAACTACAATGGTAAACAAAAAAGGCTCTTTCCTCTTCCTGTTCTGAATACAGTTTAAACTAATGTGTCCTGTTAGTGAACTCAACGCAAAATCTTCATCAAATCATAATCTAACTCTCAGTAACTTGATGCTTGTTCTTAACCAAAGTTTTTCTTCCTCACAGGTGATGGACACTTGCATTGCATGAAACAGACTGTTTAGAATTGGTAAAACATGTATCATCCTTTTGAGAGCCTATGTAATGAATATTATCAGCAAAGCTGGAATCTTTTCCTTGTTCTTAGTTGATGAACAAATCCGTAAGTAAGCAAGTTCAAAGCAATCTTTTGTGTGTGCGTGTGCTAATTGTTTTGCCGTCAATGCTATAATTTAAGTACAATACCTTTCCTCTTTGTATTTTAGAGGAATCTTTATATGAAATAGAAATGAGAAAAAATATTACAAGTTGAGTTTTTAGAAAAAAAATAAGGAAGTCGGAATCTTGAAAGCAACTTCATTGTTATACTTAATCTGAAAGTTTATCCACAAACTTAATGGAGTTTACAATGACTTGCTAGTTTGGCCTTATGCATAGATATTCAACTAACCTGTATATTTAACTTGGAGATTATTGCAAAATATCATACGTACAGCTATATGCTTAATATATTAATCATAAAATGAAATGTTTTTAAGTAAGGGGAGTATTACTTAATTGTAGGATCAGCTATTAACCAAAAGAAAAGGAATGGTCGACAAATTTGAAAATTAGTTTAAGTGGAGGAGACAATGATGGGCATGTTTTTATAATAGTCGCCAAGGCATATTCCCACGATATACCAACATGGACCGTCTATTTTTATTTTACTTGATATTTTATAATTCTTTTTGTTTTAAAAATGTTCGAATAAAAGAATATTATTACTTTTGGATGCATACACAATACCTGCTTCCATAATTTTATATTTTGCTAGATACATACTAATAATAATAATACTCAAGCGTAGTGCCATTTTGGGTTGTTTGAATGACATTTGCTAACTAGTCAAATCATATTTTGCATCAAATATATGGTTATAGTTTGGTTTATTTTGACCACACTTTATTTGATATCTCCATTGTTTTTTCTTCTCGCTAGCATATCAAAATGCTTAAATGGAATTGAATACATATGGTTATGTGATGATAACACTAATATGAACTATCATATTATCATCTTTTATGATATACATATACCCAAAGAATTACATTTCAATATAGTAGTAAGTTATACGAGTTAGTAATCGATCCCTCCACTTATAACTGGTTTGGTTCTGTTAAAAGTCTTTATCGTCCTGAGAAGAACCAATCCCAATCGAAAACTAATGGCTACATTAGAAAGCATCAAACAAAACAGTTTCTTGTGTTTTCATCACTCGAAGAGACAATCTTTTCAATGGCTGAAATTGAAAGGAAACAACATATACTCCCAATACAAGAATACACACATAAGCTTCATATTTTGGTTTTAGCAAAGTATTGTGAGACTCATAATTGTCGCAAAATTATTGGAGGGGTCCTCATTGATATCATGATACGCCCTTAGCAGCTTTGCTTTCTTTTAGTTACCAAGAAAAAAATAAAAAGACCTGAAAGGCAGTACTAAACTAAGAAGAACAATTTGTATTTTTACATCATGTCACTTGGATATAATTGAGTTAGCTTATTGTCATTTATTAATAAAGTTGCCAAAATAACAAATAAGCTGCATGTCATTTTGGTCAAATAAGATAATATTAAGTAATTTTTGTTCATAATATAATCTAATTTGATTAGTGAGAGAAATGAATGAGAGCATGTTTTTTTAGCTGACAGGGACTTTAGAAAATGGTAGCCTTCAAGGGAACGATGGCTTCACGGATCTATGGACAAACGAAGTCATTTGTCACTGCGTGCGTCACTTTCCTTCTATACCTTTCATTTTTTATTTTTTAAAGTCTGGTTCTAGTTATTCTGGAAAGACAAAGGTTTACACTAGGTCTCAGACTTATTATCCGGGATCCAGATTCGATCCGAGATCCTCTCCGTATCCGCTCCGAAAATAGGATATTCGGGGCATCCGGATCCGAATCCGGATAGTAAAATCAAAGAACCGTCAAAACCGAATCCGGATCCGGATATCTTAATTTTTAGATTTGGATATCCGGATCCAGATCAGTATTTTTAAAATATATTAATTTTTAAAATTTTATTAATAATTATATTTGATATATTAATATTTATTCATAAAATTAGTTTTATAATACTATATTTTTATTTTTTTTAATATTATATTCATATTTATATTTATAAATCTTGTATAAATATTTAATTTATGTTTATTTTAGAAATTTCTTATTTTAATTTTTTTTTTTGTTAATTGGTTTTACGAATCCGGATCCGGATATCCGCGGATAGTATGATAACTAGACGGATATCCGGAATCCGGATATTCGGAAGCTCCGAATCCGGATCCGGATACTAAATCCACGGATCCGACGAATCCGGATCCAAATATTCTAAATTTTCCGGATATCCGGATCCGTCCCACCGCTAGTTTACACAAGTATACATGTCTAAACCAAAAAGATTTTATACTGAGTTGAAAAAAACAAGTTTAGATTTACTTCTATTCAACCATGGCATTTAGTTAAAGCTTTTTATTTAACTGACTATTATACGATAAGTTAAATCAGATCAGTGTAAATGGATGTAGTATTCATTTACGTTTACAGTCAAATATAAAAAAAATTCATTGAAATGTTTTTTTATTATGTCATTATAAAAACTTTAGTAACAACAAAAAAAACAAAAGAGGTTGATGATAAACAAAAAGTAGGTGTCACCGAAAAGAGCATGTGATTAAATACATATACACAAAAACTATCGACCACAATTAAACAGATAAAAAAACATGTGGTGTGTGTTAGTTTAACCGTCGACATACGTTCTTAAAATTTTGAATTACACAAGGAAAAATGAAAAAATTGCCACGATGTTTATTTAAAAATTAACTATACAAAATTTTATAATTTAAATAATATTATACATTTCGAATAATAACCGCATGGATCACAAAAGCAGTAAGGAAATTAGATGAGTGACTAGTGACTACTGTAAAATGTATTTTGAAATAAAAAATCTAAGATTAAATTATCATCCGGAAGGGAAAACAGTTAGAGATTATCACTTGCAGTTGTGTTTTTCTTTTACAAAAGCTAAGCGTTTTTATTGAAAAACTACCATTACTTTGAGACTTTGAGTGATATAGTTTCGTAGTAATAACTTATTACCAAATTTTCATCCTGTTACCACTAGAAGATATGGAAACAAGAAAAGTAAAAATGCCACCCCCAGTCTCAGTGAACAGTAAAAATAGCTCAATTACCACTGGTTTAACAATTAAATTAGGTTTGAAGGGGAGACGAGAGTGAGAGAGAAACTCCAAAATATAAAATGATGACATCCTCCCGTTATCGTGTAGATAGATATTAAACAAAAAAAAAAAACTCAATTTTTTTTTTTTTGTTTTTGTTGGCCGAGAAAATTTCCAATGTTCCCGGTCACAAGTCGCCGCCACTTCACATCCTCCTCCCTATATATCCTCCGTTCATCTTCTCCACACAACCATGTCCTCTACTCTTTCCTCCCTTCCTTCATCTCCTCCTCCTCCTCCTCCTCCTCTTCCCCCAAAGACAATCACCCATCTCCCCCAATGGCCGCCTGCATCGACACGTGCCGAACCGGCAAACCTCAGATCTCCCGCGACTCCTCGAACCGGTCCCACGACGACGAATCCGGTTTCCGTTACTCCAATTACTTCCGCTCCTCCGGTTATGGCTCGATCAACGCGAAAACCCTCCACACCCGTCCTCTCGTCGAAGACGACCACCACCTCCGCCCCAACTCCGAACTCGACGGCGACGACGTCTGGGCCAAGATCCGGCAAGAAGCCAAATCCGACATCGAGAGAGAACCGATCGTCTCCGGCTACTACCACGCCTCCATCGTCTCCCAGCGATCTCTCGAAGCCGCTCTAGCCAACACCCTCTCCGTCAAGCTCAGCAACCTGAACCTCCCCAGCAACACCCTCTTCGATCTCTTCAGCGGCGTCCTCGAGCAGCACCCGGAGATCGTCGACTCCGTGAAGCGAGATCTGTTGGCCGTCAAGGAGAGAGACCCCGCCTGCATCAGCTACGTCCACTGTTTCCTTCACTTCAAAGGCTTTCTGGCCTGCCAGGCCCATCGGATAGCCCACGAGCTTTGGACCCAGAACCGAAAGGTGCTAGCTTTGTTGATCCAGAACAGAGTCTCCGAAGCCTTCGCTGTCGATTTTCACCCCGGGGCCAAGATCGGGACGGGGATTCTGCTCGACCACGCGACGGCGATTGTGATCGGCGAGACGGCGGTGGTGGGGAACAATGTTTCGATTCTGCATAACGTGACGCTCGGAGGGACGGGGAAGCAGTGTGGGGATAGGCACCCCAAGATTGGGGACGGGGTGTTGATTGGAGCTGGGACGTGTATCTTGGGGAATATCACGATCGGTGAAGGGGCCAAGATTGGTGCTGGCTCGGTGGTGTTGAAGGATGTGCCGCCGCGGACGACGGCTGTGGGGAATCCGGCGAGGTTGCTTGGTGGGAAAGATAATCCGAAGAAGCATGATAAGGATCCTGGTCTGACTATGGACCAGACATCGCATATATCCGAGTGGTCGGATTATGTTATTTGAAAAAAAGTTTGTTGTTTTATTGCTGGTTCTCATAGTTCTTGGCTTCTCCTGTTATCGGAAGCTGGAGTGCATATGATACTGTTTCCATAATCAGATCATTTGTCTTTGTAAGATTACTGTCTGATTAAGAACTAAACTCGGGAACTCTAAACGATGTGTAGTTTGAGTTTTCTGTGGTTCGTTTCTGATTAGCAGAGACTTTAAGAATATGTTTAGTATATGTATGTTTGTTTTGGGAATAAACCGAAAGTTTATCAATTATCATCCTCTTTGGGTTTTCTTGGTTGCTACAGCTGTTTAGGAGATGACAACAAGACCATTCAAGAAATAGGAATGCTTGCTACAGTTATTATTCTGTAAGTGTCATCTATTTCTGTTGACACTTGTTGTAGCGTATGTGGTACGCAACTATAGCGACATGTCCTCCTGCTTTTCTATAGTGGGGTTTAGGTAGGGATCGCTATATATCCATGGAAACAGAGGTCTTGGTCTTCTTGTTTATTTTGGGAGTAGTTTCAGAAGATTGTGCTTTTGTTCATAGAAATACACAAGAAAGTTCTGCGAAGGAGAGTTTAAGCATTTTAAAAAGTGGTTGCGGCGTCAAGAATTATAGTTTATTATTGACTGAAATGAATTGTCTTCGAAGTAATATATTTATTGACGCAGTTGTCTATATAAATGTTGTTCATCGTGAGAGACTTAAACATTTTCTCGTCTCTGTTCTCTGATGAAACAGAGTTACACGATGGACAATACTGTCGACTTTCTCCTCCTTGAGTCCATTTACTTTCCAATGTTCTGTATTTTCTTTAATTTGCTTTTGTTGTTGGGTATGTTTGGATCCTGGGTTTACCAAAAAGGGGTGGCTTGTGAAAATAACGATGGTGTCACGAATGAGAGGTTTAAGAAAACGTCTTTAACGTACAATAAACTGGTCGTTGTATGTTGTGTTGCTTTCTCTGCCTTGAGTTCTGTGTTGTTGCTGTCAAGTTGCTTCCACCTGCATGCAGATGGTTGGGATCGCAGCAAACTGATGAATCTCGTAGCCCTTCTGTTTGCATCCCTTTCTTGGGGTGCCATCTCTTTCTACCTGTATAGAAATGATCTATCAACCGATGTTCAGGGTCAGAAGATTCCTCTTCTGCTTAGACTCTGGTGGGTTTCCTTTTTCATCGTTTCTTGCTGCGGTCTTTCGGTAGACATTGTCCTACACAAGAAGCAAGAACTGGAGTCTGTTCACCTTCTAATATATCATGCAGTGGCCGTTACCGTGGGGTTGTTTCTCTGCTATTCATGTTTGCAGAGGCAAGGAGAAGGTGAAAGGATCAACCTACTCGAAGAACCCCTCTTGAATGGAGCTGAATCTAGTAAGGCCGAAGGGGATGATGATGAGGTTGTTACACCTTTCTCTAACGCCGGGTTTCTAAGCCACATGAGTTTCTCTTGGATGGGTTCTTTGATCGCCTTGGGAAACCAGAAAATCATAGACAGCCAGGATGTTCCTCAAGTTGACGGCAGCGACAGAGCTGAGAAACTGTTTTCGATATTTAGGAGTAAGCTTGATTGGGACGATGGTGAAAGAAGGATCACAACGTTTAAGCTTATCAAGGCACTCTTCTTCTCAGCGCGGCGAGATATTCTCTTGTCAACTCTGTTTGCTTTTTTATACACGATATCTTGCTACGTTGCGCCCTATCTCATGGACACTTTCGTCCAGTACCTGAACGGTAACAGACAGTACTCTAACGAAGGGTTTGTTCTAGTGACAACTTTCTTTGTTGCTAAGCTTGTGGAGTGCCAAGCGCGGAGGAACTGGTACTTCAGGTTGCAGAAAGCTGGGTTTGGAATGAGATCGGTCCTGGTTTCGATGATCTACGAAAAGGGCTTGACCCTTCCTTGTCACTCGAATCAAGGACACACCAGCGGCGAGATCATAAACCTTATGACGGTTGATGCAGAGAGGATCAGTGCTTTTAGTTGGTATATGCATGATCCATGGATACTTGTCTTACAAATCAATTTAGCTTTACTGATTTTGTACAGAAGCCTTGGGCTAGGATCAATTGTAGCTTTTGCTGCAACCTTTTTAGTCATGCTCGGAAATATTCCCTTGGCCAAGTTGGAAGAGAAGTTTCAAGGAAATTTAATGGAGTCTAAAGACGAGAGGATGAAGAAAACATCGGAGGTCTTACTGAACATGAGGATTCTTAAACTTCAGGGATGGGAGATGAAGTTTCTTTCTAAGATTCTTGACCTTAGACGCATTGAAGCTAGCTGGCTTAAGAAATTCGTGTATAACTCGGCGGCTATCAGCTCTGTTCTGTGGGCTGCACCGTCTTTCGTGTCAGCAACAGCTTTTGGCGCTTGTATGCTTTTGAAGATCCCTCTTGAATCGGGAAAGATACTAGCGGCTCTTGCAACATTTCGCATTCTTCAAAATCCAATCTACAAACTCCCCGACACAATATCGATGATTGTTCAGACAAAGGTATCCCTTGACAGGATTGCAACTTTTCTCTGTCTTGATGATTTGCAGCAAGATGTTGTGGAGAGACTCTCTAGTGGAAGTTCAAAAACGGATGTGGAAGTCAGCGATGGTGCTTTCTCTTGGGATGAATCTTCTCCCGTCCCAACGCTGAGAGACATAAGCTTCAAAATCCCTCATGGGATGAACGTTGCTATATGTGGCACCGTTGGTTCGGGGAAATCAAGCTTGCTCTCATCCATACTTGGTGAAGTTCCCAAAATATCTGGGAATCTCAAGGTTTGTGGAAGAAAGGCATACATTGCACAGTCGCCTTGGATACAGAGTGGCAAGGTGGAAGAGAACATCCTGTTTGGTAAGCCAATGCAAAGAGAATGGTACGAAAGGGTGCTTGAAGCGTGTTCTTTGAATAAGGACTTGGAGGTGCTTCCGTTCCGTGATCAGACGGTGATTGGGGAAAGAGGTATCAATCTAAGTGGTGGACAGAAGCAGCGGATACAGATTGCACGTGCTTTATACCAAAATGCAGATATCTATCTGTTTGATGACCCTTTTAGTGCAGTAGATGCTCACACTGGATCACATCTCTTCAAGGTAATAACCTCTCTTACCATCTGGTTTTCGCTTTGTGATCTGATCTCTCAGGCTTATCATTCTCTGTAACAGGAAGTCCTGCTGGGTATTCTGAGGAACAAGACAGTCATATACGTTACTCATCAACTTGAATTCTTGCCTGACGCTGATCTTATACTGGTTTGGGACTTGTTCGCTTTACCATCTTCACAATGCATATTATTAAATGAAATACTTATGATATTTGATATTTCATTTTGGTAGGTCATGAAAGATGGGGCGATCACGCAAGCAGGAAAGTACAACGATCTTCTTGACTCAGGAACCGATTTTATGGAACTTGTAGGAGCTCACACTGATGCCTTAGCAGCAGTTGATTCATTTGAAAAAGGATCTGCTGCTACAGCACAATCAACTACAAGCAAAGAAAACAAAGTGTCCAATGATGAAGACAAACAAGACGAAGATTTGGCTACCCCGAAAGGACAGCTAGTTCAAGAAGAAGAGAGGGAGAAAGGCAAAGTTGGGTTCAGTGTATACCAAAAGTATATGTCACTGGCTTATGGAGGATCACTTGTGCCTATTATAGTGGTCGTGCAGTCTCTCTTTCAGATTCTAAACATCGGTAGCAACTATTGGATGGCCTGGGTGACTCCTGTTTCTCAGGATGTGAAACCTCCGGTGAGTGGCTCTACGTTGATTGTAGTCTATGTAGTTCTAGCCACTGCAAGCTCCTTCTGCATACTTGTCAGAGCGATGCTGGCTGCGATGACTGGTTTCAAGATAGCTACTGAACTCTTCAACCAGATGCATCTCCGCGTTTTCCGTGCCTCCATGTCGTTCTTTGATGCAACCCCAATAGGGAGAATATTGAATCGAGTAAGAACTGTCTTATACGCAGTGACAATACTGATACAAACTCCTTTTCTGATCACTGTGGTTTCACACTTCTTAGGCTTCTACAGACCAAAGTGCCGTGGATTTGAGATTACCAAGTCAATTTTCGAATCTTCTTGTTACCGCTATAAACATTTTGGGGATTATCGGAGTGATGGGACAGGTGGCTTGGCAGGTCCTTATTGTCTTCATCCCTGTCATCGCTGCATGCACCTGGTATCGGGTATTAGCTTCATACTTTTGGGCTTGCAGACTATTCTTAAGAGTCTCACGTAGATCTTTGATATTAACTAGCATATATGTATGCAGCAATATTACATATCTGCGGCTCGGGAACTGGCAAGACTATCTGGAATAAGCAGGTCGCCTTTGGTACAACATTTTTCAGAAACGCTTTCAGGGATAACAACCATCAGGAGCTTCGATCAGGAACCAAGATTCCGAAGTGACATCATGAGACTTAACGACTGTTATTCTCGGCTAAGGTTCCACGCCATTTCTGCAATGGAGTGGCTCTGCTTCCGCCTTGATCTCTTATCTACTGCTGCATTTGCGCTTTCACTTGTTATCTTAGTTTCTATCCCTGAAGGAGTCATAAATCCAAGTAAAGTTACCTCCCTCTTTATCATTTTTTTTTCTTTCTTCTTTGTAATCCATTCACAACTAGATCTTCTTTCTCTGTGTTCTGGTTGTTAAAGGCTTTGCAGGATTGGCCGTTACATATGCACTCAATCTGAATAGTCTGCAAGCCACACTGATATGGACACTTTGCGACCTTGAGAACAAAATGATATCTGTGGAGAGAATGCTTCAATACATAGACATCCCCAGTGAACCGCCTCTTGTGATTGAATCAACTCGTCCTGAAAAATCGTGGCCTTCTTGTGGAGAGATTACTATTTGTAATCTACAGGTAACTGGACTCTGTTCTTCTTTCGTCCCCATGACTTGGAAGTTCTTGTGACTAATGTATACAACGCAGGTAAGATATGGGGCACATCTGCCTATGGTGTTGCGTGGATTGACATGCACATTTCCTGGAGGCTTGAAAACGGGAATTGTTGGGAGAACAGGATGTGGAAAATCCACTCTAATTCAAACCCTTTTTAGGATTGTGGAACCAACAGCAGGAGAGATCAGAATCGATGGAGTGAATATCTTGACCATTGGGTTGCACGACTTGCGTTCCAGACTAAGTATCATACCTCAGGATCCAACCATGTTTGAAGGCACGGTTCGTAGTAACTTGGACCCTCTTGAGGAACACACTGATGACCAAATATGGGAGGTTTGTAGGCTCTTCTTTCCTTTGGTTTGCAGATAGCACAAGGAAGCTTCTCACACTTTTTTTGGGTTTCCTTTTCTAGGCACTTGACAAGTGCCAGCTCGGGGATGAAGTAAGGAAGAAAGAACTAAAGCTAGATTCCCCTGGTTAGTACTGTCGCAAAGAGTCGTATTGAATCTCTTAAACACATCATCTGATGAAAGGAATATCTTCTTATATATATATATATATCAGTTAGCGAGAATGGACAAAACTGGAGTGTTGGTCAGAGACAACTGGTATGCCTGGGACGAGTCTTGCTCAAGAGAAGCAAAGTATTGGTTCTTGATGAAGCCACTGCTTCCGTAGATACTGCTACTGATAATCTGATCCAGGAGACGCTGAGGCAACACTTTTCGGATTGTACAGTGATAACAATCGCGCACAGAATATCATCCGTTATAGACAGTGACATGGTTCTGCTCCTAGACCAAGGTCGTAAACTTCATTTGATCATAATACACTTATACTACACTTCTTTGTTTTGTATGAAGACGTGTACTAACGTTTTCTCTGTATACCAAATGCAGGGCTTATCAAAGAACATGATTCACCTGCGAAATTGCTTGAAGACAAGTCATCTTCATTCTCAAAGCTTGTGGCAGAATACACAGCGACTTCTGACTCCAGATTCAGAAGAAGCTGCTAGAATTAGAAAGAAAAAAACAATAATCAGACACAAACGATTATGTTTGTCATGTTTCTACCCAATTGAACTGAAGTTTGTAATGGAAAAAAAGTTGTGAATTGTGAATTGTGAATTGTGAGATTAAAAAAGTCCTTTTTTACAAAGAAGTTGCCTAGTGGTTGGTGGGGAAGATAGGGTTATTAGTGTCATTTAACCATCTCAACCACTTGCTCGTGGTCTGAAAAAACAATGTGTCGGAGGAAAGGCGCAGCCTTTTTTGTCTCCGCAACATCACCATCTCGGCCTTTCGCTGCCGGAGGGGTTTCCTCTTTTCAGTTATGAGCCTAGAGCTCTAGCTTCACAGTTTCAAAAATCACCATTTTGGTTTTTGAGCAAAGAGATAACTATCCTTCCTTCTTCTGGTGTATCAACTCTACACGCTTCTGAGCCATTAGAGAATTGATTGAATAAGGAGGAGGAGCCGTCTCATCTTCTCTTCATACTCTGTCTCTTCCCACACGTCAAAGAACTCTTGGTGGCGTTTTTTTTCTAGTATCAGATTCTCTATGACTGGTATGGCACTTGAGTTATCGGTTCTGGGTCGGTCTGTGGTCGGCGCAAAAGCCTCAAACTTGAAGAGATATGGTCAAAAATCAAACCTTTCTGGTAGACTTCTCACGAGAGCCGAGCTGCACTGCCCTGTGATGTCTCAAAACTCCAGCTTGAGTTTTAGATTTAGAAAAAATTGTGAACTTAGCAGCTACAGAAGTCGTTTTATGCTGTTTAGCTCGAGTCAATGTCACGATGGTGGTAGTCAACAAAGTTCGGATTCTGGGGGAAAAGAGCAGCTGGAGTCGATTAAGGTTTTGCTGAAACGTGGGATTGTTATAGGAGCTGTGGTGTGTGGAGTTTACTTGTATGGATGCCAGAAGGTGTTGGCATCGAGCGGTGTGGTGGAAGCAGGGTATGAGGTGTTTGGTCAGAGCATGGTCTTGTTCAAGAATGCTTTGCCGAAAATTTACCAGGTTCTTAGGGTTCTTAGAGAGCAAGGTCTGATATTGGCTGCGCTGCTCAGCCTCTCAGCGTTCTTCTCTATGGCAGAGACGTCCATTACCACTCTGTGGCCGTGGAAGGTAAGATCATGTGATTGTGAGTTCGTTTCCTGTGATTTATTAGTGCCAATGCTGAAAAAATGTAGTTGTTTTGAATATTTATATTGTGGAACATCAAGATTTATTGGCAATAATATGTTGTTTAAGTTAGGAAACTTCCATGGATATTAGATTTGAGATTCTTTGCAGAAAGATACAACTGTGAGATGTTATCCCTTACTGGTTTTTGAGAGCGCATTGTGTCACCTCATGTCTCCTGTATGGTCTCTCTAATGTTATAGTTCACTGATCTGATTTTGCTGTTTGATGTGCGGTTCATCTAAGGTGCGAGAGCTGGCTGAGAAAGAGCCAGAGAATGGTGTATTCAGAATGCTCCGCAGTGATGTTACCAGATTCTTGACGACTATTCTCATTGGAACAACGTACTGTCTTTTCTTCTAGATGTAAGATTGCTTAAACAATATGTCTCTTATCTTAGGTCTTCTGGTTGATTTTAGTGTTGTGAATATTGCGGCAACTGCCCTGGTCACTGAAGCAGCAACAGCTATATTTGGGGAAGCTGGTGTTAGTGCAGCCACTGGACTGATGACAGTACGTATAATTATTTCAATACTTTGACATATCTTTTAAATCCTTTAGTGTGTTTTAGTACTACGCCTCTTCTGTTTCCTAAGTTGTTATTCTTGCATGACTATATAGGTGGCTATATTACTCCTAACTGAGATTACTCCAAAAAGTGTTGCTGTTCACAATGCTCAAGAAGTTGCAAGGATTGTGGTAAGTTTGAACCAACGGGCATTGATTTCCTTTTAACAAGCCTATGTGCATACATGACTTATGTTGTCTGACTGTGCCTCTAGGTCAGGCCAGTGGCGTGGCTTTCCTTAGTATTATATCCTGTCGGAAGGATAGTCACATATCTGTCAATGGGAATACTGAAAATTCTTGGTTTAAAAGGACGGAGGTATGCATCAGCCTTTCTCCTTGTTGAAAGTTAGTGGATCCGAGTTGTAATCTCTTGTTTTCTTTGTGTGTGTGTGTCAGCGAGCCATATGTTACTGAAGATGAGTTGAAGCTGATGCTAAGGGGTGCAGAGTTAAGTGGCGCCATTGAAGAAGAGGAGCAGGTATGAGTTTTGTTGTATTATCTTAGTTTTTTTCGTTTAAAAGATATTACAACATCTTACATATATTATAATGATTGCTCTGCAGGATATGATTGAAAATGTACTGGAGATAAAAGATACACATGTTCGAGAGGTGATGACTCCTCTTGTTGATGTAGTTGCAATTGACGCCAGCGGCAGTCTAGTTGATTTCCATAGCATGTGGGTGACCCATCAGTACTCAAGGTAAAAAAAATTTCCCAAAGCCTTCTTTCTGAATCCTTTTCCTTTCCTAGGGGATAGTTGATCAAGCTCAAATATTTTCTTCTCAGGGTGCCTGTTTTTGAGCAGCGTATAGATAATATAGTGGGAATTGCATATGCTATGGATCTTCTTGATTATGTTCAGAAGGTTTGACTGTTTTCTTTTCTGTTTCTTGTTTCCAGTATCTCTTTGTGCTTTTTTCTGTTTATCGTATTTGTGGTGTAGAATGAGATATCTTGTTTGATTCTTGAAGGGTGATCTGCTAGAAAGTACTTCTGTGGGAGACATGGCACACAAACCTGCCTACTTTGTGCCTGGTAATCATCTATGTATTTGCTTTTAGTTTTGAATTTTGATACATTCGTCTCAGGGAAGGAATCAAATGATATATATATATATATGTTATATTTTGCAGATTCAATGTCAGTTTGGAATCTTCTTAGAGAATTTCGCATAAGAAAGGTTCACATGGCAGTAGTCCTTAACGAATATGGTGGAACCATTGGTGTATGTGTCACTCTTCGTTTATGCTTCTCTACTCTCTCTTTTTCACAGTTTGCTAATCCCTCTCTTATCTAATTTGTGTCTGCAGATAGTTACTCTTGAAGATGTGGTGGAAGAGATTGTTGGTGAAATATTTGATGAAAATGATTCAAAAGTAAGTGCCTAGTTTTAACTCTTGTACAAAATTACTCTAGATAACTTACCGATATGCTACATAACTTATATGGCCATTAGTAAGGCTCTATTTCCATTACTTAATTTCTGGTCTCCATGATTTTTTGGCACAATAGGAGGAGATTCAGAAGAAGACAGGGTATATTGTGATGAGAGACGAGGGGGTATATGATGTTGATGCTAATACATCGATTGATCAGTTATCCGAAGAACTGAATATAAAGATGCCAGAGGTAATTTAGTTGTTAGCAGTGGCTTTTATACCTCAAGAGCTTTCCTCAAGGCTACTTACATAAACTTTGAAAAGTATTATAGACACACAACGTTTGTTTATTTTGTGGGAAGCAGGGGATTCAGTATGAGACAGTCTCAGGCTTTGTGTGCGAGGCCTTTGGATATATCCCAAAAACGGGAGAGAGTGTAAAGGTTGTTCTCGAAAAGGAAAACTGGGAAGAGGATGGTGAAGAAGAGGAAGGTAACAAACAGGAGAAGCAAGAGCAGAAGGAAAAGCACCAAATCTATAGAGTTGAGGTATACTCTGAGTGGGCTCGTAATCACATTTTATGTAGTTTCAGCAAAAGCATCTTTGACTGATTTTTAAAATGTCTTTATTACAGATACTAGCAGGGAATGCAAGGAAAGTGAGTGCTGTCAGGTTTGAAAGAGTCAACGACATGGATCAGGTGTCGGAGGCAAAAGATGTAAGAAGCATGGTTCCTAAGTTCGTGAGGAAATGGAGCAGTGAAGAGGATGATGGGAACTCGTCGTACCAAGAAAACCCCGAGGATGCCGTCTCAGATGAAGAAAATGTATTGGCTGATAATAGCAAGAAACATTGAAACAACAGTTTTTTTTTTTGTTCTTTTTTTTCTTCAATATGCTGCAATTTTTCAGGTTCTTTTGAAAAGTAAAGAGGAACAACAACAGACGTTAGAGATGTCAGAGCTCTTTAACTCAAAATAAGAAGTAAAGCTCACAAATACAAGAACCCACAAACAAATCATGAGAAAATATGAGTGGTTTGATAATGTGAAGGTTCTTGCTGCCACTGACCGCAGTGTCACAAGTCTTGAACATGTGTTCTTTTGGTGTACGCAACTATTGATGAATTTTACTCGTCTCTTGTTTCACTTGTAATCAATTTGGTGTCCCTTGTTTATATTATCGTTAAGCTTATTTTGTGTGAATCTGTTATCACTATATGGAAAAAAAACAGTAAACTGAGAGATTGTGGTTGCTTTTGAGCACAAAAGAAACAGCTGCTATGTAATTGTATCGTTTGAGTTTGTGCTGTTACATTGGACCGATCAAGTTACAATCTGAAGCTGATGATGGTAATGATGCGAAGAGAGGTGTTGTAGATTCAGGTATACAGTTTCTGTTGGCACATGTCACACGTTAGGTGATCAGTGCTGTGTCTTTGTATTGTTCTCTACTTCTATGATGACACTACGAGTTTTTTTTTTTTTCCTTTTTCCTCAAATGTATAAAAGATTTAACCTAAACGTTAATACATCATATGATCTGAAACAAAACAAAAAAAAAAAACTGAATAATACAATCTCTGTCTCTCTCTTTCTCTTTTCCTCCACCTTTCTCTCTACACAAACCTGAACCCAAAAGCTTTTTAAGAGCTCGAGTTTGATCACAAGTTTTCACAGGTTTTAACCTCAAGTCTCCCAAAAGAGTTATTCTTCTTCTTCAGAGCATACATAACATGAGGCACTAGACTATACTAGCCTCTTCAGTGCCTCCACCACATTTGACACTGGTGGCCTAAGTCCAGGCTCCGACTGCAAAAAGAAAAACCACAAAAAATAACAATCCAGTCTAAAGTAACATATATAAACACATATAGAATCGTCAATGACTTTATACCATTACGCAGATGGAAACTATATCCGCAAACGCCGAGACAGATTCCGGAACGTAGAGTCCACACAACGCAGGATCAACCATCTCCTCTAGAGTGTCCATGTTTTTGAGTTGCGGCTTTGCCCAACGAACCAGAGACTGTTCTGCTTTGGGCCTTTCACTGAAGATTAGAGGCAAGCAATAACACTTTCAGATACTTGAGTCTCTATATATTTCATCAGAGACTATGTTCTAAATAAATGATTAATAACTAAACCTGTCATAAGGCCTTCGACCGGTTAGAAGCTCCAGCATCACCACACCAAAGCTGTAGACATCACTCTTTAATGTGTAAGCTGAAGGATCTGTGCATTCTGGAGCATTGTATCCAACTCCAAGATTCTGACTTGTGCGCTGCAGTTTTCAAGGAAGAAGACATTTATATATAGATTGAAAACAAATATGTATCTCTTAGTGTCAATGTTTTCAAAGAAGCTCACATGGTGAAAGTTTGCCAAGCCATAGTCAGAGAGGTGAGGAATTAGCTCACTGTCCAGTAAAATGTTTGATGACTTGATGTTCTTGTGAACTAATGGAGGTGAACACACTTCATGAAGGTACCTGAAAAATGTAAAGTTTAACTTGTCAGAAGATAAAAAATAAAAGGAAAACAGCTGCTTGGTTAGATGGTTAAACTAATTACTCTATAGCTTGAGCAGTTCCAAGAGCAATTCGGATTCTTGTGTTCCAAGTCAATGGTCTGCTGAAATCATCAGTCTGGTGAAGGAACCTGTTAAGGGACCCACTTGTGAAATACTCATAAACAAGCATGTTCCTTCCGTGCTCTGAACAATAACCCACGAGCTCAGCCATATTAGGGTGGTGAATGCTGGAGATGTTGGACACTATGTGTGAAAAATCTTCCACATTCCTTTTCCCTAACAGTGAAGAATCAATCTCTTTCACTGCATATTTCTGTTTCAAAAACGAATGTATGGATAAGATGATGAAGAAACAAGAACAAGAGGAAAGCAACTTGAATGTAAAGAGAGAAAACAAACCCTTCCATCTTCATATTTAGCTTTATAAACACGTCCAAGTGTTCCTTCACCAATAAGGCGATTAGGCGAGAAGCCAGAAGCAGAGTTCTGCAGCTCCATGAGCGTAAACGCTTTCACACCTCGTGTGTCAGGAGAGTCTTCAAGGCTAGAGAAACGACCAGAGGTTGCAGCCACTTGTGTAGTAGAGGGTATGAGATGAAAAGTAGGAGAGTTCTTGAAACTGACAGATGATGTTCTTCTAACGGAAGGCTTTGTCTCTGTTGAAGCATTAGAATCAACAGTCTTTTGGCCTTTGACGTCATCCATAGAGTCGAACTGAAGCACCTGAGAGGGTTGCGGTGTGAATAGCGGTTTGCTTCTGTTGGTTCCTCCTTTCTCTTCGTCGAAAAAGTGAGAAGAGTGATGAGAGTTCTTTCTTCTAGCGAACAATGCAATCACTCCTGCAGTGAAAATTAGTCCACCTATGGTAGACACTGCTACTATAATTCCTGTGGTGAGAGCCTTGTTGCTTACTCCAACACCTCCTGAGTTTCGGGCTACACGGCGAGTCCCTGGAGGTGGCGAGGGAGCTCTACTGTTTGACCAACGGTTTCCTCCAGTTCTGTCCAAGAAATTAAAGAAAACAAACTTAATATCTTTTGATTGTGTTCAATAGAGAGTGAGAGATGAAACATACTCAAGGTTTCCAATGTTCTTCAACTCGTTTGGGATCCAACCAGTAAACTGATTGTTTGCAACGTTTCTGTCATTGCAAAGATTCATAAGAATTACATTAACGAAGAAAAGGATAGAAAATTGTGTTATTGTACTTACACATCATCGATTTGAGGGAGGTCCCTGAGTGAATTTATAGAGCCTTTGAATTGATTGTCTTGTAAATGACTGTAAAAGAGTAAAAAGTGAGTAACAACAATACAAGAACTACTTTCAAGTGTCTTCTTCTTCTTCTTCTTCTTAGTTCTTACATTGTTTTAAGTCCTGTTAGATTAGCAAAGCTCTGTGGTAGCTTTCCTGTGAGTTGATTAGAAGACAGATCACTGCAGAAACATAGAATCCATGAGGTTAATGAAATCTCTTCACAGTTAGCATGTGTATATTATGTGACTCACATTGTTTCAAGTTTTGGAAGCTTTTGAAACATGTCGCTAAGTTCACCATTGAGGTTGTTACGACCAAAATTTCTAAACAAAAAAAAACAAGAATGGTAAGAAGCAAATGTAGTGATACTGTGGGAAATGAATTCAGTTAAGTGTCTATGGCTTACAGGTAAGTGAGGTCGTTCATGAGGGACACAGAGTATGGCACATTACCGTTGAAGTCATTCTCAGAAGCATCTCTGCATTTGAAGGAAGTTTCACAATCTCTAGGATTCAACAGTAGTGAACATCAAAACAAAATTGAAAAATGGCATTTCAAATACTTACAGATAAACAAGATTCTCAGGAAGCTGATAGGGTAAGTTTCCGTTAAGATTGTTCTTGCTTACATCACTGTTACAATGACAAAACATAACATGTAGTTTAAATACCAACTTAAACATGATCATCAAGATGTTGAGAGTTCTTACAGGTAAGTGAGTGATTTCAAGTTTGCAAGCTGGTAACCTAAAGATCCACTGAGTCCACGTCCCGACACCTTTCTGCAAATAAACAGAAGGAGAAACAAATCAAGAATCGATGAAGAGAAAACCATTGGATGAGATGAGAGAGGAAGAAGTAACAAACATTTCAGTAACAGAAGATCCCTTGCAAGTAATGCCATCCCATGAATCACCACAAGGATCACCTCCACTTGAAGACCAGCCATTGAGTTTCGAAGGAGAGTTCATGCTCTTATAAGCGTCATTAAGAGCCGAAACTACAACAATCCATTTATGAATTGTGATCAGGAGGACAGAAGATGTTTTTGTTACATAACCATTTAATAACCCTTTCTTGTCTTAAAATCATAAAATGACCTCTCTTAATAAGAAAAGAAAAACAGAAGAGATTGAATAAGACACTTACCGTCTTGGCTATCTGTTTTTGCAAGAACAAGGGAGGTGAAGATTCCAAAACATGAGATGAAGAGTATCAACAACGGCTGAATATTGGGTGCCATTTTGAGCTTAGAGATCAAGAATCTGCCTTAAAGCAAAAGATATGATAATGATCCAAAGAGAAACCCAGCGTTGGTTCCGGGTTTCCTTGGGGATGAAGGAAACACAGGAAAACCAAAGAGGAGAGGAAGCTAGATAGGTCATGAAAAGAAAGAACAAAACAAATTTTTGGAAATGGGAGGTGTGGCAGTTAACCAAAAATGGCAAATTCAGTTTCTTCTGTTTTTTGGTTATTACGTGAATGAGTGAAAAGGCGAATAAATCTGGACGTGTGAATAGAGAAATGTACAGCTAAAAATGAAGCATTCACCGGAACATAAGGAGAGAGAGAGAGATCACAACTGTGTCCTAGTCCCGATCTAACTGCAAACGCCAAAGTTGTTTCAACGTATATTCAAGCACACGTGTGAACCATCCAACAACACAACAAAATAGAAAGACTGTGTGATAGGTTTGGTCTGTATATACGTTCTCTAAGCTAAAACATACGCCCTTGGTAAAAGGGCTATGTGGAGAAGAGAAAAAAATATGATAAAAGAAACTGAGAGCTTTTGATTAATGGGTGTACTCTGCATGTTTATTTAATACTGACTTCAAAGATTATATGAAGCAACTTTACAAGAGAGCAACATTTATATTGTCTTTCATACATCATCTTCTTCTTCTATAAACCCCGAAGAGAGAAGGGTGCATAACATTGGAATGAGGGAAATTAATCAAATTTGGCTAACGGGAACATAAAAAAAAAGAGCCAAAAGAGACTTTTTTTACTTTACACAAGAAACTAGACTTTGTCAGACGTGAAGTTTCATTTGAATACCCTTTCTTAGAACCAAACAAGAGAGATCATTATGACAAATCGAAAACATAAAGTCTTTGCTAATTTCTTGTCTTTTACTTACTTACTTACTAGTTGGATTGGCCGGAAGAGACGGTTACTACTGCTGCATCTGGAGATGAACTTGTCTTTCCTGCTTCGTCCAACCGGACAACCTGAGCAAAACTTTTGGACATGTTCTTGATCAAGTCTGTCTGCAACGCAGCAGTAGAAGAGGGTTTATCTTCGCTTTCTACTACTCCAGATGGCAGTAAGCTTGGCTGTCTTCTAGCCTTCCGTTCTTGAATTATTTTCTCTCTCTCTTCATAAAACTCAAAATCATCCAAGATTGAAGTGTCACCATCGTAGCTCTTGAATATCTTCAGCATCTCGATGCCCTGCTCCAGTTTCACCTGTAGTTTTTTTTTTTTTTGTTTCGGTTGTGAATATGCAGTGGTTTTTAAAAAGAGGTATCTTATGGACAACAAGAAGAGTCTACTTACTTCTTGTGTGTCTCGACTATTAGTCACAGGCTTGTTGTCGTTGTTTTCCAATATAATGTGGCGGAACTGACTGTTTGGAACATCTTTGATAATGTGCCACTTCACTGGGAACTGTCCACTCCATTTGTCTTGCTGCCAGTAATCAACGCTCTTCTCAAAATCCACAGGTCCAATCATCTCCGCTACACCACAGAACTGAGAGCTCGCGTTTACCTGCAGTTCACAACAACAAACCAAGTAAGCAAATCTGCAGAAAGAAAGGCAAATTAGTTTTTTGCTTGATCCATGGTTTTAGATTTCGTACAGAGAACAGAAGAAACACTGGGCATGGTTCTTTCTCTTCCTTGGCCTCACGATAAGCAGCATCGAGCTTTTTGTTGCCGTTAGCGGTGCTAGCCCATACATTGTATTTGATGCTCTTGTGAACGTTGTCTTCACTGTAAGACTTGATTATGAAGAGCTTGGCGTTATTGTAGTCGGTGACAAAATCAAGATTGTTGTTGTTGTTGTTGGAGTCCTCATGTTCCTTTGGACTGTCTTTGTTATTTTTCTTAGTGTCAGCAGAAGAATCAAGCTCCTCTGACACCTGAGTCTTGGGCTTTGAAGCCCTTGGTCCTCGGTTTTGCTCGTTGAGGATATCAAAGTTACCATTATAACCGCCACCAAGGGATGATGGATCACTGACTCTTCCACGTCCTCGAATGTTGTCAACACCAATCCAGCTTTGGTTTCCCATGCCCACGTTAGAAACTAGTCTACTTCCATAGTTAGAGCCCTGGCCACGACCACTACTATGCATGTAACCTCTGTTGTAAGAGTTTGAACCAGATCCATAACCGTAAAACGATCTCTGTCGCTGTGAGCCCTGACAAAACAAAAGATAGGGAACCACTTACAACCATTGATCTAACCATGGGTTTAGATAATAAGAGTAGATAAAAATGAACAAACCATGGGAATGTTGTGGCCATATGATCCAAACAAACCGAGTGGCTGAGGAGATAAAACTGGTGAAACAGTAGAAGAATGTCTGTGCATATCAGAAGACTTGGACCAATCCGACCATATACCCCCATCAAAACCTTGCTGCCACTCAGGGAAACCAAGGTTTGGCTGGTTTCCATTGAACGGTCCGATAGGATGAGGATGGTAGGAAGGTCTTGGTCCCATGCTATCACCTTGTTGGTCAACACCGACAAGGCTGGTGAGCTCTGGCTGAGTTGGAGAAGAAATGTATTGCATGCTAGGAGGAACTACCTGCTGGTAATAAGGCGATGCGCCTGAAAACGGAAACTGCTGTGGCGAGTACAACTGTCCCTCAGAAGGTAAGGGGCTTGCAGCAGGGGAATATGGTCCATATGGCATTTGAGGGTTGTATCCGTATCCCGTTTGGTATACCAGAGAAGCATTCTCATTGAAGCCAACCTGGTTAGAATCAGAGAAAGGATATGAGAAAGTTGGAAGGTTTTCAAAGAAGAGATCCCAAAAGAGAAGTTTTTATAGTACACACAGGAGAGGTGATGTCCAATCCTTCAACATTGACATAGGAAGAGTACTCGTCCCACTCACCTGTGGGGTTTTCATAACCTGGCTCCCCAACATACATGTGAATCACCATTAGCTTTCTATACATCACATAAACCAATTCAAGAACTAGAGTAGTAATTCATGGGTAAGGGCTTATGTTATTACTTTTTTTATTGCCACTTATACTTAAACAACCGCTAAGATATGAAACTTGTATACCAATACATAAACTCCATGACCTCATAAGATACAGTGTATTTGGGATCTGATCAGAGAAGCCAAAACAAAAAGAGAGGCAGATGAATCAGAAACCAACCTCTGTAGTAAAAGCCTTGTGCTTGAGGAGAGAGGATGCTGCTGGGTAAGTGTCCAGCAAGATCACCTGTTACACCATAAGGTCCAGACAATGGAGCAACTTTTGCTGGATGAACTACAACTGCAGATTCCTGGGAGGGCTCGTTGTTCGCCGGGACAGGCTGCATTAAATAAAATCGAGAACCAAAGATTTTGAAGTTATATTTCTCTGTGGATCTTCATTACAATAACACCAGAGACAACAAGATCAACAACTACCTGCTCCTTCATGATGTCCAGATTAGCAGGTTGCTCCTCTGTGTTCATTCATTAAACGGTAAGTCGGTGGAAACAAAAGCAGATCCTAGTGAAACTAAACTACCAAACACAAAAAGGTAAGCTTCCAAGCTAAGACACAGATCCCAGATCTTAGCAAAAGGAGATTGAATTCTCCAAAAACCTACACTTCTAACAGAATCATGCTCTAGTAAAACACAGTGTATTCCATGAGACCAATACCAAAAACTGAACAAGAATTCCAAAATCTAAATCCAGATCAACAAACCCTAACACATCAAAAAACAAGACTCAGCCCCCACGTCAACGGATTAGACACCAAAGTAGGAAAAGGAAAGGTAAAGGAATCAAAAAAATTAGGAGAATTGAGAAGATGGGTCAGTGAAGTTACCAGAAGTAATAAGATCTGTGGCGTGTGATGGAGTCGTTGCCATGAATCTGATCGTAAGGCCAAGATTGAGGATCTGATTCAAACAAACAAACAAAAAAAACAGAGGAAAGAAAATAAAAACAGAATCTTTATATGTAGGGAAGGTCAAGGGATCTTTCCATATATGTAAAACAACAATACGTAAGGTAAGAAAACTACAGTAATTTTTTTCAAGTTTGCTTTGTGTTTTGATTGTTTTTTTTTTTGTATGAAAAAAAAAAAAAGAGAACAACTTTGTTGCTATAATAATGATGCACAAGCAAAGTGGGAGAAGCTTTACCTTCGTCTCTAAAGGGAAAAGCTTTAACTACGAGATAGAGAAAGCAATGGGCATTGCCTTCTCTTTCCTCCTTTCCTTTGTTGAAAATGGAAACTACGATGATCACTTTCCTTTTTTACTTTCTTTTTTTAGTTGAGGTTGTTCTCTTGGGGACTCCGAGAATCTTTTTTTTCCTTCTTCATTTAAATATTCATTATTTCTATATATGTAGATCAAATCCTGGATTTGGTTCATGATCCTAACTTGTATGATTGATAAAGTGACCAAAGGATAAGGCAAGCCGCACAACCACTTGGTTCCTACGTGGTAGTTTAACTAACGGTTTCAACAGGTGAGTGAGTTACACTTGATGTAAGAGCGCGTAGTGTGTAATAAAGACGGTCCAGTGAGGGCTTGAGACCAATCAGGTGAAGACAAGAGTACACTTGTCTTCTCTTCCTCGACGGCGATTCCTTAGCCCCCGTAGCCACCACAATCTCTTCGCTTGCTTTCTCATTCGGACAAATTCCATCTCTTTGTTCATCTTTGAAGATGAATTTTTCTCTGATTTCGTGAAAGTTTCAAACTTTCCGCTTTCTGATGTCATATTTGATGATTCTCGAGGGGATCATTCCTCGAAAGTGTTGAGCTTTCTTATGCAGGAGTTGCAAAAAATTACATAACTTTATCATACTGTCCTCAGGTCCGTTTGTATTCCTCTATCCTTGGCTAAAATCTCAACAGCCGTTTTGTTACTCCAATCCCACAGTTTTAGTTTCATAAGCAACATGTTAAACTTGTTATGTTTGCTTGGGGATTTAGTTTCAATCTGGCGATTTAGTCAGAGATTGAACACTGGATAACACTTAAAACCCGGTGTTTCTTCAAAATTCATGTAGAGACAACTTCCAAGGCTGGTCAAACTCATGGAAGCTGAGGGCTTGACGATCTATCTATCATGTAAAAAAGCGACTTACAGGTACTAAATTAGTTTGCGTCTGACCAATTTTACAAGTACAGAATACCAAAATAGCTGAATATCTCTGATAATTTGTAGAGGGATAGACTAGCCAAGTATATGTTAGAGGAAAAAAAAAAAGAATGTTAACTCAGAAGAAAAGAAACTGGCTTTGGGTAACAGTGAAGCTGATGAGAAGAAAAAAAAAGAAAGGGTGATACAGTGTGTTTCTTGCTTGGTTTCTGGTTACATATTTGGATCCCCAGTAATATCTCAACATTATCCTTAAATGGACAGGGCAATGAAATTAACTGAAGCTCTGCGTATGCCGATGGAAGTTCAAAATGCAATTGCATGAACAACTCCAGGTGATACCGGTTACACTTTAGTTCAGCAAAAAAAAAGATATTTTAAGACTTGTTACTCTAACCAATCCGTGATCCGTGATCAACGTGCAGGTAAGCTACAGATAGAAGAGCATGCTAAAATACTTGGAAAAGATGTTGGAAGAACAATGCAAAACCGGAAGTTTAATCTCTTCTTCTTCTTCGCAGACAGTGTTATCACCTAGTGATAACTCTATACCAGAATTTTCAAAACATGTCCCAAAAACAGAAGAATCTCTGCCTCAGCCATCATCATCTGCAAAGAACATTGCTTCTGAAACCGAACAGCGCTTAATCTGAAGATCCTGAGAGATAGCAGGTTTCTTCAGATAATCTGGTACAGGGGATGTTGGTGGCCACTCAAAGGAGATGTATATGCAATGTAGATCTTTTTCTGACGCGTGTCAACTTATTAAATCATTAATTACAATAAATTTTTACGGAGACAAAACAACGCATCAGCCAGCCTTCCCTCTCTCAAAAAACAAGGGTTTCGTTTCTCTTCCGGTTCTTTTTGCCTCCTGTTATCCCGAGACTCGACGCTGCTTAGACTCAGGTAATCTCTTATCACGTTCTTTTTTTTTTGGTGGTTCTTTGTCCGTGAATGAAAGTTGTTTGCTTTTGGTCTTCTTATATCACTAAGGAAGCAAGTTGTAGGTTCGATTTTTTCTTTGACTGATGGTGAATAGTTTCTACCATTTCGTTTTACTCGTTTGATGGTTTTGCTTGAGACCATTAGTGCATGAGTTTTCTTTCATTGTAAGGTTTTTTCTTCACTCTCTGGCTCACCATGAACATGCAAGGTTTCGATCATTCTGTTTCACAAACATGATCGGGTTGCAGTGCATGTAATGTCTGGTTCTAAGACTCTGATTCACTCTCTGTGTTTTTCTTAATTAGGTGAATCTCTGAACGGGTGATAAAGAACTTTCATCATGGACATTCATGACCACGGAGTTTGGGTGAACGAAAAGGAAAGGCGTGTTAGATGCAAATACTGCGGAAAAGAAATGACTGGCTTGAATCGTCTCAAACGTCACTTGGGTGGTACAAGTCGACGTATGACTCCCTGCAATCAAGTTACATCAACTGTTAGAGAGGCGTTTCGTGATGTGGTTACCAAGGAAGAGCCTGGTAATCTCACTGCGGCTAAGACCAAGAGAGTTGGGGAAGTCCAAATGGGTAATGATCATAAGCGTGGCAGAGAAGAGGGCTCATCCAAAAAAAGTGAATCTGCTGAGAACGATGTGGAGGAGCCTAATAAAGAGTTCTTGGTGTCAAACAAAGCCCAAAAGTGCATTGGTCGGTTCTTTTATGAACACTGTATCGATTTTTCTACTGTGGATTCCCTAAGCTTCAGAGAAATGATTGCTGCAACGTCTCTTGTAGGTGGTGGTGGTGGTGGTGAGATGCAGATTAAGATCCCTGATTCTCATGATTTAAACGGATGGATGCTTCAAGAAGCATTGAAGGAAGTGCAAGACCATGTCAAGAAGATTAAAGATTCATGGGCCATCACAGGTTGCAGCATCTTGTTGGATGCTTGGGTTGACCAGAAAGGCAATGATCTGGTTACTTTCGTTGCAGACTGTCCAGCGGGTCCAGTGTATCTGAATTCTTTCGATGTTTCTGATATGAAGAAAGATGTCACTGCCTTGGTGTCGCTGGTAGATGGGCTTGTTGAGGATGTTGGAGTGCATAACGTTGTTCAAATCATTGCGTGTTCAACCTCTGGCTGGGTTGGTGAACTAGGCAAGTCTTTTAAGAGTAACAACCTAAACGTTTTCTGGTCCGCGAGTATATCCCACTGCTTAGAGCTTATGCTGATGGAAATTAGGAAAATGGATTCCTTTGGGGATATACTTGACAAGGTCAATAACATTACAGAGTTCATCCTCAACAATCCCTTGGTTTGGGAACGTTTCAAAGATCCTAGTCATGGAAAAGACATGGGAGTCTCCTCCTCTGAGTTTGAGTTTGTTACACCGTATCTCACTGCAGAGAAGATTCTCAAGGCGAAGAACAACTTGGCAGCCATGGTTGCTTCCCCAGACTGGAACAAAGAAGAGGGCATAACAACAGTGTCCAAACTTGTGAAGGATTCGTCTTTTTGGGAATTTGTTGAGAGATTTGTGAAATCCACATCTCCTCTGATTCGCAGTTTACACTTGTTTTCTACTGCCAACAGTCAGCATGTTGGATATATCTATGACACTATGGATGGGATAAAGGAGAGTATAGCCAAGGAACTCAACAAAGAGGAACTATGTTACAAGCCGTTATGGGATGTGATTGATGATGTCTGGAACAACCACCTTCACAGTCCTCTGCATGTTGCCGGTTACTTCCTGAACCCAGCTGCTTTCTACTCAACTGAGTTTCAGAATGACACAGAAGTTACAACTGATTTTGTCTCAGCTGTGGGTTATTTAGTACAAGAATGTCGCGTTGTAGCTGAAATTGGCAGACAGCTTAAGATGTACAGGCTCGGTAAAGGTTGCTTTAATGAGGCCAGTCAAGCTGATCAGATCACTGGAATCGTTCCAGGTGTGTGAACTTCTTGATCTTTGATGTTGTTGTGTTGTTGAATCGTGAAGCAAAGGGTGTTTGTCATTTTTTGAATCTATCTGTTTGCAGGTGAGTGGTGGGTTCAGAATGCGAGGGAGCACCCAGAACTGCAAAGTTTCGCCATTAAGGTTTTGAGCCAGACATGTGAAGGTGCTTCGAGATACAAGCTGAAGAGAAACGTAGCAGAGAAGTTGCTGCTCACGAGAGGAGTGAGCCCTTGTGAGAAACAGCATTTGGAAGAGTTGGCGTTTGTTCATTACAATCTTCATCTACAAAGCTGCAAAGCCAAAATAAGTACAGAGAAGTGAAGGAGACTGTGCTGCAAGACTCTTGTATGGACCGACCAGTTCAGCTCTTTTTTTTTGTGAATGTGCATATTTTAGTTCTTTAGGTTGAATGTTCATCAAAGTGCATCTTTTGAACCAGTGCTGATGTAAACTCATATTTTGAATCAATACTGATGAATCGACCAGATATGTCATATGTGTGTGATGTTTTAGGAAAACAAGAAATACAAGAACATGATATTCAGGGAAAGTTGTGTTCTTTACTCGTTGTTTTTTCAAATTTCAAACATTTGGATGGGATATTACTACTACACATTGTCAACATAAAAAACAAAACAAAACGCAGAAAAGAGAATCAGGCTCCAGTTCACTAAGCTCTACCCACAAAGCGACAAAATATCTTAGTTGTTTAACATGCGTTTCTGCATGTGAGAATCCTTCAATATTTTGTACTTTTGAAATTATTAAGAAAAAGACATCAACTTCCAAGAGCCCGTGTGGAATGAAAGCAGTGTGTTACAGATTCTCTTCTGTTCTGTTCAACTGTATCTTTGTCTTCTACTTTAACTCATTACTTTGATTCATTATTGGATAATAATAAGAAAAAAAAATAGTCACTTTCTTAGTTTGCATTAACTGTTGACTTCAGAATAGAGATTTTGTTTTGAATTTCAAATTGAGAAACTTTTTTAAGATTGGGAAATAAATAAGAGGGTTTATGCTCTTTATTTGACACCTAGTACCCCTAAAAGAATAGACAGATTAAAGATTAGTGTGGGAGAATCTAGCAGAAGAACTTTCAGAAGAAGCTTTGGGTTTTGGTTCTCGATTCACATAGCTCTTCTTCTCTATCTCTTTCTCGAAAGTTCTCTTTCAGCCATTGTAAGAAGAAGAAGAAAAAGGTTCACTTTTGTTCCCACTGTTTCCTCCTTGTTTGAATTATACTTTGTTGCAGAATTTGGGTTACACTCTATGGTATAAAGTTCAATCTTTTTCTTTGTTCAGACACCCACTTGATATGCCTTTAGGGATTGTCTTTAGCTTCTTCTCTCTTTATGTCTTTTTTTTTTTCTCAACTGGAAATTTATTAAACAAGTACAAATTTACAATAAAGACCCAAGGAAAGAGTTAAACTAAAAAAGTCAACAATACAGCTGGCCCAAACACAAAAGAAAGAGAAGGCCCATGAAGAGCGGCCCAAAGTTTTTAAGGCAACAACGGCCATAGCAGAGGAAAGGACACGAGATCAAGTTCGAGACACGCGTATGGCTCAACATGAGTGATGAACACGTGCCGATAGAGCCAATCCACAGCTTCAACGCCGACAACAAAGTCTTCACCGGAGCTCCGATCACCGGAAAACAAAACGTCCAACGACGAGAGGAGAAAGCTCTTAGAAGAGCACCCGTTGAGAAGAAATCCAAGTCGACATCAATTAACAAACCACCGCTTCAATGATGAGGAATCGAGACTACAATCCATCTAAGAGACCGGATTCACCTAGAGATAAAAGCAGTCACCTTTAAAGATAAAGATTAGATCGAAGGTGAAATAACCCTAGCAAAGGGAAGGAGAGAACAATCTGATCTTTGGATGGAGAGTCAATCGAGACCGAAGGAAAGCTTAGTGAAGCAGAGGTGAAGAGAAGAAACCAAAAAACTGAGGAGCCGGAGAAACCGGTTCCAAACTCGCTAACATCACCGCCACAAAAGATGGTGAGATACGAGAGGGTAGCCGACGAAGACGGTGCTAAGGAAGCCACCGCTTCCCGGAGTCTAAAAGCCGGCGAAGAAGGTACTGAAAGAGCTACCTCTTCCCAGAGTCAAAGCCCGACAAACGGGAGACTATACCGGAAAAGATCCGGCGAACAAAAAAAAAAAAAAAAAAAAAAAAAGAAACTTTCTCTCTTCTCTGTAAAATATTTTTGATATGTGTTTCTTTGTTTTGTCTTCTCTCTTTATGTCTTCTCTTTTCATTTGAGTTTGTTTACTTAAATCTTTTTTACAAGTACAGTACGTTCCAAGCTCAAGAGTCTAATATTTTTAAGGAAAAGACCAAAAATCAAGCACACATTCTTTAAAACTCTTGACCAAATCTAGAATTGCATGTTTAAAAGATTGTATCTTTTGTTTTAGCTGGTTCACTGAGTTATCTAGAATCAATAACCGCTTAACCTGTCAAAAAACATTTCAATGTGAAAATTTTGACCATGTGATACGTTTAGCTGTCTAGTCGTTTTTAAACAAGACAAGTTGCTGTTCTTATTTTTCTGTATCTATAATTATATTTGTCCTTATTAGATGTTCACAGGTGTAACAGTGTCTTGTTTTACCTCTTCATACTGAGAAAATTCCATTATCGAAACTCCATCATGTGATTAGTGTCTTGTGCTTAGCAGACAACCTCATTGGTCTTTTCCTCTGAATTCTCATCTTAACTCATTTATTATTTAAATCTGGTTTTGTGCAGGGATTATGTCATTTAAGTCTTTTGTACTTGAGAGAAGAATCTGAACCCCATCTGTTGAAGAAGTACATCATTTGGTTTTAATGGTATTAACTGCCAAACTCCAGAGCCTTAGGATGTATGACTCTCAAGTTTTGGAATCTAAGTCAGAGGTATGAACGTACATTAAGTCTAGATTGTACCTGTTGAATGAATTTATGCAGTTCTTAAACAGCAATAAGAGCTTCCTTGCTTGCTTACTTGCTTGCTTACTTGCTTGCTTAATTGTGTATACAGAGATGCCAAGAGTCTACAAGTGGTGAATCTTTTCTGTATAGATATCAACTTGAAGAAGATGTGAGCTTCTTAACTCAAGAAGAGTCTTCATTATCTAAATAAATTGCAATGTTTACAAATTCTGAAAGAAGTTTCATGTTCCAGGTAAAAAGATTGCAACTGCAACTCCAAGAAGAAACAGAGCTGCATACTTTTCTAGAGAACATCATGGCGAAGGATCCTTGGGAGCTATCTTCTTCTTCTTGTAGTGTTCCACTTCCTGTATGCTCCCCCTCAACCCATGCTCTTATGATTGCTTTTTACAAATGACCGTTTTGTTTCAATGATGATGTCTGAAAATTGGGCAGGCTCAAGAACTTCTTTCCACTATAGTCACGCTAGAGACTGTGGTCACGAAGCTAGAGCAAGAAATGATGTCACTGAATTTCCAACTGAGCCAAGAACGTAACGAGAGAAGACTAGCTGAATATCAATTGACACATTCAGCTTCTCCACCAGTATGTATCCTCCTTTATAAAAAAAAACTCATTATTGTCTTGTTTTTGTTGTAAATCTATATTGGTGTATAACTATGTCAGTTATGCAGAACTCTTCTTCTTCCTTGAGATATTTGAATCATTCAGATTCTGAACTACATCAATCGGCAGAAGACAATCCATGTCAAAACCAAGACTCTTCCTCTGAATCATCTCAGCCAGAATCAACTGTTAAGGTATAAACTTCTATTCTTCTTTCCTTTAAGCCTTAAGATAGCAAAGAACAAATGCATCTGACATTTTTCGCTTACTAAACCAGAAAACATTGGACCCAAGTAATCAGTTTCTTGAGAAGAGGCTAATGAGAAAGACAAATGGGAGGAGAAAGCTACCTAAGTGCCTGTGGGATCACCCTAATGTACTGTCTGAAGAAATGGTGAGATGTATGAAGAACATCTTCATGTCTCTTGCTGATCAGACAAAAGCATCCTCAAAGGAGAGCCAACTCTCACCGATGGCATCACCACGGGGGCATCTATCAAGCGCATCGTCCTGGTGGCCTTCAACAGAACGGTCAAAGATCTCGTCATGGGTGCAAAGCCCCCAGATAGATATCCAAAGTAACAATGATGTCTTGGCCACAGGAAACGTCTTTGATCCTTACAGAGTTCGTGGGAAGTTAAGCTGGTCGGAGATTGGAAACTACAGTTTGGCATCCGAGGTTTCTTGGATGTCTGTTGGGAAGAAACAGCTGGAATATGCTTCCGGAGCATTGAGGAGGTTCAGGTAATGGAGTTTCCTTAACTTCTTTCTTTTGTCAATCTTGTTTAACTACAAGACTCAAAATCTAATTCTGTAAATAGGACACTGGTGGAGCAACTTGCTAGAGTAAACCCAATTCATTTGAGCTGTGATGAGAAGCTAGCTTTCTGGATTAACGTTTATAACGCGTTGATCATGCATGTTAGTTCCTTTTTTACCTTCTACTTCTCAAAAACCTTTTTCTGCAATGTAATGAATGCTTATGAGAGTTTTCTTCTTTTTATTTGCAGGCGTATTTGGCTTATGGTGTCCCAAAAAGTGACATGAAGCTCTTCTCGTTGATGCAAAAGGTTATATATCACTTGAAACATAAGCCTCTTCTCATTGTTCTTGCCTTATCGTATTCCTTTATGATTGCTCCACAGGCTGCCTATACGGTTGGAGGGCACTCATATACTGCAGCTACAATGGAGTATGTAATACTGAAGATGAAACCGCCTACGCACAGGCCACAAATTGTATATAACCTTTTACTCGGTGTTCTTTTTGTTTGCGTTATGCATAATCGGTTAACGTTTACTGTTTTCTGATGTGCAGGCTCTGCTTCTTGCCATCAACAAGCTGAAAGTATCAGAAGAACAACGCAAGGCAAGCATTGATACACACGAGCCTCTTCTCTCCTTTGCCTTAAGCTGCGGAATGTACTCTTCCCCTGCGGTAAACTAACTATCTTTCTCGTTTTGTTTGGTGGAATGTGAAGTCTAAAGACTTTTTGTGTGTTGCAGGTGAGGATCTACACAGCGAAAGGAGTGAAGGAAGAGCTACTAGAAGCTCAAAGGGAGTACATACAAGCATCGGTAGGGCTGAGCAGCAAAGGGAAGCTCTTGGTACCCAAAATGCTCCATTGTTACGCCAAGAGCGTGGTGGATGATTCGAACTTGGGGGTATGGATATCGAAGTACCTTCCACCACATCAAGCAGCTTTTGTGGAACAGTGCATCTCTCAGAGAAGGCAAAGTCTTCTCTCCTCACGTAACTGTGGAATACTCCCCTTTGATTCTCGTTACAGATATCTGTTTCTCCCTGACAACAACCACAACTACTCTGTGTAATAACCTTTTTAAAAGCTCTGTTATGGTTGTAAAAAAAAGGCCTAGCTGTTTCATCATCTTGATCATTATTGTTCATAACAGTGTACATTTCTTCAAATAAAATATATGAACTTGTAACACTGAAGAATCATTAAGCTTTAAGTCATCTCTATGAGGTCCTACATTAATCATATGTAATCTAAAGCAACGAATAATTGCACAAATTAACAAAAAGAGAGAGCAACAGCAATAGACTGAAAATCGAAAATATAAACATGGAGAAAACCTGCAGGTATAATAATCCAAATCAGGAGGATTTATTCGCTTGCTACATATACAGAACGAAGGGATCAAAAGAGTGATATAACATGTTGATCAGTCAAGACCTAATGATTCAAAAGGAATCAAGCACGAACACCTTAAACCACATAGAAGAGAGAGATGTAACATATTTGATCAGTCAAGGAGTGGAGGAGGTTGCTGCGTCAGAGGCCTGTTGTTGTTGATTTCTACTAAAAATAGCTCTAAATTCTCTGTCAGAAAAAAAAAAATCACAAAGTCAAATCATTATAAATAAATAAATTAAAAAAACATCATTTAACTTTCTTGGGACAAGTATTCATTCATCTTCTGATCGAGGAATCAAATTGCTATTCAAGTTTAGCTCACCTGCATTTGGGTATTGTGCACTGTGGATCTCTGCAGCTTCTGGCGTGCATGCGCAAGAGATCCCACATTCTCTTACAAGTATTGCAGGCTCTGTTTTTGCATGTAACACCATGACGGATGAGAAGCTTAACAATGCGACACATTGGGTACTGGCACTGTGAGGTGCAGCATGTCATCACGTGTAGCAGCACTGCTCTTAACTGCAGTAACCAACCAAAAAAAAAAAAAAAAACCAATCAGAACTGTATTAATAACTAAGGAAAATCGAGAATCCAATGGATGCATAATAAAATATATATATACCTGTGCGGTGGGGATTTGATTAGTTTGTGTGTTAGGTGCAACAGAATCAGTGGGAGATGGACGGCGGCTAATGAGGATGTGTGGATGGTTGATGTCACCCTTTGAGTAACAAGCAGTGCAAACTTCATAGTCATCAGGACGACAAACTTCGCAACGCCAGCCTTGAGCAGGTTCAAGCTCTTGTTTGCAGTTGGCACATGACGTCGCTCTCAAGGATGCCATCACTCTCCTTAATTTCTGTAGGGGAACGTCCTGCACAGACCAAAACCTTTGTCATGTTCCACCATGAAGAAAAAATAAATAAATATTTTATGTCATTTTTTCCGTCATTGTGTCATCTGTATGGATCCAGAATTATAGACCCATTGATGTCGTATCTGTTTATGTTACCTTTTATGCCGTTATCGAAGAGCCGTCGTTTTGTTTTCTGTTTTGATGTGGAAGAAGATTAGAAGAGAAGGGAGAAAGAGTCGCCGAGAGAGAAGGAGAGAAAATAGGAGGAGTCGCAGAGAACGTAACAAAGAGGAGAGGGGAAAAAAAGGAGTTGAAGAATAAATAAAAAACCAGGAATGATAAGACTAATATAGTAAATTTACATTTTGTTTAGACCTTAGAGACGATCTGCCGTTTTTTGGAATCTCTAACGGGACGCAGTTGCATCGCTAAAACAGTTAACGCGACCAATTCCTCTTGAAATAGATATTTCTTTGTTGTAAGAGTCTCTGATTCTCTTCGGTTGTGGTCTCAAAAAAAAAAAAGTTTATCTTCGGAAGTTTTAACTGTGTTCACATAAATACGTTATTTTCATGTTAATATGTTACAAATGTTTTAAAATTATGATTTCATTTGATGTAAATTATCTAATCCATGATGGGTATATGCACGAGATTGATGATGAATAAGTGTTTCAAATGATGAATAATATGATTTGGTGGTAGTGATCAATATTTCCAAGCATCGTGGCTTGGTATGCCAACGTCGGTCAACTGGCTTTCCGAGCTTCCTTCTCCATAGCTCTGTGATTCTTTGGTACTCTTAGTGAGCTGATTTAGCAAAGCTTTTAGAACCATCTGATCAGAGGAAGGATTAATTGACAACGTGTTGGGATTCTTGGAGACCAAACCGATTTGGTTCTGTGACAAATTGGAGAAGCAGGGCACTTGCTGGTTGATGACGTGATGATGATGATGATCGAAGTTGATGTACGAGTCCATTGATGCAGAAGCTGTATCACTTCTCATGTTGTTGCCCTTGTCGACTTCATTGTTGTTCTTGTTGAAAACTCTACACAATACCCATTCTTCCTGTTTTTTTTTTCTCCAAACAAAACAAATTGTTTTAAAAAATTAAAGTAAAAAGGAATGTCAAAATCATATGGTTGAGAGTAGATATTTGTGCCAAGTCAGAAATCATCTTAGGTAAGGTAAGCCACAAATAAATATTCTGTAATATCGTCAACGATATCCTTTCAAAGATGAAAATACATTCAGGTTGAATATGAAACAAAGATAAAAGTCATAACATTTCCCATAATTCACGGGATAATATGATTGTGACATCCCCTAGACGCTTGATTCATGCTTAATTTGGTATTTGTATTCAAGAAACATATATTACACTCAGAAATAATCTAAAATTAACTTTAACAAAGTATATTATGGATTCCAAAACATATAACACGAGTAAATAGTGTAATAATATTGATAATTACCTTGGGAGAGTGGTGGATAAAAGTCCCTTGGAGACGAAACTCATGCATGACCCAATCAGTTTTACGACCTTTAGGGGCTCTACCTCTACACAAGTGTCTTTCTCATGCCCACAAGACTACCATTTCTTTGGATTGCTCTATCTTTACCGGTTGCTTTCCAATAACCGGTGACCGTAGCCCGGTTTGTTCTTTGCCCTGTTGCGTATTTCCGATCTTTTTGGCTGTAAAAATACCATTCTTTACCTCCTACCCTCGCCGTTTCTGTGCCATTGCAAACGACATTTTATTTATATTAATCGATGTTTTTTTAGAATGCTGACGTTGAATGCTCTTTCTTTTACATTTCACATACATTAGTGGATTTCAGTATTTAATTAAAAAGTGTATTTTTTCTATATATTTATTTGAAGGATTATGATAAGACATGAGAAAAAATGAGAAGTCTTTCCGGAATTGTCTTTATCTTTATGATGTATACACTTATACAATAATATCCAAATGATTCCCATCTATCCGCATCATATCTTAACTAACCAGGTTCCCAGTTACCAAGCACCGAATAGGCATTCAACACGTATGTATGATTACGATCATTTTTAATGATACAAATATTAATATACTTTTAAAAAGTATAGGTGTATGATTAGCCATTGTTAATTATGCAGTTAAATAGTTTTTTCACGAGAAAATAGCAAGAAAAGTACTAATCTGCAAGTGGCTCGCAAGTTGAACTTTGTTTTTTCTTCTTTGTTTTGTTGGTTTTTGATGATCTTGTATTCGGAATATGGAAGAAACAATCAACAAAAAGTGTTGGCGACGAGAAATATGAATTCTAACATGCTTAATTATGATCGAATGGTTAAACTATATGATTGATGAGTTCACACATACGCATAAGCTTCATATTGTTTCTGGATAATTTAAATGAGTCCTTAAGAAAACGAGTGATAGAACGAAAAAAATATACTGAAAACTTACGAGGAATGTCCCAAGGCTCGCACTTGTTGAGATCCACATCGATCAAGACAACTGGTTGATAGAGGCTCCGAACGTTTCTTTTCATTAAGTAGTCGCAGACGAGCTCGTCGTCCCTCGGGTGGAATCTAAACCCAGGAGGCAGCTTAGCCTCGACCAAACTTATACTGCCCTTATTCTCCTCTTCAGCTTCCATTTCCTATTGATATCTAAAGGTCCTGTTTAATTATCAACTGATGTTAGAGAGATGAGGAGGAATATCGTAGGTTTTAAGCACGAGATAGGAAAGAAGAACGGTGTGGTATAAATAATTAAGAAACCACCACAAAGTCAACTTCGAAAATTTTCTGTGTAACTATGATCTATCAATTTTTTTTCTACAGCCACTATTAGCAAATTACGATTGTCAAATGGATTTATTTATTTATTTTCTAAAAGAAACTTTAAATTTAAACGATATTTTCCAGTCTATCCAAAGTTTTAGAAAAAAAGCAAAACATTCTGAAAATTATTTTGAAACCAGAAACTAAAACTGAAAATGCTTTATCCATTCAGAGAATAATATACAACTAATCAAATGATAGCTGGATGATGACTTTATGGTTTTTGCTCAATTTTTACTCTATTACAATTTGACTTTAGCTATGTGAAATACATATTTACAGAAGCAGTATAGTTAACAAATGATAATTAAATCTTTAATTATTACTCCCGGGTGTGTTTGTGAACATTAAATATTTGGGTTGTTGAAGGTATGCAAATAGATTTATTTGTGTTGTCACAAAACCTGTAAATATTGGTCTGAACAAGCAAAAAGTACAGAAGTAATTACGAGTTGAACCATTTATAGTTTTACTTACGACTTTACGTTTTGATATCCATTGGTTGTCGTTTGCGACTTAAGGCGAACCGATAAATCTTTGGAAGACAAAACGGTAGCTTTCACTTGTCTAAATTCCAATCCCATATTTTAAGATTGGGAGAAAAGTGGAATAAAATTTTTTTTACTAACGAAGGTATGCCTTTAAAACTAGATTTACCTGATAAAAATGGTTAATTCTAGACCTGGGATGGATCTGGTATTTGGAGTATTTTAAGGTATCCAGATTTGGATACTTGTCCAATGAATCCATATTTTTATTATTCTTATATGGATTCGGGGTTTTCGGATATCCGGGTGTCGGATATCTTCCTAAAAATTATAATATTCGACAGATATCCAGATCCAAATTTATATTTTTAAAGTAAATAAAACTACTATTAAAATATATATCAATATTAACAATAATTTAAAAATAAAAGTAATATAATGTTTTTAATTATTTCTAAGTATACTATTACAAAATTTATACTTATATAGTATTATAAAAATGAAAATATAACAAATAAATTATTTTTTTATATATATTACTATTTTAAAATAACTATCAATAAAAACTACGGATCCGGATATCCAGACTAAAAGATTAAGATATCCGGATCCAGTTCGGTTTTGAAGGATCTACCATTTTACTATCCGGATTCGGTCTCTCCGGATATTCGAATTTTCAGAACGGATACGGAGCGGATTCGATTCGGATCGAATCCGGATCTCGGATAATAAGTTTCATGCCTAATTAATTCATTAATTCAAATAATTTACTCTCTAAATAAAAGTTAAATTATTATAATTTAGACTCTACTCGTATAAGTTTGCGAGTCAAAACCTATTAGTTAAAAACGAGAGAAATTTACCCATTCTATTGGATTGGACGTAACATAAATCTTTCATCTTTCGAGAATATGGGTTTGTGACTTGTGAGGTACAAGTCCATTCATATGCTACAAATTGTCAGCCTACAATATTAGTTACACAGATATCTGTACCATAAAATTATAAATATTTTTCTACCAGCTGTACATTCAAAACCTGGGAATAAATTATGATTTAAATTATCCAGTGAATCATCGAAATTTGGTGTCATATGGTAAAAGAACAAACAAGTGTGAAGTTAATTAGTAGTATAAGACTAAACTAGTAGCTTTCGTGGTAATCGCAGATCTCTTCACAGTAGTATTAAAGATTCTGACGGACGTGTGTACTAATGGTATTTGGTAGTAGTGAACGTAGTTATCTTTTGCGAGTATCTACACCTTTAGTGGGCCGTTTTAAGCCCGACCCGACCAGAAGCTCTACCCGAAATGATTGTACCCAGTGAAAGAGAACACGTGTGTTCTGTCTACATGAGAATCTGAGGCTGAGCTGTATATATTGCTCTGTCTCTGTCATCGCCACTTCTCTACAAACCCTTCAAAAAAACTCTCTTTCTCTCTCTCTCGGTATCATCTCTAAATGACGTCGGTTTGCGTTAAAAACGTTGGTACTTCACCGGAGAAGCTATCTCCGGCGAGTCATTCTCGGAAGACCTCCAAAACAACGTCAGTGACGAGCCACGAATCTCAAAACGAAGATCCTGTGGACTTCGAGTTTCTTCTCGAAGATCCCGTCACAATGCTAACCGCCGACGAGCTTTTCTCCGACGGAAAGCTAGTCCCTCTAAAGTTCTCCGGCGCGGTTAACTCGGAGGAGAAGCCTATGGTTCCGGCGGTTAACACGGCGGCGGAGAAACCATGCCGAAGACTGGAGATGGAGATCGATCCTTACCTCTTCTCCCCGAGAGCTCCTCGCTGCACCGTGAGATGGCGTGAGCTCTTAGGCCTTAAGAGACTCAGCAAAACGCCGGAAGAAGCTTCCTCGCCGTCGTCGTCGTCGTCGTCACGGTTGTCTTCTTCCACTCCAAATCCCAAGACGAGCTCGTTCAGGCATTTCCTCAACCGCGGCTCCAAATCTACATCTCCTCCTCCTCCTCCTCCTCCGACGTTGGTAAAGGACTCAGACATCTCGGAGTCGTCAGCGTCGATCTCCTCCTCCCGCCTCTCCCTCTCCTCGTCCTCTTCCTCCGGCCACGAGCTCGACGACGTCGTTCCAAGACTCTCTCTAGATCTCGACAAACCCAACGCTCCGAACCCCTTCGCTCGGTCACGCGCCCACCACCACTTACGCAACCAACAGCAGAGGAAGCCGCGACGTCACGACGAGACGACGACGGAGAGTGGTAACGAGACGAGGGCGTTGACGGTGACGGCGGATAGTCCGAGGCTGAACGCTTCGGGGAAGATCGTGTTTCACGGACTCGAGAGAAGCTCCAGCAGTCCCGGTAACTTCACCGGCGGACCGAGGCTGAAACAGCACCATGGTATGCCGAGATCTCAGTCCGCGCATGTCAGAGTCACTCCTGTTCTCAACGTTCCCGTCTCCTCTCTCCGTGGTGGTCCCAAGTCAGGTCTCTTCTTCGGCCAGCTTTTCACTTCTTCTTCGTCTGCGAACAGAGCACAGTTACAGAGCAACAACACTACCAAGAACCGTACCAATCGAACCAGACTCGAACCGACTAGCGAACTCTGAGAAGCGAACCGGATTCTAATTGTACTTGTACCGACTTTATTCTTCGTTTTAGTTTGGGTTAATTTTTATTTTTGGTTTTAGTTTAACCGGGGCGATTTCATCAGATGAGATTAGATTTGGGTTCGAAATGTAAATAAAGAGAAATATTTGATTTTTCAATTGGTGGTTCTGCATGGAGCGAGTTGTTCGAAAACTGGCGAAAACCAGACTGTCTTTAATTACTGTAGTGAGAGCGAGAAGTGCTTCCCATGTTCAGAGATAGATTCGAGAGATATTAACCACATGTTTACATCATTTAAAAATGTTTTTGGGTCATTATCTACCGTTGTACTTTATTATGAAAAATTCAAGATACTTGTATTTTACACTTTAGATGAGCGACAACTTTTGTTTTTTCTGTTTAAAATTTTTTTGCATGTTAACTGTTAAGAGACAATCCAAAATGCAAATCCTCTCCGTATCGGCTTAATTCTTATACTACACCCGTTTAGTATATTTTAATTTGTGTCAACTTAGTGTAATAGTTTAAGGTTAAAGAATCGGGTATAATGTGATTGGTCATGTTTTGGTCCAGATCAAATTATGAAGTATATTTGGATAGTTTAAGAATGTGTTTGAAATCGACCTGGAGTATATATATATTTGTCTATGGATGCTGATCATCTGGATATGTTGTAACTTCAAGCCATGGATGTTCGTATTTAGTTTAGAATAATTAAACTTGTTTATAGCTAAACTGAGGGGCAATTTAGGGAATGGTCAAAGCGTGAAGAAAGATGTCAGTCATACTATTTGCATTTTCCGAGTACATAAAACTGGTTCCAATAATTTTTTGTCTATGTACAAATGCATCGTAACATAAAAGTTGTTCGTCAATCTTGAACATTGTGTTTTCAATCCTATCCGTTGGATTTTTCTTTTTTCCACACCTCAATTTAGTGACAACAATACATATCATCGTTCCCCTTAAACATTTAGTGACGACAACACATCAGAGAACAAAAATGGAGCTATGAATGTTTCCTTTATGTAAGAAATCAATCGGTGTGATCTTAGCTCTAAACTGATTAAAATATGTTAAACTCTCACTAGGTAAAATGTTTCCTTTATGTAAGAAATCAATCGGTGTGATCTTAGCTCTAAACTGATTAAAATATGTTAAACTCTCACTAGGTAACCGTTTGTCAAAACAACATATCAAACTTTCCACCATTGTAGGCATAGCAAACATGTGATACAGAAAAAAGTGACAAGATTATAACAGAAACTACATATACATTAGTTTTTCTTTAAAAAATAGTCTTGGATTAAAAAGTAGACTTCGAGTTTGGATGAATGCTTAGTTTCACCTTCTTTTTTTTGTCAACAATGCTTAGTTTCACTAAAAATACGAATTACAAAACAGGTAAATCCTATGAACGTATTTTATTTTCACTAATTTATCTTACAATTTACAAGCATGTTGTTTGATTTAAAAATTAAATACTACCATATATAACAACAAAATAAAACAGCCCCAAAAATATATATGCGCTACGGTCTTTTTGACTAGCTTTTGAAATTATAGGGACCCATCGGCTTCTTGGTTATTATTTGTCTTTTGGCTGTCATATTTGACCAAAAATGGTACGTACGTACAATACAACCACAGTGTTAATCACTGATTACTACAACACAAAAAGTGCAACCACTTATTTCTACACCGTACACACGAATACAAATGGATGTTCTCACGAGTCGCATTCTATGAACAATAAGCAAAATATGAAAATAACTAGTTATGCTATAAAGAGTTACAATTGACATGAATGGATGCAATTATATTATATTATCTTTAGCTAGATTAAATATACAGTAGTACACTTTAAAACTTTCTATAATACTTGTTTGTATCAAGGGACAAATGTACAAAAATCAAATGTAAAATACCATATCGTTTAGAATAAGAAATAATAAATCCAAAAAGTAGTAACAAGGATAATAAAAATATTAAGAACAAGGTTGGGGAAATAAAGGAGAGAACGTGATAGTTCCCAGTCTTGCGCCCTCTGGGTAGATTCTCTATCACCAGTTTGATTCGCATGATGCTTTTATTCAAATGTCTCTTTGCTCTTTTCTCGATATCTCTATTTATTGACATTTTCTTGCATTATATATTGTGATAACTTGAGAGTCACGACAAATTGCCTAAGTAGAAAAGGCCGACAAGAAATTAGGAATTAGTTAGGAATAGATACCGAGTTAAGAATGTAAAATGGACATTAACATATCATAGTTTCCACTTCCTCATGAAAAAACAAGTACCAAAATCCAAAACTCGTCCAGTATAAAGACCCTATAAACCTAGCTAGTCTACTTCTTGTTGTTTGCGAGATTGACTATATCATTGGAAAATGAGTTTGTGACATGGTGGGATACACAACTTTTTTTTTTTTGCTAAGTGACGCTACCTAGTCTATGAACTAGGACGATGGACGTCCTTATACCAATTTGGCAACAAAACTGTTAAGGGTGCGAGCGTGACAAAGATGCAATGTATATCAAAGTGATAATAATTTCATTGCATTAAATCAGGTTGGTGGGTAGCTCCTCTCATTGCATTAACTCAGGTTGGAGTGTATGTTTAGCTTTGTTAAAAGCATGCATGAAAAATCTAGTAATCTTTATAATGGCATTTAGTGAAAGTGAATGGAACCAAGGGGACAGATATATGTTGGCTGCAGGAAAAAAAAAAAAGAGGAGGCAGGTTGAGCTGGGTTCTTAGCTGTTTGCTGCAGTGAACCAGATGCCAAATTCAATAGTAGATATTTATTGTTTAGTTAATATGTACAGTGAGAAGCAGGAAAAAAGAAAGGAAGTGACAAAAATGTATATGTGATTGCAATGGCAATGAGGATGGATTTGAGTTTATTACTGTTAAAGTCAAATTTGGAACTATGTGTAAGAAGAAACAGTACTTATTGCTTTGTCTTCTTCTCATATATCTCTCTCCAGGTACTTTCTTGCTCAACTCAAACCTGATTATAATCTCAAACCATTATATGGGCCTGAAAGATGTTTGGCCCATTTAAAAATCAAGGCCTTATCCAAATTTAAGTTTTTTAAGGGAAAGCCGAAACCCTAGCTATATAAGATGGAGTGGAGTGCTCGACGAAACAACAAAGCGGAGGAGGATCTGATTTCGGCGACTTGACGATGAGGGCGAAGGTATGAAAATTGCTTGTTTCGATTTAGATCTTCTTTTTTTTATCTGTCTCTATAGGCTTCCTTGTTAGGATTGGGTTCTCTTTTGATCTTTAATGGATGCTGAGTATTGTCTGTTTTGATAAGTGAACTTGCTTATCGATTTTTTCATTTCGCTTTCAAAATGATCTACTCTTGATCTCTCATTGCCGTCTCCGCTTAGGTTAAAGATCCATGCTAGTTTTGTTAGTAGAGAAATTAAAACTAGTTATGATTGTCTGATTACTTATATTGATCGAACGAAAACAAACTGGTTGGATTAATGTCGTTGTTGTGGTTTGATCGTATATTTTGTTTTTGCAGTGGAAGAAGAAGCGCATGAGGAGACTGAAGAGGAAGCGCAGAAAGATGAGACAGCGATCCAAGTAGTCTGTCTGTGTTTCAAATCCATAAAATCTCTGTCATTCCTTTCTAGTTTCGTTCTTGAACCTTTTTATGTTTTTTGTTGTTTTACATTTTAAGTTGGAACAATGGTGTGTAGAACATGCTTTGCTTGCTCACTACCTTTTATCATCTATAAAGCAGAGGTTTATTACGGCTTATAATTTTTTGGATATCTTCTGTTTATTTGAAGTTTATAGCCTTGATGAATGATCAAAATATACTCTTGTACCCATTTTATTGAGAAAAGCAACATATACCTACATGCATATTGGACCAACTCCAACTCTCTTGTTGTTCGGCGGTGGTCTTGATGCATCTGTGTCTTTATCACCAGTGGTTGCGGAGGCTGACTCGTTTATTTCCTTTTCCATAACTTGGGCGCTTGTAAACAGTTCTATTGGTCCAGACTCTGCCTTTTTGCCTACTTCCGTGGTGTCCCATGTTTGTATCTCGCTCGAATTGCCTTTGTCTCCGATTGCTTCATTTGAGCTGTTGCTTTGAGCTGTTGATGTCGTCGTTGTTCTTTGCCGTCTCTACTGTTTAAGGTTCAACGTGTCTTTCTCTAGACTTTCGTGTTGGCTTACCTATCCTTCTTCGTTTCTCTTATGTCACGTTTATCACTAGTTGCAAACTTGAAATGCCCCGTCCAACAACAACACACTTTTTCGTTGTAGATAATTAACTACAATGGTTCAAGTAGAATTGACTCAATGATGAAGAAGGTGACGTATGCAAAAAGGATAGAATGAGATCCAGGAGTTGACAAAAAGAAAAGCTCACCAACTCAGGTCACCTAGATGATTGACTTATTCTCTTCCTCTTGCCCACACGTCCCCCATTGGAAGATTTGGATTGGGTTTGTAAATTAGTCTTATGTCACGAAGACTTGAACATAGCCAATGTTCGCTTCAGTTCTACCATTCTCTTCTCTGCTGTTTGTCCAATCCCATTTCTTGACATTCGATTTCGATGTATTACTGATTCGGAAAACTGAAAACTGAAGAAAAAAAACAAATGGGCCACTATGCAAGACAAATGATTCTCGAGGGGCTTTAAATAGTTTTTGAAAATTGAAGAACAGAGTCACCCACCCATTCATAAAAAGCCTTGAATTTTATCAATCTCCATCGGACAAAATCAAATTCCCGACAGAGATTGGTTAAAAAAAGGCTTCACCTTTTGACATTTCTGGTCTTTAACTTTTGTCGTTCCCGGCGCTCAAATCTGGCGAAACCTCACTTGTCCTTGTTCCGGTACGCTAAGTTCAATCTCTGATTCCTCTTAGATTCGCCTCTAAGGGATCCTCTCTTAACTTCTCGTGCCGTGAAAGTCTCAGTTTTTCCCTGGTCTCTTACCATCATAACGGGCTTTGATCCAATATTCAAGATGATACCTTCCAGAAACATCGATGGTGGATTGAGAATTTAGGTATCTTCTCGAGGTTTCAATGGCAGGAAACGGTATGCCTACATTGGGTCGCGTCAAGGTCTGCGATTTACTTCCCACCGAAGGTTCACCTTCCGATTCCTACAAGTTAGCCGTAACCACACTCTCCCAATCCCTAGCACAGTACTCCGCCGCCATCATTCAGTTCCCTCCCACCGACGGAGCCCTCCTCAGATCAGGTCTCGACTCCGCCAAACTCTATTTCCACCAGAGAGATCCCTATCCAACCACCACCAACGACATGATCCCACAAACAAACGATCCGAGAGAATGGTGCAAAACCTCCGGGTACTACTCAGACCCTCAGTCATGGCAAGAGAGCTACGAGTATAGACCTGGCTTGACCTTCACCGAGGCGGCGGCAGCAGCTGCTACTTCCATGGAGTTCCCTCCTTCTGGTCTCCCTGACATCTTTGCTCTCTTAGGCAGAGCTTCTCGTTTGGTTCTCGACGCGATTGGTTTTTACTTGAATCTGAGAAGCTCTCCGTTTACTGAGATTCTTGATAATGTTCCTTTGAGGAGTAACGAGGTTTCTTCCTCTGTGTTGTCTGTTTGCTGCTACGCGAGGCCTTCTTTTCATCATCATAACTTGACGGAAGAAGACGAGCAGCTTCTCTTGTACTCGGATCACGATCACCAGCTCGACAAGAGTCTGATCACGTTCGTGAAATCGGATAAGGCGGGGTTGCATATCAGGGACATGCACGGGCAGTGGATTCTGGTGGATGTGGATCTTGGTCCTCAGGAGGCTGTTGTGTACCCCGGGCTGGCTCTTTACCAGGCTACGGCTGGTTATGTGAGTCCTGCGGTGTATAGAACCGATTTGAACAGTATGCAGGGGAGTATAGAAGGGAGATTCTCCTTGGCGTTTAAGCTCATGCCTAGATCGATGACTAATCTGAGTTGCTCGGAGATGAGAGCAGCGGGACATGGTGTTGAGGCTCAGTTTCAGATTCCGGTTCCGGTTGATGACTTTATGCAGAGACCTCACTCGAATGATGAACTCTTTAACAGACAGACTTTGCAAAGCTTCAGTGTCCCTCTATCCCAGGATGGTATAACAGTTTACTCTTTTGTTTTGACGCTTAGTTTGGTCTTTCATAGCTGTTAATGAATGAAAAGAGTTAGGATAAATCCACTTATCGTCAATTGATTTTAAGTTAGAAACCCATGATAAACTCGGATTTAACGTGGTATAGCATTAGTGAGAGTGTTATTGAATGAAATCTCACATCGATTGCAGAGAAATAATTAACTAATATATAAAAGTTTAGGACCGATCTGTATTTGTTTCATAGTTTTTTTGTTTAATTTACTCTTTAATGAGAAGTTTTTAATGACAGAAGGTTCTTCATTTGATGGATGGTATAGGATCTATGAAACAGATGAAAAAGAGGAAGAAGAGTGATTCAAGACTAAAACCGCTACCACCGTCAAAGCGGCTGAGGTTAGAAGCGCAGAGAGTTCTCAAGGAACGAGTTCAGGAGATTGCAGATAAGAAAGGAATCAAACTCAGATTCTGCAACCTCAAGGACTGCGAGAGTAACCACAATACAATCAACAGCCCTTGCGCGCATATAAAAATGGAGATAGGGTGGCCTCAGGGAGTTCCATTTGTTCATCCTCACGACCTCCCAAACAAAGCTAAAATCGGGTTCCTTGAGACATATGAGCCAGGATGGTCTGAAACACATGATATGGAGCTTAATCTCTCTGAAGCCGCTCAAGGAAACCAACACGTGACTTAACTGTAACTATTCTTTTACCCAATAACTCATTTCTCTCTCACTGGAACTTGTATTTTCCGAGGTTTTATACCAGTTCATTGGTTTTAACACAGGAGATGAGAGAGTTCCAGTCTTGGTCTCTTGTTTGCATGGACTGTTCCGGTCACGCTTCAGGGTCAGTGATTGCACATGATACATATGAGCTATGGAACATCAGAGATAAAGCTGTGTGAATGGCTCTTATTATTTTGACTCATTGTACATTTCGTGTTTGTATGATAGATATCAGTATAGCATGTTCTGTGTTTTACTCCATCTAAAAATAACATCATATGGTAGTAGTGTCCAGTGGTTGTGATAAATAAGATTTGAATTCTTTATCGACTGAAAATATTCTATCTAACAGCCGTGAAATTACACAGCTCAATTACATAACACCATGAAGAAACCACCCTTGAAGCAGGATGGTCTCACTCTAATCTATAAAGAAACTACAAACATGTCCGAGATCTCCCGAGTGTTGTTGAACCTAGCCAGCAAAATCCATTAACCCCTTAAGCCGAGAGCTGTGTAAAAGCATAGAACAATGCCACTGATCAACAAACTATTTGCCTTTTTCTTTTCGTTTCTGGAGCAGATAGTATCATCATCAGCTTCGGGGTGGTGGTTCATCTTGGAATGGAAGTGGAACCGACATGGCATTTCCGTAGAAATCTTCCAAGTTATAGAAGGTTCTTTGCGGAGGCAAGAAAATATGGATCACCACATCTCCTGAAAGCATACAACATAAACTGTCATCTTTCTTATCCAAACCCAAACGCCATGATGAAGCAAAGAAAGAAACTCACCATAGTCCAACAATGTCCATGCATTTGGCTTCACATCTCCATTAGCAACTCTCCCATACTTCTTCTCAGCCAGGTCTCTCATCCTAGACCTGCATCACGATGAGAGAAAGTCCTGTTTAGCGATGGTTTTGGAATGTGAAAGTCTAAAATAGATCTCTCTACCCGATTGCATCGATTTGAGGGCGGGAGAATGCAGTGGTTATGATGAAAAACCGAGTCCAGTACACGAGTGGCTTCACAAAGAGAACCTTAATGTCTCCAGCTTTCACTTCACTAGCAACTTTAGCCATTTCAACAGCAACTGCAAAGAGTGGATAACAACATCAACAACACATGATCAATATTCATATTCTCCATTAGCCAATAGGTAGAAACATAGTGTTTAGGCTTACATGCTAAACTTTCAGCGTCATCATCAACCTCAGCTGCTGGAGACTTAAGATCGTCGCTCTTGTAAACAACCTTCCCATATTTGTTGAACAAGTCGTCGAACATCTCATCACTATCTTCACTTACATCCTACACAATTGGGTAACTTGTATCAATTCAAACACAATTGGGTAACATAGTGTTATTATCAATTCAAACCAACTCAGAAACTCAATTGGGTAACTTGTATAAGTTCTAAGGATGTTAAAAAGGTTGAAACTTCGAAACAAAAACAAGAAAAGTTGTAAACTTTCATCGAGTTTCTCTGCAATCAAACAGACCCTCGAGTCTATCTTCCATGTGACAGTGAAAACAAAACATGAAACCTTAAGTTGATTCCTACAAGAAACACAAGTAGGAAGGAAACTGAGAGAACAGAGAAGCAGTTTAGAGTTTGAACATACCGAGAGGAAGCCATCTTCAGCTCCCTTTTCCACAGCGAATCTCTTCGAGTTACCGAGAGTTGTCAAAACTTTGCCTCTGGATAGTCGCAAAGAGCGATTATACGGTGTCGATAGGTCTCCGTTGTTGAGGCATAACAGCGAAGAAGAGAGCTTTCTGGGTATTTGAGAGGACGAACATGGTAATCGAGAACCTCCGGAAAGCAGAGCTCCGGCGACGTTGAGACCGGTGGAAGATGCCATTGTATCGGGGAGGTAAGCAGGACAGTTTCGAAAAACACTGGTCGCCGTTTAGAAGCGGATAAGAAGATATTTGTCCTTTAACCCTATCCTGCTTCTTCTTTTCTTTTTTTTTTTTTTTGTCCCTGTGTCACTTTTTTTTTACCAGACTGTAATTTTTTTAAGTTGATTTCTTTTGTGATCTTCTTACACAGGTATATGATAAAAATGTAAATACGATTATAATTCATGTGACATTTTGGTCTAGACCAGTTCTTTTATATATGTTTTTATTGGTTTTTTTTATATTTCGTTTTAGATTCGATTTAAGAAAAGTTATTCTTGTGACATTTTGGTCTAGACCAGTTTCGTTTGATGTTATTTCGTTTGAACAAAAAAGGTATTTTGTTTTTGACATTCATGTGATATTTTTTTTTTCTAGACCAGTCTCTTTTCTGATATTATTGCATTGAACAAAAAGAAAATTGTTCAATAAAGATTATATCGTTTAGATTTGGTTTATTGTCTAGATAAGCGTCTAGTAGCTGTCTGAGCCGATTTTTACTAAGGATCTGATTGGTTTCTCTGTTATTTCTCGTAAACGTAGTTTTTACGGTTGGTAACGGTTGTTGGTGTTTTATAATAATCACAAAAATGGTATAAATCATTTCAAACCGCTCCGAACCTCTTAAAATCAAAAGATGGTTTTTACTAGCGTTTGTAGTTACGGTGGATAAATAAATATAAAAATATTTTAAGATTTTAAATAAAAATTTTTAAATGAAACTATTATTAATAAAAGTATATATATACATTTTATATTTAAATTTAAGCTGACAAACAATATCATAATTTATTTAATAAAAAATTTAAACGAAGAATATTCACTATAATTTTTAAAGATTAATATATATACATACATAAAGATATATACATATATAAAAGAAATAAAATATTCTTTTAAATTTTTAATATATATCTTTAAAATAAATTTTATTGAAATTATAACTTTCATCTGAATTAAAAAATTAAATGAATAACATAATATTATTATTAATTATACTATATTAATAATTATTATAATGTTATCACAATAGTATGTTTTTATATTTTATGATGTTATAATATGTTAATATAGGTAATTTACTATTAAAAAAATACTATTAAACAGCATCATTATTTCATAATCATTCTGTTATATTATAAATATCCTGCAAATATACCAAATTTTAATTGATGTATTAGTCATACAAATCGCTTAATAATGCTATAAACCGCAATTATCCATATTTACAAACTCCTGCAATCGCATCTTGACCGCTGTGTCTCAGTAGTCAGACCGTAAGACAAAAAGTATGAATGTTAATGTCATCCTTCTTCAAAAGAATGTTTTTTAAGGTTGTGAAGTCTATCAAAGACCTGTTGAGGTTCTATCTCAATAGATACAGAGATCGTATCATGGGCTTATTTACAGTATAAAGAGTAATTGGGCCTTAGTTCAAACGAGCCTGATTCAAAAAGTCATATCAGCTAATGAACATGGCAATCGAAAACTTCTTAATTCTAAAAGCCCGATGTTCTCTTTCATTGTCAGTTTGTTTATATCCTTTTTTCAGAACCATGTTGATTTCATTGCTAAGATTACAGGCTAGCTTGTTGATATATGGAATCAATGAGATATGAAACTATCGAAAAGATAAGACTTGGAAATGGGATGGACCACTAAGGTTTCCAAATTGGCATAGATCATTAACCATCATATACACATTAAAAAATGTCGCATTCTATGATGCGTACATAACGAAGAATGCCAAAAAAACTCAAATGTCACAGTCTCACGTAGGTCATATATCCCACGGAATCAAATCGATATAATTTATGAGCTACTAGGCTAGACAGACACACACATGTCCCTGCCTGTATATATCAATAAAATCTATATTTTATATGGAGCAAACAAGTTTGGTTCGGGAAGTGTGACGAAATTGACAAGTTCATGTAATTATAGAGGAAGAGAAGAAGAGAGGGACACATCCAAATAATACAAACACACATCTACCTTCCTGTCAACATTTTTATTTTATTTTGGTTGTACCAATTATATAATTTATGTGCATCACATTTCTGACAATTTAGTTTCGCTGTATCACATCTACTCATCTTACAAAACATTTAGATTTTTCAAAGGTGTTTGACATGAATCCATGGACAAATGTGATGCAATGGAATACAAGGAGAAGAGCCATTCATTTTTCTGCCGACCTCTTTTTCTCTCTACACATTTTCATGCACTCTCATAAAGCTGACTGTGAATTCACGTCTCCTCCTCGTCTCACATTTTCTAGATTGATTTTGAATTTATTTATGCGTTTTTAAAAAAATATGTATCCATGTTATATTCATTTAGGAAAGATAGACCTATTAATTTCACTCGTTTTTTTATTTTTTATGTGTAGTAGGTTGGACGGTGAGGTGATGATTCCCCTATCTAAACCCAAAGGTTATATTATTTCAACTATATGTTCATCAATATTGGCAGCTAATTAGCAGGTTGGTTAAATAATTTAAATATGTCATGTTTAGTCAAATTTGAGCTATAGACATGGGGAAAAAATGGTTTATATCTAACATGGGAAAATGAGATTAGTTGTGGCATCTGATTCCAAAATCAAACGTTAACGTGCGGATGGGTCATAAGGATTAGGTGAAAGCGTGAGTGATGATAATTGAGGGATTTCTTTTATTTTGATTATATATGTGAGACCTCGATAATTACGGCCCCGTCTCGATCTACAAATTGCCTTGGATCCACGTAACGTATGTGTTAAAGACTTGAAAACTCATTGATATCTTTGCTGTTCTACTCAATTATCACTTTATCAGATAGATTAGGTAGGTCCACATGGGTGCATGAAATCGAGTGTAACGCTCCAAAATTAAATCGTGGAATATATAATTGTTGCAACGAGTGGAAATGAAGGTTCTAGGCAATGTTTTGAAAACCGGACCGGACACTGACTCCGTGTAGCTACTGGCTGACTGGTTGGACCGGTTCAACCGGTCGAACCGGGTTTTCTATTTATGAAAATTATATATATATATATATATATATATATATATATATTATATTACATAAACTTTACTTCTATATATAATATATTCTCTATTCTCTTCTATAATTAACTAAATATAAATAATAAACATAAACCTAATTATATATAGTAAAAAAATTGAATAGTGAATACTATGTAAACTGAAAATGATAAAATCATATGATTTACAATTAAAATTATCATATTTATTTATTTTTACAAATAACATCTCAAATTTTATGAATATGGTAAAATAAAAATAGTATATGAAAGTAAAAATATAATTTTCACATTGTTTCTTAAAAAAATAAAAAATTAATAAATTGTGATAGTTGAATACTAATTATAAAATATTAAATTTTAGTTACTAATAATTAAAAATATTTAATTATATGTTAATTTTTAAGAACCGGGTTTTAAAATTGACCCGGGTCACCGGTTTGACCGGTTTTTAGCCGGTTTTACCGGTTTTTTATAAATCCGGTTTTTAAACCGAACCGGACTCGGCTTCTTCGGCGAGTCACGGTCGGACCGGTTCGACCGGCCGGTCCGGTCCGGTTTTCAAAACACTGGTTCTAGGTGTGTTTCCTAGTTGTTAAAAAAAAAGGTGTGTTTCCTATTGAAGTGAGATGTTGATATCGGGATCGAATCACCTATATATCCACATACCTTCCCCACGAAGAAACCCTAATTTAAATACGTAGTATCCGCTTTTAATTCCTATAGCAATTTTTTTTTGATAAGTATGTGAATTCCTATAGCAATTATTTTGAACCCAAACGATTATCAGAAATGGTGGTTGCATACCAAACTAATTTGAGGTTCCATTTACGCCACAAAACAACGATAGATTAAACTTACATTTGTATAAATATACATGATAGCGGGAACCTATAATATCATCTGATAAATCCCTTTTCAACTGTTCAAATACAAAAAAAAAAACATTTGCAATTATTTCTGTTGATGGAAGTAGTAGAAAAAGTGGAAACACATAATTGAAGTTTATGGACTATAATGACACATAGCACACTTTTTGTAGTGCATGTGATGGCATCTCGAGCCGTATCCAATTCCTTGCTCAACAAACTTTTCTGATGCACTGCTTTCACGTATTTTTTGTTTATCAATATCTATAACTTGAAATATACGGGATGTGCATATACTTTTCTTTTAAATGTTTATATATATGGGATGTTTATTTGTTTTTGTATATATTTTTTTTTTTTTTCTGTATATATGTATACCTATGGGTATGGGATATATGACGAGGTCTTAGGTCTATCAAGAATATATGGTAGAGTACCTTACGAACACTAGAAAATATATTATGCATGTAGGGATGATGAAAGCGAGATTCCCTCGAGAAAGGAATAATAAAGTTTGTAACGTATAGAAAATTAGATGTGGTTTAATTGTTTATGTGTTTGTGTGACATCGAGATTCTCATTATAGTTAGCGGTTGAGATGATGTGTGGACTGGAAACTAATTGATCAGCGACTTCTTAAACTCAACTAAAGAAAAGAAAAGAGAAAGAAGTACTTTTATCATGTATTTGCCCTCAAAAGCAAGCAAGCCAGAACCACTGACCTACATTTATATTCATATTTTTTACGTTTATTTTCTTGCAAACATAAATTAATTTTAGTACCATTCTACATTTATTTAATGATTTTTCTCGCTACGAACTCCTGGTAAAGTAATTAAATGATGCGTTGAAATATGGGAAGAAGTACATTTGTATATCTCATAAGAAACTAGATATGGGAAGAAGTACGTCCATTACAACGAGTTTTATTTGATGTTTTAATTTAATAAAAATCATAAAATGATTTAAAGACATAAAATAATAAATCATTTTATTATAGTTTTATTACTGTTTTTATATATATTGCGTAAGATTTATTTAATAATTTAAAATTCGTTTTACACATAAGTTCAAGTTAATATTTGTATTTTATAATAATAGTGCATAGATGAACTGTTATCAATTTTATACTTAGGGATAGAGAAAACACTATACCTAAAAGTTTAAATTGAATCCAACCTCAAATAAGAATTAAAATGAAATAAAAAGTCGATTCAGTGACAACACTATACACTTTCTTATTTATTAAGTTAATATTTTATTAAATAAGTTTTAAAATTTTTCTTTTTGCTAGGATTTTTTAAAAGGAAAATATTATATTTTATAAATCTCTTTTTTATTTACAATTAAAAAATACTATTAAATGCTCTTTTACATTTTTTGTTAGGATATTAGAAAAATAAAATTACTATCATATAACATTTTTTATTTAATTTTTTTAGTAGCATGATTTACAACAACATAACCAATTTTCTTAGTAGTATGGAGAAATCCATTTTCCCACATAATTTTTGGTTAGGATTTTTACATCAATAATTATTAACCTTGTTCTATTGCAAAATTCCTTTTTTTATTTAAATTCCTTAGTAGCATGACCTATAATAGCATAACTTATTTTATATGTCGATAAGAACCAATTCGTTTTGGTTGAAATTCATTTCACTAACTAATTATTTCTCTTCCTCCCTCCTCCTTTTCCTTCCTATCTCTCTCTACCCTCTTACTACAAAATCGATATCCCCTCCTATTATAGTTATTGAGCAAATCTTTTAAAAACACTCAGAAAATATTTTTTTTGTAGATACTATTGTGTTCTTTAAAAGCGATATTAGGAAGCTTAAACCTAGTGAAATATTTGAAACATGTTTTGGTTTATAGTTTTTCATAACATACAATTATCTACTAAAAAATAAAGTTAGTTATTTGTAAAAAAATAATAGGAGTACTTTTACAACTTTTTTTGTTGAGGATTTTTTTCTTAAAGAAATGTTACTTATTTTTATAATTAGTTTTCTTTATGATTTTTTTTAAATAACTTTTGCTACTTGTAGGATTTTATTTGGGCAAAGTACTTGTAGCATTTAATAATTTATTTTGTTTAAGATATTATTTTAAAGTTACAATTTATTTTATAATTATCTTTAAAAACGAAAAATTATTACTTTTTAGAAAAAGGAAAATTATTTTCAAATAGCATTTTACAATTGCTTTTTCCTTAAGATTTTTTAAAAATGAAAATTACTATCAAATATTTTTGAATAATAATTATGTATTTATGATAAAAAATTAAACACGTGTCACAATCTTAAATTATATATTTTTATGTCTCACGATCATGTTAATTAGAAAACTTAAAGTTATGCGATAATAATTTTCTTTATCTAAAATCCTAATAAAAATATTTGTGAAATAATTTTTTATTTTTTAAATCCTAATCTAAATATAATTTGTTTCATTTTTCTTTTTAAATTCTGGTCAAAGAGAATTTTAAAAGTTTATTAAATAATACTTTTTAAAGAATTTGATGATAACCATGACACTAAAACCTATTTAATTTACAAAAACAATTTATAAAATAGTAGTGATATTAAAAACGAATTGTAAAAATACCAAATTTTTAAAACATTCTGTAATATTACTTAAAATAATTATTTGATAGTAATTTTTTTTCTAGAGTTCTAGGCAAAAGATAATTGTATAATATTATGTAGTAGTAATTTTCCTTTTCTAAAATCCTAAAAAGAAACAGTAAAAGAATATAAATAGTAATTTTTCATTTCTAAAACCCTAAAAAAGAAACAGTAAACCAATACTTTTTCTAATGATAATTTTCTTTTTCTAAAATATTTTTAAATCTTAAGCAAAAACATTTTTTTTTATATTTTTGACACATGTCGCAATCTTAAATTTTCGACTGACACATGTCATGATCATATTAATTAGTAACTTTGAAGTACCAAGCTTTATATAATAAGGTTATGGTTACTCTAGAAAGTATATGTACATAATTTTTCTATAGAAAGAAGATAAAATTTGAACGAATGTACCTTTCCTTCCTCTGATAATAAATATTTAGGGTTTTAAAACGAAAAAAAAAAAACTAAAATTTAACTCAGATGAAGGAGCATAATGATAATTTGATACCATGTAATTAGTAAAAAAAGTAATAAATTAACAGTTCCGACGTAAGACTCATTCAATTATCTTCTTATGTTATCTAAAGATTATGCAAGTTTTATAGTATAGTCCTATTGGAATGTGACTCTTTAACAAGCAATTATATTTTAGAACGAGCCTCCACTTTTGTTATTAGGCAACCTGTAACCTTTTCTTATTTTTTAATATTTTGTTGTCAGCCATAAAAAAATGAAATAGTAGGTGTACGATGTCAGGTCGACCCAAATGCCTGATACGACTAAAAAATAATGGTAGAGATAATTTTCTGAAAAGCAGATGATGCAGCAGGCATGCCCATCTTAATGCGTTTGCTAGCCAGCCTCGTGATTCTATGCCTCTCTTCGTGCTCTAGCATTCCCAAGATAACTTAGTTTATCAGTTGGTGGCTTATAGATATGCAAACAAATATATTTAATCATAAAGTTATCTCGACATTAGTTTATTTCTTCAGTGATTACATCTGGTCACCAAAAAGGCGTCCACCCGCACAAACAAAGGAAAAAAAACTGTAGATTCGAATATATGAAAAAAACTATGGAAAATATGAACTCATTGTAAAGTTATTAAATCCATATGTAAAGTACACCTTGTGAGCATCTATTCCAGATTGTCTTTGATCATAGATGTAGAACGCAATGATTCATCCCAGAATTTTTGCATAGGTTGATTTCATATAGCAAACTAAAAACATAAAATGCTATAAGAAAATCAAAAGTTTAGCCAATGATTAATAAAAGGTATGCTGGTCTAATTAAACAGCTAAACCATATGAAAACGATATTGTTAATAAAAATCATATAAGCGTTGACATGCGATGCAAGGTTTGATTATAACAAAATGTATAACATCTCGCTGATGCAAAGACATTCATAAAACAATTCCGAACAAAACAATGTTGACAAAAGAAGTTTTAAACTTAAATAAAAACGTCAGCAATCAAAAGAAAACAAATTATTTGGGATGGTGAGTATACGCCAAACTAACAATAAGAGAGACTAAGAGATTAATGAGTTTTCTATTAATGTGGCAATGACACTACCCGTAGTATCGAAGAGAGGTTTGGGACACCGGGCGTGAGGTTAGGATAACAGACGTGGCAACCATAACCATGAAAGTAACATACAAAACATAATTAAGTAATTTAGGGAAAAAAACAAAATTATAAAAGAGGTAAAGAAACAGCGGTGGATACACCGTACCTTTCTCAACGGCTGATTTATACTGTATTATTGTCATTTTTTGTTATATGAAAGTTTTCTCGTTACATTAAATTAAAATAAATCAAGAATAATGCCTTTTTTGAACAAAAAAAAATCAAGAATAATGCCAAGCTGGCACCTCACACGTGCCCATGCGACCCTCGTATCCAGGCAACACAATCACACGTGGACCAAAGGTCCCACACCTTAATATTTTGTCTTTTTTCACACGTGGCATTGTCAGTGACCGTCTGTTATCTAGTCCTCTGCTTCATTTACGGATTCGCCTCGTTGGAATCTAATAACGGGCTTGTCCGAGTCTGCCCTAACGGATAAGGCACTCCTCATTTATTTTTGTATTTTCTGTTTAAGTAATTGATTCAGAAATTTCTGAACCTTTCAAACTCATGCATGCAAAGCGATTAATAACGAATTTATTTATATACAGAGAAAAGTAAAATAGGAAGTTTTTAAAGTAAAAAAAAAAGTAAAAGATAGATATTATGATTTTGACCCTAACATCTGTCGTAGTCAAAAGTGTTTTTTTTTTGTCATGAAGAACCGCTTAAAAAGGCAACTTATTTATTAATGGTTACTGGTCAGCAGGATAACCGAAGAATCCTCATGATTAATGTTTTTAATTATTAAAAAAAAACTTTCTAGAAAGCAACAAATTAAGAAAATTATTAATGATAAAAAAACACATCACATCTTCCTCTCTGTTCTCTATAAATTGGCAGACAAGGGTGGTGTTGGGTTCTGCTCTGATATTTGTTTTTTAGAGGTTGATTGGTTACGGCTGTAGCTTTAGTTTTTTTGCTGTGAAATTTTAGCTGTAAGATTTAGTGCTGTAACTGTAGAATTTTAGCTGTAGAGTTATAGCTGTGAATTTTTTTTTTAAAAAAACATGATTGATAAATATTACCTTGAATATTTAGATTAATTTAACTATTGATTAAATATTTTATGAGTTAAAAATGATTAAATGTTGTATGAACTGGTTAGTTACAATATAATTATAAAATATTTATTTTAAGTAAATAAATACAATTTTAGGTATCATATCATTAACATATGTAAGATTCTACGTATATTTAGAAACAGAGAAAACGTTTTTATAATGCAAAGTAAAGTTTGATTGCTTTGATATTTTGGCTGTGGAGAGAAATAGAGCTGTGTACAGCCTTCACAGCTTTCACCAATCATCACCTTAGTTTCCCTCTCTGCGAGAAACCGTAATTAAAAACCCCACAACCTCTCCATCTTTCGTTGCATTCACGTTTCTAGAGGCTCCCTTCTATATCGCCCATTTAATAGCTTTGAACCAGTTTCTCTAGTACAAAAACGTCGATGGCCGTTGATTCTCACCATTTAAATCCTCTCTTTACTTCTAACAGGTATTATATATTATTTCATTTCTCTCCTGAGTTCTTGTCTCTCTGGGTTTTCAACATTTCTGACGTTGCGAGTGGTTTTGTTTACAGAGAAATGATGCATCCCGTTGAAGCCAACGGTTTAGTCTATAACACCGAAATGAGATATAACACTGTTCCAGCGACAACCATGCCGTTTGACCCCACCATGAAATGTCAAACTTCTCTGTTGAATCCAGTTTACAACGTCTCACCGTTTGATTGTCTGGCTCAACAGTCCATGAAACCGATGATCCATTCCGTTGAGAGTTCCTTGACATTCAACAGCGAGAACAATTGCAACGTCGGTTATCTTCGTCCTGTTTCTTCACCGTCTATGAGAAAACGACCTAGAGAAGAATCAGCCGTTGTTATTCATACGCCAAGCCAGAAACGTTGTACTGATCCCCTCATGTTCCTCGGACAAGACTTGTCTTCCAACGTCCAACATCACAACTTCGATATCGACCGCTTGATTTCTAATCACGTAAGTTGTCTCCTCACTATTTCAAAATATAATATTTGTGTGTGTTTTTATTGGTCGCGTCGATTCACAGTCTTGGACAATATGTTTTTCAGTTCGATATAATGAGAATGGAGATCGAAGAGAAGAGGAAAACGCAAGGTAGGAAGATAATGGAAGCCATCGAACAAGGGTTGATGAAGAAACTGAGAGCCAAAGACGAAGAGATCAATCACATAGGGAAACTAAACCTCTTTCTCGAAGAAAAAGTGAAGTCTCTCTCCGTAGAGAATCAGATATGGCGTGACATGGCACAGTCTAATGAAGCCACCGTGAACTCCCTACGTTCAAACTTACAACAAGTCCTCGCCGCCGTGGAACGTAACAAGTGGGAGGAGCCCACGGCAGCTGACGACGCGCAGTCTTGTTGTGGAAGCAACGACGAGGGTGATAGTGACGAGCGGTGGAGATTAGCAGGAGAGGCTAAAAGCGTGCGTACGATAACAAGGACGATGTGTAGAGGGTGTGGAAAAGGAGAAGCGAGTGTGTTACTGTTACCGTGTAGACACATGTGTTTATGCACTGTGTGTGGATCTTCGGTTAACACTTGTCCAGTCTGTAAATCTCCAAAGAACGCTAGTCTCCATGTTAATCTTTCCTCTTGAAACTAACAATACTAGTAAATTGTAAATGTCCTAAAAATAGTAAATAGTTGAAACAGTCTCTACCATCAATCTTGGTTTAAAAACTATTCATTCTTTATTTTCTTTTCCCTTTGGGGGATATTGATGATGAAGGAACACTATCTTTGACATATGGGTCACTTCTTTAAATTTGATGAGGTTCACGAGGGTCATCTCTTGCTTAAAATCGTGGGTTAGGTTTAAATACCCACTTTCCAATGTCCTTTCCCATCTTTTGTGCGAAGTATGCACCAAAAAGGGGTAAGCAGTGTGGTTCAACTACTGGTCTTTATCAATATATCACGTCACTTCTCACGAGATGGGGTTTCACTAGCTTACACTTTTGTTGATACGTTATTATCTTTTGTGTTTTTCTAGAAATTATATATTCGATGCCAAAAAAGAAAAAAGGAAAGTAAGTGGTCGAAGTCGTGGGTTATGCGTGACAGACCATTAAACCTAAAGCAAAATGAAAAAGCCCTTTCAACTTTTCCTCTATACCCGAGAGAGAACTGATGCTAAAAAGACATTTTCAGCGTAAGTTAGAATATAAACATAGGTTTAACTAGCCGTTGGTAATCGCATTGAAATGGCGCATGGGACAACAACAGTGGCGGTAAATGGCAAAGACTGACGTGGATAACGCGCGCAAATGTCGCTGCGACAAAGAGTGGGTCCAAATGTACGAAGTTTTCAAAATTACACTTATCTCGCTTTTTTTATCCTTTATTTCTCGAGAGTAAAATAAAAACTAGAATTGCAAAATAGTAGTAAAAGGTAAGAGAGAGTCCACCACAATACACAATCTCGTCGTGCGGTTCTGTCTGTTCCTCTTCCTCCGGCGTTAATACCTCCCAAAACGGGCTCTGTTACCAAACTATATTAAAATGGTTTACCAAAAAAAAAACTGTATTAAAATGTGATACTCCCATCATTTTTTTTGTGGAAGTGATACTCCATCATGTAAAGTAAAGAGCATACTTTCTTCTTGGACCAAAATATTCGTAATACTCGATATAAGGAAAGCAAGACGTATATATTAAATCTAATCTCCTGGAGGTATAGATTCGTAGGTGGTGAAAAACAGTAATATTGATATGATAGGGTTACAGGAGGGATATATTAGAACGTAGATAACGTTTTTAAAAGCACATGAATTGGTAGATTGGCTTAGAGCATCTCCAACCTTTCCCTATATTTGCCTCTATATGCTATAATAGAGTAAAATATAGAGATTGTTATTTTTTCCTCTATATTTAAGGGAAGAAATATCATTCCTTTATAATAGAGGCATATTATTTTATTTACATAATAGTCCTTTAACTTTTCATAATTATAATCCAAAATACATGTTTATGAAAAAATATAGTATTATGTATAAAACACAATTTGTTCTATAATAATTCTTAATTTTACAGTCATAAATAAATAAATAATATTATTATTTTATTTAAAAGTTTAAATAAATAAATAATATAAATCTAACTTTTTAATTAACAAATGAGAGTAACAATGATGGTTACATAATGTCTACTTTGTTTTGTTATTTTTGTCTAATATCTTTTGTAATAAAATGTTAAATTCAAATAATACTACACTTTTATAGAAAAAAATCAGAAGTTATAAAAATGGTTTAAATTTTCAATATTTATAAGTTAAAGTTATTAATTTTAAAATAAAAAGAATCTTTTACAAATATTTTTTAGAGGCAAATAGAAAAATATATTGGAGAAGAATCTTCCTCTATTATAAAGTTCCTCTATTATAGGAAAAAAAAAATAGAGAAATATATTAGAAATGGTTTTAGGGAGGAAGCAGAGAATCGATACGCGTTAAGAACACGCATGTGTTGTCGCTTTCATATCAAGGAAACGCAAATTTATAATTATAGTATTAAGTATTTGTCTGCCTCCATTCCACCCAACACCATCACCACATCACCTTCGTATTTAAATAGCTTTTCTTGGTTATAAAATACTGTATTGCAATGTCAATAGGTTTAGTTAAGTCATTCAATGCTGTATTTATATGCTATCATGCAATCAACCACAGCATCTTTAAGTAACCTGATAAGGATTATGAACTCGTAGGAAGTTTGACTGGGAATAAATATTTTATAACAGAGGAACAGTTGGAGGGAAGTATGAGAGGGCTATGGAGATTTGGTTTGGTAGATGAGGATTTAATTTTTTAGAGCATTATAAGTTTGCTTATTCTTGTAAAGAGGTAGCAGTAAACTCTGTACAAAAGTTTTTTTGGAATAAATTTTTAAACTCTGTACAAAAGTTTTTTTGGAATAAATTTTTAAAAAAATTTTTTTTAAAAAAAATTAACTTTATTTTTAATGTAACGTTACTAAAATATATAGGATGGAAAGATTGTGTTCAAAAAAAAAAATATAGGATGGAAAGTAGAGCGAGGCTTCGAAGAACCAGGGACCGTTTCTGAAGCATGTGAAAATGTAGTTGGTTCACGTTCTCTTATAACACCAACTTTTAAAATAGATTATTAAGTTCTGTCTTCTTTTACATCTTTTTGAATGCAGGGTTGTTAATATATACTGTAAAAACAAATGGTGAAACATTTATATCAATAGAAAGCGATCGTATAAAATTTACCGCTAGGACAGCACTGTCATTGATTATGTGATAAACAGTACTATATATAATTTGAGCCAGACTGTGGTCTGTAAACGTATTTAAAAAGTTTTTTTTTGAATTAGTTATTACTATTCTTAATTAATACAGTACATAATTATTAAAAAAAAAATTTGATACTATTATCTAAAATTAGATAGTATTAAATATATTTTGTCAATAAAATTGTAAATTCTGCAATTGTACTACTGTTAAGAATCTAGTTGCAAACTGAAGGACAAATGGTGAAAGGACACTGTCGGTAGAAAAAGAAGCTATTTAATTTGGGGAACAAATCTTAAAAGTGGAGTCCACAAGAAAAAAGACAGAAAAGCCAAACTCGGCATTTAAATCTCTTTAAAACATTACACAAACACATCCATATCGCACCGCCGGGCCCACATCTTCTTTTCCTATATTAATATTATTATTTCATTAAAAATAAAAATTGGGCCGCTTATGGGCCCACTTTGGGGACCGTTTCTTCTTTATTTCCCCTTCTTCAACACGTGAAGTTGATTCCACCCTTGGAACTTTCCTCGACTTCAATTTTTAAATATCAAACAAAACTCCCCACCTTACACGTTATTGTATTTTAATTCATCAGTTAACCTAATTTTTATGTATATGTTCAAATAACGTATGCTTCCAGGTGACTTGCTGATGTGTTAGCATTTCAAGCAAAAATATATCATATAAATGACAAAGTTACTTGACTCTATAAATTAATTATTAGATGTATTTGGAACCGATTTTCACCATTTTTAATATTTTAAGCTCTGAAGGGAGAAAGTGGATCAAGCGTTACGGATCTAGCGGATCAAGTGGATTGAGCGGAACAGGAGTGGATCTAGCGGTACAAGTATGTATCAAACAGCGGTCTAAAACGTATGCTTGAATGGTGAAAGTGAATAAAAGATTGTCCAAAATACTATACAAATTTTAAATAATATATAAAAAACTGTATATTACTATTTATTTCTAATTAAAAGTAATTGTTTTAAAAACACTTTGTAAATGCAATAAACTTAAGTTAAAAATATAATATAAATTAATTAACATTAATTTAAACATGTGTACAATTATTTTGAGATTTAAATTTAATATATATGTATATAATTTAGATGATTTTTAAAAAATTATAGTTTTATAAAATAGTTTTAAAAAATTCTAGTTTGACAAATTATGTAAAAAATCAAAAATTTAAATATAATTTAAGATCTTCAAAATCCAAAATAAATGGATTGACTAACCGAAGTAATAGCTATTTTTAAATCCATTAAACTGAACTAATTTCGTATGTAATATTAGTCTATTTTAATAGTATATAATTTTCTAATATATTTCTTTTTATAAGATATTTTTAAAATTATGTATATACATTATTTTTATTTTCTTAAAATATATCATTAAATGATAAATAATTTTAACTAATTATTGAGTTATTTTTTATTTTTAGTCTCTTATCTAAAACTTTTTATAAAACAGGTTTAAGTATAGTAGAATTCAAAATAGTTTGAAGTATTAATTAATAAAAATAAAGAACAACTGTATAAGGAAATAAATTAGTAAATATTTATTTAATAAATTATTAAATTAAAATAAAGTAACGTAAACTGCTCTTGAAATACTCCCTTTGCAAAACATTTCACGTTCCACTAGCAGTCCTTCACTTTCCCTTACAAATATGAACCGTAAGCAGTTTGTTACATTATTTATTATTTTAATTTGTTGAACTGTTTTTGGTTACTAATTATGGTGAATGGAGATTTACGTGGTGGCGGACCCAGTGGCGGACCCACTCAGAGCTTGGGGGTGTCATGTGACACCGGTAAAATTTATATATCGACGTTTTTTGGGCTAAAATCACAAGTTTTGGTTAGATAAAAAGGCTAAATCCACAATTTGACCCCCCATAAATCAGAGTTCTGGCCTATATATGACACCCTTCCCGTATCTTTTTCTTTGTTTTAGTGTGTTGTTTTATCATCACCGGATGATTAAGTGCCTACATAGTCATATTTTAGAAATTTTTTTAACATTTGTGTCTATTTTTCTCAAAAATATTTTCTTTTTGTTTTTAAAATAATGTTTTTATTATTATTGACACCGGTTAAAAAAAATTCTGGGTCCGCCACTGGGCGAACCTGCTAGGTGGGAGAACCACTAAATATCTGCTTCCCATTCTCAGCCTTAGTTATTATCAGTTGTGGGAATTAAGATAGTGGCGATATCGACATGAAAGCCTTCTATGCCGTATGTTGTGTGAGTCACCTGCACCATATGATATAGTCACACTGAACAAAGAATATTTCTTTCTTTCTGAAATGAGCTTTCACAAAAGTCAATACATTACAATAAGTCTGGTGACATATTACGCACTCTAAACAATATAGTAAATAGTATCAAAAGAATATTAATTAGATTTTCGAGTGGGGCACAAAGTAAAACTATTCATTTTGGAATTTCTCACTCTTTTAGCTTTTTTCTGTTGTTTTTTGTCAATGGAAATGATCCCAGTCACCTTTTAACTTTCGATATATGTACTCAGTAGTTAGATGAAATGAATATGATTCACCTTTTAATATATAAGGAATAAATATTTCACAACTTGGTTTTCACAAATAAGACATTTATCATAGCGAAGACGGCATTAGAAAAGTTATACTACGAATTAATGTCATCATCATTTCGAATTTGGTTGATTTGTGGGTCGGTTTTTATTTGTTCTGTAGCCTAACCTCTAACAATCAACGTCCCTACTTCATTAGTTTATACTTATTAAATATCAATATATATCAAAAAATCAAATATGCTTTTGGACAAAAAACTTGGATGAGACCTCACATTCATAAATGGTGTACCATGTCAACCATGGACCAACGATGATATCGATGGCTTTATTTCTTTATCTTTTTTTCTTTGGCACAACTCTTTAGCAAATATTCTATCCTTTCATACCAAAGTGGAACCCAACTTTCGGTTTCTATCAAAGTCGTCCATAGTCTCTGACGCAATTAAGAAAATAGGTTATTGTGTTTAGGATGCTGATCGTTTATTTCAGTTGCAAATTATTGTGTTTTTCATGTCTGTGATTGTGTATTTCACACAAGTATGAATTGGGTGTTATCAAAGATAACTTTACTTTGTATAGGTCCAAGAGATATTAATCAAGTTCAGAAAGAAGCATACATGTTTTGTTTTTTTTTTTTTTTTTTTTTTTTTTTTTTTCTGAATATTACATTTATTTCACTTGTCTCTTCAAAAGAGAGACTATTTTGAAGTTGCGTACAACAGAGTTTGAAGGATAGCACAAAATATATAATTTAAAACCAAAGTGAAGCAAAGCAAAGGTTGAAACTTTTTAGGAGTCAAAGTACTTGAACCATGTGTAGATGAAGGATTCTCCAGATGGCTGTGCGAGGTCAGGATGCTGTAGAGATGAACCCAAGTTTGATCTTGCTCTGAAATCCAGAGCTGCCATTTTTGCTTTGAGAAGGAGGCGGATTTGCTTTACCAAAGTGCTCGGTAGCAGCTGCTCTGAGGTATGGAATCTAGCATTTCTTTCTCTCCAAAGGAAGTAGACAGATGCTTGGAAAATGAGATGACAAATCGCCTTTACCTTAGGAGAGATGGGCACAGCTTGAACCCAAGTGATAACATCAGTTAGGCCTGAAGGAGGGTTAAACGCCCGGTGACCAAAAAAAGCTAGCCATATTGCAGTCGAAAAAGGACATTCAAAGAAAAGGTGAGAAGCAGATTCAGGAGCTGTGTTGCATAGCAAACATTCCGGGCTAACATTAAGGCCCCATCGCCTCAAGTGATCCTTTGTCTTCAGACGGTCTCTCATTAGAACCCATGTAATGAAAGCATGCTTGGGAATACGATCCTTAAACCATACTGCTTGATGCCAACTTACTACCGGGATGTCCTGTTGGAGCGATTGAAAAGTTTTTGATGAAGAAAAGGCTCCAGGAACATCATTTGGCCTGTTTCTCCATAGGAAAACGTCCTATTGGGTGCTGTCTGCAGAAGGAGGGTAATCCTCTAGAGCAACTCTGAGCATTTTGGTGATTAAATGTCGTCCCCGAGGAAGAGTCCATGATGAACCAGACACAGCTTCAGAGACAGTGGAGAAAGAGCTGATGCCAGTTACCATGGGTCCCGTGTGACCTGTAAGAAGAAATAATGGACCCGAAGAGGTCCAGTTATCATGCCAAAAAAGAGCTTGCTGGCCAGACACAACATTGCAAACCAAATGCACACGGGCCAAATCCCTCAATTTAACCAACCTCCTCCAAATCCAACTTCCTCCTCTGCTAAAATCATCCGTCCAGAAAACACTGTCTCGTAGATAATTCTCTTTGACCCAAGCAACCCACAGGGAACCACTCTTCGAAAAGATCAACCAAATTAATTTCAGGCCGAAAATAACATTTACATCCTTAAGTCTTCTCAAACCCAGACCCCCTGCCTTTTTGGGAGTGCAAATAGATTCCCATGAGACACGAGCACAAATTGCTGAGGTAGAAATCCCCTTCCACAGGAAAGCACTGAAAATTCTCTCAAGATCATCAAAACAGGTTTGGGGTAGAGGGAACACTGAAGACCAGAAATTGATCATGCTGTAGATGACTGACTGCAGGAGTTGCGACCTTCCTACGAAAGAAAGATGACGAACTGTCCAGCCAGATATGCGGTTTCAGACCTTGTCGATGAGAGGCTGATAGTCGTTTCGGGTCATCTTTCGGGGAAGAAGAGGGAGTCCCAAATATTTGACCGGAAAAGATCCCTGAGGGATGCCGAAACGAGTAGCCATTTCTTGAGTTTGAGTAGAGTTGTTTCCATCCAAGAAAAGGGACGTCTTTGCAAGGTTTACAGCGAGGCCAGACACTCCATGGAACCTGCGAAGGACTTGGAGGATACCTTCCAAAGAATCAGATTTTCCATCAAAAAATATCAAGACGTCATCTGCGAAACTCAAGTGTGTTACAAGCGGATCAAGACACAGAGGGTGAGTGGTAAAGACATCAGAACGAGCTGCCATATCCAGTTCCTTCGAAAGAATGTCCATTGCTAACACAAACAGAGTTGCTGACAACGGATCCCCCTGTCTAAGACCTTTCTTCCCAGGGAAGAAACCCACCAGCTCTCCATTGAGACATATTGAATAATGAGGAGAAGAGATACAGCAGTGGATCCAATCTACAAACACAGGCGGGAGATCAAAAGCTTCCAGAATGTTTATAACAAAATCCCAGTTGAGATTATCATATGTTTTTGAGATATCAATCTGGAGACAGCCACGGGTGGTTGATCCATTCTTGTCAAAATCTGCTACAAGCTCAGAGGCCAGGAGAACGTTTTCACACAGTAAGCGCCCCTTCACAAACCCAACCTGATTTTCCTGGACTGCAAGAGGTGTTAGTAACTTGAGTCTATTCACCAGAATTCTCGAAATGACCTTGTAGACGGTGTTACAAAGAGATATCGGACGGAACTCACTCAGCTTGGAAGCTCCTGTCACCTTTGGAATAAGACAGAGCACAGTAGAGTTTGTTATACAAGAAGCATACATGTTGTAAGACTTTAAAATGTGAAACAAAAGTAAAGGTTTAGTGAAACACTATTATGAGAGGTGATTAAGGATATTAAAAATGGGCGCATAGTTCTCATTTGTAAACTCTATCGTTCCGTATTTTGTGGTGTGTGAGTTTATTTTGATATATAATATGATATGATTCGTACCAATTTGCTAAAGCCACCCACATGATAGGTAATTGTTAATAGTTCCTCTTCGTCAGGTCTTGGATCTATCATAAACATTGTAGTGATATATCTAACTGTACATTAGATTGGACAACAAAAGATGAAGTTGGAAAAGAGATGTGAGAATATTTCAAAGGGTTTAAAGTTGGAGTAGCCTATACCACATTACCACGATCGCCCACTTGGCCTAGTCCTTTTTTTTGTTCTTAATTTAATTTTGGGAAAAATTAAGTTAGTCATTATGCAAATATCGTCCTCTCACCCACTATATGGTACAAAATATCAAAACACCATGTGGTTTAGATGGTAGATATAATTAGAAGTTTATGTTTCTATCCGCGACAAAAAAACAATATATGGTTAAGACATGACATTGATATATTTGACAGGAACAAGACATGAACATTTACGAGTAGAGACTGTACTTTCGTATGGATGAAAAAAGGTGATGAAATAGTTAGCTTATTGTCCACATTAGGAACCAACCACTCAAAAGAAATTTAAAATCTAACTATTAATATCATGTATAGCTCTTTGGTGGGGACAAACAATAAATATCACAATCGATATATATTACAAAAAATGAGCTTATAATTCAAACAATTATTGTAATTTTAGTTTTGTAACCATGCAAAATTTCAAAACAAGAGTAACGCAATGCAATGATAGTATGAAGAAGAATTAATTCACAAGATAGAGTAAAGCTACAAAAAGAAGTGAAGGAAACAACAAGATGTGCGTCGGCTACTTTGTGAAAGAGATAAAAATAGTAGCAAAAGACAGACTTGAGGTCGAAGATGGCACTAGATTATAAGATAACAAGAAATCATAGATATCCTAAACACATGGAATATTCTTCTATTTGTTTGTTAAACAACCACGAAGATCACTATTGATTATGATGATTTAAGATCCCAATAAGAGTTTAATTTTATATTTTCTTTTTTCCAGAGTTACATGATAATGGTGATGATTAATAGTGGTGCAAGTAATGAAGATGAATGATGTGAAGTGATGGATGAACGGTGTCCTTAGTGTCCAGCAGGCCAAGACAACAACATAACACGATTACTTAAATGAATCAAGAAAGCAATATATGGACCCCATCCACCACAAAGATTGAGTCTACGAAATCAAGATGCCTAAGTTGGATGATTGTGACACACTTTATTTCATCTTTAGGATCCAATATGACTATACTGTTCACCATTATAATATTAACATTTTACAGGTGAGTGGAAATGTGATTTGTATTTCGCATAGTTTTTTATCCAGTGTCACATGTCTCTTTACCTGTCTCTTTACCTCCCACTATAAGGAGGCGATGATATGTTCCAGTTTTCAGCAGAAAAGTTTGGTTTATAACCCAAGACTCCAAGATATATGAATAAGCAAATCCCTAGATCAAAGAAAAAGAAGATAAATTTTAAATGGGCCGTAAGAAGAAAAGAAATGGGGCACTCAAACATACCAACAATTCCAATATGAACAAAGTTTAACCCAACAACAAATTTTTGGTATGAGCTAAATGTTTTATTTCTCTCTAATTAATAAGCAAACCCTTTAACGTCTACTCACAGTATCTCTCGAATCAAGTCCGCTTTTGCTTTGTATTCATTTCATTTAGGACTGTATAGTAGGCTCTGTCTGGGTTTCAAAAATCCTTTCTTATGTGGGCTTCTGTGACACGATTCACAGAATAAATTGTTGATAGTGTGATATGATAGATTGGAAGAATTGTATTGCTCTCATAAGAATCATGGTTAGAGTTACAATATATATGCTACAGATATTTCCTACACTAGATAGATATAAATATATGTGAGTATCCTGTATAATAAATATACAGTAGTAACAATCGTATTTAGGATCTCCTAGACCCTTCTATAACAAAATCATGTGAATAAAATCTTGAACATTTTATTTGTTCAAAGTGGGAAATTCCACTTAAACCGTCGTAGCTAATTTATAATAGATGTGAACATGAATTCATGATGTTTGAGTAGGTTGCAAACTTACAGCATGTAGCAAGGAAGATGGAGTAGGGCTACGGTGGGTGGAGCCACCAGGGATAGTGTCATTGGCTGTGGGGAGGCGAAACTCGTGCATCATCCAATCTGTCTTGCTTCCTTTCCCGGCGCTTCCGAGGTAATAAACGAGTGTCTTCTTTAGACCGATCACGTCTTTTCTGGATCCATCAGAATAGACAGGTTTGTCTATTCCCGTGGCTTTCCAGAAACCGGAACCTGTCACTCGGTTTGGTCTTATGCTGTTTCGGTACTTCCTTCCTCTCTGGCAGAAGAAGTAGCTTTCCTTCTCCATATTCCTCGATCCTTCACACCAACCACACCTTTGATCAGTAGCCGGCCCATGATACAGGCTACTAAAGCAGCTGACTAGGGCACGTAAATTATATTTCAAAAAATCTTTTGTATGCTTTCATTGTTTATTATTTCTTCTGTATGAATATATATTCTTTCATTTTGGCCGAGGGAAATTAACAATTTGTACTATGTTTTGATCAGTAGCTTATAGCTAGTGTATTAATTTTACGATTACAAACAAACATGCATGAAAGTATCTACTTTTCGTTTTGTAATAATAATAAACACTACACGGTTTGGAGCACAAAGAAACATGCGAACGAGTGAGTGAAAAGAACTTACGAGGAAGATCCCATGGATCGAATTTATAGATATCGATTTGACTGATGATCTCATCGATCTTGCTGGATTTCTTGAGTAGTACTTTCTTAGAGAGATAAAACCCTACAAGCTCCTCATCGGTCGGATGAAACCTAAAACCTGGAAGCTTTGATACTTGTTCTTCCTCTTCTTGTTGTTCTTCCTTTCTTTTGTCCCACGATCCCATCATTTCCTCCATGCCTTTGATTTACTGTTTTCTCGTTTGGCTTTATAAGGACTCATACATTAGAATCTTCTAGAGATTATATAAAGATATTTTGCTTCGTGTGTGTCTATTGAAAAGAATATCGATTATTCGGTCAAGTCATTCCTGCTGACTTATTGATCCATATCAATCAATGACCCGGCCCAGTAAAAGTCTTGCTGGCTTGAGATTTTAGAATTTTAGTCTTTTTGCATCGATGCGTCTTGTGTCTTCGTATATGTGGACCCTATATGACGCTTTTACCCTTCGTTTACTGCATACGCTAAGGAGAATGCCGAGGAGAGGGCTGACTTTTGATACCCTGAGTCCTTGACGATGATTCAATTGTATCAACTTCAAAACATTAAAATTCGTCTCATATTATATTCTAGACCACGAAGAAATCATCTTATCTATCATCATGACTTTAACGCATAGTTTCGACTTCGTGCTCGTAAAGGTAATATTTGTATGTTTTTCTTTCCAAAATTTTAACTTGGAGAGATGAACAAAAGAAAAGGAAAATGAAGATTCTTATTATACTTTTCTTTTAGGCAATTTCTACGATATTGACAATGATAAAACCACCCAATGAGGACCGAATATTACCATTCAGTTCCATTCTCACTTCTCCAAAGGATTTTACTGGTTATTGTAGTTCATCTTTATTTTGAACATGAGGCAATTGATAATCTCTTCTTAACATGAAAGGTAACTATTTGACCTAATTTAATAAGGTAACTGTTCCCTTCTATTTCAATACTTACAAGTTACATTTACAGCTACGGAAGGAAATTATGTTTTATTAGAGATATTGTATCCCACATCGAAAATTTAATAAAACATTAAGTAATATATAAAAATTTAGAATTAATCCATTTATCAATCAATTGGTTTTAAATTGAAAGTTCATGATAATTCTGAATCTAATATAGTATCAGAGCAAAGATCCTAAAAAGTCCTAGACTCTTAATTAATAAAACCTTTCCCGACTAGGTATAAAAATCATAGTTAACCCTCTGACAAGGTATAACTGTCTAAGATATTGTATTCCACATCGAAAATTTAATGAAACATTAAGTAATATGTAAAAGTGTAAGACCAATACACTTATCAACCAATTAGTTTTAAGTTGGAAATTCGTAATAAACTCGAATTTAACATGTCTCCATAACATTTTGTGAGTTATTTTATCTAAGTATTTCTTTTTGTTTTTATTACAACAAATTAGAATGATTTAGTTCCCGCGAGGAATCCTCGTTGGATATCTTCCCACTACCATTTATAACCAGAAAAAAATATATTCTAGAAATGGAAGATTTCTAGCAAATATCACTTTTTGAATTGGTCAAATTTATTATTTTAAAAGTGAAAAAATCATTACCTTCAGAGTTTGGTATATCCCTTTTTTTCAATTTCAGTGGCAGACCCATAAATTATTGTTATCAAGGTCACTATAATTTACCAACTATTATACTAGTTATTTCAGTATTTACATATAAAAATTAAAATTTAATTAATTATCCAAAAATTAACACTCATTTTGTTATAGTTACATTCTTTTTATATATAAACAATAAGATTTTCGACCAAAAAGATGATATCTTTAATCTCATAGGATGATAATTTAAATGTTTTTTTTTCTTCTGCATTGTTATAACTGATAGGTGGTAAGTGTAACTGTTAAGAAACTGCGTGGGGGACTATATATTAAGATTGGAGAAGTCTGCTTAAAGACTGTGAAAAAATATTGTCAAGTCCGTAGAAAACAAATACTGTCTCTAAAAACAGAAAATTCTACGGCACGGAAGAGTTGCCGATTAATACCCTGCTCACTGACAAAACAACTATTCAAGATAATGTTGCTTCAGACTTTTTTTGGTTCAAGACTCTTCAAGACTTTACCACATCTTTAGAAAGGCTTTTGGTAAAGGAACCAGTCTCCAACACATGCATTTACATTTCGTAATTTTATTGCAGTGTAACAAGTTAAATTTGTAGTACTGAAGTAAGTTTGATGCAAAAGAGAAGTAGCAAAGAGGGAACCATAAAAACAAAGTGAAAAGTTGTTAAATTTGAACGAATATAATTTTCCCTGTTTATTTGTTTGTTGTAATTTTTAGAGTCAATTCGTGGCGGCTGGTCAAGTCAAAAGAATAATTAAACCAGAGTCATCAATGGTTGACCCCAAATTCTTCATGTTGGACATCTTCTTTTCCATTTAATCTTTTAGCAACTGATTTATCATTTAAACGATGATTAGAAAACAAAGTTTCATCGTGGATAATAAACTAAACACCTGCCTATATTTTATGTAATATAGATACATATATAGTCATATACTTCAAGAGTTTGGATCGTTCTCATATATGCTCCAAAATATAAGAAGAAGCACTTGTAACAAAGGAGAGAGAGAGAGAGAGAGAGAGAGAGAGAGAGAGAGAGAGAGAGAGAGAGAGAGAGAGAGAGAGAGAGAGAGAGAGAGAGAGAGAGAGAGAGAGAGAGAGAGAGAGAGAGAGAATACATGCGAGTGCGTCAAATGTATGATGTAAAATGCGATGATTAATCATAGTATAGATGATTCTTTATCTAGAGGGAGATACGAGGTAATAGGCTAAATCATAATGGGTCGTTGATTTAGTCCGATCGTGGTTTGACTTTAGAAGACAAAGCTACATCATACTTTCAAGTCTTAAATTGTTTCGTGTACAAACTAGACTCTTTAAAACTATTGTAGCAGGATAATTAATATGATTTTGGACTAGCTAGTGCGAAACAAATACAGTTGATGTTGTCCGAACATAAATATAATAAACGTTGTGATCATACATAGTACTAAAGTAAGATATGCGTACAAGAAAGGTAATCTTTTGAATTGATAATAGGTTTAGCTTATTTAAGCACGTCATTTGTCCTAGAATTATTCGAATCTAAGTTAACGAGTTTTAGTTGAGTTTAAGTGAAATATATATACTCTCTAAATAAAGGAAGGAATATCAAAAGCAATTTTATAGAAGGAAGCAAACAATGGCACGAGCTTTGAAAATCTGTAAACGTTCAACGTCACAATGTTTGAAGTAAATTAATCAAATATACACATTTCACGTCGCAAGTCACAACCAGAAAAGTTTAAAACTTTACCGCATGTCAAATCGACTTTCTTCAAAAAACAATTCGCATTTATAAAACGGTCTAGTAGTACTCAATATAATTGTCGTTTCCTTCTTTTATAGTCAAATAAAAAATTGTGTACGACCTAGATATAACCCGACGATGCGTATAAAATCGAAAATATAGTATGCTATGAAACGTGATAAAAAATGGAAACAAGAAATCCAATTTAATAAGAAATAAATGAGAAGAAAAGTCTCGATATATAAATTGGAAATCCTTCCAGAAATTGGGGAAAATAAAATCATATGGTAAACATTAGTTAAAAGTTTAGTCAAAAACATTAGTTAGGTCAGACTAGCACTTAAAAATTTTTGGTTTAAAAACTCAAATCATGCAGCTAGTGTGCATGAAAATTTCATAAAGCTGCGTCACGTTTTATGGAATGCAAACGAAGAAGGCAGTATTTATTTATTAGGATCGAACAAACATAAAAAGGAAACAATGTCGCGCATTGTAGTTAATCTGGCATGTAGAAACTGATAAAAGTGATAATAGTATCAGTCGGCACGAGCAAAGTCGAGAGATTTCTTGCCGTCATGTGGTTGGCCGAAGAAGTTGTTCATGTAGTCTTGAAACAACAGCTCTTTGTAACGAACCACCCCGTCACGCTTTACCACTTCTGGCAACGGACCAATCTTCTCTGAGGGATTAGGTGCCGTCAAAATTGGCACGGAGACTCTTGATCCGATATATGTTTGTGGTTCGAACCCTATGCTCCGCACTTTTGTACTTCCCATTGCTTAGAATCTGTTGATAAATTCTTATTAAATGCATTAGAGTAGTCTTCTATTCTTAGTAGAATTGTATATAACTATAGATCGTTTAAGCCATTCATTGCCAAAGGTGTTAAAACGATGAGAAACCTGCAAAGTATTGATGACCAAAGCTCTATTGAGAGGAGGGATCTCGGCCCAGTCACCGTTGTCTAGTTTAACGTAGAGACCACCAATGCCGTCTTGTAATAAGACGGTCAACATTCCCATGTCGGAGTGACGACCGACGCCTATGGTGAGCTCGTGGCTAGGACAGGTTGGGTGGTAGTTCATGTTGACCATCTGTGTCCCCATCAAACGGTTCATTCTATCTTCAGTCTTCTTCTAGTCTCACTCCTACATCCTCCATCAAACTTCAACTACTCTTTTCACCATTTCCATGGATGATTTTAGGAAATCAAGTGCCACCTCTATGTCACACATATACATACATATATATACCATTAAGTTTCACGAGTTTATAATTTAAAACTAATTTCAATGATTAAATTGGTGAATATTGTTATTCCATAGATTTAAGATACCCCAGGTTAATCATTTTTTTCTGATGAATATCTATTATATAAATAGTTTACTTGCCATCTCAGTTCAAATTAGCATGCTCTACTAAAATAATTTTCATATATACCTGCATTAGTATAACACAGTTTGAAGTATTTATACTATATGTATATTCCATATATACCTGCATTGTGGAGGCCAGTATTGAAGAACCTCTTGGTTATTGGTGTAAAGCATGCTCACATAATCCTTCCATTCAATGGCCTTCTCTTTCTCTGGTACGAAGCTCGTCCCGTACTTAACTAGCCTGCTAGGACTCACTTCTTTTAGGTAAACCGCCTTTTTCTCAGGAGGTTGTGCAAAAAACGTATGAGCCGACGTTTTTAGCAATTGAAGCAGCTCCACCGAAACACCATGGTTCACCACCTGCCATTTTCATTTATTCCTCAAATTATACCTTCTCTTATTAAAGATGCATTTTGTATTGCATTTTGTAAGAGTCTGATATATTAAACATACTAAATATACTTTTTTGTTTTTGTTTTTAGGTATCTAACGTCAGTATCCTAGTCAAGTATTCACAGGCCAGTGACAAAAAAAAAGTCAAGTATTCACAGGCATATGTTGTTCATTTCTTTTTTTTTTTGGGGGGGGGGGGGGGGGGGTTGGTATATTATTTTCCAAGAAAAGTAAATATTCTACATCTAAATTGCTATGTCTCTGCCACCATTTTCCTGGAAGAAGCCAACTGTCCCAGCAGCTTCAGTGATTTGTTTGGCCACCTCCTTGTGGCGTGGACCGTCTAGCTGGGAAAAGATCGATTGGCTGGGCAGCTTCACACGTATGGGCATGTGGGGTCGCGATTCGCTCAGAGAGAGGTTGGACGAAAGGCTGTGGAACATAAGACATGCCAGACTAATCACAAGCATGTATAATGCCTAATTCTTTTATGAAAAGAATCTTTTAGCAAGTATATGATAGAGTGATGAAAAGAAATAAGTATACGAAAGACTGGTTTAAATGAGTTTGATGACATACATATACAGTTTGCATGTCTCATTTTTATTTGATTTGATTTTTTGTCAGCTTGTTTGTTAATATTTTGTCAATCAATATGTACCTCATCTATGGACACATGTTAATACACATACAAGTAACGTTAAATCGATTCATTTTCTAGGTATATTAAATTACCGTCAACCAATCACTGCTACTTTTAGATAAACAACGTACTACATGGAAGTTATTACCTGCTAATTTATTTCAAGAGACATATATGGTATGCGTCTTGCCATTCAAAACAACAATAAAAATATTAAGTAGGTATAGAAATATATGTTAGTATATCATATGTTATATACATTTTACAATCCTGGACCTCCTGGTATGCCTTCATTTTGCCTAATAAATAAAACTCACTTCGTCTAATACCATAAGGGCAACCCCAACGGGGTATATATAGGAGAGGTTCTATCTATTAGAAAACCAAAAAATATTAGAAAAGTGTGTATTACAGAAACTATCGATTGTGTACAGAGAACTTCAACAAAATCAATACTATTAAAACAAGAGAATTTTTTATCTACTTACAAATAGTCTATGTTGGACCATAACATTTATTTAACTTCCTATTATTTCTCATACTTAGTTATAATTAAATATTTCTATATCTAACCTATAATTTTAATATTTCAAAACAAGATATCTAAAAAGATATTTTCATATATATTTTTTAAGATTGCATTTTAATAATATATTTTAATATCTTTTTATTTAAAATTTAAATATACATCTCTTTTTAGTATTTACTTTTTAATAGTAAAATCCGTAACTAATATCAGCTATAATAATAAAAAAGAATATTAATTCATTTTTTAGTTATAGAATAAGAAATAACATCTCCATAATATTTTTATATACATATTTTATTTTCATAATTAAATTACTATAACAGTTAATAAATATAAAGTAACTTAATACATTTATCTACTTATACTTCACTTAATTATTATTAAATATATAGTCTAACCTAAAATTAAGGAACGAAATAACTAATATATTATTTTTAAAAATAATGAATAAAATTTATAAACTCACTAAATTGAAGTAAACAATCAATTATCTTTTATTTAGTGATTAAAAAAATTATATACCTACTAATTCATAAATATACAAGAGTACTTTAATACAAATGCATGAAATACATAATAATGTAATTCCTATATATAGTATTAAAATTAGATATATATATATATATATATATGATAAAATAAATATTAATAGTTAGTTTCTATTAATATTTAATGATATGATGGAACATGTTATTATGTTATTATTGATATTTTTATGAGTATAGTTTTACGGGTTACTCCAATAAATAGGTAAATATTTATCAAATATAAAATTAATTGAAGAAAACATAAAATATACTTTAATTTATGCTTGACCATTCAGGTACCTATTGGAATACGGGTTGAGTATTTTGAATTTTGGTTCTAATTTATATCACCTACTAGATTCCATTATGATAAATTTGTAAGTACGGATCGGGTTCAGATATAACATATCGGCATTAGTTTAATTTAATTTTTAGCAATATTAACTCATAAAAACATACAACAATTTAACTTTTAGCAATATTCATTGTTTTATCTAAACTCTCGATTTTAAATATTAACGATCGAATGAATAAATATAAATCGCGTATCATAATCTGGCCTTAAAACATTAATACCACATAACAAAAAACATATGAAGGCGAAAAATGAACTTATAAATATCTAATATCACAATTATAATCATAAAAATGCAAACTTTTAAAATTGAAACTAATCTCGGACATTAAACAAACATATAAGATATTACATAAAAGTATAACAAAAAAAAATTATTAAACTAAAATACATTGAAATACCTATATCACTTTTTAATTGGGTTACATTAAGTTTTGTGATTTAAAATTTAACTTTAAACTAAAATACATTAAAATAATTAATATTGAGGTGGTTAGAAACCCTTGACTACATATTCTCCGTTAATCATGCTCTTAATATCTGATGCTAAAGAGTCACGCTTGATAGTTGATACTTCATACTACCTTGACTCCCTGAGATATGACCGTATGAGCCATGCCTCTCCCCAGCTTAACTTTTTCCCAATCAAATATTAGTCTTTTGACATTCGAAGTCAACGCGATTCTTGAAGGTTAATTTGTTATGGGCCTAAAACTAAAGCCCCAGTCACGTTGAAGAATTAAGTTCAATTAGAAGCCCAGTAAGGAGGATGCCTAATTTTCGAAGCCTAGTAATAATATCACCGAAGAAAAACACAAACATATTTGATCCGCGCTTAAGAAGCGTGGGTATTTTTTTGTTAATCGTTAAACCAATATTAAATGAATTTATATCTATTTGTTAGATATCTATAATATTTAAAAGCTGTTCTATTATTATTTTTCAGTGTGGTAAAATGTTTTCACTGAGTTTTCATATCTAATTCAGACTTGTGGTCGAACCGGTAAATCCAGTTATTCGTATAGAGTCAAATTATGATATAATAAAACGAATATGGTAAAAATACATTTAAATATAAAAAACCTGTAGTGTATTACTTTGGTTTCGATAGAGTTGATGGTTAAATATTTCTTACAGTGTTTTGAAACCCGACCCGGATCCGCAGTTGAACAGGTAAATTTGGTGACCCAATATAAATGTGTTTATGGTTTTGTGAAAAACCCAAAATTTAAAAACCCACAAAACCCGTAAAAACCCACTAAAATCCAAAACCCGGTACCGGTTAAACCATTGGTTGAAACAATAGATAACTTATACATTCTAATGTTTAAAATGTTTTTATTTTTTATTTTTTAGATTCTAAATTTCTAATTAAAATTTGAAGAAGAAGAACATGGCAAGCTTGATTATACATTCTTTGTTATTGGTAATTTATTACAATGATGTTGATCGGCGCTTCGGAAGCGCAAGTTTAGTAAGATTATAAACAAAATTTGATACGGATTATTATTTTGAGATAGTATATTATTGTGTTAAAAAATCTGTATTATATCAAAACAGAGAATTTATTTAAAATTTTACGATTTTTTGAATTAGTTTATTTGAGATTTATATGTATATTATTATGTAACTCTTTTAGGCCTAAACATTTTATTTGGATTCAAAAAATCTGAAACCGATTTAAAATATCTGTTTGGTTCGAATTTTGGTCATGACAAAAGTACCTATTGGATATTTTTTGGATCCGCGGATCTTGGTTTGGGTCCATATTTTACCTAAGATCCGATCGGATACTCAAAGCACCCAATATATTTTGAATATAAAAGTCATATTTGGATATTTCATATGTGTTTTTGGTATTACTAATATTCTTTTAAGTTCCATGTTCATTTTTTCAGTTATAGCTTTGAGTTTCAAGTAAAATATCAAAAGTTTAAAATATATTTCAGATATTCGAACAAATTTTGGCTATTTTTGAGTTCATCGGATCTTTCATGGTTAGAATAATTAATGGTAGAATAGAAAAATTATATATAGGTCCAATAACCTTTTACATTGAATTTTTATAATGATTCATTTTGATGGTATAAATTCTCTATGTGAACACTACAAAAAAAAAATTTTCTCTACAAAATTGTTTAAATATATAATTTTTTAAAAAATTTGTTTAAATATGGTATATTTTGTTTATAATGCAACATCGAAAGTTTTAGTGATTTATTATTTTAACTATATATCGGTGATTATTATTGCCATGTATGTTTGTTTCGTTTGTTAATTATTTCCTACAAATCTAAAACATATTTATTTAAATAAAGAAATGGGGAATAATATTGCTTCAATTGCCGACATTGTATTTAATATATCATGTATTAATATGACTATTAATGATAATGTTGTATGATTATGTATAAATATGACTATTAATGATAATGTTGTATGGTTAGAGAAAATAAAGGGGAAAACCAAAAAGTAAAAAAAAATGGTCCAAAACAACTTTCATAGGTAGATTTATTTAAACTCTTTCCTTTTTAATAAAGTAGATAGAACAACCATTATCACCATTGATGTTGTCCTTGTTAGTTTCTGGTGCTGAAAGACCTTTAGTTTCTCACTATTATCTTGTCGTACTCTTCATGTATGATGTTAATATGTGCAAATCTTTATCAATAAAACAAAACGTTAAAAAAAGAATACAACAACCAAAAAAGCAAAATATAAAACACCAAAAAATCCTCGTAATTTTAAATATGCCTGTCCTATAGAAAAACTGAGTTTTTTTTGTTACCAAATTTGTGTTCCTTGATAGTTTAATATCGTGGTTAAATATATCACAATTTTTTGTTGCTAACAATTATATTACTTACTAGTTACTACGGATTATTTTAGTTGAAAAGACAATATATGAAATTGTATTAAAAAATCTTGCATTGATGATGAATCAATGACTTATATTTTTATTTAGTATGTTTTAATTACCTAGAGGTTAAATTTGCCGTATCACCTTTTGATTCAAAATGTTTTTAAATTTGAAAGGCAGAATATGTGAATGGAAAACAATACAATATACTATTTACAAATAAAAGGAGATGGGAGAGGGATGTCTTGTCTGGAAGAGAAAATCGTGAAAGAGACAACGGAAGTGAAATCTCACATTTGGGTAGCAAGATCGCTATTGTTACACAGTTGCATGCAATAAGAAGCCTAACGACGTATTCGTCAAAAAAAAAGAAGCCTAACGACGTCCCTATTTTTGATTAGCTTCCCACTTTCTGATTATAACTTTGTTAATCATTTTCATGATTGGATATTTAAGTGACTTTTAAATTATACAGTATAAACTAAAAAGTAAGACTTTCCCAGCTCAGTGGGAAAGGTCAACCCATTTGCATCTAGTCTAGTTATTCATCATTTTCTATAAAGATTCTGTCGGACCCTCACCTGTCGTGTGGCCATCGTTGCACTATCTTATTTTCCAAAATCCCACGAACTATGCGCAGTTTGTTATTTCGAACATTAATAAATTCAATTGCAACATGATTAGTAAACATGTGGCTCTCTTGATCGCAGCGTAGTCTCTTTATTGGCAGCAACACACTTTGATAAGCTGCTTAATCCTATGTCTTAGACTCTTATGATTCCCCTACCTAATCAAACTCATCGTCTCGTAATTAAGTAATTAAACAACGAAATGAACAACCTTGCTCATAATAGCTGCATTTTCTCTTATAGTTTATTTTCTTTTTGGTAAACACTCTTATAGTTTCTTAAGCTGCGCTCCAAAAAAATATCATTACAAAATGTATAAAATAGAAAGTTTCATCCTTAAAAATGTACAAAAGAACATAATTGTTGACTTACTGAAAAACATATAAGAACAAAATTGTCCTCATTTGCTATCATTTTCCGAAAAATATATGAGAATATTAGAAATGCATAAAAACATAAACAATATAGATTGAGGCCAGGATTTGGAATTGGACATAGTAGCTCTCCCTCCCATTGAAGGGGTAAGTTGTGATTGTAGCTTTCGTTTTCAGTATGCATAGAGAGCGACCTTCACTTCTTTAACGGTAACACAGGCTTTATGAAAATTGGAAAATCCAACACCGAATCTTTGTAACATTTTTATCGAAGTGGACAAATAAAGCATTTAGTATTTACTCATTTCAAACATCACAGTATGTGAAGGCGCAATTCCTCCAAAATACAAATTACAATTCACAATTTAACCAATTATATAGGCTACAACTATAGCGTTATTTCAAGCACTAGTTGAGGTATTATAATGGCCTAGTTTAGTGCTTCATCAGCGTGAATACTATTATAATCTATATACTGATGATAATTCTTGTATCACTTGAATTTTAAAGAAAATGAATCAACTGCTGCTGCCTTTTTCTGTTAAAGTTGACCATATATGTATAAAAGACAAAAAAAAAAGTTTGAGATAGTTGAAATTCACTGAACTAATGAAATATGGGTAAACACTGATTATCAATTTCTTGAGATAATAGAAGATAACATTAACGATTACTTGATGGCTTGATGCGATCTTTACATACAACTTAGTTTTGACTTCAGCATCTACATCGATTGAATAATGTGTGTACCCAAGTCAAGAAGCAGAGTCAACTCACTTCAGTTACATATAATTTTCTATGATAAATCAAGATCGTAAGAAGTATGTATGAATCTGTTTTGAGAAGGTTGGCTACATATGTTTATGAATTCGGATGAACTCTTAAAACGTTACTAGATTTTGATCCGTGCACCTGCACGGATGTTTACTTTCTCTTTTAAATAAATATATATTTGTCAAAAAAAAAATATATATATATATATATTTGTTGTAATAGTGTTTTGAAACGATTCGGATCCGCGTTGAACCGGTAAATCCGTTGACATAAGATAAATCCGGTTAGGGTTTTGTGAAAAATCAGAATTTAAAAACCCAATAAAATCCGCAAAAAACCACTAAAACTCGGAACCTGGTACCAGTTGAACCACTGGTTGAACCAATATATAACTTAATGTAAATATAAAACTATAATTTAAGTTTGTGTTTGAAATTGGGTTTTCTATTGCATTTTTCTATATATATCTAAAACATTTTTATAATGGTTATTGGAAAATATTTTAGTAAAATCAATTTTTATATATGTTATTTTTAATCAATTTTTTAAATCAATTTCAAATTAATATTTTGATTTGAAATATGTATATAGAGTTTAAATTTTGTTTTATGATTATTTTAGACAAAACATGTTTTTAGGTAATTAGATTGGATCATTTTTGTATATTTTAAATCTGGCTCATATAAATAGTCTCTCATAATATAATAGACTTCCAATTAATCTTAATAACATAAACCCGTTACTTTTTTTCTCTTAATATACTGTTATCTGTGTTTCCAAACAACATTATATTTTTTTCACTTCTATTCATGTTTCCAAACAAATCTAAAATGTATTTCTACTTTAATAAGATAGATAATGATGATAATTCTTGTATCACTTGAATTTTAAAGAAAATGAATCAACTGCTGCTGCCTTTTTCTGTTAAAGTTGACCATATATGTATAAAAGACAAAAAAAAAAGTTTGAGATAGTTGAAATTCACTGAACTAATGAAATATGGGTAAACACTGATTATCAATTTCTTGAGATAATAGAAGATAACATTAACGATTACTTGATGGCTTGATGCGATCTTTACATACAACTTAGTTTTGACTTCAGCATCTACGATCGATTGAATAATGTGTGTACCCAAGTCAAGAAGCAGAGTCAACTCACTTCAGTTACATATAATTTTCTATGATAAATCAAGATCGTAAGAAGTATGTATGAATCTGTTTTGAGAAGGTTGGCTACATATGTTTATGAATTCGGATGAACTCTTAAAACGTTACTAGATTTTGATCCGTGCACCTGCACGGATGTTTACTTTCTCTTTTAAATAAATATATATTTGTCAAAAAAAAATATATATATATATATATATATTTGTTGTAATAGTGTTTTGAAACGATTCGGATCCGCGTTGAACCGGTAAATCCGTTGACATAAGATAAATCCGGTTAGGGTTTTGTGAAAAATCAGAATTTAAAAACCCAATAAAATCCGCAAAAAACCACTAAAACTCGGAACCTGGTACCAGTTGAACCACTGGTTGAACCAATATATAACTTAATGTAAATATAAAACTATAATTTAAGTTTGTGTTTGAAATTGGGTTTTCTATTGCATTTTTCTATATATATCTAAAACATTTTTATAATGGTTATTGGAAAATATTTTAGTAAAATCAATTTTTATATATGTTATTTTTAATCAATTTTTTAAATCAATTTCAAATTAATATTTTGATTTGAAATATGTATATAGAGTTTAAATTTTGTTTTATGATTATTTTAGATAAAACATGTTTTTAGGTAATTAGATTGGATCATTTTTGTATATTTTAAATCTGGCTCATATAAATAGTCTCTCATAATATAATAGACTTCCAATTAATCTTAATAACATAAACCCGTTACTTTTTTTCTCTTAATATACTGTTATCTGTGTTTCCAAACAACATTATATTTTTTTCACTTCTATTCATGTTTCCAAACAAATCTAAAATGTATTTCTACTTTAATAAGATAGATAATGATGATAATTCTTGTATCACTTGAATTTTAAAGAAAATGAATCAACTGCTGCTGCCTTTTTCTGTTAAAGTTGACCATATATGTATAAAAGACAAAAAAAAAAGTTTGAGATAGTTGAAATTCACTGAACTAATGAAATATGGGTAAACACTGATTATCTTTCTTGAGATAATAGAAGATAACATTAACGATTACTTGATGGCTTGATGCGATCTTTACATACAACTTAGTTTTGACTTCAGCATCTACGATCGATTGAATAATGTGTGTACCCAAGTCAAGAAGCAGAGTCAACTCACTTCAGTTAAATATAATTTTCTATGATAAATCAAGATCGTAAGAAGTATGTATGAATCTGTTTTGAGAAGGTTGGCTACATATGTTTATGAATTCGGATGAACTCTTAAAATGTTACTAGATTTTGATCCGTGCATCTGCACAGGTGTTTACTATCTCTTTTAAATAAATATATATTTGTTGTAAGTAGTGTTTTGAAACCGATTCAGATCCGTGTTGAACCGGTAAACCCGATGATATAAGATAAATTCGGTTCAGGTTTTGTGAAAAATCAGAATTTAAAAATCCAATAAAATTCGCAAAAAATCACTAAAACCCGAAACCTGGTACCAGTTGAACCACTGGTTGAACCAATATATAACTTAATGTAAATATAAAACTATAATTTAAGTTTGTGTTTGAAATTGGGTTTTCAATTGCATTTTTCTATATATATCTAAAATATTTTTATAATGGTTATTGGAAAATATTTTAGTAAAAATCAATTTTTAATATATGTTACTTTTAATCAATTTTTTAAAATTAGTTTTAAATTAATATTTTGATTTGAAATATGTATATAGAGTTTAAATTTTGTTTTATGATTATTTTAGACAAAACATGTTTTTAGGTAATTAGATTGGGTCATTTTCTTATATTTTAAATCTGGCTCATATAAATAGTCTCTCATAATATAATGGACTTCCAATTAATCTTAATAACATAAGTGCATTACTTTTTTTCTCTTAATATACTGTTATCTATGTTTCCAAACAACATTATATTTTTTTCACTTCTATTTCATGGTTCCAAATAAATCTAAAATGTACTTCTACTTTAATAAGATAGATATACGATAGCTAAATCATGGTTAAAACTCTCTAGTTTAGATTTTAATCACATTAATTGTATGACCCATAATTACAAATCTTGAGAATTTTTTTTATAAGTCTCTCAGCCTAATACGTCCTCCGTATTTAAAATAATGATATTTTATATTTTGTTTTTTATTTCAAAGATTGATGTTTTATACTTTAATTAATGCACTTTATTTTTTGAAAATTGGTTGATATAATTTTATTAGGAAACAAATAAAATTAAACTAAAATTAATTGATAAAAGTGTGTATTTAACTTTTAATATGCATGCATCAATATTTACATTCAAGGAAAGTATAATATGAACAAAATATCAAAATTGGTTTAAGTCATTTTGAGTAGAATACTAGTAAAATGTCGGCCAACAAAAAAATCTAAGAAATTTAAAAAATGCACACCTGTTAGTTATGTCCATAGATTTCATGTAGTTATCATTAGATGTGTGTTAATGAGAAGAAAAGGTGGAAAAGAAAAAGGCGGATGAGAAGGGCTTCAGCCTTCAACTTCACATATATTCGTCAAAGAAGAAAATAAAGGGGGACAAATTCAGAGAATATAATTTGCAGATTTTGAAGCCTTATTATATATGTCTGTTTCAAGAATTATATGTCTTAAAAAGTGATTGGAACTTGATTCCGTATCATGTCTCGCCTCCACACACTCTCTCTATATATCTACACTGACTTAATACACCCTATCAGTCTGCTTTAATTTATCACTGCACGAATTTTGTGTACAACTTCTTATCATGTTTCTGTGTTTTGTTATTACGACCAATTAATCCGCATTATTCTTTATATCCATTCATATATAAGCATGGAAAAGAAAGATATGAAGGCCACACGCTATGTAACGTTTCGTCATTCGTCTTATGATTAAAATTTACATCATATATTCCTTAATAAACATTTGTTCCGTGAATCCACTAGTTAATTAAACTTTTATCGACTTACCAATTTATTCGAATCGTAAAAGGTGTTACTTGCCATAAACAATCTCAACAATCTTTTTAACCTCCCCAAAAGAATCTTCTTTTCTTAGATTTATACTGCAAAAGCTAATAGTTTTTTTTTTTTTTTTTTTTTTTTTTTTTTTTTTTTTTTTTTTTTTTTTTTTAATAGAAGAAATCAAAGACCAACTCGAACAAGCGCAAGTAGACGATAATTTCTCGCAGGAAGCTATCTTAACTTTAAAGTGGAACCTCTGTACCGCTTTTCGAGATGAGGAGCTCTATTGGAGGCAAAAAAGTCGAGCTAATTGGCTCAGAGAAGGGGATCAGAACACTAAATTCTTCCATGCTACCACAAAGCAAAGAAGAGCTAGAAACCGTGTGACAAAACTTCGTAGGCCGAGTGGTACTTGGGCTGAAACTGAAGAAGATATCGAAGAGGTAGCAACTGGTTACTTTCAAACTCTTTTCACCACGTCGGAGCCCTCTGATTTCGATGAATCCCTAAGATACATTACAGAGAAGGTTACCCCGGCCATGAACGTTGCTCTGACTAAACTTCCATCAGATGATGAGATTCGCAAAGCTGTATATGATATTAATCCAGACAAAGCACCTGGCCCTGATGGAATGACAGGGCTCTTCTTTCAAAAGTATTGGGGTATTACAGCAGAGATGATGTGCCAGACGGTTAAAGACTTCTTCCAGCACAACGTTTTAGACCCCCGTTTGAACCAGACAAACATTTGCCTCATCCCAAAGACCGATCGTCCTAGTGAAATGTCACAATTCCGACCGATCAGCCTATGTAACGTAAGCTATAAGATCATCTCCAAAATTCTTAGTAAACGCCTCAAGCGTTGCCTGCCCAGCTTAATTTCGGAAACTCAATCAGCCTTTGTGGCTAGAAGGTTGATTACAGACAATATTCTAGTAGCACACGAAGTCTTCCATGCCCTGCGGACAAACCCGAGCTGTAAAGCTACATTTGTGGCAATCAAAACGGATATGAGCAAAGCTTTTGACAGAGTTGAATGGTCTTTTCTTGAAGCACTTTTACTCAAGTTGGGTTTCTCGCCTCAATGGGTATCGTGGATAAAATTATGTATCTCTTCGGTGTCGTACCAGGTACTACTAAACGGAGAACCAAAAGGCAATATCCACCCCTCAAGAGGCATTCGCCAAGGCGACCCGCTCTCCCCCTTCCTCTTCATCCTTCTCACAGAAGCTCTTATTTCCCAGATTCAAGGAGCAGAAAGGGAAGGAAGAATCACGGGCCTGAAGATCGCGAGAGGTAGTCCATCAATCTCACACCTCCTGTTTGCAGATGATAGTCTTTTCTTCTGTAAAGCAGAAATCCCGCAATGTGCGGAGCTTATGAAGATCATACATACATATGGTTGCTCTTCAGGACAACAGCTGAACGTAGATAAATCTTCTATTTTGTTTGGTAACAAAGTTCCTCCAGACCTAAAAGCTGAGATTAAGCGAGCTCTAGGCATTTCAAAAGAAGGTGGCATGGGCGTCTACCTAGGACTTCCGGAAAAAATATGTGGAAGCAAGAAGCAGGCCTTTGCTTTCATTCAAGAACGGCTAATGAACCGGATTAACTCCTGGTCGGCAAAATTGCTTTCCAAAGGTGGCAAGGAGGTCTTAATAAAATCTGTAGCCCAAGCCCTCCCAACCTACGTTATGTCATGTTTTCTCCTCCCTCAGGATATCATTCGTAAACTCACAAGTGCCATCTCTCGCTTCTGGTGGAGCACAAAAGATAATAATCGTGGGCTTCATTGGATTGCCTGGAAAAAAATTTGTTCCCCACAGGATAAAGGAGGTCTAGGTTTCAGGGATTTTAAAAACTTTAATCTCGCATTACTTGCGAAGCAACTCTGGAGGCTCATACAATACCCAAACTCTCTTCTGGCTCGCGTACTAAAAGGACGTTATTATAGACTCTCAAACCCGGTAGAGACCAACAAGGCGAGCAATCCCTCATACGTCTGGCGTAGCCTCATGGCTGCTCAACCTCTCCTGAAAACTGGCCTTCGGAAAGCTATCGGAGCTGGGCATACGACACTGGTTTGGTCAGACCCATGGCTCCCAACGACACCAGCACGTCCACCCATCCCGGGCGGCCCTTCTTTCAATCCTTCGCTACGGGTTAGCGACTTGTTAGATTCTCAGACGCACCAATGGAAGCACGAGCTCCTACATGAACTGGTCGCTCCTGAGGATATACCGTATGTACAAAGTCTTCAGCCGACTCGATCTCTCCGAGGCATTGCCTACTGTTGGAACCTCACCAAATCTGGCGTTTACTCGGTTAAATCTGGGTATGCCTTGGCCATGGAGACAGAGGAACACCCGGAGAATGAACAAGTCATCGAGCCGAGTATAACAACTCTCCAAGCCAAAGTCTGGAAACTCAAGACTTCCAAGAAGATACAACACTTTATCTGGCAAGCGATCTCCAACTGCCTTCCGGTTTGTAGCTCGCTCTCCGATCGCCATTGCGGAACTGATCGATCATGCCCGAGATGTGGAGCGGAAGAAGAAACCCGGAACCACCTACTCTTTGAATGCCCGCCATCGGTTCAAGCTTGGGCTCTGGCGGACTTGCCACACTCTCCGGGGATATTCCCGAGCAACTCGATCTTTAGTAACCTGGATCGTGTATTATGGCGCGCGAAGGAACACGCAATCCCGGAAGAAATCAGTGCACCTGTTCCGTGGATACTCTGGTACATATGGAAAGCTCGCAACGACAAGGCCTTTAACGGAAAAGAGATCTCACCGCTAGAAACCATACAAGTGGCCCGAGCAGAGACAGAGAGTTGGCGCACAGCCCAGATCATAGAACAATTACAAGAGGAGAAAGGCGACGACGCTCCCAGTACCCCTCCATCTCACGACCCCAACCCCCAGTGTCTTATCGACGCATCCTGGCACAAAGATGACAATCTTTTTGGTGGGGGAATGGTTCTAACAACAGAGGATGGGGCGACGACTTACGGTTCATTTGCTAGTAACCGTGTCTTAACCCCCCTACATGCTGAGTTTCAAACTCTGCTGTGGGCCATGAAATCCTCCATTCAGTTGGACCATAGCACTATGCACTTCAGGACAGACTGCCTCCAGCTAGTCAACCTCCTGGAAGAAGACGAAGTAGACAAATGGCCATCCTTACTGGCTGAATTCGATGAGTTTCATCTTATTCTTTCTTTGTTTAATTTTTGCTCCATATCTTTTATATCCCGTTCTTTGAACTTCCGAGCCGACCACCTTGCAAAAGGAGCTAGGTCTCGAGGTCTTATTTTCTCCCATGTAAACACTCAACTTCCAAGTTGGATGGCTCAAGAGGCCAACCTCTTGGTAGTTTCTTAATAAAATATGGAGCTTTCGATGTCAAAAAAAAAAAAAAGCTAATAGTTTTTTTAAACCTTTTTTAAAAAGACATGATAATGAAACAGGAATAACTTACTCTTGTATTGAGATCGTTTTTGGCTGAAATTATTCACACGGATGATCAAGTGAAGATCTTTTATTAATCTATACTAGGCAGAATCTTCATGTTCATTAACCACATGAATAATTAAGTACATTATGATAAAAAGATTTATCATAAAATAACTAAGCTGCTTATAATTAAACTAAAGTAATCGATCAAATTTTATAGCTAGCGATATTAATTAATTGATCCGGAAGTAAGTATATGAGAGAGGTAGTAGGATCAGAAGCTCCATGTGTTTGGATGATGATCATCTCCGGGAGAGTCCAATTCACAAGGAAAAGAAATCAGATTAGACATTGCTTCGTGAAGCCATCCATCATCGTTTTCCATCTGCTTAAAATTATGATGCAATATTGTTACTTTAGTTTCACAGTTGATTGTGTAAATAATATACTGCTCTGGAATAATAACATGAATTTATAATACCTGGATTAAATAGTCGTCTGATCCAGAAAACATATCTTCTTCTTTTTCAGAATTGTTGTTGTGAGTCTTAGACATGTCAGATTGTTGTTCACATGCGTCATTGTTTCTAGCAAATCGCCCTCGAACACGAACACGCCGGTCAGCTAGGGTTTTACGACATACATACTGCATATATATTGTATTTTTTTTTGGTAAAATGTTAATACCATTTTTGATTTTTCACATTGTTGTTTCCAACTTATTAAACGAAACAGAAACTTAAAACAGAGAAGAAAACAGCAAGAGGAAACAAACACAGAGAACTTCAACAAAGCGAACTATATTGTACTTAAAATCTCTAGTTCTTTCATAATTCATGAACATAAAAAAAAAAAAGAATATAAATTTGCTAAAGAAGGAGTTAATATACATACCTTGATGGTCTTATTGAAGTTGCGCTGGTTCTTCTTTTTCAAGTACCTCATGATTCTGTCTTTACGTTCTTCAACTGTATAGCGTCCCACCTTCGTGTTCGATTCAGCTTGTATCCCTCCTTCATTATTTCCCTGCTTCTTACAAATAATTTATTTGATTTCGTTTCTGATAAATAATAATATCCATTTAAGATAATATTTGAACGTGCATATATTACCCAAGATTGCTCTCCAAAGGGCTTGATCTCCGGTGAAAAGCCGTAGTATTCTTGATCACCACCATGAAAATATTGTGTGGCATTGTTCACATCCATTTTCTGGTAGTAATAGTTGTGCTCCGGCATAGGAACGTCAGAAGCCCCAAAAACTTGGGGCAAAAATGTGGATACTGGGTTAGAAGATGTGTTGAAGGAGCTGTTACCATTGTCGAAGTAATTGGATAGAGCTGAGACGTCAGGATATGAAGAAGAGCCGTGAAACTGCGAGGAAGTCTCGCCTGAAAAGGTAAAATCAGCGTAGAACTGAGGAAGAGATGATGCCATGAGAGAAACAAGTTCTTATAAGTTTGGTTTTTTTTTTGAGGAAATGAGAGTGTGTGCAAGTGTGTTTATATATAGAGATGAGTTTGTGTGAGATGTTACAAGTTGTTATTTTGTTGGGTTCGGGCAGGCTGACCGAACACACCAGACTTGCAGTTAATTTAGTGAGACTCTGCTCTGTTAATAACTTCTTTCTTTTTCATGCTGTCAAAGCCTCTTTCTGTTCTTTCATTTTCTTACCTTGCTCATCTTTTTTCTTTTTTAATACCGTGCTCATCTTGATTATTACCAGCTCATTCTTCCTTTTTTGTTATGATTTAATTGTTTCCATTTTCGTATTTTTCACTTTCTTTCTCAATTCATGACATATCTTTTTGCTTAGTTAAGTTATATAACTCCCTTTTACATAATTATTATATAATCCGCTACTAGTTAATAGTAACATATTCTCTATGAAATTCAACATATTATAAACGACTAATGTTTTTTTAAACATATACGTTGTGTTATTGTTTCACATGAATCTATTAATTGAGATGTACATTCTTTAATATAAATTATCCAGATGCTTATCGGTTCTCAGGTGTGACACAGATTGGTAATGGTGCAACTATAAAGGTCTATAATGTCATCTGAATTATAAACAAATGATACAGTATTTTAGCAAAAAAAAACAAATGATACAGTAAATAAATATGTAGAATCGTGAGACGTTTGATAATGGAGCGCATGCCGACTACTAGTTATCTAATTCAAGCCACACCATTTGTCCTCAGCTGCCAATTTTCTTGTCTCATCATTTTTCATAAAACAGAAAAAAAGAATTAAGAGAATATATGTTTTCGCGTTATTGAAATGGCCGTACAAAAACACACACGCTATGAAAACTACGTAAAGGGAAACCCTACCCATAGCCCCAGAATCTTAGCACATGTTCTTCTAATTTTTTTTTTGTTCTCCTAATATTTTGAACCATTTAAAATTATTAATTACTTTGGTTACAGAACTATAATGTTATTGCATAACAACCATGCATGCTCTATTTCAGTTGATAGGCTCTGGTTACAGAATTGTAGAGCTATTGCATAACAACCACGCATGCTCCTATTTTCTTGGTTATGCAAGTTCTGATAGCTAAACTCCAGCAGTAAATATTTTATTTCACGAGTCTCAAAGACCCAAAATGAGTACCATATTATTATCCTTCAAAGAGCCCTTAATCAACCGTCCTACTACTACGACGAGTTCTTTTTTAAAGATAAGAACAAAAAATTGAGATTATGCCAAAATCAAATTAGGCTAGTGGAGAGATACATATGAGATCATAAGCACAGTTATACGGAGGACCGCCTCCAAACATGTTCACTGAGATAGGAGATTCGAGGAAAGATGATGGATGGGTCATGACATGACTGAATATGCATTCAAAGATTAAAGTTAAAACATTTTTTCTGCCCTTTATCTTGTTTTCTGTGATGTTGTACGAATTCACAATATTAGATTCTCTTTACATGATCTTCTTAATTTCAAACTCGTCCCATGGAATAGACAATGAAATATTTTATGAGAAAAAAGAAGATCTTCCTAATATTTCAAACTACATTATACATAAGATGTCAGTTTTCTTTTTCTACGGCATATAAGATGTCAGCTATATGTCATCTCTTGTAATAAAATCAACTGAAAAACTAGGATATTAACTATTAACTAATTATTTTAGCATACATATGTATAGGAATAAGATATGATATACTTGAAAATTATCAACTACCCTCCGATCATATTAATTTGTTGATTCCATTATGCCCTAAAAACTCAGCAATCTTACGGAATAGTTAATTATCAATATCTGAAATTCTGCGTCGTCCCGTTTTTTCTTCAAAGTACCAATACATTTTTATTAAATTTTATATAGATATTGTGTTTTGTATTGGCTATTCGTTCAAAGTTCAAACTCAAAAAGTTGTTCTCGGAAATCTTGCTTTCATGTGTTCTGTTAAGATAAAGCGAAACTGATATCATAGTTCGATCTCTGTTTGTAATCTGAAAAGATTCTTAACTTTAACTATCCTACACCGATGTGTTCCGTAAAAAAACTATCCTACACCAAAAAGAATTAAGCATTCATTTTTCCTCCAAAATAAGGTACTGATCGTTAGAGTAAATCTTGAAATGTATAATAAACTGTCACAGGATCAGATTATTTATTTATATATGTGCATTTTTGTCAAAACATAATAGAGAAGGTTTTTAGGGGAAATCTGAGAAAGAAAAACGAAAGAATTAGATGAAATAAACAGAAAAAAAGAAAGCTTAAACTGAAATTGGGCAAGTTGTGTTTGTTGGCTATTGTTGTTGGTGCATGTTACCTGTTCCCTCGGAGAACAAAAAAAAAAAGAAGAAACATGAAATTTTTGGGTTTCATTTTACATAAAACTCAATCTACTTTTGAAGAGAATTCTTGTCAGAGATGCATTTTACATTGTCTATGCTGCCAGAAATTAAAAAAAAAAAAAGAAAAAAAAAGCAAAAGAAAGCTGGTAGCCTGGTAGCTAAATCTTGCGTTAAAAGATATGTCCTGATTTTATTCTACATATAAACTGGGTTCGAGTTGCCGCTCTAACATTATCTTTCTCTATTCATAGAGAATAGATTACCAAGTTTCTGTTCATTTCCATAGTATCTAAAAGAAGTTTAGCCACAAATAAAGAGATCAATGAAGAAGAGGGAATCTGTTTGTAATTTGGTTCTTGGAACTAAAAAGGTTATAAGCTTTTAGTTTGAATCAGGATCATTAGCGACATGATCTTGAATCATCTCAGTAACAACCCATACTATGTGATACGATAAATTCACAAGAGTGCAAAGATATGGCAAGGATAATTAAGATCATAGAGTTATATGAACAGAAATGTTTAAACTGAAAATAAGTTTTCTCACCTTTTTTTTTTTTGCCAAATAACTAAGTTTTCTCACTGTTTCACCATTTTTCATTCGATCTTGAAATTATTAAAAGAAGAAGAAGCAAACTTGGATTCAAACTTGAGAACCAAGACAATTAAATAGACATTGATAATGCTAGACTTCTTAAGAAATCAGGTAATAAAGTCCCTAGAAGCGATCAATGATCCTGAGCAGAGCTTGAGTCAGCGCCAAGTAAACCTCTGTATGGTAACAGAAACTCGATGGCAAATTAAAATCAAGTGTCACGAGACTGGCACGGCACGAGACCGAAGGAGCCTCCACCGTCATGCTAACGTCATACGCAGCATTGTCATAATCTCCAGCTATCAAGTGAGAGTCGGCCTTTCCCACGCCACGCTTTGCCGTCGCGTAACCCAAACCACACTGCTTCAAAGCGGCTGCGGCCTTGGGATCCCGGCGGTGCTTCGAGGCCAAAGTGGAAGTGTTGTTGGTGAGGTTGATGAGGTGAGAGTTGACGCATCTGAGTATGATGCGAGCCAGTTCGACTTGGTCGGCTTTTGGAGCAGTTGGGTCTGAGCTCAGACAGCGAAGACACATGGTGGGATTGTGGGAGTTGTGGCATAGTTGCATCATCAGCTCTTCGTTGGCTCTGGAGATTGCCAATATTGTAAAAAGTGTGGTGAGGGGAACAAGCTTTGCTATAATAGAACAAGAATCCATCTTTAGTTTCTTGATGTATTACTACTTTTCACTTTTTGGTAAACGCTAAGTTGCTAACTACCGTTTGTCTATGGTCCTAAGTCTTTAAGTACTATTATAAACTTGTAACGTTCAGAAGTAGAAATGTTTTTCTTTCCTATAATCTCTTTTCTTTTCCCTATAATCTCATTAGGTGCATTATGTTTGTTGGTGACATGTGTTGAAAGCGTTACGGGATTGGTAAATAACTTGAGCTCGACAAAACGTGAGTGGTATGTTGGGTTCTTTTCAAAATGGTTAAAGCTGCAACTGAAAATGCTATTTTGTGGAATAAAATCATTTTGGATGCATCATTCCATTGAATTTCATAAAATTTACTAGTTACAAGAAATTTATTTAGAACAATTATACTTCTTCCATTCTTGAAATGAAACAAAAAAAAAAAATCTTTTGTCAAATCTTTTCCTTTTGTTCATGATTATAAACATAACTAAATCAATGAGATGTGTGGAATTCACCACGCCATACCATTAATATTTTATTTTATTTATCATTCCATATATTTCTATTCTACAAATTACCATCCTTCTTATTAAGTTAAATCCTTCCAAGAATAACTAGTTACAGTCTTACAGATGTATTCGTTACTATAAAAAATGAGTTCTCGTCTATCATTGGCTATTTTATGTACAACACATAAAATTTAAAAAATAGTAGTGTTTATAGGCTATATATGGGCCTATTAATTCATGGCCCAATGGAGCTGCGCCGTGTTTTGGTTGATGACCGTTAGGCTCAAAGGACAACTATGTAAATGCACATAAAAAGTAGCCGTTACCAAAGAAAGAGCCGTACGTTTCGCCGCTTTATTAAAAGCCACAACCACAACGCTCCTCTCTCTCCATCTCTCTATACAGTTTGCTTCCATGGCGTCAGAACAGAGCACGAATCCAACCATCATGGAGTCAAAGCCGAGACACCCTCTTCACCAAATCGCCGACACACCGACACACAAGCTTCTCCTGAAACAGTGGCTGAAAGAAGAAGAGCTTATCCTCAGCCGCGTCTCACACAAAGAGTCTCAGATCGATTCCGTGCGACGAGAGATCACTCAGCTCTACATCTTCTTCTTCCTCTTCCACTCCATTTCTCTGCTTCTCCTCTTCCACGCTTCCTCTTCCTCTGGTGCTTCATCCGCTTGCAAGAGATCTTGGATCCCTTCGCTCTGCGCTCTCTTGTCTTCGCTCGGGATCATCTGGGCCGTGCGGTACAAGTCTGAAGTGGAGTCGCATCTCGAGAAGTTGTTGGAGAGGGAGAAAGAAGATGCGAAGCTGTTGCGTAAGTGCGTTGAAGAGTTGAAGAAGAAAGGGTTGGAGTTTGATTTGCTCAAGGAGGTGGACGCTCTGCGCAGGGCGAAGAGCTTGAGGGTTGAGTCTAAGGTCGTGAGGAAATGGTCTGCGAGGGATTTCGTGACGCTCTTCTTCTTCTCTGTTTCGTGTTTGGTTCTTGCAATGATTAGACTCATTCTCTGTGACTAGATTGGTGTTATGATCTTTTGCTCTCTTGCTCTTTTTTTTTTCCTTTTGTTATAACTTTTTGATTCAGCAGAATTCTCTTGTTTCTGCAATTTTTTGTACTTTTTCGGATTATAAAACATGTTTGATCCTCTTTGTTCAGTCTTAATATACCTGAAAAATAAGTTAATTTCAATTAAGATAGATTCAGTATTAGAGAATCTGATGATGATTTCTGCTTTTAAAGCAAAAACGTAGAAACCATATGAATAAACACACCATTTGCATCAAAAGAAGTTTGTTTATGGAAAAATAAAATTGGGAAAATTGTTTTTTTGGGCCAAAAAATGGTATCTATGTCTCATTAGGCTAATTTCTATTTTGTACCATTTTTTCCTTTAATACCATTTCTTTTTTTCTAAAATAAATTAAATCAATAGTTTTACAAACCAAAAAAATTTGAAAAAATAATAACCAGTGATGAAATACCTATATCAAATTAGTGATATTTTTTTCCAGTTTTAAAAATGTTTAAATCATAATTTCATTTTCTGTTCTAGAAAAAGTAGAATTGACATTCTACAAAGTAGAAAATGAAATCCACTATTTTCATTGAATCTACTATGTTTTGAATACGTGATCTACGTAAATAATAGTACTCTAAAAATATTTAGAATACATGTTCCGTGCATAACCTATAATTCTAAAATCAGTAGAAATCAAAATCTACACTTTACAAAAAATCTAAAACATGTAGAATTCGAAATCTACACATTACTATAAATCTAAAACTTGTAGAAACGGAGTTTCTACACATTGCTATAAATCTAAAAACCTGTAGAAACCGATTTCTACAGATTTACTGAATTCTACGGATAAGAATAATCAGTTATGAAAATCTGAAAAAAAATATATTTTGAAATATTTTGTTTCCATATAATATTAAAAACGATTTTTTAAAAAAAAATATTTTGTTCACTGAATTTTTTTTTATATTTTGTTTTGGGCAAAACGAGTTTTACAAATATTCTGATATTTATCAATTGTTTTATTAATTATAATTTCGAATTTATAATTAAAATTAAGGGTATTATTGCCATTATGAAAATATTTAGCCTAATGGGACATAAACTATACAAGATTAGCCTAATGGGACATAGATACCATTTTTTTGGCCTAAAAAAACAATTTTCCCAATAAAATAACAGCATAAAAACATTAGCTATAATACTTGTGCACAACAGATCTTTCTTTTTTTAAAAGGCTATTTAAATATATCAAGAGATCCAAATGTGCAGAACAAAACGAACATAAGACCTTGACACAATTTTTGGGCTATGAGATTTGGTAATTTATTGAGCACAGATCCATTTCAAGGTATCCCATAAAATTTGGTAATTTATTTACCTAAAATATAAAATTGAACTTCTTTCCTTTCAAAGATTCATTACTAGAAAATATGATATAGTTTCTAATTAAATCCAAGTTCTTAATAAAGTTGATTTTTTAAAGCTTGGCATCTGGGAAAAGAAACTACAACATTACAGAAACCTGTCTTGGTCTATTCATCATCTTGTGACTTAGTTTTCTTCTTCTTTTTCTTCTTGCTGTGACCATTATCTTTAGTCAATTCCTCTTCTACTGCTTTGCTTTTCTTCTTCTTTTTCTTTGATTTCTCCTCTTCTTCTTCTTCCTCATCCTTGTCCTCTGTCTTCCTCTTCTCTTTCTTCTTTTTCTTCTCTGAGGCTTCCACTGCTTTTGCTTCTCCCTCGTCTAGAAAGAGAGAACACACCCACCGTTTAACATCAAAACTTAAAGAGATAGAGGGACGGTGTACAAAAATGAGATGATACCTTTCTTCTCAAGACTTTCCAGCACTTCTTTCATTACATCCACATTCTTACGTGGGGCAACACCTTTGTCATAAAACTCTAGTCGTTCCTCAACTTGTTCCCTAAGTTTCTCACCAAAAGCTGTAGTGCTGCTATCTGTATAAGAGACCACTACTTGTTAACAAACACATCATCTCACTACACCAAGTTAACTATTCAGAGGGCATTCTAATATTTTACCAGCGAAACAATCAATCCGGGAAGCAACTGAACACTTGTTTGCGAGGTAACGAGCAATACGTCCCTTGTTTTTAGCAGATGCACGCCCGATGAATGAAGAGTGGAATATCAGACCGTACTTGGGTGTGTTTCCACGTGTTTTCAGCGCCCTGACATTAAACACAGCAATCAGTTACTTACTGCAGTAAACGTGAGTAGAGTTGCAAACGCACCTGAAAAGTGCTTTCTCGGCACCAAGAATCTGGAGGGTTGAAGATGGGCATTTGGCAAGATTTGTCAGACTACCCGCATGTGAAATCAACCTTGCTCCAACCATCTCTCCTATCAAGGCCGCCAAATTGGGAGCAATGTCGCTCATTTTAGCAACAAGGTAATCATACAACTTCTTTCTGTAATCCGCTAGGCTGGGTTTAAAATAGCGCTTCAAGCCTTGAGGCGGTGAGGAAGGTCAAGCACGCCTCAAAGCTATAGCGTCGCTTCAGACCGCCTCACCAACTTAAGGCGTAGCCTGAAAAAATACACGTAGGATTAGTGGTTAGTCATAGAATCATTCAGGTTCTTCTATTCTTTGTCATTATCCTAAATCATTAAAATTAAAAATTAATAAGTATTCATAAACAGAGCATAAAACAGAGAATTGATCCAATAAAATCTTCAAAAAAAGAGAATCAAACCAACAAATCCTTAAAAGAAACTAAACATAAACCTAAGTCTTCATAGATTTAGAAACAAAAGATTTATAGAACCAGAAGAAAGAATATAGACTTGGATAAGATTCACACTTGAAAATATCTATTCAAAAATGTAAAGACACTAAATAGTAAATAGGTTGAAGTGAATTGAAGTTTTGAAACCATAAAAAGAAAGTGAATATTATATGTTAATAACTTGTGATAGGAATCTTACCTTTAGTTGCATAAGCGATGAAGCGTGATGAGGCGTGAGGCGTGAAAGGCGGCTTGAGGCGAGGTTGAAGCAACGCTTACTCGAATTCGCCTCGCTTCATCTCCTCGAGGCGGTGACCCTCCCAACCAAGGTCGCCTCACGCCTTAGCGACGCCTTAGCACGCTTTTTTAAACCCAGCCGCTAGGTCCATCACTCTCTGAGCAAAGCTCTGGACGTTGATCAGATCAACCGGTGAGAGATCCTGCCCTGCAAAGAAGGCAAAACAAGAGAGGGATTAGACAACAAACGAAAAGCTCATGACTTTTAAAGAATATGCTTCATCAGATTATTACCCATAGATGCTTTCCCAGCTTCAACGACCTCTTTTGCCTTATCTTCATCTCCGAGGATTTCAGTAAGCATAGGGATGTGCTCTTCAGACAACTTTGACTTGTCCTCAATAACCTTTGAAACTCGGGCGTAAAGGTAGTTGTCATTGACTATCTTGACTAGCTCGGGGAAGTGCCACGAGTACCATTCTCTGCAAAAAACATAACATAAGCCACTCGTAACAGACAAGACATAATCTGAAAGGTAAAACAACAAAACAAACCTGACTCTCATGGCAAAGGAATTGATATCTTTGTCAAGCGTGTCGAGCAGAAAAATGGCTTGGATGACCATGTTGTCCACACGGTTAACATTGAACTTCACTTTCGCTCTGCTGTAGCTGTGAGCTAGTCCAAGTTGCGCTTTCTCCAAATCACCAGACTGCATTAGTAAATAACATGACAATGAGCATGAAGCGCAAACACTAGAGAGAGAGAAAAAGGGGTAGATTAACTCAAAAAGTCCATACCTTTAGGTCCTTGATGAACCTAGGGAAATGCTGGCGCACACCTCTAAGAAGCTCATGGACGAACTCATTGCTCTGACACGGAATCTTCGTGGCTTCGAAAATGCAAGAGCCGATCTTTGGCTCAGACACTCCTAAGCTAAACTTGGGAGTCTTTCCTTCCTTCACCTTCGGAAGATTCAACTCCAGAAAGCTTCTCAGCTCATCACTCATATACCCTTCAAGTTTAAAGGTAAAACAAATGCTAATTATCAATCAAAAACCAGAACAGAGCAAGTTTATTCTAACTGTAGTAAAAAAGTGTAAACTTTGTTTCAATCATAGCCAAAACAGAGCAAGCTTATTGAAAGACAAAGCTTCTCAGCTCATTACTCATATACCCTTCAATGCTTATTAGAAACAGAAGCGAAACAGAGCAAGCTTATTCTAATTATAGTAAGAAGTGTAACCAAAACAGAGTAAGCTTATTGGAAACAAAGTTTATCAACTCATTACTCATATACCCTTCAAGTTTTAAGGTAAATCCAATGCTTACTATAAGGCAATAACCAAAACAGAACAAGCTTATTCGAACTGTTGTAAAAAGTGTAAACTTTGTTTCAAGCAAAACAAAAAACAGAGTAAGCTTACTGAGAGACGAAGTAAGAGTGGTGGAGGAAGATAAAAGGGGAAAGAGTTCAACTTTAATGGAGGGTTACCTTCAGAGACGGCGTTGATTTGGTTGAGAGCATCGAGAGCAGACTCAGATGGGTGGAAAGCAGTGAGCTGGACGACGCGGCCGAACCGGTCTAGGTCCGAAACAGAGCTTCGAACCGCCTCGGTGTTCTGTCCGATCTCATCGAGGCCGTGTGCCTCGAACAGGCCATACCCGGAAGATGATTCGTAGAGAAGATACATAGACATTTTGCAGATAAGCTAAAACCCTAGCCGTCTCTGTTTAATTGAAAGCCAAATGTTTATGCAGCTTTCGTTTTGTAGAAGAGTTATAAACTAGGGTTTAAGGTCATTTTGCAAGCAAGAAGATGACTTTTCCCTCCTAGTTACATGGGCCTGGCCCATTAATTCATTGTGTGACCCATGAAATAAGTTAAGTTTGGGCTTTCATTTGAAAATCAGGGCCTGAAGATATTGTGTCAAACGTTACATTCTTAGACAATCTCAATATTAAACCAAAAAAGAAATGGGGTCAAAGAACAACTAAAAAGAGACGATTGGGAAAAGTAAACGATAATCCGACTTTAATCAAAACACGAGCACACGACCGACCCATTATGAAGAACATGCTTAGTCATAGAAATGATGTAAAGGAGGGTGATGAGTCACTAAAACGTCATTTCGATTACCAAAAAGATTGAAGAAAAAAAAACATAAAGACAAAGGTGGAGCCAAGGGGCAAAAGAGTGAGGTCACTGTACCCTAGAAGCTACGGCCAATGTGGGCACCCTCCACTTTGAAATTGAATCATCTATATATGGACCACATTGTTGAAAAAAATATTACATTTCTATTTTTTGTATTCCGTACTTGTCACTCTGTATTTCAGATAAGAAAATTTAAGCATATTACACGGAAAAGTAAGAGCGAGTGTGTCGTGTGGCTGTCCTGAGTACGGCTGTACGCTTGGAGGTTGTCTCTTTAAAGTTTTGAGTCAAACATATTAATTTTCTCGATAGTTATGTTCGTGGAAACTCTATTAGCCATTGCTTCTTAGTTCTTCCAGCAGATTTTTTTTCAAGTTTTGTTTCACCTAACCCATCAATTTATATTCAATGCTTAGAGGAATGAATAAAATGATCTGCTTTCTACAACTACTTCAAGAAGACTATTAATACTGCTCCATGCTAGAACTTTCTATGTCTGTAAATGTCCATCGATTTTATTTCTACAGAATCGCCCTCTTGGATTTTTCTTTTGTGTGTGTAAAGTCTTTGTCTTTCAACGACAGTATTTTTTTATAAGATTCTTGAAATAAATGGTTGTAAATAAAAGCTGAAATGTATACACTGGCATATATTTTAGCTAACTGAAAATTATACTATATTTACTTGTAAACTAGATAATAACAAAGTCATTTGAGTTGATAGAAGAATTTTGAAACTCACTTGTCAACTGGAATTCATCAAATATTTTGCCAATACAAATTAGCATACAAGAGTCAGACCAGTATGATGACTAAAGAAAGTGGAGTATACGACGATTTTCGCATAATTACCAAAGCGTATAGCCGTATAGGATGGTTTTTTATTATAAATTATTAACCGACAATTGATGACTAAATTATTAAATATTTTTTTGAACATAAAAAGAGAAAACATACTCGAAAATATATTTTAAATGAAAACAAAGACTAACACATTTAAGAAAAAAAATTAAATGAAAAAAAAACTAGAAACAAAATGCTTATAATAAATAGTTGTTTTTTATTTAACTCGTTTGCTTCGTTGATCAATGCGGAGGAAGAAGAAGATTCATGAGATTCAATAAGGAGATGGATACGATGGATCTCTGATATACTCAAAAAAAGAATCATTCGAGAAAAATGATGGATTTTTAACATATTCATGAAAAAGAATCATTAGAGAAAAACTGGTCAAACCATCAACAAAAATACGAAGATGCATTGGCAATCCACAGGATGGGGAAACCAAGGACGAGGGAATTGCGGTGGATCCGGTTAACGTTGTTTGTTTTGAATAAATGAGTCAATTGAAATCTAGGAACCCATTGTTTTATGGTTCATTTTATGTTTTTTTTTTGACAAAAGGGCTTGGTTCATTTTATGTTTTACTTTTTTGTAAAAGTTTTCTAAAAAAAAACTGATATGACTTTAATTATAATCTGTAGCTCTCTATTATAATTAAATACTAGATTTTGATCCCGCTTTAAAGCGCGGGATACGTTTTTCATTTATATTTTTATGTAATAATCTTATTTGCTTGTTCACAGTACGATATCGGATTCGAATTTATACATTTGGATTTTAATGATTATACATAATAGTATAGATCATAAAATATATTAGACATTTAATATCAACGATATCTCCATTTTTTTGTTAGAAATATGAAAGCGTAGGATATTTTACATTGTAAAAATCTAATAAAAAGACATCAAATATTTTGTTACTACGTTAATATGGTAAAGTCTTTTATTTAAACATGTTTCATTTTTGCCCACCCATTAAGTTTCAAACCCGTTTAAATCTATCTTATATTAGGTGAAAATATAATGTAGTATGGACGACAGTTAAACGTCTACTTGTTTTTCTTTTTGACGTTTATAATATAATGTAGTAAATATTTGGCAAAAAGTGGTATGCCTGATCAAATGTCATTGGATCTATCTTTAAAAATACATGACTAAAATCTAAATTGATAAATATTAAAAGGAAAACGTTTTTATTACTATTTATGTAAAAGTAAAGTTGCAAATAATTAGAAAACAAATAGATATATATATATATATATATATATATATATTATTTTAGTGTGGCCCACAAATATATTGATTTAAAAGTTGTAATCACATTAACTATATTGTATAGTTTTTTTTATATAATCCACCTAGAAGCAAGTTAGGTCCAACTTTGTACTTCTATTTTAATAGTATAGATTATTAAAAACTAATGATTTTATTTACATTACTGAGCTATCCTTTTAAGTTAATGCATCAAAGTTTTATTTGCAAGATCTTTTATAATTTCATTTTTATTAATCTGCATAAATAACAATAAATTGTACTATATAGAAATCAAATCTCAAACCTCCTGCTACTGCTACAAAGATATCAATAACTTTTCAGTCAAACTATTGCGATAAGGCAACTTCCATGACTCACACTTATCATTCTTTAATCTATTGTATTCACATTGAATTATTTGTGAAGAAAAGTCATGTTGGTTTGTACGGAATGACACGTAAGGGAGAAAAAGAGGTTGGAGTGGGTTAGGTTAACATGTACGACTGCACCGTACGGATATTTATTCGTTTTATTTATATAATCTCAAATTGGTTTCCACAAAACTCCTTTCACGTGACGCCATTCCTCTCTTTAATGCTAGTATTTACTTCTCCTATCTACCTAATCAGGGCCGGCCTTGAGATTGTGGAAGGTTTGTAGCAATATATATGTAAATTTTATTTTTTATAAATTTAGGGGTCTAAAAATTTTTTTTTGGACTTATGTTTATATAATTTTTTCAAAAATTTCGAGATCTGTTGCAAATGTTTCACTACGCATAGTTCAGGGCCGGCTCTATACCTAATTGATTCAAATATTCAATGCTCTTTACGATTTCGACTATATGCTTATCAATATATTAACATTGGCCGCGTCTGTATTTGTTTATTCAAACGCATAAATAAAATCTGATAGGCAATACTAGTTTTGGCATAACCAAGTAATGTTGTTTATTACATTTGGAGAGAGCTACTACGTATATGAATAACTATATTCTATTACATTCGGTGACATATATACTCGTTAACGATGCAATAGCGCGTACCGCGTATACAGCTAACCAATCAGAGTGAAGTTCCACGCTGTTGACGTGTATTCGAATAATGCCTCCTTATAACCTTTGCCGTTGGAAGAATATTCTCTCCTATGTGAGTTTGCTTAAAGCCTTAAACTAATACGTTTGATTGTCTGTCTTACTATTTCTTAATCACATCACTTTTCTTTCCCTTAATTTTATACTATACGTTGAGCATCGGATGCTTGTTTCTTTGCATAGCTTAATATTCTTTATGTCTACCTGTTTATGTTTGATTATATATTAATTATTTCAATACTCAAATTATCAACCAAAATATCATCTAACAACTAACTACCAATCAGGGAAAAATAACCGATTCATTGCATAATTCCAAAATAAAATAGCTTTGATCAGTTTTCGATTGGATAAGTAAAATTACAGCAGATGGTTTTGTAACTTACTGCATGAATAAAGCTGTCTTTTTCTATTAGAATAAAAGTTTATATAGTTAGAGCATCTTCAACAAGTCATCAAACCCCCTCTAATTTTGAGATTTTTAGCTTTCCAACAGATTCTTCTAAATTTTGAGAGTTTGAATAGTAAAACCTTAAATTTGAATTCTACTATTTAAATCCTCAAAATACTATTTATTTTTTAGTTTAGTCATTATAAATTTGTAATTCACATATATCTGTACTAGTATTAATTTTTTATTACTTTAATCCTTATAACTATATTTCACTTAAATATTCATATATATCTTATATATACATATATATATATATAAAATATTAATACATAAAATATATAAAATATTAACACATAAAATATATAAAGATGTGAAATCTAAAATAAAATTAATAAAATAATATTACTTAAAATATATTTATTATTTTACAGAACAGTTATATTACATTGAACAATATATTATAAATTAAAGATCAAAAGTACAAGATTAAATATTTTACAATAAATATTACACACATATATATTACACAAATTATAATCCATACATTGATATTAATAATCGGGTAAATTTGTTCCCAAAAGATCACCAACAATTTCTAATTCGTAATCTTCAGATAAATAATCAAGACGCTCATTTCTTACTTCGAAATGTGTTGATTGATCATATATGGGAATACTATGGAAATGAAAATAATGAGTAATTTGTATTTTTATAATTTTTTATGAATTATTGTGTGTTTTATTATTATTTTATATAATTTTGTGTTATAATAAATTGTTTCTATAAATATTATGTTTAATAATATTAATGTGTATGTACTATCTATCTATGAAAATATAATGAAGATAGTTTATTTATATTAAAGGTGAGGACCGAAATACAAATTACATAAAACTTTAAAGATAAATTTTTGAAGATATTTGTTAGAGTAACCCACCCTCAGACCAAGGTCATTGGGTCTTAAAACGAAGTTCCTTATTGGAGATATTCTTAGACCGTAAAAGTCTCCCTCATCTAAACCATAATCAGTAACCATATACTGAAAATGGAAACTACATATATGGTTTGAGGCTTTGAGCATTTCCAAGTTTTCAAGCGATTAAATCAAAAATATTACGAACCATCAGTCCCACGGAAACCGAAGAACGAGTGGTAAAGGAATCAACTGCCTCACGAGAGCTTGATATAGTTTGGTAGATACAGTGTCCACCCGTGACCGTACCTAATTGCTTCTTTCATTTTATTGCTTCCTTTTCTATAAATATTTTACAAGGTAAACGAACTTAGCTATTAATCTATATATCATCAACTTATAAGTTTCTAATTGTGGTAGAAATTAAACTATATGTGGGAATTTGAAATTTATAAAATTGGACGAAGCATACCAAACATGCATGGCAGTATTCTAATAATTTATATAGCTCTACGTAGTAACTAGTAAGGAGGCTACTAAAGTTTGATTAATCCATATGTGGAATGGTTATTTTATAGGTATAAATTTAAATAAAGTTAGGAGACTAAAGGGGTCTTAGTTTGATTAATCCACATGTGGCATGGGTTATTTTATAGGTATAAATTTCAATTAAGTTAGGAAACTAAAGGGGTCCAAAGTTGCAACCCCCAAGTTGAAAAAGTGGACATACACTTTTGATAAGCAGAGAAACTTAGGTCACATCATATCCTTGTCATTAAAGCTCTAATCTTTGCAGAATGGAGAATAATCCTATACAACAATATTACTTTACATCAGTCAAAAAAAAAAACAATCCTACTTTACTTTTTTTTCTCTCTTTAACATACACACACATGGTGATGGTCCTCCGTGATAGCTACCCATGGCTTTTTACAATGACGCTGTATAATACTGATAACTCTCACGCGCCAATCTAATTTTAAATGGTAGAATATGTTAAAATATATGTATATGAAAATACCGCAAAACAACATTACATATAGTTGACAAAAAGCACTGCATATTAAAATCTGGGCAATATCAGTTCTCAGAGTCCTACCATGAATTTATATAATTAATTTGTCATAATTAAAGGGTTGATCAGTAAATTGCATAGCCGGATGCTTCTTCTACAGGGTTACAATTTATATAATTAACTCGTCTAATCCATCGGCAAATATGACTCACTTCTCTATAGATTGGTTTGTTTAAGACGTTACTATATTGCACGTAGTCTCTGCATTATTAGTTATCACAATTTTTCCCCCGACTAGCTTGTCTTTATATTATGTCCAAACCAAACATGATAATGTAATTTTGTTAGTTTTTAATTAATTATGCCTGAAACTAATAGATAATAGTTATAATTGGGTTTTGAAAAAATATATTACATAGTGGAAACTTACAAGTAATTAAATTTTAGACTATAGTTATAATTGGGTTTTGACAAAAAATATATTACATAGTGGAAACTTACAAGTAATTAAATTTTGTTTTAGCTTTCAATGATGGTTACGTGAGGGTCTGAATATGATCAGAAGAAAAAAGATGAATAATGAAGTCTTATAAGTCGTTGGGGGTGAGTATATATGTACCTATAATTGTATAATATGACTTTCAAACTATTCATATTACCACACAAATAGTATATACTCAATCACTTGGTCTAAAGTTCTAGAAGCCCTTATGCATTTTCAGAAGTCTATCACATTTTATTTTATAATTTTCCATCCAGAATTATTTGTTATTCACCCTCATAGTCTCAGCCTTTTTTAATTTGTTTTGAATCCGCCATGTTAGACCATAAATCATTGGCCAGATTATAATATATTTCTTGTACTCAATAAAATAATTAAATTATTGTTATTATTCTAGAAAGAATGGTGTATTTCGTCTCTTCGATTTTGTGGTTTTCTATAATTATTACTTAACATGGTACTTAGCGTAAATAAGTTCAAACTTAACGTGATGCCCCAACATAAAACGTATTCCTTTTTTTTTTGATCAAACAAAAAAAATCGTATTCCTATTCCGATTCTAATGCAAAGAGAATTTTCATTGCAATCATGCATGGCGGTGACGTAACGCGGCGATGTTTATTATTTGATGTATAGAAAAACGAGTCTATGTATCCCTTGCCTCGTTTAGTAAGATAAGCGAAGGAATGTTGCTAGCTACATAATCTAGGATCACAATCCGTGAAAATGAATATGCATGGAAGCATCTAAAGCAAGATTTGTTGTTGGTGTGTGTATCTAAAGCAAAATGTATATTGAATTGAATATGTATATATTTCCCTGGTTGCTCATGAACCTCGTTTATCAATAGCCAAATATACTAAAAAGATCTATATCTCTTCTTTATATTTTGTCGAAAAAGACATATACCAACTATTTAGAAAGACCACGGATGTGGCAGCCCAGTTGGTTTAAGGACAGAAGTTGGTGCTATTATTTATGGGTTCAATTCACCGTAGAAAGAATGTTTTACGCCAAAATGGTATTGACCTGTGAGATTACGGGTTTTTGGCCCAGAACCTCCAGATAATTTAAAAAAAAAACTATTCAGAAAGCATAATTAATCAATTATATCGATTTATTCTAATATGTGTTCTTTTGTAAACTAATAACATATGTTATTTTGTTACATATAGTCTAAGATCATGCAGGATCGTTATCACAAAAAAATAATCTTAGAAAAATAAGAATCACGGCAATGAATATACAAGAGGTTGTTATACGATTAATACTTACATTATTTTTATTTAAATATTTGATTTTGCTATTTTACAATCAGTCGTATATATGGGTTTAGAAAAATAAACAGTTTATCTATATAAAAACAAGAATATCAAGACCAGTCGTTTTCCTTATATGTTTAAAAATCAAAGATTTTATTTTGTTTTTGTGGTTTTAAATTGAGAATTTTATATTCTTTCTTTTTCTTTTAATAGTCAAGTCGAAAATTTCCGAGTAAGTGTACCTGGCAAGTACTCCTTCAGGACCCACTTAATTAGAAGCCGAAGTTCCATAACTACCCTCGCCTCTATATAAAATCTGAACCCTTCCCCTCTTTCCTTCGACACCACCTACTCATTCATTCTCACAGCTCATACAGTTCCATCACTCTGTAACAACTTCTCTCTCTACCTCTCTCCTTCCAGAAGATGAAGCATCTGATCCGCCGTCTCTCCCGCGTGGCTGACTCCACTCACTACAATCTCCTCCGGTCAGATTCGCAACGCCGCAGCCGCCGTTCCGAATTTTCCCTCCGGTCTTCGATGGCTCGCCGCTTAAAGAAACATACATCCTCTGTTCCTCAAGGACACGTACCGGTCTACGTGGGAGAAGAGAGTGAGAGGTTCTTGGTGAGCGCAGAGGTACTTAACCACCCGGTTTTCATCGGTTTGCTGAAGTGGTCGGCTCAGGAGTATGGATACGAGCAAAAAGGAGTTCTTCAGATCCCATGCCACGTTCTTGTCTTTGAGCGTATTATGGAGTCGGTTCGGCTTGGACTAGCGGTTCCAAGTGACCTCCAAGATCTAGTCAGCGAGGAGTGTATCTGACAAGGCGTTTTAGAGGAATCTTTGGTAGGTAGAGAGGGAGAGATGGATCTGGTTGGTTTTTGTTCAGACACAGAGTAATAATACATAGTTGGTGTTGATGTACATAGCTTATATATGTTGTTTGTTGCAAATTTCCTAATTTTTAGCCGGTTTAGGTATCGGTTTGAGACTGTTGTGGAGATATATGGAAATTGCTTCGGTTTAGATGTCAATGAAGAACATTCCAGCTTTGTATTTTAGTTCTTGTACTACCTATTGAGCCAAAGATGAGATAAGGATTTGATGTTAATATTTTTTTTTTTTTTACGTCTGATTAATTATGCTATTACGACAACGATAATATTATATACAAGATTTTACAGCAAGTTGTCTTATGAAATCTATGTTCGATGGTACGCCCTGCATCAAGCTGGAGATATTTTGTAACCTATTTCTCCAAGATAGGCATAATTAGGTATTTTTTAGGATTTGAACCTCAGACCTCTGGGTATAAAAACATTAATAAACCCTTAGTCAAACCATTAGATCAAGGAGGCTTCCACTTTTACTTTTAGTTATAGTTTTTTTTTATTTATTTCTGTATATGAAAATCAATTATCAAAAAAAAAAAATTATTTCCGCATATTGTAACAGCGGTTCAAAATGCATAGTGAATAGTAAATACTGAAAACTGTAACTGAATTACCGAGAAAGTTATACAAAATCATGTGGGTTGCATATGTAGTTCCATACTCTCAGATCCAAACACATTACAATCTTAAACTTGATGTTTAGTCCAATTTATATATGCCTAGGCCACAAAAACCATATAAAACACCAACTTGTTATGATTATAAAACTAAAGAATTCCTAAAAAGTCGTGAAGAACTGAATGATTAAGTCGTACTGGAGATTTCTCGAGCCATCACTTAACTTGAGTTAGACATGCTAAACCAATGAGCTCGCTAGAAAAGCAAATATTATAATGTACTATTAATGTAAATATGTCATCTCACTTTGTTTGCATTTGAAGCATATCATTCGCGTGTACACACACACATCATTCTTATGACCTTTTCAGGTAACCTTCGTTGTTTGTTAATCAACCATACATACATCTAAAAGACCCAGCACATGTGAATATACGCTTTTGTAAGACCCGAGTGAACATGTGGAAGTTTAACTGTCCCGCATCTATAGATTCTCAATGATAATATGTATCAATATAGTCTTTCATAGTATAATTAAAACTACTAATTATTGGTTGCGTGACCAATCTAAGGAAGGGTAATAATAGAGTTTGAAATTTCGTCCATTTATATAATTTCCCATGTTGCATCACATGCACGTTATATAAAGCAGCCACCCACAGTCAATCATTAATTGTATGTTTCTTTTGTTTTGTCCTATTTATTGCCAATTAATACGTTTTATATATACACAAAACTCGACTCGACTGATCCAACTAAGGTAACCAGAATTTTTATAAAGTCGGTCCGTCGGTGTATAAACATTTACTTCAACGTACATAGTGATGTTAGATTTAACACGTACGTTGATGTTTAATTAAAATAGTCAAAATCATCGACCCACATATGCCGTTCCACTTCCATAATACATATCTTTATTTTCATATAGTTGTTCGATGGAAACAACTAGTTTCTATTTTTCTTAAATTTTTCTAATGAACATATTAATTATGATATCTGTCCAAGTGTGAAACCGATTTTTTCTTCATGACTATTCATCAGGCATCTTTCAAGGGTAAGCACAACTACGTAACTGAAATGACAAAGAACTTATAATAAAAAAATATCATTCGTTGATAATGCCCCTTAATTAATTGAGGTCGATATGTTAGTATATAATTTAACTTTAAACGGAAAAGATTGGGAGGCTGATTCAGTGGCAAAATCAGCTCTCGGTTTGTATGCTTCAAACTCTAATTCCGGAGTCTAGGCTCCTACCAAGTAATGCAATGTTTGTTTGATAAAAAAAAAAACAGAAAAGATTCATAGAATGCAAGGGCCATAAGAAGCTTGAGCAGCTCATTTCAAGTATGAATAGGATTATGTTAAAAAAAGAATGGGATTATATTGTTTCGGAGGAAGCGACAATGATTGATTAGAGTTTAGAAGCGAGTAAAGTGAAGATTACATAAAAATGATACTCTTCTATTTTGTAATGTAAGCTGATATGCTTAGAATCACAAAAATACTTTTCACTAATAAAAACATCATTAAAATGTATTTAAAAATAATTTCTTCAATCATATATATTTTTAAATTTAATGGTTAAACATTTTACAATGAAGTTAAATTTAGTTTTATAATCTTATATCTTATATCTTAAAACACCAAAAATCTTTAAAACCTTATATATTATGAAAACATATGGAATATTATAAACTTTGAGATGGGCCCGTCACTGAGAAGCGTTTAACAATCTGTTTAACAGAACAACCACTGAGCCCAATTCTGTTTCAAAGCCCATAAAGGCTCGTATGCGGCCCAGGTTAAATAATAATATATTTTGATCCTTTGAATATATAATTGAGTAAAAAGAAAATTGATTTAGTTAAAGAAAATAGAGCGCGAGAAAAAAGGGAAAATATTGCAGAGATGTGGGTAAAAAAAAAAGTTCACTATTATTATTTATTTTAATAAAATATAAACAAAATAGATATTCAACTTCTATTATGTTGCTGACACAAAAAAATAGTTTTTTTTTGGTCAAAGTATATTTTATTAGTCTAAGTAGATTATTTACTCGTACATAAATAAGTGGCATGACCCTTGTGGACTCATAACCCTTATATGTGATGACACATGTGTGTATATAAACACGAATATCTATCAGAGATTACCTAAACTTTAAAGTCGGTGTGTGTGTGTGTGATGGGGAAAGGAAGAGCGCCGCGCTGTGACAGTGGCCAAGTTAGAAGAGGGGCATGGAGTGATGAAGAAAGCGAAACGCTCAGAACTTTTATCCAACTAAATGGTCATCACAATTGGAGATCTATTCCTGAACTCGCTGGTGAGTCCTTCTTTCACAACTTTTTCCTCACCAAAAAATTGCATGTCCACTCTCTCTCATTTTCATGTATTTTTTTTTTTACATAAATCCATTCCGTTTCATTTTGTCTCTCCCTCTCCAGTGATTATTGCTTAGTGCTCTTTGATTTGACTTGATGCATACTATATTTCTCTTTTCAATCTTTTTGTCAAAAGACACAATCTTTTTGTCAAAAGATACGTTCTTGTATATTACCTTTATTTCCTTAAGGTTGAAGAAGCATACAGATTCTTCCGGAAGATGGGATAAACTTATATATAAATTAAGAATGAATGTATAGTTGATTTTTGACTAAGTTACTCTGTTTCTTATTTTCTTATTTTATCTTTATGAACTCTTAAGTTAAGCTTTGCAGTTTTGGTGTTAGTGATTAATAATGTATGTCTAAAACTTAAAAACCAAATAGGATTGAAGAGATGCGGAAAGAGTTGCCGCTTAAGATGGATAAACTATCTGAGACCAGGTATCAAACGAGGCAACTTCACCAAAGAGGAGGAAGAGACCATTATCCACCTACAACAAGCTCTTGGAAACAAGTAAAGCCATGTCTCCCTAATCTTAATCATCATCCCTCTTGAAGTATATCCAAGCAAGAAGTATAACTAGTGCATTGATTGATCAGGTGGTCAAAGATCGCATCCCACTTGCCTGGAAGAACAGACAATGACATCAAGAATGTGTGGAACACTCGTCTCAAGAAACGATTGATGAAGAGCATTTCATCAACCAATCAAATCTCTTCAGTGTCCTATTCTTCCTCCTCATTGGTCTCTAGTGAGGTTATTAACAGCGAGAAGCGTGATCAAGAAGTGAAGACTGAGGAAATCTTAGTGGAAGATATGGCATGTGTGTTTGAAGTGAAGGCACCGCAATCATTAGAGTTTCTTTTTCAAGACGACCAGATTCCTCAGCCTCCTGTATCTAAACCGCACCCGCGAGAAATCCATAAGCAATCAGATCATGAATCGTGTGACCGAATGGTTGAAGCAGTGTTAGATGATTACAGTGAATGGCTAAACTATCTGGATAACCAAACTTTCTAGAACACAATCAACCCATCGATCATGTCTAACCTTGTTTTTTATTTCTAGGATAATTCAGAATAGACTCGGAACATGTTCAAACCATAGTGTATATTCTTGACACTGTTGTTAAAAAAGCTTGGAAACATGAATGTAAACAAGTCGAGAGCACAAGTAGAATAGAATCATATTTGAGATTCAATATTTTGAAGATCACTGAAAAAAAAAGAAACCTACAAAGCTGGTCGTCATCCACAATCATCAGCATTTTTGTCTGCATGCAGTTTTTACTTTTACAAAGGCCTCTACTACTCTATTCCTGAGGGTTCAGACGCTAATAAGCAATCATCAAGGCCTGAGGTTAACAAAGGATCATACCAATGTGAACAACCTATCATCTCTATCTCTTCTTCTAGAACCTCCTTCTCCTCTTCGTCCTCTTCCTTGTCCGCAGGTGTAAAATCGAACTTGAGATTAGGGTCATTTGGCCTTACCCATGCCACTTCCGATTGTTCTGCTGCTGAGAGTTTTCGCTGTTTGCTTTTTGAGGACTTGGTTGTGTCTGAGGCGGATAGCTTGTGCTTCCCCAAGGACGGTGCCTTCACTCCACTTCTTGACTTCGGATCATATGCGGGGAATGTGTTATAAGCCCATCCAAATGAATCTTCAATACACGCATTTGCAGCATTCCTACAAACAAGACAACGCTTTTAGCATGGATATATCAGAGGGAAAAAAATCAAATTTAATAGTACAAACCTGTAACGGTCCTCTGCAGCAACCCGAGATGCTTTGAGCTTATCTCCAACTGGAGGGTCATTCACATTATTGAATGTATCTGATCCATCAATGGTTAGCTTTATGATGGGTGGGAAATGAGTCGTGGAATCATCATTGCCACGTGGGAACTCCAAGGTTAGGTCTAATCCCACTTTATGGACAGGTTGATCCTCCTGTAATCTAGAACGAGAAGCAGTATCGAGTGGCTGGCTCGTGCTTGAGTCCTGGAGAGCGGATTCTACCAACTTGCTACTTAAGCTGGTGATCTTCATCCCCTGAAAAGGTTTTCTAGCTAATTCTTGTGTGTGATTCGCCGAACCCATAACCTGTCTGTTGAATATGGGACTACTTAAGGAGAGTTTCTGATTGTTTGTAGAGCGTGTTGACGTCCTCCAAATTGATGAAAGCAAGCAAGTAAAATGTTTTTGAAGGAGCATCTCCGTATCTGGCTGCTCAGCTGCAACATTTAGTAGTGCCCGCATATTTTCCTGCACCAAAATTAGAATATTAGTGAAAAGCATCCTGGGCAGATTAACAATACTTTGATGCACACTAGTGAGTAGATCTGACTGTCTTATATCAATTTCTAACGCTATGGCATAGTCAAACTTACCTCGGTGACTTTAAGGAGAGCCTTCCCAGAACCCGCGTTAAGGTTCTTTTCGTTCACTACACTGTCGGAAGTAGACAAAATATGTCGCTGCATAAGCTCCCTATACCTCTCACAACAATATGCAGGATGGCGATGCCTTCCTCTGTATGCCCCACCAGCAGTCATTCCGAAAAGAGTCTCGCTAACTAGACTCCAATTAGTCCCATATTCATGAACCATGGCACACAATACAGCATCTTCCTGAGGCAACCAAGAATCAGGCGAGGGAACACAGTCTCTAGACCACAGATTCCCTTTCTTCAATTTTTCTGGCTTGATCATGAGAACACGCTTTATCGGCATAGGAGTGATGAATTTTTTCCCTATAGTTTTACCCCTGTTTGCCGGTTTCAATTCATTATCAATAGCCATACTGTCAGACGGCTTTGATGAATCCAGTTCATCATGCAGAGCACTTTGTTGCTTGCATTTGATATCTGAATGTGAAAGAGACTTCTTATGCTTCTTTGCTTTCTTCTTTGAGTTCTTCTCTTCATCACTGTCGAAGGCTAATTCTCTTTTCTTGCCTTTCATACGTTTCTGCAAACGCGGTGAGACCATGTCTGAGTCACTGCTACTCACATATCCGCACTCTTCATCCTCATCATCCGTCGAAGCTTCAACTTTCACTGGCTTCACTTGTTTTGATTCGGACCCCAGTGATCCTTTTTTCAGGGATTTATATTTGGCTTTCTTCACCTTTTTCTTCTTCTTAGGTTTAAGTACATGGGCACTTTCGTTCCTGAAGAAAAAATGGTTTCAACCAATCAATCGAAATAAGTGCTTGCCTGTCATTGCTGACACATAATTTCCAACAATATTGTCCTAGATAATCATATTGACAATAAACTGTGTTGGTTCAAAAGTGTCTTACAGTGCCAAACGCCTTTCAGCCTCCTCTGCAGCTTCCCTCTCTCTAGCTTCATTTTCTAGATCTTCCATCAACTACAATAATAAGCAAAAACGTGAACAAGCTGAAATGCAGAAGGCCATTGCAGATGCATTAGTTAATCTTACCTGGTGCTGAGCTAAAACTTCAACTTGCTGCCTGTATGCCTCGGTTGCAAAATCAGCATCCCATTCTGAAAGAGCATTAACATCACATTTGAGATAAGAATCAGCCTATGTATTAAAATTATACAGAGATACTAGGAATAGGAGTTAAATGATTGCATGGAATACGCAAAAAAATATACTTACTCTCATAAACAAGAGGCTCTTCACCATCATCAATCTCAGCTTCCATTTCCTCCTTGTACTTCTCAATGTGGTCAAGTTCCCATTCTTTCTCTTCAAATCCAGCTTCATTTTCAATTGCAGCCTCAAGAATGATGGGGTCCCAAACCTCTAAAAATCTAATCGCATATCTATCAATAGGACGCAGCTGGTTCTCAAAAGATGAGATGGCTTGTCCACCAGCGGCGGCGGCTGCAGCCATTTGCTTGACATCATCTGGTACATCATTATCTTCTTCTTGGCTCAAAGTAATGATGTCATCTCTCTCATCCCTGTTATCAATAGGTACCAATGAAATTTCTTCTTTAGCCGAACCAGCTGCAACTACACCTTGATCAGCAGGCTCATCAGACTTAATGTCATCCTCATTTACTAGCTCATCGTCTTCAGGTCTCTCTATAGGTTCTTCTGTAAACTCTTGATTGTCCACAGCTTCTTCTTCTTCTACTCTTTTGAGAGCCATATAATCTGCTTCATCTTCTGCTTGTTTTAAAGCAGCCTCAACGTCTGCATTTGACAGAGGGAGCTCCGCCTCACAATTCTTGCTCTTTTCCTCTTCATCTTTCCTGGTCAGAGTCTTATGCCCAGAGAACAATTCCATTGGGTCGAGCTTCTTGAAAAACTCGGTGTTATATTCACCATTCTGAATCACTAGGTTATCAAGCGCACGCTTCTGGTTTGCTTTCTTCAAGATGTTCTCTTCAATGGTGCTCTCACTAATCAGCCGATAAATATGCACTTCCCGTGTCTGACCAATCCTGTGGCAGCGATCTTGAGCTTGTTGATCCATCGCGGGATTCCAGTCACTGTCATAGAAGATAACTGTGTCTGCACCAACAAGGTTTATGCCAACACCCCCACTTCGGGTTGACAAGATGAAAAGAAAAATCTTGGGATTTGTGTTAAACCGCTGCATTAATGTCTGCCTCTCTTCTGGTGGAGTAGAACCATCAAGACGCATGTAGGTATAACCGTATAAATTAATGAAAGCTTCCAAGATGTCAAGCATCTTTGTCATTTGCGTGAATATCAACGCTCTGTGACCCCCAAATTTTAATTTTCTCAGTAACATGGCAAGCTCCTGCAGCTTACCACAGTCGAACTGAATCAGCCGCCTATCTGGAAAATATACCTGTCTCCTAACAATCGCGGGTCTAATTGGAGAAAGAAGAGGTGACAACAGATCTGTAACTTTTTCCTTGTACGATGGACTAAGAAAAATTGGAGAGTCATTTTTGCTGCACCAGCAAGCAGGTGAAGGCACTCGTGCAGCTGGAATCGCAAACGTGAAAGCTTCGACTAGATCAATTACCTTCTGAAAACGCTCGATCGGTGAAAGAACTATGTCAGCGAGCATTGAGGAATACATGTAAGATGGACGATTAGCATTAAGATGGGGTAAATCATCAAGAGGACCCCTAATGGTTAAAAGACTTCTTAAAGATGTAGAGTAAGTAGGTTTTCTCTGACATCTCAAAGAATTCCACCATGCAATCGCTGCTGCCCGATCCTTCGATTCTTTAACCCTTTCCTCATAAACGGCCTTCCGAATTTCTTCAAAAATATTTGTCCCTTGCAGATTTTTGCGGTTTACTAAACTCAGAGGAATTTCTTCTGGATTATCTTTCAAGTCCACGCGCTGCTTGATCAAATCTGAGGGCGTTGAAATAGCTTTGATCTCGTCCCCTTCCCACGACGTCATAGAAAAATCATTATGGGTGAATAAGAATCCCAGAGCCTCAAGATCAACTCTGGAAAATGGACTTTTCAAAAGCAGAGAGCAGATTCTCGAACTCAACTGCACATCAATGCCAGGCATATCAAAAGAACTTACAATAGGCCGACCCTCAAAGAGATCAGGATGATTACAAACTTTCCGCAGTTGCATTATGATACTTATCATCCCAAAAAAGCTTCCGCTGTTAAGTGTAGCCTGTGTTTCTGTGCTTGCTATGAAGTCCTCATACAAATTGCGCTGCCTCTTAGACAATCTACAGAAAATAACATGCTCATGTTTCTGAGGAAGTTGTTTCTCTACATCTCTTTTTAGGCGCCGTAGAAGGAAAGGTCGGAGGACATTATGTAAGCGATCAATAACTTCTTTGTTGATTTTATCTTGGCCCTCCACCATCCCTGCTATCGGGTTACAGAACCAATCTTTGAATTCCTGGTGAGACTGAAAGACATGTGGCATCAGAAAATGCATCAGTGACCACAATTCCATAAGATCATTCTGCAGCGGTGTACCAGTCAACAAAATTCTGCGTTTAGAATTGAAGTTTAACAGAGTTTGCCATCTCTGAGACTTCCAGTTCTTGATTAAATGTGCTTCGTCAAGAATCAAGTACTTCCACTTCTTCCGCTTGAACATCTTACTGTCCTGGATAACTAGCCTATAGGTTGTTATGCATACATGAAAGGAGTTTAGCTTCATCCATCCTTGTCTCTTGAGTTTACGCTCCTTTGCACTCCCAAAGTAGGTGAGAATTTTAAATGCAGGACACCATTTTAGAAACTCAGTTTCCCAATTAAGCATCACACTTGTTGGAACCACGATCAGATGGGGACCCCATATCCCCTTATCACAAGCAAGATGTGCGAGAAGAGCGATGGTCATGATCGTCTTTCCAAGACCCATTTCATCAGCTAAAATCCCATTCAATCTTTTCTCATACATCGTGACAAGCCAGTCTAAGCCAATGTGTTGGTACTCACGCAACGAATGCTTGAGAAGAAAGGGCAACTTCGTTCTAACTTTTGTTGTAGAGTATGTATATCCAGTTGGCTGTGCAGATCTTGCTGCTGCTGCTGCATCAGCAATTTTGTCACTACTATCTTTACCATTATCTTCTTTTATTTCATGGGATGTGCCTTCATCTTTTTCTGAGCAAGGTTGTAAAGCTGGCTTACATTCGGCTGATTTAACATTTTCGTCATCTGAATCAGCTTGCTGCCTGATATTGTGAGACTCTACTGCATAGTCTTCAGATACAGCACATGAATATCCAGAGTCATCTTCAGATAAATCCCTGCCACCGAAATCCTATAACAGGGAAATTGAGTTACAGAAAAAAAAAACGAACAAAAGCAGCTGAACAGAAGCACGCAGGAGACTTAAAAGCATACCTCCTTATACCTTGCAAGCAATTCTTCAATAGGCATTTCACTCTCCTTCTGCAGCAGAGCAATCTGTAGTACAAGGACAAGTTTCAGTCAGTAAACTCTCCAGCTAACAACGTTTTCATTTTACAAGAAACCAGAATAATCAATATCTGCTTGTTACCTCGTCCACAGGGTCCACACTATCTGCTTTTGCCAGTTCCTCTTCAACGGACAGTGTCGTCTCATCATCCTGCACCAAAAGAGAAAATATACAATTTGAAGTTTTGATTCCATATGTTCGTTCAACAAAAATCTTCGACAAGAACCCAAGGGCCAAGGATAAGAAAATCAAGTTAAAAGACTGACCTTTTCCTCACCAGTGGCAGCAACAAAGTCAACATCCTCCTGCACAAGTTGGCATACAACAGAGAAGCAGAAAGTTGAGCATTTTTGCAGTCAGAATCAGAGACTCATGAGAAAAACATGGGTAAGGTCTCCTGACAAAGGATATACAAAGGAAATCAGATTCCAGTTACCTGTTCATCGTTGAAATCATAGGTCTGATCTTCCTTTCCAGACTTCACAGTGGCAGTCTTTGGGTCTGGCTTGTGGTCATGTGAAAGGGTCTCGGATACTGCTAAATGATCAAAGCTATCATTCTACAAATAAAGGATAAATATTACATTTGAGCCAGAATTTTGATTGCAAATCAGATAATGGGATTTTAAAAAGACATACAACTTACAGAACGACGAACACTTGGGCTCCCTTCTGTTTCTTCAGAAGCTGTAAGATTGTTTTTATCATCTGCACATGTCAAATGGAAGGAAGTCAAAGAGCCGTTTCATGCTTCAAATACATTATAAGAACTTAATACTGCTCACCCTCTATATGATCTTCACCTACTGATGCCAGATTAGCTTCATTTTCATCCTTTTCTGGGCTGGTTTCTCCGCTAACTGAGGATGCAATTCAAACAGTTGAAACTCATTGGGGATACAGCTTGTCTAATCATAGTACAATGAATAGCGAGTGTACAGTTATGCCAACCTCTACCAGCAGTATAACGTCTGAGTAGCTCCTCAACTGGTAGATCCATTTCATTTTGCAAAGCTTCCAACTCTTCCTGCCTTTCCTGTCTGGTGAAGTGCTTTTCATCCTCCTCAATAGTATCTTCATCATCTTCCTAAGTGTAATTAGATATGGAACATATTACTCATCAAATGATCAGGGATACAGAACTAATAAATAAACCGTAATCATTTCATTCACAACAGGGTGTTGTCATGACAAAACAAAACGATTTCATTTGTTAACGTGTGTCATATAATCTCTTACAAACAGAGCAAAAACAAATTATTATCCATCTTTTCTACAAGGTGCAGGTCGATTCAAAATGTGAAACAAATTAACTGCCATTAAGTGGTGATATATAGTTTTTAAAAATTTATAAACTGAAACTCACGGACGCATCCTCGGAATTGAGATCATAATCCTCATCGACATCAAGATTTCCTGATTCAAGACCTGCAGCTACAATGTCAGGAGATTTGTTAGGATACCGCTCATTTGCTTACAGTAAACATATGCGGAGATGAGTAATGTGGTGCTCACAAGCATTCAACTCCGAAGGTGTCTCTTCTGCCCTTTCCTCATCACTTTTTGATTCGATAGCCAGAATAGGTTTTGGAGATCTGTTCTGGCCATGTTTATAAGGCTCCACTAAATTTTCTGCCAACATAGTTGAGTACCTAATACAAACCAACAGACTAAACTCAGTCTTTATTCAATATGTTCCAGAATTTTTTTAAAAAAACTGCGTAATAAAAGTTCCATAGTAACCTCTCGGTCTGGCCTAACAGAAACTCAAGTTGCTTGTCCATAGCCTTCTTCTTTTTCTCATTGCGTACTAGCTGATGCTTGTACAGCACCTATAAAATTGGCAGTCCACACAGAAGAACAAGTTCAGATTCTCAAAAGTCATGCCAAACCTTAAGTTACAAGGGCAGGGGAGAGAGAAAACGAAAGAATTACCAGCTTCTCAACTTTGATCCAAAACTTCTTAACGTCTTTAGAGATATTAAGGGCTACCTTCCTTAGTCTCTGTTCTTCTTCCTGTAAACAGCAATACTCTCACTTAAAAAAAAAAAAAACTTATGTAAGTAGTGGGAAAGAGTAGACAGAGGACGAGAAGAGGACCTTTAGCTTCCTTTCTTCCCTAGAAGCCTGATCTAACATGCCTTTGCTAGCCCTCAGAGCAACTTTCTTCGCCTGCGCCAGCTTCCATTTCCTCTCCGACTCAAAATCCTAACAAAACGTCACCCATTTAGCAAAGAAACGACATGCATGCTGAATGATCAAAACCCTTTACCTTTGAAAGCCAAATCATCTCCTCAATAACATGGTCCCAGTGAGTTTTAGGGCGACGCGGTTCTTTAGGAGCTTCCAGCGTCTGAAACCAAAAAAAAAAAGCCAGAATCAATAAAGCTAACGTTTCTTGGAGATCGTGATAAGCTCAGAAGTAGAATCCAAGCAGGAAGAGGAGCTAGCTAACCTTGTGTCGCTTAGCTTTGGAGTCGCTATCAGGTCTAGATTTGGCTCCTTTGGACGACATTGCTGAATCGGGAATCGACTTTCCACCTCTAGACGCCATTACAAGCGCCTCTTAATTCGAATCGTACCAAGAAAACCACCAAATAGGGAGACTAGTGAGCGAACAGTGACGAAATTAGGGTTTCTACATCAGCGGCGAGAAACGCCACGCGACGAATCCATTAACTAATAGGTCGCGTCACTAGAATCATCACAGTAAAAAAAACGGTTCAAGAATCTTGAAATTTTACAGCTCCGACTAATCTAGGTTAAAAAGAGAGTTTCTCGGATGTAGAGAGGAAACGATTTGTTTTTTTTCTTTTCTCTATACCAAATCTCTTCACTTGGTTACGTGATGTGATTTGAGATCGACAACGAAAAAGAAAAATAGAAGATTTTACTAAAAAGGTCTAAAAATGGAGAGAGGAGAAGAGATAACGCGCGGCGCAGGTAGAGATGAAGAAGGGTTGTTGGGTCTCGTAACCCTCTTTTCCTTAAAATTATTTATTTTAATTAGTATATAGATATATTATCAATTTAAAAATCATTAAAAGAAATTATTTTCATGTTTTCGGAATATTTAATAATTAATTAAACATTAATTTTATATACAACAATTTTTTATTTTAATAAAATATCTTTTATTACATAAAATAAACTTGAAAACATTAATATATACATAAAATTATATACATGGATTTATATTTATTTTAAAATATTATGATGTAAAATATTTTTGGATAACATGATATAGAATATTTTTAGATAATGATGATTATAAAATTAATTTAATTCATTTTAAACTTATAGGCAATTATATATTATGTTATATATATATTAAAATAGAATTAGTTTAATATTCCTAAAATCAAATATAATATAAACATATATATATAATGTTTTAATATGACTAAAGTAAATATAGATAAATTTAAATATGATATTATCTTGAGTTTTTAATTATTCTCAAGATAATAATAAATTATCAGCTAAATCACTAAAATTATTTATTAAGATTAATAATTAATCATAAAATATGACTAAACCTAAAATTATGGAGAGCATGAATTTATTTTAAATTTATGGATAATTGTATTATGTTATATATATATATATATTAAAATATAATTAGTTTAGTATTACTAAACCAAATATAATATAAACGCATATATATAATATTTTAATATTACTAATGTAAATATATTATAAATTTAACTGTGATATTATCATTAGTTCTTTTTTAAATCATATTCAAGATAATAATAAATCATGAGCTAAATCACTAAAATTACTTATTAAGATTAATAATTGATTATAAAATATGACTAAACCTAAAATTACCCTCTAAAATTATGTAAAAATATAATAATTATATACAATTACCAACTAAAATTATTAAAACATGAAAAATAAACAAATAGCATAAATTATGGAGAATATGATAAATAATCAAAACTAAAATTATTAAAAATACAACAAATAAGAAAATTACTTAAACTTTTAGAAAATATGACAAATAAGCAATACTCAATAATAAATAAGTAAAAAAAGCTAAAACTACGGAGAAGCTGACACATAAGCCAAATAACTTCACAATTTATATGATGGTCCGCACACTTGTGCGGACTAATATATATATCTAACTAATTTAAATTTTTAACATAAAATTTTATTTCAATCAGATTTATTTAATTAGTTTCAAATATTAAATTAATCAGAAGGCATAATTTATCTATTTTATTAAATTTGATAATAATAATAATAATTATCCCCAAATATAATGACAAATAAATAAAATTACCAATTAAAATTATTAAAAACACGACAAATAAATTAATAACCTAAATTATGTAGAATGTGACAAATAAGCAATACTAAAATTATTAAAAACATAACTAATAAGAAAACTACTGAAGATTATTGAAAATATGAAAAATAATCAATAAACAATGACAAATAAGTAAAATCAACTAAAATCATGGACAAATTGACAAATCAGCAAAATCAATTCATAAATAATAATATAGATTCAATAGCAAACAACAACTAATCGTAAATAGTAGTTTTAGCTAAAAGAACACAAAAATTAAGTAATTGTTTTTTATTTAATATATGTATTAGATATAACTAAACTAATCATGACTAGATATGTTTAATTTGATTGCTTATATTATTTTAAGAAATGCAAAAGTTACTAAAATAATTTATATATTTGAAATAATTTTTTAAAAAATTATTTATATCTCTATAATATTATTTAAGAAGTCACTTTCCTAGGTGTCGCGCTCACGTTTACTCTCATCGTGATTGATTACTATGATACCCTTAAAGAATTAAAAAATTACATTAAAACAATATTATTTCCTTTTTAAAAATTTTCAAACAACAATATAAAATAAAAAAGGAAACATTTATAAAGTTTTGAAACTAATTTAAAATGAAAATATATGTATATATAATATGATTTCATAAAAAAAGGAAAGTTCACAAAATAGTAATATTTCATTTAAAATATATTTTTCACTAACATAAAATATACTTTTGAAGTAATAAAATATTTTCCTTGTATCTATTTCTTCTTAGATGAAAACAATATTTGTATATAATATGGTTTCACAAAAAAACATTCACACAGATGATCTTGATATTAGAAAAAAAAAATATTTTTCTTTTAAAACATAATTTTACACAATACAAATAAATATATTTTCGAAGTAATAAATTTGCTTATCTGTCTATTTTCTTAGATTGTTACATAAAATAACTAAGTAACATAAACTGATATATGTTTAATTGACAAAAAATAATTTATAGTTAGTATTATTGAAATGTTTATTTTCTATTTTTTCATATATTTAGTTGACTATAATATCTTACAAATACAACAAAAAATATAAATTATATTTTACTTATATAATATAATTTCTCAAAAACAATCACATTTTTACTGCATATTTTAAGAGATTAAAAAAATAAGAATAAATTTTAACAATAAACATCTTTTGATCAAATAACTACAACATGAGTGACTCGACTAATCCAATTTTTATCTAAAATCATTGATTTAACTAAAATTAGAATATATAATTTATTTATTTTATAATAATATATAATTAATAATATATTTATTTTGTAAATTAAAACTATAGGATGACTTAAAACATATTAACAAATAATAAAAAAAAATATTAACTCACTGTAACAATTTAGTTCTTTTGTAAAATTTACATATATGCATGAGACTTTAGAATATTATCATTATATAAATTTATGTAATTTGGAATCAGACACCTTAGTTTATTTTTTTTTCATTATAAGCACAACATATCTTAAGTTATACATAATCTTACTAAAATATATTTACATATCTAAGACAACAATCAACCCAAGTGCAAATAAGAAAAATTAATAAAAAATAATATATTTGAAATAAAAAATATTATAATTGAATTCAAAGAAATAGATGTAATCCAATATATCCAAATGATAACTAAATCGACTGTAAAAACAACAAAACCTATTAGATATAAAATATCTAAAATCATATGTATAATTAAAGTAATATAATATTATTAATATAAATTATACATACAAATTATAAATTAATTTAAAACTAAAAGTAAATATCAATCAATTATTATAATATATTTATTTTATAAATATTTATTAGAAAATTGTTAATTACTAGAAATTATATTATTTTTAAAAGTTTAGTATTCTAAAAGTGAGGAGGTATTAAACCAAACATGACAGGTGGTGAGAAGCAAGTAGAAGGGAAACGAAACACGAGTAGCTAGCTATTGCCTTATCATTTTGTAGTCATCTTCTTCTTAGCTTCTCCGTGTCGTGACTCGTGATCATGGACTCTCCGTTCAAGCCTGATGTACTCAAAGGCAAGGTGGCTCTCATCACCGGCGGCGGATCCGGCATCGGTTTCGAGATCTCCTCTCAGTTCGGCAAACATGGAGCTTCCATCGCCATCATGGGTCGCCGTAAACAAGTCCTCGACGCCGCCGTCTCTGATCTTCGATCTCTAGGGATTCCGGTAACTAACTCCTCGATGATTAAGATAATAAAGTTTGATTCTTTTCGATTGCTTGTTGAGTTTATCACTCTCTCTCTGTCTCTCTGTGCATGTGTCTTAGGCTGTTGGGTTTGAAGGTGATGTTCGTAAGCCAGAGGATGCGAGAAGAGTCGTCGAATCAACTTTTAACCATTTCGGTAGGGTTGATATTCTCGTCAACGCCGCCGCTGGGAACTTCCTCGCAGCTGCTGAGGATTTGTCCACCAATGGTTTCCGAACAGGTGATCAATCATCCGCCCTTTTGTTCACTTTGAGTCTTGTCAATGGCTAAAGGAAACATCTCTTTTGTGTAGTTCTGGACATTGATGCTGTAGGAACATTCAACATGTGCCGTGAAGCACTCAAGTATCTAAAGAAAGGAGGGCCTGGGAGAGACCCATCAAGCAGCGGTGGTTCGATTCTCAACATTAGTGCTACTCTGCACTACACTGCTTCTTGGTACCAAATACATGTTTCTGCTGCCAAGGTATATCAGTTTGCTAAACGCTTAGGAAGTCAGGAACTAAGAATGTTAGAATCAATCAATGTTCCAAAATGGTTCTTTTGAATCTTTGAACTAGGCTGCAGTTGATGCTGCGACAAGGAACTTGGCATTGGAGTGGGGAACTGACTACGAGATTAGAGTGAACGGGATTGCACCAGGACCCATCGGAGATACACCTGGAATGAGTAAACTTGGACCAGACGAGATCGAGAACAAAGCCGGAGATTATATACCTCTCTACAAACTTGGGGAGAAGTGGGATATCGCCATGGCTGCTCTTTACCTTAGCTGTGATTCTGGTATGCCAGTTTAAATCATGGTCTTTTTACTTTGAAAAGATATACATAAATGATTAGATGATGGAACATTTGGCTGATTTGGTTAACAGGGAAGTATGTGAATGGACTGACAATGGTGGTGGATAATGGACAGTGGCTTAGCAGACCTCGACATCTGCCCAAAGAAGCTGTGAAGGAACTCTCTCGTGTAGTGGAGAGGAGGTCCAGGGCCAAGCCGACCAGTAAACTTTAAAGTATCAGATCCCAAATTTGTTGTGTTATGTATTATATTGGGGTCAGCCAAGAAATGGTATTAAGATTCTGTTGGTTGAAGACACAGTAGACCAGTAAACTTGAAAAACATTTGTGTGTTTCCCATCTCAAATAAAAGCACATTTTTACCACTGCCTTGTTTGGTTTATTGATTGTATTACATTGGAAACAAACACCATGGTCATAATAAGATTCTGTGATGAAGCATCTTCGTTGGTAATAAGAAATAGGCCCTGCGGTTTTGAACCGAACCCGCCAAACCGAACCAAAATTTTCTGCTAGTTCGGTTCAGTTCTGCAGGTTTATTAAAAACTTTTGATTTTCGGTTTGGTTAACAATTAATTTAGTTTTTTTTTTTTTAAGTTTGGTTAACCAAAATTTTGAATCGAACTAACCTAAATTATTCAAAATCAACTGAAGTTTACCAATTTTTTAATCGAAATATAACTGAAACTAAGAACTTCCACTAATTTTAAGAAAAGAAATTAAATTTTAAGTTTGTTAACCATAATTTTGAATCGAACTAGCCTAAATTATTCAAAATCAACTAAATTTTACCATTTTAATCAAAATATAAATGAAACTAAAAACTTCTATTAATTTCGAGAAAAGAAATTAAAAACCAAACTATCAGAATATCAAACTGAATTTTATCACTTCAGTTCATCAAAATTTTGGTCGAACCGAACCGGCAGGCATAATAAGAAATCTAGAATGGTTGTGATGGATTCTTGTAACTGACAAGCCATTTCTGAACCTCTCATCATCGATAAGAGACAAATATATATTCTAATCTCCTACAATAGTTTGTGAGTCACACTCTCTCCTTTCCTCATCTCTCGTGATCCTTCTTCACTAACTCAACATGTCATCCGCCGCCGCAAGTCCAGCACTTTCACTCCTCAAGTCAACCGGCGGCGTTGCTTCATCCGCCGCCTCAACTCGAGCACGCGCCACCCTTCTCCCCATCGCCTCCAAATCCATCTCCACGCGCCGTCCCCTCGGCTTCTCCGCCGTCCTCGACTCCCGTTTCACCGTCCACGTCGCCTCAAAGGTTCAGTCTTTCCGCGGCAAAGGGAGCAGAGGAGTCGTCTCCATGGCGAAGAAGAGCGTCGGAGACTTGACCTCTGCTGATTTGAAAGGGAAGAAGGTCTTCGTCAGAGCTGATCTCAATGTACCTCTTGACGACAGCCAGACGATCACTGACGATACGAGGATCCCTGCCGCCATTCCGACAATCAAGTACTTGATCGACAATGGCGCTAAAGTCATCCTCTCCACTCATCTGGTACATTTGAATCTCCTCCAGTGCAAGAACTAAAGCTAGACACTTTTTTTTTTAATACGAGTCTTGATGTCCGAAACCACATGATGTAATATTAGTTTTGTCCCACTAAAGACTTTGCTGCGCCTTATAGAGTGTAAAGCTAGACACTTTATGTGTTTTGAAGTTAATATTCAATCTTTTCAGGGAAGGCCAAAGGGAGTTACACCGAAGTTCAGTTTAGCTCCTCTTGTCCCTAGGCTGTCTGAGCTTCTTGGTATTGAGGTAAAGTCATCATCTTTGTGGAAAGTCAATCTCTTGAATATAGCTCTTTTGAAGGGTTGAATTTGTTTTGCAGGTCAAGAAAGCTGACGACTGTATTGGTCCTGAAGTTGAAAGCTTGGTTGGTTCTCTTCCCGAAGGTGGAGTTTTGCTTCTTGAGAACGTTAGGTTTTACAAGGAGGAAGAGAAGAACGATCCGGAGTTCGCTAAGAAGCTTGCTTCGCTAGCTGATCTCTATGTCAATGATGCTTTTGGAACTGCTCACAGAGCTCATGCTTCCACTGAGGGAGTCACTAAGTTCTTGAAACCCTCAGTTGCTGGTTTCCTTCTGCAAAAGGTTATATCTTGATTGTTGATTCTGCTATATTGTGGTGTTGGTACCTTACCCTTAACTCTCTGTACATTTTTACAGGAGCTTGATTACCTTGTGGGGGCTGTTTCGAACCCAAAGAGACCATTTGCAGCCATAGTGGGTGGTTCCAAGGTCTCGTCCAAGATTGGAGTTATTGAATCGCTTCTTGAGAAGTGTGATATCCTTCTTCTTGGTGGTGGGATGATCTTTACATTCTACAAGGCGCAAGGTCTCTCTGTTGGCTCGTCCCTTGTTGAAGAAGACAAACTCGAACTGGCTACATCTCTCCTTGCCAAAGCTAAGGCCAAAGGAGTCTCTCTTTTGTTGCCAACCGATGTTGTGGTTGCTGACAAGTTCGCTGCTGATGCCAACAGCAAGGTCTGTCTCTCTCTCATCTCGCCATTGCTTTTGAAAAATGTCTTTCTAAATTCTTAGTTAATGGATGATAGAAGAAATCTTAAGGCTTCTAAGAATTTATCTCTGCTGAGGTTCGTGTTTTATGTGAACCATTTGCTAGCTATAGATGTGAGAAGTGGATGTTATAGGCAGTGCTCTTGTTGAAGCATTCGCACAGATGAGAGGATCAGAGCTGTTAAACATTTATTATTGTCTTGTTTCTAAGTGAAGTATGTAATGTGGATGTTTGCAGGTTGTGTCTGCATCAGGCATTGAGGACGGATGGATGGGACTAGACATCGGTCCAGAATCGATAAAAACATTCAACGCAGCTCTGGACACAACACAGACAGTCATATGGAATGGACCAATGGGAGTTTTCGAGATGGAGAAGTTTGCTGCTGGAACAGAGGTAAGAAAACGATTCCTAGTAGTGTAAAAAAAACATATGTTAGATGAACATGTTGGTTAAGTTAAGTTGGGTGATTATGGTTTGTTGCAGGCGGTTGCGAATAAACTAGCGGAGCTAAGTGAAAAAGGAGTGACGACTATAATAGGAGGAGGAGACTCAGTGGCTGCAGTGGAGAAAGTAGGAGTTGCAGGTGTCATGAGTCACATCTCCACTGGTGGTGGAGCCAGCTTGGAGCTCTTGGAAGGCAAAGTACTTCCCGGTGTGATTGCTCTTGATGAAGCTTAATAGAAACTCAAAAACATTTTGATGAGGCAAACTATGTATAACCATTGAGTTTCTTTTGCTATAAACCTATGTATTCAATACTTTTGACTTTATATTCAATAAGAGACTCATTCATTATAGAAAATCATATTATTAAAAATTCAAAGAAAAACACAAAAGAAAAAGTATGAAAGATAAACTACAAGAGAAAGATCTTGCTCAAGAAGTTTTTGTATCTTGGTGTCTTTTGAATGTCATCAAACCTGCTAGTAATGGTTGGGAAGTAGGAAGATGAAGAAGAGTAGTAGTGATCACTTAGTGAACACTCTTTCTCCTTGTATCTCTCAAGCTCTTCTTTAAGATCTTTGTTGAGAAGATGCTCACAGTAAGTTTTATTGTCTTCAAAGGCAACATACGTCTTGAAGAAACTGTTTCTATCCCTATCATTCTCCAAATCCATCTCTTCCATCATGTTCCTCAGAATAAAAGCACCCTTCTTCCTAAAATGACCTTTCACAAAATCCTCAAACCCATTGAGAGGACGCTTCAGCATATCCAGCATCTGATCACAGGACTTGTTGGTGTTCATCATCACAATCTCTTCAATGTGGAGAAACACATCAAATACGTTGTAACGATGTCTGGGTTTTAATAACTTTTGGGTTTCAAAGGTACTCAAAGGAAGGCCGTAGGGATGGTAGAAGAGACTCGGCGCTTGGTATGGATACTCTGTAGGGAACTTAACGTCGAAGAAGAACAAGCTGTGACTCTGATCGGTTACAGCAACTCTCATCAGCTCTTTTCTTTCGCTGTAAGTCCTAACAAAGAAGCTGACTCCATTGGAACCATCCTTCTTCTCTAACGCTCTCTCCAGCCTTCCCCACTCCATCTCAACCTTACTGCTTGCACAGACGCAGCAGCAAGACGAGAAACAACACCTGTGGTGGACGAAGTTATGATCCGATGGACAACATCCATCAACAGCTTCAAACTTGTTGAATCTCTTGAAGTTTAAATCCACTCTGTCTCCCAACTCCATGATCTCCTTCTCGAAGATGTCAACTACAAAGTAGCTGTTTCGTCCGAACCGAACGATGTCACCAACTTTCTCTTCTTCTGGTCCCGGTTTCGGTTTGGACTCTGGCTCATCTTCTTTCTTTTTTCTAGTAGAAACTGGTCTAACTTTCTCAGCACGTCTCCTATATGAAATCGCAGATTTTGACCTATATAGACTAACAGAATTTGACCTAGAGCGTTCAACAGGTAAAACTCTTGTTAGATCATCATCATCAGAGTGGCTGTTGATTGCATCAATACCTTTCGTCTTGACTCTGTATGAACTTTCACCAGGACTACTACTACTGCTCATGATTTTTTTTTCTTCTCTTGTTAGTTATGTTTGACAATAAAAATCTTCTTCGTCTTAAATAACAACTCTAAACCCTAGAATATCGCAAAATTTAAAACCGGTAAGATATAGGATTAGCAAATATTTTGAACCCGAACAGTTAAAGGATAAAACTTCTATTTCTTTGACATGGATAACAACCGAATAATTAATTTAAAAACAGTGTAATCTCTTATAGATTATATTACGATTTTAAAAGAATTTATAAGCAAATTAAACTAAGAATTTTTTGACCCTAGTAATTTAAGGATTATAGTGGAATCTGTTATATACTCTATCAGTTCCGATTTTTTTTTTAGATTTTTGTACCTTATAAAAATATGTGATATCTAAAATATTTTTATAAGACTATAATTTCAAAAGAATAAATAATATATGTAGTTTATTCGTAATTAATATGACTAAAAAGGTAATAATAAAAATATTTGAAAATATAAAAATTATCTGTGTGAAACATATAAAAGTTTAAAATATTTATTTTTATGGAATGGTGAGAGTATTATATAAAAAATACAATTTTTTGTTGAATATCTACAATATACATTTTTTTGTAACAAACAACATGCATTTTTGTTTATAGATGGAGATGAATATGGGGAAGACTTAGGACCAAGATATTGTCAGGAGGAAACAGGAATAACAATGTCGGAAGCATCTCTTCTTGCTTCTCCTTTTCTCCACAGTAAGAACTCTTTGCTACTCTATCCTGCAGAGCTTTGCTATATGTAAAGCTTTGATCTTTCAAGTGAAAAAACATGTTCATGTTTGATGTAGCCAATAGTGGGATCCATTCAGATTCTTTCTACGCCTCGCTTATCGACAGCTCCACTCATAAACCTCAGCTTAGGCAAATCCACGCACGCTTACTGGTTCTGGGTTTGCGGTTCAGTGGTTTCTTGATCACCAAGCTCATCCACGCAAGCTCTTCCTTCGGTGACATTCTTTTCGCACGCAAGGTGTTCGACGATTTGCCTCGCCCTCAGATATACCCTTGGAATGCTATCATCAAGGGTTATTCAAGAAACAATCTCTTCCAAGATGCGCTTCTCATGTATTCCAAGATGCAACTCGCTCGTGTCTCTCCTGATTCTTTCACTTTCCCTCATCTTCTTAAAGCTTGCGGCGGTTTGCCTCATCTTAGGATGGGTCGGCTCGTGCATGCTCAGGTTCTCAGGCTTGGATTCGAAGCTGATGGGTTTGTTCAGAACGGTCTCATTGCCCTGTACGCGAAATGCAGGCGTATGGGGAGTGCAAGAACCGTGTTTGAAGGACTACCAATGTCTAAGAGAACGGTAGTCTCGTGGACGGCTATTGTTTCAGCTTATGCTCAGAACGGTGAGCCTGTGGAGGCTCTCGAGATTTTCGGTCGGATGAGGAAGATGGATGTGAAGCTTGACTTGGTAGCTCTCGTCAGCGTTCTCAATGCTTTCACGTGCCTGCAGGATTTGGAGCAAGGGAGAGCTGTACATGCTTCTGTTGTGAAGATGGGTCTTGAAACTGAGCCTGACTTGCTCATCTCTCTCAACACCATGTATGCAAAGTGTGGCCAAGTCGCAACTGCCAAGATTCTGTTTGGTAAGATGAAGTCACCAAACTTGATTTTGTGGAACGCCATGATCTCTGGCTATGCCAAGAACGGTTATGCCAAAGATGCTATTGATACGTTTCATGAGATGATCAATAAAGGTGTAACACCTGACACCATCTCCATAACATCTGCCATTTCGGCTTGTGCTCAAGTAGGTTCTCTTGAGCAGGCTCGGTGGATAGACGAATATGTATGCAGGAGCGACTACAGGGACGACGTTTTCATTAGCAGCGCTTTAATCGATATGTTTGCTAAATGCGGAAGTGTAGAGTGCGCAAGATCAGTTTTCGACAGAACACTTGATAGAGATGTTGTGGTGTGGAGTGCTATGATTGTTGGGTATGGACTGCACGGACGGGCAAGAGAAGCAATCAGTCTATACCGTGCAATGGAGCGGGGTGGAGTGCAACCCAATGACGTCACTTTTCTGGGGCTTCTCATGGCTTGTAACCATTCAGGCTTGGTAAGAGAAGGCTGGTGGTTCTTCAACCGGATGACAGACCACAAAATAAACCCGCAACAGCAACACTATGCGTGCGTCATTGATCTTCTCGGGCGTGCTGGTCATCTCGATCAAGCTTATGAGGTGATCAGATGCATGCCTATCCAGCCCGGTGTAACAGTTTGGGGAGCGCTCTTAAGCGCTTGCAAGAAGCATCGCCACGTGAGTTTGGGAGAATACGCAGCTCAACAACTTTTCTCAATAGACCCAACCAACACTGGCCATTACGTGCAGCTCTCTAATCTGTATGCTGCAGCTCGTTTGTGGGACCGTGTTGCAGAGGTGCGAGTCAGAATGAAGGAGAAAGGACTGAGCAAAGACGTTGGATGCAGCTGGGTTGAAGTAAGGGGAAGGTTGGAGGCTTTTCGAGTTGGTGATAAGTCTCATCCAAGATATGAAAAGATTGAGAGACAAGTAGAGTGGATTGAGAATAAACTGAAGGAAAGTGGATTCGTGGCGTACAAGGATGCTTCGTTGCACGATCTCAACGATGAAGAAGCTGAGGAGACTCTTTGCAGCCACAGCGAGAGGATAGCGATTGCTTATGGACTTATAAGTACACCGGAAGGGACAACTCTGCGGATCACAAAGAATCTGAGAGCTTGTGTGAACTGTCACGCTGCTACAAAAGTTATCTCGAAGCTTGTGGGTAGAGAGATTGTTGTGAGAGACACCAATCGGTTCCACCATTTCAAGGATGGAGTTTGTTCGTGCGGTGATTATTGGTAATAGAAGATAGAAACTGGATTAGTCTGAAAGTTGGACATCTTAGTTATTTGATCATCAAAATATGAAGATGAAGATTCGGACGAGAACACACACAAGTCTATTAATAAATAATGAGCAAGGGCCACTGTAAAAATAGAGCTGAGTACTTCTCCCAAATGGCAAGTTACTTCTCAACAACGCTCTTGTCATACAGGTACTCAACGAACTCATCGATTAGGTAAGGCCATGCTCCTTCTGCGTCGTAATTCGACAGCGCTGGGTCCACCGTCTGCATCATAAACTACTGTCTCAATCCACATATCAACACTAAGCCCTAGTTGCAATCAATATGTGTAAGCTCATTGACACAATGGTATCTAGTGTTTTCTTTTACCCTTGCAAACTCTAGGAGCTGTGCCCATGTGTCTTTAGATATGGCCTTGTTGTGACGATCCTGATTTTGGGAAACAACATTGTATGATTTGTATCAGAAACTACAGAAATATAATAAGATCATGCTTTGATAATATATTAAACTCATGAGTGTTTTGTTTACCTGCAAGAAATCACACCAGTGATTCACCAATGGCCACTCTCTTTCTGCAAAGAGCAACTGCCACATCCCAATAGCTGTATCTAAAGCAAGAGACTTCTGCCCCTGAAACATTATTACAATTGACTATTTGTCACTAACACAGATAAAACAGCTCATGATGGCAACTACTTCAGATCAAGCATTTTTTTTACCTTTTCTTTCGCCCACCCAAAAGCAAAGTTGTATATATCATGGAACTTTTCTGAACAACATAAACGGGCAAGAAGAACATTACACATATGTCAGCCAACATGAAAACTTTCAATCAACCAAATCATAACATAGGATAACGAATGGATATTTCAATTTGCTTCTTACGTTCATCTTTAAGCTCAGAACGCATGAAGGACAGCTTTTCCTGCAACTTCCCAATGGAATCTACGCTGCCATCAGAAAATTGGGTCAAAGTTAAACTCTGCACCAAAGGTAATAGAACAGGCCACAACGTTAACATCATCAGGACTACAGTTCACTCACCCTAATGCCTGTAATCCACCAACAAATTCTTCCTTGGAAAATTCACACGCTGTAGCAGCATTCATATGCCACGAAAGAACCAACTGAAACAGAAGTACCCATTTAACTATATGGTCAGAAGATCAACAAGAAAAGCCAAAGCAGTCAGTGAAAGAAACCGATCAGTTTAAGATCCTATTTTTAATGTGTTCCTCCATGGATCTCAATTTTTGTCATTTCTTAGCTTTTCAAGTCACTATCTCTCTCACAGAGTACTTATTAACTAAAACTAGGTGGCTTTTTGGTAGCCAGAGACGAAATCAAGAAACAAATGCACACAAGAAAGTTGTCTAATACACATACCGTGACAATGTCTTGGGGTTCCACCTGGAGAAAAAATTCAAGTCAGTAATAAACCACATCATTCTTAGGATTATTCAAAGAGATAAAACATACCTGAAGATCACTACACAGAACCGAGATACCTTCGGCCAGAATCATATCAGAATATGGGTCTGCAGAATGTAATACGAAATTTGTCAAAACATTAAGGTAAACAAATGGTATAAAAACGTGGGTCTTTGAGAAAGAAAGTAGGTTGCCTTTATATCTATTGTAGAGCTCCTCCAAGCGTCTCAAATCACCATTGCTTCTTGGCTGGGGCTGGCTGTAAAACACATCAAAAGCTGCTTCAAGCTGCCAATCGCTGGCTTTGAGAGCCTGAAGAGCATTCTTCTCACTGCCCACAATCATTAAACAAAGTCACCACCAAACCAAAAAAGTTTCAAGATTTATGGTTAAAGAAAAAAACCCCAAGAGAATGATGCAAACACGTTTGCTCTTAAAGCAGCTACAGTATCAGTTACTGTTTCTGGCCTAACAAAACAACGAATCTACAGTAAAACCAGCGATAAGGTAGAGATAGATCCAGTTACCTAGCTCCAGTGATAGCCACGAACTGCTGAAGTTTATCGCGGTTGCTTCTACTCAACTTATGCTGCCACAAGGAAAAATAGAATTGAATCAAATTACACACAAAAGATGATCGATAACCCACCGAATCGCAAAAATTAAGGGACTTTCGATTCTACTTCGGAATCGAATTATCGAAAGACGAAACCTTTCTAGCGTCAGATACAAAGATAAGTGGATCCGGATTCAAGAAAACACAGAGCAGAAGGAAAGAAAGGAGAAAGCGCGTATACCATTGTGTTGAAGAATCTGCAGGCGAAACGAAAACCCTAAGAAGGTAAATCGAACGAGAACGGCGCGAGAGAAGGAGAGGAGGGGGGAGTGACTCAGGAAGACTCGAGAGTCCCTCACGATTGCCTCTTAAAGCTTTCTCACTTTCCTCTTGTCCGCCTCTCTCTCTCTCTCTCTCTCTCTCTCTCTCTCTCTTCTTCAATGCTTCTTTTTTTTTATATATACTCTGATGATTTTTTTTTTATTTGGGTTTCATTTGCAAAGACTCGGTTTGCTCGAAACCGGTATATAGTAAAATATCTCGGTATTAGACCGGAAGACTTGTATCTTGGTCTTTTTGCAACCGGTACATTGTCTATGTTTTTGCTAGTAATTTTTTCTTTGTAATGCAATATGCATATGAAGAGTATTTCTCGCATTCAACATAATGTTTTATTATTATTAGCTACCCATTTTACTAAATTAAATTTTGGTCAGACGAGATGTTTCTCCGAATAGCACTTTCATCTAACCATGCTAAATTTATATACGAAAAAATAACACTTCTGATCCTATCATTTTTCGTTAATGAGTCTATTCGGTCATCTCTGTTTCAGGAAATAGGAAACATAATTTATTAAAAAGGTAATTTTAATAATTTTCTTTATGCAAATAGATTATTCACTTTTCACTTTGTTATACTAGTTTAAAGATTAAAGTTATATTGAACATGAAAGGAATCCAACTTAATAGTTTACAACATATCTCTTACTAAACTTTAAACATGTCATAAGTATATAAACTGTAACTATATTCTAAATAAAACAAAAATATCTAGTCGATAGAAAATAAACATAAAAGTCTAATAATATAAAATAAAACCAGAATACTTGATAAATAAATAAATAAATAAATATTATTTCTCAATAATATATACAGTCTATAATATACTGATTTAGTAGAAGAATATTCATATATAGAAAGTGGAGACTTCTGACCCAAAGAAGGTGAATGTCTTGTATAAATTTCATCCGTAAAATGCAGCTCAAACAATATGAACAATATATCCGTGATAAATAATGGGCAATGCACATGTAGATGCACATGTTAATGGTTTATCATGCAGGTTTGATGAATCATAAAATACCACATGTGGTTGATGATCAGCTGAAAATATGGATAATTTAGGCCTTATGGGTCTCACAGGTAATAATGACATTGCTTCATTCGGAACTTCAAGCTTTGGCTTGAACAATGAAATGTACATGAATGGTCTATTTTTTGTCACTAAAGTTTGCTCAAGATGCTTTGCCAAGAATGCATGCATGGAGTTCCTTTTGCATTATAATCTCTTCTACGAGTGTACTTTTCTTAGCTCGGAAAATTAAACTAGCTATAGCTAGCCATACTGTTTTTTTTTTCTTGTTTTATGTCTACACCCCAAGATGGTTTGCTGATAATGTAAGAACACTCTTCAAGAACACTCTTCAAGAACACTCTTGTTTTATGAAACAAATAAATGTTGCCATTTGCCAACATTAGGTTCAGGTAAGTAGGTAACCATCGCACTCAACGTAATGGTGATAGTAAAATCAAAATTCGAAACACGTGGCTTCATTGGCCCAACACTACCCACCAATACCACCTTGTGAGGACGATGAGACCATCGTAACATTTTGAAGCCAAAAGTAAATGGAAAAATCAAATTAAAATCACTCTTCTCACGGCTCACAGACTACCATGACGACATTCTGTCTTCACATTTTACTTTCTGGTTAAAAGTACAATCTATATACATTTTTTCTTTTTGCTTTTGATAAAGTAGTGAAAAGAGATGTAGTCACCATGATCATGACACTATTGACTAGCAATTACAAGGGTTATGAATAAGTCACAACGTATCTCCTTTAAGACCAAACGTAGAAGAAAACAGTATGCTAGTTATCTAAGGTCAATCAAACTCCAACTCAATAGTCTCTATGCATTTTCTTAATACATATCTATTCGGATTAGAACGTACATAAACAGATACCTAAGGATTAGAAGATATCGAAAGGGCGTCTTATATCAACCATCCATAAACTACAGCCTAAGATGCTTAAGGAACTTCTTGTACTAACCAACGAAATTTCTTTAGTCGTCTTGTCCCATAATAACAAAAGCTTAAATATACCAAAAGAGCAATACTTTTTTTTGTTCGTTCCAATAATATGATTAGTCTTTGTTAATGACCTAAAAGTTATACAATTATCAAAGTACTAATAGAATTTTTTTGTGCGTGACAACGAAGTTAGTATGTAGTGTATAGTGGTCAACTCTACGTAAGTTTATATTCTGCTACTATCATTTAAGGACCACTCGCTTATAAAAGTTAAAGGTTCTCTCTCGCTTTCTCATTATAAAAAGCTTCCCTTACTTCTCCATAACTCTCCACACTTTACTTTCTTACAAGACAAGAACCAGAAAAAATATCTAAACTAAACTCATGTCTGAGTTCAATTTCTGTTTTTCCACAAACATGCTGAGAGTTTATGTAATGTTAGTGATATGTATGCACGTATGTTGTGCGTCTAGTGATTGTACAAGTCACGATGAACATGACGTTGTGTCTCAAGAGGAAGCAGAGAAGGCAACAACGCTGAAGCTCGGTTCGATAGCTTTGCTTCTTGTGGCCGGAGGTGTCGGCGTGAGTCTACCGTTGATAGGGAAGAAGATCCCGGCGTTACAGCCGGAGAACGATATCTTCTTCATGGTGAAAGCTTTCGCTGCGGGAGTGATTCTCTGTACAGGGTTCGTCCATATACTACCAGACGCGTTCGAGAGACTGAGCTCGCCTTGTCTAGAGAACACTGCAGCTGGGAAGTTCCCGTTTGCTGGTTTTGTTGCGATGTTGTCAGCCATGGGGACGCTTATGATCGATACGTTTGCAACCGCGTATTACAAGAGGCAGCATAGTATGGGGACCAAGCAAGTGAACGTGGTTGAAGATGAAGAGCATGCGGGTCATGTTCATGTACACACGCATGCGAGTCATGGACACTCACATGGGTCGACCGAGTTGATAAGGAGACGGATCGTGTCGCAGGTTCTTGAGATTGGGATCGTTGTGCATTCGGTTATAATAGGGATATCTCTTGGAGCTTCACAGAGCATAGACACTATAAAGCCACTCATGGCTGCGCTTTCTTTCCATCAGTTCTTTGAAGGTCTTGGCCTCGGTGGCTGCATCTCTCTGGTAAGCATCGACTCCGCTTATTACCAATTGGTTTTGATACGAAAACTTCTGACAATGTTTTGACGTATAGGCGGAGTTACAGTCCAAATCCACAGTGATTATGGCGACATTTTTCTCAGTGACGGCGCCTGTGGGGATAGGGATAGGGATGGGGATGTCGAGTGGTTTAGGCTACAGGAGAGAGAGCAAAGAGGCAATCATGGTGGAAGGAATGTTGAACGCAGCATCAGCTGGGATTCTCATTTACATGTCACTCGTTGATCTTCTTGCTCCTGACTTCGTTAACCCAAGATTGCAATCTAATCTCTGGCTTCACTTGGCTGCTTTCCTCTCCCTCCTCCTCGGCGCTGCTTCCATGTCTCTCTTAGCCATTTGGGCGTGAAACACTGATTCCACAGCTATTAGCAAACAAACAAATCACTCTTTTTTCTCGAATCTGTAATGAAGTTTCTAATCTCAGAATCAATACTATTCTGTTTTGAACGCAATGACTTGCTTTTTGATAGAGACAAACATTAGTTAAAGGCAGAGAGAGACAGAGGCTAGCTAAGTGCTTTATTCGTAATATGGATGGAGGAAGAGAAAAAAGAGAAAGCATCAATCATATCCATTGCTATGTAATGGTGGGCATCTTTCAACTGTAACATCATCATGCACTTACACATCTTTAAATACAAACTATCACTCGCAGTTTTGGCTAAAAATTACAATGGTGGATAAAGAGATTTACATAAGCCACATCATACAGAGAGTCTTTGTTTACCGACCACCACCGGGAACTCTGTTCCAGGACAAGTAAGTAGGATCTCCAAGTCGCCTGCAAAAGAAAAAACCAACACCATATCAAAACCTACCTACACTTTGCTGTTACAATAGCCAATGAGAAGAATCATAAGATGTTTGTAATGTATATACCTTGGTTTCACAAGATACATGATAGTGAATACAAGTGCCAAGAAGAAACAGATTCCTCCAACTGTGAGGTAAGCAATGCCGAGGAAGTCATTCTTTCCACCGAGCCAACTAGTCGTTGACAAAACAAGCTTCTTCTTCCCATCGAAACTGTATGTGTTGTAGTTGTTCTTCAGAATCACTGTTATGGTATCACCTTTCTCCAGGTCACTCTCTATCTTCCCGTATAGTTTTCTGAATGTTGGCAAAGCTGCAGTTCTCATCCACACAATCAGATCCTCTTGCTCACTCAGCTGAAAACACCATAATAGTCAGAGATTCCAAGTCAAATGTTTTGCAACCGAGTTTGAGACTCTACCAAAGCAATTAAGGCTTACCGATTTGTTTGCATCTAGCCTGCCACCACCGGTGAGATTGCCCGTCTGAAAGTTCTTGGGGAATACATTTTTGCCAAACTTGTGTTCCCTGTCACTCTTCCACGCAATTCCTCTCTTGTTTACATTTAAAGTCTGGTTGTTTTTCGATAAAGCGTATGTGTCATTAAAGAGACTCCAAGCAATTAGACCACACGGCACAATCGGCCGCCCATTAACATCATCCTCAGGCTTGCATGCGTCTATTTGATTCTCATCTTTCACACTTCTCAACTGTGAATCACTTCGGCTTTTCACATACCTGTAATATCCAAAACACCAATACCAAAAAGAAAGAAAGAGATTTCAGGAACCTAAGTCACATCTAACTTTCAAATGTGAGCATATCTTTCCATGCACCCAACAACTCTGTGAAATTAATGAAGCAGTTCAACTCAATGTCAAGCACTGTAGTAACTCCCTACAATACCTGCGGTGGTTCTGGTAGAAGTTCTCAAGCTGGTAATAAACGTAGATAGGCTGCTTCATCCTCTTAGGAACCTGAAAACACCCACAAGGAGAAAGTAAACAAACACATCATCAGAGGCTTATTCATTCTCTCAAACAATGAAACAGTGTTGCGTAGGAAAACTCACCACTAGTGTCCGGGTACAAGATTTGTCTGCACCTCCTTGGATAAAAGCAACCTTGTTAGCCCTATCAGGCGGGGGTATGCAAACATTATCATACCGATCAACGATCTCAACAACCTATTACATAACGAGATATGAAACATTTGGTAAAGGTGGATTGAAAAAAAAAAAAGAGCAAAGATTAGGATCATCCATCCTCACTTACATCCTGGGAAGCGAAAAGAGAAACAACTCCGAGAGGGATGAAGATAACACTAATGACTAAAAAAGTCAGAATCACCTGTAAAAATGAGATAGTTTAAAAAAGGAAACTTTCTCAAAGAAGAAGAGACTGAGAATACGAAAGAAGCTATATACCCAACCAGGGGTGAGAATCGGCTTGCAAGCAGGAAGCTCCTGTTGTGTAAACTTCGAATCTGCAAAATCAAAACATCAACGAACAGAATCCAGTCCCCATTGGTCAGAGCTTGAGTCAATTTCAAAAACATGGCTAAAGATACTAACTTTGAGCAAAAGAATGGATTTTGCAGATATAATTAGAGTCAACGAGGATCCAGAGGAAGATACATACACTTGGGTCGCTTGGATTTTGTCCGGGAGGAGGAAGAATCTGCAGATCCGGCAGCGGCGGCGGAGCTAGACGAGGCCGTGTTGGAAGGCATGGTTGAGGAAAAATGAGAGGTTTGTGCGTGGGAGGAAGGAGGAAATAGAGAGAGGGAGAACGAGAGTAGCGAGATGAAGGAAGCTGGGTCGTCGTCGTCGTCAAAGGCGACGGCTTTAGACCAATTAGCTACGATCTAGAAGAAAAGAAAACCCCCAAATCGAAGTTTCGTAGATCCTCCTCCTCCTTCCAAGGTTTGATTTGGTCAAGTCGCTCCTTTTTAAAAACTTAACTGAATTTTATATAATAGTCCCCGTTCTTTGTTTGGTTCACAAATTAACTTCCCTAGTTTGATCTATTGATTGCCATGCCCAATTATTTGGTATTGTTCAAAAATATTTGATCTATTGATAAGTTTCTTTGATGATTGATGAGTAGAATATGCAAAGAGAAAGTAGAGTAGGTAGGAAAAAATGCTAAATCCATGAATTGCAAATGTCATCTTAGGAAGAAGTAGGAACACAAAAAGACAAAGAATGACGAAGATAAAGGGGGCCTAACTTAATTGGGCCTTACGTTTATTAGACTGGGCTAGAATACTTTTTTCAATAGGCCTAATCACCTTTCTTCTTGGGTCGAATGTTTGTATTGCTCAATGACGAGAGAGAGGTCTACATTAGTGGTGTGTGTGATATGAAAGGGAATAGATTCTCTATATGCATACAAGAAGATTCCATCAAATCAAGGAGACAAGAGGCCGCTTGAAAACTACGCAAACAAAATAAAATACTTTCTTCTTGTTGTTTTTATTGTTTTTTTTCCCAATGTGCATGATTCTTATTTGCATACAGAACTTAATTGTTGAGATAAAAGTTAAACATCAGCTTTATTCCACTTGTCATCTTTATTCAAAGCACACCGCACACGAATCCTTTCATCGAGATTTAAACAATTTTTAAAACAAACAAGATGCTTATGCTACTTATTCTCACACGCATGTGCATTTGCATATGTGTGATATATCTAAAAGCAATACATCAAAATATAAGGACTTAGACATGCAAATTTGGATTTGATATGGTATTAAGCAAATTCTAAAATTGTATGAATGTATAAGGCCACATGCGTCAATAAATCAACAATATATAGAAGGACTTGGACATACAGATCTGTATTTACTTAGACATGTGTGAATGTAAAATCGTCTGCATGGTTTACAACTTGAAAGCCTAAACCTTATTGCATTTGCATATATAATCTATAGATATATGCCTCCCTACCTTTAGCTATTAATTATAAAAACAATTATGTGTCAATGTCAGTCCATAATTTAACTTTATAGTTTGTAAGACGTCGTGTCTTTCCTTTCTTCTTTTTTACATTTTTCATAAATACTAATAATCGCTCGTGTTGAAGTTGAATATTGCATCACCTATCGGCATTTGCCAGTTTAATCATGATGCAGTCGAGGGAGGAGAGGAGGGCTGAGTCACCATCAGGTCTTGTCCTCACCACCGACCCTAAGCCTCGCCTCCGCTGGACAGCAGAGCTTCATGAACGTTTCGTTGACGCAGTCACCCACCTTGGAGGCCCTGACAGTACGTTATATTGATTCACTAATTTGTAGTCATGTGTATGTGGTACACTATAAACCTTACCTATACTTGTGATATTATATCAACAGAGGCTACACCAAAGACGATTATGAGAGTGATGGCTGTGAAGGGTCTTACACTTTACCATCTCAAGAGCCATCTCCAGGTCTTTGTCTTCATACATAAATCAATCTTCTTCGGCTTCCTCTGCTTTACATGTTTACTGTTCTTGATTTCCTTCTTAATTAGTTTGTTTTGCCGTACTTAGAATTAAAACATATATATAGCACACCGGTAAATATAACTTTATATGTATATTTGTTTACAGAAGTTCAGACTTGGAAAGCAGCCTCACAAGGAGCATAGTCATGGTCACTCCAATAATATTAGAGACACTAATAGAGGTGCGCATAACTCATTAGCCTTCTTAACTATTTGGAGATCTAGATCCTTTATATATTAGTTCATTATTTCTCCAATGTGAGACTTCGTTTATTAACACTAATTAATCAAAATTTACTTGGTGCTATGCGTGAATGATTTATCTAGTTGTTAATCAACATCGATCGACTACGCATGCAGCTTCGATGTTGGATCTTCAAAGAAATGTTGTATTCACTACTCCGCACATCATTGGTCGCAATATGAACGAGTATGTACTTTCCTATTCCAATCCTAACAACTGATTCAAATATAATTACATAATATATAATTTAATGGTAATTATGGATGATGAATTGGTGATGAAGGATGCAAATGGAAGTGAAAAGAAGAATAGAGGAAGAGGTAGAAGTAGAAAGACAGGTGAATCAAAGGATAGAAGAACAAGGGAAATACATGGAGAGTATGTTGGAGAAAGCAAGTGAAACCCAAGAAGCAAGTCTCACCAAAGACTACTCTACTCTCTTTTTCAACAACACATCACCACTTCCAATTCTATGGTTTGAGGATCATTTTCCCTCGTCTTCCTCCATGGACTCCACATTGAATCTTTCTGACATCATCAATCCCAACTTCTCCCTCCAAGATTCTCGGAGTTCCATCACCAAGAACCGTACTGTTTGTCTCGGTTAGAGAATACATATATATAGGTATAGCTATTTGACGCTTTCTACTCTAGTATTCTAATGCGCACTTGGTGTTATAATGCACAAACTCGCATGTAATAACTTCTGCCAAACATGAAGTAGATCTATATTGTCCATTCTAATAAATGTGATGATGAAGAAGGCTGCCCCATGAATTTTCTCAGTTCTTGTGTTTTATTACATACGTGTGTTACTTTGCACACCAAGACTTTGTCTTTCTACTCACGTTTGTAGTCATAAATCACCACCCAACGCCTTTTCATCACTCAAATCTTAATCTACCCACTCCCATTCTGATGAAATGTGGGCCAAAAGACTAATTAAAATGGAAAGCGTAGGTGGGCCTATCAGGTCCACCTTAAAAGGCTCATTATCTTTGAGGGTCTTGACTCTCGAGACAAACAAGAGTCTGGTCAAGGCAAGGTTTATGTCGTAGTCTCAACTCTCAAAGTCTGTCTGTTGACGAGTCAATGGAAGTCTCGCGGATCTGAAACGGTCAAAAAGGGATGTTTTATTAATCTTCTGCAAGGAGGGAGACTTATTACATAACTTATAGATAAGATTGAACGATGGAGTAAATGTGTTATTTTTTTGCTCTCACACTTCACCAGCTTTCAATTCTCTGTTATTATTCGTTGTTTCTTTTCTTTTTCAAAACATAAAGCTAACCAAACTGTACAGTTAGGTCTCGTTTTATCTTTCAGGTTCTTATTATGATTTACAAATTACTATGCAACACAAAATAATCCTCAAAAGTCGTTTAACACAAGAAATTTAGACCAAAAAAATATTTATCCAGAAGACATGTTGTTATGTTGACGATGTCTCATGTTAAGAAAGCTTGTACGTCGAGCTAAACATTCGGAAAATTATTAAATAAGAAAAAAAAATCTTAAACATGAAGGCTAATTAACGTTAGGACCAGTCGGTATAGACAGAGATCTTCTTAGTTACTACTCCTATAATCAAATGACGTACGTGTCTTGGAGAAAACAGAGTCATGAATCATGTTTACCCAGTTATTTATTAGGAAAATAAATTGTGTTACATCATTCTGACTTCAAAGTGTCAAATTGATACCATAATTGCCTAACAATTTGCCTATATTTATCGTTAATTTTACATTTTAATAGAAAAGTAAGAGATTACCAAGTGGTCTATTCCATCAGTTTACCCATGGTTAGGGTTTATCAATAAATAAATAAAAATTTCAAAAGAAAGAAATATAAATAGTACTTAACCAAAGTCCCCAACAAATGTGTATGGTATGTGTAGCTTCATTAAGACGAAGATCTTACATGATATGGTAACTAACAGCGACTGATTGATATTGTTATGTTAATTAACCGCTTTTTACCACCCATATATCAATTAGTTTATTATTACATATAACTTGACGGATTCAAACAAACGATGGCGTTGTACGTGGCTTACTTAAGAGGAAATGTTATTTGGAAGCTCCAAGGATTGTTCTATCTCCTCTCATGCTCCAATTTTCTAGTAGTTGCGATTAGGTCGGAAAATATTGCAGTCGTGCTCCTTACTTTACCTCTAAAGTTAACTAATGTGTTAGTAAATATGAAACGTATTTACTGAGAATACGTTATACTATTCATCATTCCAATATTCAAGTTACCCAAAAAATAACGCATTTGCAAAAAGACTTTCTCATGATAAGTCGATAACGATCATGTGGGAAACCTATAACCTTTTTGTTCATATCAGTTTTAGGTCAAAATTTAAACACGGGTTCTAAGGTTTTATCACCGCAAAGGAGCTTGATCTATTGGCGGTGGAAAATCGAGTTCTAGCTAGCTTTTTGAAAAAAGGAAGAAAAAAAAAACAATAATATTTTAAGAGTCATGTTTGATGATCTTAATATTCTTGTTGATTGTCTGTAGAGTTAATGATACTCTGCTGAATTTTTGTATATTTCTATATGGTTTTATATACTAGTCTACTCCATTTGACCATATCATACAATGAGGTGAAGGGGTAACGCTAAAGTATAAAAAGTGATTGTTTTGGATTAATTCTTCACGTTTATGCATATTGATTTTTAGTTTACAAAGGTACGTGATGATCAAAATCAATGTGAAATGTCTAAAACCCAATTAACGGGTCATTCTATTTAAGTAGCGTAATTATCCGATGATCATAACTACTATTCTTCTTACCAATGAGTCAATGACCCGATGTATTTTGAAGTCTATAGTAATCAATCAACACTTAAACTCTATATAGTTTAGCAAGTTAGCATCTTATAAAGAACATATAGTATTAAACCATTCTATTAAACTAAACTGATAATTACAGGAACCATGCATGCAATTTATGACAATCGTTAATCAGAAAACAAGTTAAATAGATACATGAATGATTCTTGTCAAGGAAAGTGACGTGAACTGCTAATGTCTCTAAACAGGCTTCCATTTGAAGACACGCAGAGAAAAAAGGAAACAACACACAAGTTTGGTTAATCATATTAGATTAATTATCCGAAGAATAATTACTACAAAATTAATTAATTAAACAGTGACCCTGGTGGTTTATTAACACCAAGACTCTTTAGCTTGTACGTTGTATATATAAATTAGGAAGATGAGTGAGAAATGGGAAATGAAAAGAGATGAAATGGGACATCGATGCTGTGGGAAGCACAAAGTGAAGAGAGGGCTTTGGTCTCCAGAGGAAGACGCCAAGCTTCTTCGTTATATCACCACTCATGGTCATCCTAGTTGGAGTTCCGTTCCCAAGCTTGCTGGTTTCACATCTTCTATCTCTCTAACTCTTTGACTACATTTTCATTCATTACTTAGAATATAACTATATATACAGGAATCATGAGTTTTCCAACTCAAAACCAACTGAAAATTAAGTAGATCGATCCATGTTATGTATACATTAATGATGATCCCTTCACATGATTTTTGGTGTATGATTTACATATAGTATATATGTGTGTATATAGGGTTACAAAGATGTGGGAAAAGTTGCAGATTAAGGTGGATAAACTACTTGAGGCCTGATCTGAAGAGAGGTTCCTTTACCGCAGAGGAAGAGCAGACTATCATCGATGTTCATCGTATTCTTGGTAACAAATGGGCTCAGATTGCTAAGCACTTACCTGGACGTACTGATAACGAAGTGAAGAACTTTTGGAACTCTTGCATTAAGAAGAAGCTTCTTTCTCAAGGCTTAGATCCTTCCACACATAATCTTATGCCTTCTCACAAAAGATCCGCTTCTTCTTCTAGTGGTAAGAATCCTAAGCAAAGCAAGACAAAGTCCATCATGACGAACCCTACTTTTGATCAATCAACCACAGCTTTCTCAATCACAAACGTCAATCCTTACACTTCCAATAAACCAAACAGAGTTAAATCTCCTAACCAGGCTCAAATCTCCTCCCAGACCATGATCCCTATCGACCATACCATGTCAAGTCTTTTAGAAGATGAAAATATGATTCCTAACTGGTCAAATGTTGATGGAATGGTGGCACCAATCCACGAAGAAGCTCCGATGTTTTCTACTGAAAAGGCAGTGATAGGTGTTGAAGATGATGATCTCAACATGGATATTTTGTTTAATACGCCTTCTTCTTCTACATTTGATCCTGATCTTGCTTCCATTTTTTCTTCTGCAATGTCTATGGACTTCAATCCCATGGATGATCTTGGCTGGACCTTTTAGTTTTACTTTACAATATTTTTAATTTTCTCAAATGTATATAATTTGTACGAATAAGTTCCACTTGTTGTTGTCACTAGTTTTGAAAGCTGAGATTTTAGCAAAATCAGTTTGTCATTGTCTCAGTACTTCCGTATATGCTATGTGCTTTTAACTAATCTATTACACAAAGTTGGGCTTGTTAACTCCATTTCATCTATTTACATAAAGGCTCATGTAAAAATGGGCCGGATTAGTAGGGCTCTTAGGGTATAGTATATGGCTAAGAAAAGTGCCAAATCCATACCAATAAACAGTGTGACCTAAAAGACTCAATTATATATATTGCATTCCTATGATAAGATAATGACGATATACTGTATGTTCGATGGATATACATATTGGTTCATCAATACTTTATGTTTTGTTCTTCAAGATTTAGTTATACGTATGCTCCAAGCCTCCAATGATATTGATCGTGTGGAAATAATTATGCTAACTTTTGATGAAACTTCGTGCGAAGCGCGAAGGCAAAGAGGCAACGTGACACTTCGTCACATGCTCTCTCACCTGTAAGCAAATTCTTCTACTTAGTTTATAGGCTTATACTTGTACATAAACTACCACAACCGTTGAGAAAGTCAATTGTGTTATTCTAAAGAAAGATTCACAAAATGTCAATCATCAACGTATACAAGTTCTGCAGACTAGATATTTGATTGGAACGGACATATCGGAGGAAACAAACATATATTGAATTTAAAAAGGACTCTGGAGCAACGGGACGACAACACCGAGGCACAGAAGATTGAAGAATAAAGATATGTATTAGAATAGTAGGTAGTGTTTAATATTATAAAACTGATAAAAATTAAGATATTTAGATATAGGATATGTGAAACCACATGGTGTGTCTCCTGGTCTCTTATCTTATCTCCTTCATCGTAAACACTTGATTACTTCTTTTTTTTTACTTGATTAATTCTTTTTTTTTCGTCCTTTTGAAATTAATCCTAATTTCGATTCTTCAGTTCTTCATTTTTTTCTGCAAAATGGTTAAACTGCAATACGCATACACAATTGTAGAATTGATGCGGTGACAAACAATTGAATAAACAAACTTTCCATTAAAGAGTTCTATTGTCAGTTTCAAAAAAAAAGAAGAGTTGTATTGTCTCTGTTAGCTAATTAACATAATCAAAAAACATAAATAAAATTCAAGATGGAAAGTAGATAATAGAAAATTTAAGTTGCGTGAATATTATTCTTAAAAAAAAAAACGTTGCGTGAACTAACGCTATAGATATGGTTTTGAGCATGTGAAACAAAAAATGAATAAAGTTCTAACATCCCAGTTGTGGTATTTGAAAAAGTTTAAAAGAATTAGTTTGGTTGTCTATGTCATTAAAATGCGCTTATCTTTTTCGGTACGTACTCCAGAGTTAGGCGTTGGAATAATGGAAAAGGATGGGTGATCTATCGGGAAGTGATTCGCGATATCGTGTAAGTGAGGTTAAACACGAGAAAATATCATGTGGTGATTGAAGGGTCAGTAAACAATGATTTCGAGTCTTGAAAAATTTATGGACCGACGATTGGAACGAGATGGGACTTACGGGCCAAGTGAATGAGCGTGGGAGGTTCATTAACCGTAGACGATCGGGGCGTTACAAATGGTATCAGAGCTGGTTAGCTATCTTGGTTCTGACCCGAGAAGCGTCTTGAGACCTGTCGTGGAGCGCAACGAAGACGTTGCGTTATTTGAGAGGTGGTGAATTGTAACATCCCGAATTGTGATATGCGGAAAAGCTTAGGAGAATTGATTTCGCTATCTATGTCACCAAAGTGTGTTTACCTTTTCTGGTACACATCTGTTTAGAACTCCAAAGTTAAACGTGCTTGAACTGGAGTAGTGGAAGTATGAGTGACCTATCGAGAAGTGATTCGCGATACCGTATGAGTGAGGTCAAAGCACGGAGAAAGATCATGTGATGATTGCAGAGTCAATAAACAATGATTTCGAATCTTAGAAAATTTACGGACCGATCGTTGGAATGAGATGGAACCCATGAACTAGAGTGAACGGATGTGAGAGGTCCATTAGCCGTAGACGATCGAATCGTTACAAAAAGACACTAGCCGAAAATAATACCGGAAAGAATATTGAAGTACCAAAAGAAAAGTAAACACAAATAGTTAGAGGAAGACTTAAAGGTCACATGGGATGTGATTTGATGGTATCATTGCATCAAATTCTGCACATGCACTGCCTCTTAACTCTTTTTCATATTCCTTTTTTTTTGTTGTTGCTTGTTGTTATTTGATAATTTAATATCCACACGGTTTTAGTTTTAAAATAATGTTTTTAATATAAAGTTATAGAATAATGTTACACTCTGTAAGAATGTAATTACCCTTAGTTACAAGTTACAACCACTTTTCAACTCTCTACCACCTCCCTTGTAATATATATACGTACACAACCACTTCTCTTCTCCATTTCATCATCATCATCAACCCAACCCTTCTCTCGTCTTTGCTAATATATATTATAGCTTCTTTCTTCCCATACCATATAACTTAGAGTTGATATATTGAAAACATGAGCAGAACGGAGACAATGGGGTTGACCAAAAGAGGAATGTTGCAGTCAGGTAGTTGCAATCGCCTTATGGAACGTTCTGAGTCCCTCAAGAGGGACAATGTGATGAGCAATGGTGGTTCAGCTAAAGTGAAAGGAAGCTTGGAGCGCAAGAAATCAAAGAGTTTTAAAGAAGGAGAAACCTTTCCTTCTTGGCTCATAACGGATGCTCCTGGGAGCATAGCCGCCGTGAGGAGGGAGCAAGTGGCTGCGCAACAAGCCCTGAGGAAACTGAAGATTGCTCATTACGGCAGATCCAAATCAACCCTAACTAATTTCAACTCCTCCAAAATTGTCCCTCTTGTTCACCCTAACCCTCAACCTCATCCTCAGAGATGCAGCTTCATCACCCCTACTTCTGGTATATTAGACTTCCATTTTATTTATTTTTTACTTGGTATATTAGTCTCTCTTCAAATTCTGATTTTTAATGTCAATTTCTCAGATCCTATTTACGTTGCATACCATGATGAAGAATGGGGAGTCCCTGTCCATGATGACAAGTACGTCACATAATGTCTTTTTATTTCTTGCAAATCATAATGCTGACACTTTTATTTATCATAATAACCATCAAAATTCTATAGTTGCAAAAAATACCAATGATTTTAGGTTATAGAGTGTTCTAAAATCTTGGGAAGTAGGATATTATCCTAAATGATTTGGTACTAATCTTAAATCTATCCCCCTAAATATTTGAAACTAGAAGTGACTGAAGTTTCTTTTTGCTCCTTAGTTTTTTTTTTTTATATCTTACTATATCACATTTTCATTTTGGCCAAATAATAAACTAATTATCTCCATCTCAGGACGTTGTTCGAACTGCTAACCCTCAGTGGCGCACAAGTAGGCTCCGATTGGACTTCAACCTTGAGAAAACGCCATGACTTCAGGAAGGCGTTTATGGAGTTTGAAGCGGAAGCGGTTGCAAAACTTAGCGAGAAAGAGATGAACGCAATAAGCATCGAATACAAGATACAGATGAGCAAAGTGAGAGGCGTTGTGGAGAACGCTACAAAGATCCTAGAGATCAAGAAAAACTTCGGGTCACTAGAGAAGTACTTTTGGGGTTTTGTGAACAACAAGCCCATCGCCACGAACTACAAGTTTGGCCACAAGATTCCGGTCAAGACATCCAAGTCGGAGAGCATAAGCAAAGACATGGTCCGTAGAGGCTTCAGGTACGTGGGTCCCACTGTGGTTCACTCCTTCATGCAAGCCGCTGGTCTAACCAATGACCACTTGCTCACTTGTTACCGTCACATTCCTTGCACTCTCCTCAGTACCACTCCCTAATTTGTTTTTTTTTTAATTTCTAATTTATTTACTTGATTGAAAGTGTGTTTTTTAACTTTCGAGTGATTTGTGTACAACAAATGTAGGTGTAGGAGGAAATGGATTGTGTGTTTTTCATTTGCCATGTAAGATAAACCAGCCGGGGTAGCTGGTGTATAATTTGTTTTTTTTTTCTTTTGTGTGAGCTTTTTATTATGATCACATGTATAAGGGTTTTTGATGTATGTGTGGTGTGACAAATTGAATTAGTAATTGATTTTCATTTGATTTATTTTATCTTATAAGACAATAAGGATGTGCATGGAAAAATATCCTCTTGGGTTTTCAAAATATCATCTCTATCCATGATATTTAATTTCATTGTTTAAAATTTTGTATTGAGACTTGAACGAAGAGTACAATAACCAAAAAATGGTGATTGGTTTTCGTAGAAGCAAATAGAATGATGATGAAGCATGTGATGCTTCTCTGTCACCAATAATGATTGCATCATTTTAGTGGATGCCATGATGGGATTGGTCATTGCCCATTGGATTGGGTCAGTCCTCCCCATCCCTAATATAACTTCTTTCCCAGTTCTACCCTTTCAATTATTTATGATCATGGACATCATTTTGAATATTTACCTCCTTATCGTATGTTTTAGTGGAAGATGTAAAGTAAGGATGTTACTTGTGGTATAAAACAAAGTACTCTACAAGACTACAAGTTTTGTTAATGTTCCATAAATGAGAAAGTGGAAAGAAGAAAAAAGAAAAAAGAATCAAATATGCTTTGAGAAGAGAGCACATGAGACTGAGACAACGATGCATCAGATTCCTACTTTCCTCAACACCGTAACACAGAAGCAACACTTCTTTGTCAGAGTTCGTGAACTTAGTAAAGACCAAGCTAACCGAATTACAGCCCTTTCTGCTCCTTTCTACGAGGCCCATTCAACAACGGATTATTTACAAGGCCCAATCTTGATTTTCAGGAAATGAATGCTATCTAACAAGTTTTGATAGCATTATTTATTTTTTCACTAACAACTTTTTAATTCTGTCAAGAAATTAAACACCAAGATAAATGGATATATCTAAAGGCAGGTAGAAGGAGCAAAAGACAAACTTGAGGCCTCAATATCAAACTCCCACAAATGATTCTGCTGCATTATATTCCCAAGGACATTAAGAGCCTGAGCTTTAGCCATCACAAACCCTAAACACCTGATTCCTGGCGCAGCGTGTATCAGGTAGCTTCTACGATAAGGCGCGAAACGAGTACCCCCCATGAAGTGAAACGACAACTGTGGCAGCTTTCTGTCGTCGAACTTGCTGGTATAATAACAATACTCTATTGGTAGTCCTTCTGGTTTGATTCTTTTCACACCAACAAGGTGACGCTGTAGCCCTGTAACCACGGCCTTGTACGCGGCCTCAGCTAAGAACGTGAGGCTGCTACCTGAGTCCAAAATGGTCCCACCACCTTTCTTTACATCCCATACTTGTGGAGGGATGTTGAGCATTTCCTCCCCGATGGAGATTCCAACGAGGTTGACGGCGTAGTAGGGAGGAAGGAGATTGATGTCGAGTCGGGTGGTTCGTCTGGCGGGGGACTTGGTGGCAGATGAGGGGGTAGAGCCGAAGATGAGATAGTTGGAGACGTTTTTGTGTGAGGTGTGGTCAACGAGGCAGTATGAGAATTTGCCTCCGAAGGTGCTGATGGCTTTTGAAGTGAAGGAGTAATCGCTCAAGGCTAGACCGAGGATACCGTCTGCTTCACGGAAGGCACTACCTTCGGTGGAGCTGCTGCAGCCAATGAGGAGGCCACGTATACTAGTAACGCTGTCATTGGTGAGACCAAGAGTGAATGTCTCCTTAGCGAATACACCTTGTGCTGATGATCCATCAACATATCTGTTATACCAAAGTCCAAGTAAGAATGAAAAAAAAAACATGGATAGATTATTACCAAAGAGGCAAACCTAAGTCACAATAAGTGACATTTATGTATTGTAATCAATAGTAGCACAAGACGCATTTAATTTTCACATCTTCTCTCTCAAGTTCTCCAGATGGAGAAACAAAGACCATAATATGAGGCCCGGATTTGGGTACAACCCAATGAAACATTAACACTAATCCTCCATTTTTTAAAGATTATGTACATAGAAATAGACTTCATATTTGGAATTTTTTTTATTAGTCATTAATAAATATTTATAACCCCCAAAAATCTCATTGATGACTATCATCATCATCATTTCAGTACAGATACATAATCAGAATGTTATCATATTTATAACCCCCAAAATCTCATTGATGAAAAATCATCATCATCATCATTTCCATTCACTACAGATACCTATAATCAGAATGTTATCTTTAATAAACTCCTTATTAGACTCAACCTAACCACATTTTAATTATTGATCAATAATACAAACAGCACCATTGAAAGAGAGATTCTTTATATGAAATCTACCTGTAATCGTATGCGCATGGAGTTCTAGGGGTAGGGCAAATGGCGAGGGAGAACATTTTCGCCAAATCTTCCGAACAAGTCTTCGTCATGCATCCAACTTTTCTGAAACTGGACGAATTCTCTGCTCTGAAGACTTCACGATTCTCAAGTTTCTCTTTTCCTTTCCCATGGAACCTACAGTTCACCCACGTCAGCTCGCTCCCTGTGTCCACTATCACCCTGAACTTCTTCGCCGGCGTTCCGACCATGATCTCCGAGAAATACTGCGCCGATCCGAAGTCGAAGCCTGCTCCCAGCGACATTTTCGCTCCACCTTTAGTTGTTTTTATTTTCTGAGAAATGAGGCCGTGACGCTTCTGGTCCATGCCCATAATGTCTTCAATGCGATGGAAAGGTGTCGGATTCGGTGAGAGTGTGTCACGGTGCTTCATGTCGAGACGCATACCGGTGTCTTCCTTGGAATATGCGGAGGCTATTAGGAGCATCGTGATGAGACACAAGAGCATTGTCGTTGTCTTCATTTTTTTCATCCTCTTGTTCTGTTTTTTTCTTTTTTTTTTTTGGTTTGCTCCTCTTTTTGGGGTTGTTCTTTTCTAAAACAGAGTATTTATATTCATTGACCAACACGCCTTTCTCTCGCTCTTCTTTTTTTAATCAATAAATCTAAAAAACCTTAATTGATTTGTAGTTTTTAGATTTGTTTTAGTTTAGGAAATAAATAATTCTGATTCGATTTAGTTTCTGAAATCACCATATTTATCAGGATTTTGGAAATGTGATTTTCCTACAAAATAGGGAGACTAATTTTTGTAGCTACAATAAAAACTAAAAAACACACCATGTTATTTAGGTTTCTTATTAAAAAGCCTATTTTTTCCCAACGACCGTTTGTTTTTCATTTATTTATAATTCTTAAAGACATGTTTTTATTATTATCCAAAATTCAAAAACTATTTTAAAGGCTTCAAACATCTGCAGTAAATTAAAAAGAAAACATTTGAGGCTAACATGTCAAAAGTCAAAACCATGTTTTCTATGTATTTTAGTTTTTTAAAGTCCTATAATTCCTTTTGTATTTTAAAGCTATTAATTCAGAAATATTCGTTTAGACTACTTGATTCTGATCAATTCTTAGCAAGTCAACTTGTTTTGGGAAATTAAGATAGGAATGCAAAACATGACAAACGTATATGCTTGGTGCGTGTACAATGTGATCGTAATTTCTATTATATGTGAAAAGGTTTAAAAAATTGATTTGGCTGTCTATGTCATTAAAGTGCGTATACCTTTTTTAATATACATTCATTTAGAACTTTAAAGTTAAACGTGTTTGAGTTAGAGTAGTGGAAGGATAGGTGACTTGTCGGGAAGTTATTCACAATACCGTGTGAGTGAGATCAAAGTACAAGAATATGTCATGTGGTAATTGGGGATCAGTAAACATAACTTTTCAAACCTTCGTAAAAATAACGCACCACCCATCGGACGGAATAGGGTTTACGGTCCGAGTGAACGGGCGTGGATGGTCATTAACTATGGACGGTTGAGGCGTTACGAGTGGTATCAGATCCGAACCCAGACGAGTGTAGAATCTGTGAGGGTTCACATTAACATGGGCGCAGCATGCAAAAAGGACGTTGCGTTCTTTGAAAGAGGATGAATTGTAACATCCCGATTTATGGTATATTTTGAAAGACCAAAGAGAATTGATTTGGCTACCTATGTCACCAAAGTGCGTTTACTTTTTCCGACACACATCCGTTTAAAACTCTAGAGGTAAGCGTGCTTGAGCTGTAGTAGTAGAAGAATGGATGACCTATCGGGGAGTGATTCGCGATACCGTGTTAGTGAGACCAAAGCACAAAAAAATGTCATTTGGTGATTGCAGGATCAGTGAATATAACTTTCAAACTTCCGAAAAATTAAAATCCGAGTTACCCAAAAATAAATGATATCTAAGACTATCTTCAAGTGAAAATTCCTTTGCTCCAGTGGTTTTGCTAAATATTCATTAATTCTTCTACACCATAATGTCTTGGATTCAAACCCAAAAAAGTGCAAATTATACAGATTATGGATAAAAGAGTTACAAGAGATCTTCAGCATGGTGCATAACATATCATCAGACATAGATCTCATAGGACGGGACGGTTCAGTTAAACTTGTATTCTAATAAGTTGATAGAATTGTCAGCTGTAAAATCGCCTATGTAATATTTTCTATTGTTATAATAACATAATTAATCAAATATCTGAAAAAACTATCTTCAGGAGTCTCTCATCTAAAAAAAACATAAAAAATAAAGAAAAATATTCACAATGTCTTTTTCACTAGTTCATCATTTTACTGTTAGACTTTTTATTTATAAATTGATCTTTCAATTTTTATATTGTTTGTTTTGTATCGAAATTATTAATATTTTCATAATATAATTATAAATTTCTATAAATAATTTTATATTAAAAAACTAAATTTATGTATAAAACAAAGATATAGTTAAAATAAAACCATTTTGGCTAAAAAATTTAAAATTATAAAATAACAAACATTGTTAGACCTAATAATAAATGTTAATAATTAATGACAATTGTCCCATCATATATACATTTTGAGTTTATTCATTTCGAAAGAAAAAAATGATCTTAACCAGTGAAGATGCCTTGACAAGTTTTGATAACATTATTTTATTCCTTCACTAACACTTTTTAAAAATTGTCAAGTACAGTAGTAATAAAACACCGAGATAAATGAATATCTAAAGGCAGGTAGAAGGAGCAAAAGACAAGGTCGAGGCCGTAAGATCAAACTCCCACAAATGATTCTGCTGCATTATATTCCCGATGACATTAGTAGCCTGAGCCCCGGCCGGCACAAACCCTAAACACCTGACTCCTGGAGCAGCAGTAGCTATTAGGTAGCTTTTACGATAAGGCGCGAAACGAGCACCGCCCTTGAAATGAAACGACAGCTGCGGCAGCTTGCTATCGTCGAACTTGCTGGTATCATAGCAATACTCCATCGGTAGTCCTTCTGGTCTGACTCTCTTCACACCAACAAGGTGGCGCTCTAGCCCTGACACAACCGCCTTGTACGCTGCGTCAGCCAAGAACGTGAGGCTGCTTCCTGAGTCCAAGATGGTCCCACCACCTCTTGTTACGTCCCACACTATGGGAGGGATGTTGAGCATGGTGTCTCCGATGGAGATTCCGACGATGCTGATGGCGTAGAAGGGAGGAAGAAGATTGAGATCAAGCCGAGCGGTTCGTCTTACGGGGGGTTTGGTGGTAGACGAGGGGGTAGAACCGAAGATGAGATAGTTGGAGACGTTTTTGCCGGAGGTATGGTCAACGAGGCAGTATGAGAATTTGCCTCCGAAGATGTTAGTGGCTTTTGAAGTGAAGGATTGATCGCTAAAGGCTAGGCCAAGAACACCGTCCGCTACACGGAGGCTGTCACCCTTTGTGGAGCTGCTGCAGCCAATTAGTAAGCCAGGGATACTAGCTACACTACCATTGGTGAGGCCAACTGTGAATGTATCCTCAGCGAATACACCTTGTGCTGTAGACCCATCTGCGTATCTGTTACACACGATCCAAATTAGTGTTAGTGAGATTGCATAAAAATGAAATATTTGCATTAGGTTTAACTGTTTACGTAACTATACAATAAGAGAGGCTAGAGTTTTATCTATTACTCAAATGGTAAACCTAACTCACAAGTCACAATAAGTGACATTTATATATTGTAATGAATAGTAGAGCAAGACACATTTATTTTTCACATCTTATCCCTTTTTGCATCTAAATCTATGTCTCTTTCAGGTTCTCTAGATAGTTGGAGAAAAACAGAGAGAAGGATGTGGTAACAATAGAGAGAGGTCCCTCTTCTTCTCTCGTTCATGACCATCACCATCATTTCCTCTTTGGCATATATATAACCACTACACATTTAATCATATCGTTATACTAATAATCTCCTGATAAGAATCTACCTAATCACATATTGTAATCACCACCACGAAATGAAACACACATAGTACCTCTTCGGTATATAAGTCATTACATATATATAAGCTAATCAGACTGTTATACTTATTAAAGAAACTCTACCTAATTAATCACATTTTGACTATGGATCAAGAATGCGATCACCACCAATGAAAGAGAGATTGTTCATATGACATGTACCTGTAATCATAAGCGCATGGAGTTTCAGGGGTAGGGCAAATGGCGAGGGAGAAGAGGTTCATCAAATCAACCTTACAAGTCTTTGTCATGCATCCAACTGTTCTAAAACTCGACGACTCCTCTGCTCTAAAGACTTCACGCTTCTCTATTCCTTTCCCATGGAACCTACAATTCACCCACGTCAGCTCGCTCCCTGTGTCCACCACCACCCTGAACTTCTTCGCCGGCGTTCCGACCATAATCTCCGCGAAATACTGCGCCGCTCCGAACTCGAAACCTGATCCCAGAGACATTCTCGCTCCACTTTTAGTTGTTTTTATTTTCTGAGAAATGAGGCTGTGACGCCTCTTGTCCTCGCCGATAATGTCTTCAATGCGATGGTAAGGTGTAGGATTCGGCGAGAGTGTGTCACGGTGCGTCATGTCGAGACGCATCACCGTGTTGGAATATGCGGAGGCTATTAGGAGCATCGTGATGAGACACAAGAGCATTGTCATTGTCTTCATTTTCGTCCTCTTGTGTTCTGTTTTTTTTTTTATTTTGTTTTGCTCCTTTTTGGGTTGTCTGTTCCTAATTCTAAAGCAGAGTATTTATATACATTGACTAACACGTCTTTCTCTCTATCTCTTCTTCTTTTAGTCGTCATCTAAAACCTTAAATGTTTTGTAGTTTTTAGAATTGTTTTAGGGGGCCCTTGTTTTAGTTTAGGAAGTAGATAATTCTAATTAGATTAGTTTCCAAAATCACCGTATTATCATGATTTTGTAAAATGTGATTTTCCTGAAAATTAGGGAGACTAATTTTTATAGCTAAATTTTCGATTTTTTTCAGAACACCATGTTATTTGGGTTTCTTATGAAAAAAAAAACAGTACTCCTATTTTTTCTATCGAGAGTAAACTTAGTATTTATAATTATTATTTTAAACATACTTTGCTATTATCCAAAATTCATAAACTTTTTTAAAGGCTGGAAACATCTTCCATGAATTAAAAATAAAACATTTGAGGCTTACAGGTCAAAAGTCAAAACCATCTTTTCTATGTATTTTAGATTTTTCAGTCCTATAATTCCTTTTGTATTTTAAAGCTACTAGTTATTTGAATTCCTTGATTTTAGGAATTAATGACAATCTTATCAATTCTTAGTAAGTCAATATTTCTTTGGGAAATTAAGGTAAGAATGCAACTAAATATTGTATTAAACGTTATGACCAGATTTGCATTTGTTATATTATAAATCTTATTTTCCTTTTTTATAATACTTAAATTCGTCGAATATCTTTGAATGACACTAAAATATTAGGAAACAGTCAATTCGTTGACCATTACATAATTTCCATTGACAAAAAAGCAATCAATTTATATTTAAGTATCATTCAAAAGATACTTAACCTCGAAACTTTTCAAATACTCTCTCTATATATAACTTGTGAACTCGATCGGTGATTGGATTTTGTGAATGTCCTTATATACTGGCTACTCTATGTTATCTGAGGCTTGAAAGCAAAAAATAAAAAAATAAGAAGTGTGGTGGCATCGTTTTTCTTCTTTTTGGATCTCGATAATAATCAAAGACTTTAAAACGAAACTAGACTGTCCAATTAGCTAAAGTTAGAATTTTAGATACTCAATACATAATTTTAAGAAAACAAATCATTTGGGGTAATTTGACTCATGGATTTCTTCTCTTTTGTCAACGTCACAAGGGCTTGCAGCTGTCTTATTGTCACAGGTAGGCTGTTGAATCCTTGGATTCCTCTAAAATTCATATAGATTTTATTATATTCATATTTCATAGGTTCAAATTTTATACTAACAAAAACTGCAAAATTATAAGATAGAGAGACACAAAACATAAGTTGGATTATCCAAATCCAGAGAGATGCATGTGCACTATGATGCGTTGAACTCCAATCCAAGCCACAGTACTACGTACAATCTATTGTCCATTATTCTTTCTCACTTCTATTTGATATTTGTTCATCAAATAATATCATAAGCATAATCGTCTTGTGGTCACATTAAGATTGTTATAATTACTGGGAGGACTTTCCTAAGGACTTCCCAAATGGTTCACTCCGCAAGATCTTTTTTTTTTTCTTATTATGAATATTAACATTCGTAGCAAAAAAAAAGAAGGCCAGAGTTGGTTCTCCGCCGCAAGTATTTTCTTTTAAGAAAACGACTTACCTTAATAATTACAAGCAAGTAGCCACATGGCGATACTTGTTTGTTCAGTAGTCATTGATTACCATTTATGGAGGTTTTTGATATGATAAACGTGAAAATGAATTGACGAAGAGTATAAACAAACGGATATCTGATCACTTTGTTTGACACTCGAGCTTATAGTTTGGATCCCATCTCGAACGACTCAGACCTAAAGATGTGCAATGGGCGAAACGGTCTTTGATGCGATTTGACGATTTGTATTGAACTAAAACCTAATCTAGTAATAGTATGACCTTTCTTTCTTTATTCATTCATGCATGCATGCATGCTCTGGGGTTTTTTAGATCCAATACTGATTTGGTCCGCAGATCGCGGAACGGTCTTACCCATAACATCGTTGCTCACACCATGACCAGCTCTTAAATCCACGTTGCGAGTTGTTGTGGAAACAGTCAATTGTCACCGCGTCAACATATATTACTAATTTTTGTTTCTGTAAGGCTTGTTTACAAAACCAGCTTAATTCTATAAAACTCTTAAGAAAGAAACGTCATGTTCTAGCATTCGTATGACATAAAGATAACAAGAACTTCAGTTACAACAAGTACTTGATTATTAGAACTTAGAATACGCTACAAGGAAAAGAAGAGGTGTGTAGTGGTATCATGACATCATCCATTCCCCGCCATTTGCTTGTTTTCCGGATCATATATATTACTATTTTTTTTAAAAGTGCTTTTAGGGATCGTATATCTTATTATTGTTTTTTTTTTGTATTTATCTTTTTGTTTGTATGCTATTTCACAGATTTCTATTCCTTAAATCTTCATCTATTTTGGAACTTAGTCCACTAATCTTGATCAGTTTTCTTTGTCCCACTGTGTCACTAAATTTTGAAGTTTATTTGATTATTTTTAAATTTTAGTGCAATTACGTGTCTATCAGAAAAGACTTTATTTTTTTGTGTCACCGAGTCTATCAGAAAAGACTATTTATTCCAATTCAGTGATAAGAATAACAAGAGGTTTATTTTGACAAGAAACGAATATCATAATGGGAAAGTATTGCAGCCAATAGCTTAAACGTCAACGATCATCTATCTTATATTTGTTGGTTGTGAGCTGTGTTTATCTCTTTGATCAATATTCACAACACACAATTCATATTTCTATTCCTTCTACTCATCATCTAACTTGGACAACGGTCCACTTAATCAGTTTCATATGTCACTAGATTCTCAAGTTTTTTTCTGAAATTGTTAATGCAATTTTGCTTACATAAATGGTATAATCTGTCAGAAAGACCTTTATCTTTTTTATTTCAGTTGATAAGTTGAAAAACAAAAACAAAGCATTCACATAGCTTGAAAATTCGCCAACAATGTTAGAACGGAGCTAAAATTCGTTATGGGCTTCTGTTGATTAAAACTTAAAATGGGCTTTACTAAATAAGCCCATAAAGGATTGATAGACATGTCAAATTCATCAAGTAAAAAGGGTAAAAACCCAAATACGACAGCATGTTTCTAAATTCTCCGGTCAGTTTCTTTTTCCCGCAACTTCTTAAACGGAACTCATGGCTTCTTTTTCTACGACCGTTGCAACTGCGTTGAAGAATATCCATTGGGACATGTTGCTGTCGGGAAATTATATTTTCTCTGTTGGTCAGAGAGAAAGAGACTAAGAGACCATACGTACAGATGAAGCAGAAGATGAGGAGAATGTTTAATGACCAGGTGACCTTTACCATTAGACATTTTTTAATTCATTTTTTGTAAATATTTATTGATAAGATCATATGTCTCTGTTGCACCATATTTTTGTAAAAAATGAAGAAGATATGTCTCTCTCGATGGACCAATAAAACTGGCTAATTTAGTCAAGAAAGAGAGAAATTGACGGCAAAAGACATGCATTGATGAGATGAGAGGCTAAGAACATTTCACTCGCTCCATCTCTTTTGCATCTCCTCATGTCTCTTCCTCTCTCTCTGCTTTACCAGGTGGAGATACTATTAAGAGGAAAACCAATGTTTTACAAAACACAAACCAATCAAAGCTCCCCTCATGTTTTCTTTTGGATAGGATTGTTGGAAAAATATTATTATAACAACGGTTTTGTTTAGATAATCTGTGATTCGTATCCTCTGAACCACACTTTATGACACGGATATTTTAAAACATGGTCTGCATTCTTGATTTCCTGAAACATTTTTCTGTGTGATTATACCTGTTTATGTGACGCATTACAATTTCTCTTTCTTTGTATGTTGTTCGTTGGTTTCTGGCGGCAGTTTATTCAGTTTGACGTGGTTTGATTCTCCTCAGCTTGTCTTTTAAATCACCAAGTAAGCGTGTGATCATATCAACACATTTTTTTTGTCTGTCTTTTGAATAAGCATCTTAATTTGAATTTCATTGATGTCGCAGGTGAGAGCTACTTTATAAGCCAAAAGAATCATCAGAAGCCTGGAGACATGGACTTAGCTTCCGATAAGAACACAACAGCCAACTCTAATGATATAGATCCACCCGTAAAACCTAAGTCGCCTAGACCAAACAACATACAAGCCTCTCCATTTTCGCTTAAGCTAGGAGACAATGTTCCCAGGAACCCTCATTTTGATCTCAAGAAGATGGATCCTCTCGTCAGACATCAACCCTCAAAGTCTCCTGAACCTCCTTCCTCAGCTAGAGGAACCAACGAGAGTGATAGCTTAGGAACCAAGAAAAATGCTCTTAAAAATCTTTATTATGATCCCAAGAAGATTGTTCCTTTAACCACACCAGAAACACACTCCCCGAGCGCCAGAGCTCATCACCAACAACACAAGACAAAGTCTCCAGACAACAAGAGAGCCCCCAGACAGAATGGAGACTATGGCTATGGTGATAACTCGGTGGGCCCATCAGCTACACCTTTCAAGCCCCACACGGGAGGAGACGTGAGATGGGAAGCTATTAACTCAGTCACTTCGAGAGGTCCTCAAATAGGTCTAGACAGCTTCAGGCTTCTGAAACGTCTAGGGTATGGGGACATAGGCAGTGTCTATCTCGCTGACCTACAAGGGACCAATGCGGTTTTCGCCATGAAGGTGATGGATAAGGCCTCATTGGCTAGTAGAAACAAGTTGCTTAGGGCTCAGACCGAAAGAGAGATCCTATCTCTGCTTGATCATCCTTTCTTGCCGACACTATATTCTTACTTTGAGACAGAGAAATTCTACTGCTTGGTCATGGAGTTCTGCAGCGGAGGCAATCTCCATTCTCTCAGACAAAAGCAGCCCAACAGGCGTTTCACAGAAGAAGCTGCAAGGTGAGACAAAGCATTCCATCTATTTAGAGTAGTTCTGTGCATATTATCCTAAACCCGAAAATAGAACCGAACCGACCAAACCGACCAAAAGACAAAACCGAAACCAGACCAAAAAATTTAGAAATTTTTTTCCTGTTTCTCTTTAAAAGTTGAAAAATCACAACCGAACTATAACCAAACCGAAAACTGAACATAAACTAAATATCCAGAATATAATGAAAATATTAGTAAATTTTAATTTTAAAATAGCTATATAAAAATACAATTTATAAATCGAAAATTTATTCCAAAACTGAACTATCTAAGTTTTTGGGTAAGTTTTTGGGTTTAACTTAGGTTTTTGTGTATTTGTCGGTTTTTCGGTTTTAAGCCCGAACTAAATCCGAACCATTTTAATTCGATTATATTTTCGGTTTTATAAAATAAATAGAAACCCAAATCCAAACTCGACACTACCCAAACCGATCCGATCTAAAAATGTCCTTCCTAAATGGATAAACACCTCAATCCGAATACCCTGAACCGATCTGTCCGATCCCTAAATTCGAGTACTTATTGTCTTTCTGTCTGATGAGTTTCTTTGACAGGTTCTACACTTCTGAAGTGTTGTTAGCGTTAGAGTATCTACACATGTTAGGGGTTGTGTACAGAGACTTGAAGCCAGAGAACATCCTTGTTCGAGACGAAGGCCACATAATGCTTTCTGACTTTGACCTCTCCCTCCGTTGCACCTTCAACCCCACCCTCGTCAAGTCCTCTTCAGTCTGCAGCACGGGAAGCGCCATCATCAACGAAGAGTTTGCAGTCAACGGCTGCATGCATCCCTCAGCCTTCCTCCCACGCCTCCTCCCTTCCAAGAAAACACGAAAAGCCAAATCCGACTCCGGCCTAGGCGGCCTCTCCATGCCAGAGCTCATGGCAGAGCCAACAGACGTGCGTTCGATGTCCTTCGTGGGCACGCACGAGTACCTAGCTCCGGAGATCATACGCGGAGAGGGACACGGCAGTGCTGTGGACTGGTGGACGTTCGGGATCTTCCTATACGAGCTCTTGCACGGGACAACGCCGTTCAAAGGCCAGGGCAACAGAGCCACGCTGCAAAACGTGGTGGGCAAGCCACTGAAGTTTCCAGACACCCCTCACGTGAGTTCTGCGGCGCGTGATCTCATACGCGGCCTGTTAGCGAAGGAACCTCACAGGAGAATCGCTTACACAAGGGGAGCTACGGAGATAAAGCAGCATCCTTTCTTTGAAGGTGTGAACTGGGCTCTGGTGCGTAGCGCCTCTCCGCCTCATATTCCTGATCCTGTTGACTTGGGACCGTTGACCGGTGCGAGAGGGAAAGGCAAGGGACATGATCAGTATAACTCAGTTAAGCATGATGCTCAGGTCGCTTGTGCTGCTGGTCCCGCGACTCCAACTGATGATACGGCTTATGTAGACTTCGAGTACTTTTAGAACTAATACAAGTAATATACTCTAATCTATATTTTCTTATTGTTCATATTCTTTTTGATGAATACAGATTGTAATTTGTAAAGACAAAGAAGTGTAGCTTAACAGAGTTTTGAGAATAACATTTGAACCTTACGTTTAGCTCAAATTTTACAAAGCTAAAGTTTTTAATAAAGTATCTAAAATCATTTGATGAAATGTTTTCTTAACCGAATCACTAGCTTTTGAATAACATCAGATTTGTTGGTTTTTATACATGGAAACATTTGTAAATGAGAGATCCAACAGAGGATGCTGAAGGGCTTTGTGTCTCATAACGCCAAATGCTCTGTATTTCTCTGTCTCATAATGTTGGATTCCAAGATGTTGCCGCAAGTCATCCACAACAAGGTTTCACCTTTCTTTCTCTCTCCTTTTTGCTACCATTGATCGTCACTAAAGCTTTTTGATTTCACTTGCGTGAAGGTCCTCATAGCTGCTGGGTTTTCCAGAGCGATTGGGCAGAGAGCTCTTAAAGCCCATCAATTCTATAGTTTTCAGACAAGAAGATCCCTGAAGAAGTGTCTCTTCGGTTTCTTTGGTTAGCTTCGGTGTTTTATTCACTTAAATGTAATAAACAAAAAAAGATCTCAACTCTTTGATCCAAAAAAAAAACAAAGCTCCCAACTTTATTATCTAATGATAAGAAAGAAAATTAATTTAATAATAATAATAAGAAAGAGAATCAAGTGGAGATGTCAAATCAAATTAAGTTTCGTGGGGATCTGAGAGAAAGGGAACAACAACAAACCTCTCTCGTTAGGGTTTTCAATCCGAATGGCAGCACATCGTCACCAATTGTTCACCTACGCCCTCCAACCTTCCCTCGCCGCCGCCTCCACCGTCTCCCCCGCTCCGCCTCAACCCCAACCTCAGCCCAACACCGGTCTTTCCTCTCTTTACGGTGCTGACCGTTACTACCCCGACGCCACGTTCCGCTTCTTAGCTCGCGACGGATCCGAATCTTTGACCAATAACTATTCAGCAACGGTTGCTTCTTCCTCTTCCGCTATGTACCACCACCACCAACTTCCCAACGCGGCGGCGGCGTCGCATTTGGCTTACCCTCAGATGATTCAGCAGCAGCAGTATCAGGAAGCTTGGCCGCCCGGCGTGGAGGCTCCTCCCTCCGCCGCCGTCGAGCCTCTTCCCCCTGGCGTCAAACGCACCTCTGAAGGTTTGTCCTTTTACTAATTCTCAGATCTGCATCGTTTTTAATTTGTTATTTATTGCTTGGAAAGCTTTAAAGTCTTCACCTTTCCGTTTCTCTCTGCTCTCATAGTGATTCTATCTTTGATGGTTCATTCAATTGCGGCATTAACAGAGCAAAAAATGCATTAAAACACACAGTTGGCTATTCTAGGATAGATCTTGATTTACATTTGCACAAGCATAACGATGCTGGTTTGTGTTCCCATGTGCTTTACTTAGCCCAACGATCTTGTAATAGAGGTTTATGGTCAATGGGTGCTTTTGTATTGGGATACCACTAAGCTTATAGAAGTCTCTCTAAGGAGATGCTTTAGCTATTCCTTACATCTCTGTTAAAGTATATTTGACTACTGTAATGTTCTCTATTAGTCCAAGTTCACAAAGACTGTTACTTTTTTTTTCCTAAAGTTTATACGAAATTTTAAGTAGAAGACTTTGTGATTGATTGATTATATGTAAGACATACTTACCGTAAATCTAAGGGAAGATACTATTGAGGCTATATTTGCTTTCTGCTGTATTCTTTCGTATATTTCTTTATCCGCAAATTTTATTTTCAAGATATAAATATACAGCAGCATATATATAAATCTTCTCATGTTGTTGTATATTACTGTTTATTATGTAATATAGCGCTCTACTATCCGACCCTCTATGGTGCCCATAATACAATGGGTCAGACGGAAGCTTGGTATACTACAGACTATTTAACCAAGCGCCTTAAGTTGGAGAGTACGAGCCATTTGCCTGTCTATCCACAGAGGGCAGGGGAGAAGGATTGTACCCACTATATGCAAACCAGAACTTGTAAATTTGGAGAGAGCTGCAAGTTTGATCATCCTATTTGGGTTCCTGAAGGTGGAATCCCAGATTGGAAAGAGGTGATCGTTTACTACTATCTAAGTATTTGTTTTACCTTATTATGGATTCTACATTATAATGATTACGGTTTTCGCTTCTCTGGATTTATGATATATGTTTATACCACGAGAGTTTGTGTCTAATTACTTTTAAACTATACTAATACTATTTTTGCTTGGTGTCTGGAGTCATAAACTTACTACAGTATATCATGGAAGTTTAGGCACGATATTTGGTATCTTGATACTTGATAGTGATTTTAAGGCTTCAGTTTCTGTCGCTGCAACTGTGTTTGTCATTCTTGCATTTTCGTTTGTCAGATTGTTCTTTGACTTGGAAGCGACTTCATACTCATTGTCTAGGCATTCCAGGATTCGATGATAAAATCATTTTTTTCTTTTGAATATTTTTTTCCTTTCAGGCACCAGTTGTTCCAAACGATGAGTACCCTGAGAGACCAGGTGAACCAGATTGTCCGGTAAGCTGTTATTGAAAACGTTTCTTGCTATTTAGTTCTGTTTTCCCTTTAGAATCTGACCATCTCTGTCTTCACTGCTGCAGTACTATGTGAAAACACAACGTTGCAAATATGGTCTAAGGTGCAAGTTTAATCATCCAAAAACCGCGGCTGCAGTAAGTGACTTTTCCATCTCCGAACTATATTCCTCAGTTTTTGTATGGCTGCAGACACTACTGCATTCGATGTCTTGCTTCTAATATATGCTACTATGATCTTGATGCTCTTCTGTATATCAGGTTACTGTTGAAAATCCAGATGCATTACCTGAGAGGCCTTCTGAGGCCCCGTGCACTGTAAGATATACTGATATAGTAACATAACACATCCGTTTTCAAAGAATCTAAACCTAATTATTAATTTACTGATGTTTCTACTCTGCAACAGTTCTACATGAAGACTGGAAAATGTAAATTTGGTTTAACATGCAAGTTCCACCACCCAAAGGATATCCAGCTACCATCATCTAGTCAAGATAATGGTAGTAGTGAGGCGGTAACCAGTGAACCTGATGCCACCAACAATCCGCATGTGACATTTGCTCCGGCAGCCTATCACAACTCGAAGGGACTACCTGTTAGGCCGGTAATGGGTTCAGTTTCAAGTTCCATAAGAATGACATATTAGCGTCTAGTTACTATTCTTAGAACTGATGAAGCTTGTATGCTGACCTGTTCTGTCATCTTAGAATGAAGTTTCACTGATTAGATTGTAAATTTTGCAGAGTGAAGTAGACTGCCCGTTCTATCTCAAGACCGGAAGGTGAATATCTAATACAAAGTCGTTGTTTACAACTTTGAAAAGAAAAGAAAAAGCGACACTAACTTTTCATTTTGTTTACCATTTCCACGATCAGCTGCAAGTATGGCGCCACCTGTCGCTACAATCACCCTGAGAGGACTGGTTTGTGAGCGTGTCTCTCATGTCAATATTTTTGTTCTTAGAATCCAAAATGTACCACAAACACTTCTTAGAATCTTTACGCTATCTTCTGTGTGCCTCTTTCTGTTTTGATTTTGGGCACAGCCTTCACTCCCCAGGCTGTTGGGGTAAACTATCCTCTAGTGTCCCCGACCACTGCGAGTATAAACCTTGGGTTGGTTAACTCAGCTGCCTCCCTCTATCAGACTTTTGCTCAACCCACGGTAAATGTCTTCAATCATGCTGTAATATATATTCAAATTCTCCTTCTAAGTTGCTGTAGGTTTGATTAAAGTAGAACTTGTTACAGCTAGGAGCGCTTTCAGCAACTTATCCCCAAAAACCTGGACAACCAGAATGTGATGTGAGTATTCTTGTGCTCTTTTTAGGTTGTTGACATGTTAGTTGAAATTTTACTGAAATCCCTCAGTATCTTTCATATATTATAGTACTACATGAAGACAGGGGACTGCAAGTTTGGAGAGAGATGCAAGTTCCATCACCCATCAGATAGGTTAAACGCAACGAGCAAACAAGCTCCTCAACAGCCGAATGTGAAGCTGAGTCTTGCAGGGTATCCCAGAAGAGAGGTACCTACTAAAAGCTTCTCAACTGCTTTACTTGTATTTTATGTGCTAATCCAATATAGGAAACAATAAAAACTGTTGCAGGGTGCGGCAAATTGCCCGTATTACATGAAGACAGGGACTTGCAAGTACGGGGCAACATGCAAGTTTGACCATCCTCCTCCAGGTGAAGTTATGGCTAAAACCGCTTCAGAAGCTGATGCTACTGCTGGTGGAGCAACTGACACGACTCAGTGAATAGAGCCAGTTCTGTGTACGATAAGATGATAAGCGTGTTGTAATCTTATTTTACTTGCTATGTTCTCTACATCTCTCTCTCCTTTCTCAAATCCCTTTTATCATATCCTAAAACTAAAAGAAGAGATTGAGTCTACTTTGCTGAGTATCTTCTCTACAATTGGTCATGCAGTAGAGCTTCTATGTTTATAAAGGCAACAAGTGGGTCCAGAGTTTTCACCATTACCATTATTCTCCCTCTCAATGATTCTTGTTTTTATAACCCCCTCTCAATGATTCAATACTTGATAAATGATGTAAAAAAGCAAACTCCAACAAAATTCCACAATAACATTGAAGAGCACACATAAACGAGATGTATGATGTAACCAAAACCATTCACTGTATAGAGATCATGTAACAGTGTGTGAGAGAGAGAAGCCAGTAGTTCTTGGAAAACATGATTCTTCAGCAAGAAACATGCCGGCGCCAACTGCTAGTGGATCCAGAGTTTTGTTTGTTAGTTTTTGACTTATAGACTCTTGTCTCTAGTTTTGATGAAAACATGTGAATGCCTCTTGTTAATGACAAAAGAAAATGATCAGAGTAGCAGAGAAAAGACTCAAAAGTTTGATACCTTTCCCATCTCTTTTCTGATTGGTTTTAAATTGGACGCACAGTTTCCAAGACCCTCTTCTGGGCCTATCTTATTACCAAAACACAATGCAAACTTCCACAATCTCAACACGAGAGTGTGTCTTCATGGTATTGAATGAAATCTACAGCTCATAAAGACTCGGATGGGTCAAAGCCACAACTATGTCGAAATTAAATAAAAATAAAAAAAATACGAACTTTTTTTATTATTATTTTCTTTTTTTTTTGGAGGTTTAAATAAGAGGGGAGGGTCTCGCAGGTTATTTAGATTAAAGCCGCCGCCTTGAAAATCCAGAGAGGCTATTGTTTCTTGACGAAGGTAGAAATTTGCATTTCTCGTTCCCACTTTGTTGTGTGTTCTGACTCTTTCTTAGGAAGAAAGTGTTTGTCTTTCAAAACGATTGTATGCTTAACGTGTGTGTGTTCTTGATGATTTAGGTGAACCAGAAGAAGAAACTGAGAGACAAACCGAACAAAATGAAGTATGTTTTGGTGACAGGAGGAGTGGTGAGCGGACTTGGGAAAGGAGTCACTGCAAGTAGCATTGGACTTCTCCTTCAAGCCTGTGGCCTTCGTGTTACTTCCATCAAGATTGGTGAGCTTATTTTACATCCATCCTTTGTTTTTCTGGCTATTGAGATTGCATGTAACAACTATAGGAGACACCTTTTTGTTATGTAACCACTTGTATTGCTACCAAGGATGTTGGTTCCTAGCTAAATGATTATTAACATCGTCTACGCAGATCCTTATCTTAATACTGATGCTGGAACAATGTCTCCGTTTGAGCATGGAGAAGTGTTTGTCTTGGATGATGGTGGAGAGGTATGCCAGATTTTTCCTGTATAAAACTGATGCATTGTGTGTATTTAACCGGTGAGCATTCAGGTGGACTTGGACCTTGGAAACTATGAGCGATTTCTAGACAGTACATTGACCCGTGACAACAATTTAACAACCGGAAAGATATACCAGGTTCGTCTATTACTACTATTACTACCTCATTAATCATCTCATGTTTGAACCTGGTTAAAATGTTTTCTTGTCTTGCTTTTTTGCAGTCAGTCATTGACAAGGAAAGGAAAGGGGATTACCTTGGAAGAACTGTACAGGTTCATACTTGTGCTCTTAACTTTTATTCTGGTTATATAATTTGAGTGGGTGTTTGAACAACAAAGCGTTTTGATCTTCTTTAAGGTGGTTCCGCATATTACTGATGCAATCCAAGAGTGGATTGAGCGTGTTGCTAATGTCCCCGTGGATGGAAAGGAAGGTCCTCCTGATGTTTGTGTCATTGAACTAGGAGGGACTATAGGTAGGTACTTTTATTGTTGGTTGTTATTGCTATTCTTTACAATTTCTCAGATGAGTGAGTTTTATTTACTTATATGTTTCTGTGCAGGTGATATTGAATCTATGCCCTTCATTGAGGCCCTTGGTCAATTCTCCTATAAAGTTGGTAAGCTGTGGTCTAGATTTGTATTAATGCTTCGAAGATCCACTAAGCTGTTTTGATTATCGGCTCCATCACCTTCTGTCTTTTGTTCTCAGGGCCTGGTAATTTCTGCTTGGTTCATGTGAGCCTTGTGCCTGTTCTCAGTGTTGTTGGTGAACAGGTAATTTTTCTGTGGTTTTCATATCTTCAGTGGAGATGCTATTTAATTGATTTGTAACAGTTGAGGTATCAACATCTGTATTGCAGAAGACGAAGCCAACTCAGCATAGCGTGCGAGGACTCAGAAGTCTTGGTTTGACTCCAAATATCCTTGCATGTCGCAGCACGAAGGTAATGGCCTCTCCAATACTGTTCATTTACTCTAGTGTTAAAAATAGCTATGAATTTGGGTTTTTTTTTCATCTTATCAGTTCTTGTTTTGAAACAGGCACTTGAAGATAATGTGAAGACGAAACTATCTCAATTTTGCCATGTGCCGGTATATGTTTCTTTTTAAAGTTAACCTGTTAGAGCAGAGAGGTTATCTTTCATTGAAGTCTTATGTAAAATTTTGTCTGCTTTTCTTTTGTTTCCTAGGAAGAGAATATTGTAACACTCTATGACGTTCCGAATATCTGGCACGTTCCTTTGCTCTTAAGGGTAAGTAAAATTGTGCTTGAATAGTTTCTGATATTACATGCAAATTCAAAGGAGCTTGTTGGGGTGTTAATTTTTGCTTCGTCTTACTCTTTGGGTGTTAACTTCTCTTCTCTAATAGGATCAAAAGACGCATGAAGCAATCTTAAAAGAGCTGAACCTCCTTGGGTTTGTCTCTAGACCATCTTTTCATTATTCCTTGACTATAAGTGTTATTTTATTCTGCTCTAGGTCCCACACTTAAGCTTGGCCGTGATGAATTTTTCTCTACTAATTGACATTTGCTTCTTTGCAGCAAAGCTGGAGAAGCTGACGTGACAGAATGGACTGCAAGAACCAAAATCTATGATACGCTGCAAGATCCTGTTAGTCAACTTTTTCCAATTGTTTTTGAGGCCAGCGTGTCTATATATTGGATACCAGTTCATTCTCAATGGTCTTCTCTTTCAGGTTAGAATTGCTATGGTTGGAAAGTACACTGGTCTTACGGATTCTTACCTTTCCGTGTTGAAGGTAACTGGATCTCTGTGGTCTTGATTAAACCAATTATAGTTATGCATTTTAAGCCAATCTTCAGTATGTATGCCCTCCTTTCCTTCAAAACTGCGCTTAGTATTGAGTATTCTGAACAGTGGGGTTTTCATTTTTTGTATACAGGCCCTTTTGCATGCTTCTGTTGCATGTCACAAGAAGCTTGTTGTAGATTGGGTTGCAGCCAGTGACCTTGAAGAGATTACAGCACAGGAAGTGAGTCTTTTTCTTCGTTTCTCTCTCAGTTGACTGCAACTGTATTTAATCTCATGAACCTTTGTACGACTTGCCATTATTGCAGGCGCCAGATGTCCACAAAGCTTCATGGGATCTTTTGAAGGTAGGTTAATCCTAATAGAGACTGGTACGCTATTTCAGTAAAATATATTGGGACTCAGCATTTTGCTTCTTTTTGTTTTCAGGGTGCTGATGGTATTCTAGTACCAGGAGGTTTTGGTGACAGAGGAGTGCAAGGGAAGATACTTGCTACAAAGTATGCCCGTGAAAATCAAGTCCCTTTACTTGGCATATGCCTGGGAATGCAGCTGGCTGTCGTTGAATTCGCCCGCTCCATTCTTGGCTTTGAGGATGCAAACAGCACAGAGTTTGAACCGGAAACGCCAAGCCCTTGCGTCATTTTTATGCCCGAAGTACCAAGACCATATAGCCTCTTCATTTTGACTGATTACATGCTTTCAGTTTCTTAAGCGTCTTCATTAACCTTTCATTAACCTTGTTCAATCTATTTTTTAAGGGGTCCACAACTCATATGGGTGGCACAATGCGATTAGGGTCAAGGAGGACTTACTTCCAGGTTCCTGATTGCAAGTCTGCTAAGTTGTGAGCACATAACAGCTTCAAAAACTATAATAGCTCATGAAAACTCTTTAAGCTCGTTTCCAAAGCCTATATAACTTCTTGTCTCTATTTTTAGGTACGGTAATGCTAAGTTTGTTGATGAACGACACCGGCACAGATATGAGGTAATATTTTCTATTCTACATATTCTTTTCCTTGAGCTCTCTCTCTCCTCAGTGGTTAAATGTGGAATATGTGTTTTTAATGACAGGTAAATCCAGATATGATACAAGAAATTGAGAATGCTGGGCTCTCATTTGTTGGAAAGGATGAGACTGGGCGTCGTATGGAGGTAATATGCTCGTAGAAACCCTGTTTAATGTGTAACTTTAGTGAGTTGGAACAGTATATTGATGTTGTGCTTGTGTGGTGTGCAGATTGTGGAACTAGAGACTCATCCATACTTTGTGGGTGTTCAGTTTCATCCTGAGTTCAAGTCCAGACCTGGGAAACCTTCGGCATTGTTTCTAGGTAAATATATCCATTATATAGCATAATGGCAAGAACCTGTATTTGATGTTTTTGTGGGCTTGCTAAAAGAACATTTTGAAACAAACAGGTCTTATAGCAGCATCTTCTGGGTGTCTAGAAGCAGTTCTGCAAGCAAGTGGCAAGGTGAGCAAAGTTTCTTCAACAACTAGAGTGGCCAACGGAACAGCAACGGGGAAAGTTTACCAAAACGGCAATGTGCATAGCAATGGAAACGGGTTACATCACTGACTCAACAAAAGGAGAAACTTTTTACTGCATTTTAAGCTCTCTCTTTAATCAATCAAAGCCACTCTGCATGTATAGCACCTGAGTTTTGTGTCCTTGTCTTTGAACACTTTGTTGTTTGGTTTTGGGGATAGACAGGGATGTCAAATGTGCTTCATGTTCTTGTGGTGCTTTTGCTTTTCTTATGGAAGTAATAATCATCTTTAATCTAGTTTTGCATTCCTTTTGTCTCTTTGATTACATGTAACGCAACCAAACAACAATGGGCCATTTAGTAAAAGAAGCCTTGCAAGTTTGTATTTTCTTTATTGGCTTCCAATTGAAATCTCTTACAAACTTATCCAAGCTTCCAAATAAATAAAGAACTTCCGAGTTTTACAACATTCTTCAACCCTTATTGAATCATCAATCACTCTATTTTTTCTTTGGATATTTGTTGCCTTATTCCATACAACTTGTGAAGCTTCAAGTGTTCTTGTGCTTTTGTTGGCTTTGCTGCCAATCTCCACTTTGTTTTCTGGCTCTCAAAATGTTGATCTGATCATTTTTGATTATTGCACTCTGTTATTCATTGTCAAAGTCTTAACCATCACATCACCAGACCGTCATGAACAACCAAAAGGATGAGATCACAAACGCAAACGCCAAGTTAGGAGTATTAACCGCTGAAACTCCACTTGTTGAGTTGGCTTTTGCAGAAGAAGGTGGCTTAGCGGTAGCGGCAGTAGCAGCAGCAACAACGGGCTTAGTGGTAGAGGACGGTGGGGATGGTGGCTCGTCAGATTCATAATCATCATCACCAGGAGGTTGTGCAGGGAGTGGTGAAGTTGAACCGTGATAAGAAGAACCTTCAGGATTCATGATAGATATGTAACTACTGATATGAAGCACCGAGATGTTATACGCAAGCGTCGCAACAGAGTCTATTAGCTTAGCGTCAAAGCCAGATCCACGAACCGCGGAACCAAACATAACGTCACCGTTGTTCATAACGGTTGCGTTAACGAACCCTTGCAGGCCTTTGGCTTGACCGCTTGCTTGGAAGAGAGTGGTGAGTATCACTGATTTTTTGCTCAGGTTCTTGAGTTTCTTGATGTCGTAGTAATCTAGAACGATGAGGAGGCTGAGGCTTTTCTTGTTGTCTTCGGTTGATTGGGAGGAGAAGAAGGACATTGCGTCGTTGGAAAGGGCGAGGACGGTTATGGTTTGACGGGAGTTGATGGTGGAAGCGAGTCCGGTTTGGGAGAGGAGGTTGTTGAAAGTGGAGAACTCATTGTTCTGGTTTAAGATGTTTGTGATGTTGAATGAGTTTGATGAAGTGTAGAGGAATGTGGAAGCAAATAAGAAGAAGAGTGTAAGTGAATAAGAAGAAGAAGACATTGTAGTGGATTAGTTGTTGAGGTTGGTGGTTGTTTGCTGTATGGTGTGAGCTTTTTATAGAGTGGAGATCTGCAAGTTTGATTTGGTATCTTTATTTAGGCATGAGGAAGAGAATGTGTTTCTCCAAACTTTGAGGAAACTTGTGTCATGTCTCTTTTGGATTGAGAGCACTTGTCAGGACCGATTATAGTGGGGTAATATTTTATTCTCTCTGTTTATTAAAGATAGATCGATTGTTTGGATTTTATTTTTGTATTTACAAAATTGAAGCTTTCAACTTTAATTAATTGAATTTATTTAAAATTAAAATATAATTAAAATCTAAAAGTATAAATAATAGAGCTTGGTTTGAGATTTTTTTTTTTTTTTAAAAAGTAAATCCTATAATATTAATATTTCACATTCAAATTCGGAGTAAGGCCATCCATATTAGTGAATCTCACCCATGTTAGATCCCCAATACAAAAATATTATTGTTTTTTGTTTTTTTTTCTGTTTGATTTTTATAAAAAAAAAAAAATTAAATAATCGGATGCGTGGGACCCACGAAACAGTGTTGATCCAGGTTCACAGGTTCACTAGGAAGAACTTTGTCGAGACAGTATCAACAGATAGACATTATTATAATATTTTTTTTTTTTGTATGTGTGTGAACCCGAGGGAAAATCCCTCAATGTGATGCCCTAAGTGTTCTATTCTAGGGAAGTTGTATCGTAAAGGTACCATTGTTAAAAAAAAAAAAGTTATGGGCGTTGTCAAAAAAAAAGCGAAGTTATGGGCCTTAAGTGAAACTTTTTGGCCCACTATTTACAAAATTAAAAAAAAAAATTGAAAGAGCGAGCTCAGAAAATATTGGGTTCTTTGTCTTTCTTGCAAGTCAATCAATTGAACCGACTAATAAACCCTAAGTACGAAGAGTTCTCTCCAGTGACGACGACGATGATGATCTCTCGTCGATTAGCTTCCAAATTCCTTAAACCCTTATCTTCTTCTTCATCACGCAACGCCTCTCTTAATCATCATCCCCACTCTCCTTCTCCAATAAGAAACCATTTGATCCACAGATCAGAAATTCACGAGCTGGGTCTCTCAAGATCCTTCTCAGCTCTCATCACCAATCCCAATACCGTGAAGCTAACATTAACAACAAGGTACTTCTCCACGCCGAGCGGAGAGGAAGTCAACCCGAACCCAGAGGAGGAGGAGCCCAAGATGAAGCACCAGGAGATCGAAGGCCCAACTGTGGAACGCGACGTGTCTGCGCTAGGGAGCGAGACGAGACAAGTCTTCGAAGGGATGATGAAGAACATGCACAGTCTAAGCGGAGCCATGGGTCTTCTCGGTTTATCCCAGTTGATCGTCGGAGGGACGGTTCTGTACGTGACTCGATCGAATCCGAATCCGATGATGCATGCGATGACGATTCAGAGCTGCGTGGCGTTCGGGTTCCCGTTCGCGGTGGCGTTGATGCTGAGACGATCGTTGAAGCCGATGTATATTTTCAAGAAGATGGAGGAAGCTGGGAGGTTGCAGATTCTGACTTTGACGTTACAGGTTGCTAAGAGTCTTAACGTCTTGTTCGTTAGAGCTCGTGTTGCTTCGGTCTTGTGTGTTGTTGGGTTGTCTTGCGGGAATGTGTACCTCTTGCTGTCTCCGTGAAAATGGAATTAAGTTACGTGATATTAATATCTATACCAAAAAGAAAAACGCATTAGTCATCAATAAGTTTGGAGTGTGATTTTTTCCTAAGCTTCTCTTTTTATCTATCAATAAAATGAGAAAATCTGATTGTGGTTCTGTTCGGAGGTAAGTCACACTAGGAGGTACAATGTTGCTCCCAGTCTTAGCTGAATCCTGTTTCCATTGCATACTCCAGTCTCCACCTCTAATACCAGAGCGACTACGAGAGATTCCTATTCGGTATGGTGAGGCTCTTGCGTACTTTCCTGCTCGACACCATGTCATGCTCTCGACGCAGCCTCTCGTTGTTGGCCATTGCTTCATTTCACAATCTGGTATCATCAGATATACAAACCAAGTCATCCAAATTAAACTACCAAAAAACCTTTATTTGGTAAAACAGAGTTTTGAACATGAATTTTCCAATATTTTTACCTTGAGAATCCGAGACGTTTAAGAGGTACCGTGCAGCGACAATGCGTTCTCTGCAGCTTCTTTGCGTGTGAACTCGATTATATGCTGACCTGCAAAGGCGAACAACTTCTTCCACTAATGTGTGTCTGGTAACTCAACTGTGCATAACCACCACATATTATATATAACGTAGACAACTTTCACCCACTTGGTTGCTCTTTAGCTGGATCTGTTACTATGACAGCTTTAAGCACTTCACCAAACTTGTTAAAATGCCTCGAAAGACTATCCTTGGTGGCAGCAAAGTGAACCTGTTTTACGACCAACCACATTCAATTCTATACACCAAATGAAAACATTTTGCTCAAATCCAGTTCGGTTGTAAATAAACAGTAACAATCATTATATTGGCGACGAAGATTGTTACGAGAACTAGCATCTTGGCGGGTAGTGGATAATGCCCTGCAAATGCCAGTATATTATCTTTAGACCAACTCATAGAGAGGAATAGGAACCGAAGCAGTGTAAGGACAAATGAAAATTACAATACCATGAACCTCAAAAAAGAAAAAAAAAAACATATTTGCTGGGTGATACGAATAGTAAATATATAGAATGCACTATGAAATGAAAATATTAACACTTTAATATGACAAGTATATTTTATAGCAAAATGTGCAGATTTCAACGTGAATTTCATTCCTCGACTTATTCAACATTCCACCAATAGTCTACTCTCCTCTCATTCCTAGCTGATGTTTGACATTTAAACTACTCGGTGTAGTTGCATTATTTATTGGACAAAGACTAAGCCTAAGATTAAAAAGACTTTTTTTTCTAGTAGGGCTTGGGTTCTGTGTGTACCTGCGTGTAATAGTCATCATGAGATATCATACTTTTTTCTTTCACGAGATAAATCTTGTGCAATCACATGATGATGTTGCATCGTATAAAGAGAGTTGAGTTAATAAAGTTGTTCTTTTTTCAAAGAATGCGTAAAATCTTGCTATAGTCTTTAGAAGATAATCTAACTTAGAATAATGCAAGGCATACAACTCAAACACGTTACTGGCCGCTCTTTTGTACGCCAAGCAAACTTGTCGAGAGGATGATGTGAGTTGTGACGCACACGAAACAAGAGACACGTTTCCCAATTTACCAAAACACCCTTCATTTCTACCGAATCTTCATACACATGCCACTCGAAAACTCGTCGTTGAGGATCGAGAATATCACATCCGAAGCAAATAAATTACACGAATCTGTAAAAGCTACAACAATATTCATCATTCACTAATATAATTCAAGAGAGAAAAAAAAAAAATTAAGGTTCACATCCAATCGAGAAGAGAATCTCTCTGATCTTTCATTACAAAACAGACATCATCAAACCAATGTCTGCGAGCATCTCTCTGTCCGATCTTTATAGATCGGAGCTTGAACCACGACTGAAGATATGGTTTTTTTTTTTAACTTTAAACTTTGACCATCTTCGCCGCCTTGACGACCGGGTTCTCTCTAGCGATCGCCTCGCGACCGGCGGTTTTATAGTCGTAGCTACAATCATGGCGATCCGAGTAACGGTGCTCGGAGCAGAAAAGGTCGCCGCATCGGCACCTGAATCCGGTCAACCCGACTTTCTTGCGACAGCCAGAACACCGGTTCACGGTCTGCTGATCTCTCTTAACCGGGTCGATCTCCCTGTGACGGATCACGACTTTGGTGGCTGGTGTTGGCCTTATATTAACGGATCTCGACGCTCTCTTCAACATCGAAGGGGAATCTACACCGGCCGCGGCGGCGATGGACGCGTTGAAACATTTCTGACACATGTCGTTGGTCGCTGGATTCGCTGTAACGCCGCAGTTATTGGAGCAGAGCGTCGCGGTGGTGGTGGTGGTCGTCAGGGATTCGAGGACCTTGAACTCCGTCTCTTCCTTCTCCGTTCTCTGCGCCATCTTTATTGATTTCACCTCCTCCGGCGAGTTTACGAGTCGAACAGAGAGAGAGATGGAGAATATAGAGAGAGGAAATGAATAGAATATGAGCCTCATGGAGACGCGTTTCCCTCTCTTATCATCCTCTCTCCACCACGCCCACTTTCCGTCCTTTTTTATTAAATTACCTAAATACCCTCTCCACTTATGCTAAATTACAGATGATTTAAATATTAGTACTAGTACATTTCAATGATTCTAGAATGCGTTAAAGCGGACAATATGTTGTCTTTTTCATATTTTTTATTTTCGTTTCTGATTTTCTTTGACTATACTATACATTATGTTATTATCATCGAGATATGGAAACCGATGGAGATATGGGCCAAGTTGCTTACAGTTTACAGATCAGGTCTCTCTCTCTCTCTCCTCTCTCTCTCGTCTCTCGTCTCTCTCTCTCTCTCCTCCCGTCCTTCTCTCTCTCACTCTCTCTCATCTCTTCTCTCTCCTCTCTCTCTCTCTCTCTCTCCTCTCTCTCTCCTCTCTCTTCTCTCTCTCTCTCTTCTCTCTCCTCTCTCTCTCTCCTCTTCTCCTCTCCTCTCTCTCTCCTCTCTCTCCTTCTCTACTCGTCTCTCGATCTCCTCGCATCTCTAGTCCTGGCTCTCTCGGATCCTCTCGTACCTCTCTACTTCATCTCATCCGTCTCGCGTCTCATCATCAGGCATCCACTCGGGGAGTCACTGAGAGGGCTCGCAGGGACCAGGGTCTCGTGCTCATCTCGAACTCTCTCGGCTCTGCTCTCATTCTCTCCCGATTCTCGGTGGGCCCAACTCTCGGCAGTCTCCTTCTCTCTCAAGGGTTAGTTTAGTCTTCTCATCTCTCTCTCTACGCTCTCATCGGCTTCTCATTACCTCTCAGCGACATCTCCATGTCTTTCTCTACAGATCCTCATCGTACTGTCGTCTCTCTCAGTCTCTCCAGTGCTCCTCTCGCTCTCGCAGTGCTGGTGGTTCATTCTCAGAGTACAGAGTCTCGCTCCTCTCTTCATCATCTTGACTCCAATCCATCTCGAACGGGGAGGACCCATCCTCTCTAACTCCTCGTTCTAATGCCAAGAAATCCTCTTCTTCTCTATCGCTCTCTCGGACTGCTTCTCTCCCCTCTCCCTTCTTCATACCTCCTCCGTCTCTCGGTTGGCGAGAGTTCTTCCCGTCCGCGGTTTCTCTCTCTCTCTCGGTCCTAGTCCTGCGCTCATGTCTCACCTCGTCCGTCAGCTCTCCCGATCTTGCCATCGTCGATATCGGGTACTTAGAGTCTCGTCTGCTCTTCAGAATCTCTCCTCCCAAGGACACTCGCCCATCCGTCGGAATCGGGTGCTGCGGTCTGTCTGCTCCTCACAATCTCCTGGGGCACGATCGCTACCCCCCCCATTTCGGTGACAAAGGCCATCAGATCTCACGGGCATCTCGTAGGCCCGGTCGTCCACCGCGTTCGGGGCGTTTCACTCAACTACGGATCTGCATCGTCTCGTCTGATCCACTGGACGCCAAACGACAAGACACAAAACAGAGTCGTCGCGCTTGCGGGTTCAACACTTTGCCGGTCGGGGGGCTATGAGGCTCGGGAGACTCCTCCACATCGCTTCACGTAACTATCTCAGCGCGCTCTCACTCCTCTCTTATCTCTCTCTCTCTATCGATTTTCGCATTCTCTCTCTCTCGCTCCTCTCTCTCTCTCTCTCTCTCTCTCTCTCTCATCTTTTAAGGAAATGGGCCAAGTTGTTTGAAATTTACAGATCATGTTTCTCTGTCTTATTTTTAAAAAACTAAGATTTATAGTTTGCTCAATTCTCTCATATATTTAGAGGTGCTGACTAGGATCGGTAACAATGTAGCCAACTTAATGCTTAATCCTTTTTAAAAAATTAGTAACAATGTATTAATCTTGAAAATAAAAAAAGTTGCTAAAATTAGGAGAAAATGCTGCCTAAAACGTCGGGTTGTTTCCAAGGTCAATGCCTAAGCAGCTAAAACCCAAAATCAAAAGAAAAAAAAAGAGCATCAAACGAAAAGAAAAAAAATTCAAAAAAGAAAAAACAAAAAGAGAGAAAAAATACAGGAGAAAATCGAACATCCAAATATGGAATTCAGACAGTAGATTTGTCATTCTCCCTCTCGTAAATCCAACCGGAGTTACGATCTTCCCCTCTCTGTATCGTAACTCCTCAATCAAAATCAATCTGCTTCCGATCTCGATCTCGTTCTCCCTCAACGCAAAAAGGTATTTTGATTATCACACTCATGTTCTGTCTGATTTACAAATCGATCCGTTTCCATTACATACAAAGATAATGTTCTTTTTTTTTTTTTGGTTAGGGAAGGAGCAAGTTTTTGATCTGTTTGGTGTGTTATAAAAGTATATATCTTTCTTTATGGTATCGGAAACTATATTGCGAATGATAGCACCATGTTGGAAACGACCTTCCGTGAAGGGAGAGCATTCTACGAGAGGAGACGCTAACGGAAGATGCGACGGTCTTCTCTGGTATAAAGATTCCGGTAACCACGTCGCTGGTGACTTCTCGATGTCTGTGATCCAAGCCAACAATCTCCTCGAAGATCATAGCAAGCTCGAGTCAGGACCCGTTAGTATGTTCGATTCGGGTCCGCAAGCTACTTTCGTCGGTGTTTACGATGGTCACGGAGGTCCTGAAGCAGCTCGGTTTGTTAACAAACACCTCTTCGATAACATCAGAAGTAAGTAAATGTTGTTGTTGTTTGTCTTGCTTTCATTACATTCTGTGTTGAGACTTTTGTATTGTGATGCAGAGTTTACCTCGGAGAATCATGGAATGTCTGCGTCTGTGATTACGAAAGCGTTTTTAGCTACGGAAGAGGAGTTTCTCTCTCTCGTGCGGCGGCAGTGGCAGACGAAACCGCAGATTGCCTCTGTTGGAGCGTGTTGTCTTGTAGGGATCATATGTAGTGGGTCGTTGTACATTGCTAACGCGGGGGATTCTCGGGTTGTGTTAGGGAGACTGGAGAAAGCGTTTAAAGCTGTCAAGGCTGTTCAGCTGTCGTCGGAGCATAACGCGAGTCTTGAATCTGTGAGAGAGGAGTTGCGGCTGTTGCATCCGGATGATCCGCAGATTGTGGTCTTGAAGCACAAAGTATGGCGTGTCAAAGGTATTATACAGGTAAAAACATAAAATGCAGATTATCTCTTGACTGTGAATGTATGCGAGGTCTGCATGTAAAAGACTCGTTACTATGCAATGTTCAAGAAATCGTTATGCCTTAGTTTTATATAGGATTATTGATTATTGATTCGATGTTTTATAAAATTAGAGTATTAGAAGAGATTTACAATGTCTTTATAACTTTAGGAAGTGTTGAATAGAAGATTCTCTTACCAAATTCTAAGTCTTTGAAACATTTGTTTTGGCTCTTCAAAGGTCTCAAGATCAATCGGTGATGCATACTTAAAGAGATCAGAGTTCAACCGGGAGCCGCTATTAGCAAAGTTCAGGGTGCCTGAGGTTTTTCAAACACCGATCCTTAAAGCAGAGCCTGCGATCACAGTACACAAAATCCATCCAGAGGATCAGTTTCTTATATTTGCATCAGACGGCTTGTGGGAGCACTTAAGCAACCAGGAAGCTGTTGACATCGTGAACACTAACCCTCGTAATGTAAAGACTCTTCTCATTCTTTTCTTTTGTTATGTCTTTATTTTTGTCTGCATATAGAGTAAAACATAAGAATGGGTGCAGGGGATTGCGAGGAAGCTCATAAAAACAGCTCTAAGAGAGGCAGCAAAGAAGAGAGAGATGAGATATTCAGACCTGAAAAAGATTGATAGAGGAGTGAGGAGACATTTTCATGATGATATAACAGTCATCGTCGTATTTCTTGATTCACATCTCGTCAGCAAAAGTGTCTCACGCCGACCTCTCATCTCAATCTCAGGCGGTGGTGACTTGGCAGGTGGACCTTCTACCACTTGACACACTCTCACCACAATCTTATATATATTCTATATGCATTTCCACTATATATATAAAACACATTGCAGAGAAACACTTCAAGCTCCTTTTTTTTTCTTTATATATAACAAAATTTCTTTTTAATTCATTCCAAACCAAATGATGAGTTGAAACACCAATGTATAGGTCTCTTGGCAAACTAAGTTTATTAATTATTATGATAAAGAGATATCTCATTTGTTGGAAAGATTTGATTTACTGATTGCATCATTATTCATCTGCCACTTTTTTTGCTTCTGTTGTATAATACTAACGTATCAACATGAACATAAATGAGTATATGTTCATGTTGATATATTGTAAATGCTGTGTGTTTACGAATTGTTTGGTACTGATGATTGATGAAGGGTATTGAAAATGAATAAAACCATACATATAAAAAAACAGAGAAAGACAGCTCCATGAAAACGGATCTTGACACCTTGGCATGTGATGGGAGTTGAATAATGTCATAACCAAGACAACGCGAATAACGAGTTTTAGGTCATAAATGCTGGAAAGCTCTGATAGTTTATAGTTATTACTTAGTATTCTCTCATCCAGGTTTTATGTGAAACAGTTGATAAAAAATAATAGTTGCGACTTGCGCGTAAATATTACCAAACCAATTGCAACAAGTGTCGATGACGGTATGGCTAAGACACTAGGAAAAGAAGGAAGAAGATCAGAGTCTGGTGGACAGTATAGGGCTGGGCATTTTATTCGTTAAATTTGATTCGATTCGTTATTCGTTTCGCTTCGATCCGAAAAATTCGAATATCCGTAAGTTTTCGAAGCAAAGCAAATATTAAAAATCACTATCCGTTAAAATGAAGCAAATTACAAATACTAAAAAAATTAGAGACGAATATCCGATCCGCTCTGAATTTTATATAAGTAGTTATATATCTATAGTTAAATAGAGTTTTTAATATATAATCTTATATAATTTTATTTATAAAATTACTTATAAAAATGTACTATGAAGAAAATAATTATAAAATCTTTATAAAAAAACTACAATTCTTCTTAAAACATTTAATTTATAAGAATTTTTTATGAATTTTTAAGAATTTATAAATAAACAGTTTCATTAATGTTTTAATTTATCTTTTATAAAAACAAATTTGTATAATATTTTTAGATTTACTTGTATTAAACATAGTGGAAAAGGTATCCGTAAATATCCGTGAATATTCGCAAATATCCATAAATTTTCCGGATATCCGTAAAACCGAATGTCGTATTTTTTCGAAACAAAGCAAATCGGAAAATTAGATATCCGTGAAGTCCGAAGCAAATCACAAATACTGAAAAATACAGCAATGCCCACCCCTAGTGGACACAGGGGTGATGCTTAAATGCTTATGCAGGACCACATGAATAACATATAAAAGTATTTATGGAGGCCCAGCCTTACATTTGTTTAGTGTTGTCTCTAATAATCTAAATTATCAGTAATTGAGAAATCACCCTGATTGCTGGCCATCTCGAATATCAGCCATAACAGGCTTTGTGGGGCTCTTCCTTTTTTTTTGAACCGGCATTTGTCTTTATAAAGCTATACATATATCTTTTGTTCAAAACTCTTAAAAATGTTACAGCATCGAGAAATGAAACCAACTTGAGAGTTTAAAAAAAACAAAAAATTCGAAAGGAATGAAACCAACTTCAGAGTTTTATGCACACTTACACTTCAATCGTCATCTCCTCTGCCCATCTTCTCCTTATGCCATTTACAGAATCCTTCAACCAATGCGTCCTTCATCCAAGCGTGCCTGCAACTCCCAACAGCTTCTTCAATTGTCAGCCATGTCCTTGTTCTCGTCTTCTGTTCCGGCCATGTCTCTAGCTCTTCCTTCACATACAAGGCGTACATTGCAGCTTTACATAAACCTTCTGGGCTAAACTCATCTTGGTGTGTTTTGCTTTTGAACTTGTAATCTCCCAAGAAATCCTGCAAAAAGTCGCCTCTCTTTTACACATCCAGAACCAGGCTGCTAACATTTAAGACAAAGGGTCTAATTACCATCAAAATGCCACGGACACCTGCTTCTTCCACTGCTTCTCTTACTGCAGCTTCTTTGACAGTCTCATCATTCTCCCATCCTCCCTATTGATTCAAAATATGTTACACTTCAAACGAGGATGAATCAATAGGAAGAAGAAATTGTAATTTGGTTGTTGTACCTTGGGAAACAAAAGTCCAGGTCCACTAGATGAGCTGATCATCAACACTTGAACAACTTTCCCATTACCAGAGTTTATATACCTAAACGGAATACACCTACAAAACGCGTGACACTAAACTTGTTAAGAAAGATTCCGAAAACTAAAAGACAGCAAAAAGGATTATTAAACTCATGTCATGTCATAAGCTCAAATCGAAACAAGGATCAAAGCAATGGGACAATGATCAATTGCATTATTCTTATCTGTGAATCTCTCTTTCTAAAACCAAAAAGCATGAATCCGATACAAAGACAATTCAAATATCATGATCATGATCAATAATCCAACAATCTTTCAAGTAGAGTAAATAAAAAATGGAATCACATTACAGAACCAAAGCATGAACTCGAAAGAGACAATACATAGGAATGTGTAAGAACACAGTACCCGGCAATGAGACGCGATCCATCCTTGTACCGTTGCTGGAGCCGACCCGTACGCGCGACCAAATCACACATCACCACCACCGTAATAAACAAAAAAAAAATATATAGCTAGAGGAAATTCGAATTGTTGGCCATCAAGATGAGGAGAAGACGAAAAAAAAAACAGACAGAGCCTAGTCGACGAGACAATAATTTTTCACGACTCTTTTGGATACCCACAAATGCGCTTTCTTCTTCTACCTCCACCATTGCTGTCTCCAACGGTTGAGAAGAGATCTCCCCATTGATCTGATCTGACGGTTGGGGAAGTGTTAGATCTAGGGTTTTTGAGAGTCTCGATATAGATTTTTTTTTTTTTTATCGAAGCAAACCGAGAGCGCGAAGAACGGATCGGCACCGTCAGCTAGTCACGTGGGGTTCTGTGACAACTTATTGGGCCCATGGGCCCTCTTTAGCAGAGAGTGTGGATTAGGAAGCGGTTTAATCTTTTTAATTGAACCGGTTAGTGAAACGTAAGAATAAAGAAACCATTTTAGACAGACATCGAGAGAGATCCTGCTGAGTTTTTCAATACTTTGTTCTGCGTTGTAATTAGCTTCTAGTTCCTGGAGATCTGAATCCTTTTCCCATTGATTCCATCCTGATACAACGGCAAGTAAATCTTGCCTCGATTCGTATAAATCTACGTGAGAGATCTGATTCCAACAAGTGTGTTTGTGTTTGAGTTTCTTGATATGGTCCTTGTTAGTTTGAGTTTGTTTGTGTGTTTCTCGCGATAGAAAGGTTTCCCTGGGCGCCATCTGTGAGATGGTCCCTTTTATCGACGAGAGAACTGCCAAGTCCTCTTGTCGGATTGTGTCATGGTTTGGTTTTTAGAAGTTTTGAGTCTCAACTTCTTCTTGAATGTGATCCCATAGCGGAGTGGATATCGCGTTAGACTCCGAATCTAAAGGTCGTGGGTTCGATTCCCACTGGGATCATCTGTTGTTTTCCTTGTTTCTTTTTTTTTTCTTATTATCAATCAAGTTGTTCTCTTACCAATGATCAATTGAATTTTGGGTCTAGCTCTAGTTGTATTTATTATGGAGCTCAGCTGCTTGTTGTTTACCGTTATGACTTGCAATTCAATTTAGTGTAGTTACCACATTTTCTTTCTCTGTAAAGTTTGTGTTTGGTGAAACGGATAAAGTATATGGGAACGCATGTTGGGTATTCCTTATATTAAAGAAGATCATTGTACTGTTACAACCGAGTTGTTTATTCTGTTTGTTGTTTATTGATGGAACAAGAATTGGAAAATGTTGTTTGTGTTTGGTTTGCAGATGATCGATGATCAAGACTTGGGGTTTATAGTCAATTTACTTGGCGTCTCCATCTTTGCATTGGTACTAGCTTATCATTACGTAGCTGCTGATCCCAAGTATGAAGCGATTTTAGTGAAAATGTAGTTGATGTATGGCTTTTTACGTATACTATGTTTTAAATAAACTGAGAAGAGAATAAGAACAGTCCTCGATGAGATGAAAATGTTGTTTGCTTTTAAATTAACGCACTAGATCCTGACGTGCGGGTTTCTTTTTCTATACGAAAATATTTTAGTTTATATAACAAAATTTATTAATATAATCTGCTGTTATTTATTATTTAACTCTATAATACATATGTTTATGTGGCTAATAAAATTATTAGAGTTTAATTGTTTGTAAATTGTGTTGATCATATTTCTAATCAGTTTTGGATGTTAAAACAATAAAATCATGTATTAAATAAATCATTTTTCTTTTGATGATTTTCTATTGTATTTTTTATGAAACATACAATTTAATATAATTTGGTAAATGAATTTATTTTTTAAATAAACATTATTGAGCGAGTTATAATTTGCTATCTTTTTCGCTTTTGTGTGAATCACAAATTGATTTATATGCCAAATATTTTTAACACTTGTACTACTTACCAAAAATATAATTATTTGGCAAACTTTATAATTTAATTTGTATATATTACTTTATAAAATTCATATTAGTAATATAGTAGATTAGTAACTTAACTTTTAGTTTTTATTGTTATAATTAAATAGATTTTAGGAATATTATTATAGGAAATTTAGTTAAAATTGGTTTAAAAATTACTTGATACACACATATATATATATAATTATATTTGGTGGTCGATTTGTTTGAAAATAAATTTATTTTATAAAAATAGAGTAATTATAGACTAATGAAATTATAATGGGTCTTTGTGTAACACTAAGCAATAATTTTCTAAAATTTCAATTTAAATTAAAGAGTCAACTAAAATAATTGCAGGTGATTAAGAAAATTGATATATCCAGGATTGGTATATATATATATATCATTTTTTCAGGATTGGTATATTGTTAATGGAATATTCAATCTTATTGATGAAACAGTTAATAGAAGTTTTTAATTTAGTGGAATAATGCAAGATCTTTGTTTGTTTGGATGCTAGATTTTAGGGATATATTATATACATTTTGATTCAATTAAAGTAGCATTATTATTATTTCATATATTTGTGTAACACTAAGCAATAATTTTCTAAAATTTCAATTTAAATTAGAGAGTCAACTAAAATAATTGCAGGTGATTAAGAAAATTGATATTTCCAGGATTGGTATATATATATATATATATATATATCATTTTTTCAGGATTGGTATATTGTTAATGGAATATTCAATCTTATTGACAGAACAATTAATGAAAGTTTTTAACTTACTGAAATAATGCAAGATCTTTGTTTGTTTGGATGCTAGATTTTAGGAATATATTATATATACATTTTGATTCAATTAAAGTATCATCATTATTATTTCATATCATGTAAAAAATAACACAAAATATCATTGCATTAATCAAATATGTTTCATGGTCAGTTATTACTGGCTCCTTCAAATGCAATCTTCTCTTCTTCTATTTTCGTCTCATTCTGAGTTTGAGAACTCTTCATCTTCTCTTCCTATTCTTCGTCTTCTCAGCAAGGACAAATGATTTGAGTCTCCTCTTATGTGTTCTTTCCGGCCGTCATTGTGCTTTGCTAGTGCATTAGATCTAGAATGATTTCAAATTTGTCTTGATAGGGGTTTTTTTTTTTGCATCTATTTTATTTAAAGCCAAAAAGCATAAGTACAAACTATCTCCATATATTTTATTGCTAATTGTCTCAATTGGATCATATATGTGAAAACAAATAAATAATCGTATATGTGAAATTTTTTGCCAATTGATAAACAGTCAACATTTAAAATACCATGAAATTTATTTAGCATATATGTTGATTAATCATATTAACGTACTCATTGGTTAGATAGAATATAGCTCTATATAGAAAAATTATCGAATCTTTGTTTTCTCGGAGAGTAATACTATATCCATATATTTCATTTCTAATTGTCTCAATTGGATCATCAACTTCGGTAACAAGAAACTCCTCTACAATGTTGATGATCCAACTAAGGCAATTAACAATGAAATATATGGAAATAGTATTTTTTTTTTCTAAGTAAACAAAGATTCGATGTTTTTTACTTGACCATGTCATTTCTGTATGTTTTCCAACGTAATGGTCCGACCTGGCCCATTGACCAATTGTATTGCAGCCCATAATCACGAAGGTTACAAAGGGTCCACCACCTATCAACAGCGTAAGTCACATCTAGTAGGCCACGAAAAGTAAAAACAAAGTATATTGGATTCAACACCTGGCCATTATTAGGCAAGAATCAACAGTTTAACCATTTTTTGTCGGCAACAACGCTCAATAAAACATATATACCAATGTTCAAAAGAAATCACTAAAAACTGGTGGACATCTTATAAAAAAACTAAAATGTTTACAGACGTTTACACCATTAGAAATCAACACATTTTGGCTCACGTTAGCCAAAATATTAATTAATCTACAGAAAACAGCCATAAAACTGGCGCATCCAACACAAGAAACATGATCGAATATCCACACTCAGTTATGCAAACCTTAAAAAAGCACAGAGCACGTTCATTTCAGCCACATTAGCACATGATTCTACACATCTAAACATATAAACAAACAATCATCGAGGAGTTCATGTTATTATCACTCAGATTACTGAACCTCGTGACGACATTATTACCAAAGCTAATGGACTTTCTCAACCACGTGGTGAAGAGAGAGACTACTTTTGTTTTGTTGTATTATTATTAGAAGACCCCACACCAATCACAAACACACTATTTTATTGTTTTTTATTTATCCGATCCCTAAAATTAATATTCCTCTGACAAAACCTATCATCTATCTATAAGAAATGGTCCGAGAGTGAGAGGTCACCCTCATGAGCCGGTTAACCGGAAAAGAGGGAGGGGTTTACTACAAAATTGCGAGAGTAACCAGCCAATAACCGGTTCACCGGTTTTCCTCAACTGCCTGATCCCAAACCCATTGTCATTTATGTGGTCAATAAAAAAACTCTTTATTATTTATTTATTAATGAGAATATAATTTTTATTTTTAATTGTTTGCTGTTTTCGTCTTCTTCCTTCTTTCCTTTATAGGGGCAAGCAGGCCAATTCATAATACGAAACTCGATAATCCTTTCTTTTTCTTAAATCTCAGAATCTCCAATTCTCTGTATAGATCGATTCTCGTTTCTCCTTTTGTACATTATTTATATACATACAAAAAACATCGAATCTGTTTGCGTGATCTGTAATTGAAGTGGTCTCTGATCGTGATCAAGGAGCTGTGGTGAGGTTGATTAGGTAAGTTTCGATCTGTAAACCACAGGGTTTTTGAGGTGATTTTTGATCCTTGGCTCTGATTTTGATTGCAAGTTCCGAACTTTTTTTAATGGGTCGACAGATTGATCGAGATCTGATCAGGTTACTCTTTGTTATTCAGCTTCAATGTGATTTATGTACTGGATTTGTAAGAAAAGTTCTCTCATTTGAGTCTTTAAACTTTTCCCTTGTTCAATTGTGTTCTTTTGCATTCCCATGATCCATCTCTCGTGTGCTTAGATCAAGGGCTTGGGTTTGGTTGTGTTGATCTGATCTCTGTAAATTGGGTTACGGATCGATTCTCATGGCTACTTCCTGTTTCGGTGTGTCTGATCTGCCTGCTTTGCCCCCAGTTTTGATGTTTTGAAACAGTTGGATTTCTTTTTTTCCAGGTTTATATTAGAGTGTAATAATTAGACACCAATAAACTGAATTACACTGGATCTATAGTCTTGAAAATGCTTGATATCTTTTCGTGTTTTCTCAAGTTACTTTGGTCTCTCATTATGCTTAGTTCGTTTAAGCTAGAGAGATGATCTTCTTAAGGTTTAATGTTTGTGTGCTGATTCTCTTTATTTTGTTGTGTGTTGCTAGTGTTATGCATATCCGAGAGATGGTGTTCAAAAGGAAGTTAGATTGCGTATCTGTTGCCTTTGATTACCCCAATGTTCCCAGGGGTCCTCGTTCTTGCAGGGTAAAAAACGATCATGTCATTAATTCTCTCCTTATCTGTGTTATGAATTGCTCTCTGATGACTCTCGGTTGATTTTTTTTCAGAGGAAGATCCTAAACAAGAGAACCGATGAGGATGACACTAAGATGTGTGCAATGGACTTGCTCGCTTCTCTAGCTGGAAAGATACTAGAGGAAGGCCAGAGTTCCTCAGCATCTTCTAATGCATTTGAAGGGAATAATCACGAGAACTTCGGCAAAGAAATCAAAACAGAACGAGAAGATCATTACAAGCCTCTTAAATCTGAGTCATCTGACCAAGGAAACTCTGTTTCAAGACCTGCATGTGAAAACACTAGTGACAAGTGTGTGGTAAACAGCTTCTCATTTCCAGATAACGACGGCATTTTGGAGCGGACTCCGATGTCTGATCCTCACAAGAAGATTCATGGGGAGACGGGTGATGCTCATGTGAATACTGGGTATGAACAGGGAGAAGCAACCCATGGCGTGAGAGATGGAGGCTTAACCACTAACACTTGCAACTTAGAGGATAAAACTGCATTAGGTGTGCAGTTTCCTAAACCAGTCTGCGTGGATGGTGATGATCTGAAATCGCCATCTTTCGTGAATATGACCCCTAATGGTTCCCTTGCTAGACATGGGAATCATACTAACCTAGGTAGAGATGATGATGAAAAATTATATAGCTATCATAAGTTTAGCAATAAGTTTAAGTCGTATAGGTCTCCAACGATACGAAGAGTAAGAAAGTCCAAATACTGGAAACAAGTTCCCAAGGATTTTGGACACTACAGAGCTGGTAAGTATCCACTTATATCTAAATACATTTCTCCAATGTTTTCTATGCACTGCTCTAACATTTTGATCACGATTGTCTAGATGTTGGCATAAAGGTTCTTCACCGGAAAAGAAAATCATGTTATGGATACAACGGATGGCTGCGTGAGACCATTTACAAGAGGAGAAGATCGCCGGACCGAAGCTCGGTTGTAACTTCTGATGGTGGACTTAGTAATGGAAGTGTTTCCAAGTTACCTCAAAAGCGAGACTCAGGTGGTTATTCAGTTATCTTATCTTAGCTGTTTTGGTTCTCATTCAAAGGGTTCCCATGGTACTTATCCGAGAAGGTTGTAAATGTGGTTCTCATGTATATTTTTAAAATCTCTGGTGCAGTAAAGCTAAGCATCAAGTCCTTTAGGATTCCAGAGCTTTTTATTGAAGTTCCAGAAACTGCAACAGTAGGATCACTGAAGGTATATGGCAATGTTTATCTTCTTTCATTCCCTCACATATATGATTGGTTCTCTTGTGTGTGGACACTAAGGTATTAATATAACAAAGTCGTGACCTTTGACCCTTTTGGTTACAGAGGACCGTGATGGAGGCCGTCAGTGTTTTACTCAGCGGTGGAATACGTGTTGGGGTACTGGTACATGGGAAGAAGGTCAGAGATGACAAGAGAACTCTGTCACAGACTGGGATCTCATGTGAAGAGAATATAAGCAACCTTGGGTTCACCTTGGAGCCTGGTCCCAGCAAAGTTCCCATACCTTTATGTTCCGAAGATCCTGTGGTGGTGACACCAACCGAGCCGACAAGCTTGTGTGAACGGTACTAAGAAACTCACTATCTTGTCATTGTGCTGCGGGATTTGCTTTAATCCCGCAGAAGATTCCTAAGCAAAAAGCGCTTCTTGATGATCTTCCCAGGTCTACGGCTTCTCCCACGTTAGATTCTGGAGTTCCCCATGCAGATGACGTGATTAATTCAGGAAATGTTATGGACAATAACCTTGAATTAGTTCCATATCAGAGTGAGATATCTGTTGATGAACCTTCATCAGACTCAAGAGCGCTTGTTCCTCTCCCAGCCTTGGAAGTAAAGGCGCTTGCCATAGTTCCGTTGAACCAGAAACATAAGCGTACTGAGCTTGCCCAGCGCAGAACCAGGAGACCCTTCTCTGTGTCAGAGGTAGAAGCTCTCGTACAAGCAGTTGAGGAACTCGGGACTGGAAGGTATAGTTTCATGTAGTTTAGTCGTGAGTTAATGTCAAAACTCAAAAGCTAATAATGGTTGATAAATCTCATCACACACAGATGGCGTGATGTGAAATTGCGTGCTTTTGAGAATGCAGATCATCGGACCTACGTGGACTTGAAGGTAAAAACATTAAACTCGTAAATCTGGAACCTATCACGTCTCATAGTGTCTTAATGTTGTAAGAATATGTGATTTTTTACAGGACAAATGGAAGACGCTGGTTCACACAGCAAGTATAACACCGCAGCAAAGAAGAGGAGAGCCGGTGCCACAAGAACTGCTAGACAGAGTGTTGAGGGCATACGGGTATTGGTCGCAGCACCAAGGGAAACATCAGGCGAGAGGAGCACCTAAAGATCCAGACATGAACAGAGGTAGAGCTCTTGAATCAGTGTAAAAAGGAGGCAAGTATTGGTGGGTGTACAGCTGAAAACAAGAATAATAATTGTAAACTCGGTTTCTGCATAGATTAATTGTCTTTTAATTCTCTCTTTCTCCTAAATACATTTGTTGTTCTGCTTTGACATTTTGTAAATGACTCCACAAAGTTTAGCTTTTTCTGTACTTGTTTTATCACAAACTGATTATGTTGTTCTGCCTCGACATTTTGTAAATGACTCCACAAAGTTTAGCTTTTCTGTACTTGTTTTATCACAAACTGATTATGTTGTTCTGCTTTGACATTTTGTAAATGACTCAACAAAGTTTAGCTTTTCTGTACTTGTTTTATCACAAACTGATTATGTTGTGTAATATGGTCGATCCAGAATGTTTCTTTTATAATTGTTTATCCTTTCCTACAAGTGAGTTACACAGGGGAGTGTTGGTTATTAGTGATAAACTGATAATTACAGACAACATTTTGCAGTTCTTCACAATTCAATGACCTTCTGTAAGGCTTAGAAGCTTCTAAACAGTGTGTTACTTATTTTTCTACAATGAGTTCAACGATTCGCCAACCAAGTTCTACTTTATATTCTACGCCTACTTCCCTATTCTAAGACCCTTGGTGCATCAAAGACAGATATTAACGCCTCACAGTTCTTGACGACATCCTTCATGCGCACAAGTTTTTTTTTTCACATCTTCCATCTGGCTGCAACATCAAAAGAACGATCTCAGTTTAGCAAATTACAAAAGAAGCACAAGTTATATGGAGCTGGCATTTTTGGCAGTTATGTGTACCTGTGTAAATGCAGAATAATAATGTGTTAAGGCTTATGACGCTTTGCCTGATTCCATTGCTCCAGCAAACAAGTAACACCCTCCTCCAGCGTAGCCTTCCTCTCTTCTCTAAAGTTCCACAGCTCTGAGGATACGTACCTTCCACTCGGGTTATACTCGTTTATCTCCTGCAATGCATTTGCCACTGCTTGGTACGCATCATCCCCCAGTTCAATCCTCAGGGTTCTCAACTTCTCGTCATCCTCATCTATCACTTCCTGACAAAAATATTATCAAGCACCAATTCATAAACCAAGTCCAGCATCCACACATGCACATGAATAACTTAGAAGCATATTATTTAGGTACCACTATAGTTTCTGCAGCATCAAGCTTTATCCGTTTGAAAGGATGCCAATCTGGATCCTTAAGATATTCTTCCCAGAGCTGGATGATTTCAACTGCCCAGTCCTCAAGATCTTCTTGACAGTACTTTCTTCTCATTGCTTCCATGAAAGGTTTCGTGTCAAGCTCCCCCATTCTCCTAACACCAATATGCGATCTCATCTCTCTCAAATTCTACAAATGCAATCAAATTAAGAAAAAACCATTTAGAAGGAAAAAATCATCTGGTGTATTTTTTTATCGTTAATGCATCATACGCTGATCAGTGCTCTTCGAGCTTCTTGAAGCTCATCATTGGTCTTCCGCTCCCGTACGACAAGATCTTGATTAAATTTGTTTACATGTGCAAGCTCTCCTTCCTTCTCACTAAGGTCTCTGAGGTAGGTCTCCACCTTGTTCACAATTTCAGTACCACCGTTGAACTCCATGTGCCTCATCACGCTCAACTGTCGTTTCAGATGTTCTACCTCAAGTTCAAGATCTTGTTTCTGATCAAGCTGTCTTTCCAGTTCAGAGATTCTCTCACGAAGCTTTGCCTTTTGCATCTATGGTTAAAAAACACGGCAGGACCCTGTCACATAAAGCTAAAGAGAAAAGTTTTTTTTTTGAAGAAGGAAGTGTTTTCAAGACCTTGTGATCTACAGCCATTCTTTTAACTTTCTCTCTAGTCTTTTGTTGTTCCACGGCTACTAGTTGAACGTAACTATATTTAGCTGCGCTCTGAAAATAACAGCAATGGAAAAAAATTTCAGAAGAAAGAAGCAACACCAGATCTTAGTTTAAGAAATGAGGACTTTAGCATATATACCTGTTGAAGCTCTTTTGCCACGATTTTCCTCTGTGTTTCATTCTCTGCGTCACGTTTTGCCAAAACAGATTCTCTGATTTGAAGTTCCTTCATCTGAGTTTCCAGCTGCGCCTTTTGCTTTTCATGATCAGCAAAGATTCTATTGAAATGATCAGTCGATCTTTGTTGTCTTCCCGTGAGATCTTCAGATGAAAAAACATAAAACATAAACAAAAGCAATACACATATCTACTACATAACTGGGTGATGCAACAAGAGGGGAGGTGGGGGAAAAGTTCACCTTGATTGTAACCATGGAGAATCTTATCTTTTTCTTCAGTCTCACACTTTAGTTTGATCGAAGTCTTTGAGAATTTTTCCTCTAGCTTCCTCAACTGATCCTGTATGTTCTCAGAGATTAAACTCAGACGCTGCACAAGCTTATGGTCTTTCCTAGCCTCTTCTTCTGCAAACCTAGAAATACTTTTGAGATCACCCATCTTCCGCAAGTACTCTCCTATATAGTTAGCCCTATAATAATCATCAGCATTGGCAAGCCATGCATAAAGGCTCGAGTCAGCAGCACCACCACCACCACTCAGCCAATCTTTTTTACCATGACTATCTTCTTGATAAGCCTTCTTGAACAGCAACGCATCGTTAAGTCCATTCCAGTCTCTGTTAAACTCAACTATCCCAGTTCCTGAATGACCGAAACAGTCCCACACGGTACGAACTCTAATAGGGTTGAACCCTCTCCGGATCAGTTCATCCTTAAGCCGTGGTCCACTCTCCCCAGTACAACACACACCATCATCTCCCATCTTTGTTGGAATATTAACCAAAATACCTACCACAGCCACAAATACAACTTATATCACTATGCTTACATAAGAGATGAGGGGGCCTTATTCATTACCTTTCCAAGGCCACACAAGTTTCTCGAACTGATCATCACAAGCTAGAGGAACATCGCTAGCCAACGATGTCAAGGCCTTTGAGCGCTTAGAGACAGTAGCCGTGGCGTAATCCGCGAGATCTTTACGAAGGTACTTGGCGAGAGCGCGGTGGCAAGCCTTCTCCGTGAGGCTTCGTTTCTTGGAGCTGCTGTTACCAACTCCTGAAGCGTGCTGGAGGATGTCGATGTAGAGACCAACCTTCTGCTTGGGGCAGTAAGGGCAGAGGAAAGTGCGGTAGGAGACTCGGACCTCGAGCTTTCCGCTCTTGAGTTTTTTGTACAGATTGTTCTCGTAATCTGTCATCTTGTCCTTCGTCGTCACCATCTTGTTGCATTATTGTTGTTTATGCATCAAAGGAACTCTGCATAATCGAATCACATTGTAATGAAAAAAAACTTTTACTTAGTTGGATTAAAGTTTAAACCTTTTTGATGAGAACATGTTACAACTTTACAACAGAACACAATCCTACAGTTTGATCGAATTGTTTCCTATAAAAACAACATGCATGTTTTGGTTTCTGGAGAAATGATGAAAGATTGGGATCTAGAGTTCATCGAATTGTGAAACCCTAAAACTGAAAGGGAAAAACGTCGGCATCAATCAATCAACACCCAGAAGAGAATTGGGTGGAAGAAACGATGGAATGTCTAATCAATCGATGATGAAGACGTAAGATTTTTACCTGAGAAAAGAGAGATTGCTCTCTCGAGAGAGGCTTCAGTAGATTCTGGAGATCATTAGAACTTTGTTCTTCTGATTCATTTCATCTTTTTTATTTTTTTTTCTGAGTTCCTGTGTTCCATTTCGAGGTAGAAGCAGTAAACCTCTGTTTGTCTTTCACGCGCTGTAGTCGCGCGTTCTGTTTATCACTGTGATTTTTTCTTTTTACCACAGCAATGTTACTCCTTACTAACAGTATTTTGATTTTAACAGCATCGTGTGTTGTATCAATAGTGTCTTTTTTTACAACAAGGTTGCTAAATGCTAATACATCTTTTTGGAATGATAACTTTCAAATTTGTGGTATCTCTATAATATTATTTGAGAAGTCAGTTTCTTACGTGTCGTGCTCACGTTAATTCTCATAAACGTTGATTACAGAGATACGTTTAGTGAATTTAAAATATTATATATAGTTACTATTATTTTTTTCCTTTTTATTTGGTAGTTTTGTATAATTAAATATTTATTTAGTTTCCTTTTTTTATTTTTTCCAATAACATATATAATAAAAAGGAAATATTTACAATTTTTAAAAACGAAAATTTAATAATAAATATACAATGTGATTTCATAAAAAAAGGAAAGTTAATAAAAATAATCTTTATATTAATAAAAATAATAAAATAAAAAATATTATTTTATAGTAATATTTTATTAATTTTTATAAATGTAAATTATGGATACCTCAAAACATATTATGTTATATGAAATCTCACTAAAATAAATTTATGGATACCTCAAAACATAATATGTTATTTTGAATCTCATGCATATAAATTATGGATACCTCAAAACATATTAACTAAATTTAGCAATTTATTTCTATCGATAATATATATGCATGAGATTCAATATTATCTTTACATCCTTTTATGTAGTTTTTAGTCAGTCCATATTTTAGTTTATTTTGTCTATTTGACTCTCAAAAAGAAACTATGTTATACAAAATCTCACAAAAATATATTTAAGAGAATAACCAACCTAAATGTAAAATAAAAAAAAAATAAAAAATATTAATATACTTAAAGAAACAAAATATTATGGTTGAATTTAAACAAGTAAATACAATCTAACCGATTAGATATTACATATATAAAATTACATATCTAACTCAAAAAATATTATTTATATAAATTATACATATAAATTATAAAATTATTTAAATTGAAAGTATAAATTAATCACTTATTATGTTATATTTATTTTAAAAATATTTATATCCGTGCATGAGCACGGGAGAATCACTTAGTATAATGTAGTTCTCGTGATTACTATAATATAGACTACTACGTCGGTTTAACCTTTTCTTTATATCACAAACTTATATTAATAAACCAAAGTCACCGGAAAGTTATCCCGTGGAAGCAGAGAGCTGACTTCGTTATTGAATCAGCAGCAGGGGCGAAGCCAGACTTTTTAAATCCCGGGTGCATACAATTAATACAAGTTAAAAAATTATCAAATATAGTGATATAATACAAGTTAAAAAAATCCTTATACATCAATCTATCAATTTTATAACCAATTTATAAAGCTCAATACATATTTTAATACTTTTAAAAATAAACAATACGATTTCATAATGATTTTATAAGCTTTTATTATTTCTGAAATTTGTTAAGATAAAATAAATTTTCTTACTTAGAGTAGGACGCTAGTCTTCTTTTCCTTTTTTTTTTTTGATTTCTGACCTTCTGTTCATACTTTCCTTAAATCCCAAAACATAATGCATGATTATTCTTTTTCTTTTTGATTTATAAACCAAAAAGTTGTATTTTTGTTTTATTGATCAATAAAACAATATCTTTGATATATTATTAGTGGTTTATTGTATTACCTTATGTTTTTGTAGTATTGTTTCATGTTTCCGTTGTAAGATTATATAAATAATAATATAATATTTTATTTTACAAGTACCAGAAATGGTTAAAGCTTATATAATCATTATGAAATTGTATTAATTATTTATAAAAGTATTAAAATATGAATGAAACTTTATAACTCGGTTAGAAAATTGATAGAGTAATGTATTAAGATTTATAAGGAGCAGAAATTGTAAAAGCTTATAAATCATTATGAAATCGTATTGTTTATTTGTAAAAGTATTAAAATATGCATTGAGTTTTATAAATCGGTTATAAAATTTAAAGAGTAATGTATAAGGATTTATAAATTAGATTTACAGGCTCATAAATAAAATTTAAATAATGCATAATAAATAATAAATGTTTTAAAATATTTAATGAAGTTTAGTAATAAAACCCCTCAACTATTTTTAAATCGTAAAAAAACCCCTCAACTAAGTTTTCAACAATATAAACCCTCAACTTATAAACCCTCAACTTATAAACCGTTAACATATCTCACCGTCCGTCACGGTTTTTTAGACGGAGGATAATATTCACTAATGAAACCAAAGTTGAGGGTTTATTTCACAAGATTTTTAGTTGAGGTTTTTTTTTACGATTCATCTTTAGTTGAGGGGTTTAATTACTAAAACCCCAAAAAATTAATTATTTGCACCAACTAAAACTAATATTATGGAAGATGGAATTTAAAAAATAAAAATGGTATATAATATATCCACAAACAATATTATAATAAAAATATATAAAAACTCTATTGTAGAAATAATAAAAAACAAAAAAATGTAATATTGTGATCTCAGTAACAGTTAAAAAGTTTTTTTAAATAATTTGCTTTTAAATTTTGGATGTGAAGCATATTAACATTTATATATATGGGATGTTGGAATTAAAAAAAAAACCGTATATATTACATCCACAAACAATATTATAAACAAAAATATATATATAAAAAAAATTATTTTGATTTTTTTATAATTTATATATTCTAATCTCTGTAGCAATTAGAAAGATTTGTTTAAATAATTTCCGTCCTTGAAAATGGCGGGTTAGTATCTAGTAGTCAAGTAATTAAAAGTTTCTTTTGGTACATCGTATTAACGCAAGCCCAACTCCTGTGAGCTTCGACAGCAAGCCCAACACTTCTCAGCCTGCTCAGTCCAAATCTGTGCAACGGTCATCTTCGAGTTTAATGAGTAACGACAACAAAGGCGTGACTCTGCAAAAGGGTAAAAGTATGGCAATGACATTTGGTACTGTTCAACCTTGTCTCCTACAGTTGGGCAATCGCTTTGCAGCCCTTGATTCCTCAGAGCTTCCGTGATGCTGCCACCTGTTAGAGGAACTAGGGTTTAGACAAGTTTGTATAAATTCCAATGCTAAGTGATTGTAAAAAACTCAAGAATTGAAATACAAAAATATAATATTTTCAGTTATCTTCCTGAAGCATTGCTTCAGACTTCATGGTATCAGAGCTGAGGAAGTAGAACCATGGACATGGAACCTTACACTCCTCCGGTTCTTGATATTGTGAACTCAGACACCGTCAAGCTTACAGAGAAGAACTATCTCCTCTGGAAGCGTCAGTCCGAGACCTTCGTCAACGGTCAGCGTCTTCTTGGCTTTGTGACAGGATCTACTCCAGCTCCAGTCACAACGCTTCACATACCGGCAATCAACGGCACAGCTACACCGGTTCCTAACCCAGACTATCAACTCTGGTTTCAGATAGACCAACTGGTCCAATCTTGGCTGCTAGGCTCCTTCACTGAAGACATTCAGAGTGTGGTCATTCATTGTCGCACAGCTCAGGAGATCTGGGTTACTCTCGCTGCTCCCTTCAACAACCCCACTTCGTCACGCTTGTTTGAGTTACAAAGAAAGATCCAGACTGTTTCCAAGTTAAACAAGTCAATGGCGAATTATCTTCGTGAGATAAAGAATATCAGTGACCAGCTCACCTCAATCGGAAGCCCTCTCGATGAAAGGATGAAGATTTTTGCTGCGCTTCATGGTTTGGGACAGGAGTACGAACCCATTAAGACGAGCATAGAAGGATCCATGGATTCCCATCCACCATCCTTTGAAGATGTCTCATCTCGTCTCACCAATTTTGACGACAGACTTCAGAGCTACAATGTTTCCTCAGATCCAAGTCCTAATCTGGCTTTCCACACTGACAGAGCAACGCAGTATTCTGGTTATGGAAACAGAGGCAGAAGCTCAAGTAGAAGGTTTGGAAGAGGAAGAGGACGTAGCTCTTTCTCCACAAGAGGCCGAGGATTTCACCAGAAGTTCTCTTCTCGTTCTGGTTCCTCTGTCTCCTCTGAATATGATGAGCGTCCTGTCTGCCAAATCTGCGGAAAACAAGGACACATGGCCTTGCGATGTTATCTCCGCTTCAACAACAGCTACCATGATGAGGAGCTTCCCTTGGCTATGGCTGCTATGAGGATCACATACATGACAGACCACATGGGGAATGAGTGGTATGCAGACTCGGGTGCTACCACACATGTCACAAACTCGCCTCAGAATCTCAACCAAGCGCAAGCCTACAAAGGCAACGACTCTGTCTTGGTCGGAGTTGGTAACTTTCTGCCCATAACCCATGTAGGCTCTGCAGACATCGATTCCTCATCAGGTAAACTTCCTTTGAAAATGTCTTGGTATGTCGTGCAATAACAAAATCATTATTGTCAGTGTCTAAACTCACATCAGACTACCCTTGTTCTTTTAAGTTTGACAATAATGGTGTTTATGTTATCAAATTGAAATTAGCATAATGATCCTTGTGTTTTGTAAAGAAAAAGTGATAGAAATTATCATAATGACCCTTGTAAAATATATGTGTTATCAAATTGACCCATGTAAAAAGATTTACTACCTCCGCCACTGTGCATGAATGTTTGTCTAGCTAAGCAAGAAAATCAAATAAGATCTCTTAATGATAAAATAAACGCTATATTATTATTTTGCCTGAAAGAAACTGCAAGCAGCCCACAGGGATAGATACTGGAAGGGAGACCTAATCAAAGTGCTTGTTAAGTACTACAAGTAGAGATATATAAAGATAACTATCTAAAGTAGTTGCATATATATAACCAGTGCAAAGCAAGTTTTGTCGAGACCTAATCAAGAAAGAAAAAAAAAACTGCAAGCAGCCCACAGATGTAGATACTCGAAGGGAGACCTGATCAAAGTACTTGTTATGTATTACAAGTAGAGATATATAAGGATAACTATGTAAAGTTGTTGTGCTTGTTATGTATTACAAATAGAGGTATATAAAGATAACTATGTAAAGTAATTGCATATATATAACTGTTGCAGCCCGAAACCGGATTGGTACAAACGATATGAAAAATGAAACGATGTTAAGGAAATATATGAAATGAGACATGGAGGCGAGATATGATCTCTTTCCTTAACTCTCAATATTCGCTCCGTAGTGAGACAGAACTGTACGAATATGGAGTCCCAGGATAGAACCATGGCGAGACGATTCACGCTTCACTCGTGAACGCCCTATCGAATTAATATTTCTACGAAACACTCTCTCGACTTACGTTGTGAGATTTGTTGGTTTTTTCTTTGCGTGAAAACTTAAGAAATGAATGAAGAAGAGACGAGTTTTTAAGGAAGAGATGAGAGTTAGAATTTCGTAACTGGCGAAGCACGTTAGCGAAAATCTCTCGCAAATCTCGGGAGTGGAAAGTTGAGAAACTTTCTCCGCAAGATTTTTTCTTCTGTTGACTCGTTCTGATCTTTGGCGAACAGATAAATATTGTGTCGTTTTATCACGAAAGTCATGCGGTTTTTCCCAAAATGAAATGGCAAAACGTTGGGCTTAATTGGTCCCAAAAAAAATCTTATTGGGCCAGGGACCCACCAAGACCCACGCCGAGCCAGCCGGCCGGCCGGACGCGCGCGCGCGTGTGCGCCTCCTCTCTCCCAGAGCCGTTTAGACCATTGTAGAGAGAATACATATATATACTACTCTCTTTGGCTTCTCTTCCCCGATGTGGGACTCTCTCCATTTCCTCTTATTCCATAAATATGGGTTTGATTAGTACAAAGCCCATAACATTTCTTTTCACAATTTAATTAAAGCCCAAAGGCATTTAATTGATCCAACAATAACCAGTGCCAAGCATTTTATGGAGATTTTAGTTTTCCATAATTTGTATACACGACAAGTATGTTGGCAAAAAATTATAGAATAGAAAGAGAAATTGATGATGAGTAGTTGGGAATTTTCTAATGCCATATATGAATATTAAACATTTGTATGATTTGGTCGTGAGTTACTATGACATTAACCAAGTATTTTCCTGCACAATGTATGTGTGGTTATAATTTTATTAAAAATTTAAATTATTTTTAAAAATAAATTTTATAAATATTATAAATTTATTAAATTTTATCAATATTTTTATACATTTTATTTAATTAAGCATAAATTTTTTATTTAATTAAGTATAATTGCCATTAAATCAATAATAAAATTACTTCAAAAAAGGAAATTACATTCCTTGGTAAATAACTTGACAAAGCAGGACCAAATCCTAATAGAGATTTTGATTTAATAGTATAGATGGCTATGTCCAACATAAATGTTGAGTGAATTTAACTTTATACTACATTAGGTGTCTCACTATGTCAATAGCAAGTATTACCTACAAGTGACTACATCATTTTAAGATAAAGATCAACATATATAATCATAATTTACACGTATAAAATTTGTCCTAAAATTGAGTACAAACTGGAAGAAGGAAATGAACGTTGTTTTCTCATTCTATAGTTTTTGTTACACATATTTTCATATACTAAATTCACAAGTGGACTTTCAGATATGTAATACCATATAATTAATTAGCTTTTTATAATTAAGTTGTATGTGTTGCAGATGTTCATTCAAATCCGAATCATTGATTTTCTTTCTATATTTTATTTTTGTACCATTTATTTCTAATCCCCTATATATTATTTGTGAAGTGATTTGTACACATGTCATCTCTATAATCATTCTCGCTAAAAAAATGATGACATGTCACGTAGAAAATATGACATGACTTAAAGTAAAATATGACATGGACAGTTGCATTTAATGTTGATATATATTTTTGGAAAATTTTATAGGATATGGTAATAACTCATATATTATATTTAATAGAGATTTATATTTTTGGTAATTTTTTTAAAATATGGTAATAACTCATAAATCATCACTAAAATAAATATCTTCAAATATGAAACTATAAATTTCGAAATACTATTTAATTTTATTTTCATAATTATAAAATTTGTATTACTATTATTTTACAATTTTTTTACAAAATAATAAAATTTTTAAAATATGGTAATAACTCATAAATCATCACTAAAATAAATATCTTCAAATATGAAATTATAAATTTCGAAATACTATTTAATTTTATTTTCATAATTATACAATTTGTATTACTAAAATTTTCAAAAGTTTTTACAATTTTTTAAAAAATTATAAATTTATAATCGTAGTATCATTAGTTTCTTTTAAATATCTACAAATTTTATATATGTTGTTTAATTTAAAATTGTGATAACTATAAAATTTTTTATGAATATTTTAATAATTTTATATAAGTTGATTTAATATAAATAACCAAAATAAATAGATAAAATTACTAAGATTATAATTTTAATTTTATGCATACATATTCTTAAATATAATGTTAATAGACAAAATTATTTTTTCTTAATTTTATGCTTAATTAAATCATATCTATATTAAATATTGGTTAAAATAATAAAATATATAATATTAATAAATTTCAATTTTAAATATAACTTAAATTTTTAAAAAATTATCACTGCACATGGTGCAAGAAGACACCTACTATTACATATATTATAGCGTATTGTGCGCACATAGTTTTAAATCGATCATGTATGCAAATATAGTAAAAATAATTATCTTTGGATTCAGTATATATGATTAGGGAAATATACGGTAGCAAATCACAATTCATAAATATTATTCTGATCTTAACTGTTCATTATCCAGAACCGAAGAATTGAATCAAATCGTATAACCAAAAAATTAAAACTGAACCGAGAACCGTATGGATACCCGAATTTCTATAATATAGTTTATATATAATCACATAATTTTTAAATATTAATTTTAAACTGAAATACCAAAATTATAATTACAATAATATTTTTATCTGATATATTTAAAATTTTCTTAACTATCCAAAGTTTTATCCAAAATCCAAAAATTTGATAATTAGGCAGAAAACCGATTTTTCTTTTCGTTTTGTTACCCTGGTTAATAAAAAATAGAACCAAACCGAGACAGAATGTGATCGAAATTACTTCGGATATTAGCCGATTCTCAACTTTGTTACCTGAACTGAACGTAAACCAAAATAACTGAACCAAATTTAATAAATATTGGAACGGATCCTAAACCTCTAAAACCGAAAGAGCCGAAACCAAACTGAAACTGAGAACCGAATGCACTATACCGAAAATGTAGACCACAAAAATGTAGGATGTATTGGAAAAATAATTCGATTATAACACAAAAACCTAAGCTTTTTATTAAAAAATTCACCCGGTGCAGGACACGAGTTATTACCTAGTTTTTGTTATATTTTTAGCAAACTACAATTTCTCCAATGTGAAAAGCTGATGTCTTAATAGTATGATTTTTCATTAGGAGCAATAAAAATTGAATCAAACTACTAGAAGATTTGACAGATTGTATGATCCAGGTAGTTGATTTCTCTCACGGGATGGAGGTTATGATAATCTCATGTGACCAGATGGAACTGCCTAGATTCTGGTTTATCATGCATGAGCATGAATGTCTAGCTAGGCAAGAAAATCAAATAAGATCTCTATGTATAAAATAAACGCTATAATATTATTTTGCCTGAAAGAAACTGCAAGCAGCCCACAGGAATAGATACTAGAAGGGAGACCTAATCAAAGTGCTTGTTTATGTACTACAAGTAGAGATATATAAAGATAACTATCTAAAGTAGTTGCATTGCATATATATAACCAATGGAAAGCAAGTTTTGTCGAGACCTAATCAAGAAAGAAAAAAAACTGCAAGCAGCCCACAGAGATAGATACTCGAAGGGAGACATCAAAGTACTTGTTATGTATTACAAGTAGAGATATATAAAGATAACTATGTGACCTAGTTGGCTTGTTATGTATTACAAGTAGAGGTATATAAAGATAACTATGTAAAGTAGTTGCATATATATAACCAGTGACAAGCAAGTTTTGTGGGGATTTTAGTTTTCCCATAATTTGTAAACACGACAAGTATGTCGGCCAAACATTATAGAATAGAAAGAGAAAGTCATGATGAGTAATTGGGAATTTTCTAATGCCATGGATGAATATTAAACATTTGTATGATTTGGTCTTGAGTTACTACGACATAACCAAGTGTTTTCCTGCACAATGTGTACTTATAATTTTTTCTTAAATTTAAATTATATTTAAAGATAAAATTTATAAATATTATATATTGATTAATTTTGACCAATATTTAAAATAAATTTTATTTAATTAAACATCAAATTAAGAGAAAAATATATTTTTTATTTTAAGTTATATTTAATAATATATATATATATATATGTATATGTTTAAAATTTTATTCTTAGATTAATTTGTTTATCTATTTCTTTTGGTTAAATATATTAAATCAACTTATATAAAATTACTAAAACTCATTTAAATTTTTTATAGTTATCAAAAACTAAAACTAAACAATATTTATAAAAAAAAAAATAGATATAAAAAATGATATTACGATTAAAATTTTATTTTTTTTAAAAAATTGTAGAAAATTTTCAAAATTTTAGTAATAAAAGTTGTATAATTACAAAAATAAAATAAAATAATATTTCAAAATTTATAATGTCATATTTGAATATATTTATTTTAGTGATGATTTATAAGTTATTACAATATTCTAAAAAGTTTGCAAATCAAAATTAAAGGTAATGTATGAGTTATTGACATATTTAATAAAATTTACCAAAAATATATATCAATATTAAATATAGTTGTCCATATAATATTTAACCAAACATGTCATGAATTTTAGTAGTCATCTCATATTTTTTGGTAAAAGTCAGTGAAAAGGTGTGTGGCAAATCACTTCGTAAATAATATCTACGAGATTGGAAAATGCAATACGTTACCTTACAATCCATTCTCGAAATTTCAATGTTATTGTAATAATTTGTTTCGAGGGATCTAAGTTGGTCCTGCAGAACATCAGACATCAGTCATTTATCTGTGAATTCTCCCCGGATAGGTTGTTAGTGCACTTGGTTCCTTGAACCTAAGATCTCATCCCTCTACCGTTTCTTATTTAATAGTCGATTCTTAATTTTTTTAGTTAAAAGTTAAACGACGGTTCCTTATATTCCGTTAAGAACTGTACCCTAAGAAGCCTCATTGATCATGCTTACGCACGCTATATATCCTCGATTATTCTTGCAACAACATTTACGAAAGGGATAACAATATAAAACACAAACCTACCAGTACTGTTTATTTCCCATAGGCATACTCCACAGTCATATATCTATGGAAAAATATAAATTTGATGTGATTTAATTTAATTTAATTTAACATTCATGATTGCATGCCTCTGCATGTTGAATTATATATACCTCTACTCGCAATACCATACAACTCAAAGAAAAATGAGGACTTGTCTACTTCTCTTTCTCATCTTCTCACTTCTTTTATCATATTCCTCAGCTGAGCAATGTGGTCGACAAGCCGGAGGAGCTCTCTGCCCCAATGGTCTATGCTGCAGCAAGTTTGGATGGTGCGGTAACACCGAAACTTACTGTAAGCAGCCTGAATGCCAAAGCCAGTGCGGTGGTACTCCTCCTGGCCCGGCCGGTGATCTTTCAGGCATCATTACAAAATCTCAGTTCGGTGAAATGCTTAAACATAGAAATGATAATGTTTGTCCTGCTAGAGGTTTCTACACTTATGATGCCTTTATCACTGCCGCTAAGTCTTTCCCTGGCTTCGGCACCACCGGAGACACCGCCACAAGGAAGAAAGAAGTCGCCGCCTTCTTTGGTCAGACTTCCCACGAGACCACCGGTAATCACTAATTATTTTTGTTTTAACATAATTATTGTTTTATTTAGATGGAAAAAGAAATCAAAATAGCAATTTAAAAATAATACAAAAGAATTTGAAAAAAATATAATTTTACGTTTATTATTATCTGTTTTTTTTTTGCTTAAAATGTTTCAAATATAAGAATTTTCCAAAATGACTTCAATATATAAATCAATCAAAGTTTCCCAAATTCTATTGTACAGGGTTCTTTGTTATGTTGTTTATTCTATTCCAGTATGGTTTTCTGACTATTTTAAGTTCGAGTAATATAGTAGATTTTGATGTTAAAATGCAATTTCCTTTAGAATTAAACATGTAATGAAGACAAGATAAGAAGTTTGATAAATAACCTAATAAGTCATCATTTTCATAAAAAAAATGTCAATTTGATATTTTCATATATATTAAAAATGATTTAAATGCATTAAAATTTTCATTAACTACATCTATTTAACTAATAATTTTTGAGAGAAATAAATTTATTTATAAGATCAAATACATTTTACAATTAAAAGTGAAAATAAGTATAAATTGTGTTGGAGTTCCAAAACGACACTTTTTGTATAACAAATAAAAAAAAAGAGTTAAAGTGACACGTTAATTTTTAAGAAAAGGAGATTACACTGTTTTTGTTAATTAACAAAACTAGATTCTCTTTCCGCGCTACGCGCGGATTATCTATCCTAAATTTATTGATTTTCATTTTATATTATTATATGAATGGTTTTATTTTCTATTTAGTTTTATTTTTTGGCTAGTTCTAATTCAATATTTTCCTACATTACTTTATATATATTGTAAATGCTAATATAATTTAAATGTTTGTGATCAATGTAGAAAAGAACTTTGGTTATTTTAAAATAGAATTATATTCTATGGAAGAATAAAAATACTCACTAAAACAATAATTGATGCAATTGGTATTCTTCTTCTTTTTAGTTGAAGTACTTAGTTTACTTCTAATGTAATTATGTGGAATGAAATTATCATATTTTTGTATTTTATTTTTTATACACAATCGGCAATAAAACACAAATTCAATTCGAGGGACTATTGTTGATGTATTTTAATATATCTTAAAATCTAAATTAAATCTAATGTTATTGGTTCTATAATTTTAAAATTCATATCAAAATTATGTCTTATTGGTTTCATGATTCATAAAATCTAATTTAAATCATGTGTTATCCAATCATATAACGATTTATTAATGGATTCCATTTCATAATTAATTTGAATGGATTTATATAAATTTATTTGCTAAAAATATATAAATTCAAATCCGAGAAAAAACCTCCGAATTTGTAAATAATAATTAAAATTTGTAAGTCAGATTTGAAAATATGTATAGCTTATTTTGAATTTGTAAATACTATATGTATTTCTAATTCAGTTAAAATACATAAACCAATAACAACTCTAAATGATGAAACTCTCATTTGTAATATCAACTTTAAATAATAATTAAATTATATTGTATTCAAAAACATATTAAATATAATGAACGCATGTTGTTTTTCTTTTGAACTTTACGTATCTTGTACGGAAATAAGTAAAGTGATTGGTAATATAGCTAATAATCAAGGTGAGACTTGAAATAACCGAAAGGAAACCAACATTGATTGAGCATTGCTTTGGTATTTGTATGGAAATAAATGTAGCTAGCTCTTTGTGCTTCAGCTTGCTTAGTAGTCATTCCTTTCCCTGTTGCAATCCAGGCGCAACTGTTGAAAGGCGATTACTATAAACAAAGGGTCCACAATTATTAGATAAGCAAGAAATGCGTTTTTGGAGCTTGTAAAAGACAGAATATTACATAACTCGTCATTGATGATGGTGTTGAACCCATTTCCATAATTGGTGACGCTTACAAATCCTATAGACCGAATCTATATTCTTGGAAATACCAGAATACTAGGTAAGACCTGCGCCCTGCGCAGGGTTAAACGGTTTTTAAAAAAATTATGTTCTATAAATCCGCACCCTTTCAGATTGAGATATTTTGTAAATTATTTGAAATAAAAATATTTTTAGAATTTTTTTCTATAATAACAAAAGATATAATAAGATATATTTTAGTGATTTGATCAAATTAAAATTGTAAAACCATTTATTTTTTTAATCAATTTAAATATGTTATATGATTCTAAAATCTTCAAACATATAGTTTAACTTTAACGATATTGAAATAGATTTATTTTTTGATATGAATATATATCAAATCAAAACTTTCTACTCATATATATTTATGATCATTTTTATTTATGATAAGAACAAAATTAAATTATTGATTACAAAATTTTCAATATGAGATTTTTAGATTTTACAACAGTAATTTATAGTCACTTAAAATATAATATAACATATACAAACTTTTTAAATTTTTTTACATGATTAATGTGACTGTTTAGTTTATTTAATAGCATAAAATTTAACAAAAATAATAAATGGTATACTAATTGTTGTAAAATATATATTATTCAAAATCACTAATTATCATATATTTTTAATCACATTCAGTAATTTTGTAGCATGTAGATACATTTTGTAGATATTTAACTAATATTATGTAGATACATTTTATAAACTTACTATTTTTTGGAACCTCATGCATGTACCATACAAAACATACATGTCCAAAAGAAAAATATTTGAATAAATATAATTTGCAACGCCAAAACATATATGTAAATTACCGAACCAGATCAAAATATAATAGTCTGTCAGATTATTAGAAGTCAATTAAGTTTTTAAACATCTTTGGACAGAAGTGTAACCGAAGTAACATATTAATTGTAAAATCCAAAAATTGTTTGTCTCTACTGCAACACATGGACGGATTGCCCCACTTCATCCTTCTTCATGGTTCCATGAATCTTGTTACCCTATTAAAGATGAATACAGAATAGTAAGAAATCTTACATACTATAATACCGAGCATAATTCACACAATGAAGCATCATATATATCATTAAACTTACTCTAGCATCCACAAAGATTATCTCAATAGTCTCACCACTCCCAGCTAAATACTGCTCCCACAGCTGGATGGTTTTGATTCTAACCTTCCACATTGATTTGAAAAGGCTCAGGTCTGAGATATGGTCATCGCAGCCATGGTGAATTTCTAAGATTTGGGAAGGATCAATGATTTTGCTCTTGTTTAATGAATGACGAAATGACTCATTTCCCCTTCGGTTATATAAGAGGAAAACAGAGAATTATGGAGAATATATTTGTAACTTAAACCAATTAATGGAATAAATTTAGCTTGTCAATAAAAATTAACGCACAATCTCAGTAACATTTGCCATATATAGGTCATTGATTTTATATTCTCAATAAACGTCTTATTAATTTGCGGAATCACGTAGAATTTTTAGCATATATAAGGGATACAGTGCATTTTAAATAATTAAATAGTCAAAACTATATATATACTAACCTAAAATAAAAATGGCCATAAAGAACGTATTTAAGGGACGTATAGTTCCAGTAATTAGGCTAGAAACATTCTTATCTTACTTGCATAAACCGGCATATAATAGTTTACCAAATTCATATTGGTTCGTTTAAATTATATCATTGCGATTTGCGGTAATAACCTTTATCCCCATATTTAAAATTCGACCAAGCTCATTATATACAGAAAGCTATGCATTCGTTATTATGTAGGTGAACCGTAGCATTGCTATTCTAACGATGAACCGTAAATTATTTAAAACATCATGATGAAGTAAAGTAAAGTAATGTCTTAAGAAACAAAGAACGAACTGTCCGACTTCATCTTTTTTCACGGTCCCATGTATCTTATCACCCTAGCAAGTAAGAAACAAATATGTCAAGTAAGGAACAAAGGTATCTTAACCCAAGTAAGAAACAAAGATACAACTGACTCTGGAAAATTTGAAAGTGGACAACCGTTTCGTGAATTAAGTGGAACTGTGAGAGAGCTATAGCTTATTGACGACTAAAGTTGTGCTGCATTCTTATAGTGAACGTTGTCTTCGAAAGGATTTATATATTAGTAACATTTGGCATTAACCTTCGATGCGTAATCTTAGGTAATAAATAACAAATTGCTAAATTGTCGATCAATGATTAATACACGGAAAATACTTCCCATTGATAACGTTTTTAGATATTAGCTAATATGGGATTTTGGTGATAGACTGATTTGTACGAATGATTGCCAAAATAGCCGCTCATCAAAACTTACCAAATATAATATATACGTGATTATATCAAATTTAATAATTACACTAATTTACAATCATATTCAAATCATATAATTACAATAATTTAGTCGTCAAATATAATTGATATAAATCTTATGATTACATTAATGTCTTGCATTAATATATACATGATTGACCTGAAAATAGGTAAGTCGAGGATCAAGAGAAAGTGGTTTAACCATATTTTTATTTTCGATCACCACATACAATATGAAATATTTTACGCTTAACCCTAATTTCACGTCAAAATAATAATAGAAAATAAAATGACTTAGACTATAATTCCTGAGTTAGATGAGTTAGAAAAATACATTGAAGTGTATTTTACGCTTAACAGTAATAGCATTGTCAGACTATAAAATGGGTTAGACTATAATACGACACATCACTTGGGAATTTTTTATATTGTTATCTAATTAAATTTGAAAGTGGACAACCGTTTCGTGAATTAAGTGGAACTGTGAGAGAGCTATAGCTTATTGACGACTAAAGTTGTGCTGCATTCTTATAGTGAACGTTGTCTTCGAAAGGATTTATATATTAGTAACATTTGGCATTAACCTTCGATGCGTAATCTTAGGTAATAAATAACAAATCGCTAAATTGTCGATCAATGATTAATACACGGAAAATACTTCCCATTGATAACGTTTTTAGATATTAGCTAATATGGGATTTTGGTGATAGACTGATTTGTACGAATGATTGCCAAAATAGCCGCTCATCAAAACTTACCAAATATAATATATACGTGATTATATCAAATTTAATAATTACACTAATTTACAATCATATTCAAATCATATAATTACAATAATTTAGTCGTCAAATATGATTGATATAAATCTTATGATTACATTAATGTCTTGCATTAATATATACATAATTGACCTGAAAATAGGTAAGTCGAGGATCAAGAGAAAGTGGTTTAACCATATTTTTATTTTCGATCACCACATACAATATGAAATATTTTACGCTTAACCCTAATTTCACGTCAAAATAATAATAGAAAATAAAATGACTTAGACTATAATTCCTGAGTTAGATGAGTTAGAAAAATACATTGAAGTGTATTTTACGCTTAACAGTAATAGCATTGTCAGACTATAAAATGGGTTAGACTATAATACGACACATCACTTGGGAATTTTTTATATTGTTATCTAATTAAATTTGAAAGTGGACAACCGTTTCGTGAATTAAGTGGAACTGTGAGAGAGCTATAGCTTATTGACGACTAAAGTTGTGCTGCATTCTTATAGTGAACGTTGTCTTCGAAAGGATTTATATATTAGTAACATTTGGCATTAACCTTCGATGCGTAATCTTAGGTAATAAATAACAAATCGCTAAATTGTCGATCAATGATTAATACACGGAAAATACTTCCCACTGATAACGTTTTTAGATATTAGCTAATATGGGATTTTGGTGATAGACTGATTTGTACGAATGATTGCCAGAATAGCCGCTCATCAAAACTTACCAAATATAATATATACGTGATTATATCAAATTTAATAATTACACTAATTTACAATCATATCAAATCATATAATTACAATAATTTAGTCGTCAAATATGATTGATATAAATCTTATGATTACATTAATGTCTTGCATTAATATATACATGATTGACCTGAAAATAGGTAAGTCGAGGATCAAGAGAAAGTGGTTTAACCATATTTTATTTTCGATCACCACATACAATATGAAATATTTTACGCTTAACCCTAATTTCACGTCAAAATAATAATAGAAAATAAAATGACTTAGACTATAATTCCTGAGTTAGATGAGTTAGAAAAATACATTGAAGTGTATTTTACGCTTAACAGTAATAGCATTGTCAGACTATAAAATGGGTTAGACTATAATACGACACATCACTTGGGAATTTTTTATATTGTTATCTAATTAAATTTTTTATATTACTCCCATAATTATATTGATATGGGAGTTAAGTTTTGGTGAAATATCAATCACAATGGATCTATATATGGCAATAATTGACCGGTTTTAAATTCCAAATTCCATAATTTCAACAATGCTATTACGGAATTGTATATGATAGTATGGTATAAGATGATTATGAATGTGGAACCACAATGGCATTTACATGTAATTTCTCTAGTGAATTAAGGGTGAATCTATATGTGGGCTGAGAGTGAATGTGGTGCTGCCACGTCTGCATGGCACCCATGTAAATAACATACAACTTTAAGGTTACTCTCCCAAATTGCTCCTTGATTAATAAGAAAGGGATACTTGAAAAAATAGTTTTCACATCCTTGAACCCAACTCTTACACAAAGGTCTTGGAAAGTGTTCAAACCGAATCAGTGATCACCGCATCTGCCTCGTTCACGCCTCTAACGTCTGCACCATCTTGACATTTTCCCATTCACTTGAAGACACGCCAGATCCTTCCATGCCCGTCACTGCTTTGTGAAACTCATCCAACAATAAAGTTCCTCCTCACTTCTTGAAAATTTCTACCACACAAACTTCGATTCTCTTCAATGGAAATCCAACAACCAGAACTGCTGTTATTGTCTTCAATGTATGTACATGATAGCAATTGAGGGAAAGGTTGTGGATCCAGAAGCTGATTGCAGCTCCGCAAGCTATAATGTTTCATCGGTGGTCTCGCAAGAATGTACATCTTCTTGAGCTTAGTAGAAATCAAATTCTCTTGGATTCTAGGAAGGGTTGCTACTCTGTATTAACAGTGTCTAACCTTGTTTTTGAAGGAGATCACGTCAATAACTTATACTTTGCCACAATCACTATAATTTGATTAGGGTGAGAAGATTATTCATAGTCCAGATCAGTCACCATCTTCATGCCTTTAGCCTTTTCTTTTTTTTTTCTTCTGTTTTCTCAATAATATCTCCTCTAATTTCAAATTATGTAGTAGAATTAACTAAAGTGCTCAGCAATGAGGAAAGCTATACCTCCTCCATTGGCGACACCTATAAGAATCTTCTCATGAGAATCGTCTTTTCTCAGCAACACTAACTTGCTTAGACGTTCATCGAAGATTAACGATGATAAAAACACTAAAAATGTCAAGATTAAAGCATATTGCGGGGAGAGACAGAGAGATATGTAGACTATGCCACGCCCAGGAGTCTGGTTACATTGTTTCCCCCAACTCTGAGAAGAATACTTCTTTTCTTCTCTTCTTTTACACTGGTGATGTTCCAACATAACAAAAAAAAAAACAGATTTAGATGGCACAAAATAAGACAGGCGACTCATGAATATACATGTGAACAATGTACGAAGACTCTAGCTACCTTAAGCTTCGTTTAACCTTGAAGCATTCAGAATCTTCTGACCATGCGAAGCCTTGTTTACCTGTTCAATAACCAAAAATCTGAATAAGAAGTAACAATATCAGAGACAAAAAAATTGAAAAAGAAGGAGAAACAAATGCAACACTAAAAATCTTGACCATTGTAATTCGATTAGTTCTTGGAGGAAAAACTGAGTAACTTATTAAAATTGAGTAAGTTATTAAAAATCTGGCCTGACCCTTGGCCTTCATTTAAACTTACTCTTCTGCAAGTTTCTGAGCAATAAGACGCTTATGTGCTGATAAAAAGACACGATCATGGAAACTCAAAACTATTATTCTAAACTTTCCATATTCGAATAGGCTTTCTATGATAAATAGAATGAGATCTCACCACTGCATCATATCTTTTAGTCTTCATGAAAGACTTGAGAGCAATTTTGAATGCGTCTGCAAATGGAATTACATTGAGATCTATCATCTCTTACGCTCTTTCTATATTTCAGAGTTTGACCAAAATCTATACTATACTAAAAGTTAAATAAGCTCAACATATAGAGTGTCCACGTCAGCTAAAATATTCACAACCAATCATTCAGCCACGTCATCTTAACCTACGCCGTCTGCATTACCAAATCGTCACGGTTTCAAGTCTTCATCTACTTTCTTCGTCAATCTATATAACTTAATCTTCCAATTTAATGCATTCTCTTAAAATATTCTTTCAATTCCCAGAATCAATCACTATAGATTTGTTCTCCGTTTCAAAGATCTCACAATACCACCACTATAAAGCTGTGCGAAGTGCAGCCATCACCACATATCGTCAAAGCAACCCGTTCACTCAAATATGATATCTTCGTCGGTTGACATGATTCAGATTACCAGAAGATTTCTAAGAAAAGAGCACCAGAGAGCGTAAAACTACAAACCCAGCAACGTGACGAAGAAGATGAATCGATGAAGCCAAAAGTGGTAACCATTCATGAGATCTACTCTGATGCTAACATGCCGCCGAACTTTGACGAAATCGATGAGAAAGAAGGGTCCAACGCGATTCTGATGGTGAATACCACAAAAATATTCAATCTAGAATCACCAAGGCTTTTGTACAACTGCTGATTTCAAGGTAATACTTATCTCTTATTAAGATTTTGGTGATTCACCAAGTCATAAGCAAAAATTAAAATAGGTTCGGTCCTAAAATTAAAACAGATTCACACAATGACCAACCAAAAGACAGAACACGATCAAATTTTACAAAAATCTAAAGTGATTAGAGTGTTATAATCCAAATCATAAGCAAAGAACAAGAATTTACCAGGAGCCCTAGGACGTTCCAACAGAATCTCCTCCGTCGAGACCATCGTGAGACGGCTGCCAGCGTCCTCGTTCGCGGCGTCTCCGAACTTAGGCCACCCCCTCCGCTCCATGGCTCGTTTGTTGAGCCTCGCGGAAGCTAGCTTTCGGACGCGCGACTTGGTGATTCTAGATTGTACAAATTTGAAATTAACTAGGATAGGTCCGCGCTACGCGCGGTGCATATTCTTATGATGTATGTAATTAAGTAACATGTAATCTCATTGCATGAATAACTTTGATGTTTTTACGTATGTTAGAGGTGGATGGTCTTTTAATTTTTGGTGGTTGTGTTTTTATTAAGAGTCTGGTGTTATACAATATTGTATATGGTTTTGGTGTCGTTAATGTGGTTTTTTGGTTGAATGTTATTGGTAACTGGAAAACATTTTGGTTGATTAAATAAAGGTTTTTTATATTTTGCGTTTTGAAAAATTTAGTCTGTGGGTTGTATGTATATATGGTTATGTTTCCATGACAGTAGAAAAGAGGTTATGTCTCTAGGGAAGTTGTGTTTGCAATTTATGCTAATTCAGGTTTTTAAAACGTTTGGTTTTGTTAAGTCCTGACATTTTGAGTCACTGCACTATAAGCTGGTGATTATCTATAGTTTGTGTATTTTTTTGTATTGTTTGAAATGCATGTTGTTAGTTTAAAGCAGTATTGAATCTGAGTTTTGCTAATGCTTGCATGTGTTAGTATGCAGTAAGAGTTTCTTTGGATTTCATACACACGTGAAATAGACCCCAAAATCAACATATGGTTTCAGAACTTCTCATTCAAATGATATGAAACAAAATTCTGAATATGAAAGCTTGATATTGAGGATGTAACACACCCGGATTTTTTTTTTTACAAAAATTAAGATGACTTTTTCTAATTTGATTTATATTTATAAAATTTACATATCTATATATTAACTTCACTAATTTATTAGCCCTTTATTTAATTCATGAGTCAAGTATGGTCGATTTGATAATCTCTTGATATAGAATATAGTCCGCTTAATTATTCAGTTATTTATTCTTAATCACCGCCTCAACTACTTTGTTCTTTGAATGTTATTATCGGAGTAGCCATTTTCATTAGGTTATGTGTGAGAAGATGCACAATTTCTCGGTTTTCGTAATAGAAAGACAAAAGTGAAATCAATTTTATGATTAATTTTTTTATTTATAAAAAATTAACTAATAACTATTTTACTAATAATTAAATTATTGTTTATAATATTTACATATGATTTTTTATTTGTAAGTTTTTATCGTCAAATTAATAGGAAATTTATCTAAGTTCATTTTACGTGTCTCAAAACTGTGGTCGAATAATCCGTAATCGAAATCTATTATACTGTATGGTATGATTATCATAAGAATGACTCATTCTATGTGAATCATGCCAAACGAAAATTTGTTTCCATTCAAAAAAAAAGTAGTATAAAATATAAAAATTGTAATAATATACTTTAAATCTATTATATATATATATATATATATATATATGTCTTCCCCAAGAAAAGCTCAAAAGTGTTTAAAGAAACTTAAAATTTTACTTGGTCTAATGTATTCAAACTTAAATATTCATTGGTTTATTAATTTCCACACATCATCCCAAATGCTCACCATAATGAGAATCTCATTGTCACACAAACACATAATCAGACGCTACTTTGAATATTACAAAATTTATTATATAGACGGTGTGTATATACTTGTAAATTGTTATTGAATAACATAGTGTGCTTGTTTCTTCAATACACACACACTCTTATGAACATGAAAATAAAGAGTGATGGCTTTGTCCCGATAAGAATCACTTCCATATCCCATTGTCCATATGCCACAATGGTAAATTGCAGCTTTCTTCCAACCTTCAATTACCAAAATGGATCCTCCTAAGTATATCACAGCTTAAGCTACTTCATGTGAAATCACCATCATGCCATTGAGGATCCACATTCTTCTGCAAGGTCCACATTCTTCTGATAGGTCCAAATCCAGAATTTAGTTTCATTTGGCAAGTACAGCAACAAATGAAACTGAACAGATAAGCATGGATGAATAAAATAGCCTATGTACCTGCAAGTATGCAATCCGGTACATCCAGCTAGAGAGACACTTGAAGCATATTGTTGTCCATTCAGTAAAAGATTTCTCAAGGTATGCTCAAGCTTCCTCCATAGTGCTCACTGATCAAGGCCTATGTAAGAAAAGAAGTCTGATTACTTGGACATTTATAATTACAACTGATTCAATTCAAAATATAAATTTTCCGGAGTGGAACTTGAGTTCTTTACACAGTGATTTATAGATGAAAATCTTGCAGTAGTCTAAACAAAGGGAACAAAATCTCAGAATTGGAGAAATAGTTGGATCCTTTTCTGCTAATTTGAAAGTAAAGTAAATCAGCACCAAAAGTCTCATAAAAGGATGCTGGTTACTATATAGTTTCCTTAATGTGAGAGTAATGCCACATGTCTGACCATTAGAACATGCTAAGCCCAAACCGGGATGACGGAGCATCAGATACTCTAAAGATAACGCTTTGAAATTTTTGGTTTCAAAAGAGGCTTGTTAAGAGCCTAAGAAACTCCTCTAGAAATCACATTTGCATTGGTTAGAATTTAGAAAGGAAATTGAGCCATTAATTAACCTTCATCTGTGGATCTTTCTCAAAGTTTGATTGAAAAGAAATGGTCATGAGAATGTCGGAAACATGTGCAAAACTAAATCCGACCTCCAGCAGTAAGATTCCTATAACCAAACAAACATATAGCTTTCCATCAGCGAATGCAAGGACAGTGTTTATGAAATAAAGCTTGTACCTAATTTGTTAAATCCTTTTTCAGCTCTCTCGGTTCAGAATAATAGAGAGAGCAACTTCATTCGCTCCTTGATCAAACACCTCCTTCGTACATCATACATGGCTAAAAACTCTAAATATAAGTAAACGTAAGCTCAGCAAAATAAAATCAGGGATTATATTTGATCAAGAAGCTACAAAATTAAGTAACTATTACCAAATGTGAATGCAGTGGGGAACATTAAATTCTTGAAATTGGAACTATAGCACATGTATATGACAGTTTCATCATTGATAGACTTCCAATCCACTGCTTCATTCCTTACCCTTTCTTTCACACTTAATGGACACATACGAACCTTGCACTTAATCCTCTCTTGTAGCCATCTTCATCCCTCACATCCCCTACATCACCTGATCTTATCCCTAAAGAAATCATGACGAAAAAACAGCAATGTGGAGGAAGTAGTCAGAGGCGAAGTAGAGTTCACCGTGATCTTGAATAGCATTGTCATCATGAGCCGTGATCAGAGAACTTTACATCCTCGAAGTCGGAACTCAAGATAGAGAAAGAGTAGCTGAGAATTGAAGACCACATCAATTTCACACAACGACGGAGGAGAGCTGAGAAATGGAGGCGACTGAGAGATTGATTTCGACGACGGAGTAAAGCTTCAACAAAGGAGGCACGACAATTGCATGTAGCGGCTAAAACCAGACCACGACAGGATAGCTCGGAGACAGAAAGGATGCACCAAGGTTGAGATGGTTCTCAGAGTAAAAAAGCGTATCTTTTTATAGTCACAGTTACACCGCCTCACAGAAGCAAAGCTCGCATTGAAGAGAGATCGTGGGTGAAGGGTTTAAGCAACGATTTAAGAGGATGAACCTGTAACTGGTTGCCTCTCATATTTTTAGGAAGAACACTTTCAAAACCTTTAGCTCTCCTACGGCGGAGATGAAGAACGGGTTTAGCCCTAAATCAAAAACATCGCGTTTCATTACATATCAAGTTACTCTGTATTCTGTTTAAGGTCCACTAAACTGAACATAAAGGATGTATACCTAATCGAAGCTCAAATCCTTTACACCTTCAATTAAATGAAACGCAGCATTTTGATAGGCGGGACACGTGGCGCGCTCAGGATCACCCAATTAATGACGTGGAAGACTGAGAGAACTGTACTTTATAGTAATAGATTTATATTTGAAACAAATCTCAGCTTTTACTTTTGTTCTGCATGCATGAGTGCATGATGCTTTCGAAAGAATAGACTAATAATTTGCATTGCTTCTTTATCTTTAACCCTTGGAACGTTCAGAGAATGATCAACTACTTTATGTCGGTCTCAAGTCTTGATTAAAATAATGATATTTAATTTAATCTATACATACGGCTGAAACAATTTATATTATCTACTAATCTACTCTTTTTTATTTACTGGAACGGGACAAATTAACTTTCATATCTCGTCCAACTGTTGAATGGAATGTATTTTTGGAATTACTTCAGTATTGTTGGTTGGGAACTCATAGAACCATGCATATCCTTAAGTAGTCGATATGTGACATCGGGTCAGACGATAAATCACATACCTGTCCAGAATTATCCAAGGACATATGTAACGTGGTAGGTAAATAATGATGTCATACAGCATTAACATGGTCAATGCGATATTTTGGTTGGTCATTGGACCTATCCTAGTGGTGGCGGCAGGCTAGGTTGTAGCGGCGGAGGCGTTTTGCTGGAGGAAATCAAGTAGGACTGTGCTTTTGCATTTTGGACATTTTGGGTCATCTTGAGAGAGCATAACGTACATAAGGCACCGAGGGCAACCAACAAGTACCATTGGGGTTATTATCTCCATCTCCTCCTGGTATGTTTCAGAGGAAACGCATGAGCTCGGTGAAGTTGTGTTTGATCGGCTTGGAGATCGAACCAGACTCATCAGGTTGGCTTGAGAAGGAGGTGGCGGGGATAAGTATTACCTTGAAATCAGCAGTTGTACAAAAGCCTTGGTGATTCTAGATTGAATATTTTTGTGGTATTCACCATCAGAATCGCGTTGGACCCTTCTTTCTCATCGATTTCGTCAAAGTTCGGCGGCATGTTAGCATCAGAGTAGATCTCATGAATGGTTACCACTTTTGGCTTCATCGATTCATCTTCTTCGTCACGTTGCTGGGTTTGTAGTTTTACGCTCTCTGGTGCTCTTTTCTTAGAAATCTTCTGGTAATCTGAATCATGTCAACCGACGAAGATATCATATTTGAGTGAACGGGTTGCTTTGACGATATGTGGTGATGGCTGCACTTCGCACAGCTTTATAGTGGTGGTATTGTGAGATCTTTGAAACGGAGAACAAATCTATAGTGATTGATTCTGGGAATTGAAAGAATATTTTAAGAGAATGCATTAAATTGGAAGATTAAGTTATATAGATTGACGAAGAAAGTAGATGAAGACTTGAAACCGTGACGATTTGGTAATGCAGACGGCGTAGGTTAAGATGACGTGGCTGAATGATTGGTTGTGAATATTTTAGCTGACGTGGACACTCTATATGTTGAGCTTATTTAACTTTTAGTATAGTATAGATATAATCTGTTAAGTTATTAGACTTGTGACATAAATTAATGAAATGGACGATTGCATGTTGAAGGTGGGGGGGCCACAGCACCAGACGGACCTTATTCATGGGGATACTGTTTCAAACAAGAGAAGAACCCTTCTTCAGACTATTGCTCACCCAGTGCTACTTGGCCATGCGCATCTGGTAAACGCTACTACGGAAGAGGACCGATGCAGCTGACATGGAACTACAACTACGGACAGTGTGGAAGAGCCATTGGAGCCGACTTACTCAACAACCCTGACCTTGTCTCCAACAATGCAGTGATCGCTTTCAAAGCCGCGATTTGGTTCTGGATGATTCCTCAGTCTCCAAAACCGTCTTGCCACGCTGTGATCGTCGGCCAGTGGCAGCCTTCAGATGCTGACCGTGCTGCTGGAAGAGTACCGGGTTACGGTGTGATTACGAATATTATTAACGGTGGTTTAGAGTGTGGACGTGGTCAAAACGCTGACGTCGCTAATAGAATTGGGTTTTACCAGAGGTACTGTAAGATCCATGGAGTTAATCCTGGAAGTAACCTTGATTGTTATAATCAAAGGTCCTTTTCTTCGGTTAGCTTCTTCCCCGATGCTGCTATGTAATAAGGAACAATATTATGCAGCTTTGTATCCAAAAGAATAAGGGACTATATAATATCAAACCAAATAAAACTCTTTGTCGTATCTTAGCTCCACTTCTCATTTTTTAGGCATGTAAGCTAAAGCTAATATTTCTCTAATGAGCCAAACAAAACCAACAAATCTGGTTTTGATCATTCAACGAAGTAAGCTAAAACTAAACTTTATAGTTCGGATAATAATTACATTTTCGGACTTTCACTAGAAAAAAAAAAAAAAAAAAGCTACTTGCGTATCTAAATTTGCTACGACACAAATCACGGCTACAACCACCGTGGCTTGTGAATTTAAGTTTAATTGAAGTCTTTGAGAATTTTTCCTCTAGCTTCCTCAACTGGTCTTGTATGTTCTCAGAGATTACACTCAGACGCTGCACAAGCTTAGGTCTTTCCTAGCCTCTTCTTCTGCAAACCTAGAAATACTTTTGAGGTCACCCATCTTCCGCAAGTACTCAGTTAGCCCTATAATAATCATCAGTGTTCGCAAGCCACGCGTAAAGGCTCGAGTCAGCAGCACCACCACCACCACCACTCAACCAATCTTTTTTACCATGACCATCTTCTTGATAAGCCTTCTTGAACAGCAAAGCATCGTTAAGTCCATTCCAGTCTCTGTTAAACTCAACTATCCCGGTTCCTGAATGACCGAAACAGTCCCACACGGTACGAACTCTAATCGGTTTGAACCCTCTCCGGATCAGTTCATCCTTAAGCCGTGGTCCACTCTCCCCAGTACAACACACACCATCATGGCCCATCTTTGTTGGTATATTAACCAAAACACCTACCACAGCCACAAATACAACTTCTATTAGTATGCTTACATAAGAGATGGGGGAATCTTTTTTTTTTTTTACTATCTATATTGTAGTTGAAACTTTAACTAATCTGTTGAATTCAGTTTTAGGGCGTTAATCCGGATTTGAGGCTCGCATATTCGACATAAACTATCTTGTTATGTAACACCTTAATGTTAAAACTTTTTAGATAGAAAAGCAAATCTAATGGATTAAGCTATCGTAAATACTAGTATATGTGATATTGTACGAATTTAATCAGATAGTTAGCGAAATCAACTCACAAAAGCTAGACAATCTGACAAAATAACTAGTAGTCATGTATGATACTCCATTGTACTAGTTTATAACATATTCAATGATAGCCTGATAATAAAATTAAAAGAGAGCCTAGGCTAGAATAAGAATGACTCAACCAAAGACGCATGCATTTTACATTAGGCAATAACCACAAGTTTCAAGAACTTTATACTTACTCCCTATTGAATCGCTCTTTTGAACAAGTCATTTGCTTGTTTAATTTGGCCATATACAAAAATTGATAGTTTTAACTGCTTTCTGAATTAAAATAGAATAAACATTCTCCCTTGGGTATAGGAATCAATTCACACCTCTCATATTTTCATATGTTGTAGATTTAAATCTCTTATTTAAAGAACAAAGAACATTTTCTCCCAAAAGAGAATTGGTATAATAAACTTATTTTTTCCTGATCATAATTTACCAACTACTGATTAATTAATAAGACATGAAGATGATCATGCCACTGATGCCCATCGCCTTCTTCATACTCTTGCTATCGTTTCTGGCGCCGATCAAAGCTCAAGGTATCGTTGGCTGCGACACTCAACTTGATAAATGCATAACCGCGATGAATAGAAATGAATGGAGTCTCGTGCAAAAAGACTGTTGTCCCAGACTGAGAAAGAAAGGCCCTCAACCATGTATGTGTTTGTTATTTAAGTACCCTTCGCTTAAAGCACCTGCTATGAGGCTTATCAATTATTGTCAAGCTCCAATTCCCAAGTGCTAGAAAGATTCATATATAAGAAAATAACAACAATGGTTTGACCGAGCTTGTATACCCTAGTAGATTGTTCTAGTGTGGTCGCCATGTTATAATCTGTATTTATTTAAACATGTTTTTTTTTATATAGTCAAGTAATTAAAGGTTTCTTTTGGTACATGGTATGTCATGACATCCCTAGTTACAGCTTTCCCCTACTGCAAACGATTTGTTCATCTACTTTTGGCATGTGATGACTCGACCATCCAGCCTTTGCCCTTTGGTAGATCATAAATAATTTTAGATTAATTTTAATTAACTTTTTGGTAATTTAGAGTTCATGCAACGTTATAGAAGATGTTTTATCTGGCTGTGCTCAAAACCAGCTCTATTCAAAGTCAATTCAAACTCTATATTAAACACGCATTTATAGAACAACTTCATTACATTGTCCAAATACCAAGTGAAGGAATATATTTACAAAGCCAAGAGATAACGAAACTCGTATTCGTGAGGCCTCACTTCTATTAATTTGTTCAAAGACGACTGATCACTGTGCTTGTTCAGCCACTCCATCGCTGTTTCCTTGAGCTGCAAGCAACGTTGTCCTGCTGGTAGTTGGCTGCATATCCACGCAACTAACGTCCCTTCATCATCTGCGAAATCTCGAAGACGCTTGTGCAAGAATCTCGGAATCACAACCTTTTTCCTCCCGGTGATACCTATGGAGGCTTCTAAGTACTCCGTTCTTGCTTTGATTTGTTCGTTCACCACATCTTCTGCTGTATAGACTCTCAACTATATCATGCATACACAAATTCTTTAATTGTTACTTAAATAATTTTGAAGAAAAATTTAACAAACCGTGTGTATGAAGAAGAAAGAGAGTGAACTTACTGCAGGTGAAGACCAATCTCCGCGACAAAGCACGAACATTAGGTTCGGTTCATCGCATCTGAATCCGTGCCGTTTGTGTACATCAGTACTTACAGTTTCCATGGGTTCGCTTGGACTATGCAAGATGGATCCTTCAATATCTAGAGCAGAGAGTTGCGTTCCTCCCACGTCAATTGTTGCCTGCGACACAAGTCAACGTGATTAAGTATTAGAAGTTTAAGATGACTCTCTTTTTTTTTTAATGAAATTAAGATGACTCTTTTGTTATTTATTACGTACCATTTTTAGAATGATTATCAGTTTCTCCTTTGATGAAGGTAGTCCATGTTCCAGAAATCCCTGCAAACAAATTCATGTTTTCAAAGCACTTAGACTTTGTTTCAACTAAAGATGCATATATGAGTTCTTGATCAGAGCATAGTTACATTCATGACGCATGCGTTGTAGGTATTGATCCAGAACGCCATCTTTTTCTTGTGATTCAAGAAACTCAAATCCACTTTGCTCAACTTCTCCTTCAAAACCCTACACATGTGTGGTTTTGATTATTCATAGATAATGAATGATGTCAAATGGTTAATAAGAAGGAACCTGAAATGTAAGTACCTTAAGTTGACAAGAGAAGTTGAGCAATCAGATAGACGGCTAACATCAATGCAGGTTCGAGAAATGTGGATGAAGTTCTTGTACTCTCCAATGTCTCTGAGAGTAGTCCCCATCACAACTCCATAAGGATCAAGGTTTGATGCGTTCTGACCATACACTGATGATCTGCGTTTGAAAGAAGCGTTCTTCAGGTGTGAGAGGCTCAGCTTTGAAACCGTTCTTGAACCTTCTCGCTCACGGGATGACCTGTTGAGTTCCAGAAAGATTCCCATCAAGCACTTCAACAGATCTTCTGATAGGCCATTTGGTGTCGTCTCTTGCACTTTCTTGTTATCTTGCATTCTTGATGATGTTCCATAAGAAAAGGTCGAAGAACGGCTTCTTGGTGAGAAGGGATTGCTCATTTGAATGTCCTTGAAACCATGAGGATCTTCACAACTCTGTAACTTGGATCTTTGTTTTAGATCTTTAGATCTCATCTTTGTAATGTCATTGTCAGGTTCCCAAGGAAGCTGATTCTGCCTTTGTAGTAGTTTCTTAGGAGTCATCATCATCATCCTCTCTTCTCTTTCATCAAATTTGGCTTCAAGTTCTTGATTCACTTTCCTCTCACTATACACATCATGTTTCAGGTCTTGGATTTGTTTCTCGAGGCAGAGTATCTCTGCCTCAACCGTAGCAAGCTCGTCTATTATCTCTTGAACCTAAACAACCTCAAAATCATGTTACATTTAAACATTCAAACATTCAAAACGAAGAGTTTTTCATATCTATGAATAGGCTTGCCTGAGGAGGAAGAAGCAGTAAAGAGAGACGAGGCTGAGACATGACAGGACCACGAAGTATACCACGTAATGCCTTGTTGAGTGCTTGCTCCTCCTCTAGCTCTCCTTGCATTTTCATCACATCTCTTTGAAGACGAAGTTTTTGTTTCTTCCATAGCAAGTCACTATTCTCTTCTTGATAGCTCTTATCATCCTTCAGTTCTATAGATGAGTTTTGACTTGCTTGGTGTTGCAATTCCTGGCGGTTCAGACGGCGATGATGATCAAGAAGATCCGCTACACTTTGTTGACCTTCAAGTGAGTTTTCAATATTCATTTTTGTGCTTCTATAGAGTCTAGAGAAAAAAATGCTAACTAACCATGTGTTTAGTGAAAGCTATATAAACGAGATTAATGTGGTGAAGATGTGAGATCATAAGTAAAAGTCGTGCCAGCAATTATAAGTCATATGATGTTTTTCATGCATTGGCTTGGAATTGTTTTTAGGATTAGGAGAAAGTCGTCATGATCGTGAGAGCCATTAACACAAAAAAAGGTTTGATTCAGGTTAGAGAAGGGCAATTTTAATTTAAAATAAAATCGAAAGCACAACATGGCTTTACTAAATTTCGTTTGACTCGATATAAGAGTTTTGATTGGTGACATGGGTTATACTTTATTTAATTTGAGTCTTGAGAATACTTCAAAAATATTACCAATCCTTTGTAAGATTTAGTTTAAAACTTAAATCAACTTCATTGCAAATTTCATGTATTAGTAGAATTAGAGTTAGCATTTTATTTTATTTTTTTCTATTAAGATATAGCAATTTTACGTATTTTCTGAAATTCAGAAAAGATTACCAACCAATTTTTAAAAAATAATAGACGTATATTTTTACATATAAATCTACAAATTATTTTAGCTGAATTCTTACTTTGATTTCATGTTGTATCATTTCTACCACAACAATAGTAATCTTACCAGACAGTGTTTTGTTTTTCCATTTAGTGTGGAAACTGAGATTTTCTGAGATATAGCAATGGCTGGCAAGACTGATCCTCATATCTCACTATTATCTCCACAGAGGTTCTTATTCCTACTCTTTGTTTGTAACTTTGTATGTGTTTTAGTCAAAAAAAAAAAACTTTGTATGTGTTTCTTCTCTGCAATATTTTAATTGATTTAGCATTTCGCACCAGGTTGAGTTTATGGAAGAGGGCGTGTGTTTTACAGAGACCTCTAAGTCTAAGGTCTAAGGCAACGGTAATTAAGGAGCTTAGATGTTCTTGCCTAAATGAGTAGAAGGCAGGTATCTTCTGTGCCAATTGTTTCTCCTATTGTACATGTTGTTTTATTCCCAATGTGGGGTAAATAAATGTCAGAACAAGATTGAGCAGCACCCAATCTATTTTCAATATCTATCAACCCTAGGGCAATGAAGTAGTGTAATGATGTAAAGGATACTTTAATCAATCATAAGAGGATATTATGATGGTTCTGTTTTCTCAAGGATTAAGTTTTATATATCCGTAAATTAGTTATCTGTTTACCAGCCTAGAAAATTCTCTAATATGAAAAGCGAATGTCTTAAAGGATGCATTTTCATAAGGAGCAATGAAAATTGAATTATCAAACTACTAGACGATGTGACAGGTTATATGAGCCAGGTAGTTGATTTCTCTCACGGGGTGGAGATTATGATAATTCTTTTAAAATGAGTCTGCAAAATCAAATCATCAATCAAAGAGCAACGTGTGTTATCGGATGCTGGAAGAGTCTGAACCAAACACAGAAGGTGACTCATATTGTAGAATCAAATATCAATAGTCCCCTGGTCTAATGTGACCAGATACAACTGTCTATATTCTGCTTTATCATGCATGAATAAAGAACTTAAATCAAAATACTTAATAGTCTCTCTAGCTAGGCAAGAAAGTCAAATAAGAACTATATTAATGTCTAAATAAATATTCTATTATGTACTCCCTCGGTTCTTAAATATAAGATGTTTAGAAGATCTTTTATGTTCCAATATGTAAGATGTTCTCATATTTCTAGGTAACTTTAATTTTATCAAAAACTGTATAACCAATTAAATTTAATCGATCTATTTTGTAATTGGTTAACTAGTTTTTAATTTATAATCTTAATAATACTTTAAAATAAAAAGTTAATTTTCTTAAACAACATGTTTTACCCCTCACTACAAGAAAAATGGCTTTTATTAGCGGACGAAAAACGCTATCTAACGATACGATAGCGGTTTATGAAGCGCTGTATCATCGCCCGTCATAGTAGGTCAGACACATTAGATAGCGGTTTTTTGTACTGTTATCTTATTGTTATATATTATAGCGTTTTTTTGTATGCAATTAAATAGTTTTTGATAGCTTTTATTTTTTGTTATTATTTATATTATTGAAAATTAAAAAAAAAACAAAAAAAAAATATATATATATATATAAAGTTTTTTTTTTAAATGTAATATATCAAAATTATAATTTATAAATTAGATTGAATTACAAATGGTTTACATGAACAAAAAAATAAACCAAATACACCAACTAAACCAAAAACCTAAACCAGAAATTTAAACCTAATTATTAACTAAATGGAAGACGCCGCACCACCACCACCTTCTTCGTCTTCTTCATCTACTCACCCGCCGCACCACCACCACCTTCTTCGTCTTCTTCATCTTCTACGTCCATCCCGTCGTCCTCCTCCACCATTCATCGCTGTCCTCCTCCTTTCATTCACCGTCGCGTCCTCCTCCATTCACTGTATCGACCAAGCCCTGTCTTATCTCCATCTCCGCCTCTCTTCTTCTTCTTCTTGCTCGGCTCCACCCTCGCGTCTGTCTTCTCTCCTTCTTCAGATCCGGCGTGACAACCAAGCCCTCACTCATCTTCTATCCTTCTCCGCCTCTCTTCTTCTTCTTCTTCTTGCTCGGTTCGACCTCCACCACCAACGCTAGCTTCCTCTGCCATCTCCACACCATAGCTTCTTCAGATCCGGCATTGATGAAGACAAGACAGGCTCCGTCGCAAGACGCTGTTGGCTTTGTCGGCTTCCTTTATCTGCAGAAGAATCAAACACACAAACACAATTAGAAAATAAAACTGATGAGAAACCAACACATGAACTTTCTCAATCTTTTAAAACCCAGAATAAAAAACTAGGAACAGAAGAGAGATTTAAAATATTTAGGAAGAGAAGACGAAGGATCTACACATCTGGAAAAAAAAATAGGAACAGATCTCGGCCGTCAGATATAATCTCATCCAACGGATGAAAAAGTGATCCATGTGCTTAAAATTCTGGCCAATGAGAATTCTTCTTTGCACACAAATAGAAGATCTCTTTGTTGTTTCTTTTTTTACGAGAACTCTTGTTGTTTTTCGATTATTATACATGTGTTTTTATATTTTATATTCTAAAACATATGAGTTATATTTAAATGATTATGTTTCAAGTTTCTAATCTTAATTAATGCTTATATTCTTGTAGTTATGATTAAATTTATATAGCTAAAATTTTAAAATTATATCTTAGTGTTTATGTTTATGTGTTGAAAGTTTTAAGTTAGGGTTTAGGGTATAGAGTTTGGTTGGAAATTTAAGATTTGTTTTTTGAAAAATATTAAGATCAAAGAGAATAAATTTTGAGTTTATGTTTAAGATTTGAAGTTATAGTATAAAAATGTTAGAATTTTAAGTTTGTGTTTAAAATTTAGGGCTTAAAAGTTTGTTTAGGGTTTAGGGATTCAGAAAGGCAAATATAGCGTTTTAATTATATTTCGCTATTATACATATATTATTATAGCGTTTCCAAATATAGCATTTTATCATAGCGTTTCCAAATATTCAAACGCTATCTAAAACTAAGACGTATATCAATTATAGCACAAAGCCAAAAAATGCTATCCTCTACTGCTATCAAAACCCTTTTTTCTTGTAGTGCCTTGTTCTAAAACGCGGCTGCGTAGCCGAGTTAGCGGCCGCAAATACGCACATTGGACACTGACCGTGGCGAAGAGAGCCTGTTCGGTGGTGAAAATCTGTCCGACGATTTAATCCCGCGTTGACTATGGAATAAGAGAACGCGGCGATTTATATGTAGAAAACTGGGTTAGGCGTTCCAAAAGATTGAAAAAAATGAGCCTAATTATCTGAAGTCCAAAAACCTTGTATAGCTCTCGGAAAGCACCGCCGTGAACATGCAGGAGAGGATCGGACAAAATCTGAAGCTGAAGGAGAAACGCTGCAGTGGTGGTGGATTGATGAAAGAGATGCATCGTGAATTTATCTGAATTTACTTTATTGAAGAGCTTATGTATAATGGGATGAAGAGTGGACGGTAAGAGTGGAGATTTGCAGTAAAATTGAAAATAAGATTGATAAGGACCATAAGGTACAGAGACGAGAGAGAGAGAAGTGAAAGATGAAGAAATGTGATTTAGTTATTGTAATACTCTACGTGGACACTCCAACTCTGGCAAGAGAGATAATTATTTACAAGCTAGTATTTGATCCCACAATTTCTGTTTTTGTATGTCTTCCAAAAATCTATTTAATCTCCTGTGAGTTATTTTTATATGTTGTATTACTATATTTGAATTGTAATAGATATAATTATACTTTTATGATCTAATTTGGTATGTATTCATAAATTATAATTTTAGTACTAAGGATATTTTATACATAATATATATTATACATAAATATTTTGTATTATACATATAAATAAGATATTATATATATAAAAGTATAAAAAATTCTTCTCTGCGTACTCTCCAAGTTTTTTCCGCTTTTCTAATAAATCGCTAGGTTCGTGTGTGCCGTATGCATAGTGCCTAACAAGTTTCCGAACATAGGTTTTACCTAAAATATCTTATATTGGAAAGAGTATTATCTAGCATGGAAGAGACTGGAAGCATCCTACAGAGATAGATATTGGAAAGGAGACCTAGTCAAAGTTCTTGTTGTGTACTATACATGTAGATAGACATTAATAATCAGTGCCCGCAGGTTTTAAATTGTCGAGATTTGGTTTTCCCATAAGGCCATAATTTGTAAACATGACACGTACGTTGGAACAACATTAGAATACAATTAAAAGAGGAAGTCAAGTCATGATGAGTAGTTGGGAATTTTTATAATGCCATGGATGAATATTAAACATTTGGTATGGTTTGGTATTGAGTGGCTATAACATAAAATGGGAAATGCAATACGTTACCTTATAATCCATTCTCGAAATCTCAATTTCCTTTTTGAAAAAGTTGATCCAGAACCAGCCGCCTCATATTCATCATACTTACTTTAAAACTTTTCTCTTAACATTCATGATTATAAAACTTACGTACGCTATGTATCCTTGACTATATATTAATCCTGCAACAACATTGACAAGGGAGAAAAACTTTAAAACAAAACTACCAGTACTGTGTATTACTATTAGGCCATCCTCATCCCAAGATTTTAAAGGGGCTCTTAGGGGGTGGGTCCCACCCACTTTTTTTTTTAAACTTCACTCTTTCACCTCTTCTATAAGAGTCAACTCTTAACCAATTCGCAGACTCCACTGACATGTGGCGACCCGCGATTGGTTGGTTTATTTTTTATTTTTATTTTTTTAAAATCGGTAAAAAAAAAAATTAAGAATTTTTGTTTAGAAATTAGCGATGAGAATGCCCTTAGTCTATTACCCATAGGCATACTCCACAGTCATATATCTAACTTTTGAAAAATAAAATTTTGATGTGACTTAAATTAGAAAGATTTACGCTCTAGGACACTTATTGAGTCTAATATTACACTTTAAGTCACTTATTGCTATTATGACACTTTTGATGTACTTTCTCGAAGGAAACCTCTACTAAAATATCTCTTTTACCCTCATTCTAACTAAAGCAACAAGCCAATTTTTTTTTTAGTCTTACCTTATTTTTTTTTTCCAAAATCAAAAAGTCAATTCGATGTTATTCAAATCGACGAAGCTCAGTTGCATTGGAAGCAGTATCTGGGGAGCTCAGTTTCACGATCTTATTCTGGGTATTAAAATCAATGAAAGTTTCGTGTTTTTGAACAAACGTCTTCGCTTTCGCAACAGGATCGCGGATGTCCGTCGGCACAGTCTTCGCTTCGTGTCTCTTGTAACCCATCTACTCTTTTTGATTTGGATTTGGATTATTGAATTCGAAATTGTAGGATCAAATCATATCCTTTGAATCTAGATTGGATTTTTTTAATTAAAGTTTTGTTTGTATTATTATCAATCCGAGACCTTTCTACATTAGATTCTACTAAGCTTTCTCATAAGCTGATGAACTATATAACCTATCTATGTCTCCTTGTGCTTTCGTATTGATTGAAATTATTATTCTTTTTGTTGTCGTAGGCTTTAGAAAGAAAATATGGTATGTTGCTTGAGAGGCTCTCAAAGGAACCACCTTCGCTTGTTGATCTATGCGTTAGATTAGCTATTGATAACGTACGGTACATTGGATACGCTGGTGGTGTTGATTTTCAGCTTTTTTGAGAAGATTTTGTAGCACTGTACATTATAACAACTCTTGCATATAGAGGATTCTACTCAAGTAAGATAAGACTAAGTGTTGTGTTGTATGTTGTTTGATGGTTTCCTATCTTTAAGTTATGTGTTTTTGTTTTGTTTGGACATGGGTCTTAGTCCAGTCACTAATGAGTTCTGGAAGAGGTTTTATGAGAAGCCGTATGGTGCAAAGAATGTGAGTTTTGTCATGGAGAAGATGGAGAGGAATAAAGCCAATTTTAAGTGGAGAGAGAGTTATATGGGGTTGGTTTTGTTTCTTCATTTTGGTTTTGGTGTTTGGTCTCTACATTTCTAGATCATAAAGCATATGGGTAATCGATTCTTAGTGCTTATGAGTTGAATTTTCATTCACTAAAGCTACCAATGTGTAACCAATTCTTTATTAAGCGTAAGTTTCATAATGTATCATTAAGAATGAAGTTCCAACTCTCTTTTTATCTATGTTAAGCTCAAGTGAAATGTAACTTATCTAAATCTCTTTTTTCCTTTAAATCGAAGGTGTACATATATATATACAGGTGTACACGTGTACATATGTACATGTGGATATCATCTTTATTATGTACAAGAGATATGTGTACATGTGGATACAAATCTTGCTATTCATAATGGTCAAACATGCAAATATATGTGTACAAATTCAATGTTTATCTGGTAAGGTTTGAATATCAAGAGATGGAAAGAAGCTATCAAAGGCTTAGAGAAATAGAGATAAATGTACACAGTGGATAACAAGACATATGTACACTACTCATGTATACAAATTACAATGTACATAACGGTATTGTCCATGTTGCTATGGCTCGATCATCAAAATAATGTATATGTGTATAACAAAACCTACGTACACTACATATTTATACAATTTACATCAGATCAATAGTGTACACCTGGATAACAAGACCTATGTACACTACTCATATATACAAAATTACAATGTACATGAAGATATTGTACACGTGGTTATGGTTTGATCATCAGAGATAATGTACATCTGTACAAGACCTATGTACACTACCCATTTATACAAATCTACAATGTACATTAGGATACAATTTGGCTTTATCATCAGAATATGCATATACAATTCAGCTTTATCATCAGATATGTATATACAATTTAGGTTTATGATATATTGAGATACAATTCCTAATCCCGTGTCTTGGTTCAGCACTTGTCTTGGAACATAGCTACGACGTAAATGTTGCGTCTTGGGTCAGGATCACACATCATGTTTCTGGAGCATTTTAAAGTTCAGTTAGGCATTTTAGCGAACACATGGTCTTCAACTCTAAAAAAATTAGATTCGCAAAGAAAATATCCTGAAATTACAGAAAACTATAAGGAGAAGATTTTAAGGTAGGAACCCTAATCGAATTCGTATAAAAACAAGGTAGAAGCTTTCCACCTGATTGGCACGAGTCTGAAGTAGCGAGATGAATTTTCTTTGCTTGCTCAAACAACGCCCTGTCATCTCCTCCATTACCAAGGATAGCTTCGTGAGTTATGGGATTGAGAAATTTGTCGCATCTCTTCCATGGATTATGTCTTTGAGATTAGTAATCGATTAAGAACATCCCGATAAACCTCCTCCGCATCCACCAGATGTGAGGCCAAAGATTCTCTTGGTGAAGATAGTGTGAGGTGTTTTGTGGATTTCGTGAATGAGAACTAACAGTTGAGATTTTCTTCTTCTTCGTTTGAGAATTTTTCATTGTCGTTGTCTCTGGATCTCACAATTTTTTGTTTTAGAATTTTGGTATTTAATTTAATTTTAATGAAAGAAAATAAGGAACAAGAAGTAAATAGGTGAGTGAAAATGTTTTTTTGAAGACAGTAAACCTCGAAGTTTTAGTTGGGGACAATAACGTAAACAACCACCCTAAAACTACCTCGATAGCTTAAAGTGACTCAAAATGTAATAAAATCATAGAAAGTGACCTGCAGTGTTAAAAACTCCTTAAATTAACATTCATTGATTGCATGTCTCCTGCATGTTGTACTATAAATACCTCTACTTGCCTAAAGAATACCATAAACAAAATGAAGACTTTTCTACTTCTCTTTCTCATATTCTCACTTCTTTTATCATTTTCCTCAGCCGAGCAATGTGGTCGACAAGCCGGAGGAGCTCTCTGCCCCAACGGTCTCTGCTGCAGCGAGTTCGGATGGTGCGGTGATACCGAACCTTACTGTAAGCTGCCTGGCTGCCAAAGCCAGTGCGGTGGTACTCCTCCTGGCCCCACCGGTGATCTTTCAGGCATCATTACAAGATCTCAGTTTGATGACATGCTTAAACATAGAAATGATAATGCTTGTCCCGCTAGAGGTTTCTACACTTATGATGCCTTTATCAATGCCGCTAAGTCTTTCCCTGGCTTCGGTACCACCGGAGACACAGCCACAAGGAAGAAAGAAATCGCCGCATTCTTTGGTCAGACTTCCCACGAGACCACCGGTAATCACTGATTATTTTCTTTTTTTTAACATAATTATTGCTTTATTTAAATGGAAAACAAAATCAAAATAGCAATTTTAAAAATATAAAAAGAATTAGAAAACAATATAATTTTTAAGTTTATTATACTAGTTTTTTGCTTAAAATGCTACAGATATAATAATTTTCCAAAATGACTTCAATATACAAATCTATCAAAAATGTATATATACTAAACGTAACATATAAGTTTTCAACGCACCATTTCCCAAATTCAAAATTAAACACGTAACGAAGACAAAATAAGAAGTTTAATAAATAACGTAATAGATTAGACTTTTTTAAACTAATAAAAGTCTAATATGTTACGTTATTAGACTTGTGACAAATAAATTAATGAAATGATTGCATGTTGAAGGTGGGTGGGCCACAGCACCAGACGGACCATATTCATGGGGCTACTGTTTCAAACAAGAGCAGAACCCTTCTTCAGACTACTGTTCACCGAGTGCTACCTGGCCATGCGCATCTGGTCGACGCTACTACGGAAGAGGACCGATGCAGCTATCATGGAACTACAACTACGGACAGTGTGGAAGAGCCATCGGAGCCGACTTACTCAACAACCCTGACCTTGTCTCCAACGATGCAGTGATCGCTTTCAAAGCGGCGATTTGGTTCTGGATGACAGCTCAGTCTCCAAAACCGTCGTGTCACGCTGTGATCGTCGGCCAGTGGCAGCCTTCGGATGCTGACCGTGCTGCTGGAAGAGTACTGGGTTACGGTGTGATTACGAATATTATTAACGGTGGTTTAGAGTGTGGGCGTGGCCAAGACGCTAGAGTCGCGGATAGAATTGGGTTCTATCAGAGGTACTGTAACATCCTTGGAGTGAATCCTGGAAGTAACCTTGATTGTTACAACCAAAGGTCCTTTGCATCTGTTAGCTCCTTCCTTGACGCTGCTATTTAATAAGGAGTTGTTATGCAGCTTTGTAACCATATTTAATAATGAGTGTTATGCAGCTTTGTAACCAAAAACAATAAGTGGTTACATATCAAACTAAATAAAACTCTTTGTCGTATCTTAACTCTACTTCTCATTTTCCGAAGAATGTACCAAATAACCTAAAACTAATCCTTCTCTAATGAGCCAAACCAAACTAAACCAAGAAACCTGGTTTTGATCATTGAACCAAGCAACCTAATACTAAACTTGCTAATTCGGATAATAATTACATTTTCGGATTTTGTTATGTGAGAGTTGGAATGGGCTTTTTAACTGGGCTTTAGTAGACAAAGCAAGACCAAGTCTATTACATTTACAAGTTTCAAAACAGTCAGAGTGCCGACATCGGATAACGTGTCGCTATCTCCAAGCATCATTTTCAAGTGCAAGCCTTTATCGTCGACGTCGTATATAAATTTTGGCTACAATAACCGGTTGAGACCGAATAAAAACCAATCTAAAACTTCAATAGCCACCTCTTTCTTTAATCGTTAAAAGACGAAAATCAATTGACATCGAACCAAGTGTGAACATTATTAAAAGAGAAAGTACTGTATCAAACCACATAAACCAAAATTAAAACTAAACCGAAACTAAACCAAAACCGTATTGGGCACATTTATTTCGGGACACGCGGTCCAACGACCCGAAACTGTAGATGATTAATTCCGAAAATATCTAAAAGAATCAGAGCACCGAACCAAAATATAATAAAGTGGGACGATGAAAAGACATATCTTCTTCACCGTTGTTATCTCTCTCTCCATCTTCGTTTCCTCTGTGATCGCTAGTGACTCAGGGTTCTGTAACGACGATATGGCCTTACTCGGCGGCGTTCGCGATGTACCTGCCAATCAGAACAGTGACGAGGTCGAGAGCCTCGCTCGTTTCGCTGTCGATGAGCATAACAAGAAAGAGGTTCCGATTTCTCTCATCATCATCTTTCTCTATGTCTATTAGTGTTTTCTGATCCGATTAGAGTAATTTTATCACTCTTGATCTCGCTTTCAATAGGCTAAGTATAAGTATAGATCTTAGGTTTATGTTTTTTTGGAAGTGATCTGATCATCGAGTGACTGTTGTAGAATGCACTGCTGGAGTTTGCGAGGGTGGTGAAGGCGAAGGAACAAGTTGTGGCAGGGACGATGCATCATCTGACTCTGGAGATCATCGAGGCTGGGAAGAAGAAGATTTACGAAGCCAAAGTGTGGGTGAAGCCTTGGTTGAACTTCAAGGAGTTACAGGAGTTCAAGCCTGCCTCTGATGGTGCCTCCTCTACCATCACTCCCTCCGATCTTGGCTGCAAAAATGGTATTATAAATGATAACATGCAAGACTGAAGTTTATGTTAAAGAATAGAGTGTGGATTATAAAGATTTGGGTTTTGTGGGATCAGATGAACGTGCATCTGGTTGGAGGGAAGTTCCGGGAGATGATCCAGAAGTGCAGCATGTTGCTGATCATGCTGTCAAGACCATCCAGCAGAGGTCTAACTCTTTGTTCCCTTATGAACTTCTGGAGGTTGTTCATGCTAACGCTGAGGTATATTTGGCTTTACTTCACTTTGATTTTATTCAACCTTTAACCAACTTAGTGGCCTAGTTGGTGTTTTTTGAAGATTAATGATAAAATATGGTTTCTCAGGTTACTGGTGAGGCTGCAAAATACAACATGCTTCTCAAGTTGAAGAGAGGAGACAAGGAGGAAAAAATCAAGGTGGAGGTTCACAAGAACCATGAAGGTGTTCTTCATCTCAACCACATGGAGCAACACCATGACTAGTTCCTCTCCTCTGTAATATGTAATCTTCGAGTGTTGTTTACTTGCTCTGTAAGATATTTTAGCTTCTGGTGCAGACTATAAACCCTTAAATAACATATCAGGAGAAATAAATTTAAGTCCTTCTAAAGAGCGTACAAATCGTTGATTCATAAAATAAACAGAAACAGGACGATGATTGTGATAAAAGAATAAGCATTTTCTAGACAAACCGCTAAATGCTGCTACCTGATTTATGCCTATTTGTGCTGCTTCGTCCTCTTCTATCCTCTCTTACCCAAACTTCCAAACTGTGATGGATGATCTATATTCACTGTAGACCAGCCCGGATGTTGCTCTGAAGCCGTGGCCTTGTCTGTGTCTGGTGCCAGTTTGGTATCGTTCAGGTCGAGAGATTCAGCACCGAGATCAAAGTCAATGCCTTCTTTTGTACTTTCAAGTTGTTGCTTGGTGTCTTCGTTTGATGCTGCAATGCTACCATCAACATCCTTCTTCTCCTTCTCTTCTGGTGATGACACTGAAACTTGCATCTCCATTTGGATATTGTCTTGAGGAAGTGTCTATAACTCTTTGTTCCCGTATGAACTTCAGGAGGTTCTGCATGCTGAGGTAAAGGCTTCGGTTCACTTTTAAACTGAAATTTGATATTATTCCGCCATTTGTTTCAGTAAAGAACTTGTCAACGTGTTTGCAAGAATTCATCTTAGCAAAGCTTTAACCAATATTGGTGTTTTAGTTGGTGATTTTTTCCAAGATTTAATGATCAATGGAAAAAACTATGGTTTTCAGGTAACAGGCGAGGCTGCAAAGTTCAACATGCTTCTCAGGTTGAAGAGAGAGGACAAGAAGGAAAAATTCAAGGTGGAGGTTCACAAGAACCATGAAGGTGTTGTGTTCTTCATCTCAACCACATGGAGCAACACCATGACTAGTCCCTCCCCTCTGTTTATGAACCTTGCTCATAACTTCCCTCAGAAAATCTAACACATTTTATGTTTCCACACAAATGTTTTCTGTAAACAAAAAAAAAAGCACCTTTAATAAACGTGGGATGCAGAAGTATAACTAAAACCCTTATGAAGAAAAAAAGAGCAACAATTAATAAAACGTCTTGCAAGAACAATTCCAAAGATTTTGCTGCGATAGTAAAAGAACGTGAAAAAAGAATACAATTTGGATTTAAACTGAAGTCAACAAAGTTAGTTTTTAAAGAGACCTCTATTCTGTTCTTGTGTGTAAAGCTCTAATGGAGCAAGATGAGAGCTTTTTTTTTTAATGGAAGGATAATATATTTCCTTAATCTTTTGTGAACCACATACAATTGTATTTATAGAAACATAAGAGAGAAGAGAGATAGTAAGGTATGCTGGATAATATAGTGTTCTAAAGGCTCCATCAGATTTGAATCCAGATCTAAATCTGTGTTCACACCTTAAAGTCAACACTCTCCGACAGCTCTTTTTCCGTCAGCGTTTTCATTAATTCAGCCGTCTTATGCAATGACTCAGCCGTACTGATAGAGTCTTTATGTCAATACCCATCTCTTGATCAGTCTAAGTCCCTCCTAAACTTAACTTCACACTGATAGACACTTCAGGACACACTCCTGATGCTACAAAGAACTCTTCTAGACATCTTCAAAAGTTTGTCCTATTTATGAACAAGCTCCATTCTGTTTTTCAGTTCAACAAACAACTGACAAGAAGATGATTGACTCACAGACTATGACAGTAACTGCCAAAGCAATGCTACCCCCGCGCTAAGTGTGGTCAGTTTTAATCATCGGCCAATTTTATATAAACATAAAAGAGGATAAAGCAAACAAAAAGGAAATCATGAGAAAAAAAAGGCATATAAGAAGAATGGAAATAGAAATTTACTACTATTGTTTAAGATCACAACTCTATAAACAGAGAAACTAAGTAGAATCATAAACAAAGAGAGAGATCAAAGAAAGAGAGTGTTTTAATAATAGTAGAACTAAACAATTCCTCACCTCGTTCTCATACAGAGCGGTCCCGAATCCGTCCCTTATGTAGAATCCACCAAGTGGTCCATCAGGCAACATCTCCTCGACCTAATCTCTTACTACCCTTCCTTAACCGCCAAAACGTCGACGTTTAACCATACAGATGGCGGCCGCTCCTCCGTCAACCTACTCCAAGCGTACGGAACGATCCCGATGGATTACCACGGATTCACATACAACATCCCCGCCACCATCTGGCTACTAGACTCTTACCCTTTCCACCCTCCTTGCGTCTACGTGAACCCCACTCCCGACATGATCATCAGAAGACGTCACGCGCACGTCACCCCTTCGGGACTCGTCTCGTTGCCTTACCTCCACACCTGGGACTACCCTAGCTCCAATCTCGTAGGTCTCGTCTCCGAGGTAAGCTCAGCTTTCGCTCGCGATCCTCCTCTCTACTCCCGACCCCGCCCTCGACCAGATGACGTGGCGGAGGTTGACAAGAAAGAAGCTATCAGTGAGATGGTTGGTAAGGATGTTGTTTCGATGAGGAGAGAAGGTGAGGCGGAAGAGTTGCTGAGTTTGCAGGGAGTGGTTAGAAGAGGAGAGGAAGAGATCAAGAGAAGGTTGAGGGAGATGGTGGAAGAGAAAGAGAGGCTTGAACAGCAGTTACAGATCATCTCCACGAACACTGATCATGATGTTCTTGACTCTTGGGTTAGAGAGAACCAAGTAAAGATACCGAAGACTCTAGTTGACGACGTGAATGTGGTGGATAAGTGTAATTTAGATGCACTCTCCAAGCAGAATGTGAGATTGTTAATGTCGAGGGAACAGTTCGTCCAGCGAGCAGCCACGGGTTCTAAAGTTGAGGGGCTGCACAGATATTGGAAGATCAGGTTGCTGCGATCGCATGCATGTGGTAGGTTACATTCGTGAATGAGTTTCAAGTTTTGTTTTTCTTTCTTTTTGTCACGATGATGGTTAGTTACATGCATAGTCTTGTGATTAGCATCTTTGATGGGAATATATGTGGCTTTATAGTGTGATGCCTCCTCTTTCAGATCGAATTGAAAATGTCTATAGACTATTTTATACATTTGCACAGCTGCGTGCACATACAAATTTGAATGGATCAAGCCATTTGCTTCTTTATTGTTCAATTTGTAATGGGAGAATCATCTCCATTTCTTTTGTTTTGGGAGTCTTTGTGGTGAATGTCATTATCTAATGAATCAGTTGGTTTGAGACTGTTAATGTCTTACTTCGGAAATTGGAATATGAGAAATTGGTGCTCGAGTTCAGTTCACCATGCAGAAGGAAACGTAGCGCACAGATATAATAATCCATAACACATGAATTCCTCCATCAATTTTGTCAAGTCTTGTTATCAGCAACTACAACATTCTTGAACATGAGGTTTTCACCACTCTAGGTGCAACAATAGAAACATCTTCAATGTGTGCGCCCTTGAATCCTTCATTTGTCTTGGCAAAACTAGTCACTTCCTTGCAACTTCTTTCCCGAGGAGGTAAGTAATAAACATGGGATTTATCACAGCTTTCTCAGAGAAACAAGATTTTTTTGAATCTTTTATGGGGTTTTGGGTACACCATGCTGATCCACAAACCATACCCGACCGGAATCACACTCATCCACATCGTTCTCCATCTCAGTTTTTCGAGAAAAAAATGAAGAGTTTCAGTAGAGGTAAAGATTTTTGGGGCTTTTTGCCTTTTTAGTTGAAGTGGAGAGGTTTCTCACTCATGATCTGGTCCATTTAAAAAGACTCACTTATTAGGGGATTCTGCCTATAATGCATGTTAAGGTTGAGCTTATGAAGCCTTCAACCACAGAACCAAAGGATCTATAAATGATAACTGTAATCGCCAACACTCGCCAATATTCAAAACCAAATCAAACTGAAATTCAATAATCTATGAGGTTTATACTGATACAACATTGAAAATCACTCAAGGAAACATGAAAAAACAAAATTCAAAATCATTTTGACAGGCAACACATCTAAGCTGAAACGACTTAGATTTAGGTGGTAAGTTCCATGATGGCAGAGACAATATCTCCATCAGCAGCCTTAAGCGCCTTCACGGCCATTGGCCTAGGCACTCCTGCTTGGGTCATCACCAACTCAATATCCTTCGAGTCAACACCATCCTCGTCAATCTCCTCATCATCATCTTGCACCACTGCAGCACTAGAGGACGATTCACCCTGTGAGACCACGTTGCTGATATCAGGAGCCTTGAACTGCTCTGCAGCCTGGGACTGGAGCTGAGAGCTCAAGTCCTCGATCTTTGCCTCTCCAAAGATCACATACGTGTCTGATGCCGGGCTCTTGAACACATCGGGTTTTGATATGACGAACATGATCTGTAATATTCCCACAATGAAACCAATACATTTAAGAGTGTAAAATTTATGAAAAAGGGGGAAAAAGAATGAAATGTTCATAAGAAAAGAACTAACGTTCTTGCTCTTTTTGACGGTGACACGGCTGACACCAGTGATAGGTTTCATCCCAAGCTTCAGCATTGCTTTGCGACTCTTCTTCTCACTCCTGCTTTGTTTTGACTTGCCTCCCTCTCCATCTTGTCCTGTTTCAAGAATCACAACTCAATAATCAACAGACACAAACTAAAACAAAATATCACTATCATGTTCCACTAACAAAGAAACATAAGATTCAGACGAGTACAAGGTATGTTCCCGTAACAATGCATAAATTAATTTCATGATTTTTTTTTAATCTAACACCTGTCTATCTTACACATAATCAAAAGCAACTAACAAAAAAATACAAGGATGGATCTGTATCAACAAGGAGGAGGTGAAAGAAGCAAAAGCAAGAAGGACTTACCCTCTGCATCAACATCGTCCTCGTCGTCGGAGTCATCCTCATCGTTGTCATCAGCGTCCTCAACCTCAGGCTTATCAAGCTACAAATCAGTCCACAAAAACAAATTAATTCATACATATGCTAAGCTAAAAACAATCCAGATCTAAAGTTGCACAGCTAAAAACACTAAGATCTGAGCGGGAATCAAAAAAAAAAGTAATCGAGTAAGTTATATTCCAAGTGAAGAGAGAAAGAAGAAAATCAAATTACATCGATCTTCTGCTCTTCCAATTTGGCGGCGAGGATCTCTTTCTCTTCGGTAGTCATGATGACGATTACGTGTATTGAAGATTCGTGAAGCTGTGCGGAAAACCTCAAAACCCTAGAAAAGAGACTGTCGAAGTGAAGCAGACTTAGCTAACTTGTTCATTTTTATTGCAAGGAAAATTAAGAAGGCCCAACACTTAAGTGGGCCACGTGGTTTGATATTTGGGTTCTGGGCCCAATTAAGGACTTCGACTTGTTTCATATGTATCTTCTTCTTCCCTCACCGGAGCACTAGGCGGGGGTCCGAATTACTTCTACGGACCGACGACGGCGACTGAGGCTAAAGAGAAGGACTCAGAAGCATGCTGCCGATCGTTTCGAAGACACGTAGGCAGACTGATTATAACCGCTTTCCATCTTCGGTTCCCATCGTTATCGATAATGGCGCCTCCTACTTCAGGATCGGGTACCTCATCCCCTTAAACCCTAACTTTCATTCCATCTCAGTTTACTTCGGATTCTGTTAAAGTTTGAAACTTTCTCGGGGTTTTCAGGTGGGCAGGAGAAACTGAGCCTCGTGTTGTTTTCCGCAATATCGTGCAAAGGCCACGCCACAAAGCTACAGGTCCAGATTATCTGTGTTTTAGTGGCTTGCTAGGCTTCCTTTTGGTGGTTGCAGCTAGAGTAGTAACCAATGAGTCTAATAATATGTTTTAAGCTTCTTCTTCTTCTTCGTGAATCGTGATAATTAGTTAGATTACAAGTGTTCGAGTCTCTCTTTAAGTTGATTGAAACTGTAGCTGCGACTTAGAGATAATGTGATTGTGCTTTAAAGTTATATCCTTGCTTGCATTGCTTCCATATTCTTGTATGTTTGTTAATGGTGTGTAAGATTTGGTCTTGTTTCTTGTACAGGGGAAACTGTTACCATTGTTGGGGAGCAGGATCCTGGGATGATGAAGTTCTTTGATTGCACTCGCTCAGGACCACGTTCCGCTTTTGACAGCAATGTTGTTTATCAATTCGAGATCATGGAATATGTATGGATCCTAAACCCCGTTTTAGTTCAGCAACGAGTTATATTCATTGTATAATTTGTCAGTGAATTTTCCTGGTCACATCATGTCTTATACCACTTTTGTATTTGGTTTGGCTGATACAAGTGTTATCTCTTATTCCCCAAGTCCTCTGATGTTTCTGTTCTGATTTCTTAGATCCTTTTGTCGGATCAAAACTTCAAACTATGACTCTTTAGATATTCCCTCTTGCATCTGTGTTCATTAGTTAATGCAATCACCGACGAACCTGTGGCACTTATATATTTCTCTGTTTTTAGATTCTTGACTTCGCCTTTGATCGTTTGGGGGCTAGTGGATCATCGGTATGTCCAAGATCTTTTTTTTATGTCATCTTGATTTTGTTGTTCATTTTACTCCTTGTAAGAATCCTATCTCTTGATTTAACGCCATTTGATGGCAGGGCAGATTGATCATCCGATCCTAATTACAGAATGCGTTTGCAACCCAGTTTATTCTCGTAGCAAAATGGCAGAACTGCTATTTGAGACTTATGGAGTGCCTGCTGTTGGTATGACTCTAGCTTTCCTCTGAATTTGATTGTCTCTTATTGAAACAAATGTTTGATATAACTCTCCTGTTAACACAGCATTTGGAGTGGATGCTGCGTTCAGCTATAAGTACAATCAACGACATGGAAAATGTCAAAAAGATGGAATTGTTATCTGTCCTGGCTTCACTACAACACACACCATTCCGGTATGTATCTGTGACTACTCACTCATCCATTGGTATGATAATGCTTATATGCTGGTATTGATCTGGTACATGGTTTCACTGGTAACAGTTTGTCGATGGAGAACCTGTTTATAAAGGATCCTGCAGAACTAACATTGGTGGATATCATGTCACTGATTATTTAAAGCAGCTTCTGTCACTTAAGTACCCTTTTCATTCGTGAGTACTTCCACTGGATCTATCTATGTCAATATAGTTCGCCACGTTTCAAGATTTTTTGATATGTTGTCTCCATGTCCAATTTCACAAAAGGTCTAGGTTTACATGGGAGAAGGCAGAAGAGTTGAAACTAGAACACTGTTATATCGCTCCTGATTACGTTTCTGAAGTTCGAAAATTCCAGGTAATTTGATTACTGTTTTCTCTCATTCTGTTTCTGACGCTAGTAAACTTAAGCCACATCATTTATCAGGAAGGAACAAAGGAAGCTGAAGAGAAAACAAGGTACTGGCAGCTACCATGGATACCTCCTCCCGTCGAAGCCCCTCCATCGGAAGAAGAGATTGCGAGGAAGGCAGCGATAAGAGAAAAACAAGGACAAAGACTGCGAGAGATGGCCGAAGCAAAGAGATCTTCCAAGATAAACGAAATGGAAAACGAATTGCACAGCTTGCATTTCCTCGTGAAGCAGCTTGACCAGGTCGAAGAAGACGACATTCCGTCTTTTTTGTCAGACACGGGTTATGCGTCCAGGCAAGAGCTGGAATCTACTGTCTCGAAGGTGACACAGGCGCTTCGAAAAGCGAGGGGCGAGCCGAAGGATGAAGCGGATGAGTTCGAAGAGAACACTGATTCTAACGAAAAGTATCCTCTTATAAATGTCCCGGACAATATGCTTACACCTGAGCAGGTTTGTCTCCATGATAACATGAAGTAACGCATATGATGATCTGGTTTTAATCATTTGTTGTGCTTGCAGCTTAAGGACAAGAAGAAGCAGTTATTTCTCAAAACGACAACAGAGGGACGGCTACGAGCTAGGCAAAAGCGTAATGAGGAGGAACTGGAGAAAGAGAGAAGAAATCAATTAGAGGAGGAAAGACGTCGGTATGTATAATCCAACTAAAAAAAAAAAGAGAGGGAAAGAGTAATCATCATTTTCATGTTGTCATCTTCTTTCTGGTTTGTAGTGAGAACCCAGAGTTCTACTTAGAGGAGATGCGAGCTCAGTACAAGGAAGTGTTGGAGAGAGTTGAGCAAAAGAAACGTCTGAAAACAAACGGATCAAACACAAACGGGAATCAAAAATCTGGAAACGTGGGGCGAGGGGAACGACTAAGCGCCGCGAAGAGAGAGAGAATGCGTCTGCTGACAACGGCAGCGTTCGATAGAGGCAAAGGAGAGGATACGTTTGGCGCTAAAGACGAAGATTGGCAGCTCTACAAGCTCATGAGCAAGGATCACGACGAAGACGACGAACGACCTGACTCAGACGAGGCCGAGCTGGCTCGTTTGTCATCAAGACTTCAGGAGATAGACCCGACGTTCGAGCAGAAAGCGGAAGGAGAGTTGGGACAGACATCAGGGGAGGCTGCTCCACGTGTGCGTCCGCTAACGGAGGAAGACTACAAGATAGTGATCGGTGTGGAAAGATTCAGGTGTCCTGAGATCTTGTTCCATCCTAACCTCGTTGGGATTGAACAAGTGGGGTTAGACGAGATGGCCGGTGCATCCATAAGAAGGCTACCTCACGATGATAAAGAGTTGGAGGAGAGGCTAACGAGCTCGATACTGATGACCGGTGGGTGCAGCCTCGTTCAGGGGATGAAAGAGCGGTTGGAGTGCGGGATAAGGATGATCAGACCGTGTGGGTCGACCATAAATGTGGTTCAAGCTGAGGATCCAGTGCTGGACGCGTGGCGTGGAGCGTCTGCGTTTGCTGCTGCGTTGAACTTCTTGGGGAATGCATTTACGAAAAAGGATTACTATGAGAAAGGTGAAGAGTGGCTTCGAACATACCAGATTCAGTACAACACTGTGTGATTGATTCCTCCTATCTCTCCTTTCTATTGTTGGACTAATCTTTTTGATTAGCTTTTTAGCTCTCTCTATTGTAATTTGCATAATTCAGTGAAGGGATGTTTTAGATTGAATATAAAGTTGTTTGGACAACTTACCAAATATTTTCTTTTTAGATCTGATATAAGAATAGTGGTTCGGTTCGTTAGCTTAATTCGGTTTAGGTAGTTTGGTTTAAGATTATTTTGGTTCGTAATTAAATTAATATATTTGATTCGGTATTTGGTTAATTTAGTTTATGAAATCAATCTGAAAACGGAAATAAGGATTTTGGTTACAAACTTTGATTTGAACAAAATTTTCCCAATCATAATTTATGAAAATTTAGTATGAAATTTATGTTTTTGGTTAGATTTTAGTTTAGTTAGTTAAAAATTTGGATAATTTTGATTAATTTGGTTAGCTCAGTTCTAAATTAATGGTTAGCTCAGTTAATTCGATTTAGAATTTGATTTTTTCTTTTAACAATAACTAACTGATTTGTTTTTTTTTTTAAATAATTAAATGAATTGATAACCGATATTTAAAAAAAATGACGAAATTGAACCGAATCTGAACCGAAACCAATGTAAAACCTCTGCGAATCTGAACCCTAGCCTTCCTCTCATTTCGCATCATCTCTCAGCGATGTCCAGCCTCAGAAGAGCCCTCCTCGTCGCAGGCAAGACGAAGCTCAACCTCCAGAACTGCCACTTCATCACGGGAATCAACTACAACGGCCTCACCGTGAAGCAGCTGCAAGAGCTCCGCGGGATCCTCCGCGAGAACAGCAACACGAAGCTCCTCGTGGCCAAGAACACCCTGGTCTTCAAGGCCCTGGAAGGGACCAAATGGGAGTCTCTGAAGCCGTGTATGAAAGGCATGAACGCCTGGATCTTCGTGCAGACCGAAGACATCCCCGCCGCTCTGAAGACGTTCGTCAGTTTCCAGAAGGAGAAGAAGCTGTTCGACAATAACTTGGGCGGTGCGGTATTCGAGGAGAAACTGTACGCTCCTCAGGATTACAAGGTTATTGAAACGATGCCGTCTCGGGCTGATGTGTATGGGATGATGTTTGGGGCTTTGCATTGGCCGGGGTTGGATCTCGTCAATACGTTGGAGGCACCAGCTGCGTCGGAGAATGAGAGTAGTGCTGCTGCATAGAGGAGCTTATGAATTTATCAGTGAGCTGAAAAAGAATCCTCTTTTGTGTTTGTTCTTCCGGATTTAAAATAGTATTTTTGTCAAAAATAAAAATTTGAACTTCGGTTTCAGACCAGTGTTTCTGGTTCTGTTATAATTGGATTGAGATTTCTTGTTTTCATACTGTTGTTTGTTTGAAGTGAATTTGCTGATCGTATGGTTAAATAACAATACTTCCTGATGTAAACCAACATGTTTCAGCCTTTCAGGTAACCTATTCTAGAACCATTGCATCACTAACTTGACTTCCTTGAAATGTATTGTTCTCAGGATACTTTGAAACTACTAGCTAGCTACTTTTACAGTGCTTTCACTTCCATGGCTTTGTCTGCGTGTTCTTAAGGTTTATACTTTAGTGTAGGCAATCTTATTTAATGGTTGTTTTGGCACCACTACTTGTGAACAGTAGTGACTTGTTGGAATGAGAACTGCCCTTCTAAACCAATCTTGCATTCTTTTTCTTTTGGTTCTGTGGATCATACGAGGAAGCAGTACACTGTTATCCATTCTTTCTCTGTGACTTGCCCTTGCGTCTGCTCCTCTTTCAATCTAAGTTAGATAGATAGTAGTGGCTATGTAGAGAACGTAAGCAGCTCCTAACCTTTGGTTCAAATATAGCATCAGGCACAAGAGATTATTTTATGATTGGAATCATCAAGAATATACATGATTTTCCAACCAGGGATCGAACTCTAACTTATCAACACATCCACCCTGATGCCTATTCTCTTTCTGAATACAGTTGTTATCTGAATTTTGGAATTATAAGGAGTTGAGCAGTGTTTACAACGTTGTGTGACAAATTGTGTTTGCCTATTGATGTTCAGGCTTTTTATACACAAAATCGTCTATAGTCTAAGCTCTCTTCACCAAATATATTTACATGATTATTATATCTTCGTTGCATCATCATTAGATTGCAAAAATTGGATCAACTTCCGAGTTTGAGTTATCTGAATGATGCCACGAGTTGGAACCGCTCCTGCGCGCACTCTTAATTTTCTTCCTCATCGACCTCGTCCTCTTCGACTTCACCACGTAGTAAGTCATGGTTCCAAGAACACCAGCCATTATCACACCACCAACCACTGTCACAAGCTCAGCCGCCCACTCGTTCTTACGCCCAACCACTATGTACGACGATGCAAGAAACGCCACAGACGTACACATGGATGCCAACCACATCAGTTTGTTGATCACTTCCACTACCCTCTTCTCAGCCTTCGTCTCTCCTCTCACCAATGTGATCTGGACCACCACGACCGCCAGAGAAGTGAACAATGCGATCGCGTTGAAGATGAAGAAGATCTTGAACGAAGCTCGGCCCACCACCACCGCTGAGCCATCGTTGTTGTCTCCTCCAGGCACTGTGAATATAGCGGCAAAAGCTACGGTTGCAAACAACACAGCCACAACGGTTACCGAGTTGGTTGCGTTGTTGATCCCTTCTCTGTGGAGCTTCCTGAGTTCTTTGGAAATGTTGTGCACGTTCTTGTTCGTTCTTTTGGTCTGTTCGAGCTGGATATGAACATCGTTCTTGATTTGTGTGACAGTGCTTCTCAGCTCGTCTCTTGGCTGGTTAAGCTCGTTCGCTCTGAGAGCCCCACGGCGAGCAAGGCACTCTTTTATGTATGAAGATTCTTCCGAGAGTGGAAGCCCTTCCGCAATGTCGAGTGCTGTCTTGCGTTCTCGGGTTAAAGCATTGGCGTTGGTATCAGGCAGTGACAACAACAGTTCTACAATCTGCAAACAACATGCCAATATGTTAACACCCAAATTAAAAGATACCAAAAATGAAATCACACCCTTACCTCTGCTCGTTTCTTCCTAGTGGCAACATGCAACGCCGTGTTACAAGACTTGTCAGGCATCATAACAATGGCAGGATCTGCATCAAGAAGCAGCTTCACCACTTCAGAGCTCTGTCCTTTCACAGCCATGTGGAGAGCAGTTTGTCCTTTCTTGTCAACGCGTCTCGCTAGCTGAGGATCCTTGACGAGCAGAGCTTTGATGACGTCCACATGCCCTTGCCTTGCAGCTAGATGCAGTGCATTCTTGTGGTTAGACCGAGAGATCTCCAGCAGATTCCCAGCTTTGGATAAGAGCTGGTTCACAACTTCTGTATGGCCTCTCATAGCTGCAGACACAAGCGGAGTCGCATTCGACGGTCCAAACGTATGGCTAAGCGTCGCATCATGATCTAGCAAGACCTCAACAATAGCTGCAAGATACAACAACCATTTTTTATTCACATATTCATAACAAATAGCAGATCCAAGAGGTGAGGAGGAGGAGGAGGAGGCATTACCATGATGGCCTTGTATGGCAGCAATATGAAGAGGATCATAACCAGAACGGTTCTTCTTGGCAATACTCTCTCTACTCGAATACTTCAACAGCTCTTTCACAACATCAAGATGACCTTTATCCGCAGCAGTGAAGAGCGCAGTCTCACCTAACTCATTCACCTCGTTCACAATCGAAGCCCTGATCTCTGCAACTTCGGCGTCAAACTCTTCACCACTCAGAGTCCCTTCCATCTGAGAGTTGATGTCCTTGAGAATCTGCTGCACAGCAGCTAAATCACCGCGCTGAGCAGCTAAGTGAAGCTCAGTGTCGTTGTGACGACCCGTGACTTGCTTCACGTACTTCTTCTTCCCAGCTTGATCCATTCTTTTGCCTGAGTTAGACAGAACCAAAGCTGGTGCGGTTGCTGTTGCGGACGGTGAAGGTGTTGGTGAAGGATCTAACATAGGGTTTTGAGACTCGGTCGACTGTAGAATCATTCGTCCTTTCTCCATATCTATGTCTCCTGAAGAATTCAAGAAAAGAGAAAAAACTTCAGTTCAACGACCTAGTAGATCTGGAATATATACACATCTATGTGACAGAGATGATTAATCATTTTGAATTAAATAAATTTAAGACAAGAGTTCATAAGTGAAGAAGCATGTGGGTGGTTCGGTAATTAACAGACAAGACTCGGGGCCATGAAGATCAGTATGTCTGAAAAACGGTTGAATTATTCTTTTTCCGACAATCACGCAAATAATCAATCAACTGCCAAACTTAGAAGAGAATAATATTCAAAGGCTGCGTTAAAACTAAGTTTCCAGCTCAACACAAAAACAAATAAAGTAGTTTTCAATAAATCAAGATTCAAGATCGTGGCTGCTGTAACGTCTAGAGAGATGTGTGTTTGTGTTACCATCTAGAACGGATGAGGCGGCCATGAGTGAAGCTCGAAGCTACAAGAAAGAAAGAAAGAAAGAAAGAAAGAAAGAAAGAACGAAAGATGTTTGCTGTGGTTGTTTTCGAGATGTAATTGGGGAAAGATAGAGAGAGAGAGAGAAGGAGATGGGAAAGTGAGAAGAGGTTAGATGGAAATGGAAGACTCATCAGCCGGTCATCCCCATGTGGGTCAAATCCACTAGAATATTTGCTTCTTTTCTCCTTTTTATTTTATTTAATTAAACTATACTCAAGCTTTTTATGTTTTATGAAATTGCCCTTTATTAAGTTATGAGTTCGCAAACTTTCCACGTACTTTATTGTAATATAAAAGACATACCAAATTTAAAACAAAAAACTTTTAGTACCAACTTGTACATTTCTTTTTTTTTCTTCGCAACTCCAACTTGTACATATTTGTCATACCACTCTTAAGTCCAATTTCTTTTTTTTTTTTTTTTTTGAAAAAGGGCTTTAAGTCCAATTTCATTTTTCCAATCAGTTCCATTGAGTTACTTTATTTTTGAGTTCCAATCAGTTCCATTGTATTACTTTATTTTTCTCAAAAGTAAAATAATTCAATAATACATAAAATATTTCTCTATTACATGTAAGAAAAATAACATTTTTTATTTTATACATAAAATGTTTATTTTTCTTTTAATAGAGAGAAAATAACAAATTGTATTTTGGAATTAAAAAATGAAGGTGGATTGGAGTATATTTTCTTTTATAATATCATTTGGAATTAAAAAGTTATCGATTTAGACAAAAAAAAAAACGTTATCAATTACCAGTGGTCCACTGATAAAGTCACTCTTACAGTTTAAATTTTGAGATTATTATTATAGCTTTGATGATTAGTTTAAACTTGGCTTTTGAATCTGTCGATGACAATACCATTATTTTTTAGTAAGTTACATACAGACAGACTTTCCTCTGCTTTAGAGGTGGGTGGTAAGTGGACGTTCACCAGTACTAGCAAGTAGTAACCTATCAAACTTTTTAGAAAAACGAGTACCACTCACTAGCACTTATAAATAAATTAAACCAAAAAAAAAAAAAATTCCTTATCCAAAAGGCAACGAGGAGAGGAAGGAGACACGAAGCTCTGCAACACACAAAAAATGGCGATAACACCTCTACGCATCACGACCCCTTTCCCATCTCATCCCTTTCTCCCAACTGTAAAGCCACACGCTCTAAAGCTCTTCACCGTCGTCCGCGCCACCGACGTCGAATCAACGGAAGACACTCAACCCGACCCAAACACCACCGCCGCTGCCCAAACCGAAGATTCCGAAGAGTTCGAGTCACGTCTCTCGAACATCCGACTCAGATACCGAAGCGGGACGGGGAAGAAAGCAGAGGTGAGGAAATCGAAGAAAGGAGGGTCATCATCCGCCTCCGGGGGGACATCGTCGTCGTCGAAAAGCTCGGGGCTTTACTTGCCGCCGGTCAGTTTAAAGGAGCCGGTTTCGGGTGGGTTGAAAGTGGAGTTGGGGTTTAGTCCTTACACCGAGCGGCTTAACGGGAGGATGGCGGGGCTGGGGCTCGTGGCTTTGCTTCTGGTGGAGCTAGCCACGGGGAAGAGTTTGTTGAGTTACCACACGCCGTCTGTGGTGTGGCTTCAGATCTATTTCATGGCGGCTGTTTCTGCTATGTTTGTTAAGATCGAGAAGGAGAAGGTTAGTGTCTGGCCTAAGGATTAAAAAAGATGGTCTTGAGATATTGTGAAATTGCTTGCTTTTGTGATTGAAAGGTGTATGCTTTTGTATTGTATGTAATGTATACTCTCATAGAATTGAACAATTTAAAAGGATGTTACTTTGGAGTGAGTTTGTTATTGTTCTGAGTAAAATGCAAATGCAAGTTTTTTTTAAAAAATGTATGGATTATGATGGTGAGCTTAAAAGACATTGAAAGACGAGTTGAATCGGTATGTTTGTTCTCTTGATGCGTATTCAGTTGAAATTTGATGAGATGGATGTGATTCATATTCAAAGTTTTAGTCTTGAAGTTGTGTGCCACAAAAGAGGCCATGTCAACTGCGAAATGTGATGATAACTAAACATGTTGTTAGGTGTGTTTTTTGGTTGGTGAGTCTTCCAAGCGAATATTACAAATTAACAGACTTTCTTCAGTCTTTGATGTTAACACATCGACGGATTTGAGACCGCCACAAAACATCTATCTCAAACTATGAATGGTCAGCGCAAGTTCATGACTCGTTTGCTTCTTGTGTTCAATTTCTAAAATTTGATACTCTGAAACGTTATTGTCTCTTTCTTATGAAATTGGGCTATATGAGGGCCTTTGTCTTTGATTTTCTTGCACTGGATGTGATAATGATGAACACATGTACTCAGAAGATGAGTTGAGAGAATACATGTGCCTAAGATTATGAAGTGGAGGCAGTAAAAATCAGATGATGCACAGGCGTAAGTTTCTGCTCTGAGCCATCAGCTCGTCATCATGGAAACAACGTTTCTTTAATCTTACATAACTAACTCTCTTGATTACTACCCGAACAACAAGTTTAGGTTTATTGGAGTTCATGCTGGTTATAGACTTATAGTTGAATAAATGCTTACGAATTATTGAAACGTGTACTCTTTCTCATATCAAGTTTTTAAGCCATTAAGCATTGTTGTCACACACACTACTAAAGTAAAAAAGAAACTTACTGCAGGACGTTAAAGAGAACCAGATTCTTTAGAGACATATCAAAACTGACGTTTGCAATATACACACAAATATACACACGGCTACTGCAGTGACGAGACTGAAGATTCCATATAGGAAGCTGAAGAGACAGAGAATGGTTGATCTTGATCCAACAACATAAGCTACTGTACTCTTTCTGATAGAGGAAAGTTGCTTATGTTGGATTCCATCTTGTTGTATGTGAGGTTTGCGATGGCTCTATCGATTGAGTTTGTTTCTGATTCAATCTCTTCCTCTCTACTCATCCTGCAATCAAATAACTGTCACTCTGATCAGTTTCATTTTCATGTGTCGATTAGAAAAAAAATAAAAAGAAGCCATGAAGCTATACCTGGTATTATCATCATAAGCATATCTCGATGTTTGCATATAGAACTCTTCTGTGTTGGTGTTGACTGAATCAAACTTCTCTTGTGAGTTTCTTGCAAGCCGGTAAAACGTATCTCGGAAACACTTTCGTGTCTCATCAGTTAACTAGAAAAGGAAAAAAGAAACAAACCATTAGTTAGTTTTTCTAAAGACCAAATCCAAGTTTCAACAAATTAGGTCCATTGTAAACGGGAACTCACCTTTTCAGAAGCTCTCTGCAGATCCTGCAACACGAGTTCTTCAGAAGACAGTTCATCCACATACTGTGAATCTAACATGTTCTCCTCAGACAGATCCGAGATTGTAAATGGAGCCTCCTCCTGTTAACCAAAAAGAAAACACATGGAGGGATCTTAAAACATCAGACAAAGTAACAGTAAAACCAGCATAGATCAGCTTCAGATTAATAACATGTAAGAAAAGTCGACTTTGGAGACAAATCTCTTACCTTTAGAGGCATGTCATGACAATGGAACATTTGAACATCCCTGCCACCATACATAGAGGAAGATCCGACCCTGTTATTGCTGGTGGAAGCACGATGTACATCACCATCATTCCCTGGAACATCCTCCAAAATTGAACTTCTTCAGTAAAACCGGAAAAAACAGAGAGAGAGAGAGACAAAACATAAGCATATGCAGACACTTTTTTGATGATGATGATGATGATCAAAGAAAGAAAGAGGCTTTTACAAGAATAAATCATCCATCTGTTCGATTCCTTCGAAATCATGAAGGGAAGAAGCACCGTAGAAAGCCTCTGATCTCTTGGACTCTTCTTCTTCTTCACTAGTCCTCATACTCATCTGACCGTACAACAATCCTTCACCACCGAAACCATCGTAATCGAAACGTTTCTCTGAAGCTTCAGGGGAGTTCATGCTCCATCCACCCCACATACCATTAGAAGGGTATGTCTCTGATGACGACGACTCATGATAATTAGGTACAACAAGCTCATCAAACTTCATTCCGGAATAACAATCCATGATCGATGTGATCTGTCATAAGAACAAACAAAGCTAACTACTTTCAGAAACCCATGAGAAAATAAACATGAACTTCGAGTTAAAACAGAGAAAGGAACTCACTTTCAGTAAACCGATGGGAGAATCTTGATCAAACCCAACTATGAACTCAGATTAAGAGAGAAGAGAGAAGAGAGAAGCTTTAGATTCGATTGACTTCACCTGTAAGTAAGAAAAGACCAGAGAGAGAGAGGAGACCAATGTGTTCTGTATTGTTTCAACTTCCGAGGAGGTAAGAGAGACAGAGATAGCAGCAATCAAACGAGCGCGTGAGGTAGATCTTGTTTTCGTGGCTCAGAATTCATAGACGAGATTTGTGGCTCAGATCTCTCCTCCATCTAAACCTCTCTTCTCATTGGACCACGTTTACTCCACCGCTTTCCTGTCCTTTTATCATTCCGAAAATAACCTTCTCAAGCAGTAAGCGGATAACGTGGTAGTTAGAGGACAAATTGGTCATTTTGGGCAATAGCAACGTGTCTTTGGTTGGCTTATATCTAGTTAACACGTGGCGAAGTGTTTGTGGAGAGACTAGCACGTGGCATGTGATGAGCGGTAGAATGGCACGTCGGTATTATCCAGGCAAAGGGCATATGATGGAAAATATGGTATCTAGCCGTCTCTCAACTCAAAGAGTAGGACAAGGATTAATGGGCTGAGGCCCAAGAGCTACAAGGTTGATGACATTCAATCCAATGTGCTTGAAGTAGTTGGATCAAACATCCAATATACATTCATTACTTGTTCACCTGATCTTCCCGTGTTTCTAACTTTCAAGTACGTATGTCTTTCCTTTATTTCATTTAGAGTTGGGAATTTAAGTTTTCACCCGCGGGTCGAGGTGGGCGATGAATCGGCTGAATTTGAATAGCGGATATTCGTTAACTCACAAAAAATTAATTTTTTTCAGAACAAAAAAATCATAAAAGGTATATAAAATATTGGAAAATTATATAATTTAATTATAAATATATAATTTTAATTATTTTATTAAAAAAAATTAATATATAATTATTTATTAGAATTTATATTATCTGCGGGTTCCATGGATTATCCGCAAATCTGGACATGGCAGATTCGGGTATTTGAATCTTTTTTTGCGGGTCGAAATTTTGAGTAAAAAAAATTAGTCGACCCGCACTAGTTGGCGAGGCGGGCGTGGCGGGTTGACCCGCGAATCCAACTCTAATTTCATTCAATCTTATCAAGTCAGTCCTGAGATTTTGGGAGCTTATGGTAATGTCTATATAATTTTTTTTTTTTGTAAATTCGGGAATCTAAAATTTTTTCTGGAAATTATATCTATGTAATTTTTTCCAAAAATTTCGGAGACTTATTGCAAATTTTTTATTTAGCATGGCTCAGGGCAGGTCTTGGATCTCACTAGTGCCTCTGAATGTTATTTTTATAGCAGATCATCTTATCATCTTATGTCTAGTCTATCTCTATTAAATACAGTTGTTATTACTAGTTTCGATAGAACTCTTTATCTCCTTTTTTTTGGTAGCCTGTCACTAGATTATAGCCATATATATCTCTGCACAAGCCACAATGCCACTGAAGATGGATGAGAGGGATGGAATCAGATCCAGCTGAACTTACCTGATCTTACTAGGAGAACTTATGGGACTAATTACGCGGAGACATTGCAAGTTCAGGTTCATGCTAAATGCCTTCTCAGACGGATCTATTCTTCTACCATTGTTGTGGTACGCAGGAAATCTATTTCAGATAGCCCTAGAGCTTCTACATTAGGTGAGAGTTTCAGAATGGCTTGTAGCATCCATTATATTAGGAATTTGCCATAACTTGAGCAGCTTGAGTTGATAGTTTGTAACTCTTTATGAAATGACATCATATACACTTTAAGATTTTCAATGAATACTGTACATGATATCGAATCAATGTAGACAGGGAAAATACAGATTTTTTTTTTTAATTAAAATGATGCTAAGACTCATGTTGTGTACAAATTTGCGGGAAACAAACATTCAAAGGGCACGCAAACTTCAATTTATTCGAGTGGAATAATGTCATCAATCCGAGAACATAATTGGATAATGGATAAACTCCAAATTCATTTTATAACATACAATAGGACATTTTACTGGCCAATGACCCGCTTGGCACCGTCTAAGGTGTTCCTCAGCAGCATTGCCACTGTCATTGGACCTACACCACCAGGGACCGGAGTTATGCAACCTGCAACTTTACAAGCTTCTGCGTAATCCACATCTCCAACCAAACGGTATCCTGACTTCCTGCTCGTGTCGCTCACTGCATTGGTTCCAACATCGATTACCGCAGCCCCTGGCTTAATCCACTCCCTCTTAATCTGAAATGCAAGACCAAGAGTGTTATATCTCCAAGAACTAGACTATATTATCTTCTCAAAGACAAATGAAAACGTCTGAAAAAACTCACCATGCAGGCTTGTCCGGCTGCAGCAATAACGATGTCAGCTTCCCGTATGATAGCCTCAGGATCTTTGGTGTGGGAATGTACAGTTGTAACAGTAGCATCAGCCTTGAGCAATAGAAGCGAAACAGGCAATCCAACAATGTTACTCCGACCTACTACAACAGCTCGTTGCCCTTTTATCTTTATGCCACTTCTTACTAAGAGTTCCAAACATCCCTGCATGCACACAACAAAATCACCACCTCACTAATCGCAGATAACCAGATGCTTTCTTGAAAGAGACCGGAGGAGCAAGTACCTTTGGGGTGCATGGAAGGAAGAGGGGTTCTCTGCCTTTCATAGCTAGCTTACCAATATTCAGAGGATGGAAGCCATCCACATCTTTATCAATGCTGATTGCACTTAAAACATTCTCCTCATTAATATGTTTCGGCAGTGGGAGTTGAACTAATATACCTATCAAAATCCAAGTACATACATTCACAGTTAAAGATAAAATGATAAACTGAGGTATATACAAAACTAAACATTTAATTTCAAAATAAATGCTAACCATGGACATCCGGATCTGAATTTAGCTCATGAACTTTGCTTATAAGATCAGCTTCAGAAACATCCTCAGGTAGGTCCACATCAACTGATTTGATCCCAACCTCAGCACACGCTTTCCTCTTCATAGTCACATAAGTCTGTGAATCTTTCCGTGCCCCAACTATAACTACCGCTAGTCCTGGGACCTGCTCCAAGGTAAAAATACCAGACTCAGTTGAAGCATAGGAACAAACAAATTTCAAACCTTTTGTTACATTATTACATGAATAGAGTAGACACAAAAAGTTAAATGCTTTAACGAACCAAACGCAAAATAACTAGAGGTAACCAGAGCAGACGCTAACGTTTGAGAGATGTGATCACAGCTGCCTAAACGCTACACAGAACACTGAAACTAAGTAAAGTTTTCATATTTCAATCATCTTATTATTATGATCAATCACGACGGTTCGGTTAGAAGGGAAGACAGTATTGAACTGACAGAGACACATCTCAAACATTCAGACGCTGATTCTATAGAGGCAGTGCTAAAAACCACGAAACTAAACTGACTTGTAATTGCTGTAAGGTTGTCTTACCTTGCCGTGTTTCTCAGAGAGATCGCGAACTTCCTCGGCGATCTCTGATCGGATGGTATGAGCAATCGCCTTTCCATCGATTATCTTCGCCGTTTGATCAGATGGTGATGCCATGAGCTTGTTTTGGTAAAAATAAGAATCTGAGTCTCTGGTTAGGTGTGACGACAGTGTATCCACCAGTCAATGATAACAAAGCAGACTTTTATTGAATCTGAATCAATCCGCGAATAGGATACTTCTACTCTTGCAACCAAACGATGTGATTTTCCGCGAGATTCCATCCAAACGACGAATAAACCGGCGTCGTGTTAACAAAAAAATACTTAAAAAAATAAAACGCTGTCGTATCGAGTGGGTCCCGTCGTAACATTCACGAGGCTTTGTCGCGGTCACGAAAACCCAGACGGCGTTCCGTTTGTTTTAACCTCGACGTAACGGCGAATCTTTATCCCCCTCCCAGCGTTTCACGCAACAGTAAGTAAGTTTTGGCGGTAAAACTGGGTCAAAGAGGAGTACGTGTCGAGATCTCAATGGTCGATAGCGCGCGTATATTATTGTATACGCATGTGTATGTATTGTTTTTCCCGCGCAAGATATAATTCTTCTCTAGGGTTTGCCGCATAATCTACCCCACAGTCTAGAGAGAGAGAGAGAGAGAGAGAGAGAGAGAGAGAGTCAGGTGGAGATTTACAAGAGAGAGAGAGAGTCAGAAGAGAGGGAAAATTAACGGAGATCTGTCCTTTCTCACTGTTTATTCTGTTTAATTCGTCCTTTCGAAGAGGAGTTGTTAAAAGTTGGATCTTCTGCTCAGCTTTAACCAGAAATTTTTCGTTTTTTTTGGGATCTGTGATACAGAAACAATGTAAGATCTTTCTTCTTTCGTATATCCTTTGGTTTGAATTTTGATTTTGGGTTCTTAATTTTGTTAATTTATGTTTCTCTGTTCAATTGCAACTACGAGACTCGTCTTCTGAAATAAAAAATCGAAACTTTATCGACAGAATTTGGGGAATTTGCGAGTTTTTAGTTCCTCTCATAGTGTTAGAATCATTGTTTGATGTCTTCGTCTCGATACGTTTGATGTTGTTTGAAAAAGTAGTCTCTTTTATTTATTGGGAAGAACAATTAGGTTAATTTTTCATGGTTTTCAGCTGAGTTGACACGACCATGGAAGAAGTTCAGCCACCAGTGACCCCACCCATTGACCCCAATGGGAAAAGAAGTGAAGCAACTCTCTTGGACTTATGCGAGGTTTTATTACTCTATCTTATAATTGCTTATATCACTTAAGATGATGATTTAAAGATTAGCTAGCTCTAATCCCTATAATTTAATTTCTTATTGCAGAAAGTTCTATCTCTTGAAGGGAGCATTTGCGATGAAGCTTTGAAGTTGTTTATCGACACCAAACATATTATGTCAGCAACCATGGCTAACATTGGAAGTGGAACGGTGATATTCTGTTTTTTTTTTCTTTTTCTCCTTTATCGGTTTAGGAGTGTTCACTATGACTAATAATTCTTTGTTATTCTGCTTATTAGCGGGAGGAAGTAGAGAGGTTCTGGTTTGCGTTTGTTCTCTACTCAGTGAAGATGCTTACTGTGAGAAAAGAAGTGGACGGCCAGTCTGTGTCTGGTGCTAATGGGTTTAATCTATGTCAGATACTGAGGGCTCTAAAGCTCAAGTACGTTATGCCCAATTCATCGTCCTAATTACATTTCCTTGTAATACGTTTGTTTTATTCTATTCCTTGTTTCTGTTTCAGTATTGTTGATTTCTTTAAAGAGTTACCTCAGTTTGTGGTCAAGGCTGGTCATGTGCTTTGTGAACTTTATGGTGCAGACTGGGAGAGCAGACTTCAGGTTCTTCCAGAGCTCTTTATATATACTTCATCACTCCTAAGTTTTACTTCTTCTCTTAACATGTGTTACCTTTTCCTGAGTACTAGGCAAAGGAGCTGCAAGCGAACTTTGTGCATCTTAGCCTTCTAAGCAAGTGAGTTTTAGTTCCCCTCCTGTGTTGCACTGTTTTGTCATTTTTCTTGTTCTTTGGCACGATAGTGGTTGAGAAGAAAACTTTCTCATATTATCATGATTTAGAATTTCATGTCAATAGCTCTAGTGATTCGATCAAAAAAAAAAAAAAAAAGCTCTAGTGAATTGTCATGTATGTATAACGTTTTTGGTACCTATTTTTGGTAACAGATACTACAAACGTGGGTACCGGGAGTTCTTCTTGACATACGATGCAAACGCAGAAACGACCTCAGCGAGCTCTGCTAGTTATTTGCCAGATAGTTACCGTTTTGGGTGGTTACTTTTTTTGGCACTCCGTAACCATGCTTTTAGTCGATTTAAAGACCTTGTGACATGCACCAATGGCCTAGTTTCTATATTGGTTAGTGACTACCTTTGAAACAGTACTCCCTTGTTCGTTTTTTGTTTTAGTCTTGTTAATACTCTATTATTCGACAGCAACTTCATTCTCAAAATGTATATAAGTATAGGCTAATTTTTCTTTTCAATATCAGGCTATTTTGATCATACACGTCCCTTGTCGGTTTAGAAATTTCAACATCCAAGACTCTTCACGTTTTGGTAAGTGTTTATGTTCTCCTCTTCAGGTAACCATGGCGGCGGTTGAATTTATATTCTCTATTCTCATTTCTGTGTTTAATTTCAGTTAAGAAAGGTGACAAAGATGTAGACTTGATTGCATCACTTTGCAAGATATATGACGCCTCAGAAGATGAGTTGAGGAAAACAATGGACAAGGCAAATAATTTGATAGAAACAATATTGAAGAAGAAGCCATCTTCAGCTTCCACGTGCAAAGTTGACAAGCTAGATAATATTAACCCAGGTTTGTGTAAGAATATTTTCCTTTCACAAAGTTGATTGAAACGTTACCTGATTGTTCTTTAATTCATTTTCAGATGGCTTGACCTACTTTGAGGATTTACTGGATGAGACATCCATCTCAACTAGCTTGATCACACTAGAAAAAGATTACGATGATGCAGTCTGCAATAAAGGCGAGCTGGATGAGAGGGTGTTCATCAATGAAGAGGATAGCTTACTCGGATCTGGAAGCTTATCTGCAGGAGCTGTAAATGTTTCTGGTGTTAAGAGGAAAATTGATTCTTTGAGCTCACCGGCGAGGACTTTTATAAGTCCACTCTCTCCTCATAAGTCACCTGCTGCTAAGACAAATAATATTAGCGGTGGTATCAAGTTGACAGCAACACCAGTAAGCACAGCAATGACAACTGCCAAATGGCTCAGGACAGTTATATGTCCGCTTCTGCCAAAACCTTCTCCTGGGTTGGAACATTTCCTCAAATCCTGTGATAGGGATATAACAACGGATATCACTCGAAGAGCACATGTAATATTGGAAGCTATTTTTCCAAATAGCTCCCTTGGGGACCGATGTGCAGGCGGAAGTTTACAACCCGTTAACCTGATGGATGACATATGGGCACAACAGCGAAGATTAGAAGCTGTGAAGTTATACTTCAGAGTTCTCGAGGCAATGTGTAAAGCAGAAGCCCAGATTTTGCATGCAAATAACTTAAACTCTCTATTGACAAATGAGAGGTTCCATAGATGCATGCTGGCTTGTTCAGCTGAACTGGTTCTGGCTACCCACAAATCCATAACAATGTTGTTCCCGGCGGTTCTGGAGAGGACTGGGATTACAGCCTTTGATCTCTGCAAGGTTATAGAGAGTTTCATCAGACACGAGGATTCTCTACCTAGAGAGTTGAGACGGCATCTGAACTCACTGGAGGAACGGCTTCTCGAGAGTATGGTATGGGAGAAAGGCTCTTCAATGTACAACTCTCTGATTGTTGCCAGGCCATTACTTGCGTTGGAGATCAACCGGCTCGGATTACTAGCTGAACCGATGCCATCTCTGGATGCAATTGCAGCTCTTATTAACTTCTCTGAAGGATTGAATCATGCACCATCTGTCCAAAAGCATGAAACATGTCCAGGTAATTTTAATTTGTATAATTTGAGTCAATGCAGTTGAAACGCCCTTTGCGAACCTGCTGTTAATGGTGTAATTTTCTTACCAAAAACTTCAAATTTTACTGCCACACAGGACAAAACGGGGATATTAAATCGCCCAAAAGACAGTGTACAGATTACCGCAGCATTCTAGTTGAACGCAATTCCTTTACATCACCAGTAAAGGATCGTCTGTTGGCCTTTGGCAACGTTAAATCCAAGATGCTGCCACCTCCGTTGCAGTCTGCATTTGCTAGGTACATTTTGGTTATAAATTAATGACGAATTAGTTTTTTATTTTTTATTTTATCTATGTACTTGTTAAGTTTACCTTAATGGATATATCTGTTCAGTCCGACACGGCCAAACCCAGGAGGCGGTGGAGAAACTTGTGCAGAAACTGGTATCAACATTTTCTTCACTAAAGTACGTCAATGCAATCTTTGGTCTAATACACTAGAACTTATGATTAATCGGTTTGGTTGGACGGGGATGTAATATAGCACAGAAAACGTGATAGTACTGATTAGGCTGGCTAATGTCTTAATGTCATATTCACTCCATGATGGTGTTCCCCAGATCAATAAACTAGCTGCTGTCAGAATCAATGGAATGGTGGAAAGGTTACAACTTTCGCAGCAAATAAGGGAGAGTGTATATCGTCTCTTCCAACATGTACTTGCTCAACGGACTTCTCTTTTATTTAATCGGCATATTGACCAGATCATTCTCTGTTGCTTTTACGGAGTGGCTAAGGTGAGCAGCGTTATTCAAGGACTTACTTTTATGTTGTCTGGTTTATATTGGCTCCCCTTCGGCTAACACCTTTTTTTTTTATCTAGATATCCCAAATGAGCCTAACCTTCAGGGAAATCATATACAACTATAGGAAGCAACCACAGTGTAAACCACTAGTTTTCCGCAGCGTTTATGTGGACTCGTATCAGTGCCGCCGTCAAGGTCAAGGGGTAATTCAATATTTATATATATACACCCTTAACTTTAAGTTGAACAGGTCTAAGTTTGTCTGTGAAGAAGACTCAAACTTGTGACAATAACTTGTGTAACAGAGAGTGGGGCCAGATCATGTGGACATCATCACGTTCTACAACGAAATATTTATTCCTGCCGTAAAGCCATTGCTGGTGGAGATAATTCCTGTGAAAAACGACCAGTCTATGGAGGCCAATAATAAACCTGAAGGTAGTTAAGAAATGCTAGGTTATTGTTAGATGTGAGCTTTATCCATGAATGAAGTACCTAAAGTATATTGAATGTCTTATATTGGATTTACAGGTCAGCGTCCTGGATCACCAAAGGTGTCGGTGTTTCCAAGTGTTCCAGACATGTCTCCTAAAAAAGTATCTGCTGTGCACAATGTTTATGTTTCTCCCCTTCGGGGATCAAAGGTAGATATCCTAGTAGTATTTAAGTCTTTTATTATAATATATGACAAAGTCATGATGGGAGGTTGGTGACAAGGTTGTTTTGGCTAAACCTTCCTTGTGCTGGTGTGTTGTGTTTGCAGATGGATGCTCTTATTTCACACAGCTCAAAGAGTTACTATGCTTGTGTTGGAGAGAGCACACATGCTTACCAGAGCCCTTCAAAAGACCTATCTGCCATCAACAACCGCTTGAACAAGTAAGTTTTTTTTAAAAAAAACATCTCTCAGCAGCTTCTTCTATATGTGCATAATGTATAAGACCATCCCACATATAGATATGTATATATTATATATCTCATTTTGTGGCATAGCAGCTGCAGCACCAACCGCAAGAGGACGCTTAAATTTGACGTGGAAGCAGGACTGGTCAGCGATTCCATGGTAGGGAACAGCCTTTACCTCCAAAACCAAAACCAAAATGGAAACGATGCATCGTCTTCAGGTGGTGGTGCACCCCTTAAAACCGAGCCAGTAGACTCATCATAGTTTATATTACTTTTTCTATTTGCAACGTCAAGTTCTCTTCTTCAGTTAGGCTATCATCTGTAAATCCTTTTCCTAGAGAGTTTGTGTTTTATGGTAAGCTTTCTAGTGATCACCTCAGGCTATGAGCGGATGGTTCCCTTTGTTTCTCTTTCTTATTTATAAAAATAAAGTTTGTCCCTAAGAAGAGTTAATAATACTCTTTCACACAGTGGTTGATCTAATTTTACTGTGATACGTTTAATATCAATCAAACAGAGGCGAATCTAATCATTTCCAAATTCAGAAATCTTACCAATTTGATTAATTGAAAAGATCCTGAGCAAAATGGAAGTTAATCATCATCCTTGTTGAAGATCAAAAATGCAGAAAATGAGTCTTACAACACAATCACATTCATAGATTAAATATCTGAACTGGCCAACGACGCTTCTGACCCTTTGAGCTCACCCCTGTAGCCTCTAATGAGACGTCAATGCTGCGATGCTCAGACGCTCTTGCAACACTCACACGCAGATGAATGCTTGAGGCAGGACATTCTTCCGTTCCAATGGCTCCTCGTCTATCATCACCAGACAGAACCGAGGCCGGTGCCACTAAGATTGGTTCTTGAAAAGTCAAGACCGTTTGCGACCAATGTGTTGGCGGAGTGTAGGGTGATGTGGATAGTACGGTTGGGTTTTCCTTGCAGAACCTATCCGTGAAACCTGTGTCGAACCACAACACAACACCGTGGCACAACCTAGCTTCTGTTTCTGACTCGGTGGGTTCCAGTGTTGCTGTTGCTGTGAAATCTACTTCATCCGGTTTCATGGTAGCCAGGTCAAATGTCTACAAACAAAAAAAACATAGAACATTCAAGTAACTTGTGTTTTTTTTCTGTTGGTAAAAACAAAATAAAGCTCGAGCTTTCAAACCTGGAGAAGGGCAGCCTGTGTCACTAAATGACGCTCCTCTACAACGTCAACAACGGGAATCCGAGCTGTATCTTCAAGAATTTCCTTGCCAATTGAGGACATGTCAAAGCCATAGACATCTTCCCAGAAAGGAAGACTTGTGGCGCCTTTTCCAAATCCAGCAACAAACTGATCCCAAGGAGAGGAAAGGGACAAAACTCACCAATATGATTTCAGAAGACGAAACAACATCAGGAGGGAATTAAAATAATTTTTTTTTTACCATTGTGGCTGTGTCAGGGAGGATAGCACCTCCAGGCTTCAACCACAGATCTCTTGCATAGAGCACAGAACTGAGCATTGACTCATATAGAAGACAGTATCCCATCCATTCGCTGACTAACACATCAACACTATGAGGTTGAATCTTTATGGACTTATCTAGCTCCTCAACCATTGAGTTTGCAACTTCAAGCACCCCATTATGCTCGTTATCATTAAACACTTTGTTATCCTTGGCAATCTGTTAGGGAAAATAAAAAATTCAAACGGGAGAAGAATTAATATATGAGAGATAGGAAAAATAGAAAGTAGAGAAAACTAACCTTCGTTGCAACTTTGGCCATCTTCTCACTAGCTTCAACTGCAACTACCCTTGAAGCTCCAGCTTGAGCCGCAAAGAGACTGCATGCAGAAGAGCAAAAAGGTAAAAAAAAAATGTATATTATTCCTTTTTGATTAGGATACTGCTTCCAAATAAGAAGCACCAAAATTTTGGCATAAACAATAAAAAAATCTGCATATAGACATGGTAAAGCAAAGAAACCCTTCAGAATGCGAAACAAAAATAGGCAAATAGAGCCACCAGATAAGAAGACGCATGTTAAAACCTTAATTATATGTTTAGTCTTTTGGTCTTAAAACCTAGATGCAATAACCGAGAATGAGTGAGACACTATAGAGCAAGAAAGATATCAACTAAGTCACCTCAATATTCCAGTTCCACAACCAACATCCATTACAACAGAGCCAGACAGAAGACTCGGATTCTTCAAAAGTGCATCCCGGTAAGCTTCTGTTCTAACCTGTGAAGGAGTTAAACCAAAAATGAATACATCCAACAGTTGACAAACAAACTCACACATTTGCAATGATTCCCTGAAATATCAAATGCATTTACCTTATCACTTATCATCTCCCTGTGAATGCCGAACGAACTATAAGAACCAAAATAGTTTTCATTCACTTTCCTGATGTTCCTACCAACTAGCCTCCCATCACAAACTCTCGCTTCTTTATCCTTCCCATTGACTACCAAACCATCAGCACAACTCTGTTTCAGGTCATCGCAGTTTGAGATAAGACTAACATCCTTGCATTTGCCATTGTTTGATACTGAGCTTTCCCCTATAGCTTCATCATCAACAATGCTTAAATCCCCAAGTTTCCGCAAATCCTCAATCAAATCCTCTCTGTCTAACGCCTCTTCTTCGCCTTCCTCCTCCTCCTCGTCATCTGCAAAGCTGTACAGAAGCGAATCCTCCTGCCAAAAGGGCTTCAGATACTTCTCTTCATCCCAAGGAAAGTTCACATCTTTGGCTTCGAGTTGAGGCTTCTGCAAAGCTTCCCAGCTCCAACACTTGTTCTCAGCCACCTAGTTCATTCAAAAGGAACCAACTTTATCCAACAAAGCAAAAAACAGAGCTCAAGAAACAGAGCACAAGAAACAGAGAGATTCATTCACCAACCTGTGAACGAATATAGTTGATGAGCTTAAACGAAGCGTAGAAGTCCAGCTTCAGCTCCTTTCTAGCTCCACGAAAATCAAACCCGTGGCTCAGACGACAGTGGTCGAAGAGTAAATCGCATGAAACGAAGTGTGAATCACAGAACAAACAAACGAAATCAGATTCGAAGCCGCCTTCGTCGTCGTCCTTATCAGCTGCTTCTTCCCAATCTCCCCAGTCTCCGTCGTCTGAGAAGTTCTCTTCTTCATCATTATCGCTGTAGTTGTGAACACCATTCTTCACCATCTTTGTTTCCGCCGCCATGAGAATATAATTTCAGTGATAAACCAAGAACGGCGCCAAGTCCTGAAGAGAGGGTTTAAGAAAAGACACCGACGGGATGGAAGAGGAAATGACAATTTTACCCTTCTTCAGGAAATCAATTGGTTCTATCAAATATGATTTAACTAAACCGAAACTTGAAGTAACCACGATCGTTTATTTTGCTACTCTTCTTGAAACGACGACGTTAGCAGTTAATGAACCCTTCTTCAGAAAACCAATTGGTTCAATCAAATTGATTTAAACCAGAGAGTAAACCGAAACCTGAAAAAAGTCAAACGACGTCGTTAACTGTTCAGATGGTTGGTTACTCTGTTTTATCTCAGGAAGGGAAGAGAAGAGAAGGAAAGATTCTCTCTTGAGCGATTAAAGCAGCGTAGATCAGATGGCAGCGCCTTTCACGTTGCGGAAGATCGGAGTTCCGCCGAACTCAGCTAACCTGACGGAAGCTCGCCGCCGTGTTTTCGATTTCTTCAGAGCTGCATGTAGATCCATCCCCACCATCATGGACATTTACAATCTACAAGATGTCGTCGCGCCTTCTCAGCTCCGCTTTGCAATCTCCGCTCAGATTCGTAATAACGCTCACGTCACCGATCCTAAGGCATTCCCCTTAATCTCACTATGAACGGTTACCCCCATTGACGAAACATTTAAACGGTTTTTTTTTGTATTGTTAATCTGATTGGTGGAGACTGTCTTTTGCGTTGTATTGTGATTTTGACTTGTTTTAATTGTCATCTATGTTTGAAAGTTGAAAGCTTTACCTTCTGGGTAGTCTAAATCTTATGGATAATTATAGTGTCCTGTGTATTGGGTGTAGAAGGAGCTTTACACAGTTACTTTCTGCTTAAGCTGTGGCACCTTGTGGTTCCTTCAGCATGTGACATTAGACACTCTCTTCAGTGCATTTTTGTATTGTTAATCTGATTGCTTCATTGATGTTTAGGAGATTGTATTCGCGTTATATTGTGATTTTTACTTGTTTTAATTGTCATCTATGTTTGAAAGTTAACAGCTTTACCTTCTGGGTAGTCTAATTTTATGGATGATAGTCTTGTGTATTGGGTGGTGGGTGAAGATTTTCTTAGAGCGAAAAGGTGGGAGTTTTACACCGTTACTCTCTGCTAAAGCTGTGCTACCTTGTGGTTTCCTTCTGTATGTGACATTAGACACTTTCTTCTTTGGATTTTTCTAAAAAGCAGATGGAAGCAAAAGACAACAGTATATTACTTCGAAGAATTACTAGATTCTTTCTGTTTAGTAGTACCCTATGTTAAGATTTGGTTGTGTGGCGATCTGTATGAGTTTTGAACTATTAGTTGAAAACAGCTTCTTGTGTGTTCTGTTGGCTCTCTGTTTAGGTGCTTTTAGAATGGAATATATACTTTTCCTGATGATAGTTTGTTGCTTCTGCAGGTAATCGATCTTCTTCTATTCAAGGGAATGGAAGAGCTGACTGACATTGTGGATCACGCAAAGCAGCGTCACCACATTATTGGTCAGTACGTGGTGGGTGAAGGGCTCGTGCAAAATACTGGAAGCAAGGATCAAGGGAAGTCTGATTTTCTCAAGAACTTCTACACCAGCAACTACTTTTGAACTGGTGATTGTTTTCTCTACTGGTTTTGGTCATGCTACCAAGTTTCGTATAAGTCTTTTCCAGTATTGTATTTTCGAATTAGGAAGAAGTCTTCTTCCTGAGAATAATTAGACATTTTCATTTGTATGAATTTCGCCAAACCTCTCTTATGTTGTATCTGTGACAGTGTTTGCTGTGCAAATAATGCTATGATTTCAAGATACATAATCAGCTCTCTCTCTCTTTTTTCAACTCTCAGGGTAAACTGAATGTCTATTTGACTTGTGATCATCATACAGTTCAAGTTCCTCATAGTATCCCATCTGCTGTCATGTTGGTTGCTAAGCTCTCAATATTCAAAGACTATATTCACTCTCTAAAAATTACACAACCTGATTGGCTAAAGATTACAACACACAACAACAATCCAAGTCTTTGGGGATCTCAGGAAACCATTTTCAAAATCTGCAGTCTTCTTTCCCAAAATATTGCTTTTGAATATGAGAAGGCCTTGCTTTGTGATCTCTCTTTCTCTTGGAAGGAGTGTCCCCACCGTACGATTCTGTATAGAGCTGAGCACCACAATACTCTCGTGTTTCACTCTCTTGGCCTGGCAAGCCACAAGGAACTAAGAGCACGTAGTCGAGATGAATAATCATGCATGGCAAGAAGAGCACGAGCTGACTGACGCGTTGTTAACACTCTAATCATCTGTTGCAGTGTTTGCAGCCTCAAGTTATCAGCCTGTCACCAAGAAACGTCCTATGAACTCCATAAAAGACAGACCTATGCATAAGATTTATCTTTTTTCATTATAGGATATATCTAACGACAACAATCGCATTTCAAATGTACCTGGCGGATAAAGCCTTCGAGTGTGCCTAATTGCCCCATTGCCATGGCCATCTGACCCATGTAGCTCGCAACATTATCAGACGAACTTGAACCAAGAGTTCCGCTAGATAAAGTCTCCGCTAAGGATTGCTGTAAACTCTCCATCCCTTGAGATAACGCATCTTCAGCTTGCTGGGACGTCTGCTGCAAGCTATTAATGCCTAACACCTGTCGTTCTGTCATTGGCTCCAGCTGATTCGCAAGAAGCTGTCGTAAAAAGTGTTGACCCGTTAGAGTAGTTCATCAAAATGTCTCTGTGAACACTTGTAGCTCACCTTGAGAAGTTCGGATGAACGGAACCCGCCAAGCCACAAGAAACATCTCTCAGCTGGCGTTTTCCACATTCCAGATAGTAAATGGAAGACATCGTTCTTAGCTGCATTGCTCTTAATCCTGAAAAGCTCCTCGTAGTGAGCCATCACTCCATCCACAATTATCCGGAGCTCGGTATCACCAGCGTGAGCATTCAGAGCAGACCTCAGCTCGTTCATTTGCCTGTTCTTTTCTTCAAGCCATCGTGAATGTTCGGCATCAAATGCCAAAGCCCCTGCAAGAAGACAAGAACACAAGATCAAGAACAAACCCAAGATACACCTATTAAACCTAAGTAACGTCCCATCCAGATGCTCACTAACTCTTGAAACTATGAACTCTAAACAAGCCTTAGCATGTTGCCATGAAATGACATGCAATCACCAATCCATCAACAAACATCAAACCACTAGCAAATGGAGCATGTGCAATTATCTTTCCTATAAGTTACAAGCCAAAGGATTAATCTGAAAACTAATGGAGAAGAAAGAAAACAACCCACCATTTCCACCAGTAGAATGAGCTTGGTCTCCAGAGCTTGAGATGAAAACTCCCTAAAGTTGTGGAAATAAGAAATATTAGTATGTATGCAGAAGTCTTACTTACAAGAATAGAACCAAATAAGAAGAAGAAGAAGAAGAAGAAAAAAAGGTTGAACCTGCTGTCTTGCTCTTTGCAGCTCTTGCTCAAGTTGAGTCAGCTTCAATCGGCTGTTCTCCAGCTGCTGAACATACGCCTATGGAGGAAACAATAACATGTTCAAGGTAACGGCAAATAGCTATTCTTCTACAGATGTTGCAAGGACGTACCTTCTTCCTCAGTCTACTTTTCCTTGCTGCTTCTCGATTTTGAGCAAGCCTACGAAGGGTCTATGGATAAAGAAAAAAGGGTTATGCATATGCGCATTATAAACAGAAAGTTATTGATACGCAGAGATGAATATATCACCTTTTGATCTAACTTATCCTTTGAACGGTCACTGGAATCAGAAGCACCAGCAAGCATCATTTGCCCTCTCTCGGACTGCATGTAATTAACATAAAGAGTTAGTCCTGTGGATTTGGCTCTACCGGAAGAATGTCCCGAGTTTTAACAAGGGAACCCGGTTCAAGCCTGCCACGAGTGACACTGTAGAGAAGATAAAACAAGGAAATGATAAAGAGTCAGATTACGAGCTAACCCCCAGATCTCTAGGATCTGTGTCGCCATCAGTTGAGGCATCAGTCCTTGAACTGGTGTCAGCCATACTAATACTTTAATGCAGGAGACAAATATCCACGTGTGCTAGAGTTTTAACACTATAGGGCTGCAAAGAGGAAGAGAAAAAAAAGATGAAGGGTAAGGAAACTAACAGAGAAGGAAAACATGACAATGCTAAAGCACCTTGCCAAAACAACCAATATGAATTGATTATGAACAAGTAGTGAACCATTGACTGAGCTGAATGAAAATATAAACAGTTCAAGTACTACTATCTCTTGTATAAGCTTGTGGTTTTAGGCACACGCACGTGGGGATTCAAGTTATTGGTTCACTCAAAACCGGCTGAAGTCACATAGCAGTAGCTTAACACTACTTTGACTTTCTTAATTGGGAAACAGATACAAAGCAAAGAGAAAGATTTGTATACCAACATGGACTGAAACCAAAACCAAAACCAAAATCACAAACTAAGCATAAAGCAGCAGTTTATCACTTAAAACCAACTCACCACCAATGGATTCAAGAATCTGTTTTTTTTTTTTAAACAGAATTCAACAGATGAACGAAATTCAAAATCATATTAAAATTTAGAAACCCATGAATGAACTCCATGGTTTTGGTAGCTGAGAACACGTCATCAAATGAACAAAAGCTTGAAACTATCTGTGATTCTGAAAGTCAACTACGTCTTAGTTTCCAAAGGCAAAAACATAAAGTGAAAAAAAGTAAAGCTTTCTAATGACTAAAGCAAAACAGAGAGAACGAGGAAACTCCGAAAAAGGAAACAAAGTAAGTAAAGCTAAAAGAGTTTTGAGTTAAGGTAAGAAGAAGCTGACCTGGCAAGAAAAATGAAATCTTCTGTCCGAGTAAAAAGGTTGTCTGAAATCAGATTGAAGGAAGAAGCAGAGAGACACGATCTGTAGTTTCAATCTCCGAGACCGTCGTTTTGTCTCTACAAACGCCCACCATCCCCGAAAAGAACATCGATCAACTTAACCGAAATTTGCAAACTAAGCCCCGTATACTATTTTTATTAGCTCCAGAGAGTTCTATGTTTTTAAATTACAAAACGACCCCACGCATAGTTGGAAAAAAAATTAATGTTTGATCAGCTTCTGGCTTCCCCCCATGTGCGAACTGCAAAAGCACTTTACACACGACTTTGTCCGTTCTACGTGCATGCTCACGTGACCCAACTTTTCCTTTCAGGGTTCTTTCTTGTAAAAGTTTGATTGTACTTGGATAGAACGGAAGTAGAAAGCAAAGATCCAAAGATTACAGAAGTAGAAATGAGCTACTGAAAGAGAAGATTACCGAAAACCCCCTACCTACTCGGTTAGGGACTAACTCGATTTTTTCCGGTTTAGATGTGGCTATCGACAGGTTTATATCGTTAAACCGATACCTAACTGATCAAATTCCATCCTTTTTTGGGTTAACTCCTCTGTTTTTTTAGTGTAAAGATGTTTTGTCATCTTCAATTTCATTTCTTAATTTACTGTAAAATAGAGTAGAAATTGGAATGACAAAAAAATAAAAATGTGATTATTTTATAAATAGAATAATTTTTATTTCTTCATCACTTCATTTTCTACTCCATTTTGCACGAGATTATAGAGTGGGATTAGAGATGCTTTAAGTCTATAACACTTAAAAAAAAAACTCCACAAAAGAAGGAAGAAAATGGATTTTTGGATACTCAAGTTGCTGCAGCTTCTTCTTGTGTTGATCAACATGCTGATTCAGGTTCTATCATCAGTATTTTAAGGCCCTCTACCTTTGTAGCTCGAGAACTAGGTTTTGTTCCTCTCTCTTTCTTCTTCCTCTTATTTGCCTTATGAGGGTATTGCTCTTTGTTCTTAGTGTTGGAGTTAAAATTTATTGTAGGTACATTAGGTTGGTGAGGAAGAGGAAGATCAACTGTTATACTACTTCATTAAATTTGAGAGCAGTTAAAAAGAAGATCCCCAATCCTTATCTTTGTGTGTTGAGACCAAATACACTCAGTGACAATGGATAACTGAAATAAGCATACTATAGTACTACTACTAGAGTAAAAGAACACTTGCAAAGACATTAATGGTAAGATCTTAAAATGGATAGAATGCGAATTAGAAAGAAAGTTACAAAACAAGGGGAGTGACAAATCCGTGATATCTTCGTCCAGATTATGAAAAAGGAGCCGATGATAACTGAATATAGTACAAAAGGGTTTCTTAGTGGTTAGTACTCCTTACCGTTTTCTTTTCTTCCCGGAATAGCTCTTCTCGGAAGAGATCTTCTCGGCCGGCTTTGACTTAGAACGCACAGTACAGCTCCATAGAGCTCTCTCAACATCTGAAGGCCCACCCCACTCTCCTTCCAACTTCAACTCCTACAATCCATAACTATTATTTTAAGGCAAGGTTCAAATTTAATACAGTGCTTCTTAACATTTCTAAGAATTTGAAAATCCTTTTCCCACTAGACGAGAAAGAAGACAGTCAAGATCATCAGACGCGGAACCAACGAGAAGAGATTTTGTTTATGAGATGAAATGATTCAGTGCATATGTAAAGACTCTAACTAACAGAATCACAATGCACTGAAGCAACAGTAAGAAAAGAGTTAATGCTATATAATACAGGAAAGTTCCTATCACGTTATCAATGACGATTCTAGAGTAGGCAAGTCTGTGAGAAGGGACAAAAGTGAAAACACACAAACATAATAACTTAATAACACTTTGACTTAGAGAGAAAGAGACAGAGAGGCTAACCTTTGATTTATCCTGTAGCTTACTGACAAACAGCAAGTATCGCTTCAAAGAGTAGTCCTTCGAGTTCCCAATAGCCACCTCCATTGCCTTTAACATTTCACATTAGAGAGTTTAACAAAAGAGTGTGAATAAAGATTGTTCCGTTGCTGCTCTCGGATTGTTAACACGAAGAAAGAAACGTACCTCATCTGACATAAACGGAGCAATGTCGGGGGCGTAAGCAGCCAGAACAGCAGAGGCGGTGGCGGGACCCACGCCTTTAAGCACGGTAAGCTCTTTCACGGCCTTGGAGATGTCAGGGAGCGATTTGAACGCCTCCTCAGAAGCAGATTTCACCACCGAATCGTCCAGAGACGACACGAAATCGAGCAGACGCGGCCTTGGAGCAAAAGGGAGAAGTAAGTAAACAAAACTGAAGAAATCACGAAAGAAACTAAGAGTGTTGAGAGAGAGAGAGTTACCGCCATTTGCCGCGAGAGAGCTTCCATTTCATGAGCTGAGAAAGCTCGGAGGTGGTGAGGTAAGGGTTAGGGTCTCTGTCGTGGAGAAGACGAGGGAGCTCGACGCGGTAGTATTGGTCTAGAGAGACGAGGTCTGGTTTGTTCAGAGACTCGATTCGTGATTCGTAGGAAGACAGAGCCTTCTTCCAAACTCCGACATCCGTACACTTGAAGTCTAGTACTTCCATCGCTAACATACAAGACGGAACAGGTCGTGTTCACACGTTTACGACCTAACTAACTACTCCGCCGCCAAAAAAAATAACCTGTCTGAGTGAGTTAAAACGCGCGGGTTTAGTCGAGAGGACTCGGACAAGGCTCATCAAATTTGAAAGCCCATTTACCTCTAAAGCCCATCGAGCTTTTCTCTTAAATTTTGGTTGTAGCAATGTTAAGACAATATAGATGATAGATGTGAAACTAAGAGGGAGTGAAATGTCTTCGGTACTGAATAAACTCACAAAACTGGATCCAATGCAGAGCGAAGAAAGAGCAGATGCATTGGATTGTTTGCTAGAGAAATATGCAGGGCTTGTGAAGCAAGAGAAGTAATGAAGAGCTTAATGGTTTGCTTACATCATTTGGGGAAGAAGGTGTTTCAGCCATTTGGTTTACAAAGTCAATTTTCTCTTCTGAGTTCTGGCAAACTAAACCAAGGGAACATGATCAAGTTTGAGTTTGATAAAAGTCATTTTCTTTACTTGTCAAATATGGAAACCTTTCCTTTTTCTCTCATAGGTTTTCAATTTAGCTATGGGGAACAATCTGCTGTCCTGTGAGATTTTGAGTAAATCCCTAACTGAATAATACTCTAAGCAGGGATGTAGAAACTGTCTATAACACACACACACTAAGAAAACAAAATAGAGTACATCAAAACAAATGAAGTAGATCATCATCTTCAGTGAAGCTATAGACCGCTGAGAGAGTAAGCCTGTATTAAAAAAGAAAAGTTTTGTGGAGTCGGTAACTTCATCATATAAGAACAAAAAGAAAGAAAAAGATTACAAAGAGTTTACCTAAAGACAACCATGATGAAGAGAAAGATGTAGAACCCAAGCTTGGTAAACCGGAGCTTCTTTTCAAAGCTAATACCACGGAACACTTCAGTGACATCTATGAGATGTCGTCGCTCCTTGTATCTTTTAGTAAAGGGAAGGTTTTCAAATATGTTTGTCATACATGTCAATCAAGAAACAATAATATACAATATGGATAGGGGGGGAGAGAAGAGAGAGACTTACAGCATTGCGTGATAGCATGTTACAGGGAGAGCCACGAGAAAAAAGACCCAATGCCATGTGATGAGGAAGATAATGCAGAGTGAGCCTTGGAGGATAAACTCAGGTAGTATCAATCGGTTGATACGGGATGATGTTTCAAAAGGGTTCAAGTAATCAGCTTCTAAATCCGTTAAACATATAACCTACACACACAAATCACACCGTATCAACAGAAGAAGGAAACTGTGAGGCTAAGAAGAGCTCTCAACACTTAATCTCAAATCATCACTTCTTCTCCCTATTAACTCGCAAACTCATCAACACTAAGGAAGAATAATCTTAGCACAGAACAAAGCTGTCAAACTGAACTTGAAGATAAACTAAAATCACAATAAGTGAACAATTCCGACATACAAGATTTGAACAGTGAAAATCCTTGGGACAGATCTGGATTCAAGAATCTCACTAATTAAGGGGAGAAGAAAGGAGGGTTGACCTGATAGAAGACGGAAGCGACGAGAGCTAAGCTGACGAAGAAGGAGAGAATCCACAAGAGCAAATCCCAAGCCATTTTGTTTCTTCGAAAAAGAATCGAGAGACCAAACTCTACTTCTCAATATGCGACTCTTCTTGCTTCCTTTACTTTTTTTTTTGTTTAGGAAGTTGCCTGCTAATAGTTTACTTTTTTAAAAGTTGTACTTTACTTATGTCTCTGTGAGTTATATTCGAAACTAAACTAAATTCCTTTCTTTTCTTGTCGGAATATTTCCTTCCTTTTTGGCGTTAATTGCGTTTTTACGCTTTGGAAAAGAATATGAATTAGTTTGGTAAGTTTAATGAATGTAAAATCCCCACATTATCATCATTAATCTTTCAAGCAAAAACACTGTCTTTGAGTGATCAAAAAAGTGATAATTTCAAATAAGAATTACGGTAGATATTCTTCACAGTGTAGCAGAGATTTAACCATAGGAGAACAAACATGTGATCTTAAAGATTCTGAGAACTTTCTTGTCCTTCACAAACACAAAACCTAGAGATCACACACTACGTCTTCTTACTTTCTTCTTTGCTTCTTCTTCTTCGATGATGATGATGATCTCTGGCTTTCAAGTTTTCTCTTGGCAGCTTCGAATTCTTCCTCGTTTGGCTCCGAGTCAGCATTTCCACCATACCTGGAGACAAGTGATGAGAACATTGTATCGAACTTCTCTTTCCTCGAATCTCTTCGCTGTGAAATCAAAGCATAAAGATCTGTCTCTGCGCCTCTTTTTGCCCTACAAGTATTAAAAATTTCAAACATGTCACAGCAAAGTTTTTATTTAGTTTAAGAGGGAAAGTATTGGAAAAAGGTAGACAGAGATAGAGAAGCTTACTTTCGTCTAGTCTTTGGGGGACTCGTGGGGGGTTTTATTTCTGAAATCTCCTTTGCCCATTTCTTGTAAGCTTTTGTTGCCTTCACTTCTCCTGCATAAAGTAAAACAATGGTTTCATACCGCACAGACAAATCACACGACTTGGCACGCGTTTATGACACAACAGAGTTTCTGCAAATGAGACGAGAGCCTACCTGCTGCAATAGCCTCATCGATAATATCTTTGAAACGGTGTGAATCAAGCTTGGGGTTTGAGCAAAGCATTGAGCAGAAAAGCCTGGAAGAGATGTAGTAGTGCCAATAATGTCCATATAAGACTTCTTCAAGTCAATAAAACGAATGAGAACAAGGTGATCTAAAAAAAATTACCTGCTCATTTTACCCTTAAACTTGGTGTAAAGCTCAATCAAGTCTTTCTTCTCAGACTCAGAACCCCTGTAGTTGGCCTCAAACTCATCAATATCTTCCTCGGTGACCTATTACACAAGAATCAGCAAGTGAAGGAAACAGAACAAAGAGAGTTGTGTGCAAAGTCCAAACACAGGAATCGAACTCTAAATGGTGCTGGTTACCTTCTTGTACATTGCCTTGAAGAAGTTCCTCAAGTTGTTAACCACATCTCCCGAAAGATCCTAATTAAGATGGGGAAAGACTAAGTTAACATCTTTCAGTTTTCCTATCGAGATTGAGAGCTTTTTTCATTCACCAATCCATTTGAACAGAAACAGGATGTAAGTAAAAGATGATTTATACATATGTGCAGTGTGTATTAGTGTGAATTTCAATGGAAGCAGTCTACAAATCACCAACATTCTGAAACTCAAATCAGGAAGAAACTGACTTACAGCATCATCAACGGAGCCAGTTTGATCATAGACAGCCCTTTTCTCTTCGTCACCGAGAATAGATATCACCTTCTGCAGCTGCTGAAACTTCTCCTTGGCTTCCTGTTTAAACCAAAAAAAGAAAACAAGTATTCGAACTTCCATTGTTATGGGTTATTTATATACATGCAAAACAAGTTGTCCAAAAAAAAAAAAAATATATACATGCAAAACAAAGCCAAGCCCCTCATAGGCTCATCGCAATAGAAAATTGTATAACCTCATCGTCCTTGTTTTTATCAGGATGAAGCCTCAATGCCAGCTTATGGTACGCCTTCCTTATCTCCTGTTGTGTTGCTGTCGCTCCGACACCAAGAACCTGTAACAGAAACCAACTTAGATTGAATTAATCTTCTTAATCATACTATTAGTCACCAACAAAACAACGGAATGATAGATAGATTCTCAAAATATATACAGTGGATCACAGACAGGTCCAATTTGAACAACTAACGGTGAAATTCAAACACGGATATCACTAGGCGATAATTAACACACATGAAAACTTGACAACAGTAAACGGATACCCAAACAATACAACTCAAAAAAAAAACATTTCGAAGCTTAGATTGGAAGAGATCCTCCAAATTATTAACAATCTATAAACCCTAATTGCGGACAGGAATCGAAAAGAGAGAGAGACAATTCGCAGAGGATTGGATCAAAGAGATACCTCGTACAGACTTTTCTCGCTATCGTTCTCCATTCTCAACGTTCTCGTTTTACTCTTCGGGCGAAATAGAAGCACACAAACATCGGAGAAAACGATCGAGTTAAAAAGTGCTTGTTAGAAGAAGGTTTATGGCGCCAATTTTTGTGTTGCCGCCTTATTTTGGGAAGATATTCTGATGGTCTCTTAACCCTAATCAGTACTCTTATGAAAGTATAAAAGTAAAGGAGCTATGAACACATAAATTTATAGAAGTTGAGGGGTTACTTCGTTATTTTTGTTAAAACCGAATTAAACCGAAACTGTTTTGCCTGAATTTTAAATTTAACACTTGTACCAATCGGTTTAGAATTAAAATGGTTAAGCGATTTAACGGTGGCTAAGGTCGTTAATCAAATAAACGGCCAAGATGAATTTAGCTTAGATTGTGGAGTATGTGATCGACGCCACAGAAGAACATAGCCCATAGTAACAGGGTCCCGCATCGGCCGTTAATCCGCCCTTTTTCGCTTTCTCCCAATTGGCTCTCTGAATAGTTTCCGCTTGTCTCTTACGTATCCAAATGCCTTATCGCACTTCTCGTTCTGAGTCTCTTGTCTGTTCATGGTAGATTCGGCTGATTACGTGCACAATACGAATCCTAGACTCTTCGCGTTGATCCGCTTGAAAGAGGAGCCTTTCGAATTCGTGATCTGGAATACTCTAGAACGAACGAGAAAATGTCTAATTTGCAAGGAGATTACAACCAAAAGATCGATTACGTCTTCAAAGTGGTGTTGATCGGTGATTCGGCGGTTGGAAAAACTCAGCTGCTTGCTCGGTTCGCTAGGAACGAGTTCAGCGTCGACTCTAAAGCCACCATCGGTGTCGAGTTCCAGACTAAAACGCTCGTCATCGATAACAAAACCGTCAAAGCTCAGATTTGGGATACCGCTGGCCAAGAAAGGTTTGCTTGTTCTTCCACCTTTAATCTTTTACGTTAATTATGATCTACAATTCTACAAACATGCATCAGAGTGACATGTATGTATAGAGGATGTGGTAAAAGTATTGCATTCGCGCTCGTTATCTGTAAATAAACTAACCTTTGTTAACTGATCATCGGAGACATTCACAACTCGTTCATATGATCGATTAATGCTGCCAGAAATGTTCTCTAATATTAAACAACATATATGTGTTATGTGTATATGATCCAGTTTAAGTAGTCATATATGTAGATGATGAATCAATATTCTGTTTTTTTTTAACCATGAAGAAAGTGGCAACAATACTCTGACTCTCTGAGATGTATGCATGGAGTTATTGTAAGATAACCTACATTGGTCTGTACGAAGTTTACTGAACATGGTAGCTCTCCACATTGCTCTTGTTACTTCTTCCTCTATGATACTTATGTGAATCTTTTTTTTTTCTGCTTCTCAGTCAGAACTGTCATGTGTACCAACTTAAGAATATAAATTTCCCATTGAACTTCTATATTTTAATATGTCATGCCAAAGGCACGATGACTATGTGATGTTTGTTAATCACCATTCTGTATGCTGTGATTTTGCACAATTAATCGCCATGTTTAAGGATCTTAGTCATCTATATCTACATCAGTTTTTTTAATGTTCCTCTTTTTTTTTTCAGATACCGGGCGGTGACAAGTGCATACTACCGTGGAGCTGTTGGGGCAATGTTGGTCTATGACATGACCAAACGTCAATCATTTGATCACATGGCTAAATGGCTTGAAGAATTAAGAGGACACGCGGACAAAAACATAGTCATTATGCTGATCGGAAACAAATGTGATCTTGGAAGCCTTAGAGCAGTGCCAACAGAAGACGCGCAAGAGTTTGCACAAAGAGAGAACTTGTTCTTCATGGAAACCTCTGCTCTCGAGGCCACCAATGTTGAAACCGCATTTTTGACCATCTTAACAGAGATCTATCGAATAATCGGCAAGAAATCACTAACGGCTGATGATGACGACGCCGATGGGAACTCAAGTCTCTTAAAGGGGACTAGGATCATCATTCCTAGCGAGCAGGAGACTGGGAAAAGAGGTGGATGTTGCGGCCCTTCGTAAAACTTTACTAGCGTTGTTGTTTTTTTTGGTTTATGTTGTTTTTTTCGCCTTAACCATTCGTTCTTGAAACGAAACAATAAGCAGAGGTTTTACCATAGAAAGGGCATGAGGATGAGCTCCCATTTTATTGAATACCACGCAACATTTTCAGATTGTGACTGTCTAATTTTGGGAGAAACTGAGAGTAGTAGGTGAACGAGTCTTGTTTTTTTGTTTCACGTACATTTCCACAGTATATTTTTTCTATTTCCGAAAGTATCTCACTTGTGTGTGTCCAATGTCTAACATTTACAACAAGAACCTCTTTTTTAGTGGTACACACGTTTTTTCATTCGGTGTGTGATTATTATTATGTTCACAATGACAATTAACAACCTGATGCATTCATTTATAATGGCGTACAGGTCAACTAAGCATACTCAAATTTTTAATTACTTGATAAAAAATCATGGGAGAGAGTTTTGCTTCTAAAATCAACTGTGACTATTCTGAAAATGTGGGTTAAAGTTATACAAATTGGTGTATACTCTACAGAAAGCGAATTACAGAAAACACAAATTTTATATTTTGTAATTAGTTATATAAGAAATCCTTCATTTCCTACAAAATTATTAAAAAAGGGCAAGAAGTAAAATCATACCACCATTTATAATGTTTTTAAAAGGCAGCCAGTAAACAGAGACCCAGCAGCTTCCAACCATAATTCATATCATTATCATTGGGCTTTTCAAACTAAGAACATCAACAATGGTTTGAACACCCTTCCCACTTTCAACACCCTCATTTTCCCCTTTTTACATTCCACATCATTTTCTCTTTCTTCCACCTCATTTATTCAACACCCCTTTCAATTTACACCTCTACAATGGTTTGTTTTAAAAGATTCAACACCCTACCCCACAACTTTAATTTATATTATTTGTTTTTTATAATATAATAATTACATAATAATAATTAACTTAAAATTAATATAACATAACTTTTAATAATGTTTATTTTAAATTATTATACTTAGCTTACTTTTTAAATAATACAAAATAAAAATTAATAAAACAATCAAAATTAAAAACATATTCATTTTTAAGTAAGATATTTACCTAATTTTATTTTCAAAAATACGAAATTATTATCATTATTAAAACAACTAAAATTCAGAAACTTCAAATACACACAATTTAAACACTAAAATAGTTGATTATGATGAAAATGATGTTTTTTTTCTGTATCCAAATGAGATAAAACTAGTCTCTATTTATAAATTAAAAAAAACTTGAATTTTGTTATAAATTTTTTTTTTAAACGTTTTGTGTATAATAAATCCGTTTGAATTATTGGGTGAGGATAAGAAACAAAAGAAATCTTTACAGCCAATCCAGAACACAGCCTGCAAATATTATTCAAATTTAAAAAATTAAAAAATAAAAAATAAATAAAAGGAAGTGTGCTGCGTGTGTATGCACGCGCCCACCAATGTTTTGCCCAATCAGAACTTGCCACGTGACAGTTGTAGGCCAAAAAAATCAGAGTTTCAACCGTTATAATTTTACAACACCAGTTTAATCCACATGGATTTCAACATTTTATCAACACCCTTATTGTAAGGGATTCAACAGTTGATAAGGGTTTTCAACACCTCCATTGTAGATGGTCTAATATATTTATTTTATTTTCAAATTATATCACTGTCAGATACTTGGATGGATAAATGATTCTCTCCTAAGAAAGACCGAACACACATAACAGGGGCCCACATAATGACAGCGTGGCGGCGCATCATAAGGAGTAACTGATTATTATTATGAACGAATATAAAGCCCACCGTTTCTCTCGCTCGCTCGTCTCCGGTTTTCCTATTCCCACCATCGCCTTTCTCTCCGGTTTTCGTCACGCGTCTCTCACCCTATCTCCTTCTTCATCGATCGCTCACAACATTAACGTTCGCACCCCATTCCGTAATCTTGAATCCAAAGTCAAAAATATCCGACACTTTCTTCGATTCAACAACTAATATATTATTATATTTGATTTTCCTCTTTTCTCATCAGATCTGAAAACACCCGAAAAATCCAAATCCAACATTCAATTCCCCGTATCAACAATGGTATCCGTCAGATTGGGAATGCTCCACTACGTAATCGACCACGTCTACGGAGCCTTTATGCACCGCACGAGGATCACCCCACCCTTCTTCTCCCGAGGATGGGGCGGTCCCAAGCTCGAGCTCCTCGAGCGGATGGCTAAGCAGCTCTTCCCTATGTACGTCGAAGGTCATAACTGGCCTCCGCCGTTGGTCCGTCCCGTGTGGAGGACCGTATGGGAGACGAAGACCGCTCGTCTCAGAGAAGGCGTTTTCCAGACTCCCTGCGACGACGAGCTCACCGCTGCTCTCCCTCCCGAGTCTCGCACCGCGAGAGTCGCTTGGCTTGTCCCCAAGAACGTGCCTCCACAGAAGATGTCATGTGTCGTTCATCTTGCAGGTAAACGCCGTGGAATCTAATTGCTATGCTCTTATGGTGGAATGGCTTGTTTGATTGTTTATGTGATCTTGATTTGCGCATACATGTTGTGGCTTCTTAGTTGCTTGTGATTGAGATAGATGCATTGTTCAAGAAATCATTAGGATGAGTTAGTTAGACGTTTTTAAGTGGGATTATTGATTAGGCGGATGCCTAGACAGCCTAAAAATTGATTTAGGCGGGGCGCCTACTCCGCCTAGTGGCAATCATTTGTTTAGGTCTGATTTGCCACTAGGCGGAGGCGCGCTGACTAAATCGATTTTTAGAACAGTTGATATATTGGTCTAAAAATCGATTTAGGCGGGTGCGTCTGCCTAGTGGCAATCATATTTTTAGGTCTGATTTGCCACTAGGCGGACGTGCGCTGACTAAATCGATTTTTAGAACAGTTGATATATGTCAGTTGCTCTTAAATTTTTGAAGATCATATTTTGATGATAATGGTTTGCATTGTTGTAGGGACAGGTGATCATACATATGACAGGAGACTGCGTTTGGGTGGACCTTTGGTGAAGCAAAACATTGCAACTATGGTGCTTGAAAGGTAATGAATGAGAGACTCTCTCTTTTCTACTCCGTGATGAAAGCGTTTTGCTTTGGCCGCTTTTGAAGCTTTTGCCATGTTTTTGATCAAACATAGATAATGAATGCCACTCTGCAGCCCTTTCTATGGCCAAAGGCGTCCGTTTCTACAACGTGGAGCGAGGCTTCTCTGTGTTAGTGATTTACTTTTGCTTGGGAGGGCGACGATTGAAGAGTCCCGCAGTCTTCTTCACTGGCTGGACACCGAGGAAGGCTTTGGAAAGATGGGTGTTTGTGGGCTTAGTATGGGTAAGTTTTGAACTACTTGTGAGCTGTTGACACTTGTGTGTTATGGATGTTTTCTAGGACTAACCACCTTTTTTGTAATAAGCATTAGCATAGTTTACATTTCCTCAACAAGCTTCTCTAACTCATGTGCATCCTCTTAGACTTAGGTTCAAGTACTAGGATTAGACTCTTTTTTTTTTTTGTGTGAGAGAGAGCCATTGCTATAAAATGCATCCATCGAGGGATCTATGTGATTGCGTCTTTATGTATTGATTGTTTTTTTTTCCTTGCTTTCACTGAACTCTGAAAAGTCTTGTGAATATATGAAGGAGGAGTACACGCTTCGATGGTTGGATCGCTTCATCCAACACCAGTTGCAACACTCCCATTCCTATCTCCACACTCTGCAGTTGTTGCCTTCTGCGAAGGAATACTAAAGTATGGAACCGCCTGGGAGGCACTGAGGGAAGAACTTGAAGCGCAGAAGATCACAATGACACTTGATGAAGTCAGAGAGAGGATGAGAACTGTTCTCTCCCTCACAGATGTCACTCGCTTCCCTATTCCCAAAAACCCTGATGCTGTCATCTTTGTTGCTGCAACTGTAAGTAGAAAAATCAATCCATAAACTCACTAAATTCAACAGTTTTTATTTGGTGACACATTGCTAATGCTGCTGAATCTGATCTTACATGGTTTGTGTAGGATGATGGATACATACCCAAGCACTCTGTGTTGGAGCTTCAAAAAGCGTGGCCTGGTTCAGAAGTGAGATGGGTTACAGGTGGACACGTCTCCTCCTTTATTCTGCACAATGATGAGTTTCGCAGGGCAATCGTGGACGGTCTCGATAGAGTAGAGTGGAAGGAGTCATGGTGACCCAACATAACACAACTCCGTGTTAACAAAAAGAGAAGGGGTCTTCATGTAAATGTCTTAATCTCCTCTTGTTGTTGTATCATTTGTTCTTTTTAACATTCTTTTCGCTTTCAAAAGTGGTGAGGATCTCTAATATCCACTTGTCTGGCCGTGTATTGTTTCTGTCTCGACACACACAGCAACAGTTTCAGAGAACTTCACTCATTACATCCCATTATTAACTCATATACGTAGATCTCTCTGTAATTTGAAGAGTTTTTTGAGCTCTTTTTCTTGCTTTCACTCTATTCTGGAAATTTTTGTGAATATAGGAAGGAGAGGTACATGCTTCAATGATTGGATCGATTCATCCGACACCAGTTGCAACATTTTCATTCCTATATCATTTTTTTTTTGAACACTTTCATTCCTATATCATAAACATTGATTTTAACACGTTTTTCTTTTCATTGAGAAAAGTGTCAATGACTTGGGGGTAAAGCTACATTATACTGATTAGTCGTCTAACATCTAACAATTATTAACCTTACGTATTATACTGTTTAAATATTTTAGTATATACGACTCTTTTAGCTGCATGTATATGAAATGACTGCAGCATGGGAATGGTGGTGGAGTTTGAAGAAATAACAGAACCGAACCAGAGGATTTCTAATCGTACCGAGATTCCGAACCGACAGATATATGTAGTACACGACTAATAAGCGGAGAAGAAATGGTCTTCCTTGTGTTTAGGAACCAAACAAAAACCGTTCTATTCCTCTGGGAACCATCAAAATCTCTTGTTATAATAGTGGCTTCACTGCGTCAAAACAACCACTCAAATCACAATGAAGCTCCTTCTTTGTCTCTCTATCCTCTTCATCTCTTCTCTCCCATCATCATACAGCTGCAACTCAAAAGACGAACACACCCTCCTTCAAATCAAGAAACATTTCAACAACCCGGACCTCCTCTCCACATGGACTCCTGCAACCGACTGTTGTACTAGCTGGACCGGCATCGAATGCACGAACGGCCGCGTCACGTTACTCTCTATGTCCAAAGACGACAAGCTCTTCGGTCACATCCCGGACCAGATCGGCGACCTCCCTGAACTCCAATCACTCGATATGAGTTTCATGAATCTAACCGGAAACATACCACGCACCATCACCAAACTCAAGTACCTCGACTTCCTCTTCTTAAAGTGGAACAGACTCTCCGGTCCAATTCCTGAATACATCAAAGAGCTCAAAAACGTTACGTTCATGGACCTCTCCTATAACAAGTTTACCGGTCCTGTTCCCGGCTGGCTTACTCAGATGCCAAAGCTTCAGACCTTTCAGATCGACAACAATTCGCTGACCGGTCCTATACCGAACTCTTTCGGTTCCTTTGTAGACAACGTCCCTAATCTTTTCTTGTCTAACAATAAGCTCTCAGGTATACCAATACTTTTTTAAAAATTATACTATTTTATAATATAAGGCTGTAATTGGTAATAAATTTTAGGAATATCATGAATGAATGGAATTGAAAAAATGGAACATGGATGAATGGAATAAGAGAAGTTTTGGAATTAAAAAAAAAAAGAACTCATTGCATCTCATTCCATTTATTCATGAACTTTTTAATCATGAATGTTTATAACTACATTCTATTTTCTTCCATATATTCAACAAGGAATCATTGGAATGAGATTTTTTTTTGTTGCATTAAAATGGTAAAAATAAATTGGAATCTATAGGAATAAGTAATTCCATATTAATTTCATTCTAAAAACTTGTAATCCAGTTATACCCTAAGTAGTTTATGATTTTTTTTAATTACAAAATACAAATAGTTGTGACATTTGTATGCACTTTTTACATTTATGTGACCAATTATGCAAACACTTTTATGATTAGTCATGAAAAGGTTAAATATACTTGAATTATATTAAATATTGTTTTTGAAAATTAATAATTTTCTTAATCATTGTACTTCACTAAAACACCTTTTATTTTGAAACATATGAGGTGAACTATAACTTTAGGTTTAAATGTTGGATCAAAGATATACTAATTTGAGATTTCTTAAAATATGAATTAGTTTTAAAGATCAAACTATTAATTATTTTCAGCACCAAGTTATTATTGAATTATTGCTATTATTGATAATTTAATAAATCATTTTTTTTTTGGCAGGAAAAATACCAGAGTCTTTGTCAAAAATTGACTTTCAAGCAATAGTTCTGGGGGGAAACAGTTTTACAGGAGATGGTTCGATGTTTTTCGGAGGTAACAAAAAAACAGTACAAGTGGATCTGTCGAGAAACAAGTTTGAGTTCGATCTCTCAAAGATTAAGTTCGGTAAGAGCATGGCATTGTTGGATCTGAGCCATAACCAAATCTTCGGGACGCTTCCTAGGGAGCTGACCGAGCTACATCTCCAGCGTTTCAACATTAGTTACAATCGTCTCTGCGGAAAAATCCCACGTGGTGGTAAACTTCAGACTTTTAAATCATATGAGTTTGCTCACAACCGCTGTCTTTGTGGATCCCCACTTAAGAAGGCTTGTTAAATTGATTGGTTTAGTGGCGTGATAATAAATAATTACGTTTTATCTGTACGATGATGAATGTGTTAATTATCACTGCTTATCAAATGAATTGTTCCTTTTGAGGAATCAATGCTGTTGTATCATTTGTTCTTTTTTTTTTTTAAGAATAAGGTTACTTTTGCTTTTAAAAGTGGTGGGTATACCAGAGGTTTATTAGCTGAACTGGAAATGATCTGGGCCATTGTATCAGAGAACTTTGACAAAATATTTTAATTATGAGAAGTCATTTAAAAATATTTTTGATAAAGATATTCTAAAATATGTATGTAGGCTCGTACAGTGTAGATTACCGCCAGGTATGAAAATTCACGTTTATTTTCTATAATCATAAGTAGTAGTTGGTTAAATGGCATCTTAGGGTTTTTTTTATTGCAGCTTAGGGTTACAATCAAGATCTTATTCACATTAGAAAATTAGTTGATCAGTTTTAAATTATTAGAGGAACGACGCACTACACTCAAGTTGTTCACATTATTTAATAACATGATATAAAAATTCTTCATATTCGAATTAAAATATTAATCGACTTTTGAAAGACGATGTTTTTTTGGCTACTTAACATGAGATATGTAATACTTTCATATCATGCACACAAAAATGAAAAATGAACATTGGATACACTTCATACTAAAATAATCAAACGAGGAAGACGGGGATATTGGATTCATGAAAGATTGTACCGAACCAGAGGACTTCTAACCGTAACAAGATTCCGAACGACGATATATGTAGTAGACGACAAAGTCTTTGCACATTTATTTAAGTTCATGTTTAGCAAAATAAGAGGAACTGAATCGGTCTTCCTTGTGTTCAGGAGCCAAACAAACATAGTTATCGAGTTCTATTGGTTTTTGGAACCATGAAAAAATCTCTGGTATATAGTCAGCTTCACTGCGTCAAAAATAACCACTCGTATCACAATATGAAGCTCCTTCTTCGTCTCTCTATCTTCTTCGCTGCACTTTTCATCTCCTCTTACAGCTGCAACTCAAAAGACAAAAACACCCTCCTTCAAATCCAGAAACATTTTAACAACCCGGAACTCCTCTCCTCATGGGATCCTGAAACCGACTGTTGTACTAGCTGGACCGGCATCGAGTGCACGAACGGCCGCGTCACATTACTCTCTATGTCCAACGACAAAAAGCTCGTCGGTCATATCCCGGACCAGATCGGGGACCTCCTTGAACTCCGTACACTCGAAATGAGTCACCTGAAGAATCTAACCGGAAACATACCACGCACCATCACCAAACTCAAGCACCTCAACCTCGTCTTCTTAAGGTGGAACAAACTCTCCGGTCCAATTCCTGATTACATCAGCGAGCTCAAAAGCGTAACGTTCTTGGACCTCTCCCATAACAACTTTACCGGTCCTGTTCCCGGTTGGCTTACTCAGATGCCGAAGCTTCAGACCTTTCAGGCCGACAAAAATTCGCTGACCGGTCCTATACCGAACTCTTTCGGTTCCTTTGTAGGCAACGTCCCTAATCTCTTCTTGAAAAACAATAAGCTCTCAGGTATACCATTAAATATATTTTTAATTATACTATTTCATAATATAAGTAGTTTAAGAATTAGTACGTGTTAAAAAAGTATGTTAAGATTTTTTTTATTACAAAATATAAGTAGTTTTGACATCTGTATCACTCTTTACATTTATGTGACCAATTATGCAAACATTTTATGATTAGTTATCAAAAGGTTGAAATATAACTTTAGGTTTAAGTGTTGGAACTAAAGATACACGAATTTGAGATTTGTTAAAATATAAATTATTTTTAAAGATCATATTATTAATTATTTTCAGCAACAAGTTGCTATTATTGTTATTGATTAATAAATCATATTCAATAATATTTCTATGGCAGGAAAAATACCAGAATCTTTGTCAAAGATCGACTTTCAAGCAGTGGTTCTGTCGGGAAACAATTTCACAGGAGATGGTTCAATGTTTTTCGGAGAGAACAAAAAAACAGTACAAGTGGATCTATCGAAAAACATGTTCGAGTTCGATCTCTCTAAGGTTAAGTTCGGTAAGAGCATGGCTTTGTTGGATCTGAGCCATAACCGAATCTTCGGGAAGCTTCCTAGTGAGCTGACCAAGCTACACCTCGAGCGTTTCAACATTAGTTACAATCGTCTCTGCGGAAAAATTCCACGTGGTGGTAAACTTCAGACTTTTAAATCATATGAATTCGCTCACAACCGCTGTCTTTGTGGATCCCCACTTAAGAAGGCTTGTTAAATTGTTTGGTTTAATGGATTGACAACAAATAATTACGTTTTACCTGTACGATGATGATGTGTTAATTGCCACTGCTATTCAAATGAATTGTTCCTTTGAGGAACTAATGCTGTTGTATCATTTGTTCTTATTTTTTAAGAATAATACTAGAGTTTGACCCACGCGTCTACGTGGATTTTGATTTTTATTTTTGTTTTTATAAATTGTTTAATGATATTAAATATATAGGTTATTTGGATTTTTTTAGATTCATACAAATCCACCCGGACTAGGTAGGATCAACTCAAACTTTGTCTAGAAATTTATTATATTCGTATATAGTTTAGTTTAAAAACAAAAAAATGATTCCTATTTGAATAGGTACTTGGATGCATATGTCTAATTGATTGTGAATAAATAAAAATTATTTATTAACCGGTTTGAATTTTTGTCACGAATAAAATAATTTTATTCAAATATATGAAATTATTATGATTAACACGTAAAATAAATGATGTGAATTATTATATTAAATACAATTAATGAAGTAGTTGGAAAGAATGAAAAAAAAATGTAACAAAACACTTTAGAATAGACAAATTCTGTTTAATATTTTTTGTAAATGACGTCGAATTAATTAGAAAAAATAATAAATTCTGGTGCACAATGGTGAGACTCGCAGGGCGATGATGGACCTTCTCCGGAGGTTTTTAGAGTGGAAGGGAGCCATGGTATCTTAACAAGAACACAACTTCTTTGTAAGGGGAAGGAGTCCTATGTAAATATCTTAATCTCCTTGTAGAATTGGTTTAGCTTTCAAAAGTGGTGGACTCTACTAAAATCATTTGCTTGGCCATTGTATTAATGTTTTTGTCTCGACACATATGGTCACTATTACGTTCCGTTGTTATGTCGTAATTCGCAAACATACATTTTAACATGTTTTTATTTTATTTCGAGAAGTGCCATGATTAGGTATCTGAAATTGGGTGTTGTTCAAAAAAAAAAGTATCTGAAATTGGGTACGTATCTCAAACAAAATATATTTTCGTGGAGTAAATTATTAAATCGAGAATCAAAATCTGTATCAGCCACATCATCATAACGTTCAAAACTCAAAATAGTAGATGCATTGACCACGTTTTTGCCGAGTTGAAACATTTAAAGAGAAAAACAATGTACAAATTCAGTTACAGTTCACAGCTGTGTTCCATTGAAAATCACTATTATATAGTAGCGTCCATCCATGCGACAAAGTAACCCCACTCAAATCGCAAAATGAACCTCCTTCTTCATCTCTCTATCTTCTTCGCCGTTCTCTTCATCTCTCTCCCATCCTCTCACAGCTGCAACTCAATCGAGAAAAATGCCCTACTTCAAATCAAGAAATCTTTTAACAACCCACGAAAATTCTCCTCGTGGAGTCCTCAAACCGACTGTTGTACTACCTGGAGCGGCGTCAAATGCACTAACGGCCGCGTCACAGACCTCTCTCTCTTTTCCAGCAAACATTATGGTCAGATCCCTGACCAAATTGGCGACCTCCTCGAACTCCGTTCACTTTTTTTAACTTACTTGCCACATCTCACCGGAAACTTACCACGTACCATCACCAAACTCAAGAACCTTGACTCCCTCATCTTAAGGCATAACAATCTCTCCGGTCCAATTCCTGATTACATCGGGGAGCTCAAGAGCCTAACGTTCTTGGACCTTTCCTATAACCAGTTTACCGGTCCTATTCCTGGTTCGCTTTCTCAGATACCGATGCTTGAGACCATTTTACTCGAGCACAATAAGCTGACCGGTTCTATACCGAACTCATTCGGCTCCTTTGTAGGCAAAGTCCCTAATCTCTACTTGTCTAATAATAAGCTCTCAGGTAACCAATATTCTTTAATTTCCTAATTATAACTCTAGGTTAAAATGTTGGATCTACGTAACCGATTAAAGGAATTTAAATAAAATTAATTATTTTTAATGAACTAGTAGGCCTGGAATTATTATCCGAGATCCGATCCGGATCCGCTCCGGAAATCTGGATATCCGGAGGGGCCGAATCCGGATCCGGATAATAAAATGTTGGATCCGTCAAAACCGAATCCAGATATCTCAATTTTTTAATCCGGATATCCGGATCTGTAATTTTTATTAATATTATTTTTAAAATAGTAATATATATTTATAAAAATTAATTTTACTTATTATATTTTCATTTTTATAATAGTATATATAATTTTACATAAAATTAGTAATATTATACATAAAAATAATTAAAAACATTATATACATTTTTATTTTTAAATATTTGTTAATATTTTATATATTTTAATATTATTATTTTATTTATTTTAAAGTTTCAAATCCGAATTCGGATATCCGCCGGATATTACAATTTTTAGAAGGATATCCGACATCCGGATACCCGAGAACTCCGGATCCGGATAAGAATATTAAAATCATGGATCCACCGGATAAGTATCCGGATCCGGATACCTCGAAATTCCCCGGATATCCGATCCGTCCCACCCCTATGAACTAGCACTAAATTATTATTATTTTGGTAATTTAATAAATCAACAGTATTCAATAACGTTGCCCTGGCAGGAAAAATACCGGAGTCGTTGTCAAAGAGCGACTTTAACGGAGTAGATCTGTCGAAAAACAGTTTCACAGGAGATGGTTCGATGTTTTTCGGAAGGAAACAATACACAGTATCAGTGGATTTATCGAGAAATATGTTTGAATTCGATCTCTCCAAGATTAAGTTCGCTACGGACATAGCTGAGCTGGATCTGAGCCATAACCGAATTTTCGGGACGCTTCCTAGAGAGCTGGCCGGGCTACGTCTTCGGCGTTTCAATGTTAGTTACAATCGTCTCTGCGGAAAAATCCCACGTGGTGGTCTTCAGACCTTTAAATCATATGAATTCTCTCACAACCGCTGTCTTTGTGGTGCCCCTCTTAAGGCTTGTTAAATGGTATGTGAACAAATAATTATGTCTTTTAACTTATGATGATGATGTGTTAATTATCATCGCCTATCAAGTGAATTGTTGCTTTTAATAAATCAATGTTAAGAAATTGGTAATAAGAATGTTGTTGAGACTTTTACAAAAAGAAAAGAAAAAGTGTTGTTGAGATGTTCGATTTATGGTAAATGGCGATAATTAACGACAAAACTATGATAAATTATCTTCTAGCCTGTCGCTGACGTTGAGACTACCCACACACGTGAAAAATATGCTGTAACAATTTTATCTTTGGTTTGTTAAAGACTTGCGGCGTTCCTTTTCTTAACAATTTTTTTTTTTTTTTAAAGAAGAAGAAATTTGGGGCAACGTAAACTCGTACGTATGTCATGCGTTTGATTTCTATTTGGAACAAATTTGTTCAATGCACACGTACAGAATAAAAACATGTTTCAACCACATGCATAAATTTCAAAACTCAAAACAGTAGATGCATTTACCGCGTTACAACATTTCAAGAAAAGAATAATGTACTTTGAGACTAGTGTACAACCCTAGTTAGTACAAATTCAGTAATATTATACAGCTGTGTTCCATTGACAAATCACTTTCATATATATAGTAGCTTCCATCCATGCTCAAAGTAATCCCACTCAAATCACAATGAAGCTCCTTCTCCATGTTTCTATCTTCTTCGCTATACCCTTCATCTCTCTCAGCTGCGTCTCAGTCGAGAAAAATGCCCTCCTTCAAATCAAGAAATCTTTTAACAACCCACGAGACCTCTCCACATGGACTCCTCAAACCGACTGTTGTACTGCCTGGAACGGCGTGGAGTGCACTAACGGCCGCGTCACAGGGCTCGGTATCTTATCCAACAAACTCCCAGGTCAGATCCCGGACCAAATCGGTGACCTCGTTCACCTCCGCAACCTCCAATTCATTAACTTGCCACATCTCAGCGGAAACATACCACGTACCATCACCAGACTCAAGAACCTTGACTTCCTCATGTTTAGGCAGACCAATCTCTCCGGTTCAATTCCAGATTACATCAGCGAGCTCAAAAACGTAACGTTCTTGGACCTTGCCTTTAACCAGTTTACTGGTCCTATTCCTGGTTTGATTTCTCAGATGCCTAAGCTTCAGGTCATTAGAATCAACGACAATAAGCTAACCGGTTCTGTACCGAACTCTTTCGGTTCCTTTGTAGGCAACCACACTATTCTCTACTTATATAACAATAAGCTTTCAGGTAACCAATATTTTATTATTTAATCTTTTAATTTTTTTATTTATAACTGTTAATTTGAGAATTCTTAAATAACTATTATTTTAAAGTAATATTATTTGCAATATAAAATTAAAAGAGTGTGTGATAGTTTTTGTCCGAGAAATTCTGCAATTTTTTTTTTAAAAAAACTCATTTAATATTTTACTAAAATCAAAAATATTAATTTATTTTAATTTTAAAATTTAGTTTGGAAAACACATTAGGTTTTTCACTAATGCTAATCTTATTAAAGATTTAGTACCATTTGTTTTGCAGGGAAAATACCAGATAGTTTGATAAATCATTAAATCTAGTTTAATAACTTTGTTTTGCAGGGAAAATACCAGAATCTTTGTCAAAGTACGACTTCAAAGATGTAGATCTGTCGGGAAACAATTTCATAGGAGATGGTTCAATGTTTTTCGGACGGAACAAAACAACAGTATCAGTGAATCTATCGAGAAATAAGTTTGAATTCGATCTCTCCAAGGTTAAGTTTGCTAAGAGCATAGCTTTCTTGCTTCTGAGCCAAAACCGAATCTACGGGAAGCTTCCTAGGGAGCTGATCAAGCTACCTCTCGATCAATTCAACGTTAGTTACAATAGTCTCTGCGGAAAAATCCCACGTGGTGGGTTCCTTCAGACCTTTGAACCATCAGCTTTCTCTCACAACCTTTGTCTTTGTGGAGCTCCTCTTAAGACTTGTTAAATGGTCTGAGAACAAATAATTATGTCTTATCTGTATGATGATGAGGTGTTAGTTATCACCGCCAATCAAATGAAGTGTTGCTTTTAATAAATAAATGCTAAGAAATTGGTAATAAGAATGTTGTTGAGATGTTCGAGGTGTGGTCCACTAGGATGGATTAAGAACAAAAACTATAACAAATTATCTTCTAGCCTATGGCTGACGTTGAGACCACCACACACGTGAAGAATATGTTGTATGTGTAACGATTTAAACGATCACCAAATAAAATATAGGAAAAATTGGCTAATATGGACATATTAGAGAAGAATTTGTCCACTTATATCTTTGAATATATTGTTTTTGTTTCAATTTACCTTTGATTTTATAATTACGAAATTAAACTTCTAACTAAATAAATAATTAAGTTTTGTTAACCTTAATAATAATAGGGATAATTTGAGAAATACCCTATTTATGATTATAAATTTGAAGAATACCCTTTGTTTTTTTTTAAACTACACTTTCTTATATGTGAAATACCATTTTTGTCCAGATTATATTTTAAAATTGAAAAATTTAAAAACAAAATTTAAACAATAAATTATTTATGTTTCAAGATAAACATAATTTTGAAATAAGGAAAAATTTGGGAAAATATATTTATATGAATATTTAATTTGAAAACTAAACCATTGTTTAATCTTTTTGAAAACTACACTTTCTATTATGTAAATTGACTAAATTATCCAACATGATTATTTAAAATTATTGTAATACATTTTTCATCGTAGTTACTTAAATATTTAAAGTAACAAATATAATTTTAAAATTTCCCATTTGATTAATATAACTTATATGTTTTTGAAAAAAGTAAGAAACGAAGCAATTTTTATGTATATTTTTTTTTTTTTGAAAATTGGCTTTACAATTTTATGTCTTGTGCCTTGTATATCTTATCTTTCCTCTAGTTTATACATTCATCCGGTTTTCCAATTTTATGTTGGATACTTCTGTTGTCCATTTTGTGTCGTTAATTGGTTTCTTATTCTTCATCCATGTCTTTAAGTGTAGTTTAAATTCGTATGTTCTCGTTTCCAATCTCGCCTATATCGTTTCTTTCAATGGTGAACATCAACTATGTTCTTAGAAATTTAGAGAAACAGACATTTGTATGGTGGTCTGCTGAAGATTATTATTTATTTATTGGAGGATAATATGTTTTTGATCAAAAGTATAAATAGAATTAAAACTAACTGAACAGGTTTGTTCATGCAGAATTATCTTACTCAACATACAGTTCTACACTAGGGAGATTGGATGACGATGAACAGTTAGTATCTGCACATCTAATGAGGCAAGAAGTAGCTATGTTTTATTCACGAAATACAGAGGAAATCTGTTTGATAAACTGAAATAGGAATCTGTAATATAAGTACACGAGCAAACAAACCTGAACCAAAATAACCACAACGTTATTCATGAGTTAAATAATAAAATAATAGAACATAAACAGTTAGACACTAAAATGCTTGCACATAAACACGACTTAAACATCAAAGCACCACCTAGGCAGAGACCGAAAATGCTCGATCCCAAATTCGAATCAGGAGCAATTTCAAAACATAAGAAACACACGAAAAGTCAAATACGTAGGCACTCCCAACAAAGTCATCAGTGGACTGTGTTATAGTTCCAGACAGCTACCTTGAGATCTCTAAGGAACATACACTTCTCTTCGAATACAACGTTTGTTTTCACCATTTACCATTTTTCAAATCTCAAGAATGAAAGATAGGGATATGTGCAGGTTATGGTATATAGTCTAAGTTGTGATTCAGCTAAATATTAAGCTGTCGACTGTATTTAGCTTTCAAAAAGCTCTAAAACAGAAGCAACCCAAACCTACATGAATCCAAAAAGCTTATATTGATTCATAAGTTAAATTACTAACATGTATTTATTTCAAAATTATGTTTATCTTGAAACATAAATAATTTATTGTTTAAATTTTGTTTTTAATTTTTTCAATTTTAAAATAAAATCTGGACAAAAATGGCATTTCACATATAAGAAAGTGTAGTTTAAAAAAAACAAAGGGTATTCTTCAAATTTATAATCATAAATAGGGTATTTCTCAAATTATTCCTATATAAAATTATCAATTAAAATTATTAAAAACATGACAAATAAATAAATAGCCTAAATTATGGATAATATGATAAATAATCAAAACTAAATTATTAAAATCATAACAAATAAGAAATTTACCTAAATTTATAGAAAATATAACAAATAAACAATAAAAAAATGTTAAATAAATAAAAAAACTTAAAAATATGGAGTAACTGACATATAAACCAAATCACTTCATAAATAATTGTATATATTGCAAATTATGAGAAATATTACGATATTACAGTCAACAATACTACCTGTTTTATAAGGATTCATCCCTGACTGCATCATCCTGAATCACCCTATGAGATCCATTTCTGATGATACTCGGTGTGCTATGCCGAAGATCTTTTGTAAACCTATTTTCTAATTTTCTGCATAATTCACTTTTCAGGGAATTGAAACTCAGACCTTTGGTCATTTTTATCTTTAAAACCACTGTTCGGCGATTCAAAGAGATCGTATCTCTGTGCCCTTCGCTTCAAAAAGATCATCTGTTTTTTACTCGAAAGAGGGAAGAAAATTTCATTTTCTCATTTTTCTCAAAATTTTCTTCAATTTCGTTAATTTTACCGTTTCACCGAACGTTCGTCCAACCCTAGAATCAATTAATTGCTTTCTGCGGGTCAAGTTTAAACTGTGGAGAAGAAAAACCTTTTTTTTTAATGGGTTTCTGAAAAAAACAGAGGTATGTATAATGTCGTTACCATACCCCCTGTGAATTTTGAGGAAGTAGAGCCTTTAGGCGTTCAATGATGAATCTACTCTTAGCTAAATCTGCTCATTGGGATATCTAGCTGTTCAGCTTGTTTTAGGCGCGGAATTTTTAAAAAGAATCGTTCAGAGAACTGTTATCCGAGTGGATATGGTTTAGGGTCTGGACAAAAGTGTTCAGCTTTTTAAAATTGTCGATACCTTAATGGTTGTTGTTGTTGTTGACTTCATGACAGTAAAGCTTTTAAAAAGACAGCTTTCATTTTGGATGGGAAGTCTCTGTAGTTAAAAGCTATATATAGTGATATATGGAGGCACAGATTCATTTACTTGAGCAGGAAGCATATACCGCTGTTTTAAGGGCTTTTAAAAGCGCAGTCTGATGCCATTTCTTGGGTACTCTCTCTCTCTTCCATCTTTTGATTTGATTAGGTTACTATGTGTTCTGTTATTCTCATGACTAAATCTATGGATTTTATTGGCTGTACCATTTCCGCAACTTAGGACAAAGAGGGCTTGATCCTTTTGAGCTTGATAAGGCCAAGAAAATGCTGAAGGTCTAAGACTAATATCTCTGTTGGCTATTGCGTGTGTTTTAGTGTTGTGATTCTGATGATAATAACGACAATTGTGATGCAGGAACATGAACAGGCGCTTATTGATGCCATTGCAAAGCTTGCGGATACTTCCGATGGTGAAGGCTTCGTTTTGTTTGCAATCTAAGAATAATCTTTTATTTACCATTCAATCCTGTACCCTGTTGAAAATAACAATTGTAATCTCATACGAATAAAATAAAGCTTTGACACATGTTTTTTTGCTCAGAGCATGTGATACACTAGAATAGTCTCAAAACCTGTAAACACATAAATATATGGGTTTTGTTCTGGAACTTCGGATTGTGATAGTCTTTGTTGCAAACTATGATTTGATTTATTCTGGTTAACTCAGCAGATGGAGATCCACCATATTCGCAAGACCATCCAATGGGACAGGGATGATGGAAGAGCTGAGTGTAACAACACCCATCCCATCGTGTTTGGTCAGGCATCATCAACCCAAGGACAACGAATTTGGACCCTGGCAAAGAAATTGCTCGAGAGGTCTGTCTGCTAGGAAGATGGGAAATTAGTCGAGCGTTGTTTGAAACTGTGGTCACCAAAATGTATGAAAGAATTGTTAGGGTTGTGACATAAGATTCCGCTTGGAAGGGTATTATTTGGTCTTAGAGAATGTAACCTGTGAGAATGTAACCTGTGACTATGATTATACCCATGTAAAGATGTTGCTGGTTCTACCTCCAGTTGGATAATTAGACCTGCCTCCAAGATGCATACAGAAGTGCTTTAAAACAACCTTGAGCCAAGCTTGCATTATACAAAGTAAAATTTATTATTTCATTCTTAGAGAGAAGCACTTATGTTTTTATCATGGAATAGGTGATTAGCAAAAGGGGTATGTGTTTTCTGCAAGTCTCATCCTTTGTTTGTAGAAAAACAGATATCATTTGTAACAAACAAAGGAGGATGAGACTTTCCAAAAAAATCATACCTCTTTTTGCTTTTTTTTTTTTACAAACATCTTCGATCTGGAATGTTGAGGACATTGATTCCCTGGCCATGGTGCTTATTGGATCGAAAATCATCTCAGACCTGAGAACATGAGATTCTACACCAGTTCCTACGAGATTTGAAGGCATTCAGACAGTGCCGGTCTAACATTTAACAATGTTCTAATCCGATTTTAAAACTATGCCTTTTAATATTTTGTATCGAAATTATAAAAAAAAAAACTAATATAAAAGTAAACTAAAATTTGAATTAAAACAGTAACTCTAAAACATTAAAGTATACTTTTTGCATTTTTCCATGTAAAAGCATTCATTAAATAAATATAGTCAAATCTTATAACGGTTTTGATCGATAATAAAATCAATTTAGGTAATCTCTTAGATAACATGTTATGCTACAAATAACTAATTATACTTTTCAAAAGCTTTTTATATGTAATGATCGATATTCTTATATTCAAAAATGCACACTTAACAATTTATGTTTATCAGATAACAATCATTCTTTAACAAACAAATATTATAGTAGGCTTTCTAATATATTTTGACATTGATTCTTGTAGAGTATTAGTTCAATAAATAAAATACCATTAATTATATTCGAATGAATATAATTTTAAAGAAACTTTCAGTATTTAAATTATGGTTTCAAATTATCATAAGTAAAAATGTCCAATAACTATACTTTCAATTAAAAAACTTATCAATTTCTTTTTATCTATAAATATAGTAAAAAAAATTTATAAAAAATATACCCCTTAAAATTGGATATCCTAATCGACGGTTTGGGTGGCTTCCCCTCTGGGCCGGCCCTGCATTCAGATTCCGGACTAGTTGACATCAAACACCAAACGAGAAATCTAATAAGTAAGCTTAAAACATGTAAAAATTGAAAACATAATAGGCTCTGATGAGGGGTTGTTGCAAAAGTAACTCACAACTCAAAGTCAAACACAAAACTAACCTCTCCTTCTTTGTTGGAAATGGTTAGCTATATTCAACCCTACTTGTTCACATTATTCACGAAAATGCCATTAATTTATGTTTTTTTTTTTTTCGAAAATGGCTCTTTTACTCTCTCAACCTCATCACCTTCACAAATTTACTTGATTGCCATTGCCATCAATACACCAACCACAACAAACTACCAATTTGGAGCTCTTAATGCCCCCCTTAGTGCACCTAGTACGATTTACACTCTCTCTTTCTCAATTGTTATGAACTAAAAACAACTTCTCTCTCACTTTGCCTCAATATTCATCCAAAAAACTCAAGCTTTTGATTCAAAACTTTTTATGGTTGATAGAGCTATTGAAGCATACTATTCAACGTGGGTTACTTTCGTTTGAGGTTCTGGGTGGTTGGAGAAGACTCTGTGTGCTAAGGAAGTCATCTCACTAGTTTAAGGTAAGAAATTGAATTTTTTTTCCAGAACTGTTCGCGTAGAAGACTTACCCGTAAGTCTTCTGGTCCAACGGACGACTTAACTAAAGTCGTCCGGCTTTGTTCTTTAAAAAAAAATCGTGAGAATACCCTAGACGACTTACCAGTAAGTCGTCTAGAATAAACGGGTTAATTTTGCATTTGACCGAATTGTGTCAGATATTTGACTTTTTCTGGACGACTTAATGGTAAGTCGTCCCAAGGAAAACAAAAATTTCAAATTTTATTAAATCTAGACGACTTAACTGTACGTCGTCCTTGGTTACTTTTGCAATTGGAAAATAAAACTTAAATATTTAACTTATCTCAGACGACTTACGGGGAAGTCGTCCTGGAAGACGACTTAGTTGAAAGTCTTCCAAGATAAGCAAAGTCGTCCAGATTTACTGGTAAGTCGTCCCAAGTCATCTGGTCAAACCTTGGTTATCTTGGACGACTTTCTCCTAAGTCATCTGCCAGGACGACTTTCGTAAAGTCGTCTGGGTAAAGTTAACTAACCGTAGAAGACCTACAATTAAGTCGTCTAGCTTCAATTAAATATTGTAATTTTTGTTTACCCAGAGACGACTTACCCGTAAGTCGTCCAGGAAAAGTCAAATATCTGACACAATTAGTTCAAATGCAAACCTAACCCGTTTATCCTAGACGACTTCCTTGGACGACTTACTGTTTAGACGACTTACGACGACTTAATGGTAAGTCGTCCTAATTAAAATTCAATTGCAAAAATGACCTGTTTGGACGACTTACTGTTTAGTTGTCTAGACAACTTACTGTTTAGTCGTCTAGACGACTTACTGTTAGTCGTCTAGAAGACTTACTTTTTAGTCGACTTTGTTTAGTCGTCTAGACGACTTACTGTTTAGTCGTCTGCCTTAATATTTAGTCGTCTAGTCGTCACTTACTGTTTAGTCGTCTTCTATGTTTACTAATGTGTTTTATTTTGAATTTTTGCAGATGATGCGTCAGTTACATGCAGTGTATGGGGAATGGTTGTTAAAAGATTGCTGTTGGGATTTTGTGGTTGATAATGCAAAAGGAGCGAGAATGTTTTTTTTGAGTGAAGGTTCGACGCATGCGGAACTTCTTGCAATGGCTCTAGAAGATTTTAACCTGGACATGAGTACAGAATCTGTGGAGATAACCTACTCATTACCAGCAGAAATGATGATGGCTCCAGACACCCTTCCTATTCATGTTACAAGTGATAGACAAGTTAGAAACTTGCTCGAGATAACCAAAACGCATAGTGTACGGCTTTGTGTATCAAGCCGTAGCAAGGTGCAAATGGTTTCAGATGATGAAGCTGATGAATGTTTTGAAGAGGATGATGATAATTTGGTTGAAGATGAAAATCATGATGGGGAGGAGGATGATGGGGAGGATGATGGGGAGGATGATGGGCAGGATGACGATGGGGAGGAGGATGATGGGGAGGAGGATGGTGATATCTCTATTAAAACTGAAGCGGACAAGAATGGTGAGGATTACAGTGTTTATGGAAAGGTTGAAGATGAGGATGAAGAAGATGATATATGTTTTGAAGAATTAAAACAGGAAGGTGGAAGATCGAATGGTAACAATATCTATGTCAACCAGAGTTTTGGTAGCAAGGATGCACTGCTTTCAGAACTGAGGTTGACAGCAGTGAGGCTTAAGTTCACCTTCAGAATATACAAGTCAACGAAAACTCTCCTTGTGACAACATGTCCGGTTAGTGGTTGTGAATGGAAGGTCAGAGCAAGTGTGAAACATGGGACAGAAACGTTTTGGGTAACAAAGTATGTGGAAAAACATACATGTTCAGTGGGAGATCGAATCGCTCAGCGGAGACACTGTACTCCTAAGTATGTTGGTAGGCTTTTCATTGATCGTGTTGGAATCATTGATGGGTTGAATCCGCAGCATATCACTATTGCAATGAAGAAGATGTTTAGCATGAATCTTGATTACACCACTTCATACAGAGCACTTTTATATGCACAAACATTGGTGAGAGGAACAGCAGAAGATGGGTATTCGCGTCTGCCATCATATCTCGAGCAAATCTCCTTAGCAAATCCCGATTCTATCACGGCTATAGAACTTGATTCTATGAATAGATTTAAGTATCTATTTCTCTCTTTTGGAGCTTCTATCAAAGGTTTTAGATATCAGAGAAGGGTCATTGTGGTGGATGGGACTCACCTAAGTGGGAAGTATGGAGGTGTTATGCTAGTTGCAACCGCACAAGATGGGAATTTTCAGATATTTCCATTGGCTTTTGGGATCGTAGATGCTGAAGATGCACCTTCTTGGGAATGGTTTTTCACAAAATTGGCTATTTGTGTATCTGATGACCAGCCTCTAGTGATAGTCTCCGACCGGCACTTGGCCATTAAAAATGCGTGTGACAAGGTGTTTCCTTGGGCAACCCGAGGAATATGTTATTATCACCTTCAAGAAAACATTGTCAAAAAATTTAAAGGGAAACATCTCTTGTACTTGGTGAAAGGTGCTGCTTATGCTCATACGGTTTCAGATTTTGACCGGTACATGGATGAGATACGGAGTGCAAATCCGGACCTTGCAACATATTTGGTGGATGCCGACGTCAGCCTATGGTCAAGGGTTCATTGCCAGGGGGACAGGTACAACATAAAAACAAGCAACATCGCTGAATCTATTAATTCCGCACTGAAGCGAGCTAGAGGATTTCCGATTCAGTTCCTGTTGGAGTTCATAAGGGAGAAGCTAGGAAAGTGGTTTTGGAAAAGGAGAGAAGATGCTTTGAGTCTCACTACTCAACATAGTCGGGGTGTTGAACACTTGCTTGCTGTTCGATCGGAGATAGCAGATACGATGACGGTACAACCAATTGGCGGATGGCAATTCTTTGTGAAAGGTGGCAGAATGGACTGTGTGGTTGATTTGGAACATGGGAAATGTGATTGTGGTGTCTATGCAGTGGAGAAAATACCTTGCTCTCATGCTATAGCTGCTGGAGAATCTGTCGGTTTGCATATCAACACACTTGTATCTCCAGTGTACTCAAAGGATTTTCTGTTTGCAGGATACTCAGAGAATATATATCCTTGTAATGGACAACAAGTTGAGGAACGCACATGCCTTCCTCCGGAAGTAAAGCGTGGTCGGGGAAGACAGAAGAAATCAAGATGGCAATCCTGGTTGGAGCTATCCAGGATGAGAGGACGTAAACCCAGGAAGCAACACAGAGCTTATAGATGCTCTGTGTGCAAGGAACCTGGCCATACGAAACCACAATGTAAGAATGACGAGGTTTAGTCTTCCAGACGACCTTCATTTAAGTCGTCCAGAAGGTCGTCCATTTAGTCGTCCAGAGTTTTTTATTCAAGAAGACCTTCAAGTTAGTCGTCCAGTGTTTAGTCTTCTAGACGACCTTCATTTAAGTCGTCCCGAAGGTCGTCCATTTAGTCGTCTAGAGTTGTTTTTATTCAAGAAGACCTTCAAGTTAGTCGTCCAGTGTTTAGTCTTCTAGACGACCTTCATTTAAGTCGTCCCGAAGGTCGTCCGTAAGGTCTTCATGGTCTTCATGTAATGAACTTATGTGTCAAAAAATCTATTATTAGTGTTTTATATTAGTTGAGTTGAGATGGTTGTAGATTAAACAGACGAGAGTATGAAACAAATGATAACAAAAGGGAACTGCACATAAGATTACAAAAAGTTTACAAATACAAAAGGTTACTGCACAAAATATCAAGTTTATATACAAAAGGTTACAAATACATTGGCTACAGCCTGATCTATCTGTCATCACCATATGCACCATAGTTTTCATCGCCATCCCTGTTTTCCCACAGATGCACGTCAGGCAACTCTTCAAATATATCCACCGCCATCTTATCCCTAATAGCCTTCCCCTTGTTCTTAGCAAACTCTTTTTTACTAAATGGCATCCCAAGAGCATGACATTCAATGTACTTTACAGCGTACACACCACAATCACCAGCTCTAGCCTGAGGTAAATCCTCTAGTCTCTCATAAGTGAATGGCGCCAGGCTGTATTCGGCACGTACCACGTCATTGGGAGCACACTCAACAAGCATATAAGGGATCATGTGGAGAAAAGGCTCCATCACCTCATCGAGTTTTTCTGGGGAGATACATGTACAGATGCTGTCAAAGACGACAATGTGCCTCTTAGGGATTTGGATCCACATAGCAATCCAATGACTGTCGTTGTGGTTCAGTGGCGCATAGACATCTGTGATATCAAGGCCCCAAATCCTGTTTGATCTGCAAAATGATGGTATAGTGCCATTATAATAATTCAACGCCCCACCAGGTAGTCTTCTTCCTAAACCATTCCTATCGGGCTCGGAATCCTTAAAATCCTTGTAGTTAAAACTCCAATGATGAGCAAAGAGATGATCAAGGAAGCATAACTTGTCGCTCCTGAAATGATGTGGGTTATCTGTGTACCTCTTCCTCAGCACATTCATCCAAGCATCAATATGCTGCATATAAGATATCAGACGACTTAGCTAGTAACTGTAAGTTAGTGATGAAAGTCATCTACGAATCAGACGACTTAAGGGTAATTCGTCTGTACAGTCATCTACGAACAGACGACTTAAAGGTAAGTCGTCTGGACAGTCATCTACGAACAGACGACTTATCAGACGACTTATTGGTAAGTCATCTGGTAAGTTGTCTACGTAGACGACTGTCCAGACGACTTACAAGTAATTGAACTAAGTCATAGCAGAAGACTTACACAGTCCGTCAGCCATTCTAAGTCTCTCCGGAGGGTCTGATACCACCAAGTGCGACAATTCTGTGGTTTTTTTTCGTATGGTGTTCTATATTGACTGCAAACACAAAATGTTTAAAAGCACATCAGTTCTTATTCATATCACTTTGCCTAGTGACTCTCTGCTCTGTGATTTTGGAAGAGGTTATGGTACTAACCCCTTGTTCGTGCAAAGGTGGTTTCGGCGAGCCAGAAGTTCGGTTTTTGCTGATTCCAACCATCTTCTCTACAGCTTCCAACCTATCACTCAGCAACTTAATCTCCTTAAGGCACATCCCAGAACAGCTTTTTTCAGTCTCATCTTTAGGTGCCTCTACAGGAGCCTCCTTGCAAGCCTCCTTGAGACCCCCTTTACAAGCTTTTTTCCGAGGCCTTCCACTATCTTCCTTCAAACCACTCAAAGTCTCCGCTGCAATCACTTCATTCATCTGATTGACTTCCCAGCAATCCATGGTCCACTTCCATTTAGGATTCGAATTAAACATAACTTTGATTATGTTATCCGCGGCCGAGTCCTCTGCATCAAACTCCCAACGTGGAAACATTTCACCAAAGTCCTTCTCAATAAAGTTGATCACCTTAGTCTGCAAAAATGCATAAACTTCAGTCCCTACTACTTCACAGACGACTTTAATTTAAGTCGGCTGGAAAGTCGTCCAGAAAATGCTTCACAGACGACTTAAATTTAAGTCGTCCAGAAAAGTCGTCTAGAAAAGACTTCACAGACGACTTTTCTGGACGACTTAAATTTTAGTTGTCTGTGATTTTCTGGACGACTTTCCAGCCGACTTAAATTAAAGTCGTCTGTGAAGCATTTTCTGGATAACCGACTTAAATTAAAGTAAGCATTTTCTGGACGACTTTCCAGCCGACTTAAATTTAAGTCGTCTGCGAAGTTTTAGGGACTGAAGTTTATATACCTGCCTCAAGATGGCCTCTTTAAAACATCGGCGTCCTTTGCCACCCTTGTAAGCCAGCAACGGTGGAGTCGGCCTGTTTGGTTGGGGATTCCCAAAATTTGCACCTAAATCTGGCAGGAAGTTGTACACCCACACCTGAAGAACTTGAATAAAGCCATCAACAGTGTATGAATTTGCTTCCAAATTTGCTGCCTTCACAGAAGCTATCAGCACCTTGAACGCCACTCTCCTCCAAGGATAATTCTCAAATTTTTCTAAATCCATCACTAGCTTTGCAAGACTAGCACGTATAGGGGTTGAGAACTTTCTCCCTTCAATGAATCCGGCTAAGATAGCAAGGTATCCGAGCCGTATGCGATCTTCCCGCGACCACTCTTGGCATCTCTTAAATGCTCCTATTATCTGATCAACATTTGGCCCAGCCTCGATATGAACACCCATCTTGTCCCAGAAAGCAGCCATCTCCTTCGTAACCTCACACCTTGGATTTTCGAGGTCCTTCATGTCCGCGCAGTTCAGACCAGTGAGGTGTTCAAACTCTATCAGTGAAAACCTCATCGGTTCTACACCAACGAGAGACCAGAGCTCATATTTCTTCTTGATCTTAAGCTGGAAACCGAGTATATAATGCACCAGCCTTGAAGCCCAATTAAAATTCAGCTCCTTGAACTTGATGAACACTCCCAACTTCGACTCCTTCAGCTCCTCGTATTCGTCAGCTCTTAGACCTTCACTTAGAGCAGCAAACAACTTCGAGTTATCAGTATGATACGAAATGCTCTTCATTGCAGTGGGTTCTTTCCCAAACGTATATATCCTCCGCGGGAGTTCTGGTAAATCCATTTTTCCTTGCAAAACAATCAAATACAATCAAATACAAGCATCAGAACAAGCAAACTATTCTAAATACAAATACTGCATGTAAAATATAGTGAGAAGACTGCTCAGACGACTTCCAAGACGACTTCCAAGAAGTCTTAAGTCGTCACGACTTCCAGTAAGTCTTCTAAGGACTCTTATTACAAGATGGATGGATGAATGACTTACGGTAGGAGAAGATAACGACACCAGCGGTTACAGATCTGCAAATATCGACGAGAAAAGAAGAAGGAAAGAATCAGAGAAGATGGATTTCGCCTTCGTTGTCGCCTAAGGAGAGAAACGGCGCTAGGGTTTCCAAAATTTGTGAAAAAGGGAAAAAAATGTATTTATATGTCCGGTAAATTATTCGGTTAGGCTTAAATTACTTTGTTAAATTATAGGTTCGGTACGGTTTGGACGACTTAAATGTAAGTCGTCTACATTAATTATTCAACAGACGACTTATAGTTAAGTCGTCTTTTCCCTAAACATAACCCCTAAACTTAATTAACTAACTAGACACTTTAAAAACTCAAATTAAACTTAAAAAGTGTTAACTATACACAGAAATAAAGACATATAAGTAAAAAATATATATTTTAGAAAAAATCCAAGCTTTCCAAAATCTAACCCTAAGAATACATACAATACTACAACATATGTTTTCAAACCCTCAAAACCAAAGAATATCATGATTAACTACTTTCACTCATCTATGTTGAAAACTATTCATTTTTATTATATGTTAATTTACATCATTTAAAACTGTTAATAATTACATGATTTTTATTTTTCACTTGTCCAAACATTTTTTTTTTAATTTATAAATTATTTTTAAGCTCAACAGAGCTAGACGACTTAGTTTTAAGTCGTCTGGACGACTTAGTTTAAAGTCGTCTGTACAGACGACTTACGTGGGGTAGATGCGTAACAAATATTCGGTTTTTTTGTTTGTTCACAAGGGGTTAGTTGTAATTTCAATACCCTTTTAGGTTACTTTTGCTATTGATTCAAGTTTGGGTTTACTATTGTATTTGAAATCATGTTTTGAGTCACAATTGGCAATTTTTTCCTCTGATGAAGGTGAATGATTTAGACCAACCCCTGTGATTCCATAATACCGTGGAGACGTGAGGCAAAGCTTGACTACATCTCCTCATCCAAACCTGAGAAATCGCAGGATCAAAAGAAGAAAAAGAAGAGGAGAGGATATGGATGTCGTCAACAATAAAACGAAAGATTGCTTGACCCGTTTTACCTTCTTTCACCTTTTTTTCCTCTTTTTTTTTTTAATTTGCTGAGAAAAATGGAAATAGTTTAAGAATTTTAACCAAATAAATAAGTAAACGAAATTAAAAAAAATTAAATCATATGATAATAAAATAAAATAACAACTAGATCATACTCCCTCTGTTTCTAAAAGATCCATATTCTAAGATTTTCACATATATTAAGAAAACACATTAAATTTGCATAGTTTTTTGTTATTATCTTTTTCCCACAATTTTAAGCCAATAAAAATCTAATTAGTGCAATTAAGTTTTTTGAAATTTGTAATTATTTAATAAAACATGCATTGAAAATGCAAAAAATAGATCTTTTAGAAACAAAAATTTTCTCTAGAATATAGATCTTTTAGAAACAGAGGGAGTAATAGATTTGCACTAATCCTCTACTAGATCATCATCTTTTATCAAAGCAGTTACACAAGCTAGCTCCTTCTCGAATCATCTTCCTCTGCTCTCTCCCTCTCTCAAAAAGCAACAAACAACAATGCAATCTAACTTCAACCATATAAACGTCGTCCCCATCGGAAACGAGTTCTTCGACCATCTCACCACCCATTCCCGTTTCCGCGTTTCCGACAACAAGAGTTTTAAACTCAACCGTCTCCGCAAACTCCACACCCGCCAAGTCGCCAAAACACAACTCACCTTCTCCGACAAACTCTCCACCATCCTCCGCGACTTCCCTCTCCTCGACGACATCCACCCTCTCTACACCGACCTCCTCCGCTTCGTCTTCGATAAAGATCGTTACAGCTTCTCCCTAGGTCAAGTCGACACCGCGAGACGCTTGATCGCAAACATCGCTGACGATTATTTAAACCTCCTCGAGTTCGGTGGATCGGTGAAAGAGTGTAGAGCCTTGAAAGCGAGCGCTGTCGCGGGGATGTTTGGTGTCGTAAACGAGATCACTCCGAGTTTAGCTTATCTCGAGCAGTTGAGACAACACATGGTGAAGCTTCCTTTGGTTGATCCAAACGTTGCCACGCTCTTGGTTGCGGGGTACCCTCATGCGGACAAGGCTTGTTTCGTGAACAGAGTCGTTGATTTCGTTACAAAGTCTGTGGCTTTCGATGTGGGTTGTACTGATTACGACGGTTTGATGAGGTGTCAGGTGATTGATGCGCCTGGGGTTTTGGATAAGCCTGTGTTCGGAGATTGCAATGTTGTTGTCGATGCTTTGGCTCGTCGTCTTGGGGATGCGATTATGTTGTTCTTTCTTGATGTTTCTGGTTCGTGTGGTTACAGTGTTGCGGATCAGGTTGTGTTTTTCCATAGCGTGAAGGCTACGTTTGTGGATAGACCTTTGTTGGTTGTGTGTGACGAGAGTGATTTGATGCGAGTATCTGAACAAGATTGGGAACTGATTGAAGAGATGATGATTGGTGGAGTGGGAGGAGAAGAGGAAGAAGTGGGGTTGAAGATTAGTGATTTGAGGAGTGAAGAGGGTGTAATCTCTGTGAAGAATGTTGCGTGCGAGAGGCTATTGGATCAAAGAGGGAGACTGAGTTGCATAGCTCTGGAAGAAGCTAGGATAATGAGGAACAAATACATCGTTGCTCATCAAGAGCTTGATCGTGATGATCATGAAGTTTCAGACTTGTTTGTTGATCCAGACGTTTTGTTTAGGCTTGAGGAGCAGGAACATGAAGGGGTAAAACATGCTGAGGAGGAAGAAGAAAATGAAGAAGAAGAAGATTTTGTGATGGCTGAGGAGCGTTTTCCAGAGGAGCACAAGGATCGACTTGTTGCGAGTAATCGTCTCCATTACCCTTAGATGAGAACATTAAATCTCAAATCTCCCCCATTTTTTCTTTTAATTTTATATGTCAAACAAAAAATCATAAAATTAAACTATAAACATCAATATTTTTTATTTGATTTATAGAATTTGATAAAAATATTTCAAAAATCGAAAAACTCTTTTTTCATATTTTCGACGAAAATCATCAAAATATAATTAAAAACGATTTTAAAATATTTTTTTTTCGAATTTAAAATCTATAGAATTTAAATATTTACCCATGGGTTCACTAATCCATAGGGAGGGGCTTATGTTTAGTTTTGAAGAGGGGGGGAGGATTTAATTTGAGTTTTCATTAATTGATAAAGGATATTGAGATTAGGGAAGGATATAGTAGATTTAATCTTCTCATATAAGGGCATTTGAGATGATGGCTCACTTGTTGCCTCCATTCACAAGATTCAACCCTTGCGGATATTAATAGCCTTTGGTTTTTGTATCCTTGTGGGGAATACTTATGGAGCCGTTCAACAATGTCTTTCAACTCTCAGTTTTTGAGTCTAAAACTTTGGTTTCCTAGTGGAATAACTTTTCGTATTGTTCATTTTGAATGTTTACTAGACATTGACTCGCCCTTTGAAAGGACGGGATTTGTTTCCTGTAAAATTTAAATATCAAAAATATTGTATATTTTGGTTGGGAATTATAGTAAAACTCTTATAAAGATGCGTAATACTAATTTGAATTACACATTTTAGATTATAATTTATGTTTTGATAATATTTCGAGTTAAATATTTGAGATTTTAATTTATGTTTTGAGTAAGTGACAATAATTCCCATTATTTTAACAGTATATATTTTTGTTTTTTATACTAAAACACCAAGATAGCTAATCATATATATCCGCTTTTAATATTTAAACTATTAAAAAATTATATTGTACATATATTATATTTATGTCTTTAATTATAAATTAGGAATAAAGTGTGATATTTTTTTGTTATCGTATAACTGATTTTATCTCAACCTTAAAATTCTTCATTTTGTAATATGTATATAGCATTGATTCGTAGTGTTTTTTTTTTTATATAAAAAAATCTATACTAAATGAATTAACCATTTAAGAATGGACTGATTATTGGACCAGAAAGATGTTTTAAATTTGTTTTACAATATAAACAAAGATTAGGTGTAATTAAGATCCAACACATTTAGAAAGCCCAACAACGAACCATACCGATATCATTGTTATTATCTTTATCGAATGACTAATTGTTTATTCCTTTGTCATTGGCAGACATAAGCATCGTTTTTTTTAATAACCTTCAGATGGCAATTAAAGAAACCAATCGTCTCTTCCACGATTCTTCTCGGAGGCATTATTGATACTCAGTTGAAATAAAAGACCCTAGTTTAACCATTTTTTTGTGTTTTGATTTATTTTGCATGTCCCCTCTAATCGCTTAAATAGTTTCCGATCCGACGCATTCACAGAGGATATCAGTGTGTTATATCGATTTGGTTTCGAAATGAGAAAATCACATAAGATTTGACTTTGTCTGAGCGTAAATCGCAATATACCTGTCTTTCAGGATAATTATGTTTAAAAATACATATCATCTCTCTATACCGTCGGTTTATATTAAAAGAAGAAGAAAGTCGATCTCACCAACAGAAGGAAAAAGGCTTATACTGAATGGTAAATCCTAATTGTTACATTTGTTTCTCTTATTTGTTCAACATATCTATATATATATATATTTTAAAGGTTTAATGAAAATCAAAACTAAATCAGACTAACTTTGCTGTTAAATCTGTTACGCATGTTGGATCTGATGGCTTTCTTTCTTATTCCAGATGAGTTGGAATAAGATTGTGAAGACTTCAAAGTGAATAAGATACTGTTCAAAGTTGAAGCCCTTCAAATTCAGATGTACACAAATAATTTAAAGGTATACTTTTATATTTAGGTACTTCTGTATAAATTGTATATAATTTGTATATTATTAAATTATTTTAATATTTATAAATTAAATATTTTACGTTGATTCTAACAATATATTTTTATATTCTTCAAAATAAAATTAGTTTTAATAATTTATCATAATATCTACTTATATACTATGTTAACACAAGTAATTTCGTTATATTTCTTCAACATATTACATACGCAATGAGAAACAACAAAGGAGATGCGGAGAGCACCGTCTGAAATGAGACACGACTATGAGACAGTCTATTACAGCGATCATTTATAATACTACTTTAAACATAGTTAATAGTAGACTGTAAAAAAGAAATATAGCCTACATTTTCGTCTGTTAAAATTATCTCAAGAGAAGAACCGGTTTCAGGATTGATTGACTTCCATGTATGAAGCAGTTTCACGTGGACTTCCCATGCAAATTTGAAAGGCTTTAGATCACTCACATTGCTGGTTCTAGTAATGAAATCCATAAGTGTAGATAGAGGTTTGAAATGGTTGTTTTTGCTTTGTAAAGACGATGTTTATATAGTCCTCGTCGCTGGAGGATTTATAGGATAATCACCATAATAAAATCGATTATAATCAGGAATATTCTAAGGATATACACTATTGGAGATATTTTAAGTTACAACAATCTATATATTTGGTTTTCGAGATCAATATAATTACATCAAGAAAATCTTATCGTTAACTTGCTATTTCTTATTGTTAACCTCGATACTTTTAATTAAATTAACGGAATTTTGTTAATGTAACTTACATATATATATAATATAACGTTGTTAAAAATAAATGATAGGTATTTTATAATCAATTGTTAGCCTCAAGCTTGGGCCGAACCGGATTATGGTAGCACATAAGATTATAGCCAAAATTATATCATAATAAAAACCAAAAAAACAAACAATTCCACACAGTTTGTGTATAAAGTACTGTATATTGAATAACATATTGTCATACATTTTGGGTGAAAATCATTTTCAATTCCCATTTGATTATCTCACCTATGTATTCCCATGTTTGAATCAAACACTCTAGTCGCAGTTGTATACAATTATAAAGTATCTAAAACAGGAATAAACCTGCGGGTTTAAACATTAGATATACATTAATTCATACACTGAATTGTCCATATCGATAGATTCGCTGTTTAATTAACCAAAGATTCGACAAAAAGAATTACACGTAATAAAGAAATGGGCTGTTGCGATTTTTTTTTTTAAAAAGGAAAAAAAATATACAAAACATAGAATAAATACTTTATAACTCCAAGGGTTTCTCAAAAAGACACTTTGGTTTTAATAGTATTGATTTCTATTTCATTTGATGTTTTGGCTCTTTTTATGCGTTTCTTATTAGAAAACTAGGATTAAGCCGCTCATTAAGAATAATAAAATAATATATATTTACAAAATTAGTTTATTTGCTATTGAAGATAATATTAATCTTCCCTATTCTTTTGTTATTCTTGTTAGAAATCACATGCTTGTAAATTTTCCTGTTAATTGATATAATTATTTTATATTTTTATTTTTGTTCTATTTTGTTATTAAAATAAGTAAATAAAAATGCTTAGAAATATCCTTTAAATTCAGTACATAAATCATTAATTATTTCTCCATCTTATACATTTTTTTTGAATCTATTTGTACTTTTCTATTAGTTGGTTCAAGATCCAGGAGGAAAATTTGTTTATATTAGATATTTTTAACACTTGTTTGTATTTTATAATTTTAGCATATCTTATGTGTGAATTATTATTTTCTAGTCTTTATTTTTTTTTGTTTTATACTAAAATTGTTTAATATTATGATATTGGCATTAGTGTTGTTTCGTAAACTAAAATTCATAATCAATTGTTGATGTATTTTTAAGAGATTTGATGGGACTATTTTAATTTTGGAAGTGTAGATAATTTGGTACAATTGTCTTATTTATATCACATAGTCTGATTTTATGATTATTGACTTTTCATATTATTTTACATAGCGTCTGTTTTTAAGATTGTAAAAATACTTTGTTTTAAATGTCATATCAATACTGAAGTTATATGGCTGAAGATTTTTTGAAATTCATGATATATTTTGTTTATTACATTTATTTAAATACAAAATTTTGGTTTGTTCATATCATGAGAAGTTTTCTTTTATCGTTCTTTTGTTTACTGTTTTCAACAATTGTTCCTGAAATCTTCTTTTTGATTATGTATTATTTTTTGGTTATAAGTTTTCATAAATGTTTTATTAATTTACGTTTATTTAAATTTAGTGATCAAAAAATAAAAAGAGATGCATCAAAATTATTCATTTTTAATTAGTTCATTTTGGTTTGATAAAAATGAAAACCAGTATCATATATGGATTTTACTAATTTTTATTCTTATGAATATTGCATATTTATTTTTGAAATTCATGTTTTTGTTATATTATGTATTTTTAGTTATTTATATGTTTAACTGGTTTTTAAAGGGTTAACTTTATTTTTCTAAGTTTTAATTTTTAACTTATTGTTTAATAATTGGTTATGGTTTTCCAACAATTGTTTCAAATTTTTATATTTTAATTTGGTATAAAAAAATTAGGTTAGCTTCACTCCCTCTTATTTTGTTGGCATGTATTTTTGAAACCATAAAGACAATATCGTAAATATAATTTTTTTTTTTACTTTTTATTCTTATGCAAATTTATATTTATTCGTGAAATTTTATAGCATTATATTCTATGATTTTTCACTAAATTATAATTTTATTAAAATTTTCACATAATTTAAGTTATATTCTGTATTCACATTAAAAATTTAGTTTTATCATTTACTATACATTTACTTTTGGTTCTCAATTTAAAAATCTATTATGTATTAGTCTTTATTTAAGGTTTCTATTTTTTAAAATTTTTAAAATTTGAGTTTTGTGACTAGTATTTCTTGCTAGATTTTTTAAAAAATATTTTTTTATAACCTTGTTATTTATGTAGACTCCTCGGCAGCGTTAAAAGTCTAAAAAAAACACTCCATCTTTTTTTGCTTTACACACAAGATATCGGAGAATGACGGGTTGGTGTTAATAATAATAGACGCAGCGGCAGTTTCCAAGCTATAACTGATTGCTTAAAATTCCGTTGTTAGTCACATCTCATTCCGGTGACTCTTTTCACTGTTGTGGTGATACTTTTTAAGCTCACACCATCCTTCGCATGTCGTTTAATTTATTGTCGCTCATGTAGTCGCAGCGTCCTTTCCCCGAACAGGGCTCTTGCGATTTTTGATGAAACGTGAGATCTCCATTCTCTTACATATTGTAGATATAAATATGTAGAAATTAAATTATAAGTTGCTAACTAAATGAATTAAGAAGATTAAGTTATATTATTTATTTATGCTAAAGTTGTATTGATTTTTTTATATCTTGTTATTTTTTATTTTTTCAGACTTTCATTTAAATTATTTTTTGATTAATGTTAATTTTTTGTTATGTTTTTATCATTTTCTGTTAATGATTCTAAACTTGATGTTGGTGACAAAGAAATAAAATAAATTTCTGTGAATTCTTCTTTTTTGTTTTAGTCTATGTTTTTTTAAAAATGAAAACTAAATCGTAAGTTAATTTCCTTCTTTTTAAAATTTTCTATTTATTTTGAATCTTATGTATTTTGGATTGTATTTTCATTAAATTGTTAGTTTTTGTTTAAACTTTTCCCTAATATTATGTATTTTAAATTATCATTGTTGTATTTGTTATATTTTTAGTTTATGGTTTTCAAAGTGAATTTTATTTTTAAAAAATTCTTTGATTATGTATTATCATTTATTATGTTTTCCATTGTTTTTCTATGTATTAATAGTTGATTATGATTTTCCATAGTTTCATTTTTTTTTCTTAGATTAAATTTGGTACCAGAAAACGAGAAAGTATTTCCTAAGGCTCTCCTTTTTAACTTGATTTAAAGAAGCATCTAAAAATATCGTAAATAGTTCTCTTATTTTGTTTTGTAATAGTTTCTATTTATTCTTGATTTTTAATTTTTACTATGTATTATTGCTAAACTAATATATGTGGATAGAATGATTGATATAGAAATTTTGGTTTAATTAAGAATAGAGTACTAATTATAAAGTATATGGGTTATTTAATGTTTTGTTAATAGGTTTGATTTAAAAACCAAGAAAATGAAAAATATGAGAAATTTATTAAATTTTAAAAATTTATAACATGTGTCAAAATGTTTGCTCATTTGACTTTCAAAAAAGAGATAAAATTTAACTTTATTGTAACAGATAGATATATTTGAACTGTTTAAAAAAGATAGATATATCTGCCGTCTTTGTAAAGAACTTGAATAATAAGAGTTCTTTAACCAAAAATTTGATCTATATAGTACTTTAAATCAATAACAACTCAACACTCTTAGTAGACATCATCTATACATTAAAGAACAAGTCTAAGGAAAACTGATGGCCAACAAAACCAAAAATTTATATCAATAGTAATTACTCAGACACCTGACAGATGCACATGAGTGTGTTGGCTTATAACTTAACTTGTGATACCAAAGTATTAATGGCATAAAAGTAGTGTAAAGGAGTTGGTTATGTTGTATCTCTGATTCAAACTATCCTGAGCAAGTGTTGTTCTTTAAAATCAAAACATGAATTATTTTACTTGGTTGTTATTGCGCTGGTTATTGGAATTGTTGTAATACGTTTTGTGAATATAATTATTGTAAGTTTGAATTTTAAATCTTTACTTACAGCAACAAAAAACTTGTTATAATTAAAAAAAAAAATATATATATATATATATATATATATATATATATATATATATATCATGATAACATTCAAAATGACAACACACATATAATATATATCAGATCAAACACCCATATATACAATATATAAATATAATATATATATATATATATATATATATATATATTGAATATGTAAGAAACAAGAAGATGATGGAAGACTGTAAATTTGAAAATAAAATTATTAAAAACATTTATTAAACCTTTTGCATAGGAAATTGAGAGCAGCATCCGCAACACCACCAGGTCGTCTAGGAACAAGATATTCTTCATGACTTGTTAGTTGTTTACTGCAAAACGTTTTGCAATCTACTTCACAAGTTTTCGGATCTGGTTTTCCGGATACTTTCATGCATTGATTCGAGATACAATGTTTGACACATTTCTCAACGTCGGTTGAAAGAGAAATTTGTACCGAAAGCATCATTATACATATAGCTACGATCATGAAAATAGTGCATGTTTTTTTCAAACTTTGAGTTTTCATAATATATATGTATGATAACAACAAATGTGAAATGTGTATTAGTTTAGTATTTTTTAGATCCTGAACAAGATGATTTTGATATTGTGTTAGTCTTGGTGAATTATATAGTAAAGTAAATGATGAGTATTTTTAGAAGTTTGTTTTAGTTTGTTTGTTGTTTCTTTTTTAATGTACATACATCGATTAAGTTGTGTGGAACTTACCTATATTTTGTTGTTGCTAGCTAGTTAACCAATTTTTGTTACAACAATAAAATTTATCCTTTTTTATCAGCAGCAATAAGATATAATTTTGGTAATTATTATAGCCTTATACTTAAAAATTTAAATGATATCCTAGTATTAAATCAAAACTTTGGGATCTAAACTCACATAATTATGGTTTTATTTTGAAATTTGAAAATTCTGAAATTTCATTTAAGTTTATTCTTTATTTTTACAAAATTATAGATTTAAGTTTTATCGCTGATGTCCAAGTTAATACGCTCAATGTCGTTTTCTTCATTGTCCCGAGCGAGAGGTGGAAGATTCTCCGCGGTTGGCTGCGTGGCGGTTGGAATTACTTTGTCGGGGTTTTGTCCCGACGAAACCTTTCGAGCGTTCGCAGCTCTGTCCGATGGAGTTTCAAAGTTGATCCTTCTCCCACTGTGGACCTAAGTGGCCCCGCGTGGGAAGATACTCCTAGTTCTCGCCGTTAGGGTAATTTCGACCTGTTTGGCGAGACATTCCATGACTTTATCTTGTTCGTCCAACCTCTTCTGGGCGGATGCAAACATTCCTTAATCTACTCAAATGTCGCGGTGTTTGCGTCTGCAGTGACCGTGAAGGCATTCCCAGCCGGAGTTTTCTCAATGTTGGCGTTGACGATATTATTGTCGCGCACTTGTTGAGGGTTGTCGGTGTCAGTAGTCATAGCTGATCGAGCGTGCTGTGGTTGCGAGTGATATTGATCCATATCCCCCCTCCTTTTAGCGCCAAACTGTGGGAACCGAAAGTCACATCGTCGATTTTGTTAATTGGAGAAAAGCCAAGTAAACCTAGCTTCCCCTGAAGGTCCCAAAAATCTGTGGAGCCACGCAGCAAGTAATCAGAATACGAAGACAAAGTAATAAATCAAAAAGAACAAAAGAGAGAGCAAGAAGATTTTATTCTGAATCTGCGTTTAAGAGTGAACAACAGGTGTAAGCCTTAGCTAAGATAGCTGTCGGCGAGTTCCTAGTTCTAACAACCGAAAACTGTAAAAAACTAGTTGAGTCGCAGCTCGATAACAAAAATGGAAAGTTGTCTAAATTGCTCTAAGTGCTAAGTTTTCTCTAAAAAAGTTCTCTCATTGCGCCTTTCGCCTTAGCTTCTCTTATATATTCCTCCAAGGTCGGTTTACATCTTCCTTTTCTACCATTGGGCTGAGTTTATCGTAAAGCGGTCGGGAACTCGCCGACAGCTCTCTGCCCTTAGACGCGCTCGCCATACGTCGAGCTGGTCGGGACAGACCGCGCTCGCCATATGGCGAGCGGATCGGGACGGACCGCACCTGCCATATTGCGAGCGGGTCAATCCAGCCCGAGCACACCATATGGCGAGTTGGTCGATCAAGGCCGAGTTTGCCGTATGGCGAGCTGGTCGGGTTGGATCAAACCTTGGCCTCCCTCGGGTGATGGTGGATAGTTGGAATGCTGGTAAGCCCTTTTGTTGTTTCGTAGTTGCATTTCCCGAAGGTTGTTTATTTGATAGATTGGATCTCTTAACTCGAGAACTTGTCGTATATAAAATCTCTTTGAAGATTATACAAAACTTCTTGTTTCAAAAAATATTTTCCAGAAACTTTTAGTCGTGACCGATTTTGAACCCAACAATCTATTCATTGAAGAACAAGTCTAAGGAAAACAACTGTACAAAAAATAAACGAAAAAAAAGTTAAGGAAAACAAATGGCGAACAAAACCAGAAGTTTCTATCGATAGTATTTACTCAGACACCTAACAGATGATGAGTGTGTTGACTTATAACTTAATTTGTGATACCAAAGTGTTAATGGCATAAAAGTAGTGTAAAGAAGTGTTGTTCTTTAGAATCAAAACATGAATTATTTTACTTGGTTTTATTGCACTGGTTATTGGAATTGTTGTAATATGTTTTTGTAAATATAATTATTGTAAGTTTGAATATTAAATCTTTACTTACAGCAACAAAAAAACTTGTTACAATTAAAATATATATATATATATATATATCATGATAACATTCAAAATGACAACACACATAAAATATATATCAGATCAAACACCCATATATACAATATATAAATATGTATATTGTTGCCAAAAAAAATAAAAATAAATATGTATATATATATTGAATATGTAAGAAACAAGAAGATGATGGGAGACTGTAATTTTGAAACTAATTATTAAAAACATTTTTTAAACTTTTTGCATAGGAAATCGAGAGCAGTAGCCGCAACACCACCAGGTGGTTTAGGAACAATATATTCTTCATGACTTGTTAGTTGTTTACTGCAAAACGGTTTTGCAATCTACTTCACAATTTTCGGATCTGGTTTTCTGGAAACTTTCATGCACTGATTCGAGATGCAATATTTGACACATTTCTCAACATTGGTTGAATGAGAAATTTGTGCTGAAAGCATCGTTATACATATAGCTACGATCATGAAAATAGTGAATGATTTTTTTTCAAAATTTGAGTTTTCATAATTTATATATGATTATAACAAAGGTAAAATGTGTATTAGTTTAGTGTTTTTAAATCGTGAAAAAGATGATTCTGATATTGTGTTAGTCTTGGTGAAATATATAGTAACATAAATGATGAATTTTTTAGAAGTTTGTTTTAGTTTGTTTGTTGTTTTTTTTTTCTAATGTATATACATCGATTAAGTTGTATGGAACTTACCTATATATTGTTCTTGTTAGCTATTTTACCAATTTTGTTACAACAATAAAATTTATCCTTTTTTTATCAGTAGCAATAAGATATGATTTTTGGTAACTATTATAGTCGTATATTTAAAATTTTAAATGATATCATAGTATTATATCAAAACTCTGTGATCTAAAATCGCATAATTATGGTTTTATTTTGAAATTTAAAAATTCTGAAATTTGAAAATTGTTCTTTATTTTTACAGAATTATGGATTTATGTTTTTTTGTTATTAACAGAATATCAAACTAATAACATGTCATATATTGTTAATATGTTAGTAGAAATTATGTATAAAAGTAGGATATATAATGACAATTAGTAGCGACTTAAAAAATTGTTAATATTGAGGATATAACATTTGTTAATCTTTCTTAATTAGAAATGTAAAATATTGTATATAGTTTTCACATGTATTATATTATTAATGTTAAAGGATTTCATCTAAATTATAATAATAATAATAACAATAATAATAATAATAATAATATTAATAATAATAATAATTATATTATATTAATAAGCAATATTAATTTAAAAAAATATAATATGTTGTTAATGTATCACTTATATATTAATTTAGAAGCATTACAACCTTGTTTGGTAGCCACATGTCATCATTAGGATGATTCTTAGAATCCTTAGAAATATAGGTTGGTCCATCTAAACATATTATACTTTTTTTAAACTAACTAAAAATTGATTAGAAGTGTATAAGAGAATATTCTTCACTATTTACTTAAATAAAACCTACAGAATTACCTAACATGATCAACATACATATGAAAATTAATGATTATGAACAATAAATATTTGATAACAATTTTCGTGTCCTCCCTCATTTTTGTTAAATTTCATATAACTAAAAGAAATTAAAGAATCGCATTAATCATATAATAAAAAATATAGATTTTTTTGTTATATGTTATGTTTTGCATTTTTTTAAATGATTCTAAATTACTAAAAATGTTAAAGCCCCACACTTTGAAAATTTTATTATCAATAGCCTAATTTTGGTTTTGTCATAACAAGATACAAATGATTATAAAATCGTATGAATATGAATTCTCATATATATATATATATATATATATATATCATTTAAAGTGAACTATGTACAATATAAAAATAAATAAATATGTTAATTTTTAAATTTGCATTGAAAAAGTTCACATCAAAAATTTTGGGATTAATTGTTTAATTTTTTTTACAGAAAATATAAAAAATGTTAATAAAGCCATAAAATAATAAGTATTTAAATTTGAATATACTATATATCTATGTCAATGTCATTGAAATTTAATTATATACCATATAAATTATTTAAAATAATTATTTTGATTTATTTACCATACAAATATTGTAAATAAATAAGAGGTATTATTTTGATTTATGTGATTACTCTAATCCCATATATAACGAGAAACAATTGAATAATCTAGAAAGTGTAAGATTTTATTAATTAATATTTTTCAATAATCTTATAAGAGATCGATACATCGAAGATTTATTTAGAAGTTATCGAAATCATCTGACGAGAATATGGATTGCACATCAAATTTGTTTTCCAATCCCTAATCCCCTTTCTCTTCATCACAACACCGACAGCGAATAACTTGAAAGTGTTGATTTTGACAATTTTGAAATGGTAACGTTTTTTAGTTTAGTCCATTGTTTCCCTTAGATGGCCTAGATTTTTTTTTAATGATTAACTAAATGGGCCATATATATACTTAAATATATAAATTCAAACAAAATATTTTAGGTATCCGAGTATATTCAAACCAAATTTATATACTTAAATATATAAATTATTTTAAAATTTAATATCTAAAAGAATATAAAAAATATAAGATATTTTTAAGTTGTCCAAAATACTTGGAAATACATAAAATAGTTCAAAGTACATGTTTAAAATAGTTAAAATGATACTGAAAATACTAAAGTTACTTAAAATATCTATTGATTTCATATCCAAATATTTAAGCTAAACCAATTTTCTGTTAAGTTTAAGTATTGGTATATATTATTCAAATTTATCTCTTATACATTATTTTATTTTAGATTTGGAGTAATTTAAATTATATATGAACTTTATTTAAAAAATAAATAAATAAATGGGTTATCCGAACCCAAAACACAAACCAAACCTGCAAAGATTCCAACCGAATCGAATACATAAAGATCCGATCCGAATAGAACCAAACCAAATTAAATGGTACCGAGTGCACATCCTTAATCAAATATAAAAAGATTATTGATAATAAAATGTGTACTTTTTATAATATTTAAATACAACACATTTTAATATTTAAATACAACACCTTTTGTCCGGTTCAGCGGATAGTGTATTAAAAATATACTAAATTTTTCATCTTGAAAATTGTTTGTTTAATTATGTTGCTTAGAAATCAAAAGATAATTCACCAACCAATAAAAATTAGTTTTTGATTTTTGGAATGTGTAGTAGAAGATTATTTCATAATAATAACTAGAACTTGACCCGCGCGGATGTTTGATTTAACATGTGTTCAACGTAAACTCTTAAATCGTTGGTTTTGTAAACAAATCTTATACATATTTCTATGTTTTGTAATTTGCATATAAAGTAGAATATATTATTTTATAATATAAATGTTTGATAATATTTTTTTTTATTTGTACAATATTATATTAAAATTTTTATAATTTGATGCAGTTTGAAGTAATTGTACTATTCAAATATTAATCTGTTGTTTTTTGTTAATTTAAATTAAAATAAAGCAACATACTAAAATGTTTAATTTTTTGTATTAGTTTTCTCTGAATTATTATTAGTTTTTTGTATTAGTTTTCTATGAATTATTATTAATTTTATGATATTTTGTTTTCTTGAAAATTGAACTCTTAAATTTTTTATATTTGACTAAACTAAATAAGATAATACTGTATTGTTATTTTATATAATATATACTATATATTTCACCACAAAGAAACAACTACCATAAATTGCTACACAAAATTTATCGTAATTTACTTTGTTTTATATAAAAAAATAATATGTCAATAATTTATAGAATTGAGCTAGACTAAATAATAAGTAATCACATATCCAAACTATACATAAAATAATATGCCAATAATTTATAACAAATATTTAAAATTGATTAGCATACAATTTCGGAGGATATCAGAGCTGTATATAGGAAAATGTTATCTCCCTTTAGTACATGCGATTTAGTTAATATTCGTACAATATTAATAATGGTCAATATATGAATATCGATTTGGTTAGATAAGTTTTAGAATTGTAATTAATTAATTTAAATTGATTTTAAATGCAGTTGCAGAATCTATAAATAAAAAGAAATATAAAAAAGTAAGCACTTAATTTATTGTCAATGCAATGACTAAATGTGTAAATAAAAGTAAATACTAAAAATACGGATATTCATGTTTCCAAATAATTCTTATTTATATTGTTATATTCATGTTTCCAAACAGTACCAAAGGTACTTTAGTCTTTAATAATATAGATAAACAGTTTTAAAGATGAAATGTTATTTCTTGATTAGGAATCCACCTAAATATATTTAAAATTATTTGTTGATTAATTTTTGATTTTTGTTAATTTATTAGATTCAACATCACTGTCTAGCGGAATTTCGAACAAAGGTAAAAAAAAAAAAAAACCTTGCTTGTGTATCTCCTTCCTCGGTATGGAAAACGTAATAGAAGCCGAACTTTACTAGACCGGTACAAGATTTATTGTTTGTCTCACGTCATAAGATGTCGAATAAGGAAAAAACGACGTTATACATCTGAAAAAGTATCAAATGAATCGTAACCGCCTCAACTTGCGAATCCGGTTATCTTCACTCCGGTTTACCTTTTTTTGTTCAATACGCCACTCCGGTTTAAATCGAATTAAAAGAAAAAATCGGGAAGAGTTCGGAAAAAAAAAAGAGGAAAATCTCATCTCACCCTCGACGACAACCACCCTTAGGGTTAAAAGTTTATTTATCTTATTATTCTCTCTCTACTCGTTTTCCCTTTAATTCCGATTTCGATTTGTCTTTTCCGATTCGTTCTCTGGACATACACACAGAGTAGGGTTTCTAATTCGGATCTGTAGTTTTGCGATGGATGCTCGTAAGAGAGGACGGCCTGAAGCTGGCTCATTCAACTCCAATGGCGGCGGATTCAAGAAGTCCAAGCAAGGTTAGCTCTTTCACTCTTTGTTCTTCTTTTCCGTCGCTTGAGAGACTGTTTTAGCTGTTACAGTTCTGTTGTGCTTCACTGGGTCTGTTAAAGGTTGAAACTTTAGATCTTTTATTGCTAGATGAATAGTTTTCTTCGTGTCAATTGGATTTGGGGGTAGCGCTGATTTATAAAATTCGAGCTTCTTACTGTTTTTACTCAGAAAAAGTAGGGTTTTTTTTTTTGTTAGCTAGTCATGAGATTTACTAAGATTCAAGTTTAGATCTTGCTTTGTCACTGCTATGTTTTCGTGAAGTTTCTTCTTTCGTGCTCACTTCTCTGGCTAAGTAGCGAGATTGCTGCCGTCTTTTATCTGATGCAAATCTGAAGTCCATTAATTTTTTCAGTTTAATGATGGATGAGCTTTTGATAAGTGATGTTAAAAGTTAATTTGAGTTATGTTCGTATCAAGATTATAGTTCTTTAACTGTCTCTTGAGTTTCATTATTTGCTTTAGTTTAACCCCCTCTCTCATGTGTTAGCTAGTAAAATCTTATCACCAAGTCCAAACCCCGAGTTTGCTTGATTGAATTGGCCTTTTTATGTGTTAGTTATTCATGTGTTTAGTTGTTGGTAAGTAACCCTGAAATTTTAGAGAATATATCATGCAGCTTTGATTTAAGTGTTAAAGTTACATATAGATGAATGTATGAATGACATGTATAATTCAAAGCAAATATTATTGAACATCAGCAAAGTCTTAACTAAAGAAAAACACTTAATCTTTGGAACAGAGATGGAATCTGGTTTAGGAAGCAAATCGAAGCCATGCACAAAATTTTTCAGGTTATAATCCTTTTTCTTAACTAAATTAATATTCAAATTGTTATTTATCTTCAAGTAAGATATTCAAATTAACAAGTAAAACTGTATGCTAAATGAAGTGTTTAGTTGTTATTACCGGTATGTATCATCATTCATACTAAAAAAGTTCAATATATCAAATATGATATTCACTAGGAACGGAGAAACGTATCTAGATTATACTTCTGAAATATGTAGCTGAAGTGGTGATTATAGCGTAGAAACTAGAAAGTCAACCCAAACTTGTCTTTTGTTTTAGCTGTGACAGTAGTTGATAAATGTGTTAGTTTTCTGTTTGGTGGTAAAGATAATAGTGGTGATTTTGTGTTTCTATCATGATCATATATTGTCAAGTAAGGTTCTTGCAGTACTGGTGAACATGTCCCAGGAAAAATCTATCATATATTCTCTCTCGTCAGAGTTGCATCTTCCCCTGGACTATAACCTTTCGTATATAGCAATTAACATTGTTGTTATGTGCCAATTCTTCTGTGTTTCAACTGTTTGTTTCCTTGTGTCATCGTAATGCCAATGGTTTTGTAACTCTCTGACGTATTTATTATGTTTCTGTTGCAGCACTTCTGGCTGTCCTTTTGGTGAGAACTGCCATTTCTTGCATTATGTTCCCGGAGGATACAATCCTATGGCACAGATGACAAACGTGGGATCACCCATGTCTCAAGTTTCAAGAAACACGCAAGGATCTGGTGGTGGTGGTGGTGGTGGTGGTGGTGGGGGCCGGTTTTCAGGGAGAGGAGAGTCTGGGCCTGGCCATGTCTCTAGCTTTGGTGCCTCAGCCACAGCCAAGATCAGTGTGGATGCTTCCTTGGCAGGCGCAATCATTGGAAAAGGTGGAGTCTGTTCGAAACAGATATGCCGTCAAACAGGAGCAAAGTTATCGATCCAAGATCACGATAGAGATCCCAACCTGAAGAACATTGAGCTTGAAGGAACGTTTGAACAGATAAACGAAGCGAGCGCAATGGTTAGAGAGCTGATTGGTAGGCTTAATTCAGCATCTAGGAGACCACCTGGTGGGGGTGGCGGTGGCGGCGGCCTTGGTTCGGAAGGGAAACCGCATCCAGGGAGCAACTTCAAGACGAAGATGTGTGAGAGATTCTCGAAAGGAAGCTGTACATTTGGTGATAGATGCCACTTTGCACACGGGGAAGCAGAGCTACGCAGGTCATGAATTGTGCCTAGAGTTGCTGGTGGAGTTAGAGAGAGTTTGCTGGCGAAACAAATCTCTTTCATTTGTGGTGGTGATCTCTAGTGTCATCTTTCAACTACTTGTTTTTAGTTGTCTTTGTTCATGAGAATACTATGTTAGTTTTCATTGTCATTTGAAGTTTTCCCTATTTGGTTTGTTTTTTTTTAGAATCTAGTTTGATTTGAAATGGGAGGCTTGATGAAGGATTGGCAAACAGTGGTTAGGATTTGTATGCTGTTTTTACTTAATATTTCATGTTTTCTCTGCTTTTGTTGGTCATCTGAATTTCATTAAGTTGAAGAGGACACAGCTAGCAAGTTCATGTTTCCTCTGCTATGTGTGTGATTATCATTTTGTATTATTTCTCTGCTAGACTATATAACTTAGCATTGTCGATGTTATAGTTCTCTTATAATGTTTGATAGACTATATAACTAAAAATCATGGTAATAGTAATACAAGTAGTCTCCGGCTGATAGTAACAGCTGAATAAATGAAGTATAATCATGGTAGGTGATGAACTGATGATCATTAAAAAATGTTGAAAATAAGGTGTGTCGTTATTAAAGCGGTAATGCATAGAAAAAAACTCTAATTATCATCCTAATATGAGAGAGAAAGAGAGACCTAATTAAAGTACTTAAAATTCATTGCTAGTCGGCAGTCGCTGCCTACTTGTGTACCACCTAATTTAATTATTACTATAATACGAATCTACAAAGGACATCACACACTTGGGCGCTATTCACGTGATCTCAACCACGGACGTCTGCAGATATTTTTTTAAGTTTTTTTTCTCACATGGGAGAGAGAAGAAGAAGCCAAGCACGATCCTCCATTCTCCCACTTTTAGCATTTCTTTTTTTCTTTCTTTCTTTCCGGCTACCACTTACTTGTACTTGTAAGTCGAGTCGGTAAGAACGTTTCCTCATATTAAACTAAAGACATCAAATATCGTCGCCTTGATGCTAATTAACGTAACCGATGAAAACTGTAACAGAATCCAAACCAATCTCTGTGGATATTTGGATTACCAGTGGGTCAACCAATATTTACTTTTTTTCAAAACGAAACACAAAAGGAAACTTGATAAACTTTATAAAAGTAAACATAAATATATTCACTGCATCTTTTTCTGCTTTTCCGTAAATAGTAAATACATAAGTGCCGTAAATATCAGATATTTGGAATAGAAAAGTAATAAAGGATGAGGAGAGGAGAAAAAAGAGGGGCCCAGTTGTAAAAAAAAAAGAGAGATGTCCACTCAATCCCCTTCTCTCTCATTCTTTTACCCACGGGCCGTCAATTTAAACGGCCTAGCTTCTGCCCCATTTGCTTCTGGCCAGAAACCAGAGAGAGAGAGTTTCATTACCAAAGAGAGAGAGATAGGAGAGAGAAGATAGAGAGAGTCTGCGGAGGAGCTTCTTCGTAGGGTTCATCGTTATTAACGTTAAATCTCTATCCCCCTACGTCAGCCAGCTCAAGGTCCCTTCTTCTTCCATTTCTTCTCATTTTACGTTTATTTTTCTTCTTCAATCTTTTGAACCTTTTTCTGGTCTGTGTTATTCTTATTCCCTCTTATCATTTCGCGTTTCAATCGATTTCATTATAGATCTGACAATATTGATTGCATTCAACTTTAGATCTGGTAGCGATTCTCTGTTTCCATGTTAAAATCTGTTGCTGTCTTTTACTATTATTGTGGTTATTGTCTATATCGTCGAGTATATGAAATGTTGCATTTTCATTTTGTTCAAATACGTAAGTGTTTGACTATCTAATTTCGATCGTTATTTTTAATTATATATATTATTGATTGGTTGGTAGAGTTGAAAAAAAATTCACCAGAAATATTATGCGTAGCAGCCTCACCGTCCTGGTTTTAAAATCATCCCATCTGTTTATTCAAAAGTTATATACTACTATTTGTTTAGATCTGGACCTGAGTATATGTAAAGCTGTATTATCTTTGTTAAATTTGCTCCTATTTGTTGAATCTTTGGCAGATTTGACCGATTCCTATTCGCTTCTTGGTACTGTAATTACATAGTAAATGGAAAAATTTTCATTGGCTGCGTGTAAAAAAAAAAAAGAAGTTCCATTGACTTATGCTAGAACTCAAACTCTTGCTCATAAACCTTTTGTAGTACAAATTAATTGAATATGGGGTAGGTAAACTCAGGAATCTTTCATAGATTCAGATGCAAATAGAGTTGCATGTAGAAAATAATAGGATTCATGACAGTAAAAAGAAGATTGGTACTATTTTTTGTTTGTTTCTGTTTAAAAGTCTATATGATTGACAATAATACTGGTTGCTCTCAAATTCTCTCTACTGTTTCATTTAGCTTTTTTTTTTTTTTTGGCCAAGTTGATATCCAAGAGGAATAGTGATTATGGCTGCTATCTTTAACGTATGTTAGTAAAAGATAAAGAAATTGATATCCACAAGAAAGAGATGTGAGCTGTAGCGTATCAAATCTTATTCATTTACTAGTCGTATTCTCAACGCTATCGTTTATTTCTTTTTCTTTCTTCGGTTTGCCACTAAAAGTCGCTTCCCTGCTCTTTGTTACACGTAGTATCCATTTTTGTGGTAGTCCATTTTTTGAAACGTAACATTGAATGTTTTGTCTGAAAAAAAAATTTGTTGGTTTAATAAATTCTTATTCTCGCATAGACATTTGTCAGTTAAGATAAGTCTTTAGCTTTGGACATTGAGTTTCAGCTTCTGATTGAGTCTTTTGCTTTTTCTTGCAGAAAACAATGGGTGCAGGTGGAAGAATGCAGGTTTCTCCTTCTCCCAAGAAGTCCGAAACCGATACCCTCAAGCGTGTTCCCTGCGAGACACCTCCCTTCACAGTAGGAGAGCTCAAGAAAGCCATCCCACCGCACTGTTTCAAACGCTCCATCCCTCGCTCTTTCTCCTACCTCATCTGGGACATCATCGTAGCCTCCTGCTTCTACTACGTCGCCACCACCTACTTCCCCCTCCTCCCTCACCCTCTCTCTTACATTGCTTGGCCTCTCTACTGGGCCTGCCAAGGCTGCGTCCTAACCGGCGTCTGGGTCATAGCCCACGAATGCGGCCACCACGCTTTCAGCGACTACCAGTGGCTAGACGACACCGTCGGTCTCATCTTCCACTCTTTCCTCCTCGTCCCTTACTTCTCCTGGAAGTACAGTCATCGCCGCCACCACTCCAACACCGGCTCCCTCGAGAGAGACGAGGTGTTTGTCCCCAAGAAGAAATCAGACATCAAGTGGTACGGCAAGTACCTCAACAACCCTCTCGGACGCACCGTGATGTTAACAGTCCAGTTCACCCTCGGCTGGCCATTGTACTTGGCTTTCAACGTCTCGGGCAGACCTTACCCCGAGGGGTTCGCCTGCCATTTCCACCCGAACGCTCCCATCTACAACGACCGTGAACGCCTCCAGATATACGTCTCCGACGCTGGTATCCTCGCTGTCTGTTACGGTCTCTACCGTTACGCGGCCGCGCAGGGAGTGGCCTCGATGGTCTGCCTCTACGGAGTTCCGCTTCTGATAGTCAACGCGTTCCTCGTCTTGATCACTTACTTGCAGCACACGCATCCTTCGTTGCCTCACTACGACTCCTCTGAGTGGGATTGGTTGAGGGGAGCTTTGGCTACCGTTGACAGAGACTACGGAATCTTGAACAAGGTCTTCCACAATATTACGGACACGCACGTGGCGCATCATCTGTTCTCCACGATGCCGCATTATCACGCGATGGAGGCCACGAAGGCGATAAAGCCGATACTGGGAGACTATTACCAGTTCGATGGGACACCATGGGTTAAGGCGATGTGGAGGGAGGCGAAGGAGTGTATCTACGTTGAACCGGACAGGCAAGGTGAGAAGAAAGGTGTGTTCTGGTACAACAATAAGTTATGAGGATGATGATGGTTTAAGAACAAAAGGATCTATTGTCTCTGGTCGTCTTTGTTTTAAGAAGCTATGTTTTCATTTCAATAATCTAAATTATCCATTTTGTTGTGTTTTCTGACATTTTGGCTTTAAATTATGTGATATGGGAAGTTTTAGTGTCTAAATGTCTCTGTGTCTGTATTGTTCTCGAACTATCTTAATGTGGCGTTAGTGTAATGGCTTATCTTCGTCCTCTGAATGCTTGTGTTTATCTAGTGAAATCTCTTTTTCCATTAAAGACAAACATCCAAAGAGTGACAACAAGAAACAAATGTAGTGAGGAAACGTAAAAAAAAAAAGAATATTCTGAAACCAACTCGTTGAACATATATTCCAATACGAAACAATCTTTTTCATCCAACGGCGAGCGTCATCTTAGAAGCATTTCCTGTGGACTATCGATGGCCCTGCCTCATCATACTCAGGCTTTGCTATCCACATCTGCAACACCAACATTGTGTATCATAAGTCAGCTTAAAAAACAGAGTAAAGAGGATCAAATCAACGATTTTTACCTGTTGGAAGGTACTGAGTGATGCTAGAATGGATCCTCCGATCCAAACACTGTACTTCCTCTCCGGTGGAGCCACCATCTTAATCTTCATGCTACTTGGAGCCAAAGCAGTGATCTCTTTACTCATCCTATCAGCAATCCCAGGGAACATCGTGGTTCCACCACTAAGCACAATGTTTCCATACAGATCCTTTCTAATATCCACATCACACTTCATGATCGAATTGTAAGTCGTCTCGTGGATACCAGCAGCTTCCATTCCGACCAAGGACGGCTGGAACAGAACCTCGGGGCATCTGAATCTCTCCCCTCCGATGGTGATCACCTGTCCATCAGGCAGCTCGTAACTCTTGTCCACGGACGAGCTAGTGTTCGCCGTCTCCATCTCTTGCTCGTAGTCGAGCGCTATGTAAGCGAGCTTCTCTTTCACGTCTCTCACGATCTCACGCTCCGCTGTGGTGGTGAACGAGTAGCCTCGCTCGGTCAAAATCTTCATGAGGTAATCAGTGAGGTCGCGGCCCGCGAGATCAAGACGCAGAATGGCGTGTGGGAGAGCATACCCTTCGTAGATCGGAACCGTGTGGCTCACGCCATCTCCAGAGTCCAACACAATACCAGTCGTACGACCACTAGCGTAGAGAGACAGAACAGCTTGGATAGCGACGTACATAGCGGGTGTGTTGAACGTCTCGAACATGATCTGAGTCATCTTCTCGCGATTGGCTTTAGGGTTGAGAGGAGCCTCGGTGAGAAGAACAGGATGCTCTTCGGGTGCAACGCGGAGCTCGTTGTAGAAAGTGTGATGCCAGATCTTCTCCATGTCATCCCAGTTGCTGACGATACCATGTTCTATAGGGTACTTGAGAGTCAAGATACCTCTTTTGGACTGAGCCTCGTCACCGACGTAAGCATCTTTTTGTCCCATACCAACCATCACACCAGTGTGACGTGGTCTACCTACAATGCTTGGGAACACAGCTCTTGGCGCATCGTCTCCAGCGAATCCAGCCTTCACAGAGAGAAACGTGGACATAACAAATTAAAAGATTTTCAGACAGCATTTTGTGAAATAAAGTTGTCACGTTTATGATTTTACCTTAACCATTCCTGTTCCATTGTCACAAACAAGTGGCTGAATGTCCTCTCCATCTGCCATTTTTTATTGATTCTGAACTATAGATATGTCAATGATTAAACTGTTAATAGGATTACAAACAAAACACAATAGCATTCTCCAAACATGAAAAAATCTCAAACAAAGATGTGGGTTATATTCGAATCATTGGCATTGTTGTAAAATCTAAAATAAATCGAGGAAAGTCTGGGAATTTACGTTTACCTGATAGTTTGAGAGGGGAAGAAACGAGTGAAAGAAAAAATAGAACGAAGAGAACAAAGAGAAGAGTGAATGAAGAAGAGAATATAAAGGAGGATCCTTTCGGAGAAAATAAAAGTTTATTTTTTCCCTAATGGTTGAAGAAGATCTGAGCCGTTGGATTTGTAAGATTCTGAACGAAGGATGACCCCACGACGAGTCATGTTGATGGTGGATACAGCTGTCTCATAAAGAGTAACGACACTCAATTTATTTTATTTATTTTCCGAAATTTGGTAACGTAACTGAAAATCTCTAGTCTGTAAAGTATTTAATTGGCTGGAGATGTTCCTTAAGGGGACAAACCTAACCAAAATTAATTGTATACTATTAATAACGGGGTGGAAAATGCCTGAATGTGATATGTTAACCAAACTCTGTTAAATACTAATTTTATCAAAAGTATTATATACTGTATTTTTGTTACAAGTTTAAAAGTAGAAAACATATGACACATAGTACGACATAACCACAAAACTGAGCCAATCAAGTCTAATAAGGCGTGTAGTGCGGTCAACGCTTCTTGACTAGTGGTGGTCATATATAGGCTTCTAGTTTTTTTTAAATAGCTCATAATAGTGGAAAACTCAGGATAATACATGGGCTTTTCAAGAGTGGCCCATTAAGGGTCCTCTTAGAGACGCAGTGTACTTTTTAAGACTCGTTGATTTTTACACATTCAGAGGGACCAAGCAAGTATGGAGAGATCCGTTTCCTTCGATCTTCGCCTCGATAACGAACTCCCGAATGATCGGAGCAGCGACGTCGGATACACCGCCAATGATCGGAGGCTCGCTTACTCCCGCTCCTTTCACCACTCTCACGGCCCGCGAACCCCGGCGGCCAAGCCTTTTCTCGATCGGTCCGTCTCCACCATCGATATGCCGCCGGAGATATACTCTGTCGACGGGGACGATGTGTTGTTCGGGGAAGGGAAAGCTGCGGCGACAGCGATTGGGAAAGCGTCGGATTTGCGTATGGTTTTGGTGGTTTTCGGGGTGCTGAGAAATGGAAATCGGCAGATGAAGAGGCTGTTTCTGTTGATCTCGCTTAACGTGGCGTACTCTACCACGGAGCTCTTGATTGGGATTTTGACTGGGCGTGTAGGTACGATTTGGTTTCAGCTTTAACGTGATGTTACTGTTTTAGTTCTTGGTAACTTTGATTGAGAGAGAGACTTGAATTTGTTGAAGAACTAAGAATCCAGGAGTAGAGATATATATGAAATGAATCAGCTAAAGCCCCCAAGATTTTAGTTCGAAGTCTTACTAAATTATGGAACTAAACCATATGGATTATAGATCTTGTGCGTGTTTAGAGAACTTGGTTATATGCAGCTTTAATATCTGGTTATTTACTAATTGTAGTTACTATTTTTTGCTGTTTTATTTGACTCTTACAGGTTTGGTTTCCGATGCATTCCATTTGACATTTGGATGTGGTCTCTTGACGTTTTCTTTATTTGCGATGGCAACTTCAAGGAAGAAGCCTGATCATGCTTACTCGTACGGGTAAGGAAAAAAAAAGATGTAAATTTTTGATCCGCTTAGTTGGGGGGTTTGTATTTGTTGGAGATATAGGTTCATGATTCTGTGGTAGCTAACCCAATTCGTTAAATTATTTTTTATTTTCTGTCTCTGGAAAATTCCTAAAGTACAGCTGCTGTTGTTTTCGTAGGATTCGGTTTTATCCAATTGTTGAATATGAAAACTTGTCTGTGTGTGTGTGTTTTTTACTGCTGATACTGTAATCGCATAGTGCTGAATTGGTTGTAACTTAGAAATATTTGCCTTTTTCCCAGGTACAAAAGACTTGAAGTTCTGTCTGCTTTCACTAATGCTGTAAGTATGCTCTCAACGTATTTTGTGTGTCTTTTCCAGTTTTAGTTTATTGGTTTAAGGGCTGATGTGCCATGCAATAAACTGGTCTAGTATCGTGTAGAAAGTAGTGTTGAAAGCTTAACTTAGTGTTAGCACGCTTTCGTTTACTGTTGTTGATAGAATAGAGTAATCGCACAGCTCGTTAAGAATTTGGATTATCTTTTAATTTTGCCTTCACCGTCTCATTCTCTGTATATTATCTTTTGGCTTTACACATTGATATGTTCAGTATTTGACATATGTGTAGACAGCTGTTTCTTATGTTCATGTCATTCTCCTTGGCTGTGGAAGCTCTGCATGCATTTATACAAGATGAATCTGAGCACAAGTAAGTTTCGTTTCACAACTGACATGTCTAGGAGCTTGTATATATTTCTCTGGCATTTAGTTTGCACTAAGTTCTTTTCATTAGTGTGATGTATTGAAATCTCCTTTGTGCAGGCATTATCTGATTGTATCAGCGGTAACGAATCTGCTGGTGAACCTACTAGGTGTTTGGTTCTTTCGGAATTATGCTCGTGTCAATATTGGTATGTATTCTTTGTTATAAATTCATGCTTAAGTGCTGGTTAGACTTGAATGAACTGATGCCGATTCTGGTGATACATATGATATAGCCTTTTTTGGCGGCTTTGGTATATTTCATTTGTAAAATTGGCCACCCCTGTCAATGTAAAGCCAAAAAGAACTAAAGGTTTCTGGTTAAGATAGAATGAGCAGGATGATTAATTGAAATAGGGAGACAGCATGATAGGCTATCATTGATCGCAACTAAAGGTTTCTGTACATATTCAAAATTTGTTTCTTACATTCATAATATGATGCAGCGTACAGAAAAGCAGAGGATATGAACTACCACTCCGTTTGCTTGCATGTTATATCAGATTCCATCCGCAGGTGTTATATTCTCGCTGTTTTTGTTAATCTCAAGCAGAGCCGCAGAGAGCTAGACAGAATTTTTTTTTTCCATGCACTTATATACATCCAACATGACATATTCGTTGCTGCTGTCTTTTCAGTGCAGGTCTGATACTGGCATCCTGGCTCCTCTCTCTCGGGTAATGCTCGCTTCCTTCTATAGGAACACGATGAATAAATGTCTTATTGCTTGACCTCTTACCTTTTCCATTTTTCTCCTCCTCTCGGATTTTTCAGGGTTGAAAATGCAGAGGTCCTATGTTTGGGATTGGTATCTGTTACAGTGTTTATGCTTGTTATGCCACTCTTCAAAGCCACTGGTGGGGTCTTGCTTCAGATGGCACCTCCAAACATTCCTTCTTCCGCATTAAGTAAATGCTTGCGTCAGGTTCGCTCTTTTCCATAAAGTGTTTCCTGAACGTGTACATATTTTTCCCATATATAGAGAGATCGATCAACCTGGGTTTCTCTTCAACTCTCTTTCTTTACAGATTACTTCTCGAGAAGATGTGGTGGAGGTATTACAGGCACGTTTCTGGGAGGTTGTGCCTGGTCATACAGTTGGCTCACTCAGAATCCAGGTACTAGCTTCCTTCCTGTTTTCACATCGGTTAAAACATTACACGATAGGTACGGTGCTGATTTTGAGTTTGTTCTTTTGGTATCTGTGTTTAGGTGAAAAGCGGGATAGATGAAAAGCCTTTACTGCAATACGTGTATGATGTATACCATGACTTGGGTGTACAAGACTTGACCCTGCAAACTGAGTACAGCTGAGCAGCATGTGCTTCTATATCTTCACGTACTGAGGATTTTGGATGTATACTAGTAGAGATAATGGTTCTATAGGAAGATAACACTTGGTTTCAAGCTTGCGAGTTTCTCGTTTAGCATTTTATTTTCCTTTTCTCATTTGTCTTTTGAACCATACACACAAGGACCACAATCTTTGTAAACTCTTTTAGTCTTTTAAGTTTCTGCGTCTTTTGGCTCAAATGCTGTTATTTTTTTTTTTTAAAAAAAACCTTTTCCTGCTAAAAAATCATCTGCAAAATGTAAAATCAAAACGGTACAAAAAAAACGGTAGTACGTAAAATTGTCAGCTGAAACAAGATTTAATTATTCATCTTGCTTACTTAAAAAGCGAAGTGGAGGAATCAAAGATCATATTGTGCTCCTCTACCTACAAAACCTAATATTCTTCTAAGTTATGGGATGGGACAGTACAAGCATCTTAAAAAGAAAATTCATCCGTCCATGTCTAATATTATTCTTTGCTTACCTCCGTTTGCTTCATTGATCATTGTGAATTTAACATAGTTTACTAAACAATACAAAAATTGATAAACATAATCAATTAGTAAACATTTAAATAAATAAATAAAATGATGATACAAAAATTTAACACACTTTACTAATTGACTGCATACACATGAGAAAAATAAATTTTATTAATGGAACTTGAGAATTTCCCGTTAACGAGTCAACAGTTTCAAAGTATGCAATACCACATATGATATGATCCATTATATAATCCATGATTGCAGTTTTTGGACTTTTAAGCTAGAAAAATGTATATAATAATATGCTATAGTTTTAAGACATATTTTAATTAAAGCAATACTTTGTGGTCTGCTTTATTGTTAACTACAACGAGATAAACGTATAAAATAGCATAATAAACAAGAAACAATTGTCCAAAAAGACACTTTTATTTGAAAAAATGTTATTGTTTGGATGATTCAAATCAAGAGACGACCAGAGAATATGAGCATGAATCATCAAACCATTAACTCTAAACTTTTCCGCTTATAAAAATTCCCAATTGATAAGAGAGAATCAAAAGCAAAAAAAAAAAGTAGAGTTAACCAATATAATAACTAAAAAACAAAGAAGATTGTAAGATAAAGCTGATAGTTCACATTGCAAGAAGAGAATCTGATTATTACAAAAGAGAGAGATATAAGAGAAGACACTGCTAAGTCTCTGGTTTCTTCTTGATAACACAACTACCATGTACAGATTCAGCAACACAGTGATTGGAGTCTTAAACCTCCTCAGCTTACTAGCTTCCATACCAATCATAGGAACCGCTCTATGGAAGGCAAGAAGCAGCACAACTTGCGAAAACTTCCTCCAGACTCCTCTGCTCGTTATAGGTTTCATCATACTCTTAGTATCTCTCGCGGGATTCATAGGAGCCTGTTTCAACGTGGCATGGGCGCTTTGGGTTTACTTAGTGGTCATGATCTTCCTCATCGCAACTCTTATGGGTCTAACTCTGTTTGGTCTGGTTGTGACGAGCCAAGGTGGTGGTGTGGAAGTACCAGGGAGGGTTTATAAAGAGTATAGGCTTGGAGATTATCATCCGTGGTTGAGAGAGAGAGTTAGAGATCCTCAGTACTGGATCTCTATAAGAAGTTGTATCTTGAGTTCCAAGACTTGTGCTAAGATTGAATCTTGGACTACACTTGATTACTACCAAAGAGACATGACTTCTGTTCAGGTATCATTCTCAGTGCCTAGAACCTATTCAAAAAAAAAAAATTAACTGTAGATTTTTAAAAGTTAATAATATGTCTAACATCTCTTTTAAAATTATAACCATTAAATTTATAAATATATCTGAAAATTTTAAATTCTAGGCCCTAATAGGTTTTGATCCTCATTAACATTTTTTCTAATATTCATTGTCCTATGGTATAAGCTAGCATCTTCATCATCAGTTTTGTATGTGTGTGTTTGATTTCATTTGTAGTCGGGATGTTGTAAGCCACCGACGACGTGCACGTACGAGACCGGAGTAATAGTAGGAGGAGATGATTGCTATAGATGGAACAATGGTATTGAAACGTTATGCTACGAGTGTGATGCTTGCAAAGCTGGTGTTCTTGAAGAGATTCGTCTTGACTGGAGAAAGTTATCGGTCGTCAACATTCTGGTCTTGGTCCTCCTTATCGCTGTCTATGCTGCAGGTTGCTGCGCCTTCCACAACACTCGCCACGCAGCTCATCCTTATCATCCTTCTGATGATAACCGCATGACCAAAGTCCGTCCTCGTTGGGACTATTACTGGTACGTATTACTCTTATTTATCATTATGGATGATCTTATTTCACTTCTTCTTTTTTCTGGAAAAAATGAATGTTTTGAATGTTTTTGACAAAAGGCAGTTTCGGGTTTCTTTCTTTTTACAGGTGGAGATGGTGGCATGAAAAGAAAGAGCAGCTTTACTAAGAGCCTCATCGCCTGTGCTTTGATCTGTTTATCATTTTTCTTTTTTTATGAGATTAAGAAAACATAAACATAAGAAACGTTGTAGTTCTGTTTTCTATAAATCATCAAGAGATTAGTAATATCTTGTTTTGATTCTCAGAAAGAAGCAAAAGAAAACATACATGAAAGATCAATAGAGAGTCAGAGACTATGAATTAGTTGAAATAAAAAAAATATATCGAATTTCAAATACACTATTTCTCAAGAAATACACATAATTAAACAAAGATGACTAGTTGTGACAAAAAAAAAAAAAAAAACAAAGATGACTAGACATTATCACCCTTTGGTTGCAAGCTTTCTCTCACGTGAAAGACTTGACATTCTCATTGTTCCTCCACCTGCAACGTTTTATTTCAAGTTACACATACAAAACATTGTCATATTATTCTGAGAAACAAGTTCATGCTAGAAAAACTAGTACCTCCTCCATTTTTGTCAGATCTCTTACGGCTACGCCAAAGAAGCCGAATTGGAGTCCCAGCGAAGCCTGCATCTGTTCGTAGCTGCTTCTCCATATATCTCCTGTACGTATCCGAAAACAGCTTTGCGTCGTTTACAAAGAACACAAACGTTGGTGGCCTTATTGCTGCCTGCATTAATCACATCAAATTGTCTCTCAAGCTTTGCCTTTACTACTAATAGATAAACACATTGGGAGATCTTATCATTACCTGAGTGCAATAATAAACACGGCCTCGTTTGCCTCCTCTGGTTCTTGGAGGAGATTTAAACGCAACAGCTTCTCTTATCACTTGGTTCAATGTAGCTGTACTAAGTCTTCTCGATCTCTCCTTTTGAACCGTCGCAGCAGCAACCACAATACTACATTTTTATTTGTTCATATATATCATCCAACAGAACTAAGTAAAACCAAAATGTAAAAGATCGATATAGTTTTTTGAAACTTTTGGAGACGTACTTGTCAACGCTATGGCCAGTTATAGCAGTTGAATAAACAATGGGTGCCCATTTGAGGGAACGGAGCTTCTCCCTAACATCATCCTCGTAATGTGCTGCAGTCTGCTGGTTTTTGTTTGGTATTGTATCCCATTTGTTTACGACTACAAGACATCCTTTCCCTTCTCTTTCGATTCTCTCTGCAATCTTCATATCCTGTGTTTCCAATATAACAACCACTAAGCAACGAGAAGAAGATAAAGTTTGTTTCCCACTTGTTCAAGTGAGGATACCTGCTCTGTTATGCATGCCATGGCTTCAATGACGAGAGCAACCACATCAGAACGTCGAATTGCTCGGAATGCACGATTCACTGACATGGCCTCCGTAGTGCTCCCTGATGAAGCCACAGCTGCCTTTTTCCTGATCCCAGCTGTATCTATAAGCCTAAACTTCTGTAAAACAGCTCATAAATCATATTAAATGTTATATAGATGGTTTATTCAGCGAATGCAACTTTTAATTATTTTCATTTCTCATCCTCCTTGCTCATAGATAAAGAGAATCAAACTTAGACAATGCTAATCCTTGATGATAGTAGCCAAACCAAACTGACTAAAATGCTAGTAATCCCAATTAGAATAAAGTGGAAAGGCAGGCAACTAAAAAAACAAAGCAGAGATAATTGAACTGACCTCCCCATCTGGTCCGGTAAATTCTGCATCAATAGCATCACGGGTAGTGCCACTAACAGGGCTAACAATGGTTCTATCTTCTCGGACAAGTGCATTCAAAATGCTACTTTTGCCAACGTTTGGCCGGCCTATAATTGCAATGGCAGGTATGTAGTTTTCTTCTTCCTCCTCTTTCATGGTTTCCATTATCTATAAAAAAAAAAAAGCAATGAATTTTGATATTTAATTTGTAAACTGAGGCCAGTTGAACATATTCAAAAGTGTCCTAAAGGTCAAGCAGAGTTTTATCAAAAGAAAGAAACAGATAGATACAAACCTCGAGTTTATTAAGACCAGAACAAACAAGATCAAGCAGCTCTCCTGTTCCAGTTCCCGACAATGCAGAAATAGGGATAGGTGAAAACCTGGAAATTCCAATCATGATATGCTTCTGTTAACTTCATACCCCCATAATTTGTAAATGAAAGCACAAAGAAATGCACATACATTAAAAGATATGTTTGTGCACAAACATGATTCTGAGGGTAGGATGAAAGTGAGAAATTACCCAAGAGACCAAAATTCTGAAGCCTGCATGAGTCCTTTACGCGGTGATTCACATTTGTTCACAGCGAGGATGATATTCTTATGTGAGTAATACTTCCGCAACCAGTCTGCAATTTCCACATCAGCACCTGTAGGCCCTGTCTGCGTATCGCATGGTAACCAAGAAACACTCAGTTATGCTTTAAAGTGAAAGACTTCACAACATCAAACTGAAGATAAGAAGAGAACCTGGCCATCGACAACGAAAACAATAACATCCGACTCTTCAACAGCAGCAGTAGCTTGTTTCTCAATCATGGAAGGCATCCTTGCAACAGCTGCCTCCCTGGAGCTTAGTGGAATACCTTCCATGCCAATGGTGGTCGAGACATTGAGCTCTTCCATGACACCAGCTGGTGACTTAGAAACAGTCATAACACCTCCCGTGTCTACCACCACAAACTCTTGATCACCCCAATAAGATCTACCGTACAGTCTATCCCTAGTAACTCCAGGTTCATCCACCACGATTGCTTTATTCTCCTGCAAATTGTATTAAAAGGACAAGTTTGACTCCTCTCCACCATAAATGGAAAAAAGATTTAGACTTTGATGTCAGTTAGAACTTTTACCCCAACGAGACGGTTGAACAATGCTGATTTGCCGACATTGGGCCTTCCAACGATGGCAACTCTTTGGAGAAGATGCTCTGGTATCTGTGTCTGGTTCTGTATTTAAATGTCAGTAACCAAAACACTCCTCCAATTAACCATCACAGGAAGAAAAAAAATCAAAACTTTATCTACTTAAAGAAGATCCCAAGCTCAAAGAACGAGCCTTTACTGAAAAAAGCGACTAACATTTTTGGCTTGTCTTTTCCCCTTTCTGCGTGATTCCTTCCCTTCAACTACATCATCCTCTGTAAAACATGAAGCTACGATCAGTATTCACAGTCATTGGAAGCAATGTATAGCAGTGACCAATACACAGTGAGAATGGATTCCACAAATATGCAAAAAAGACACAATCTTTACCGAGTTTGAGCTCGCGAGAGAGAGTAGTAGCGTAGTCCCTAACGATATCTCTCGCTTCTTTTTCAAGAATTGAGATATCGATGGAGAGGTCTTCTTCTTCATCCGACTCATCAGGGTAGCTGTCTTCTTCGGATTCCTCGAATTCTTCTAGCTCGTCTTCAACGGAGGAACCATCGAGAGTTGCTGCGACGACAGGGTAAGGGAGGCGAGGATGCGACTGTTGGTGAGAGTAAGAGAGAACGGAGGGAGGAAACAACGACGAGGAGGCATAGGAAGAAGAAGAAGAAGAAGAGGTTAAAGGAGAAGAGATTCTGGGGATGGAGGGGAGAGAGAAGAAGCTTCTGGTTGTGAGTGAGTCGAGTAGACTCGCCATTGTTTTTTTGGCGGAGAAGAGAGAAGAAGAAGAAGAATCATCTGCGAGAGAGGTTTATCTTCTTCTTCTGGGTTTTGTTATACCGAACCGGACTCAAATAATCCGGTTAAATTTCCATAACTCGGGATTTCTGGTTATCTCGTTGGATTAAACCCGATCGGCTCAATCAAAAGAGCCGGTTAAAAATCCATGCTTGAAGGAAATTAAGCTTGAATCTGATGGCAGACAAGCGCCTAGCTGACAAGCATGTCCGGTACATTTTGATGGTAGGAAAGGTAATAGAAAGTTATATCCTTTATTTTAGTCACTATTATATTAGCACTTGAGTTTTGCCCGTTTCATTCTCTCTTTTCTTTTTGGTTTATATAAACACACTTGCTATATGCTGTCTCTCAGTATTGAAAGGCCTTAATGTGGATTAGGCCTGTTGATTACATTGTGAGATGCAAAAACGTGGATAGTGGTTTTGATTGGACAGCAGGAGGTAGGTGTGGGCATTCGGATACCCGTTCGGGTTCGGGTCGGGTGATTCGGGTTTTCGGGTATTTCGGTAAAGGGGTCTAGCACCCATTCGGATATTTTTGTATTTCGGATCGGGTTCGGATATATTTTTTTCGGGTTCGGTTTAATTCGGATACACCCAAACAAACCGGAAAGCATATACATAGTTTTTTTTCAAACATTCAAACCAAACTTAAACATGTTTCCATAAACAACAATCGTCCAAAATGAAACTAGACAACATGTCCTCCAATCCCAAAGTAGCACAACGATTTCATAATAAAACTTAAACAAAAACATAGTCTTAGATCATTAAGAAACTGAAAAAAATATCTTCTTATTACTCATCCTCATCCTGTAACACCAAAAGATATAATTTCTGATGTTAGAAGATTAAAAAAGTCACAGCAAGAAAATGTGACAGATGAGAAGAACATGTTATTACCTGCAACGAATCCATATTAGCTAAGTCCTCTAGTCTTGTGGCTCTGATACATGTTCATACTCTGTTCAAGTAATGCAAAAGGAAGTGTTAACAATCATAAAAAGAGAAAGATGGGAGTAATAGAAGAACGTTACAAACCTCTCTCCATCTTTTCTTCATACTCAACATCTCCAAGTATTTGAGCATTGGTGAGCACCTTTGATTCAAGTTTGATATCTTGTTTCATCCACTGTTCAGTACACATGAGAACCTCAACCATATAATGAGTTAAACAACTCCTATGTGGTTCTATTAACCTCCCACACGTGCTGAATGCACTTTCAGATGCACCCGAAGAAACTTGCATAGCAAAAAGATCACGAGCTATCTGTGATAGAATAGGATACTTGCTAGAGTTTACTTTCCACCAAGAGAGAACATAGTCAGCTTCACTCGTTACATCTCCAGTCTCAACGTCAGCCTTTAGATAAGCTTCCAACTCGTTGATGTCTCTCACTCCACTCTCCTTTAACATCGTGTTGTACTTTTTCTCAATCCTGTGGTAGCCAAGTTCATCGTCAAGCAAGTCTATTGTTGGCTGTTCTTGAGATTGGGAAGACTGAGTAGACTGAGTAGAGTGAGCAGACTGAGATGATTGCACATTTGCTGCAGCTTGTTTACCATTTCTTTCACTATACTCCTTGAACAAATCAGACAGAATCGTAAGGACTGAATCATTTAACGCTTTAGCCTCCACACTTTCTTCCCCGTAGAGATCCTCAAAGCACAACTTTGCAAACTTCATCTTTCTTGAAGGATCAAAGACACTTGCCACCACCAAAATCTTGTTAATGTTCTTCAACCCATCCCAATACTTATCAAACTTCATCAACATCTCCTCAGCCTTAACTTTCAAATCAGCATCGTAGCTATTACAAAGCAACTGCAGATTAGATGCTATGTTTACTATCTCACCATAGCACTTATGGGCATTAAGTGTCGTAGATGCTGAGACAACTAAGGTTGAGTTATAGAAGATAATAAGAAACCTCTCTAGCCTTCCAACAGCACGCCAATCCTCAGTAACAGGAGGTCCGACTCTCTTTTTTCCCTTGACTAACTCCATGAAATGATCATTGTATGGTTTGTCCTCAAAACTCATCTTATCAAACGCATTTCTGAAAACAAGAGCTCTATGCAACATCAAGTAGGTTGAGTTCCACCTAGTAAGACAATCAAGTGGCAGACTTCCTCTTCTCATCTTACCAGAATCTACCTTAAGCTCAAACGCTTTCTGTCTATTAACTCCAGACCTTACATATGAGATTGCATTGCGGATTGCAGTCACACTATCATCTATGTCTGTCAAGCCATCCTTCACAATTAGATTAATAATGTGACCAGCACATCTCATATGCAGAAATTCCCCTTTCATAACTAATGATTCAGCAGATATCTGAGAGAAGCTCTCTTCAAAAAGCATCAAAGCATTGGTGTTTGCAGTTGCGTTGTCCACAGTGATACAAAACACCTTTTCTATTCCCCATTCAGCTAGGCATTCTAAGAGAGCAGATGAAATAGTGGTACCTTTGTGATCGGTTACATATTTGAACCCAATGATCAGCTTGTTCAACCGCCAATGTTCATCTATGTAGTGAGCTGTTATCACCATGTAGCTAGCTCCTACACGAAGTAAGAAACAGAATGAAAGATTAGTTATATCAAAAAGAAAATCACTAAACAAAGTTTATAATCTGATCGAAAACTATTATTTACTTGTTACTTGAGACACCCATATGTCTGTGGTGATGGAAACTCTTTGCTTGTTAGCCTGAAACTTTTTCTTAAGAGCAGCTTTTCTCTTAACATACATCTTTACGATATCTCTAGTAGCTGTACGTCTTGAATGAGGATTAGGGAGGTTAGTCTAGACATAAAACGAGAGATATATTAGCATAGATTTACATAATTTTTTTTATCACATAAGTGTTAAAAAATTTAAAAGATACATTACTGAAATTACCTTATTACAGAAGTGTTTGAAACCTACACTTTCGACAAAGGAGAGTGGCAACTGCGAAATAACAACCATTTCATTTGCTGCTTCCTTAAACACATCCTCTGAAACTTTGGCACTCTTCAAAAGACCTTCCTTAGTAATCTTCTGTTGGCTCTTAGTAAGATCTTGACCATCTTGCCATGCTTTGAATTGCTTGCAACACTTAAGATGATTGCGCAAATTAGTGGTTCCAGACTTTGTTGGGCAAGTGTAGCTCTTTAGACAGTAGTTGCACACACACTTATCACGGTTCTCTTCACTTCGTTGGTAGTGTTCCCACACATCGGATCTTGTGGGGAGTACACGTTTTGTATTACTCTGCTCCTGACTATCATCTTCTGATTGTTTTCGTTTCCCTCTTCGAGCAGAGTCTGGAGTTTGGAACTCTTCTTCTACATCTCTGTTTACAGTGTCTTCAAAAGGTTGTGATGATGGATCCATCTATTAACAAAACGAAATCAATGTTAGTTCAATAATCAACTAACTTTGTCTCTGTCTCTGTCTCTACAACAAGAAGAACAACAGTCCTAACTTAATCAACTAACATAAACAGAAAATAGAAGAACCCGATGAAGTAGAAGAAGCTTAGACTATTTTAATTTACCTTTGATTTCTTTCTCCTTGTCAAAGAAGGAGAAGAAGCCGAAGATAAAAGACTTTTTGTAGGTTCCAGTTTCGAAAATCGAAGGTCGTATCTAGGTATTGGGTAGATTGAGTGATTGTCGGGAAGCTGAACAGATTTAGGAAAGGGGATAAATCCTAGGGTTACTGGCTTTATATAGTATCGGGTGTCTTCGGTTATTTTTTCGGGTATCGGGTATAACCGATCGGGTACGGGTAACCGAAGTCACTGAAACTAAAACCCGTTCGGTTTATTTTTAACTTCGGTTCTGATACGGGTTCGGGTTTTTCGGTTCGGGTTCGGGTTCGGGTACGGTTAATATGCCCACGCCTACCAGGAGGAGCGGAGTCTCATGCAGGATAGAGTATGTTCATGCTTTCTTTCCGTAACATTATCATTCAGATTGTAACATTTTAGAAATCATATGCAAAATTACAAGTACAGTATAGGTTTCTATTACCAAACAACGCAGAATGAAGAAAATAACCAAATTAAATTTTATTAAAGAATTAACTGATAATATATCCTCAATAATTAATACATATGAAATTATTTTTTTCGAAAAAAAAAACATTTTGATTTTTTCTGTTTTATTCCAAAATATTTTCAAAAAAATATATTCAATTTTTTTGAAAAAAATTGTTTTTCCCAAAATATATGTGAAATTATAATTTAAATTTATACTAGAAATATAATTTATATTTATAGTATAAAATTTAAATTCTAAAATTTAATCCTCAAATCCTAAACCTTCTCTAATCTAAATCATAAATCTTGATTGGTTAACCTTACGAGTATAAATGTATGAAACTTATTTTATTCATTTTGTCCTTTAAAACTATTTTTGTAATATTAATTTTTAGAAAAAATCTAACATATTCTCTATTAGAAATGGGTTAACCACTATACAAACTTTATTTGTGATAGAACACCATCCTTTTTTCTTTCTTCAACCTTAGGAATAACAATACTCTCATTGTTGACTTCACGTACATACAATAGTCAATAGCATTAGACCATTACTCTCTTTGGTGATGTTTAAGAAGAGCCTGCACAGAGAATACATATATTAGCTTCAAGCATCTAAGAAACAACAGACTTCTAAGTTCTAAATCTACCTCTTCATCACCATCATATTGCTCATCAAAACCTCTTTTCATGTCCACCATTATCACATTGTAACCATCAATTTTCAGCCTAACAAAGAAAATAAAACACCATTAGACACCATCAACATAATCATATTAGTGATTAATAGAGAATTACCAGTATAATCTTCCAAAGTGAGGTTTGTGATTAAGATATATTTTCTATCACAAGCACTTCCACCAGTGTGAACTACAACGCTGCATAGTAAAATATTGTTTTTCTTAGACCAAAAAAGACCAATATATATCAAACAAAATACACAATTAGCCTCTTTAGTTTGTACTTTATAGGAATTTAGAGTTTTCCTATGAGCATCATGGGATAGAAACTTCCCGTCTTTGATATTGAGATCTAGTTCATAAAGATACGCATACCTATGTTCACCTGCATGACGACAACCTATTAAATCACATATCTTGGTTTCTGCAACTTACGGTGATTGTGTGCACAAGTCAGGCACAAAGTGTTGTAATTAGTTTCAGAAAACACACACATTTCACTCACAATATATTTAGGAGAAATAGTGGACTTATAATACATACATCTTCGTTACAACCATATTGTTCCTCAAATGCTTTCTTCATGTCTATCATTATCATTTTGTCATCATCTTCCAACTTAACAAGACAACAAAACACCACTAGATACCATGAACTACGGATGATATTTTTTAACCGAGAATTACCAATAATCTTTCAAGGTGGGCGTTGTGATTTACAAAATAATTTACATCAAAGCATCTACGATGTGAACTATAACGCTGCAGAAAATAGAATTTGGTTCCCTTTAAAACTAAAAAATAGAAATTAATGTATTTTTTAAAAACAAAACACACGATTAAACGGTGCATTTTGTAAGAGTTTCAGGTTGTCCTATCAAGATCATGCAATAGAAAATTTCCATCTTTGATATCAAGATCCAGTACATAGCGATACATGTCATTACAATTCACCTGTTAAAAAAGAAAAACGAAATGCATGAGATCGCATCAAGTAAAATAAGTAGCCACCATATTTAACCTTATCAAGTTCAAACATGATCGGTAGAGTCCACTGGATTGACAAACCAAATCTTGTCAAGTTCATCTTGGACTGTCATGTTTGTCGTCTCCAATATTGATCTTAACCTCTCATATTTCTAGAACCTTTCATGAGGTTCATGTGTATTTTGAATAAGATGTGGAGAATGAATGCATTTTAGATAGACCTGACGATGGTGTTCATTTGTTACTGTAAAGCTAAAGAGTTTTATACTTTTATGTCATTCTAAATCCATAACTGGTGCAAGCCTCTTCTTTCCCTCGAGTCAAACCAATTGATTATGACTATGCTTTGCGAGTCGATGTCATCAAATTTAATTTTAACCAAATGATTGTCATCACAAATGGAGGGGGTAGGCATTAGAATTTAGACAAATGTTGGTTCCATCTCTTACAGAAAGTGTAATTGTTTGCTAAAAAAATGAATATATGTGATAAAAAGAATAACTATGCATGAATTCTAATGGATGGAATTGTCACTTCAGTTATTCCAGAACTTTTTAACGTGGAAGATGAAATTTTTTCCTGTAATGACATAGAAAATGTGAGTTAATAAAATATCATGTAGAATGAAAAGGATTAATTATTCATGAAGATTGTATTCCATAAAAGTGGGTCTCTGTTGCACCCTTACTTTCTCCACACCTGATGAGTTAATGTAGGGGTATGCATTAGAATTTAGACAAATGGTTCAATCTCTTACTTCCACAAAAAAGAATCACTTGTAATAGACTACAAATGCAGCAACATCAAGTGATTAACTCATCTCTTACGTACATCATAGCACTAATGTGATTCTCATCTCTTACTTTCTCTACACCTTCAATGGCAAATCTGAAAAGAGACCAATGATTCTAAGTGTTTCCTTTTCTTTTCATCCATTTGAAAAGATCTGCATTCATCTAACAAAAAGATTCTGGTTCCAACTCCTATACACCTTTAGGTTTCCGCCGTCTGTTTCCACGAAGCTGGTGGAGCTTTACAAGCATCTCAGCGTAGAGAATCTCGTTCCAGGAATCAGGCACACCTGGGAGGCACCAGTGACTACAGTCTTGGTACAACAATGGAGCTTTGCTTTCTTCGACAGATAGCTTCTGTTTCCTATAAACAGAGGGGTGAGCGTCCTTCCTGTAATCTGTCAACCTCGTGATGTTGAGATACGTGACCGGCGTTTTCATCCCCTTTAAAACTCTTTCAAGTATTAACATTTTGGAAGGGTAAGGCGTTAGGTATGTCTCGTTCTTGATCGGTTCTGTTTCATCGTCACATGCTCCTCCTGCATTCCATTGCCCACCACTGCAACCAATCCAAACCAACTTCTATAAAAATGGTTTTTATAGACTGTAAACCCACCAAGATCTCTGCTTACCTGAAATGTGAAGGGGAGTATCCACGGAAGAAGACAAGAGACTTCTTTGGATTCACATTCTTATCAACCCATCGACCCCAAGTCGTTAAAGCTTTCCTAAAAGCTTCATCCACGTCGAGTTTCGGGTAAACATTGCTTCCTTCCTGATAGTAATCCTCCCTGATAAAAGCATTTAAACAATTGAGTCAAATCCGCTAAATAAGGGATCAAAGTAGCTGACAGAACTCTACTTACCCTTTGGAAGTTTTATCATGAGTCCACCAATGTCCAGTATTAAATACAAGAACATCAGCTCCTTTGTACTGCTCAGACGACTTCCCGACCAAATCTAGCCTCAAAGTCTCCTTCTTGGTCCCGTTCTTGTCCTCCACTTCCCATTCTTGAACCAAGAAAGGAGATGCAAAGAACTCCACAGTGCAATTATAATCCTATCAACCAACACACAATCATTGTCCCATAAACAAGTAACGAAACAGATTTTTGATAGCTGAAAGAAACGTACTTTGAAGACGAAAGAGTACTCAGCCTCCCAACGGAACTGATGCCTTCCATGAGCTTCAAAGACTTGACTCTCATCTTTCACTGATCCTTTAAGAATACAAACCAAAGACTCCCACATGTTCCTATTCAGCGAGTCTCCAACAAACACGAGCCTTCTTCCTCTAATCATCTCCAGCAATTTACTTCCACTCAATCTACAATGCAACATCAATTCACCAAACCATATTAAGAGAGTAGATTTTAAAGTAAAAAAGTAAAAGCAATGTTTTATTCTTTTACCTTGGTAAAGTGCATTTCTTGGGCTTCCACTTCAGTTTCTGAAACTCAACGTCGGGTCTTCCGTTGGAGATACAAGTAAACTGTTCATCGACGAGATTACACGAACCGGGCTTGTAAAGCGGATACGAGTCGTCTCTGACCCACTCTCCCTCGTAAAACTCGCACTTCTTCAGAGACTTGATCTCTCGTCTCTTCCACGGCTTCCTCCTCTGTTTTCTAATCTTTAAAGCAGAGGAATTGACGGCTAGATCTTTGGACATAAGTGCTTCCGCGGGTAGTTGTTTTTCCGAACTCGGAGGAGTATCATTACCAGTCTTGTTGTCGGGAGACAACAACATGTTGTTTCCCCATGCATGGTCGGTCCGGGACCGTGAAATGTTGTTTCTATCAAGTTCGTTTGCTCCTTTACCGAAGGGAGACGCAAAGGTTGTGTTTTTAGTAGCCGGAGTGAGATTTTCGGGCAATGTGGTGTTTCCGGTGGAGTTGGACGGCGAAGTCACGGTGTTGGAGGCAGTGGCATTAGGGAGGAGGATGAATGAAGGAATGGAGTGAGAGACGGTGGTGATCGGAGAAGGTGTGAAGACTAAGAAAACAGTTAAGACGACAAAGGTTATGACGAAGGCGTATACGAAAGTTGAGGTTTTTCTCGGTTTCACGGCGGTGATAAAGCTTTTTAATTCGAAGGATGCGGCGGAGACGGTTGTTCCTCCGCCGTGGATAGACATGTGCTTGACAGGGTCTGACGTCATTGAGCCTTTTTTTGGGCGCGTGAAGAGTCTCTGTTTTTTTCTTTCTCTGACTGAGTATTAGAGTGTAGAGAGAGAGAGAGAGTTAAGGATTTTGGGAAAGAGGAAAAGTGAAATGTTGACGGAGAAGAGACTTTTTCGTTTTGGAGAAGAGATAAAAGAGACAGAGGTTTAAAAAAAAAAAAAAACAAAAAAAGACAGAGGTTGTCTGTTCGGTAAAGTAATAATTTTGATTAGGAATCGTCGGTAAAAGTCTGTGTTCAAAAAAAAAAAAAAAAAATCGTCGGTAAAAGTCTCCAGAGTGTTTAAAAAATAAAATAAAGTGCCCCTTGTTATGGCGAAAAACTACGAGAATGCCACTGGTGACGCCATGTTTGGAATGTTGAGATTGTGTTTTATATATATTTGGAATGTTGTGATTGTGATTCTTAAAAAGAGCATGAAACAAAAAGAATGTAAAAGAAAAAAACGAATTCGCTTTGAATGACCAAAGGAGTATCTAATATGTATATGTGGCAGTTAAGTTGGGGGGTGGGAGCCAGAAACTGGTTACACGTAAAAGATGGGCTACGAAGTCGAACCCCACATGGAACTTATTAGTCACGATTAAATTAAAGTTTGTTTTCTCTTTGTCGATAACTTGTAATAAACGGTTTGAATGTGAATGAATGAAGAAGAAGAAGAAGATACTGCGATAACGATCGCTTAATTAACGCTTGATTTGTCATGATAAAAACAAGGACACAACAAATATTTACTGCACGTTAAATCACTCGACGCACTCTCTATGGCATCAACTCCGATGGAACGAGAGTGTTGAGGATTTTTTTGAAGGATCCAAAAAAACGAAATGGAGGAAACGAGTTGCGAAATTTCCGCTCTAAACAACGAAGATCACTATTAATTCTGTAACATCAACTACGTGAGATGATGATATTTTAGAACTTCCAGAAAATGTATCCTAGTAACCGCAACAATCTTCGGAAAATTAATCTTGGATCTGATGTAAGAAATTTAATTTATTATTCGGTCAACCATATTTAAAACTTGTCTTTAATAATTTCCCACACGATTTTGTTAAGTTTCGTAATTTATACTAAATGTTAATTTAATTTCTGCCTAACGTAATGTTTTAATTTAACAAAACAAAAAATGCAACTAATATATACTTGTTATAAATCATATGGTGGACGATCCATAACCAGTCGTCCAAAAGTAGAGAGATGGTCCATACTATTTTTTCCTTTTAGTTAGACCATCCTCATTAGTGAAACTCTGCATTACTCGATTCCCAATACAATTTATCATTATTTTTTATGTTTGATATTTTGAAAAAAAAAAATAATAACCAAACCAATCGCGGTCGGTTTGTGATCTAAAAATTACTCGATTCCCAATACAATTACGCAGAGAGATTTTTTGCAGTTGGTTTGTGATCTAAAAAGTGAGAAATCAGAGAGGAGAGACGAGATTATTTAAAGAAGAGATGAGAGTTCAAATTTCGTAACTGGCGGAGCACGTTAGCGAAAATCTCTCGTAAATCCCGAGAGTGGAAAGTTGAGAAACTTTCTCAACAGCACGAATGTCATGCTGTTTTTTGGAAATGAATAGCAAAACGTTGAGCTTAACTTGATCCAAAAAGAATCTTCTTATCGGTCCGGAGGCCCTCCACGAAGACCCAAGTCGAGCCGAGCCGAGCCGGCCAGACGACGGTGGCGGCGCGCGCGTGGGGAATCCTCTCTTCCACTGAGCTGTTTAACCCATGCTATCATGGGAACATATATATATTGCTCAAATGTTCTCATGCATCCTTGATCGATACCCCAATGTTCTCATTTTGTCTCCTGTAGATAGACGGTTTTGGAAAGCCAGCCAGGGAATAAAAGATTGGCGAGGAATCGCCTGACTAAACTACACCAGGTGTCGCCAGATTACCTTGTCTTTCTTGCTCCTCAGGGAGTTCCGAGTCATTTCTGAAGAAAACTATTCATGTAGACCTCATTATCATTTTACACATTACCCTGTCTGCCCCAGCATGCATGTTAAGAAGGGTTACAATATCTTAGCATAAATTTAGGATATCGTCACTGTCCTCTAGCTTAAATCTTCCAAGAGGACTCACCAGCAATGTCTGCAAGAGTAGCCGAGTGTACAACCCCAAGATAACGAGTTTCCAGATCACATGTAATGTCCCATAGTTTCCCCATATCGAGCGAGTCATCAGACCAGAAGGATACTGTTTTTTTATTGTGTATATCAAACCGCATAAATTATTTGATAGAATATTATAATCCATTTTAACTTGAAATATTTTTAATGGATTTGAGTTTAAAATAGTTAGATCAAAATCTAACCTTTCACCTTCAAGTTTTATAAACCAAAATCTAGCCTTTCACCTTCAGTGGGGTTAAGGCTTTTCACACTTTTTTTTTGTGAACACATGCCTTGTGTGAGATTTTTAGTGATAATATGATTTGAGATTTAGTATATACTGTAAATGATGTTTTAACTATTTTTTATGTGTTGGTATTTTTTTTTCCTCTAAAAATTGCTTCCAAATATGTATCTCTCAAAAATCATAATAATCCATTTAACTTTCTTAATTGTTTTGTTTAAGTGCGACACCTCTAATTTTAGCTCTCTAGTTCATCCAACTCCAAAAAAAATTAACAAAAATAATATTTAGTTTTGATAGAAAAGTAAAACATTTGATATTAAAATATCTTAGTATACTTATATATAAATTTTATGAATATTAATAATATACACATAAATTATTTTATTAGTATGATATTGTTATTTAAAACATTATTTTAGTAATGTGATTGTTTTAAGTTAAAAAGATTAATTATTTTATTTTTCTCATTTTTTTCAAACTAATTAAAACATAAAATATATATATATATATATATAAATGCTAAACATATGGAAAATCTAATTCTATTAAGCCATCCTATAATAAAATCACATATGGTTACTTTGTATATTGTATAACTTATTATTTTATCAAACAAGTAGATTAAAAGGGGAATATAAGCCTCATATAGGCTGTCCACGTTGGATGGAAAAATCATCCAATCAGAAATCATTATTTTGCCAAGTATGCATTTGTCAATGAGTGTGGGACCCATTTAATGTTGGTCAAGTGTGGTCTTTTTGGTTTGGTCTGGTCTGATTTCTCCGCTTTTAGTTCCATAAACAGTAAAACTCCGCATTTCACATCTCATCGAAATAGGGCTTCAGTGTCCTCCTCTTCGCAGAACTCAACATGGCCGTCTCCGCTTTAATGGTCTTTTACTCATCTCTTCACCTCCCCTGACTTTATCTCTTCACCTCCATGAGGTTCAATGTTTTATTTTTAACTCGGCAATAATTGTCGACTCCTTCGTTTCCTAGGAATCTATAAATAGGAGTGGGTTGTGAGCACGATGTATCTTCAGAACCATTGTTCCTTTTATCTTCTTTATCATGCGTAGAAAGATTCATCAAAAATGTCTTACTCCGACTCTGCTAGAGGAACAAAATCCCAGCCAACAAGACCAATCTCGCCATGGCAGACGCTCACAGTGCTCTTCAGATCGTAAGTTTTCTTCCTCCGTTCAATCCATACTTTTCAAGTCAATAGTACGATTAGATTAATCGGATTTGATTGAGATCGTGCTATGATCGTTTTAGTAAGTCAGAAATCGAACGTGAAATTCGTCTCGATAATTCTGAATTTCAAATTCTTAAATCACTGATTTACTCTGATTCTAATTGAGATCTGATGTTGTAGATCACTATTCTGTGGTGTCAAGTTTTGAATTGTATATCTCAAATTCTTGGATCGCTGATTTGCTCTGATTTTATTGGGATCGTATATTATATTCATCTTTTACGTCCACGTCTGTGTTGTAGTTCGCTGTTCTGTGAGATCAAGTTTGAATTATGGTATTTACTCTTAATTATTGCTTGTGGTTTCGTAGAGATATTATGTTCTTTTAGTCAATATGCATTTGCAGAATTAGTTTCACTACTGATACTTTGTTTCTGTGATTTTTTTGTTTATAATTTACAGGTTGAAGGTCTTGAAGAATACATGAACCAGTCTGACTCTAATGTTCTTCCGTCTCCAACCAGTAGCAAAGCTGCCTCCATATACGGGAGATGTGGTTGTGGCCTTCGCTGAAGCAGCCAAGGTATTCTCCCATCTCATCAAGCGGCAGTAATAGCTTCTGCAAATTTTCCTCATGTCTCCACAATTACTTGCTTACTGGTCATGACAATTATAGGATATATAATATTATTAACTCTGCAGTCTTTTTTTTTTTAATTATTCTTACTTAACTAAGCAGATGAGATAATACTGAAACTGGGAGGTAAAAGCATGTTTTCTTTGGATCCTCAACCAATCTTATCGATTAGTTATAACTGCAGACATTGTATGTTTGCTTTTTAGTGAATTAGTATTAGAATTTGTTCTCTTGTGATTATATTAATCTTGAGGTGATCGTACATATCTTAGATTGTTGTGTTCAAAGGTGTCATCAGAGAAAAACTAACCCCCAAGGAAGAGCTCCCAAATCTACCCTGCAATGGCCGTGGTAAAAATGACGACTCCTTTAAAGAGTTTTTTTTTGTGATTGAACATTTTTTAAGAGCTAATGGAACCAAACCAATGAGGATTTATCGTTTTCTTAATCTTTTTTGGTCTCTTCCATAGGACAAGCTTTAGAAAATGATGACATACTTCTGGATGTACATAGAGTGAAGAGAGGGGATAATGTCTACTACATGGCCTATGCAAAGTAAAGGATAACTAATATGCAGAAAACGTCAGGCCAACGTCAAGCCGGAGAGATGGCTCAAGGACGCCATTCAATTCATAAGCTTTCATGTTTGTGCACTCTCTCATGGACAAGCTATGTATGTAATTAAGACTAAAGACATTGTCTTCTGATATATTTTCTTTCTTTGACTGTGTATGTAAGTTGGCCTAAGATTTTGTTTTAGTAAGGACTTGGCATACGAGCAAATGAACTACAACAACACATGTATTGTCAACATCCCCGCGCAACCTGAAACAATAACAAGATAGTTAATGTCAACATCCCAACAGAGTTTTCCAACTAATCATGTATGTACTAGGAGGATTCAAAATATTAGCTGAATTATGTTGGACCCTGTCTAGATAAAATGGCAAGTTCTCTTGACCGGAGTGTAAGTAGCAATGTGGAATCTTTCTCAGGCGTCTTTTGGTTCATGAGCAATCACATGAGTACGTGTGTTTTTATTTTATTTTCAAGTCACCATTTCTCGATACTTCCTAAATCGTTACAAATATCCTAATAAAATAAAAAAATTAACTTGGAAACTCAAGGCGTGAAGTCTCTTCACAATCTTCTCTGTGAACTCACAAGTTTCTACTTATTTTTGGTTACTTTTATGTTACTTGATTACATCTGTTCATTAATTTACCACAAAGAAGTGGATGAAACATATAATTTTTGAAATTCAAATAATATACAAAACATGTTCAATTAATTTAATGAAAATTGTAATAAAATAAATAGTGACATGTTAGCTACAAATAACTTAAAATTTATTACTAAACTACTATTATATATTTATTTAACATAATATGTATAATTAAAAATTATTAACTTTAAAACAGTACACTTTTGGCGTTTATGAAGATTACAGATTTTGGACTAAAACAAAAAAATCAAATTATTGTTTTTTATTTGATGAATATATAAATGTTTTGGATAAAAATAGTTCAAATGCTATTATAATATTATATTTCTCATATATTTCAAAAAAGTGTAGAAATGTGTTTGACAGACCAAGAAAGAAGTAGTGTAGAAATGTAGAACTGCGAAACGAATTCATATCAGTATCATATTTGTTATATATGCAATACAAAATATACCTGCACCTAATTATATATACAACAGAAAATATACATTATAAAGGAAAATTCATTTTCAAAAATTGATATGTTCACAAAATTTACAAAGTTAAAACGAAAAAATGAAAATCATATCTGTAACTGCATTAATCCCTGAATGTATAAAAATTAAATTTTGTATGAATTAACCATATATGTGACATATTTTAAACTATTGAAAACAATGCAGAAAAATTAGTATTCATGTAACACCACTAACAAGAATTTAATTCAACAATTTCATAAACATTACTCAAAATTATAGATGAGAACTAACAAAATACAAAAAAATATAACGTCATAACATCTATAAATCAAAGGAAATTAACAAGTAACAACTGAAAAGAAAAAAGTAATATAAAAACAATTCTTCTATTTAATATGTTAGTCATGCTATCTATTAATTGACTTCACAAATAGAAAGCCTATTTGATAATCTTACTAGTGGTATTCCGGCGCTACGCGCCGGGTTCATATGTTATATTCTTACAAATTTATTATATATACTTGGTAAAGAAAATATGTGGAAAATATGAAAATGAAAATATGTTAAAAATGATATTTCTGATCTTTTTTATAGTGGTTAGCGACCGTAGTGTATTACTTTGTTTGAAGTTGTTTAGTTCAAAGTGGAATAACATAAGTGGTTGTTACTAATCAATTTAATAAAAGTACAGTAAAAAACCGATAGTCGTAACAAAGTTAATTTAGTTGAAATTTAAACATAAAACAAAATTGATGTTTTATTTAGAAAACATACTTACATTATTAATTATTAAAATAATTATGAAGTATCAAACTTGTACTGATATATTTAGTTCAAATAATAGAAAGATAAAATAAATTTCAAATTTTATAAACTTTATAAAAAAATAAGGGTGAAGTGTCAATTTTTGGTAAAATAATTGGTGAGTATCTATCTAATATATATGTTCTACACCCAAGGCAGCCATACTTTTCATCAAGGAGTATTGCGAGCCCTTCAAATACACTGATTCAAACGTTTAATACCCTGCAGTTACGAAGACTTCCACTATTATTCATGTCCAAACATTAAGATTACACTTATATTAAATTGAGAAAGTTCATAAAAAGTAAGATATTTGAGATATACCTTTGAATTTTTAAGTTAGCCATATTGCGGTGAGTGCTTTGGTTCTCTTTGTTGAAAATAGTTTTAATACCCAAAATTTTCTTATGATACCTGCAAACCAAAAGAAGTAAGCAGCTATTATGCTGGATTTTGTTAAGTTATTATATTGACTGGCTGTAAAACTTTAAAAAGAAAAACTAACCTGGCAAATCGTCTTTGTGTAGGCTAATGACATGAGGAGTTCGTAATTTCGGTACCTAGAACTCTCCATCAAGATTGGGTGTGTTGTCTCTTCTAGGTCAACAAACAGAGTCTGCTCTGTTAATAAGATGGCATTAGGGGCGTCATCATATGTGAAGTTAGGGTTGCTCCTGGTTTCATCATAAATACTCAAGTCATAGACTCAGCTTTCTTTCAAGAGATGTTTGAAGGTGTTAAGTATGTGAAAGTTGATTGACGCATGTAGGAACACCACCTGAGAAAGAGGATGATGCATAAGAAAACTACTACTTTAAAAGCAAACGATCATTAATTGGTAAACTGAAATAAGAAACCGGTGTATCTTCCCATTAATCAACAACATATCAACCCAACATCTCACCCTTTTCTTAACATTTCAAGCTTGCCAAAATTGTTGTGGCCTAGTCTGAACAACATCTCTATACCGGCTTATCTTCAACTCCGAGCAATGAAACTGGGAATTCAACATGATCTGAATTGAGAAAAGTAAAGGGATTCTCGTCCGAGCTCTCACACCGTCTATGCATAGCCGATGAAGCTGAAAAAGCAGGAACTAAAGAAGTTTTCAATAGGAGAGAGTGGAAAGAGTGGAATTTCTGGATTAATTATATGAACGGTTACGTCGATTGCATTAAAGAAGGAGAATCGTAGAGACTCTATACTCCATCGTCAAAATCAAATACAAAGAAATCCTATAAACCAGTGTTTTGAAACCCGACCTGGAGACTGAACTGAACGATTCATTGGGTCAACCGCGGATTAATAAATGAATTAATTTTATTATATAATAATATATTAGCTATGAAAATAAATATATAAAAACTAAATTTAATATTTTTAAATGTTTTTTAAACATAAAATAATAGTTTGGATATGTATCTTTTTTATGTTTAAGAACATTTAGAAAATACTTAACTTTAGTTTCTATATTTTTATTTTCATTTGACACAAAATATTAACAAATAGTTTATACTATTTTTTTTTTAAAAAAAAATTGTAACATAAGAGTTATGACATCTAAAAAAATCGAGACATAAAATGCATAAATATTTATGTCTAATGTGAATAATAAATTTGTAACTCGCCAGATTCTTCTTCTTCAACAATCAAAAACTCTGTTTTGTAATCCACATGATCATATGATCTTATTCTTTTAATTGGAAATCTATAAAACAAAATTTGAAAACATAACTATTTTTTTAAAGTAAAAAAGTAAAACTATCTGTTGGTTCAACCAGTGGTGCAACTGGTATGAGGTTTCGTGCTTTATTGAGTTTTTGTGGGTTTTTGCAGATTTTTAAATTTTAGGCCAAATCCGATTTATATTGGGTCACCGGATTTACCGGTTCAACCTCAGATCCGGGTCAGGTTAAAAAAACTGTTATAAACGTTTGGACTTGTATGAGGAAAAAATTAAAAATCCAATGTCTTTCACAATTAACATCAAAATCCAATGTCTTTCACAATTATTAAAAAATGAGTGCCACATGACATTTTTCCCCCCAAGGAGATAAAAAACTCTCCTTTATTATTATAGATAGATATATTAAAACAGAAGTCTCATGTGTGATATTTTATTTTGGACCATTTTTAAAAAAATCATCACATTTAATTATCCTATCATTTAGTTTAATAATAAATATATCTTACTTTAAAAAAATCAACAATATGCTATCTTTAAGGAGAATCTGAAATTTGTTTACTTTTAATATATGCTAAATTCAAAAATTTATTTTCAAGAACAATAAATTAAATATAATTAAATATACTAACTGATCTATAAAAAACAATTAACCTATTAGTCCAATAATTATTAACAACAAATATAATTATTTTGTAGGCCATTCACTATTTTGTAGGTCACGACATTAACAAAAAAAATTCATATGTTATGCAATCATTATATATGATTATATATACATATGATCGTATATATTATTTTTAGCATTATGTTATGCAAAAAATTAAAATAAATATATAATAATAAGCAACAAATACGTATGACGGTTTTAAACAGTTGATAAACTACAACTTATATAAATTATAAAATTATTATATGAAATAGTTATACAAGCTTTTAAATATATGATTAACTTTAAAAATATATCACTAATGATCTAAAATATATATATGATACAATATAAATTTTTAAAAAAACATACTTCAAATTTACTACAAAAACAAAGCACAAATTAATGAAAATTATATTGCTCACAAAGATTAATAAAAGTATAAGTTTAAACAAACAACTTATATAATAATAAAATTTAAAAATTCAAAATGTATAAACCGCGCGTAGCGCGGTGAATAGTTCTAGTATGGATAATAATGGATCAGATGGATGTATATTATTAATTAGTATAAATATGCACTAATATTATGGAAAGTTTTGGGGGTGCTATTGTACTATTTTAAACAGTGAGAGGGAAGTTATGTTATTTATAGAAAAAATAAATTAGGTGTTTTGAAAACCGGACCGGACCGGCCGGTCGAACCGGTTCGACCGTGACTCGGTGAAGAAGCCGAGCCCGGTTCGGTTTAAAACCCGGATTTTTAAAAATCCGGTAAAACCGGCTGAAAACCGGTAAAACCGGTGACCCGGGTCAATTTTAAAATCCGGTTCATAAAAATAAATATATAGTTAAGTGTTTTCAATTATTATTAGCTAAAATTTTATATTTTATAATTAGTGATCAACTATTATTATTTAATTGATTTTTATTTTCTTAAGAAACAATGTGAAAAATATATTTTTGACTTTCATATACTATTTTATTTTACCATATTCATAAAATTTGAGATTTAGTTGTAAAAATAAATAAATATGATAATTTTAATTATAAATATATGATTTTATTAATTTTAGTTTACATAGTATTCACTATTTAGTTTTATTTTATTATATATACAGTTAGATTTATGTTTATTTTTTATATTTAGTTAATTATAGAAAAGAATAGAGAATGTATTATATGTAGAAGTGAAGTTCATATAATATAAATATATAATTATATATATAAGTTTCATAGATAGAAAACCCGGTTCGACCGATTGAACCGGTCCAACCAGTCAACCAGTAGCTATACCGAGTCGAGTCGGTATCCGGTCCGGTTTTCAAAACATTGGGGTTTATAAGACCCGCAAAATATTTGCGATCTCCTGTCGAAAGACGCCGCTCGTCTTCAACAAGGTACGCTCTTCATTTTCATTTCACCTTTTTTTCTCTAGTAGCTTCATTAGGTTAGGATTAGAAATCCACAAGTAAGAAGTTTCGATTCTCATCAGATCTCACAGGTTTTGCAAATCGACATGATATGTGTCTTTAACATTATCCTTACATAGCAGATCGTACGAAATGGAGTTTGATAACGAGGAGAGAGCGGCGACTGAATCATCAGAGCAGGTTGTGAATCCATGGGCTGTCTCCGCCAAAAACGGCGGTAAAATCGATTACGATAAGTTAATCGACAAGTTTGGCTGCCAGAGGATTGAAGAGTCGCTCATTAATCGTGTTCAAAGACTTACTTCTCGTCAGCCGCACGTATTCCTCCGCCGTGGTGTCTTCTTCGCCCACAGGTTTGGAAACTTCATCCAACTGACCCAAATGATGATTCATTTATCAATTTGCGTATGTAAAAAGTTATGTTCTTGATGGGTTTACAGAGATTTTAATATGATTTTGGACTCTTACGAGAGGGGAGACAAGTTCTATCTCTACACGGGAAGAGGACCTTCATCAGAATCTTTGCATTTGGGTCATTTGATTCCTTTCATGTTTACAAAGTAAAGTTACATCATAAAGCTATTGTATTTACCTCTTTAAGTTAGAGAGACTGGTCAATGCTGCTTGTGCTTTATACTTGGCCATTGTCTTTGGTAGGTACTTGCAGGATGCTTTCAAGGTTCCACTCGTTATACAGATTACGGATGATGAAAAAAGCATATGGAAGAACTTAAAGCCGGAGGAAAGTATAAGGCTTGGCAGAGAAAATGTGAAAGATATCATTGCTTGCGGTTTTGATGTCACAAGGACCTTTATTTTCTCAGACTTTGCCACTGTTGGCGGGTAATTGAACCCTGGTTTTGCTCATTTTCTTGCATCACGATTCACAACAATCTTCAGATGCATTAAGTTTTGCTAGTAAGTTATTGAAAAAAAAAAAAAGAGAGAGTTATAATAAGGTTCTCTTGATGGTAGTTTTGTGAAGCTTACTTGGCCTTTTTTGCCATGGTATTCCATGACATTTAGCTCATAAGATTGCTCTTATATTGTATCCTATATATATATATATATGTATGTATGTATGTTTGGGCTTTGAAGTTCACATTATTGTTTTCCTGTCTGATGATGTGCGAAACCTTTTTGTGTAGTAAATTCTATGAAAATATGGTCGAGGTTTCAAAATGCGTTACACTTAACAAGGTGATTTTGCTTCCTTTTATGTATCTTTATAGTTTGGATTAGGTGTTCCTGGGTTTTCATTTTTATATCTCCTTTTTTTTTTTTTGGGCTAGATTATGGCGACTTTCGGCTTTACCGGCGAAGATCCAGTTGCGAAAATCAGCTTCCCTGCGGTGCAGGTATGTCTCTTTGTTGGTTTTGGCGTGTGCAGGTGTATTATGCTATTACTTCATAAAGACTTGACTTTCTTTTGTTATTTCCATACAATTTGTAGGCAGTTCCATCGTTTTCTAGCTCATTCCCACACTTGTTCCCTGTCGAGGAAAATATCCCTTGCTTGATTCCCTGTGCAATTGACCAGGTGTGCTGTTTTCTCACTTTGGAACTTTGTCTGTGTGTGTGCGTGTGTGTGTGTCATTGAGTTTTTCCAGTTGATTAATCAAATGCTCGGTTTTGGTTTTTGTTCAGGATCCATATTTTCGGATGACTCGTGATGTTGCACCTCGGTTAGGCTATAGAAAGCCTGCTCTAATTGAGTCATCATTTTTTCCTGCACTGCGGGCAAGTGTTTTTCTAAACTAGTCTTTAAGGATATTACAAGTCAAACTTCATTATTTGACACTATTTGAAAATGCCTTTGTTCACACCTTTTTTGCAGGGAAAGAGTGGGAAAATGTCAGCAAGTGATGCAAATTCCGCTATTTATATGAATGATAGCGCTAAGGACATTAAAAAAAAGGTGAAACTTTTTTTTTTTTTTTAATTATATTCAGAATGAGTCCATTTTGTGATTCCACATCATAATGGAATAAAATCATTGCTTCCACTAATCTTGATGAGATTTTCTTAATATGCAGATAAGCGGTGCTGTTAGTGGTGGGCGAGATAACATGGACGATCACAAAAAATATGGAGCAAACCTGGAGGTACCAAATTCTCTTTTGTTTAGGCACTTCGATCCTGTCTGTTTTAGTGCTATTAAAAACTTAAACTAGTCTCTCTCTCTCTCTCTCTCTTTTTTTTTCTTCATGTCTTCACAGGAAGACATACCTTTCAAGTATTTGAGTTTCTTTCTGGAAGATGATGCCGAACTTGAACACATAAGGAAGGTAAAAATACGTTATACTTTCCTTCCTCTAAGCTTTCATTACAGAAAATGAATGAAGAAGAATGCTTTCACATTTTTCTTGATGGGATTATTTGAAACTAAAATCAAAAAGGAAAAAGGGATAACACATTATGCTTCATGTTTCAGGAGTATGGAGAAGGACGAATGCTAACCGGAGCAGTAAAGATGCGACTCACTCAAGTTTTGACAGAAATTGTGGAGAATCACCGCAGGGCTCGAGCTGCTGTTACTGAACAGGTAAAAAGAAAGTTCGATAACATTTTTATTAGGCCAATCAGAGATTTATTGACCTTTTTTTTTTCTTTTCTATATACTCAGATGGTTGATGCGTTCATGACTGCGAGACTTCTCCCAAGCATGTTTGAGTAAATATACTCAAAACCACTGTAGAAGTCTCCTGCCATTCCATTGTCCTGACCGCAGTTGCCTAGCCTGTGACCCCAAGTGTTCTTCTTGGGATCCTGTTGTATACTTGTCAGAAAACATCAAACACTTTTCTTTCCCTTGAGAGACGCCAAGGAGGGGGTCACGGTTTACCTTAGACTTTCCCCATTTTAAGTTTTTATGTAAGCTTAACAAGTTTGTTTCTTGTATGACTGATAATTTATTTATATGCATTCTTTGATCCGCTCGTTCACGGCGCATGTGTATTTTTCAGAAGCATGTTGCTATTTGTTTTTCATACCAATATTAGGTTTGGGTAAAAATCCAAATTTGAAGAATCGGATCGGGAGAATCGATCCCGATCCGAGAAATAGTACCAAATCAAAATTAAGTTGATTAAATATCCAAATTATTCAAAATTTTGGTATTAAGAGAATCTAGACCGAATCCTATCTGAATTGAAGTATTTTGGATACCCAAATGTATCTGAAATAAATTTATATATTTATATATTATTTTTAGATTTTTTTTTTATCATCTTAATTTTATTGATGTAACATATTACATGAATCATAAATTACACCACACATGTTAATAAAAATTTTTGATAGAGATAGCAGTAACACGATGCTTCCTAACACATTTGTAAGATAAACTGATTCGTTAGCTTTTCTCCACTTTGTTCTTGGTCTTGTAAGATCTTACTTGTGGCTCTCAATCCTTGAGAGTAAATACCTTTTTTCTCTAAGAAGATCATTGGATGCGATCCATCTGTTACATCGCAATCCGTTTCAAACACTCCCGCTGCAGGAGATAACATGCTTTGTTGTAACTATCCATGACATTGAAATTCTTTTGCTTTGAAACCAATAACACCATATATTCCCTTGTATTGATTCGTCGATTCTCCATGAATGTGCAATACCCGGCTCTCAAATTCGCTGATGGAAAATCAACATAATTATTTGGAATCTATGCTCAATCCCTCCCATTGTTTGGGATTGTTGAAAGCCATCGTGATCTGAAGAACACGGAGATACACGGATGAATACTGATAAAGGAGATCGAACCATATTCACCATAAATACACATTCCCGAAGGGAGAAACAACGCTAAAACGCAATCCAAATTGTAACCGTCTGTAGGTGTCCAAAGAAACTCAGCACCAAAATAAGTGAGAGAATCAAGGATATGTCTATCATAACTGATGCCTTTCGACACAGGAAACAAGAAGAAGTTTGGATTGATGGAAGAAACTGCTTTTTAGTGATTTTTCCTAAACACAGAAGAGAATTTGATAAAGACATCGATGGTGATGTGTTAAGTATATGAACAAGAAACAGAAAAATAGAAAACAACTGATGGCCTAAGCCGCCGGAAACTGACTCCGATGTGATTTCTTGCAGAAAACGAGAGTCACAAACTTCGTCGCGAGAGAGAAATATTTATTACATTAAATTAATTTAATATTTATTACAAATATAGTTATAAAACATAAATATAAAAATTAAAATTCTCAAAATATTAAAACAAAAAAATATACCGCATTTTCAAAAGACGGTTCAGAATCTTGTTATCATTACTATCAAGGGCCGCATGCGAGAATTTGTATCCTTTTCCTTCCAGATAATTTATTCACATTCTTATTTCAAATCTGTACAATAAATTTACACGATTAAATCAAATTAAAGTAGAAAGTATGACTTTATAGGTTACTAGGGATGTGTCCGCGCTTCGCGTGGAATATTGATTTATTGTTGTTAAGTATGATTTGCTTGGATGATGCAGTTATGTTATCATTTTTATTAATTAAGAACATTATTTGGTATTTTAATTGTGATATGTAGTAATAGGTGATAGATTAATATATTATGTGTTTATTTTTCATTAATGTGTTGTTGTGTGTATAATAGTATTAATTAGTGGTGAAATGAACATCTGATGTAAAGCATATTAAATTTCAATAATTTTGAATTTAAACATTTGGTTATTGTACGATTAACAGTTTTAGCATTAAAATTATATTTGAACATTATTATTTTAAATGTTTTGTGCCATCTTCCCATATTTTGACATTGAGCCGTCACAATCTATATATTTTGTTTATCTTTTCGGCGTGATGTGCTTCTCACCATCCCGGAAAAAGACTCATCTTCATGGTCTTGTTCTTCCTAACTTTTTCTCAAATCAAGTATTTGTTATAGATCGGCTTATAAGTTCTCGATCGTGCGGTTGTTTCTCACGGAGTTGTAGGATGTTCCGGTTAATATTGGATGCTCCTCTTCTTCCTTAGATTTTTACTGATGTTAGGAACTGCATCTCTTTGGTTGGGTCTTAGTTTAGTCGTCTTTTATGTTGTTTTCTTCGTCGTTGGCTTACCGTCGAAAATTCCTGCTCGTCTTGTTTTCAAGATCTGTTTTTTGGTGACCTAACTTATATGCTCTCTTTCGCTCGAGCACGGATCCACGGTTTGCTGATTTTGTTTCTTCGACTCTTAACTATATGTTCTCTCATCTTGTTGCAGCTTTCATCGCTTCTCGCATCTCTCATGACTCTCTCCTTCGCCATGTTTGTCACTCCAGTTTTGTATATTGCTTTCCTCCATGTATGCTCTGTAGGTTTTGAAAGTTGTTTCTTGTCTCAAGCTTGAGCTCTGGTTTCACGGTGGTTGGCTTCCATTCTTTCTCCTTCAGGTTGTTTCTCTTCTTCCCCTGCTGTCTTTTGTATAAGTGTGCGGAGTTAGTCTCTGGAGATTTAGTCCCTTTTTCGCTGACATAGACTTTTTGTTTGTGCTTATTTAGTTTGTGAGGTGCTTCTTACTTTTTAACGGGTTGTTGTGCTATGGTGTGTTAGGCATGTGGATTCCTGCTTCGTAGCGATTTTGGCCTTTTGTTGATTATTCTTCCTTTATCCTGTTTTTTTTGTTTTTTGCATTGGTCCTTGATCGCGCACATTTGTGTTCGGGAGATTGCTTTGTAAAAATATAATTTGTAAATAAAATAATATAAAATAGTAAAAATAATAAAATAGTGAAAATTTATATTATCTTTAGTTGTGAATAAATTAAGCAGTTAAAATATATTTATATTATGTTAATTATTTTTATCTTGCATTTTTGATCGATTATCAAACTTCAAATGATGATGATTAGTGTGAAAATGATTAGATAATGCATAATTAGAAAATGATGAACCAAATTGTAATAATCTAAAAAAAAACATAAAATATAAAAATGAAGAAAAAGAGGACACATATCACCTAAATACTGTTCCATATGTCAGAAGAGAGAAAACTCTACTTTATATAATAAGATTAGTATTAACCAATCGATTTTCGTTTAGAGTAGTACAAGCGAGTTCCGAACCATATTATTCAATACCTCACAAGGCTGGTAAAACCGGTTTGCTAGAGAATAACGATGATTCATCTGTCTACATTGTAGTTGATAATATTCCATCCACATGATTCTCAGGCTACAAGCCTACCCCAAACCCTTTTAGATAAAGGAACCAAACGAGCTTGTTGTGACGCTGTGTAATGTTTTGATCGAATATCCGGCGTCATACCTTCTTGTTATTCATCAGTCTTTGGACAGAGTCATGATGCTGTCGTTGACAATGCACACAGTTTCATTTGAATAATTGATATAGTTAATAACGATAAAATACTGAAAACAACATTTTCTTAAGTGAATAGCTTGGTGTGTACCATTAATCCAAATAGTTTCAACAAAAGACCAAAGAGTTGATGGAAAATGCATAAACTACAAGTGAAACAAATGTCTGCATTGTTTCGATAAATGTCTGCATTGTTTTGAGTTGAAAATCGTAGAAGCAATGCTGATTTTGATTACTTGATAATCAAAATCACAAATCACATTCCAAACCCGAAAACAGCACGGATCCTGTGGAAGATAAGGTCCCTCCATCCTCTCTCAGTGTTTTCCACCACAGTAGCATTCCCGTACCTGCATCAATCAATGGAAACATAAGACGTCACATCAATGAAGTCACATTCAGCAACCAACAACAGAGAGAATATGTGCCGCAGGTGTTGAACGATATACTCTACACAGGTGTGAGCTTACAGGACAGGAGCAAGAGAATGTAAACAAACAAAAACGTTTCAGATGCGCTTCAGACACTAAGGAATAAGCAAACAAGTGTTCACAAGGAATAAAGCAGCACTCTATCAGCGTAACCTAAGTGTTAGTCAGTGGAAATGATTAGCATAGATAGAAGATTAAAAAGACGTGTGGGTCACCGAGAGGTTTAGAGACAGGAGTGTTCTATCATATACTAACCAATGCAGTAAAAACACAAGTTCCAAAAGTATTCATACACTAGACCGAAGGCTAGATGAGTCCAACACAGGATTAACGTAGATACTAATAGGAAATTTAACTGGCTAAAGGTGATTCCAGCTTTGAACATTAATAGGAAACGTCTAACTGAAACTAGGCCACCAAACATTCCGAATACCAGGAATATTCATCACATACTACCATCACGATTCGATTTTTGTTCCAAATCCCAAAGTTCAAACTCAGAATCAAAACCAGCTCACTATCGGGAAGACTAACAAACAGCAATTCGATCAGTGACACTAACCTGTCTTCTTCAGGAACGTCAGTGTGAGTGAGACTGACAATGGTCACTCCTGGTTCAGGTTCCTCAAAAGTTATCTTCACCTGAAACGTCAAACAACAATACATCAACCACAATCACATAAAAACCAAAGTATTAACCTTCAAAGTCGCAAAGAAATAACAATCACCAAACTAACCGTTGAATCAACACCATCAGGCCAGCTCCCAAACCTCCACTTCTGCACAATCAACTTCCCTTCTTCAAGCTCCACATTCGATCCAGTAACCGAACCATCGAAAACACTAATAGCACCATTCACATCTTTACTAATCTTAGCATTACTCTGCGTAAACCCCTTCCACCGATTCTCATCCATCAAGATCTCATACAAATCCCTAGCTCTACAACTAAACTTCTCCGTCATAGTAATCGTCTTGAACCCTTCCTTCGTCTTCGCCTTCTTCTTCTCCTTCACCACCTTATTCTCCACCACCACAGCAGGCAAAGCACTAGTCTTCTCCACCGTCTTGGGAGCTACCTTCTTCGACTCCAACTCGTCCCTACAAGGACCTCCTCTCGCCATCGCCTCCACATAAACCCTCACCTTCTCCAAAACAACCCCCTTCCCCTTCGACACCATCGCCTCCTTCAACGTCTTCCCAATCACCCCCTCGTCCTTCACCGAAACCCTAACCTCCGGATCCTCGTCCGCGTTCTCATCCGAGATATACGGCATATCCACCAAACCCTCCGCCTTCAACAGCGTCTTCCCTTCCGAATCCTTCGCCTCGCCTTCCCAAGACAGAGAGACGTTGAGCTCGTAGCCGGGGATGATCTTCCCCTTGCGCACGTTCACGTACGCCTCGCCCTCGAGCTTTGCGACTTTGTTGATTTTGATGAAGAGGTTTCCTTCGCCGGAGAGGATGACGGTGTTGGAGAATTGGTTGTTGAAGAAGTTGCGGGACCATTCGAGGCAATTGGTTTCGGCCCAGTGCCAGTTGTGGACGTTGGTGCCGTCGGGTCTGTCTTCGACGATCCATCGTTTGTCGCCTTCTCCGAATTTCGCCATGGTACTTGTGGATTGGGGATCGAGCCTTGACCTAACAATGACTGACTGAGTTTCAGCTGAAACAAGGAGGTAAACCTAGATATATGCAAACGAAGCCTCTAGAAAGAGATTTGTTTTTTTTTTTTGTTTTTTCTATTTTCCAATTTAAAAGTGGAAAAGGTGAAATAATTAAGGGAAATTGCCAAAAAGAAAAACTAATTAAAGTTTTGGAAGTGTCTAGAAAATAAGGTTGATCAAATAAATTGAATCTCAAAATCTAAACCGAATTCGATAAAAATGAAACTAATCCGAACCAAACCAACATAAATACTAAATTATTTTTATTCAATGATATTTTAGGCGGTAAATTTTATTATCTTAACTATTAAAATAGAAATCATAATTTCTTTTATGTGTGATATTTTTATTTGGACCATCGTTTAAAAATTTTATTAAATATATTTCCTTAATACTAATATAATATAATATTTCTAATAGTTTAAAGGATAATATCTTTTGATATCTTTTAATTTAAAATACAAGTATATTTAAAAGTTCTAACAAATCTGTTAAAAAAGATTAAAACAAGATCTTAACTTTAAAAAATGTACATATAATTTTATTAATTTCGTAATTAGTAATGAAATGTTATTATACATTAATATATATATACAGTTATCTTTTATAAAACGAAAAAAATCATATCCTATTTTATCTATTTATAATAATATCTACAATTTTAAAAGAAAACCATTATATTTAACTAAATATGATAAAATTATTTTAAAATGATAAGTTAATATATTTTATTTTCAGAAATATAAAACATTTATGCTAAAACTATAACATGTTAGTAGAACTGCTCAACATTAGTAAACTATATAATACATTTATAAAAATTAACTTATCTTAAAATTTTATATATACAATGATTTATTATCTAAAATGAATAAACATAAAAAACTTGCTAAAGAAAATCCAATGCTTTGAATTACGGGTAATGATCATAATAAATTAAATATAAATATTTTTTTCGTGCATAAAAATTTGTTTTATAATCAAATGCAAACTCAATAAAGAAATATATATATATATATATATGATTTGAAATAATTAATTAATTACACCATGAAAAATATAAAACTAATGTATTTGAAAAAACTCTATACACATTTAGTATATAAATAACCTTAAAATATATATTAATTATATAAAACAAATATATATATATATATAAAAACTTGAAAATATATACCCGTATGGTTGTGGGGATCCAGATTCTAGTAACCATATAAATCGAATCTTAAAAACAAACTGAATTTGAACTGAATTTTAAAATTATTGAATAGGGTCAAATTTCATATCTTCAAATAATGGAAATTCAATTGAAACCGAATTAAACTCGAATGGATATCTGAAAACCAAAGTCAACTATAAAGTACAAAGCTCTTCTAGGGTTTATATCTAAATATATATATATATATCTACACGTTGTTAATCCTGTTATACAGTGAAACTATTATAACAATTATGTAGTAATTGATATAATTAGTACGAGTAGTCAAAACGATTGCATTTGTTGACACTGCAAGTCTGCGATTATGCTATCAATAGTAGTAAATAAATATTTTCCGTTTTTATTAGTTTACCTTTTTATGATTGTATATATAAAATTTTATAGTTTTAAACATAAATAATATTGGTTATTTATTCAATCGTAATCAAGATAATAATTTACAAAATACAGAATATAAAAGATTATATAATATAAAAATTAATATTAGAAAATGCCAAATATTAGAAAACCTGAGGAAAAATTATATGATATTCATAAAAAAGGTTAGGTCTGTGCATTTTATCCGGATCCGAGGATTCGATCCGAAACCAACCCAAAAAAATCTGAACCAGATAGGAATCAAATGGATATTTTTACCTTATTGGGTCTTGTTGTAGAGGATCCACATGTCTTAGATCCGACTTGTCCAAACCCGAGAATCTGATGGGTACCCGAAATATCAGAAATTTTAGTTTATATTAGATATATATGGGTGTTTTAATATATTTGTAGTATTATAGGTATGTTTTTTAAGTTCTAAATTTGAGTTATCGGGTATAGTTTTGGTTTAGAGTAAAGTTTTTGATTTTCAAATATATAATTCGGATAATAAGATAAAAATTTCAAGTATTTTTCATGTCTCCGGATTAGATTTTGGATAAAATTTTGGATATTTTCGGATATTTGAAAAAAAAATCAAATATTTTGTGTGTTTTGGGTATTTTTTAGACAAGATCCAAACCAAATCTGATCCCAAAACTGAACCGAATTCGAATCGATAAATTTTAATTACCCTATTGGATCCAACTATTTATAACTCGACGGAATCTGGATCCGATAAGACTCGAACCGACGCGGAACCGAAAATTTCAAATTATCCTATTAAATCCTAACTATAGGACCTAATCCAGATCCAAAAGGATCCGATCCGAATCTGACCTGAGGATCTGACCTGGAAGGTTTATGTGAAGGGCTTAACCTTCGGACAGCATAACAATCACCCGCCAAATAACAAAACCAAGAAACGTCAAAGTCGAACGAACACATTCGAAAAAGTCAAAATCTTTTTGGTTCTGTTCGTCAATGAAAAAACCGGTTCGTCGATCGAAGCGGGTTGATCAGGAATTGGAAACACCACCCAAGGTTACAACTCCCGTGGCTATACGTGCATCACGAGATGAGAAGAAGAAGCACTGTTCCAAGGCTCGGCCGGTCAGACCCGAGTACCCACTGACCCGCACCATCCCCGCCGAGATGAAGCTAATGCCTCCTGAGTTCTTTCAAATCGACGCGCTTGATCTTGCGCCGCGTTTGCTAGGGAAGTTCCTGAGGAGAGACAATGTTGTCCTGCGTATTACAGAGGTCAGAGACACGATTCTGTTCTTGATTCTTCTGATTTTTTTTAGTTACTTTATGGATTATTTGTTTGTTTGTTTTGTTTTTTTTTAATGGATTTTGTTTCTCTGAGTAAATGTTGGTAAAAGATTTATAATTTTTGATTAACAAAGCTAATCCACAATCTATGGCATTTGTGTGTTTCTATGTTACTGTGATTGTTTTTTGCAAACGATTTGGATGGAGAGTAGAATGTTACTCTCTAACCTTGTTCCTCCTTTGGTAGGTAGAAGCTTATAGACCAAATGATTCAGCTTGCCATGGACGTTCCGGGGTTACTCCACGGACCGCACCTATTGTGAGTTTCTTCATTCTGCTTTGTTATCATTTAGTTACACACACCTGACAACATTCTCGAAAATGTGGTTCCTTTTTTCTTTTTTTTAATTAGTTTGGACCAGGAGGACATGCCTATGTTTATCTTTGTTACGGTCTCCATATGATGCTCAACATTGTTGCTGATAAAGACGGAGTCGGAGCCGCTGTTTTGATACGGTCTTGTTCTCCTGTTACCGGTAATAGTCTGTTCACATCAGTTCTGTGAGACTTTTCTCATTACACTCTCGTCTTATCGAGGCTCAAATTTGTCAGTATAGGTGTATTCAAATCCATGCATGTTACTAACTCCTTTTACTAAAAGGGTGTGATGGTATTGCAGGGCTGGAGACCATACAGGAGCGTCGTGGCCAGAAAACCGACAAACCCCTTCTTCTTAATGGACCAGGAAAGGTTAGTCAGTCTGATCTGTATCAATTTTACACCTTGCATCAAGCCCTGCACACAAATCACAATGGATAGGTTCACTTACTCTGCATACATGTGTGCCTCCTGCAGGTGGGGCAAGCGCTTGGACTTTCAACAGAATGGTCTCACCATCCTCTCTATTCTCCTGGTTAGTTGGACAAATGAACCAAATCAGTTACTGGAGTTTCTGGGTTTGCTGGTTCTTTAAGAGAGTTTAAGTTTTACATTGATAAACGATATATGAAAACAGGAGGACTGGAGGTTCTGGATGGAGGAGAAAATGTGGAGAAAGTATTGGTTGGTCCTCGCGTCGGCATAGATTATGCATTGCCTGAACATGTCAATGCATTGTGGAGATTTGCCATTGCAGACACTCCATGGATAAGTGCTCCTAAGAACACTCTTAAACCTCTCTAACTTCAACCCAAAACTCTTTATTTTCACCTCTTGTTTTATGTAAATAGACATCTGCATGATCACACTCTTGGTGTCTGTTTAGTGTTTATCTGCTGCGTTCCTCTTGAAAGGCCACGATGGCTTTTTTTTATATGATGTGTTCCCCATGCCAGACCCCAACACCAATCAGCATGATCATGGACATGTCCACTGTTTTGTCCTTAAACCATCTGATAATTTTCAAATAATCATATTTTATGTTTAATCATCAGACTTTACACACCACAAACTCTGGAATCACTGCACAAACATATCCTACTTCATGTCTCAAAATGATCGATCGGTTTGTAGCGTCTCCGATACAGAATCAGAGATTTCAGAACCGCCTTCTTGAGACCTTCTCAGCTTAGAAACGAGAACCCACATGCTAGCAAGCTCGTTCTCCAGATATGCTTCTCTCTGTTTCGATTCTTCTACTATCCTTTCAAGCTCGGCTTCTCTTTGATCCCTATCAACGAGTGCAGCTTCGTATGATCGTTCGCGCTCTTTGCTCATCCTCAGTTCTCTCTTCAGCTCCATCGACGAGCTCTCCTGCTCTTGTCTCTTTACCAGACTCTCTCTTCTCCCATTGTTCCTTGCATTTGTTGTTGTTGTTGTTGTTCCTGTCTTATTACCGCGCTGTGGGACTGAACTCTTTACTGTTGCTAGCTCAGCTGCTAGTCTCTCGTTGTGGTTCATAAGCTTTGCAACTTCTTCAGACAATGCCTTGAGCTCAACTGCAGCTGCTGATGCAAGACCTTTTGCATATGAACTCTCGTCTGCGAGTTTCCTGTTACGATGTTCTAATTGATCCTTCGATTCACTTAGCTCCTTAGCTTTCTGTTTCAGCTCTTCGATTTTGGTTTCCTGTAACGTCAGAAAGCAAAAAAGCTTTAGTTTGAGAATCATGTAGCTAATAGGTTAGAAGTTTTCAAATAAGATGTTTATGAAATGTATATAGAGACCTGTGCTAGTTCCAAGGCATCAGAGAGCTCCCGCTTTAGGTTTGCAACTTCTTCTTGCAACGCTTCAGATTCACATGTCTGCAGCAAAATACTTCGTCAGTAATTAAATTCTCTAACAGATTGTAAACCTAAGGCAAATCAATAAAGAAAAAGTTTCTCAACCTTTAGATTGAGTTGTTCCTGAATGATGCTATTATCCGCAGCTTTAACCTGTTGTAAACAAGATGAATAATGAGAACAAAAAACATTATAGATACAATTAGATTTCATCGTTAAAATGGTTTGGCCTTTTGACCACTGGTATCATTTGCAGAGAAGCAACTTTATGCAGACATGAGTAGAATTTATATTGGAGCTAAGAGAAATAATATCCTCCATGCAGTAGCAAGACCATCTCTAGGTGATGTAGCAGTAGATGAAGGAGGTATTGCGTAAACAGAAACAATACGTTACCTCGAGTTCAAAAGATTTCTCATTAAGTTGATCTCTCATCTCAGCAACTACCTGAAGATATTTACAGAGAAATGGCTTGAGAAATGAACCACATGAAAAAGAAGTCACTGCGTAATACTTGACAATGAACTTACCTGCACGATGTCGGATTTATCCAATGCCGCATGTGATGTCATAACAAAGTCCAAAATTTGTTTCTCCAACGTGGCAATCTGGTCATTCTTCTCCTTGATGTCATCATTGAGGACTTTGATCTCCTCCTAAGTAACACAGATACCAGGAAGGTGAATATTGGTGGATTTAAGATACAGCTAGATAAAGATCTTGAGCATAGTGATTATATTACTTTAGTCACTTCATTCTGAGGGGACTTTGCAGCCTCATCTAACAACCGTTTCAATGAACTTGATTGCAGCGCCGCCTCCTCAGATAAAATCTTTTTCTGTTCCCTCAGAAGTTCCAACTCATCGATCATTTTACTGCTAGCCTGGGAACAAGTGCACATAGGTCTTATAGAACAGAGAGCAGGGAGTGGAATAGATAATGATGTAGTTACGTAAACAGACGTGAAAATAGCTCTTCGTACCTCTGGCGTCTCCATTTCGTGGGGACTGTCTTCTAGAGTTTCTCTGTCTTCCTTAGGCTCTGAGAATTGTTCCATCAAAGGCGAGCCTTCTGACAGTCTTGACTCTGCATGCAGATTACTTCCTCCCCCTTGAGGAGTCGATGGTGTGCTGTTGGATTTTACCACACTCGACTGGTCGCTGGCACTTGAACTGTTATCTCTTTTCTGTTAGGTAAAAAATAAGCTTGGGTCAATAAAGAAGACATGAGAGGCACCAAATAATCAAAGGACACAAGGTCGTGCGATTACTACTCTCTACTTATATCATTGTTCTCTGAACAACATGAGAATTCCAGAAATCTAAAGTGAGTGGATGATACATGCGCAATAGTATAAACCTATAGTTGCTAGGTTCAGTTCTGAAACGAACAAGAATAAACCAGAATGCTAATAAGAAAATTCTATCAATCTTATACCTTAGGCTTTAACCAGTTTAATAATCCATGCTTCCGGGTCTTCTTTTCTTCTCTAAACGCAATATCTCTAATCTCATGATTTCCCTCCGGAGAAACATACAGATCAAGGTGCTCATCATCCATCATGTCCCGCCTCTTGTATGGTAGGTAAGCAAGCTGCACACTCATTATCAACCAAGATTTAGCCACACAAAAAAAAAACTAGTAATTTTGTGTACTTGCTCCAGGAAAATAACAAATCTAAAGTTTCAGAAGCGACCATGGAAACAATGTATATTATTCCAGGTTATATTAGTGATTCTACCTCTTCTTCCCCAAATGAATGTCTCCTCCGAGGTTCAAAGCGATGAGGTAATCGAGATGTTTGTGAAGTTTTAGTCGACACCAAGATTAATTTCGTCAACCGTTGGATTCGACTCAAGAGAGCTGCTTTAGCTTCTTCCTCTTCTTCGAGTCTGGATTGCAGCTTGACTTGACCATCTTCTAGCTTTTATCATCACGTTATATAGCCAAAAACGAAAGACAAGGTTACTACATATTCTCTCAAATGCTTGAATGTAAACTAAAAAGGCAATGAGACAAACGGCCTCCCACTTGTCTACTCGAACATATAACTCATGTTCTCAAGATTGGAGCTCTATTTAGAAAAAAACCATCTCTTACTACACTGCAAAAATATTAATCACGTTTGTCGCGGCGCTAGAAAAGGTAAATAACTCAATGTTTCAAGCATACCTTCTGTTTCAGGAGAACAATATCATCTGTGCCAATATCACTCAACTGGGGAATTGGTACAATGTCCTGTTTAAGCTGTTCCAACTCCTCCTTCAGTTGCTGAATCTCGTGTTGATACTTTTTGATTAATGATTTCTCATCTATTATCTGCAGGTTTATAAAGTTAGAAAGTAAGAAAGACCTTTGGTACAAAAAAATAAGGCCTGATAGAAGATATGCGAGGCAAACCTTGTTTTGTTCGGCTTGAATCTCAATATGTTTTGCACGATGAGCAAATTTCAATGTGTTGTGTGTTTCTTCCGAACTGCTTGATGCAGGAGTCACTGTACAAATGAGCTACCACATCCAGAAGGGACAACTAATCAGTAAAATATATTACTCTGCTGACGATCATGTTGTGGATTTCATATTTATAGTAGCAAGAGGATGGAGAACAGATCTAACAAGACTTACAGATACTCGGTCATGGCCACTCAGTGAGGACTGAAGGATCCTGGTTAACTTAGAGTCTCTGTATGGTACATGCGAAGCTTTCACATCCGTGAGTTTTGATATCACCTACCACATCACAAAATTATCTGAATAAGAGAATAATGAAAACATGAGCAGATAGGCAAAAAACAAGGTTTTTGGTGAGGAGAGAGTAATAACAAGAATAGACAACTATTTAATTTTAGGTTTGGACAAGCACAGATCTGAGATAAAAGTAGCAAGCAAAATAATGTGAAGGCGGAAATATGATTCTGCAGATGAACTGGATAAGACTAAGAAGTTTTAGACTTCATGATAGGTATTTTGAGCTGCTTATTAAGATATAAAAGGATATAAAGTGTGCTTACATTTATATCACACAATCCTTTAATCAGACCTGGTTTTATAGAAAAAGAACTCCTTCGATCTAACTGACTCCAAAACCTATTGTTGACTAAAAGAAAACTGTGGTAAGAAAAAAACTTACAGTCCCTAAAGTCAGCAAACTTTTATTTATATATGATCCTTCCTTGCGTCTTAAACCACTGGTTTCAACCTTTGAACTCTCGGAACCTGCCAGATCAACAAGGTTCTGCAGAGACGAGAGAAATTATGGGTAGTTAATATCGGTTGAGCTCGCTCCAGTGTTGAAAAAAGAGTTGATCATAACCATAATCATATCACTGGCACAAGAGAAGCTTACCAACTGAGAGAGGTGTACAGCTTCACCTTTAGTCTTGCTGCCTAAGGGACTACTTTCTATTGTCTGCATCCAAATGAGTTTATCATCTTTCAGAAACGTTACAGCTATATGAGTTGATATGAAAAGAAAGCAGTGTCATAACCAGTGGAACACTTGACACGACTAAACAAGTAAACAACTAGAATTAGAATAAAGACAAACAGAAATTCCTTGAACAGAAGAAAACACGTGAAAAAAGAACATGGTCCACAACTTATGCTGAATAAGAAATAGAAAGTGTGACATTTCAGTATTCTATTTTCAAATACTACCGTGATTATAGGACAAAAACTATCATTTTTACCTTCTAACCAATAATGGTAATAGAAAAGAACGACAGTTTTGTGTGCAATGATCCACACTACAAGTGCAATCACGTGCGGATAAAGAATCTAGCCACTGCACAAAGCTACCAACTTTTCCAATATTTCAAAGAGAATATTGACATACCAACGTAAATATTGTATGGCTCCGGCTGCTGAGTAGATTATAATTCGTGGATCCAACATGGCGTTGCTCTGTCATGAGGACAAAACTTCAATCAATATGAATTGAACTAAATGTAAATTTACTAGATCATGTCATGACAAATTTTAAGGATGAACTATTATTTATAATCCTGAGAGAGAGAACTACTCTCACATATTAAATTAAAGCAAAAACCCACTTTTCAACGAATTGTATAGCCTCAAGAAGGTAGAGGAGAACCCCTTTTCTGATGATAATATCTTTAATAAATGTACAATGACTGCAACAGTCTTTGCTAGCGTTATGAGGATGTATAGTAAAACTATTTCTTTAGCTAAAGGGAAAGGCGGAAGCACCACATACCTTCTCCAGCTGCTATAAGAGAAAGCGCATGAGCAGGGGATAAAACAACTTCTTCTTTAATCCCTTCGACAAAGGTTCCCTAGAATCAATAACAAAGATGACTTCAATCCAAAAACTTGAAGATAAAGGACACTCGTAGCAGTAGAAGTCATGAGAAGCTCATTATAAAATTCCTAGTTCAAATGATAACTAAGAGGTATCCCGTAATGAGCAATGCAGATATTGCGAGTCAGTGAGAGCACTAGTACGCATGTATCAATAGATATCTGAAGCAGAATCACATACCTGTTTATCTTCTCTGATCCTCAAATTTTGTCCTGCTGGATTTAATAAATCGTTGACAACCTGAAAGAAGGTGGACCGTAAGGATAGTAAACTCAAAGGAAAATTAAAGGCAGAGTGTTCTATCAATCTCCAATAATGTTGAAACTGAATATAGATAATGGAGGCGAGAAGAAAATAGCACCTCATTATAAATTTCCATGTAGGATATACGCAGGAGAAATTCTCGGCTTGGTGTCTGTAAGAAAATAGATAGGTGAGGTTGCTAGTACTTAGGCCAAGGAATTTGACGAACCAACATCCTAAGAAGTACCTCTTGGATAATGCTGAAAGCATCTTTCACTGCTAATGGTATAATACCCGGAGATCTCTGGTCACCCTGACATTCGTACCCAAAAAAAAATCAACGAAATCTATCAGATAGGTTTCAACAGTAGGGTGCACAGAGTTCAAACAGTTTTAGGGTAGAAAACTTTTCTATCGCAAGGTTGATTATCTATAACTATTGTAGAAAAATTCTAACATGTGTTAGTTAAGCTTGCTGAGTTCAAATTCAAAGAAATACATGATTCTCTGACAAAGCACTATATCTTTATGACAAATTGAACTACATGGTACAAAGACAAACCACGAACTATCCAGATGAAGGGATCTTACATGCATAGTATGAGTCTTTCCACTGCTTGTCACTCCATATGCAAAAATGGTCCCTGTAGTTTGATTAACATCCAATGTTATATACAAATCAACTGGTAAGCACATCGAAGTCAAAATTGTTCTGAAGAATTTTAATATTCACTAGGAACATTTAGCCTTTCTGGTGTAACATGAATGACCAGTATCATAGAACTAAGTCTTTCAACATACGTTTTGGAAGGAAGTATGCTCTTCGGTGAAAGAGTTAATATCAGAAATTGAGTTCATAAATACAAAAGAGACTGCCATTAAATCTTGTCACTTCATACCGTTAATCCCCTCCATAGCCCCATTAACAACATGGTGCGCAGCAACATCGTAGACATTGCGTGTTGTGGTTGTAGGTCCAAAGACACGATCTGCCATAAAGAGAACCAATCGTTAACAGACAGAAAGACCCAGACATCAAAAAAAGGAAGATTCTACCACCTAAGAGCAATACTATTATCCGTAGATTGTTCTTATTGAGTAATGTGCATACAATATTTATGATGAAGATTATGGAACCATCGTGACATTGATGAAACTGTTCAGACTAACCATATGCATAAGCTATTGTCGGATTATACTCATTCCGCACGATTGTTTCCCCATCTGCATACCACGCAACCTCCTCCCCTTGGCGGATTTCCCTTGGACTAAGTCAACGGAAAAGATATATCAAATCCAAAGAACAAACAGCAACCTAACATTTGCAAGCCCTAATAGAAGCACATCACTAAGAACCTGAGTGGACGAAAGCGAACTGTCACGGTGACGTTCTCTTTAGAACGCTGAGCACTCTGCGGTACGGAGTCTGGTGAGAAGAAGTGCTGCTTGCTCTGAGCAGATGAAGAAGCAGGGGAGCTATGGCCATCATCGATAGATGTCTCCTGATAAAGCTTCGAAGACGAGGTTGTTGAGGATGCGGTAGAATCAGCACCCTTGAAGTTGCTAAACCCTGTTTTTCTCGACTTTGATGATCCTTGTCTAGATGCCATCACTCACAAGTCGAAGTCAAAAACCTCCAGAACACTGAATCAAGACACAAGTACAACGATCAATCATCCAACACATAAATTACTATGTGGTATCTTCATGAAATGAGCTCCAAACTCATTTTCAGGGGCTTAAGTTTCTCAGGAGACGATCAAGCAGAAGAAAATCCTCAAGAAAGCTTTTAAAAGCATAAAGAATATCCCATTTCTAAGCAACTGAAGCTAATTCAAAGCAGTTATAGATAGAAAGCTTTCTTTCATCATCACTTAAAACTAACAACACTGAAAAGTGAGCAGTTGCAATAAGGATGACTCTTTGAAATTAACTTAAAAAGTGAATTCCACCAACAAGCAGTAAAGCTAAAAAAGCACCAAAAAAAAGAAGCCTAAACTTACGCACCGTAGTAGGGCCCCAAGTTCATGCCGAAGCCACAAAAAGGTTTACAGTTAAAATAAAATAAAATTAGGGAAAAGAGGATTGATAAAGTTAAAGCATAAGCTACGAACGTGAAGACAAATCAGAGCATCACAATCTCCGGAAGCTAGAATAAAGAAGACAATCCAATCGGGTACTATGTAATAAGAGCTGGAACACTAAGTCAATGGTTCGAGTCCAGTTATTACCGGATTTGTCTGAAACCTTACAGCATTTTTAGAAAATTCCACAAGAAAAGACAGAGAACAAGTAATCAGAAGAATGAGTACCTCTTCAGGTGAATCTAATGGGAGGAAGAGAGATCTCAGAGAGGAGAGGAGTAGCAAGCAGATAAAACTCGTCGATTGCGATTGTGTAACAACTAATGATGTTTTCAATTGGTGGGGGTTTGGTTTCTCGTAAACAGAAACACCATATTAAAGGTACAGGTGAGAGAGAAAAGACGAAGACTATACATACATACTTGTGTGTTGTATATGTATTTGTTTATACGTATCTTTTTTGCCTTCACGGATACAGTTGAGAGAGAGAGAGAGAGAGAGAGAGAGAGAGAGAGTAGGACGATTTTCCTCTTCTTTTTTGTTTTTCCTTCCTACAGAATTTTAAAAAAAAAAAAAGAGAAGTCTCTAAAATATAGAAAAAGAATAATTTAATATTTTTCTAGAATTGACTTTGGCAGTTGATGCCCTTGATGGGAAGGGATTTTGTTTTTATTTATTGCATCCAATTGAGATTCACGAGCATACTTTATCTTAATGTAAGGGGAAATATGATGTGTTACGGAGATAACTAGAACATGGTTGATAAAAGATAACTAGAGCTTTGAATTGTCCCAGTCACATCTTGGACCTACACAAAAAAAAAAAAAAATGAACACTTAACAACCGGTTTGAAGAGGATAGTGTTTAGGCATATACACTGGAAAGATCCAAATCAAACCCAACAAAATTAATAAAAGTTATCCTTAAAACAATGCTTGATCTTGTTTTGGTTTTGGCCAGTTCACAATGTATAAGGTACAGATATCAAATCTTAAATTTTTATTTTTCTTAATAGTAACTAATGTTTTAATTTGAAAGAAAATCCAATTTAAAGGAACAAAAGAAACACTATATCCAGACTTAAATTATATTCACTAGATGTTGGTCCGTACACTCGTGCGGACTAATATATACTCAACTAATTCAAATCTTAACATAAATTTTAATTTGAATTTAATTTATTTAATTAGTTTCAAATATTAAATTAATCAGAAGATATAATTTACCTATTTGTTATAACGCTATATATAATAGTTTGGTATCTACAATTTTCTTTTTAAAATTTATTCTATCACCAATCAACACATGTAAAAAGTATCATCATCATAATAACTTAATAAAATTTTATTAATATTTTAAAATAACATAAAAGATAAATCTATCAAACCTATGAAATCAAATCTCTTTTCATCAAAATCTTAGTGGCATTGTATATGAACTTCCTCTTCATCGGAGTTCTTAGTGATGACACCTATTAATAAAATATACAATAATTAAAAACATACTTTTATTTAACTAAAATTTTATAAACTAAAAATAATAAATTAATAAATTATATATGTCTATTAAAAGCTAGATTTTTAATATATTTAATGGCAGGAGATTATATTCTTTGGATTCATATTTTTGATTAGTAAGATAATTTGATGACATAAAATAGAAGCAAACTTCCTTTTAAAATTAATAAATGAAAAATATTAAATAATTTAATATTACTAAAATAGATATAAGATAAACAAAACTTTAAAATTATTGCTAAAATTTGATAGCACTCGTTAATAATAGTTACTAAATATTTATTAAATAATCACTAATTTTTTTTAAAAAAAGATTAACAATTCAAAATTTTATTTATTTAAATTAATGACTAAACCTAAATAATAAAATATGACATAAGATTCTAAAAATAATAAAATATAATAAATAAACAAAATAACCTAAAATCATGGGGAACATGACAAGTAGGCAAAACTAAAACTACCATTTAAAATTATTTAAAAATATAAAAAATAAATAAATTACCTATTAAAATTATTAAGAACATGACAAATAAATAAATAACTTAAATTATGGAAAATATGAAAAACGAATCAAAACAAAAATTATTAAAAAAATAACAAATAAAAAATTACCTAAAATTATGGAAAATATGACAAATAAATAATAAATAATGACAAATAAAAAAAGTCACATAATATTATGGAGAAATTGACAAGTAAGCAAAATTCCTTCATAAATAATAGTATAGATAGATAGATTTTGTTACTCATCAATTCCAAAAACCTTTAAACAGGAAGATCTTAACACAAACAAATAAGAAGACTGGTTTGAGAAAACTTTTTTTTTGTTTGTCAACTAGTTTGAGAAAACTAATCATTATTTTCTTCAATGAACCAAAACATAAATTAAAATATTTCAACGAAATTTCTTTACTAAACATATATAAATATGGTAAGAGATGTTATCATGTTAATCTCAGATAGCAACTGAGGAACTGGTCTCATTAAGAAGACCATAGAATATGTAATACCCTGTAGTTTCTTTAAATCCAGGAATCAACTCCGACAAGACCCTTAACATTGCCAGCCAAATGCTGCATATCATTCGACGCGAATGCTGCTTCTTAAAACAGCGACGTCGCAACAATCTTCACCTGAAATTTCCACACACGCAATCAAAACTTGAACCAAAATAGACCAAGCTGAAATCAATTAAGTTCATATTTTACAATTAGGCATACCTTATGCTTCTGAGCATAACGCAGAGCTTCAAGATAGTATCCATCTCGCACAAGTGAGGGGATGTAATCATGGTGGAACGGGAGTTGTCTCAACATATCAAGCCCAAGTTTCCTTACCCTCAGGTTTTTGGGAGAAGTTGCAGCGCTACTTCCTTTGATGGTTCGATTATCTGCATGAAAAACGACAGTTCTGCAAATCGTTTACTATGAGCTAAAAGTCTGATGGTCATTACATAAATGTTGAGATCCACTTTGAGTTTCTCTGCGCTTACACTGCAACATATGCAATACGGTAAAAGAATTTCGATGAATCGAAACTAGTTCTAACGCAAAACCAAGTTTCTATAATCTGTAACACTCAAAACAGAAGTAGTATGTATTTAATCTTTACCTGCGAAGGAACTCAGTTATGATAGCAACTAGGTAGTCAAATTCCTCAACCATCATTTCCTCCACAGAAGCAAACACAAACTTGTAGAGCTTACGAGGTGAAATGGCTGGTGAAGAAAGTTGAGATCCCTGCTGCTCATCAGCACAAAACATGTTCTCCCTGGAACCAGATGGTAGGTTCATTTCAACTGCTTTACCAATTGCTTCCAGATTCCCTCTGTTTTTCATTATCTTGAAGAGGGCAACATGGGTTAAAATACTGCAACTTCTTTATAGCATTCATCCCTAAATCAACTATTTAGATTCAATAGTTTTACCAGGAGATCCACCAACGGTTGGAGTAGCTGCAGTGGTCTTTTCGTTCTTCAACTCCTAGTATGTACCAGCTTTAACCGAGTACGAATATGCTGTGACCACTGACCAGTACATCTACTGCCTGCGTAACCTGGGTTGCTGGTCTGCGTTCCAGAATAATAGCTCTTGCCATCCCCAAGCACAGTTATTTGGCCTGAAAAATCACCAACCATGGTTACTACCACAGCTACGCCGAACACTTTCAGTGTCCCAACTTTCCTGGAGACACTATATATTGACAGTAATCGTAGAGAAAAGATTCATAAATGTTTGTTAAACTACGCAAAACCAGTAGCTAAAGTTTTATCACACAAACGTTTGTTGCCGTGAACCGGTGCTTCATCATGCTTATAGATTACAACATTACGTCAAACATATAGCAAAAGAAAGTTTGGGACCTTATGAATATTCTAGAAGAGGCGTCCTGTCTGAGCTGCTAGCGAAATTGCCCGCAGCACATTATGGTAAATACTGAACATTTGCGAAATATCTAAGATCCATTTTCATGTAGATAAATTTATAAAAGCAAACTTGCCTCAAGATCCAAATGTTACCCTCCACAGAACCTTGTTACTCTGATCCAGAATAAGGTCTGGAATCAGAAAGGTCCATGCATCTTCATACATGGCTATGTTTTCATTGCTTGTAGATGATTCTTGTCTGTGATTTTCTTTGTTTAGCAGCTTGAGACGACGTTTCGGAGCCTTGGTGAGCCCTCCACAGATAAGGAAGAGGAGCAGACACGGGAGCTCGAGAATCCACGAATAAGTCATAGATGATAAGTCACCGACACTTGACTGTGAACTTGAAATCCTGTTAGACATACTCTTTACGTCAATTTTAAAGTTGTATCAAAAACATATCGCATGCTATCACTCAGAACCATTACACAAGGGCCTTTTCAAAGAAAAAAGAAGAATGGCGTACATCTTAAGCAGTGCTGAGAAATGCCTCGAAATCGAAGGAGAATATAAACGTGATTCAAGCCTTTCCCCGGATCTATAAGGAAAACAGAAGAAAAAAAATAATGATGGTAGAACAGATTAGTCTAGATTGATGAATATGAAATGATCAAGACAAGTGTCTTGCAATTAAATCTCATCATACCGTATATATGCTGCATACAGCTCTTCAGAGCAAGAAACTCTTTCAAGCACAAGTCTCTTTCAACCTCGTGAACTTTCGACGAAACAAAGCTCCTGTAGTCTCTGGCCTGTGACAAAAGTGCACTTTTTAGTCAACCAACAAGGACTGACTCTTTAAGAGACATTCCACAAGACAAGGTGAATGGAGCTGTCGTGCAAACCTCCTTAGAACAAGTAGCTAGAATCCGTCCAAGTGTAGAGACCGTGGCCGAATTCTTCTCTTTCATGCTTGCATTGCTGAAACTAAAAGGAAAACTGGAAGTGGTTTAGTTCACAAAACTCCAAAAACTAAACAATAGATTCAAAAAAAGAAAAAAGAAAAGAAACAATAGATTTGTTATGAAAAAACGCGAATTAACCTTAAAGAATGCAAAAGAGAGCGTATTGAGGCAAATACCAGTTCAGAGTTTCTTATCATTATGTGAATCAATAATCTTACAAATCCTTAGACTGATATTTATATCAGTTTCAAAACCTAGTTTATTTTTCTCTATATGAATACATACTTATCTAGAAAAGTATTTGTCCTATCAACGAGTGTTAGACTTTTACTGGTGCATAGAGATTTAAGACATACAGATGTAACAGATTCACCGAAGCTATGTCTGAAGAACAAAAGAGTAAAAAATAAAAATTAATAATAAACACACGAGTATACGACATTAGTATCCAAGTTTTATAGTCAATATTATGATTGCTAACACAAGAAAGTCACAGTAATGACCCATTATAGTAGCGATCTTACATCCACTCAGTGGCGCAGCCAGAAAATTTTTTCTGTGGGGTTAATTTTTAACAAAATTTTTAAATATAAAAATATATTTATATGTATTCATGTTTTATAAATTAAATAAATGTTTTGACTAAAAAAAGTTTAAATAAATGATAGTTACTTTAAATACTTACCAAATAGTTTTTTATTTGGTAAAAATGATGATTTATGATTTGCTTATGTTTTTGTTTCAGGGTTTGTTTTTCTTTATGTGGTCATCTAAAATTTTTTAATGGGGTCACAAAATAATTTCGGTAAACAAAACACATAAATTTTTAAAATAAGTGGGGTCAGCTGACCCCATTCCCATGGTAATGGCTCCGCCCCTGCACCCACTAGATCTATCCTTTTTCTTTGTATCCATTTTATGTAAATTTTGTTTAGATCTATCCGTTTGATGTAAATTTTCTTTATTTAGATCTATCCGTTTTATGTAAATTTTGTTAATGGAATCAATTAGTTTTTGTAGCCGATACCGAAATGGTTTATAACCCATAATGATCTTGCTAGGGTTCTAATAATTTCGATCTATTCGTTTTATATATATTTTGTCTATGGAATAAACATGTTTTAGATTTTCTAGCCGTCGTGAGTCTTTTTGTTCTATAACGCATATTAATCTAGCTATGTTTTTAATAATTTTTATTCAATTTAGTCAACTATTTTACTTTTAGAGAATTTAGGAGATCTTATGTAAGCAGATGATTATTATTGATTCAACAAATTAGTTTCACTTAGATAATTTCGTTGATTCTAACCAACACTGTTTATATTAACATCCAGATCAAAATCTCAGTATGGCATTCAACAAAGACCTTAAACTCAAGGCTCCCATGGTTGAAGATTATGGTTCTTCTCTAGAAGAGGCATTCAACAAGGGAGTTGAGGCGACCACTGAGCATTACCGAGCCAAGCTCTTTATTTACAAGCAACTAAATGATGCCATCGCCAAGAAACATGTTGAAGAGCTTGAAGTCTCGCGCATACAAGGTAAGTTGGAACTCATGAATGAACTTTTCAAGAAGAACCCATTTAGCAAAGAGAAAGAGAAGCAGCTAGATTTCGAACTTGTGCGCGCAGAGGCCAAGGTGGCTGATGTTCAGATTCCTTACATCGATTGGTACAAGTTGAATGAGCCAGAGATGTTTGATTAACGTCTTTGCTTTCTTAATCTCTTCAAGTTTAAAACATTTAATGTTTTTTATATTATGGTTATGTCTTTTGAAACATATTTTCTGGTTTTTCAAACCAGTTTTCCTTTGATCTTGGTTGGTTATTAAAATAAACTACTTATCTTAAAATAAACATATTTTCTCTCTTCTTATTTATTTGCTTATCACATTTATGTGATTCTTATTGTCACAACTTATAATTGTCTTTCATGTTTTGCTGAGATGAATATGAATTAAATTATTATTTTATATTTACAACGTTGATAGTTTATCTGATTCTTGAAATAAGATCAAACAAATGAAATATTAAGTTGTCAAACAAATGAACCAAGACTAACCTAAAAAGTATACTATTTAAAATTTTGGTCTACAAAGATCTTCATCTATTAAAAACAATGACGTAACAAAGATCTACAAACATATGCTCTAAATTAAAAATAAAATTTGGAACCCAGGCGGGACGCACGGGTCAAAATCTAGTGTATATTACAGAAGAAACGAAAAGGAAATCGGAGATAAGAACAGAGAGAGAGGCGTTACCTACGAAAACGGAGATGTTGATGGATTTAAGCACAGTGATGGGGTTGCTTAGAGAAGTTATACTCACGACAGAAACGTATTAGTTAAACAGTCCTCAGGGTTGTCCCATCGGGAAATTGATGGTAGCTGTTCTTCAACGACGACCGATCAGCGAACACGTTCCGATTTTATCTGGGCTTGGATGCCGATTTATAGCAGAATTCAATTCATAGGAATATAGTAATGTATCAAAAATGTAATTTTTTTTTCCTGAAAAAAGTATCACAAATGTATTTACTAGCGCCTTCATGACATTGCATGAAAAATTAATTTTACGTGGTTAAGTTATTGACCAATAACAACAGTTTGTTGAAATGAATTGATGAAAGGCTGAAAAATCATAGAATGTGGAGACAACATTTTCTTGTCTGCTGAAAACTATATATAATCTAGGACTAAGAGATAAATTGTGCAAATTAAAATCAAACCATGTCTCGTTAGTATTACAAATCTGATAATAAAAAGTTTACTCTGACATTAGCACGACACCGACATATAACTGTATCTGTATCAAAGGTTTCCTTCCCAAGTAAGCCACATCGTTGGCTTTGGTAGATGTATTCAATGGTCGTGTGAGAGACTCGCAGCGACGCAGATGACCTTTTGTTGCTGAGGAACATGAAGTTATCGGAGACAAGTATAGCCATTGTGGATAAGAGAGAATCGGGTTGAAGGAATGCAAGGATAAGTGCATATTAGATACTGTAACTGTGTTGGGTTTGCGAATACGGATATCCGGAATGGTGGTTCGGGTTGTGTGATTTGGAGCGTTGTCCCCTAGACATATATATCCATTAAAGATACCTAAAGAATAATACAATTCATGTTGATCGTTAATTCAGCTTGCATGTTACTCCAACGAGTCTCGTATACTAATCTAAGATCTGTAAAAGATTTTTTGGTGAAAATATTTGTAAAAGATCTTTAGCTTTATTTATATAATGGTAATTGTCATTACCCGTGAGTTACAAAATGGCATATATAAAATATGAGCACAATGGAAGATTGATTAGTCTCGTTCCTCAAAAACGATCAAACTTTCCTATTCTCAATTACACGAACACAATCGCTCCATGTCTGTTTGCTTTTTGGAATAGCCTTAGACGCAATATTTCTAAACTCGTAACTCGATAAAATGATCTGAGCCATTCCTAGATAACAATCTTTGCCAATCCTTAGCAGCTCACCACAACATTCAGCTGACAATAATGGCTTTCCCTCACCTACCATGTTCTTGAACAAATCATCTCCGCAGTGTGATGAGTTCAGCTTTTGAAAGCAAACCTCAAGAAACACGAGCTGTTTGTCCGTGTAATGATGTCCAAACTTCATCTCATATTCCATTGCGGGTGAATGGTCTTCTTCAAATGGAGATTCACCGGGAGATTCGACGTAAATATCAAAATCCGATGTAGGAGATATCTTCACATCTTCTGGTACTTCTTCTGAATATTCATCAATTTCCTGGGAAGAAATTGGGTATGACGTGACCATTAGTATGGATACAAACATTGCAATGTGAAGAGACTTTGCCATATTTGCTTTTGTTATTAGTAGATGTTTGATTGGTAGTATCAATAAACGAGAGATTTTATAGGAAAATGAATGTGGTGATTTGTGGAAGCATAATTAATTGACAAAACGTTTGTTCATTAGTCACTCTATGTTATAACTTCATAAAATTCAGCATTTAATAGTTACGTTTCAAAAGATGTATGTTTTTCTTTCAGTGTTTAGTTTCATCATGGGCTTGTGGAATCAAATAGTCTCATCAAAGACACCATTATAAGAACACCTTTCGAGTCCATGCACGCGGTAGATTTGTAGTGGTTATAAAGAAGCTCTGCTATGTCCTCGAAAACAAGTGGAACTTATAGGTGAACGGAGTTGGAGAAGCTATTTTCACATACCAAAATTGTTAATTCTTTGATTTATTTCTTGGAGTTTTGTACACATGCATTGGACAATATCTATCAACTTAGTTTACTTTGCTTGATGATAAATTTGATGTAATGCCTGAGTAAATGTATTGCTTTGCATTCCTGATGCAAGAAGAACCAGTCGAGATTCATGTGTGTAGAGAAACCAATTTACATTCACTTTCTTGGTTTCCACCAAACGTAAATTCAACATAGAATCACAAGCAAACAAGTCCAAGACTAGAAAGAGAAAATAAAACTTATCATTAGAGGGAACGATAAAAGAAACTCTTTCAAGCACTAGTCTCTTTCAACCTCGTGGACTTTAGATGCAACACAGCTCCCGGAGTCTTTGGCCTGTGACAAAAGTGCACTTTTAAGTTAATTACGCCAAAACCAAGACAAAGTAAATAGAGCTGCCGAAAAAACCTGCTTAGAACAAGTGCTAGAATCCGTCCAGGTGTAGTAGAGGCGGTGGTGGAGTTCTTTTCTTTCATGCTTGCATTGCTGAAACTGAGAGTAAAACTCTTAGGGGCTATTTGTTTCTCCATTTGTCATTTCTATCCAACTATTCCATCTACATGATTCATCTAAATGATTCATCCAGATTTTAAGGGCTGTTCGTTATTCTATCCAGATGAACCATCTAAATGAACCATCCCAATGGAGTTTATGTTCGTTTCTTTATTTATGTTTCCATTCAGATGAGTTTAGTAAACAAATTACAAATATACTCTTCTTTTGATTTAATCATATATTTGATGTTAATTTTAAATATATTAACTTTTATTATTTAATTTAAAATATGTTTACAACTAAAATTATTTTGAAATTAAGATTTTGACATTAATAAATTATTATTTCATATAAATTTATAAATTTTTGATTTTGCCGGAAAAACGTGTTTTCGCGGTTTTGGCGGGAAAACGCATTTTTGGTTTTTGCGGAAAACGCCTTTTTGCGGTTTTTGCGTGAAAATACGTTTTTTGGTTTTGGCGGAAAAACACATTTTTTTGGTTTTTGCGGTTTTGACGGGAAAACATGTTTTTGCGGTTTTGATGGGAAAACGCATTTTTGGGATTTGGCGGGAAAACGCGTTTTTGTGGTTTTGATAGGAAAACATATTTTGGCGGGAAAACGCGTCTTTTGCGGTTTTGGCGGGAAAACGCGTTTTTTGTTTTTGCGGAAAAATGTTTTTTTGCGGTTTTGGCGTGAAAATATGTTTTTTTTTTGTTTTGGCGGGAAAACGTATTTTTTGGTTTTTACAGAAAACCTCCTTTTGCGGTTTTGGCATGAAAATACGTTTTTTTGTTTTGGCGGGAAAAAGCATTTTTGCGTTTTTGACGGGAAAAAACACGTTTTTGGGTTTGACGGGAAAACATATTTTTTATGTTTTGGCGGAAAAACATGTTTTTGCTATTTAACGGAAAAACGTGTTTTTGCGGTTTTGACGGAAAAATGTGTTTTTACGATTTTGACGAGAAAACACGTTTTTACGATTTTAGCGGAAAAACGTATTTTTGCGGTTTTGGCGGGAAAACGATTTTTAGCGGTTTTGGCAGGAAAACACATTTTTGCGGTTTTGGTGGAAAAACTCATATTTGTTGTTTTAGGAAGAAAACACTTTTTTGTGGTTTTGGTGGAAGACACGAATTTGGTTTTGGCGGGAAAATATGTTTTTGCAATTTTGGCGAAAAAATATATTTTTTTGAGTTTTTGGCGGATAAAATTTGTTCGTAGTTTTGGTGAGAAAATTTGTTTTTGTGGTTTTGTCATTTTTTGTGAGATAAAATAATATTAGGTTAAATTTGTAATTTTGTAAATTATATCAGGGGTATAATAGACATTTTGTTATTTTGAATGGAGATGATTTATTTAAATGGTCCAATTTGGATCAGCCAGCTGATTTTCAAAATTAAGCTTAAATTTTTAAAACTCATTTAGATGAGCTATTCAGATAACTTGTACTTCTAATGCATAAACGAACAAAACTCTCATCTCCGTTCAAATGATTCATTTAGATGGAGAAACTAACAGCCACACACATTTCAAAACTCCAAAAAGGAAACAGTAGATTCAACCAAAGCTATGTCCGAAGAACTAAAGAATAAATCAATTTAAGAACAAAACACACACACGCACGCACGATATAGTATCCAAGTTTAATAGCCAAAATAATGATTGCTAACACTACAAAATCACAATAATGTCCTACCAACACAACGATTCAGACAATAGTTTCATCAATATAGCGAGATCTTATATCCATTTACAGAAGAAAGGAAAAGGCAAATCAATGAGAAGAACAGAGAAGCATTACCTGGGATGAATTTAAGCACAGTGATCAGAGAAGTGTTATACTCAAGACAGAAACATATTATGTTCGATTTTTGAGACAAACAGTCCCCTCAGGCTTGTCTTATTCGGGAAAATTGATGATACTGATCGGTCCCTCAACGACGACCGATCACTCACTCATCACCGTGTTAAACTAATGAAAGCGATTAACGAACCCGTGCGGATTTTATTTGGGCATGTAGGCCCATTTATAGTAGAATTGAATTCATACATACAATGGTGAGCACGGCCCTAACTACCATTCACCCACGCGTTCACCCATTCCCATCCAGTATAGATAAAAGAATAGGAATATATATATATATATAGATTTTTTTTTTTTGTGGGGGGGGGGGGCAGATAATTTTGAGTTTCTTACTGAGTGATTTCATAAATATTTCTGAAATTTAAAATATTTATTTAAAAGTTTGTTACTACTTATCCTTATAAAACTTTGGAAAATCACATAAAAACCCTCAAAATGATATTCTAATATTTTAAACCTTCAACTTTTTTTTGACTAGCACATAAAACCTTCAACCTAACATCTTTATCACAAAAGATAATCAATTTGGTTTATTTGTTTATCAAGTCAAAAAGATAATTAGAACTGTTTATTTTATTTTTTTTGTCAACAACCCATTTGGACTAGATCAAATGTTGATTAGACAAGCTGGTTCTCCGAGGAGCACCTCCTTCTGACCGGATCTGATCTATATGGAAAAAAAAGTAACCCCTCTTTCTTGTTTCTTTGGCCAAAGTGTCCGCCCGTCCATTCCTACTCTGGGGAATATGAGACAGTCTCACATCCTCGAAATCCTCCTGGAGTCTCTGGAACAAATCAATCTCTGTCGCGAAAGAAGGCCAGTCCTCCGGGTTCGTAGTCATGTCCACTAGGTCCGAACAGTCTGTCTCGAACCATATCGTCGCTATCCTCATGTCTCTCATACATGAAGCTGCCCAGAGTAGCCCTTCCATCTCGGCATGGAGAGCTGAGAGGCTCCTGCTGCATGCTGGCCTTAAAAGAATTCGTAACACACTGATGATGTGTTTTCAAATCAATAAAAAGATAAAATAAAATTATTAAAATAAATAAAATCAGAAAATTAAATAAAAATAGAAAAATAAATAATTCTTAAAAGAATTCGTAATTAAAAAAATTAATAAAATTTAAAATATTCAAATAATTTTATAAATTATCTAAAATTAAATTTTGTAAGACATAAGACATTTAACGTAATGTATCAGAAATACATTTCTTTCTTAAAATAGTTATCATAAATGCATTGACTAACGCTATCATGACATTGCATGAGAAATTAATTTCATGTTGTTAAGTTTTTTTTTTTTTTTGGGGTAAAATTCACGTGGTTAAGTTATTGACCAATAACAATAGTTTGTTGAAATGAATTGATGAAAGGCTGAAAAGTCGTAGAATGTGGAAATAACATTTTATTGTCTGCTGAAAACTGTATATAATCCTAGATTAAGAGATAAACTATGCAGATTAAAATCAAACAATGTCTCACTACTTTAGTATTACAAATCTGATAAAAAAGATATACTGTGAAATTAGCACGACACTGACATGTAACTGTATCAAAGGTTTCCTTCCCAAGAATGCCATGGCGTTGGCTTTGGTAGATGTATTCAATGGTTGTGTGAGAGATTCGCAGCGACGCAGATGGTTTTTTGCTGCTGAGGAACATGAAGATACCACAGACAAGTATAGCCATTGTGGATAAGAGAGAATCGGGTTGAAAGGAATGCAAGGAGAAGTGCATTAGAGACTGTAACTGTATCGGGTTTGCGAATACGGATATCCAGAATGGTGGTTCGGGTTTGGAGCGTTTACATCTATATCCATTAAAGATACCTAAAGAATAATACCATTCATTCATGTTGATCGTTGATTCAGCTTGCATGTTACTCCAACGAGTCTCGTATACTAATCTAAGATCTGTAAAAGATTTTTTGGTGAAAATATTTGTAAAAGATCTTTAGCTTTATTTATATAATGGTAACTGTCATTATGCGCGACTTACAAAATGACATATAAAACATCAGCACAACGAAATATCAATTAGTCTAGTTCCTCAAAACGATTAAGGTGCCAAACTGAGTTTCAATTCCCAATTACACGAACACAATCATTCCATGTCTGTTTGCTTTTTGGAATAGCCTTAGACGCAATATTTCTAAACTCGTAACTCGATAAAATGTTCTGAGCCATTCCTAAATAACAATCTTTGCCAATCTTTACTAGCTCAGCACAACATTCAGCTGACAATAATGGCTTTCCCTCATCTACCATGTTCTTGAACAAATCATCTCCGCAGTGTGATGAGTTCAGCTTTTGAAAGCAAACCTCAAGAAACACGAGCTGTTTGTCCGTGTAATGATGTCCAAACTTCATCTCATATTCCATTGCGGGTGAATGGTCTTCTTCAAATGGAGATTCACCGGGAGATTCGACGTAAATATCAAAATCCGATGTAGGAGATATCTTCACATCTTCTGGTACTTCTTCTGAATATTCATCAATTTCCTGGGAAGAAATTGGGTATGACGTGAAGATCATTACTATGGATACAAACATTGCAATGTGAAGAGACTTTGCCATATTTGCTTTTGTTATTGGTATAGATATTTGATTATAGTATCAATAAACGAGAGATTTTATAGAGAAATGAACATGGTGATTTGCGGAAGCATAATTAAGTGATAAGACGTTTGTTCATTAATCACTTTATGTTACAACTTCATAAAATTCAGCATTTAATAGTTACGTTTTAAAAGATATATGTTTCTCTCAGTGTTTAGTTTCATTGTGGGCTTGTGGATCGAATCCAACGTGCTTAAACTTTAGGCAAACATGAGAAAACACTACCCCTACATTCAAATTATTACAAATCAAAGTGTTATACTAGACAACACAACACGAGTACACATAAGATTAAGAAATGTTTAACGAGATTTGAACTTAAGCTCTTCCCTTCAAGACATGTTTTCTTAAACCCGGAATGTGAACATTTGTAATATAATCCTTCCAGTTAATGTTTTCAACATCAAACCCAAACTCATTCTTCTCTGCTTCAGACATATACTCCATTAACCTCTGCGTATTACTGTTATCAAATCTGCATCAATACACAACAAAAAAAAAGATTAAAAGTTTTTCGGTTTGGTCTTAAAACTATAATGTTGTTTGTTCTTTCTTACCTTCCACCATAGAAAGTGTATGGCTCATAAATAGTGGCAAGGTGTTTGGCTTGTTCAACAGACTTTTTGCATATGAACTTTATCTTCTGCAGCATCTTACTATCCGCCGAGCTCACACCATTCATTAAACCGCTCCGTTCTTGAGCATCTTTCCACAAATGATCCGAAAAATCATCAACAGAATCGAATAGTTTCATCAAAGGCACCCTTATAGGAACACCGTTAGAGTCCATGCATGGGGTAGAATTATAGTGGTTATAAAGAAGCTCTGCTAAGTCCTCGAAAACAAGTGGGTTTATCGCAGAAGAAGCGATCTGATACACGTTTATTTCAGGTTCTTGATCTGTATTCGCCACTCCATGCTTTGCAATAGCAGCTAATGTCGCATTAACGACCATATCAGCAGGAACCACATCAAGAACTCCTTTCGGATCCACCAGAAACCCCGTGAGCTGTCCTTTTCCATAACATAGTACTATAGGATCCATCATCCTGATGTTAAGGAAGAATCAGTTCTGTTATGTATAAATTGTACATCTATTACACACATATGGCAGATAATAAGTTACCTGTTTCCTTCCATCCAACCAGGGAAAGGGTCTTTGTAAGTGCTTTCGATGACGCTAGGCCTTATAATAACCACAGGTACGTCCCCTCGAGTGCTATTGATCATCATTTCTCCCATTGCTTTTGTGAAGACATAAGTGTCTTGCCATCCATATGATCTTGCCCTGTTTCAATAATTAATATGTGCTTAAGGTTGTTGTGAATAATGATGGTGGAGATCTTAGATTGCTACCTTTCTAGACCGAGATCCTTCATCTTCTGCGCCTCCTCTTGATCTTGAGTCCCTTCTCTTGCAGCATCAAGAGCTAGCTTCATCTCTCTATCGACATCCAAGACTTTCCTGTTTCCTTCAAGGAAGTTCTCGGTTGCTATACAATCTCCCATGGAGAATGGCTTCTCCATGATCCTTCCTTGTCTTTGTCCATTCACATAAGCTGCACAAAGGTTTTCTTCCAAATGAAGAAACCAAAACATCACAAAACCCTTTTTTATTTATATTTGTTTTGCAAGTTTACATACCTGTGGATACTTGCAAGAAAAGCTTGAGTTTCTTGCACTTCTTGGCGAATCCCATGAGATTACCTGGCCCTCGTGTGTTTATGTCCAGAGCAACATCATATCTGCAGCCATGGAGACAAAAAGATTAGCAAAAAACAAGATATATTGATGTTATATAAATAGCAAATACAAGATGCAAACCTTTCATTGAAGGTTGTATTGGCAGCAGAGTTGATAATCACATCAACTTCTTTTGAAATCTCCTCAGCTGAATCTTCTTGCAACCCAATGTCTGAGTCACATATGTTCCCCGTCACAGGAACTAGCTTGTCTAACATGAAGGACTGGTAAGATGATCCATGAGTGTCTCTTAGAGTATTAAAAAGCTCTGCATTTAACACCTGAAATAGCAGCAAGATCATGTGATTTAATAATTGCACACAACATGTAAAAAAACACAAGAAAGACTGAAAACAAAGATGAGTTTACCTCGTTCTTTAACCGCTCAGTTGCAGCTTCTTTGTTTTTGGCTTTAATCAAGAGATAAATCTTCCCAACATCCGGAGCCATTCTCAAGACCTTCTCAATCAGTACTGGAGATATCATCAACATGGAGATAATGTAATAAAAGACGCAGTTTTGGAAACATGATAAACAGATATGTTAAAGTATGTTTTTGTACCCTTAGCTAAGAAACCAGTGGAGCCAGTGATTAAAAACGTCTTCCCTTGGAGAAAACTGACAATGCCAAGTCCTTCTTCGCTTCCCACCATAGCAGGGCTACTAAAGGGCATCAAAGTGTTTACTCCATTGATCTCAATGACTCTCCCATTATCATTTGGAGACAGAACTAATGTCTCAGCGTCAATAGCAGGCGGACTCTGTTCCCTTATCAGTACATGACCTCTGTCTTTCAACAGAGAAGAAACCATAATAGACCTCTCTGGTTTGATGTTTCTCCCATCACCACCACCACCACCACCACCTACGCGGCACCAGGTGGGGCTTAGCCTTCTCTTATCCCTAACCAACGTACACCAGTCACGACGGTCGTGCAGCTTGTTTGACGCAGCAAGGAAGGAAGAAGAAGAAGAAGAAGAAGTCAAGAAGAGAGCTTCCATCACAAACTAAGAAACAAGAAATAGAGAGAGGGTCATTTCTGAAACTAAGACTAAAAGACGTTGACCTTGTACAAATCTTAACACACAAACTGTGTTTCGTTATTATTTTTTTCTCTTGTGAGAAAACAGGAACTTGTTGGTTAAGAAACTGGTAGTGACTTGTGATGTACTTAACCTAGAAAACATACCTTTGGCAATGAGCAACCAGAATATATATACTCAAGTAGAAAGAGATTAAGTAAACCAAGAAAAATGTTAGATTTCTTATTTCTTATCGTTAGGAGACATGCATGTGGGTTTTGTTTTTATAAGAGATGAAAGATAGGTTGGTTGCAAGGGCAAAAGATGATGAACTTCTTCTGTTAAATAGGGTAACAAATAATTTAAAATTAAGTGAAATAAAAGATTGCCTCACGATCTATTCTCTCAAACATCTGATCAGTTTCCTACACGTGATTTAGTTTCCAAACCATAAAAAAGAAATGAAAAAAATGCATCAGTTCCAACAAGTACTTAGAAAATTATGGTCAGTAGACGACAGTAACTAATAAAAGAGCTTTTCTGATTATAAATAGGTTCCGCATTTCATATGTAACGACTAACGAGTATAGAAACTCTCTGGTGGTACACAATAAGTAGCATAGATGTCACCGTGAACATACAAAAGGCTGCCATTACGTACTAAGGAGATGAAACCAAACGCCATACATACGGTTTGTCCTCTTACTCGAAACTACGATTTATTGTATTTCATACATGATTAACAAGCAAGAGTGTGAGACCACACCCCATCTTCACATTCTTGGGTCATATAGCAAATCACCGTGAGTATCCAGGGCTCCGGCTCCTGCTTCTCGACTCATAGCGAGATCTTGAGCTTGACCTTGAGTACGATCGCCTCCTATCCCCCGGTGAAACAGATCTGCTGAAGATGCATAATAGGATATGTGTGTGTAAAAACAACATCGACATTGGAAAAGCAAAACAAAACACATCTACTACAAAGTGTTAAGTTACCTTGAACGGTGCCTTTCATCATACGGTGAACGTGAATAGCTTCTCCTGTAGTTTGGCGAACGTGAGTAGCTTCTTCTGTAGTTTGGCGAACGTGAATAGCCAGGAGACCGTGAGTAACCATATGGAGATCTTGTAGTTGTCCTTCCCCTGAAATTGATCAATGAACAGTTCTTTAACTCTTTCAACAAGTGCAATTCCAGCTAATAGTGAATCAACCAGAAACTAAAGCTTCACCTTGATCGTTCTCTCATTTCAGAAGGCTTCTTTCTGTTCTCCTCTGCAAACACCACAGTGATTTCGCGGCCTAGTAGAACATAGCCATCCAAATGATACTTTGCATCTGCAGCATCAGCAGGTTCATAGTACTGCACAAAGCCAAACCCACGAGGCTCCCTGCAAGTCCACGTTGTCACATAATGAGACTACAAATATCAAAACAGGTAACTCTCTTCCCAACCAAACTGGCAATAGACAACGTCAGTCTGAATCATGATACAGAGAAATAACCTTACAAATACAACAAAGCAGGGCAACTGAATAGATTTAGCACAAACAATAGCTAGCTGCTAGTGCTAACCTTTTCGAAGCCACTGTACTAACTTGGACTTTGATCAGAACATCTTCAAAACGAAACTCAATCTGGAAGTATTAACCAGTCATCAACACTAAAAGTCTCACTTACCCTCGAAGTCTCAAACAAAGTATTCTTACTACTTCATTTTCGATCTCATGCACATTAATCTTCCTACTTCTTCATCTTCAACACTTCCAAGTTCCAATAAGACAAACCAAACTTTGATAAACCAAACACAATTTATCATTAATTACACTTACACAAATCTAGGACAGTAACGAGGTCACGCAAATGGATACAATTAGTAGGAAAAAAAAAACCGCCATCACTTACCCAGTGTAATAGTTACGAGGTATGTAGATATCCTTGAGACGACCAAAGCGCCCAAATGGTCTCCGCAGATCATCTGGCCTGTAATTAATGTTTACAAATACACAATTTAAGCATTTGAAAATATCCAAAGCTGAGAGATTTAACATTTCAAAGAGATCTAGTTGGTGCATGCACAAATAAAATGTAAAAAACATGAGTAGATGAGTTGTGTAATAATACCGACAGTCGAGCCGGAGATTGCGAACAAGTAGACTGGTTGGGGCATCCCTACTCCGACCTCTGTAGTATCCCACGGGATTTGGACTTCTGTACCTTCTCCTTGGCGGTGATGGACTGTAACTATAGCTCCTCCCCATTATATCACTACAAACCCAATAACCATATAAAGACTTCAAATTGGGAACATGCATCAAAAAAAAAACAAATACAAGTTTAGCTCACAAACATGACAGATCATAAATTCAACATAAGAACGAAGAAGAAATCAACATAAGATCATAAATTCATCGCAGAAACAAACACGATATATACCAAGCATAAGAGAACGAAACTAAACCTGAATCCCACAAGAGAAACGAAGGGCTTGTTGTTCTCTATCGCTCTCTCTTTTTTATTCAGACACCACAAAAGCTGGTCGTGGGTATTCGAGAATGTTCTACCGTGGGCCTTTCATTCGTTGTATCTAAAAGGCCCTTACAGGCCCACAACATGCCCACTTCAATTCTTTTAATATTTTTGGGTTATCCCAACCGGTCGGGTTTACAAAGCTATTTTAAAAAAAAAAACTTGGTTTAAATTCAGACCCGGCGGTTCTCGAAAAACCCTACAAAACTATTTTCTTCATCTTCATTAACTCTAAACCCTAAAGCAAAAAGTTCCAATTCCTTTTTGCGTCGGCCATTAGAGTCTAGAGATATGGTGGCTCCCTCGAGAAACCGCCCAAGCGGAAAACGTAATGACTCTACTAAAGCATTCAAATCATCAAAGAAACCGTTCAAGAAGACTAAGGACGATGTTGCTGCAAGGTCCGAAGCCATGGCTCTGCAGCTCGAAGACGTCCCCGACTTTCCTCGAGGTTTGTTTTCTCCCTCAAAGCAAAAGAGTTGCTGTATATTGAATCGCAGTTTTATTGATGTTCTGAAATTTGATTTTCCAGGTGGAGGCACTTCACTGAGCAAAACAGAGCGTAAGAAAATATACGAAGAAGTAGACGCCGAGTTTGAAGCCGACGAGGAGCGTGTTTCCAAGAGGAGTAAAGGAGGTAAACCTAAGAAGAGAATCCCTAGCGATGTTGACGAATTGGGATCTCTTTTTGACGGTGGTTTAACTGGCAAACGGCCAAGATATGCCAATAAGATTACCGTTAAGGTATTAAACTCTTTAACTGTCTGTTTATGTTTTTTGAATTGTTGATTAAGTTTCCTTCCTGTAAAGCTACTTGAGTTTATAGCTAGTGATTCGAGTTGCATCCATTTGTTGTCTGCCTCATCTGTGCATTGTAGAGTTTAATCAAGATGCTGATCCATAGATGTATTATATTTACAGTAGCTAAGTTTCCTAGTCAAAGTTATCATTTTTTTTTTCTTTTCTTGGTAGATAGTTCTTAAATCAGTTGTGTTTGGCTGTTTTTATGCGCGTTATCACCTGTCCACCAACCAATGCCATTTTTGCTTTCCATTGACATCCATCTATTATCATCATTACCATGATTGCATGAGGCTACTGTGCTAGAAGTTTTTCTTCAGCAGACTATATGTCTTTGTTCTGAGATACATTGGGATTTATGTTCAGAATATCTCTCCGGGAATGAAGCTTCTTGGAGTTGTTACTGAAGTAAACCAGAAGGATATTGTTATTAGTCTTCCAGGGGGCTTACGTGGATTAGTTCGCGCAAGCGAGGCATTGGATTTTACCGATTTCGCAATTGAGGTAGCAGCTGTGGTTTATAGTTTGCTGTCTAAATTCCCTGCACTTTGGTCATTTTGGCTCTTTGCTATTGCAATCTGAACTGAGTTGGTACTCCTTTTTTGTCAACCAGGACGATGAAAATGAACTCCTTCGAGACATTTTTTCTGTGGGCCAGCTTGTTCCTTGCTATGTATTGCAGTTAGATGATGATAAGAAGGAGGCGGGCAAAAGGAAAATATGGCTTTCGTTGCGGCTCTCTTTGTTGCACAAGGGATTCAGTTTGGATTCCTTTCAATCGGGAATGGTATGTCAATTCTTGGTTTCGTAATTTCTATATCTTGGGAGCTCTGCCTTTTGTGTATGATTTTCAAATGTATTTGTGGGAACTGGTATTTAAGTATGTTTGCATAGCCAAAACGATCTAATTATCCAAAACTGAACGAGTTCATGGCTGCTCATCAAGCTTTAGAGTTTTTTTTTTATCAAGCTGCATATGCTTGCAGATTTTAGATAATGATAAGCTATATTGATAAAGTGTTCTTCTGCTATCTTCTTAACTGGGGTTGTATCTTAACCAACTCAATTTTTTTTTCTCGTGAAAATAATGTTCATTTCTTTACCATAATGTTTGTTCAGGTAGTCACTGCAAACGTGAAAAGCGTGGAAGATCATGGTTATATCCTTCACTTTGGATTGCCTTCTATCACAGGATTTATCAAAAAAAGCAAAGATGGTACTAAATCTCGTTGATCTACTGGCCTCTTAGTCTTTTATTCATGTTGAACATTTAATATGATTTCTTCTGGCGAGTGATATTCAATGTACCTTCTAACCTACATCATAATGAAATAGGTTGCCTATGTCCAGCTACTTCATTTCCAAAATAATTTTGTAGTTGCCTCTGATGCTCTCTGGTTTTCGATCTTAAAAATCTATGTTTACCTTTTTCTGAATTTTCCAGGAAATCAGGAGTTAAAGACTGGGCAGCTTATTCAGGGCGTGGTTACAAATATTGATAAAGAAAGGAAAATTGTTTCTCTTAGTTCGGACCCAGATTCTGTGGCAAAGTGTGTGGTATGCCTCGTACTTCCCACATTGCGCTGTTAAAATTCTTTGATTTAAACAAAACGTAACCTCGTGAGTACCATTTTGCAGACCAAGGATCTTAGTGGGATGTCGTTTGATCTTCTCATCCCAGGCATGATGGTTAATGCCCGTGTGCAATCTGTCCTTGAGAATGGGATACTGTTAGGATTTCTTATGTACTTTACTGGAACGGTGAGTTACCATGATTTTGGTAGTGTGCATTATTGATTAAGCTGGAAGTATGTTTCTTGTGTTTAACCCTTGGTGACGTTTTCGAGTTACATGTCTCATTAATGCGCAGGTTGATCTATTCCATTTACAAAACCCAATGTGTAACAAGAGCTGGAAGGATGAATATACTCAGACTAAGATGGTATGCACTTTTGAAGTGTTACGTTTTATTTGATGTACAAGTTAGCTTGATTCATTTGATTACCATAGTTTTGAAAGTGTTTAACTACTAATTTTCTTGCAATGATTCCTTTGTTTTGAATTTTTGGTATATGTTCTTTGCTGAGAGATAATTTTCTCCTTTTGGTTAACTCCGCATAAAATACTATTTCAGGTCAATGCTAGAATATTGTTTATGGATCCATCAACTAGAGCTGTTGGTTTGACGTTAAACCCACATCTTGTTGGTAACAAGGCTCCGCCTTTGGTAAGCGACCGACTTGTCTATTAGTTTTTAGTAAAATATAATGGTGATATGATCATAAGAGAAACTTGATTTGGCAGCTACTGTTTCTGGTTTTATATTGTAAAACTTGTGTTTGGTTCTTTACAGCATGTCTCTAGCGGAGATATATTTGAGGAAGCAAAAGTTGTCCGTGTTGATAAATCAGGCCTTCTTCTTGAACTCCCTTCCGAGCCTGTTTCAACTCCAGCATATGTTAGCGTATGTCCAATTGGCTGCTCTTGTTCTTCTAGAATATTTAGGATTCTAAAAGAATCAGGCCTGCTTCTAACCTAAATTTATCGTTACTGCAGACATATGACGCAGCAGAAGATGAAGTAAATAAACTTGAAAAGAACTTCAAGGAAGGAAACCGCATCCGTGTTCGAATCCTTGGCCTTAAACAGATGGAGGGGTTGGCCATAGGGACTTTAAAGGTGACGTGCTAATTGATTAAATACATTTAACAATGGTTGGCATGGGAAGCATCTTCCATTTTTTCAATACTGATTCTTAACTTCGTACATTGGAATTGAAATGCTAGTTAAGAGGTTGATGTAGAATCTTATATTTACCCCTCTTTCTCTTGGTCTTGTTTTTGTATGAGCAGGAAAGTGCTTTTGAAGGTCCAGCTTTCACCCACTCAGATGTCAAGCCTGGTATGGTGACAAAGGCTAAAGTCATATCCGTTGATACATTTGGTGCCATTGTGCAATTTCCGGGTGGTTTGAAAGCAATGTGCCCACTTGGGCATATGTCTGAGTTTGAAGTTACGAAGCCCAGGAAAAAGTTCAAGGTTGGCTCCTTACATTGGCCTACATTAATTGGTATGCAATGTTGCTGGGGCCTGCATAAATTTTGAATGATTCTTCTTTCAGGTTGGAGCTGAACTAATATTTCGGGTGCTTGGCTGCAAATCGAAGAGAATAACTGTTACATGCAAGAAAACACTTGTAAGTTTTCTTATCATAGTTACTAGGCGGCTAACTGTTCAAATCATTTCCCTCTTATATAATAGGTGATAAAATCATCTCGTTTCTACTATCGTTCCTTCTTTTACTTCCCTCTGCTGATAAATGAAACCTTGAATCAGCAAATGGATTTTTTTCCTCGAACTGGTGTCTTTTTAGAGTTAGGAAGTCCCGTTTAATTAAACTCTTCGTACATAACATAGATGTTAAGATAACGTCTCTTGATGTTACCGATTCAAGTCTCTTTTCATGCAGTGGAGGTAATATGTATATTCTTTGCAGGTCAAGTCTAAACTTCCGATTTTGAGTTCTTACGCTGATGCAACTGAAGGATTAGTGACACATGGCTGGATAACAAAGATTGAAAAGCATGGATGCTTTGTTCGCTTCTACAATGGGGTGCAAGGATTTGTTGCCAGGTCGTTGCTGCACCCGTTGTTGTATTTCATGGGCCTTTGTCTTACTGTTCTGGTTCTTTTTAGTGATGACTTTTTTCCGCATCATAAAGGCATTGGGTAATATTTTCTATTTTGATAATCTTAAGCTAATATGGTATATTTACTTGATTAAGCAGATTTGAACTTGGTTTAGAGCCTGGAAGTGATCCCAGCTCAGTGTTTCATGTGGGGGAGGTTGTCAAATGCAGAGTAACCAGTGCGGTACATGGTACTCGAAGGATCAACCTCAGCTTTATGATAAAACCAACAAGGTTTCTACCTTCTAATTTGATGTGATAATCGTGTCTCGTTCAAGACTGACTAATATCATTAATTGCTGTAGCTCACAATTGTATATATCCTTTCTGGCAGTGTTTCTGAAGACGATTCCATCAAGTTAGGTAGTATTGTATCTGGGGTAATTGATAGTATAACTCCTCAAGCAGTCACTGTCCATGTTAAATCCAAAGGTTTGCTGAAGGGTACAGTTTCTGCTGAACATTTAGCTGATCATCATGGTATATGTTCTCTCCTACATGTGCGTACAGATTGGCTTCTGCTTTTATTCATTTGTTTCTGAGTTTTATTTTATTTTATTTTTTTGTGATGTAGACCAAGCAAAACTAATGATGTCACTTTTGAGACCTGGATATGAGCTTGATAAGCTGCTGATAATAGGTATGTTTTTAACACTCTTACTAATTTTCAGACTTGTTTCTTTTATTATATCCTTAACACATTTATAGGAGGTATGTAGTTGTTTCCCCAAGTGATCAACTCAAGTCTGCTTGATTGCTCTGATTGTGTAGTTTTTAAAGCTAAGAAAAATGATCCATCTAGTTACAAGAAAGCAGAGTTGTTGTTGCATTTTCTTTCAACTATTTTAGTGTGCTGAAGAAGCTTAATAATGACATGGAGTATTTTTTGTTTATCTTAGACATTGAAGGCAATAACTTGTCACTCTCTTCAAAATATTCTCTCATTAAGCTTGCTGAAGAGCTTCCTTCGGATATTAGTCAGCTCCAGCCAAACTCAGTGGTTCATGTGAGCAATTGTGTCTTTGAAATATAACAGTGGTTTTTGTTTGGTTGTTTAAAACATTTATTTTATGAATTTGTACACAGGGTTATGTTTGTAACTTGATTGAAAATGGCTGCTTCATCCGTTTTCTGGGTCGGTTGACTGGTTTCGCTCCGAGAAGCAAGGTGGATTGGTTTTCACTATCCTTTTCTTTATCAAAATTTTGTTGGCGTACTGTGTTTCTTAATGTTTTTTTCCATTTTACTTTTTAGGCAATTGACGAACCCAGGGCAGATCTGTCAGAATCCTTCTTTGTTGGACAATCGGTTCGGGCTAATATAGTTGATGTACGTGAACACTGGATTCGATGCCTTATTTATTTTGTTGAAGATGCTATGAAATCTTGACCATGTGCAATATTTCTTTGTAGATCAATCAAGAAAAAAGCAGGATCACTCTTTCATTGAAACAGTCATCTTGTGCTTCTGTAGATGCTTCTTTTATCCAGGAGTACTTCCTTACGGATGAGAAGGTAGTGTTGGGACATTCTCTCTTTTTATTGGACTTTTAGACTTTATGGAACCCGTTGTGTTGCACCTGTCTCCATAATTTTGAGTAGCACTATACTGCAAGTGATGTAAAAAAGGATTGATTTCTAACGTGCATTCTTTCACGTGTTCAGATCTCGGACCTGCAATCATCTGATATTACCGAAAGTGAATGTAGTTGGGTTGAGAAATTCTCTATTGGGAGCTTGGTCAAAGGAACCGTAAATGAGCAAAATGACCTGGGTTTGGTGGTGAATTTTGATAATATTGATAACGTGCTTGGTTTTATACCTCAGTATCATTGTAAGTCATTGTCGAGAATCTAAGTCCGGGTTCAGTTTGCATTATAGTATTAAAACATATTTACCTTGTCTGTCTGACACATTGTTTTTCATGTAGTGGGCGGAGCTAATTTGGAACACGGTTCTGTTGTCGAAGCAGTTGTTCTTGATATATCTAGGGCAGAGAGACTAGTTGATTTGTCTTTGCGGCCTGAGCTCATAAACAACTCAGCCAAAGAGTTGTCCAGCAGCCAGTCAAAAAAGGTTTCCATATAAGAAAATATATTCTTGCATAGCTTTGCTTTATATGCTCATTGTTGTTAGCTTGAGTTCAAATTGAATTACTGTGGTTGGCGATGCTGATATCAGCTGGCTTATGACATATTGTATTTTGTTTCCTTCAGAAACGTAGAAGAGGTATTTCCAAGGAACTTGAACTCCACCAAAGGGTCAGCGCTGTTGTAGAGATTGTGAAGGAGCAATACTTGGTAAGTACTTTATTACAATAAGCTAATATTTTACGGCATGTTACTCAGAGTTGCCACTTTTTATTTCTTCAGATTTTGTCGATTCCAGAACATGGTTACACTATAGGATATGCGTCAATATCAGACTATAACACACAGAAGTTACCAGTGAAACAATTTTCACCTGGACAAAGGTGATCATTCAGTCATTTTCTAACCAATCTTTACTTGTAAATTGTGCTCCTCTATTTTCACGAATCCTTTATCTTATGCTTTTTCTTGGCCCTGCCTCGCTAAGCTAAAAGAAAATGTGAATGTCTTTATCTCCATTGATATTCTCTCTTTTCATCGTACTTATAGTTAGCAATAGCAGTACCGGTCCTTACTGGTGTAGTTGCTAGATCATAGCTAAGTTTTTTTTAAAAAATTTCTCTGCGCAGTGTTGTTGCATCTGTGGAGGCTCTGCAAAACCCTTTGACGTCTGGGAGGTTGCTTCTACTTCTTGACTCTGTTTCGGGTATTTCTGAGACATCCCATTCTAAGAGGACAAAGAATAAGTCAAGTTGTGAGGTTGGTTCCGTTGTCCACGCCGAGGTACTAACGCCCTACTTTCTTATGTCTTTCTATTTTTATTCAACAAGCTCGTCTTTTTCAGTGAGCTTGAGGTGCAGTATTAATTGATTCACTGTTGAAACTCTAGCAGAATATACTTAAAATGATTACCTATCGAATTACTTCAGATCTATACATAACAAACCTTTAACATAGGTAAAAAGATAGTTAAAGGAAAAAAAAATAAACTGGAAATCGAAGAGGATTAACTGAGCTTGTAACCTAACGAAGAAAGAGTTAGAACAGAAGATGTAGCCCCAGCCACCATAACTTCTACTGTCTCAAACTAACATCTTTTACTTTTTCAGATTACTGAGATAAAGCCTTTGGAAGTAAGAGTAAACTTTGGCCAAAGTTTCCGAGGAAGAATCCACATAACGGAGGTGATTTTTCTTGTGTTCTCGTCATCATTTTAGATTTTAATATTCATTCTTCCATATTGATTGGACGATAAATGCTTATCAATGCTTATACGACTTTACTCTTCGTTGGATAGGTGGATGATGTAACTACAAGTGAAGAACCTTTTTCCAAATTTAGAGTCGGGCAATCAGTGACTGCAAGGGTTATTGCAAAGCCCTGCCATACTAATATAAAAAAGAGTCAACTTTGGGAGCTTTCTGCAAAGCCTGCAATACTTAGAGGTAATCCAAGAAAATTTCACCAAAAATATGGCCCATTGACTCACACTTGGAATTTATATTACAGAACAATTACATGCTTTAGGGCTTAAATTTTTTTTTTTGTTTTCATTAGTCTAGATCGTCCAGGAAATTGTGACATGGTGTTATTTTTTGTAAATGTTCAGATCCATCTGTTTAAATTGTTCTTTGATGGCCATCTCTAGCTATTATGTTTGCAATTTTCATTAATTCTATTATTATAGACAGATTAAAAAAAAGTATGGTATGTATGTTTTTGTGTATTTGTGTAAAAAGTATGGTTGTGTGTATCATATATATGAACTTTTCTCTCAAACAAGATGATAACATAGTTTCCATATTTTTTTTACGTTGCAATTTCATGTAGACTCCATTGAATCTAAAGACATTCAAGTGAGGGAACAACTTGAGTTTGTTACTGGAGAGCGTGTCACCGGATATGTCTACAAAGTGGATAAAGAATGGGTTTGGCTGGCAATATCTCGCAGTGTGACGGCACGCATATTCATTTTAGACACTGCATGCGAAGCTCTTGAACTTGAGGAGTTTGAAAGCCGGTTTCCCATTGGTAAAGCTGTTTCAGGCTATGTTTTGACGTACAACAAAGAGAAGAAAACAGTACGGTTGGTTCAGCGTCCACTACTTGATATCCAAAAAAGCATTGCCAATGGTGGAGACAGTAGCATTCCTGGCGATGATGCTACTCTATTCATTCATGAAGGAGACATTCTTGGTGGAAGAATTTCTAAGATACTTCCTGGTGTTAGTGGACTTCGTGTGCAAATAGGTCCTTACGTGTTTGGGAGAGTTCATTTTACTGAAATCAATGATTCATGGGTCTCCAATCCATTAGATGGTTTTCACGAAGGCCAATTTGTCAAATGCAAAGTCTTGGAAATCAGCAATTCTTACAAAGGGACTTTGCAAATTGAATTGTCGTTACGGACATCTCTAGATGGCATGAGTTCTGACCATCTCTCAGAAGCTTCTAATAATAAGTAAGTTTTTTTCTTTTGTCTATAAGCTTATCATCAGCCATCCAATTCATGTGTATTCTTCATTTTTTCAATAGATTGAATAAGTGGAATATGTAACATACTTGATGATAACTACTATATGTTTTTCTCTCAGCCTTGACTCTATGTGAACTTGAAATCGCATGCTCTTTCACTTGCGGAAAGATTTTTCCAAAGTATTTTCAGTTTACTTATTAACCTGGTGATACTTTGCAGTGTCAATATGTACAAACGCTTTGAAAGGATTGAAGATCTTTCTCCTGATATGGCCATCCAGGTGCTCTTTCCTTAATAACCATGATTCATTAACTCATTTGCTTTTCTTATGGTAGAACCTATGTTAATTCAAACTTCTGCAGGGTTATGTCAAGAATACGATGTCAAAAGGTTGTTTTATCACGCTTTCAAGGACACTCGACGCAAAAGTTCTATTGTCAAATTTATGTGATAATTTTGTCAAGGATCCCGAAAAGGAATTTCCAGTAGGGAAACTTGTAACTGGCAGGTAAAGCAGATTTCATGTCAGACAAGTATTCTTTAATACACTATTTTCTGCTCTAATCAAATAAAATTTAGGGTGTTAAATGTGGAGTCGCTATCCAAGCGGGTAGAAGTCACTTTGAAGAAAGGAAATGCCGAACCAAAATCTGAATCTTATGACTTGAAGCAATTCCATGTTGGAGACGTGATTTCGGGTAGCATCAAACGTGTGGAGCCCTATGGCTTGTTCATTACTATAGACAACACGAGCATGGTAATGATCTAGTTTTGTATTACCTTAAAATCTGTTGATATTTTAGATATTGTGCTGCTTGCCTTAGGGAGTAACCAGACTTGCTATCTTTACTTTATTACTATCTGCCTTTTTTGTTGTAGGTTGGATTATGTCATAAATCACAGCTTTCTGATGATCGTATTGAGGATGTACAAGGCAGATATGAGGCTGGGGAAAGCGTCACCGCAAAGATTTTGAAGGTATGAAGTCATTTGTCAGTTAGAAGTAGTGCTATGTAGTATCTCTTTTCACAACCACTGAGCTTTCTAGCCTTATGCTCTTAACAGCCCAGTAAAATTTAATTGGGGAGTTATCTTGAACGTAGCTTTTCTATGATTTACTGTCTTAAGATGCCACTGGTATATGTTGTTTCTACGGAATATAAATGTTGTTTCTTTTGTTTTGGTGTTTACCCTAGCTGGACGAGGAAAAACAACGTATATCGCTTGGGATGAAGAGTTCTTATTTTATGAACGACGATGATGTCATGGAACAGCCACCTTCTGAGGAACACGCTGATGAAGACAGCATGGAATGTGATCAAATCAATGATTCGAAGTCGGGAGTTCTTGCAGCAGTTGGTGATTTCGGGTTCCAGGAAACAGGCTATGAAAGACAAAGTGGAACTTCTCTGGTCCTTGCCCAAGTTGAATCAAGGGCTTCTATCCCTCCGCTTGAGGTTGACCTTGACGACATTGAGGAGTCGGGCTTTGACAACGATCAGAATGAGAAACTACAGGGAGTCGCCAAAGATGAAAAGAGCAAGAGAAGGGAAAAGCAAAAAGACAAGGAAGAAAGGTTGGCTATTTCTTTAGTTCCTGAATTAAAAGCCACAATGCTTATGTATTTGGTTTTCAACCTGTGCTGAAAGCATTTATTTGTGCAGAGAGAGAAAAATACAAGCTGCTGAAGGAAGATTGCTGGAGAATCATGCTCCTGAGAGTGCTGATGAATTTGAGAAATTGGTTAGAAGCTCTCCAAATAGCAGTTTTGTCTGGATTAAGTATATGGCGTTCATGCTCAGTTTGGCTGATATTGAGAAAGCCAGATCCATTGCTGAGAGGTAATTTTTCTCTAACTTCAATGTACATCATTGCTGGAGAATCACGCTCCTGTTGGCATTTGTATTTTATGTGTGATCGTCTCTACTTTTTAATTTCTTTGGTCGTTGTCTAATCATAAATCTCTCTACTGAAGGGCCTTGAGGACTATAAATATTCGGGAAGAAGATGAGAAGCTAAACATATGGGTTGCTTACTTCAATTTGGAAAATGAACATGGAAGTCCTCCAGAGGTAGACTAGATATGATGACTCCAGCGATTTTTTTTTTTTGATCTTACCAATAATAGGCTTTATACTTACTCTCGTGGTTGGTTCCCTTATCCAGGAAGCTGTTAAGAAAGTTTTTGAAAGAGCACGTCAATACTGTGACCCGAAGAAAGTTTACCACGCACTCTTGGGCGTGTACGAGAGAACAGAGCAATACAAACTGGCTGATAAGCTGCTTGATGAGATGATCAAGAAGTTCAAGCAATCCTGCAAGGTATATGTTGTTTGATCTCTTATCTTCTTCAAGTGATGGTTCTTTAACAACTTTTTTTATCGGATGTGTGCTTTTTTTAGGTTTGGTTAAGGAAAGTACAAAGTTATTTAAAGCAAAACGAGGAAGACATTCAGTCCATCGTGAATCGTGCCTTGCTATGTCTTCCGCGCCATAAGCACATTAAATTCATATCACAAACGGCTATTCTTGAGTTCAAATGCGGAGTTGCAGACAGAGGGAGATCACTTTTCGAAGGAGTTCTAAGGGAATACCCAAAAAGAACAGACTTGTGGAGTGTTTATCTTGACCAGGTTCGTCTTATCCTCTGCTTCTTCAAAACTTCCGTCTCATTTTACCATCTTTGTAGTGTTTTCTTAACGTATGTTTGTTGTTTGGTTATTACAGGAGATCCGGTTGGGAGAAGTTGATGTGATTAGATCTTTGTTCGAGAGAGCCATTAGCTTGAGCTTGCCTCCTAAGAAGATGAAGGTGCGCATCATAAAATCTCCTTTTCATATTAGGACATTTGAGCTTACAGAAGATTTTTCTTAACCCTTTGTGCTTTGCTTTCTCAGTTTTTATTCAAGAAGTTCTTGGAATATGAGAAATCTGGTGGTGACGAGGAGAGAGTCGAGTACGTGAAGCAAAGGGCGATGGAGTATGCAGACAGTGCCTTGGCCTGAGATACAGTTGTAACGAATCACCAAGTGTAGTAAAATACTATAATTTTGAGAATCAGCCATTGAACAAGGCTGCGAGCGTTGTCGACACACTCGAAATGTTTTTAAATTGTAAACGGTAATTTTGAGCTCCTGTTTTTTCTTTTAAATACGATAAGGTTTCGAAAGTGATTTCCTTACACTAATTACTTCCATTGCGATCATATTTTCTTAAAAATATGTGAAAGTTGCAAATCTCTAACAAGCGCAGACTTAGAAGTGATCTTCCAACACCGTTTGTGTTTAAGTGAGAATATTGTACTTAGCCTTTCTCCCGAGTTGAGTGCACTCGAACCCTAACGTCTCCGCCAAGATTCTCTGAACATGGTTGGCCACATCGTATGAGCTTTTTCCCGATGAACACGTGGCCTCTAATGGAAGCTGGTCAAGGAACGTAATCTCGTACTCGAGTGTAGGGTTCATGAATAAGAATATCAAGTAGAGACCATTCCAACTTCTTAGAGGCCTTTGGAAGATTCCAAATCTACAGTTAATCGCCACGGGCACGATCCTGTCTGTTAACTCCGCGAACATCGCGCTAAACCTGCATAAACTTTGTTAGATACCATTGCTTCACTAGGTTATGATAGACTTGTATACATATGATAAGATAAGTAACATCATGTCCCAGTTTAACCTTAGCACGAAGGGTTGATAACAAATGGATCCTTCGGGACAGACCACTAGATCTCCTTTGGACAGCTCTTGCTTCATCGTTACCGCGTCCACATCACGGTTTCTGGTGAACCGTACGATGGGGACCGGACTCAAAATATCATAAAACCGCGAGAGGTCGGATATCAGAACGGCGGGGATGCTACGTCCGAGGGCATAAGATATCACAAGCGGATCTATCATAGTTCTGTGGTTACATACAAAGAGTACGCCACCAGAGTTTCCAGCCTTAGCCTTAGGCGGAGGCTTGCCCTTCACGGTGACTCGGCAGAATGATAAGCTAATGACATAAGGTATGAGCCACATTGGGAAAATGAACGCACCAAGGATCCGTATAACGGCGAGAAGGATTCCAAATGGTAACCAGAGCAGGATGATGAGAGCGGTGGTCGGTGTTGGTCGTTTCATAAGGCATCCATCGCGGAAGATCACCGGTTTGGGCGGCTGCACCTCAACCTGTTGGTTCCACTGAACCGGTTCGTGAATTTGCTCCTAATTTTAACATTTTAGAGCAGGATTAACGTAAATTTTACAAAAATATTAATATATATATACTTTAAAATTGTGCTGGAGATAAATGCTCTTATTATAGTTTCATGACCACAACAATTTACTGTATTGCACAATTTAAAACTATATGAGTAGATATATATCCTAGTTAAAGGATAATACCATTTCCATACAAACAATTTAGCAAAAAATTAGTTATGGTTCTATAACACTAAGATCAATCATCCTAATATGTAGTGCATGCATGTTCTCATATTTATTTAGTGAGAGCTCTAAAATGATGCTTTGCATTTTTATTTTTGGTTATAGAATTACCTCACATAACGACATGAATGTTGTAGAAACCGGTCGTCTTCCAAGACCTAGATGAGGCTTCTGGTCAACAAACAAGCTAGCGACACGGTTTAAAGCAGTTATATCTATATCAGTTTCCTGAATCAAACCGGTAACAAAACCGTATCGGTTCACGGTTAGCTCTGTACCGATGACCTCCTCGGCTCTAAGATACTGCTTAGCGAACCTCTCGACCATGACTCGAGGCATCCTGGTCACCACGATCCTTTTCTTGCACGAGCTGAAAACATTCCACGTGTCCATGCTCAAGTCATCCATGTAAAACTTGGGGAGTACGTCTCTAGCCACCAGCTCGATATCTGACTCGCGGAGACCAGCCGTCGCTACAAAGATCATGAGCTTGAGAGCGGCGTCTTTGTAGCTGAAAACTGTAAGGAGTGCGGTTACGGGCCAAAGAAACAGCAAGAATGCGAAACGGATTACACCAGATACGTCAAAGGCAAGGAGCATGAAGTAAGAGAATGGATCATGGCTCTTTAGTAGCGTTCCTTCAAATTCTGATACCACCGAGTAAGGCGACGTCGTTCTTGATGTCTCCTCCATCACCATTTCCTGAGAAGATTAAAATTTAGGTGTGTAGTTATGTTTCTATATATAAGGATTGAATGGACTTGAGTTTCTATTCAATGCTCTTTAGTAGTTATGCTTCATTTTATTTCTTTTTTGTTAGTTACGTTACACATTACGTATGTATTACATATAATCAACGCGATAATTTTTATATGAGTGAGGCTGTATAGCCTATACAGTATAGGCAAATTGCAACGTTAATAATCGACTGTCAATTCTTGTTTTCTTGTATAATGACTTCGTTAATCATCAAAACATCCAGTAGAAATCATTTACAGATTTTTTTTATACCAAAACTTTCAAAATTACTAATTATGAAAGTTTTGGTATAAAAAAACTAGAGTCACACGAAAAATTATCTTCCTTCTTCTCCCCCAGTCCATTCATTGACTTATTTAACAAGAAACATAAATAATATATCCTCATCGGTTTTTGTTGCATGTGAAATTAGTTTATGCTCTAGCTGTCAGTTTCTTTAATTTCAAGTTTAAATATGACCATATGCTTCAGAATCTTACACAACAGCTAGTTAGAGTAGTTTGTATTCTCAGTGAAAAGACCGTAGAGAACGAATCTCTTTTTTAGAGAATTAATCATGTTTTGTTATTTTGCGTGTTGAAAATTATTTAGGCTCTTGCGGTTTCTTGAATGTTAAGTTTATGAACACATGCTTTCAGAATCTTCAACCATTTTAGGAGTGTTAAATATATGCTTAGGTTTCTTTAAAAAAAAATCGTGGTATAAATATGTTCAATTTAAAGTTCTTTTTACATTAATCTAAAATCTTCCAGAAATCGTGAAGGGTGGTTGTCTGAATATGTTTTAATCCATTTGTTTAAAATGTTCTGAAAGGCCCATTTCTAGCTGTAATGTTTGCGAAATTATTTTCATTTATCAATATTTATTAAATAAGATCAACAGAGAGGTTCCAAAAATGAAAATGGGTTTTTGTGGGCAGACCGGTGCCTGTCATAAGGCAAGAAAATCATTAGCTTCAGGCCACACTTCAATATTTTGTTTTAAGGGCCACATTATAATTTCCATATTAGACTAGTTACTTGTGTTCGATGGTTCTGCGTAAAAGATTTACTTCTTTTTTTTGACAACTTAAGAGATTTACTTTACTTAATTATATTCTTGGTTTATATTTATTTTTCTTTTGCTTTAAACACATTTGTTTCTTTTATATTGTTAGTATTGTTTTATTGAAATTTTATTTGTGTTCATATTCTTGTGTGATATTCTTATGATTTTTCTAATTTCTCCTTTATTTTCATTAAAAAATATTTTTTTAACTTGATTATGGCTAGATATGTTTCCTTTATATCTTTAAAATATATAGTTGCAGTTTAATATAAATGATTATATGGTATATATGGTTTTCTTCTATCATTTCTTTAGAATTTAAAACTTATAAAACCAGTAATGTCTCATTTTTATTAGTTTAAAATAATTAATTAATTATATCAAATTGATTATATATCTTATAGAAAATTATAAAGGTCACAATTTTTAAATTGCTTTAGGCCACCATATTCGTAGGCACGGCATTTATCAATTGTAGGAAAACAGTGAAGCTGTAGGGAACGAAGGGCTTGAAGAAGAAGCCACCTAAAGAAAACATTTCTGAGGATGGTCTTAACAACAAAGGAGATGTATGTGGGGAAGAAGAAGAAGACTTAAGGTAAACATTTCTTAACCAAATGGAATGGAGCTATAGATCAGTGGCTTCTTCTTCTTCTTCTTCTTTTTTATCATATTATTTTCTTTTCAATCAGTCCCTTTTGCAATTGTTGATCTTAGTTTTTTTTTCTTTTGCTCTATAAAAACTAGATTAGTTCAACATCAACAAAAAGACTCGATATATAATCACTATACAAACAATTTCGATTAGACTCCAGTGAGTTGAATAACATACAAGTGAGAGAGCAACTTTACTGCATTGCTGGGGAGCATGTCTGCATATATGGGTTTGGTTGGCACTAGAAAGGCAATGTGACGGCATGCACATTCATTTTAGATACGTATGCAGAGAACTTGAGGAGTTTGATCTGTCTGAACGACTCCGCGAGCAACGCGCCAAACCTGTATGGTTGAGTACCATACTAGCATTGCTTCATTAGGTTATTGTTGACTTGTAAATATGATTAGATAAACAAGTATCAATATTTTTTCCTGTTTAACCTGCGCACGAATTGTTGATAACAAATGAATCCTTTGGAACAGACCACTAGATAAATAATATATTATATAATATTCTTTTATCAAATCAGTTTGTTTGTCCCTATCAGTTTCAAGTTTAACATTAACATGAAGAAACATTTGGTTATTCTTTTATGTACACAATGATACCGAGTCCTAGGCATTAAAAGAAACCACATCTCAACTTTGTACATAGGGAAAGTATGCTCCTCCACAAAATGTCTCAAGATGGGAGAGAATAAGGATTAGTCGTTAAGACTCATTGCCCTCAAGAACACAAAGGCAGCTCCTATGACACTGGAGATATTTTTTCCAACTCTTTTGCACCCTTATAAGCAATAATGTTGATAAGCTATTAATTAAGTATTCGAAATTCACCACTTCACTACCACTGTTATAAAGAATGTGGACTCAGTTACGCACCAGATTGGATCACTGAATCTGTTGGTCGTGGAATATAAGTAGCAAGCTTTCAGAAGAAAGGGGAGCTGAGACGAGGATGGCCTAGTGGAGAGCGTAATGGACACGCTCAAGCAATTGTACAACTTGGTGTAGCATCAGAGGCGGAGAAGAACACTGTTTTGCACTTGCTTTTAATGTGCTTGACGATGGCTGAGGCGTAGATAAAACTGACTCCTGCTGTCTATTTGTAAGCTCCAAGAACTGAGCAAGCATGTCCCCGTCCAAAATCTTTGTCGCTTGGGACTGCAACACGGTGAAAACTTATGTTTCATACTACCAATAATAGATAAGACAATGCAGGTACCCAAAAGATATTTCATGTCGCATCTAGAAAATTTAGAACTGCTTTTTGGTTCACTTTACCGGATTCTCTCGACCTCGGAACTCCTTGTGATCGTTACCAAGAACAGGAGCAGTCAGCGGATGGACCGCGAGCTTTGCTTGGACAGCTTCTAGGAGCTCATATTCCTCCCTACAGGAATTTGTTGTCAGTCACTGAACTTACCATGGAAAATAAACGCAAACGAAATTTCTGGTGCAACCTTACGGGTAACTAAGTATAATAACAAGACCAGAAACATTTTCATACATTGCAAACACTATTAGTATTCCATGATATGCAGATACAGCAACGAAATACCATAAACTAGCTTATGCCTTCAATTAGATATTCAAATCATACCTTGAAATAGGAGCAAAGACGAATATACTTCCCAATAGTGTGCCAGCTATGATAGTGTCATCAGCTGTGTCAATACTTTTACTAAGACCACAACTTCGCAGCAAATCATCAGCTGGAAGTTTGTAAACGTTGCAACCCTGTTCACAATGTAGGGGCAAGGTGAACAGAAAGGAGTTCACATAGCAGACTTAACTTTTCAAGTTTAGGATTTTACCTTTTTGATAGCCATGGCAATCTCACCCATGTGATAAGCACAGTTTAGATTCAGGTTGGACTCCGGATTCGAATATTCTGGATCATCACGAGGTAGTTTCAGTTAGCAAATTCTTCTGAATCATAACAAAGCATCTATTAAGAGTATTTTTACATCCCAAGTTTGTGTTCCATAGCACCTAGAAGATTCCTAAGAACAAGGACGGTCAGCCAAGACTAGATACTAAAATTTTAGTCCCAAAAAAGGTAGTCGGTTTCAATGAAGATGGCATCTCCCACATGTCAGGAAGCTTCTGTTTACTTAACGAACATGAAACATCTGACCAGTTGGCAAATAAGCAAATTTCTAGTTCAAAAGAAGCTACAGTTGCATACTCCTCCAACTGTGATACGCCTTATAGCTGATACAGCATGTAATATATGGACAGGCTGTATCATTCACACTAATAGAATATCTGCATCTATCATCTACAAGTTGACAGTTACCCATTCGGATATTGATTCCATGCCCAACAAGAAAAGGGTTAAGTGTTTCGTACCAAAGTCTGAATGATCTTTGCAAGACAGGATAGCTATACTCCCCTTGCGATCAGATACAGCGACAGAATTGGCATCCATTAGAAAGCAATCAGCAACTAACCGCTGCGCTGGATCACAATATACTTGGTGAAGTTTCTTCACATCCTTCAATTACATGGAAAGAAAAAAAGAATATCAAAAATTGACAGCCAAAGTTTAAACCAGAAGGTACGTTTATTAGTGGAAAGGGGCAACAGAACAAACCTCATGGTAAGAATAGAATAGAACACCATCACGGCAATCCCCAACAACAATTCTAGTGAAGTATGTGCGCAGAGATGTTATCATGAAACGAGTCCTTCCCACTGCAAACCTCTTCATTCTCTCAGGACTATCATTCGGAAAGCCACATACATAGAACTATTGAAGAGCAGCATATTTGTTAGCGCATTAGCATGCTAAACAATTATCACAAAAGTATAGATCATCAGGGTGAGGCTTACAGCATTGCCAGCAGACGCCAGGAAGAAATGATCAAGGTATGGACAGATCGCAAGTACCATTCCCGGCCATGTTGTTGCAGAGGCCAATCTTAAATGCCATGTTTCAGATTCATCAAGTTTTATTCCATCATAGCTATTATCATCTGGACTGCTGCAGAGACTACTGCTTGATAGTTGCTCTGTTGTGCATCCCACAACATCACGAAAAGGTGATGTACGTTGGGAAGATGAACCAGCCTTTGAGCAGATTGTCATTGAGCCACTATCAGAGTTGTGAGTGTGTTCTAAGCAGAGAATGATTAACCGACCTCTTGTACTGTAAAACAGGCATTCAAAGGTAAACACAAAAATCAGCAAAAGGTTCTTCTTACTTCAGTCACCACTTTCACTCCATGGTCAAATTAAAAAATAGCTTAAGAGCAAGATTCCAAACCTTTCAGCTTCACCACTGGGTAGTATAGCAGGACCATAAGACAAACTCGTCCCAACCACAAGAACCTGCTCATTTCCCACACGTACAAGCTCCATTGACTTTCCAGTTTCTCCAGGTTTGAGCTTGTAGGACGATAAAACTGACCCACTGAGCGGGTCCACACAGCATATATCAGACGTACACGCATCATACAAATCAGTTCTCATCACAATCAATAGTTTGCTTTCACTATGGTAGATAACCTTTCGCGGAGTGCCTCCAAGGTGAAACTTTTGCGCGTTAAGCCGTTTGCTGTGCACCATCTCCACCTACATTCCAAGCAAATACATCAAGCAACCATAGACGGACCAAAATAATAGCTTTCTTTGTTCGTTTCTAATTATTTTTCAAGCAAACTATATCAGAACATTAAACATTGATCAATAGAATTAGCATATCGTGTCCAAAGCACAGATAGGTCAGTGAAAATCTGGAACTAGAATTTGTAAAATATAAATATATTTACCAGATGTAAACAGTTCTCTGCAACAAAAAGAATTCCTTGAGGGCATTCAGACGAGCATACAGGAGTTGCATGGGTTGAAGGTTGGAATGAGATGGAAGTGTAGGAAAGGCTTTGCCGAGCTGTCTGTAACAACCATGGCCTGTCACTAAGAGCTATGATGTCTGAATCTAGTGAATCACTGAGCGGTACCAGAAAAACAGGTGTGATGCCAATACGTCGGGTGGCAATTAACAGAAGGTTGACGGGCAAATTGTTTATTTCAGACCCAACAGTGTCCATCTCTTCTTCACAGTGATCGGATGAATGTGGAAAGGGAGGCCACTCAAAACGGAGCAGCATACCATTTCTTAACCCAGAAAGGACATAAATTTGATCAACCAACACGAGTCTTACATCTTGAGGAATACATCCACTAATAACAGTTCCCATTGTATTTGTTAGCGATACCATTCCAGAAGCAAGGACTTGAACACCACCATCTTCTGAGAAGGAGACGACCTCAACAGAAGGCTTATGTGTGCCAATCAGAAACGTATAGCCTCGCTCCATACCAGAAGGAATCGCAGCCTTACTAAAACTATTATCAAGGGAAGAAGCGCGGGGTCTCTTTTTTCCAATATACTTTTGAGGAACTGAGATGCAGGAAACTTCATACTGCAATGTTACTCGTTGAATTTCATAGATTTCACAGCATTGAGATGATACTGATTTGACCCCGAGAATAGACAGGAAACAAGGGTTAGACGTAGACACAACTATAAGATTTTCACCAACTGCCCCCAAGCTGATACTGACATTTTCTGGAAACCAAGAGGAGAAAAACGGTGAAGAAACCGGAATGCCATCAGCATGAGCATCCATGGTTGGCATGCACAGCCTTATTGCATCTTGGTGAATCTGAACCAACAAACCATCGGCAACAAGCCCACATGCCAAGGTGCAAACATCAGGATGGAAACCAACTGAATCAGTGACATCTTTAAAACTTAATCCGACTGATAAAACCCTGGTCTCTTCAACAAATGACAGAACAAGAAATGAATGGTACACATCAGTAAGCTTCATTTTAGCAGTCCAAGTACCAGCGACTCCTTGATAAACAGGTGCGGTTTTAAGAAGTTTTTCTACATTAATGCCACTACGGATAATTCTTAAAGAGCCTTCAGGGGTAACGCCACAGCAAGCAAAGATTTGGTCTCGTTTCTCGTTCTGGTCATCCACAACTGAGAAATCCAAGATCGGAGCTATATTTTGAATAGAACTCATCCAATGTAGCTTCTCGGTTCCCACTTTGAAAACCGTTCCATCAGCCATTTCGGCGAAGGTAGCCAGGAATTCACCTTCCACCCATAAAATTTCCTTGCATGGTAGACCTTTGTATAAACACTCTGATGTATTAACTTTAACCCCATCATCTTCGTATATGAGTTCAAACATGAAAAATTCACCATCATCTAAGCAAATAATCATCCGGGGATTATTATGATTATGTTCCGGCTCCCAAGTCCATGAAGAGACATGCTTGGAACTCAACTTTCCATTGTCACTTTCGTTATCTACGAACATGGGATCATAATCCCTGAGCTCTAACAAGGCACATGCAGCAACATTAAAAAGACCCTCGTCGTCTCCATCTTGTACTCTACACGACTCTTCAAGAAACTGCTCTTCCACTAATGAAGCAGGAGCAAGATCTAAGGATGTCCTAACCAAACAGCAAGGGTTTTGAGGATCTCTAAGATCCATTAAGAGCGCATCACCTATCCTTAACAGAAAGGCAAATCCATAGGAGTGAGGAACTTCGACAATACTATGTGCTAGAGCCCCAGCTTCAACATACTCTGATATTAAATTTAAGGATTCCTCTTTGACATTCCATCTAAACAAAACCAGCTCATTCAGTAGAGAACCTTTCCTATACAACCAGATTTATACGGAGGTAAGCAATTCTGGGAGTGACAATCTTATGAAGCAAGCAAAATAACTAAAAACAAAGCTTTCAAATTGCAAGGATTCCATACCTATTTAAAACGATGGCAAGAACAGGATCATAATCTTTGGAATCATTAAAACCTTTAGAAATGAAACACATGCTCCAAATAGTACCAGATAATGCTTGTCCGGAGCTAGCCTTCCCTTCGTCTTCAGAAGGATAAAAAATCCTCTAAAGGTAAAAGGAAAAGATCCATTAAAATATATATAACCCATGCCACGTTTAAAAGCAGCTTTCCTGTCAAATAAAGTAACAAGATGATCTCCAATTTGGTAACAGAAATCAATACCTGATGAATAATATCAGCCATAGACGATGTTGAGAGGGAAAATAGCGCAAAGCGATCATGATATGCACTGACAGCAAGAAAAAGACCGCTGCAAAATGCATAATAGGACTCAATATTACTCATTGCTAGTTAAGAAAAAAAAAAGTATGTTTAACATTACGGTATGGCTTAAAAACGTGAATACTCCAAGGAATTCAATTTTCTAAAGAATACAATAGTAAGCACTTCATGACTAGGCAATATATACAAAAGAGATACAGCTAGTAACCATTATTATAAAAGTAGTATCTACAGGAACCAACAGAATCATATATGTAATAAACTGGCAAGAAAACTTGCCTAGAATCTACAGTGAGCATTCTTCCAAGTTGATCCCTTGAGTTTCCTGGACTAGAAAGTTGAACTTGTTGTATGGGCGAGAACCTACACCACATAGCAGTAAACTGGGTGAGATGAAAACGACCTGAGGTTATCATTATAAATAAGATTATACGAGGAAGAAACCTATGCATTTCATTGCTAAATGAGAGAAATGAGAGCTTTCCCGAATCAGAAAGAACAGCCAAAAGGTCTTTCCCCATCTGGAAAAAAAAAGATAACAGATGCTTAACATATCAAATCACAGATATATGCATTCCACTAACTAACAAAACCAAAGCTAGCTTGTCACCCACCAAGTAAAGTTCCTGACCACTAACATAAATTTTTCGGAATGGAAAATGCATACCTGGAAACTATTTGAGTATGGTTTATTGCTCTGATGTATAACAGCCAAATCCTTAATAGTTCCAAATACATTCTGTTCACACACCGATTCAACAACCCCATCTTCACCGATGACCGCCAACTCTATGCAGGTCTCCTGATATGAGCAAAAAAATATATATATACACACATTATTAAACAGCAAGATATTAATATAGCTGTCTCACACAAATTACTATAGACAAAAGCTTTTCCCACAAACGCATAAAAATAATCCTGGATCCATGATGCCTAAGTGCCTTAACTCATAGGATCTAACGAGTAACTAATCTGGAAAAACTTTACTAATCTCCTCAGTAAATGCAACCATACTAAAAATAAACTTTTATAAATTTATTGCAAACTATTCATCCATATATAAACAAAAAGCCCTGATCATTTATAGTATTCCTAATAAGGCAACTTCCACACTGTAAACCACAAGAAAGCATACAAAGTTCACTCTTTCGGCAATGCCCTCAACAGAAACCAGTGTTCTAAAATGCGCCAGGCGTTCATTACGCGGGAGATAACTGTATAGCGCCTAGTCGTATAGGCGGACGCCTAAACGGGGTTTATACGGATATATAATTTTATACAAAATATAAATATAAAATTAATATACATACATTAGTTTTTAAAAAAATAAACATAAATAGATTTAAAATACAATTTTTTGTATAAGTTTAACATATATAAATAGTCTTAAATTATAAAAATAAAATCATTTTAAATATATAAAGATGACAAATTTAAAATGATTTTGCAATAACTAAATATCTACAATCATATAAACACATAAAATAAGTAAATTTAATATAAATAATAACATTAATGTAATATAATAATAATATTAATAAATTTTTTTGAGTATTATTGTTCAAAATCCGCCTAGGCGTCCGCGTAGACCGCATAATGTCCGCCTAAATGCTATTATACGCCCGAATTATATAAATCCGCATAAAATACTGTATAACGTGAAAACGGTACGGTCGGCTACCGTATAGCGCCTAGACACCGCCTAGGCGGGCGCCTAGACCGTATTTTAGAACACTGACAGAAACAAATAAGAACAGCGAGAAATTGAAACAAGTGAAGATTCTTGAGTGGCAAATCAACTTGGCAAATCTCAATCCCTAAAAGAGAGAGATATAAACGGAAACAAAATTTTCCACATAAATCCAAAAGAAAGTATTGAGATCAGAGGAAGAAAGGAAGCAAAAAAAGGCGGGACCTTTCCGAAAACGATGTCGCGGGAGGAGCGAGAGCGGAAATAGCCATAGGCAACCTGGAAAACGACGCTGGGGCGGAGGACGCACTTAGCGAGGTAATGATCCCCGGCGGAGGAAGGAGGAGGAGTGGGAGCCGCCGTGGAGGAGGAAGATTGAGACTGAGCGGAAGATTCATCCTCCGGAGCCGCCATCTTCAACACAAAAAGGGTCGTCCTTTCTTCTCTCTCTCTCTTTGTCTCTAGAGATTAAAGAAACAGATTTTTTTTTTTATCAGTTATACTGTTCGACAATAGAATATAGTATTTTTTATAATCGTCATTAACATTATACTCAAAATAAACTTAGGAATAATCATGTAATGGTTTTTGTATGAATCGTACATCCAGTTCTTCTGTGGCGTGAAGTAGGTTCTATCACCTGTTAAGTCATCAGTTCTCACCCACTATTATGTCCCTCGCACGGATAGTTATAGCACCGACACAAGATGTCGATCATAAACCGGAAAGATAGTAAAAGTTAAATCCTTTGTTATACAACAGAGGGACATAAAGATTCCAACTTTAAATGTCAAGTGTTATTGGAAAAACACCATGATGATGATAATATTAATACCTCAATCAGACGATCAGTTATTAGCAAACCAAGATAGATCCCGGATAAAGATGACATTAATGTTGGATATAGACAAGTGTATGTTAAAAAGGTAAAGCCTGTTACACACATTAATGTAAGTAGATCAAAAGACAATTATGTTGGAGATGCACTTTTTACTACTGTATATGGCCCTGATTGGCAAAGCAGATGAGAAAGCAGTAGCAGTATGCTATAAAAGCAGTATGCTGCAGAAGCTGTATGCTTTTGCTAAACTGTTTAATAGATTGATTGGTAGAGCAGTATGAACATGCTATTTGAAATTATTATTAAAATTAGTATATAATATATAATATATTTATTTATAATGAATATATTTCTAATATATATTTATTTATTTTATTATATATATTATATTAATATATAAAATATATATAATTATTTTATTTTATTTACTAATTTCAAAAATTATGTTTATATCGAAAATATTATTTAAAAATAAATTTTACAATTAAAACATCTATTTTAAAAATAATATTTCGCATTTAAAATATAATTTATTTATATGATTAATTTAATTATATTATATTTTAAAATATAATTTAATTTATATAATTAATTTAAAATATAATTTATATATAATATAATTTATATAATCAATTTATCTAATTTATATAATTTAATTTATTAATTAAAATATAATTAAATAATTAATTAAAAATATAATTTATATAATTAATTAAAATATAACTTATATAATTAATTAAAAGTATAATTTATATAATTAATTTAGTTAAATATAATTAAATTATATTTTAAATGTGAAATAATATTTTTTAAAAATATTTATATGGTAAATTTATTTTAGAAATCAAAGTTTTATTTTCTGGATATAAAAATAATTTTATGATATTATTAAAAATCAAATAAATGAACTAATTATATATTATTCTTAAATTTATAAATGCAAATGCTCTTCCAAAAGCTTCATATGAGAGCATTTGCTAGAGAGCATTTGGAGGGCATTAGCATTTAGTAAATGCTTTTCTAAATGCTTTTCTAACAAATGTTGATTGGATAATGTAGAGCATAATGCTAATGCTAATGCTCTACCAATCAAGGCCATGTATACCATGTTGTAGGAAAGACGGAGAGGTACCAATTTAGGTATAAGCAGAAATTTTGGAATAAATTTGGAATCGGTGACCTAAACGAGAACCGACCTAAACGAGAACCGAACCGAAATACTTAAAATTGGAATTGGATTAAAATTTTAAAATACCCAGATAGTCTCTATATTTTTATATTTGAAATATTTGAACCGAACCAATAACTAAACAAGTATCCAAATATATAAAAAAATATTAACTATATGTATAGAATAGTTAGATAATTTAAATTTTTATTATAAATATTTAAAAATATCTTGAAGAAAACTAAATTATTATAAAATACCTGAACGACTTGAAAATATCCAAAATTATCCAAAAATTTCTTATCTAAAATACTCAAAGTAATTTGAAATATCAAAATTTTTTTATCCGAATCACCTTAATTATCTGATATTTATCCAAATACTGATATTTAACTCAAATAGTCTGAATTATCCGAAATAACCAAATCGGAAATCAAATAAAAACTGATATCTTGGGTATTTTCAAATTTATCTGAGCGCAAACCAAACTTGAACCAAAATAAACCAAATAGTAGATGTATCTTTTAACCATCTATCCAAACCATCCAAAATACGTGAATCAAACCGGAATGTCTATGCCTAAACCAGTTCCCAAAAAAGGAGACTTTTAGAAGAGAGATGACACACCGATCATTGCGCCAAAACCAAAGGTCCCTCCCTCCCTCCCTCCATCATTTCTTATTCCTTTTGTTCTTCCTCTTGATCAGATTTCCATCACAGGCTCTATTAGTCTTGCTGCAATTGCATCCTCCTGTCTGTTTAACACACGAACTCTAGGTAAAGTTTCGTCCTTTTTCGGTTCCACATTCATTTTCATCAATCCAACCGTTGAATTCACTTGTAACCTGACTCAATTACGAACCTTTCGTGTACGCCCTGATCCTATAATCTGCGAATATCTAGATCGTCATTGTAAGGTCTGTTTTAAGTTTCTCTTCATTACGCAGACGATTTACATTCAATGGATCCTCCCGTATCAGATCCCGACAAAATCAACGACCAGAAACAAAAAGGACCTTCTTTCCACTGTGACCTCTACGACACGCAACTCGTCCACAAGATATCCCTCCTCTTCCTCCCCGGACTAGCCACCGCCTGCGTCGACAACACCACCGGAGACATGTTCAAGACCCCAGGCTCCGTCGCCGCCGACCTCAAAAACGAAATGATCGAGTACCTAAACCAGAGAAGCGAGACCTTCGTCGCCGAGCACATCGTCCTCCAAGGCGGCGGAGGCGTTTCGGTCGAAGCCTCTCACGATCCTCACGACGTCGTGTCCGACTTCGTCGACGACTTCGCGACCTCCAAGAGGAACCTCTTCAGCCGCGTCTCCGGGTGGCTCCTCAGCGAGAGGAGAGAGGACAACATCGACGATCTCGCTCAGGAGATGGAGGTCAGCGGCTTCTGGCTGACCGATCACATCGAGGGGATCGCTCAGACGCTGCTCAAGAACGTGGACTTTAAAAGCCTTTCTCACTGCGAGATGAAGTTCCAAACAGAACGAGAGCTTGAGGAGCACGTTTTGAGCTGTGGTTACAGAACGATGAACTGCGAGAACGAAGGCTGTTCCGCGGTCTTCTGCGCGAACCAGAGGGAGAGTCACGATTCCCTTTGTCCGTTCAAGATGATTCCATGCGAGCAGGGCTGCTCGGAGAGGAGCATCATGAGACGTGAGATGGACAGGCATTGTATCACCGTGTGTCCTATGAAGCTTGTGAACTGTCCGTTTCGTGCTGTTGGTTGTTTAGCTGATGTGCGTCAGTGTGAGATTCAGCGGCATTATGTGGATGACGTGGTGTCTCATTTGATGTGTGTTCTTAAGAGTGTATACAAAGAAGCGTCTCTGGATGAGCTCAGACCCCGAGCTGATCAGATACAGCAGGTTAAGATGTTAGCAAATACATTTAGTTTGGACGGGAATGTTTTTGGTTGAAACTTTTTTTTTTGTGGTGTGTTGCAGTTGTCTACGCGGTTGTCTGAAGCTCGGAATGCAAGAGCGCTGACGAATCTCGTCAAGGAGATTGATGCAAAGCTGGGACCTTTAGAGATCAAACCAAAGAATGTTACTGATTTAGACAAGACTGAAAAGAAAGCTGAGATCAAAGAAAAAGCAGAGACAGCTGGTTCATTGGAGCAAACCACAAGCGAAAAAGTTCCGGAAGATGATGTGGTTTCAAGAGAAGCAGAGGTGTTAGTAGGTGATGTAGCAGTGGATGAAGTTGTGAAGAAAGCTTCAGAAGCTGAGATACAAGAGAATGTTAACGAAGAAGGCGAATCAAAAGCTCAAAAGCTTTTAGAAATGGAAGAGCTCATCAAAGAAGGAGATAACAACTCTGCAGCTGATTTGTCAGAGAGAACTGAAACCAAAGCTCCAGAAGTTGTGAAAATGAATGAAGATAAGGAAGAAGAAAATAGTCCAGAAGCAAAACAGACAAGAACAAATGAAAGAGGTGTAGAGACTGAAGTCAGTGACGTGATTGGTGAAGAGAATAGAGAGACAAAGATATCAGCTGAAACCAAAAGCGAAGCTCCCTCAACAATAGTCATGGAGAAGGAGGAGAATGAGGAAGAAGCAGAGACAAACCAGACAAGAACAAATGAAACCAGAGGTGTAGAGACTGAAGTCAATGATGTGATTAATGAAGAGAATAGAGGGATAAAGATACCAGCTGAAACCAAAAGCGAGGCTCCCTCAAGAATAGCCATGGACAAGGAGGAGAATGAGGAGAATAAAGAGGGAGCAGAGACAATCAACTTAAGTGCTCGTGCTTCTGATGAAGCGGAAGCATTGTCAAAGAGCTCAGTAGGCTTCTCTAAAGCACAAGCTGAAACCGAACCTAATTTTTCTTGACATCTCTTAACAAACCAAACTTAACATGAAGTGTGTTTTCTTTTCCCCTCTTAACAAGATTTTGTATGTTTTACTTTTTTTTCTGAATGAATGTTAAATTTTTATTCACCAAAAAAGCCTTGTTACATACTGTGTAAACCTCTAAAAAACAATAAGGACAAAATCTTAAACACTTCTAAACGCCATTTAAATCCTTGTTTGAAATGTTTTTTTTTTTGTTTTTTTTTTTGTTTTATCTTTCACTATTGTTCTTAAGTTATCAAATGTAATCCAGTTTTGTATTTACTTTATCAATTGATTATGATTTAAATTTTTTAAATTCAAATGAAAAGTTGTAGGGCTTCTACGGATAGATATAAAGAATAGAGGAACCGGATTGCAAAATGCAATCTCTTTAATGGTTTGGTCGTGCAAAAGCAAGTGGCAAGAGTAAGAGTTTTTGTGTGGCTAGTGGCATCAATGGAGCTCTCGATCTCGCATTCACCTTGTCTTCGGTTCTCCTCTTCATCACCTCGTTTCTTAGCAGCTTCTCACCATCATCATCGGCCTTCTGTGCATTTAGCTGGGAAGCTTTTAAGCAGGCCTAAAAATGTCGGCTTCACGAGCTTATCAAGTTCTTGTATGCGGTCGAAATTTGTTTCAACCAACTACAGAAAACTCTCGATCAGGGTATGGTTTCATTCAACGGTTAAACATGTTGGCCGTTGCGTTGACTTTTAGTCAAGTTTGGTTTGTATACTTTTGTCTGGAACAGAATCTTTTTCAATCTCGAATCTTTTCCAATGAAAAATGCCATTCATTTGCACAACATCTTATGTTGCTTCTCTGTAATAATATTTAGTGTTGAGTAACGTTTTACTTGTGCGTTTTATCAGGCATGTTCTCAGGTTGGTGCTGCTGGTTCCGATCCAGTTCTTGATAGAATTGCGCGTTTCCAGAACGCTTGCTGGAGATTTCTTAGGCCACATACAATCCGTGGAACAGCTTTAGGATCCACGTTAGTATATGTTGCAATACTTTACTGTTTATTGAAAGGGCTTCATGTTCCTTGGTTTCGTTTTGTTTGACTGTTAACTTTTTAATGGCAGTGCCTTGGTGACAAGAGCTTTGATAGAGAACACTCATCTGATCAAATGGAGCCTGGTACTCAAGGCGCTTTCAGGTCTTCTTGCTCTTATATGTGGGAATGGTTATATAGTTGGCATCAATCAGATCTACGACATTGGAATTGACAAGTATGTAGCACCTTTAGATGCAGATGTACACTGGTCTTTAGTATTATATCCAAGTTACTTTCTGTTTGAAGTTAAACTTTTTTTTTTGTTTTGCAGAGTGAACAAACCGTACTTGCCAATAGCAGCAGGAGATCTCTCAGTGCAGTCTGCATGGTTGCTGGTGATATTTTTTGCAGTTGCAGGGCTAACAGTTGTTGGATTCAACTTTGGTCCATTCATTACATGCCTATACTCTCTTGGTCTTTTTCTGGGGACCATCTATTCTGTTCCACCATTTAGAATGAAGAGATATCCAATTGCAGCATTTCTTATTATTGCCACGGTAGGGGCTGCTTTATGCTTATCTGATAAGTCAACTATCACCATGGCAATATTAACATGTCTTTTGTTATTGACATTTGATTATCAGGTACGAGGTTTCCTTCTTAATTTTGGTGTGTACCATGCTACTAGAGCTGCTCTTGGACTTTCGTTTCAGTGGAGGTTGGTAATCTTATGCACAACACTTGATACATAGGTCAACATTACTCAACTGTATGTTCGGTATTTGCAGTGCACCTGTGGCTTTCATCACGTCTTTTGTGACACTGTTTGCACTGGTCATTGCTATTACAAAAGATCTTCCTGATGTTGAAGGAGATCGCAAGTAAGTAATTGCACATATAGCATTGCAATTAAACATGTAATCAGCATCCCATCCAATTAAACTAACCAGCTCCATTTGATTTGTTATTTTTACGCTTTGGTTCAAGCGTATTTAATTTACCCTACCTGATTCCTTCGTTCACTCCATAGCAGAGGAGATTCTATTTCTAAGTTCTAGCCTTATCAATCATTCTTTTCGGTTGATTTTGAATAGGTTCCAAATATCAACTCTAGCAACAAAGCTTGGAGTGAGGAACATTGCATTCCTCGGTTCTGGACTTCTGCTAGTGAACTATATTTCTGCCATATCACTAGCTTTCTACATGCCTCAGGTGAACACATTTTTCCACCAACTTCGGTTTTTCAGAGCATGAACACATCCACTACATTCATTAACTTGAGAATCTGTTTTCCACACATTTTTGCTTGAACACTATCACTTGCTCGGTATTCAGCTTTGAAACACCATCCGTCTATGCTTTAAACATTTGACAGGTTTTTAGAGGTAGCTTGATGATTCCTGCACATATGATCTTGGCTTCATGCTTGATTTTCCAGGTAATGCATCCCAAGATATTTTTATTTATCTTACAGACTATGGTCAGGCTAAGTTAATAATGTCCCAAAAAAACTTTTTAGCCATATGCTTTATTTCAGTGTTATATTCATCAATCTCATGACTTTCTAATATCACTGCTGTTCTTCTTTTTGTAGACATGGGTGCTAGAAAAAGCAAACTACACAAAGGTAAAACACTTCTGCAGAACATCAACTTCTTATCATGAAATGATATCAGAAGATGATGATGATGATGATTGAATAATAATCAATGGAGTGTGTATCTAATGGATTATAGAAATGTTTTTTTTTTATTATTGCAGGAAGGTATTGCAGGATATTACCGGTTTATATGGAATCTCTTCTATGCAGAGTATCTGTTATTCCCCTTCTTCTAAGCTTTCATTGTGAGCATTTTCAGTGTTCTTTGTATACATCTCTTCTTCTTTGTAGCCTGGAGTAAAAAAAAAAAAAAAATCACTTTTGTCCATGTACATACCAAGGATTGGTCCTTTTGATTTTTGATGTCTTTTGCAAGAATAATCACTGAACCAATGCAAAATGTACTTGAATTCAAAAGGGATCAATGGTAATCAAAAGAATTATAATTTATTTTTTCATCATAAGAAAAATCAAAATTACCATATATTTGATTTTTTTTTTAACGCTTAATCATTCATTGTAATATATTTAAGTTTATGACCATATTGATCACACATAGACAATTACAAGAAAATCATTACAAGATCGATATCAATAGATACTTGATTATTTGGAGCACAATATAAAGAGTCAAGCTTGTATGTTTATCACTTTCTACTTTTTTGAATGGTACCATATATTTGATTTAGTTATTAACTATGTAATATTTCATAATTTGTGATAAAATAATAAATTAAAAATGTAAATTATTTATATATAAAATAATGGGTATATTAAAAGTTTATTACAATGGTCTTGTAAGTTAACCAGCTAAACCACAAACAAACCGTGGAACACATTAACCCGGTTCTCTACTGGATAAGCCCATTATCACAGCATTTCATTTGAGCCCAAAACCCTAATCTCACACCATCTGTATATAAATCGTCTCTTAGGGTTATCGTCCGTCCTCTTGACGCGTTTTGTTCTCACTCTCTGCCGTCACTCTCACCCACGCAACCGCTTAACGATCTCAGGTGATCCTCTTTCTCCATTCTCTGTCTCTCTCGTTTAATCTCTTCTCCATCTGTGAATCTGCCTCATACTCTGTTTCTCACTCAGCCATGGCCGCCGCCGTAGAAATCGACGCCGAGATTCAGCAGCAGCTCACCAACGAGGTCAAGCTCTTCAACCGCTGGACCTATGACGACGTCTCGGTAACTTCCCTCACCGATTCATTCTCCTTCATTTCTGTTTCATTTGCTCGTCTCTTCGTTTGATGTAGCAGACGTAGTTGGAACCTTACCTTATTAATATGCAATTTTCTCTTCTGATTTGATGGTTATTACAGCTGTTCTGTCTGTAGCAAAATCACATTATAGCGTTAGTATGCCCAAATTGTAATACATGACAGTGTTTCCAGTTCTGTCTTGTTTTCAATTTTCAGTTTTTAATTAGTTAACACTTTTTATAGATGTTATTCTTATTGAGCGCAGTAGCTTTGTTCCTGTTACGGTGGCTTCTGCTACATTCTTTTGGTTTTATTCAATGAAGGTTTCATTTTCATGTTCGTGAGATCTGAAGTGTTTAAAGTTACAATTGTTTAATATATAAAAAAAGTAACAATTGTTTTTGTTATCTGTCGATATGTTGTAGGTCACAGACATCAGTCTGGTTGACTACATTGGTGTTCAGGCAGCTAAACACGCCACCTTTGTCCCCCACACCGCCGGAAGATACTCTGTGAAGAGGTTCAGAAAGGCTCAGTGCCCCATCGTTGAGAGGCTCACGAACTCTCTCATGATGCACGGAAGGAACAACGGAAAGAAGTTGATGGCAGTGAGAATCATCAAGCACGCCATGGAAATCATCCACCTCTTGACTGATGCCAATCCCATTCAGGTCATCATCGATGCCATTGTCAACAGGTACAAACATGTTTATGCTGTAGTATCGCTACAACAGTTTGCATTTTTTGTTTTACTCAATAGTTGTTTTCTTTGTTGCTTGAGCTCAGTGGTCCACGTGAAGATGCTACAAGAATTGGGTCTGCTGGTGTTGTGAGGAGACAGGCCGTTGATATCTCTCCTCTAAGACGTGTAAACCAGGCGATCTTCTTGCTTACCACCGGTGCTCGTGAGGCTGCTTTCAGAAACATCAAGACTATTGCCGAGTGCCTTGCGGATGAATTGATCAACGCTGCCAAGGGCTCGTCCAACAGGTAAACGCACGTTATTATTGATCTCATAGTTGCGTCATCATGGTATATCAGTCAAGCTAATAGAAATAACTCTGTTATCCCTTGCAGCTATGCAATCAAGAAGAAGGATGAGATTGAAAGAGTTGCCAAGGCCAATCGTTAAGGATTTTCCCTGTGTCTCGAGTGTTACAGTCTTGTCAATCAAGATTATGTTTTCTTTATCAGTAGATTGGAATGAATATGTTTAAGATGTTTTGCTCTGTTGTTTTATGAAGTTTTATTTCGTCTGGGCTACTTCGAATAGATAAATTTTGAGTGCTTAATTTTAAAGAAATTTAAAGAGTTCACTTTTGTCTTTAAAGCATTGATTCTCAATTTGTTACTACTTCCTACAAGGCTTCAACATGTTGATTGTTCTTTTGATCAAGTATGTGATTTGCAATGTCTATATATAATTACAAGGAAAATTACAATAATAGGTGCACACACAAGCGACAAACTACAAGTTATATCGCTTCATTATTCCACTCTACACATTACTCTTCAAATACATAGACACACACATCCTTAGTTCTTGATGATCCATCCAAGTTAAATATTTTCAAACACACGCACACAAGTACGAACGACACACACACACACACACACACTCTTCATAAGAATACCCAAACATGAAGTAACTTGATACTTAACTAGTCATCTCCTTTGGTGGCTTCACAATAAGGATAGGGCAGTTGGCGTGATGAGCACAGTAGTCGCTAACACTCCCAATGAACGCTCTTCCAAAACGCACAACAAGCGGTCATAAATTTTGAGACAGGTTTAAATAGAAGTAAAAAGAAAATTAAAAAAAATTGAAAATATGCATTAATACCTTCTGATCTTGCCAAGGCCACGACTACCCACAACGAGAAGATCAACGTGCATCTGCTCCACCGCCTGGCAAATCATTTCCTTCGCATCGCCTTCAAACACCAGGGTTTCAGAACGTATCTGCAAATATCACACAACACTTGTATGTAACTTCATTTGTTGCCAAATAAAGAAATCTACTTAGTGATATATGCTCATCAATATTGTTATACCAATTTATATGGGCATAGGTTTATAAGCTACAAGTAACTAATAGAACTATATATAAAATCAAAGCTGAAGTGTAACCTGTTTGGCTCGGCACATTTGGAGTGCACGCGAGAGAAGCGCTGCAGAGGTCTCCTGTTGTGTTTTTTTCACGGACTCTATCATCAACGAAGGTGCGTATACTGCTGCTTTATGTACATCCGTTTCACAGAACCAAGTTATTCACCACACCATAAATTAAACTGTGAAATAAGTTTGTTCTCCATGTGAAATTAATCTATTTTTAATTCTAGACTGATGTCAGAAATTGAAGTCGAATATGCTACAACTGACTCCAAAAACATTTTACGTGTACATAATTTAATTATCCCAACCTAAGTTATTCAGTTTTAGTCATTTAAATTTTTAGATTATATGGAGCTTACCTGTTGCGCCACCGGGTCCAGCTGGAAAAGGAGCAAAGTGATGGAACGGAGACTGCACATGAACCACCGTGAGCAAACCACCTTGATCTGCTTCAGCCCCCTCGGTGGTCATTAACAGGGTAGAGAAATGGTCAATGACCCACTGAAGAGCGTAGAAGCTCGAGTCGCTCTCGTCGATCGCAACCATAATCCTTTTTGTCGTCGTCACTCCCGGCGCTTCAGCCTCTGCTGTCTCCGGCTGCTTCTCCACCGTCGATGTTTTCAGCGCTGCCGTTGCTTGATCCTCCGCCATTGATCTCCCTTTTAATATTTTATTTGTTATAATCAAATTATATTGTGTGACAAACTGTTTCATTGGCAGTGCTTTATATATTGCATGTAAAGGATGATACGTCTTGAGATGCGACGGACACGTGCATGCATGGTTCAGACTTTAACTGCAAGAAGATACACACGCCTTTACTTTATTTTTATTTTATTTGTTAAAAGGAGTTGCGTACGAGATGTTTGAGTGGTTTGTAATTGTTTGTTTGCTTATAGTTTTGCTTTGATTGTGGCTATCTCTATCTTGATCCTTTTGCTTTTATTTTAAGCGCCACTCAACATAAAGAAGAAGAAAAGAGAAGCAAGAAGACAATTTTAGTCGAACTCGAAGAGATCGAAGAAAATGTTAGCATGCTTTCGTTATTTAATATTGTTTCGATCTAGTTTTAAGTGTCCCAAAACCGTGTTCTCATTCGCTCTGATCAATTCATTCACTTGATACTTGATTTATAATTCTGAGATCAAACACTTACGATGTTTTACTATTAGCTTTAAGTTAAAATCATCATCTCTCGAAACAGCTGAAAGGTTTCGATACCAAAGTCCGAAGATAAGAAAAGCAAAAAAGCAAGATGATTTTGATATTAGCAAACCCTTTTTCAAAAAAAAAAGAGAGATGATTTTGATATGATAACATAAAAAGTTTCTACTCATTTCTTCGGGAAAAGGAAGAAGCTTCTGGTCCAACCCCCATAAAAATAAAGGTGGCCGATAAATTCATAGATGATATGTGATGCGGCCATCAAATCAGTGGTTGAACCAGAGGTCAGATCAGTGGTTGAACCAGAGGTCAACCAAGCTGATCAAACCGACTATCTAGGAGCCATCAGCGATAGAAATTCAGTCTAAGGCGAATATCTAAACAACCAGAAGGTCTTTTGGCATGAAACCAAATTCACAAGAAAGATAACTCATAAAGGAAGCCGTGAAATTTGGAATTTCTAGAAAATCTTCACGGACCAGAAAGTTATGGATTTTACAAGGCAGTCCATTTTCTTAGCATCCAATGGACCAGATCAACCACATTTCGGTCCATACAAGTCCAACCATGAAGAGACTTCGACTGAAGCCATTTTTTATGTTAAGGAGGACCTTTTAAGAAGAACCAATCTCGAAATCCAATCCAACCATAAGATCTACTTTCAATTTCCCAAAACCGACCAAACTGATATTATTTATGGAAAACTTCCAACCAATTCAATTTGGTCCGACCTCAACTTTTCTATGGAAGTCAGGAGATCATGTCAACCATCCAGAAGACATCCAAGACGTCCTCAGCTGCACCAGAACCCAAGAGATCAGGCGGATCTTCATTTACACCAACCTTCCATTTTTGGTATCATCTACGCTAAATGCCTTAAAGAGTTTCTTCTTGAAATCTATCAAGACCAACGGCCATATTCTTTATCAAAGAGATTCAGAGACATATCAGGAAGACTTCAAGATCATGGCCACGTCCAGAAGCTATCGAGATACAAGTCTCCACAAGTTTCCCATTTGGAATAAAGCATAAATCAAGTTAATGGCCATATTCCATGGAGCCATCAAAACCTTTGCTTCCACGACTTTTATTTTGATTTATTTTGTTTTCTTAAGTCATTTTTAGACTGTTAGAAAGTCCCAAGGTCGAGCCTATATAAGCTCAGTTAGTTTGTCATTCTAAATCAGACTCATCTTTGAAAGTAATATGAATTGTTCAGTTTTTCTAGTTTTGTCAAAACTATTGTTCTAAGAGCAGCTTTATCACAAACTCTTAGGGGAGGTTTTAATCGTGTGGGACCCACATTTTAAAAAAAATCCTTCCCTCTCACCTCTTCTGCAAGAGGCGATTTTGGTGAGATCTTGTACTGTTCGCGGATCCCCTGACACGTGGCGGTCCGCGATTGGTTTGTTTTTTTTAATCGGACGCAAAAAAAAATATATTAAGAACTCAAATTTAAGATCTTAGGGATAATGATGCTCTAAGTCTTTTGAATGTGTGAGAAGCAGCTCTTGAGCATCTAGACTTATCAAGGCTCCTTTCCATAGAGTCTTGTGGCGTCCATCCTTCCACCCCATTCGTTTACCTAGCTTGAGAGTGATACACATCCAGCAAGCAAAGCACCATCTCTATACATATCGATCATCAACTGATCAGGCTGAGAGTGATACATATCCAGCAGCCTGATTCCATCCTATCTATCTTTATTTATCTTGATTTTATCATATTAGCATTAGCAATCATTTTCGTTTGCATTTTGTTTTCAGATTTATAACTTGAATCTCATTCATATCGCCCACCCAATCATATCTTTGATCGACCCATTCAAGCTTCCAATAACCATCCTGTCCACCCTGATTTCCAGCCTGTAACAATTTGACTCATAGCTATGTTCAATTAGATGATAATAATGTTAAGACAATTCAACTGAATGAAGTACAATAATATATACATGACATCACTACAAGAAAATCAGTTATTTACAAGATTTATGTTTAGATTTGTTCGTTCTTGTTAAATTTAACACACTGGTTTTTATACACTCAGCCCATGCACTCCCATGTACATGATCCCACCAAAAGGAATGTTAAGGAAGAGCCGCTAATGGAATTTAAAACGGAACAAATGAAATATGACGAGACATGCGCTTTAAAAGCCTATCAAGCCATATCTCCTAATAGTACCACCATGAAATAATAGCCTTGTCTTTTTCATAAATGACAATGAAATAGTTAAACATACGATAAAACGTTGATGAAGTAAAATGTAGTTACATCAATGTTTGTGCTAGGTGTTCATTGGAATCATCGCTAAAGTTAAAGTATGTCAATAATAGCCCAATACAAAACAACGGACTGGGAACAAAACGCCATGACTAGCATACTTGTCGATTTCATCATCACCATTGTAAGAATATGAAGAAGACAACTGAAATATGATATCATAGGAATACTGAAAAATGAAAAAGAGTTTACATAATAACAAGCTTGTAGATCAATTAAGAGAGGACGATCCACTGCAAATACTATTCAGAGACATTATTGGTGGGTGATAAGAAAGCAACATTTCAGAGGGTGAAAACCGATATACGGTTTTATTCATACAGAAAACACACTTTGGTTGAAACTTAAAACCATAGGGAAGGCAACTTTTATCATAATAACATTACATAACTTTCTCAAAATTCAATAGTAAACATACGTGCAACGATGATCTGCACATAACGCAAAGTTCACAAAATCTAATGTCCAATGGCATATTAGCTGATCTTATTGAACAAACTAAGAACTGCATATACGACTCTTATCTTTGGTGTTGGTTTGGATTATTGGATTTTTGTATGGAACATATATAAGAATATTTACAAGAATAGAAAACTCTAATTACATGGACGTGGAAGCTTATCATGTGACATAATATTGGGACTGCCATGTGTGTTTTGATAAATCTACTTTTAGCAAAATATGTTTAACTTGAAAATCTGAAGTAATGGATATTATATACTTGTTTTGATAAATAGCATTGACAACTGATATATAAAAGTTGGATTCCTTGGTAAAAAAAGTATAAACTTATAAATGAAGGTGGATGGGTATTTAACTATTTATACTATTTTGAGTATATAATTCACGTTTTAAGTAATGTGAAATCCAATTATTAAATTACGTATGTATTTTCCTAAAATATATGAAAGTTGTATTTATACCTTAATTTAAACCGTAAGAAGAATAGTGTAGTACAAAATAAAACATAGGACATTTTGGAGCAGAGTAAAAGCCCAAAAGGCTTCACCGAAGATCCCACACAGCGTCACGTGACGGTCAGTCCACGTGGAGAGTTTTAATTTGGTATCAGCATCTTACGAGTCATAAGTGTCGCATTCCCATTAGCCTGTCACGTTTCACTGAAGAACATCATGGGAACATATAAATATGTACCTCAAGACAATTTTTAATTTACAATACAAACCCCTAAACTTTGTAAAAATATCTCAATCACCCCTTTGGAAAACCAGAAAGAGTAAGAAAGTAGAGATTGATCTTCTTCTCTGTTCTCCTCCCTTTGATTTTTTTTTTTCTCCCTCAGTTCGGCGCTCTCGATCCTACCGCCAAATCGCTCTCAGTGGAATGACTATGGTGACTCCACCTCCGCTTGATGTAATCTCTCCGATTAGACTTGTACTCTGTTTGCTGTCGAAGTTCTTAGTTTTCTTCTTCGCGTATTTTTTTTTTCACCCGAGCCTGCTTGGTTTTGCGTTTGCGTGGCTGATCAATTAGGTTTTTGTTTTCCTTGGATATGTTTTTGGCTTCTGTGTTCGTCTACGGTAGAATCGTCGAGAAGATACTGTGATTTTTCTGTATCTAGCGATTGCGGTTTCTGTTTTGACGTTCTGATCACGGGGTCGTGAGATTAGGGTTTCGATAAGTCTGATTATTATTCTTCCGTTTTTTTTTTTGCAGCAGCAAGAGGACGAGGAAATGCTCGTTCCGCATTCTGATGTGGTCGAGGGACCTCAGCCAATGGAAGGTGAGATTCTCGTGTTTAATTGGATTCGATCCGATTGCTGTAGTATATCTCTTTTCTGCTCTGATTGGATGGTCAGATGCTATAGCACCTAGTGGATAGTGCTGAAGTGTAGAATATGATGTTTCACTGTTTAACATTTTTTTCTTGATGCTTTTTGTAGTTGCCCAACCTGAGGCTGCTGCTGCTGTTGCAACCGCTGCGGAGAGTAGTCCTCCAGTGGAGGAGCCTCCCACTATGAAGTTCACATGGACTATCCCAGGTTTCACTAGGCTGAACACCAGGAAGCATTACTCTGATGTTTTTGTTGTTGGAGGCTATAAATGGTAATAGCTCGTAGATTTTTTTTTTTTTATTATGCATTTTTGCAATTGCTATCATGGAATGCGTTTTTTTTTTCTTGTTGACTGACATTGTGTGAGCTGATGTTTTCTATTGCAGGAGAGTGTTGATTTTTCCCAAAGGAAACAATGTTGACCAGCTGTCCATGTACTTGGATGTTGCTGACGCTGCGAGTTTGCCGTACGGGTGGAGCAGATTTTCACAGTTCAGCCTGGCTGTAGTGAATCAAATCAACAGCAGATATTCTCTCAGAAAAGGTAATCTTTGGTTTATTTAGTTAGCACTCTTACTGCATGCATTAAATGAGCAAGTACTGGAGTTTCTCGAAGTTAAGAGTGTTGCGGTTTGTAAAAGGAATATATCCTAGACCTTATGATGGAGTGAATCTACTGTTTTCCTTAACATTGACCATGCTTTACCTGAAAGTTGAAGTGAGCATGGTTAACGATCACTATGTGGATTATGCACGTATTTGAACTTTCTCAGCAGCCAGTGACTTTGCTACTTTAAATTCCTGGTCAACCTGCTGTTCTGATAAGTAGATGCAGTTTTCATTGTAATTTGTTTCTTTTGTACGGTTGCAGAGACCCAACATCAATTCAATTCAAGAGAAAGCGACTGGGGGTTTACATCATTCATGCCTCTCAGCGAGCTCTATGATCCAACTCGTGGATATTTAGTCAATGATACTATTCTAATTGAAGCTGAAGTTGCTGTGCGGAAGGTTCTTGATTACTGGTCATATGACTCAAAAAAAGAAACTGGTTTTGTTGGACTTAAGAACCAAGGTGCCACCTGTTACATGAATTCTCTCCTGCAGACGTTATACCACATACCTTACTTCAGAAAGGTGGGATGCATGTCTTGTTTTTATTCTTTTTAATTTGCTAAATCACGACTTCTCCAAATTCTGGATAAAGCCATCTAAATAATGCACTTTTCTTGAAGGCTGTTTACCACATGCCAACAACTGAGAATGATGCACCTACGGCGAGTATCCCGTTGGCGCTCCAGAGTTTGTTTTACAAGCTTCAGTATAATGATACCAGTGTAGCGACAAAGGAGCTGACCAAGTCGTTTGGTTGGGATACATATGATTCGTTCATGCAACATGATGTTCAAGAACTCAACCGAGTCCTCTGTGAAAAGCTTGAGGACAAAATGAAGGTATGTCTTCTTCTGCGTGGCCATTCTTGATTCTTCCATTCTCGATTAGTGATATGTGTGTTTAATATATATATGATTTTTTTTTTTCTTTTTCAAGGGAACTGTTGTGGAGGGAACAATACAGAAGTTATTCGAGGGTCACCACATGAATTACATTGAGTGCATCAATGTAGATTACAAATCTACACGGAAAGAATCATTCTATGGTATGTAATTATGAACAGTGACCTATGTTCTGTCTTCTTATTTTTTCAGAAGCTAATATAATTTAATAAACTAACTTCACATCCTTGCAATTTGTCTATTGGCAGACCTCCAGCTTGATGTTAAAGGCTGCAAAGATGTATACGCTTCTTTTGACAAGTATGTTGAAGTTGAACGCCTTGAAGGTGACAACAAATACCATGCAGAAGGACATGATTTACAGGTTGTTTGTTTTTTCGCTTCTCATTTTATGTTGTCAAAGCTGTCTTCTTTCGTTCCTTCTCATATTTTAGTTCTGGAGAACATTGAGTAATTGTTAAAGTCTATTTGAGTACCCATCTATATCTAGTTGTCTGTGTATTCTATGGGGTAGGATTTGTAATGCGTCTGCATGCTATCAAGCAAGCTATGTGAGGAATTTGTAGAAAGCATTGTGAACTATCATTGTATGAACTTAAATATTTGATTCATAGTTACTTAGCCCACTTATATCCTATATTTGAATAATTTCTTGTTTTCAGGATGCAAAAAAAGGTGTTCTGTTTATAGACTTTCCACCCGTACTCCAACTTCAGCTCAAGAGGTTTGAATATGATTTTATGCGAGACACAATGGTGAAGGTTAGTAATTGAAGTTCCTCTAACCCAACATAGTCAGAAACTCAGCATATAGTAATGCTGACTGTGTGACTATTCACTAATATCAGTCTTTACGTGCTGACATATCTCTATTTACAGATAAATGATCGATATGAGTTTCCTCTTGAACTGGATCTCGACAGAGATAATAGAAAGTATTTATCCCCTGATGCTGACAAGAGTGTCCGAAATCTATACAGACTCCACAGGTATATATTTCAGTTGTATCTTACCTTTTATAACTTGAGCTACAGTAGATCCAAACAGGACATAAATATGGTTGGATATTTTCTTTATGTCAAGTTCTTTTTTGATTATCTGCTAGGTTTTCCTTCTCAGGGAATCTGGTTGTTGGAGCTTAGATTTCCTTACTATATGGTCATTTAGATTTCTTTTATGATCGTAACATGAATTATGTTGTGGTAATTTTTCGTGTTTGCCCATTTTTGTGCAGTGTCTTAGTTCATAGTGGCGGAGTGCATGGAGGGCACTATTATGCTTTTATTAGGCCGACTCTCTCAGACCAGTGGTATTTATCCTTCTATGTCTCCACCTCTCCATCTCTTTTATGCTAAATTAAATTTTGTATATGTAACGCTTGAAGTAGTTTAATTGAAGACTAGTTTGCTCCTCATCTAGGCTAGCACGGTTGAAGCCATGTCTTGTGATAGTTGATATGTTATTAGATTTCTTTCGACTTTTCTATCCACATCTCTAAACTTACATGTAGTGATATTAGTGTCATACTTGAGAATTGAGATTAACTGTTTAAGTGATCTTTGTAGTTTCTTCTTGTGTCCCTCGTCTCCTAGTTTATACTCTGAAACTTGAAATGACTAATTATTGCATCTTTCTGTGGTTTTGGTGTCGTTTAAGATGACACTAATGAACATATTGCTCCGTGCTTTACTTGGAGACTACCTAAACTTCTAACTTTTCAGGTATAAATTTGATGATGAACGGGTGACGAAGGAAGATGTGAAAAGGGCGCTGGAAGAGCAGTATGGTGGTGAAGAAGAGGTAGCGCTCTCTTTCTGGATTTATTTCCATAATTGCTTTGTAGGTCTTATTTTTCTCAGTTCTTGCACTATCAAATTTGGTTTGTCTGCAGTTACCCCAGAATAATCCTGGTTTCAATAACCCACCTTTTAAATTCACAAAATACTCGAACGCGTACATGCTTGTTTATATCCGGGAAAGCGACAAGGATAAGATAATCTGCAACGTTGATGAAAAAGATATTGCGGAACATTTACGGGTAAAATTTTTACACGCTTCTTCCTCTGCTTATCCGCTTGGTTTTACCTGAATGACTTTAACATGGTCTGACAGGTGAGACTGAAAAAAGAACAAGAAGAAAAGGAAGATAAAAGAAAATACAAGGCTGAAGCTCATCTTTTCACGACAATCAAGGTTTATATTTTCTTAAATTGGGTTTCTTACCAGATCTAGTTCTGTTCTGGTATAGATTTGATACTGATGTTACTAATGCAATTTATGCTTTTGATATAGGTGGCAAGAGATGAAGACATTACTGAGCAAATTGGAAAGAATATATATTTTGATCTTGTCGATCATGAAAAAGTGAAGAGTTTTCGAATCCAGAAACAGACCCCCTTTCCACTATTTAAGGTAGGTGTCTGTCTTCCTATTTTATTCAAAAATGTGCTGTTTTTCAATCTTCGGCAGGATAGTGTTTTGCGAAGAAAGTTCTCTTTTGTAACTTAATTCTAATTTATTGAAGTCTTTTTATAAGATATTCAAGATGGGAAGTTTCCAGTAGTTGTTGGTATTCTAGTTTCTTGTGTACTGGTAGCTATAACACTATTTAAAATTTATCCTTATGTAGGAAGAGGTGGCCAAAGAATTTGGTGTCCCGGTTCAGCTACAGCGGTTCTGGATTTGGGCAAAGCGGCAGAACCATACTTACCGGCCCAACCGCCCCCTATTATCTCATGAAGAATTACAGACGGTAGTTAATCTTTTTTTATAAAGTAATTTTTTCATGCATATGGGTGCCTCTTTCATATGGGATTATTTATATAGTGGATTTTTTTTTTGAAATAAAACTTATTAAAACCTTCACTATCTATCTGTGTATGATTATCTGCCCTAAGACATATTACTAGTTGAGATTATTCTTGTCTTAGGTGTGGGCCTTTTTGGGTCTCGTCATAAACTGTCATGCCTAAGTACTCTTTCGCTTCTCACGAACTGAAACTGTGTCTTTTTCCCATGAGCTCGTATGTTTTACTGATTTCATAGTTATCGTTAGTTACTAAGCCAAACTCCCTTCCCCATATGATTGCATGCGTAAGCCAGCTTGCTATCTTAGGACAGTGTCTTTCTTTTAGAATACTGAAATCAGAAGACATTATTGTAGGTTGGACTTCTGAGAGAGGCATCTAACAAAGCAAACAATGCTGAACTAAAGCTGTTTCTGGAAATAGAGCGCGGACCGGTAATACTTCCCTGTTACCTATTTGAATTGTTGAGCCCAACTCCTTGAATGAAATTCTCGAAACGAATTTGCCAAAGGAAAAAAATAGTCTTACAAATTCTTAATATATTTAGGATGAGCGTCCTATTCCTCCCCCAGTCAAATCATCTGAAGATATTCTCCTTTTCTTTAAGCTCTATGACCCTGAGAATGCAGTTCTAAGGTAATTCTAGTATCCACCAATTTCCACTCTGACATCTATTCAAAGAAAGGTGGTATACTGGTCCTATAATCTTAAAAGGACTACTCTTTTTATCATTTTCCTCCTGGATGAAGAAGCTGTTACCCCTACTCCTATTTAAGGTTTTTTGTTCACTTAAATTTTCTTCTTCCATCATTCTTACAAAACTAGTCCATGTGGTGCAGATATGTTGGCAGGCTTATGGTGAAAAATTCCAGTAAGCCGATGGATATAGTAGGGCAATTGAATCTAATGGCTGGCTTTGCTCCTGATGAGGAAATAGAACTTTTTGAGGTAGGGGCTGGTGAATATTAAGTATGTCTTTTCATTCGTGTTTAGGCCCTGAAAATTCTAATGATTTAATTTCCGTGCCATTATCAGGAAATAAAGTTTGATCCTTGTGTCATGTGCGAACACCTGGATAAGAAGACTTCTTTCAGACTATCTCAAGTAACGTTGCTCTCATTGTAGCAACTCTAGTGATTCATGGTTTGGTGTCTTCTTTTCTTTTTAAATGTGTTTCTTACTTTCAGATTGAAGATGGAGATATCATTTGCTTTCAGAAACCTCTTTCTGTCCAGGAGAATGAATGTCCTTACCCGGATGTACCATCATTTTTGGAGTATGTACAGAATCGAGAGGTATAATTAGACTGGGCAATGTTGGCAACAGTGAACTGGGCTAGTGTCGTGTTAAAGCTGTACCAATAATAGAGCAATGATTGTTATAGTTTTAGTAAGTTGCAAATAAGCATTTATTAATTAATCGTAACAAAGTGAAAATATGAGGATCCAGCGTTTTATTTTCCTTTTCTGTACAGTTGGAAAATATTCCAGTGTTACCCTGTCAGTGTGATGATCTGTGTCTTAATGAGGTGATAATACTCCTTATGTTTGTTATCTCGTAGGTGGTGCGCTTTCGTACTCTGGAAAAACCAAAAGAAGATGAGTTTACTATGGAGTTGTAAGTACCTCCATGGATAACATTAAATCGCAAATTCCAGTTCTGGAAATTCATAATGCTTCTACTTTCAGGTCCAAGCGGCACACTTATGATGATGTTGTCGAAAGATTAGCTGAGAAGCTTGGCCTTGATGATCCATCGAAAATTAGGCTTACTTCTCACAATTGCTACTCCCAGCAACCTAAGCCCCAGCCTATCAAATACCGTGGAGTAGACCATCTTTCAGATATGTTAGCTCACTATAATCAGGTGATTGTCGTAGGTTTGAGTGAACATATATATTCGTATTTCCATTCCAATTTGGATTTGCTTATTATAACTGCTTGTTTTTTCAGACGGCTGACATTTTGTATTATGAAGTTCTGGACATTCCTCTTCCAGAATTGCAAGGTCTTAAGACTCTAAAAGTAGCTTTCCATCATGCCACAAAGGACGAAGTACGTGTTGAACTTAAACATGTGCAACTTATCTCTCTTTAATGCATGTACTTATATTTGAACCTCCTAACTATTCAATTTGCAGGTGGTAATCCACAATATCAGACTTCCTAAACAGAGTACTGTGGGAGATGTTATTAACGAGCTTAAAACAAAGGTGGTTCACTATACTTGCGATCTTGTTTGTTCTATTATTGCATGTATTTTGACGTGCTGGCCACATTAATTTTTTTCTTCCTCAGACAGGGCTTGTTTTCTTAGTGGATTCTGTTCCATACGATTGTCAGTTTAATGTTTTTCGCATTTAAATAAAATATACCCTTGTACATCAGGTGGAGTTGTCGCATCCTGATGCAGAACTGAGGTTGCTGGAGGTGTTTTTCCACAAGATCTACAAGGTAACAGGCTAAATTCTTGGCTTTTACTTTGTTTTATGTTTTTTTTTACTATTTTAATATGATGGCCTGTAGACTTTACCACATCTTTTGTAATGTAATTTGGCTATCTTCTGAAACTTGGCAAATTTTGATCCAATGTTACGCTTTGCAGATCTTTTCATCTACGGAAAGAATTGAGAATATCAATGACCAGTACTGGACTTTACGAGCAGAAGAGGTATATCACCAGGCTTCACCTTCTTTCCCCTAGTTCTGTCATTGTCCATGTGTTGTTTTGTATTTTCCGTCTCTCTTGTGGCCTTATTTGATATTTTCTTGTTTCCCTTTAGATGTTGATTCTTGTTTCTTTGAACTTTTTACCTATTCTTTTCTGTAGTTTCAGATTTGACAAATTATGATGATGAGAAAGTCTTGCTATGGTTGAAGTATTTCTGTAATTGAAGGAGATAATTTATTTGTTGTTGCAATGTAGTGGAGTCTTTTAGGAGGCCTAGATCACATGGATTGCTTTAGAGGAACATAAACCGTAGTGTAACTAGCTGTGTAGGCTATTTGAATGCTTGATATGAATAGTTTTCATTGAGCTACATTAATTTAATGACTTCAGTGATGCTGACTTTCTTCTTTTACTGTCTTGTGAAATCTCAGATACCTGAGGAAGAGAAGAATATCGGTCCAACTGACCGGTTAATCCATGTGTACCATTTTACTAAAGAGGCCGGACAAAATCAGGCGGTAGTCAAAAACGAATTCTCTATCATTCTTAATTTTTCTTTAAAAAGGGGGTTAATTTGAGGTGTCGATTATTTTCTTAACCATTGTTTCTTCTGCAGCAAGTACAAAATTTCGGCGAGCCCTTCTTTCTGGTAATCCACGAAGGTGAAACTTTAGAAGAGATCAAGTCCCGCATCCAAAAGAAACTCCATGTACCTGATGAGGACTTCGCCAAGGTATGCAAGTCTTTGTTGAAACTGATTGTGACAATAGCTACTGGAATGTTAACGTTTGTTGTTATTAATGGCGGCAGTATTGGGTTGTTGCTAATTTGTTTTTTTTTTCCTCTCTATGTTACCCAGTGGAAGTTTGCTTCTTTCGCAATGGGACGTCCCGACTACTTGCAGGACACTGATGTCGTTTATGATCGCTTTCAGGTAAAAAGCGACCTCTTATCCTTGCTTTTATTGCTCAAAAGAAAATTTGATATTTATAATCCTCTTCTGTTTTTGGGAAAACTGTAGAGAAGGGATGTATATGGTGCGTGGGAGCAGTATCTTGGGATGGAGCACGTTGATAATGCTCCTAAAAGAGCTTATGCTGCAAATCAGGTAAAAGAAGCCACTCCCTGTCTCATGTTTCTCTCTGAAGGCTCCTCATCTGTCTGTCAATAATATATTTGAATGCTCTTTGGTTGTAGAACCGGCACTCATATGAGAAGCCGGTGAAAATATACAATTAGGAGGAGCAAGAGAGAGGGGGAGAGAGGATACGTGGCTATCCGTGGAGGAAAATCTTAAAAGGGTGGGTTTGGTGATGTAGAGAGGGTCTCAATTTAGATTTTCAAGATAACCAAAAATTAAATATATCTTTCAGGAAAAAGGGTTTTGATTTTAGGCCCTGACGGTAGTAAGTGTGGTGCTCTATTTTGCTTTCAAGAACTACTCTTTTGATGTTAATATTGGTATTTGTCTGAGACTTTGCACAAAATTATCATTTTGAAGACGAAAGCTCCTCCGTTCATGTACTTGGGAGGGTTTTGGCTTTTTCATTGGTTCTTAATTAGGATTATTTGCTTTTTTCGGGTACAGTTTTCTATGTTCGAAAACATTTAAAATATATTCTACCTTTTCTTGTTGATATTTGATGTTATCAGTTCCTCTTGCGTTTTTGAAATGATCGCGGCCAAGTCTTATTTAAGTAAAACTAAGCATTTAACTATAGAAAAACACAAACAGTATTAGATTAGTGAGAAAATCACCATAAAATTCTCTTTGTATTGGCTAATATTTCGGTGGTACTTAGAAAAGACTCTAGATATAGAGTGATGGTTTAGTTTGGAACTCGAGAAACAGGTTTAGTTCTACGTTCAAAGGGGATATAATCGAAATAACCGGAACCGTACTGAGGCAAACTTGTAATGAGATTAATGAGGCAAACTTGTTTGAACCTAAATCATGAGGCAATCTGACAAAAATTCTTCTTCATAACGGTGTTTTATTTCCAGAATCTTTATATTTATTTGTATTTTTGCAAGTAAGAAAAGGACAAACGAAAAGACTGCAGTCAACTTATCATTTAAATTTTGGATTATCAAACGCAATGGAAAACATTCAGTGTTGCTCTTGGTCTGTCGTACGAGATCATGTATCTTTCAAAGAAAGAAGAACAAAATTTCATTAACATGTACGATATTATACATATTATAAAATTAGTTCATGAAGGAAACAACGAAAGGTTCAACATAGATAAGCAAAATCAACATCTTGCTACTTATTTTTATTTTCTTAAAGCATTACAATGTTATAATTTTACAATTTTTTGCACATATGGATGTAATCACCAGGATGCTCTTTAGCTTGTTTCCATACCCTGTAAGCCGTTCGAGCATGAATCGAAAACATTTCTGATACCTCTTTTGCGGCATTCCTTTCCAGTTTTCCATATAAACTTCTTTCCCACAAAGCATTGAAAATTAACTCTTTTTTACGAAAAGTCAAATTTAATTTCCCTTTACGACTGCGATTGGCATTATCAGCTTCGACTGGTGCTGATACAAAATAGTTGACACACAAATTAAACAAAGTTTCTACTTGAACAATCCAAGCCATGATAGTGTCCATGTTGATACGAATGTTCCATGCCACAATATCAACAAATATGAATAGGTGCATAAAATATTCCAATATGCATGCTTTTATTTATTATTTTAACATAATTGTTCATAATTTATTTGTTATAGATGAAACTATTTAAGTAAATTTATTTGTTTGATTAAGATATTAGGTTTCAGTACTGGATTTGGATTGGACAAACGTACATATATCGAATATGAAAATTGTCATTATGCCATCTTAGATTTATTAAATAGATATTGTTATTTAATTTACCTGGATTTTCAACCAAGTGATCAACGACATTTTGTTCTAATACGTCAGTATTAGGCTCTTCCATGGGTGGGCTTGAGTTCAAATCGATAACAGCGGAACGTTTTGAGGATGATGCAATACTCGTCATTGCTATGTTTTTTATATCTAGTGAATTATTTTTATTGTTTGGAGTTATAATATTGAAACCAACCATGGATGATTTATTCTTGTGAGTCCAAGTAGTATATATATATACAAAGATGAAATTTTTGGCTTTCATCTATTTTTTCTAAGTAAAGACTATTTCAGAAAAAATATTTAAAGTATTTCCTAGATGTGTTTTCAACGACATTTAATCCCAAAGACTAAGACATGAAAATTTTACCAAAAAAAGACTAGGACATGAAACATTTATGACTATAGTCAATGATATAAACGAGTAATCATTAATCTAAGGAAATGTTTTTTTCGGTCAAATTTCTCATGACAGATATTACGTTCTTACTAATATTCGAGTCAATTGGAATAATGATTAATAAATTAGTAAAGAGAAATCAAATGAATGGAATCAATCATCAATGGATGATAACATGGATACTGTTTATAACCAGATGTGTTAAACTTGGTAAACCAACCCGAATCAAACCATATTCAAATGGTTTTAGACTTGTATGGATTATGGATTAATTTAACACATTTGAGAAATAGATTGGGTTAATCTTTAAATCATTTAAGTTAATAAGTTAATGGTTATAATAATTTATCCACGAATAATAATTTAAAATTTAAATGGTTAGTAAGTTAAAATTATAACCTTTTGAGGTTAAGCATAAAACATTGTTTATGTTTTGGAGAAAAATACAACTTTGTGAATTTGACAAAAAAAACATGTTTTAACGGGAAACAATATTAAGGTTCTGGCGAAAAAACATAATTTTACGGTTTGGGTAGAAAATGTGATTTTACACTTTTTGAAAATATTATTTTGCAGTTCTGATAAAAAATTCAATTTATGAGAAAACATGACTTTGTAGTTTTGACAAGAAAAAATAATTTAAAGATTTTGGCCGGAAAACTTGATTTTACGGTTTTAGCGAGAAAACATGATTTTGTGAGTTTGGCGAAAAATAGGATTTTGCGATATTGAGTGAAAACATGGTTTTACGATTGTTACGGGCAAACACAATTTTATAATTTGGCGTGAAACGGCGTTTGGAGGGTTCCAAGGTCCTCAAATTGAATTAGAAAAAGGCGTTAATGAACTAATATGACCATTTCAAGCCGAATCATATTTCCAATATAACACACAGAGATTGTTATATGCTCAGAATAAAAAAAATAAGGGATAAGTAGGCCTACCTGTTCGTAGATAAGGAGCATCTCTAAGCCCATAAAGATTCCACTTTTTGCAATGTTTCTGGCTTCGTAGAAGTGGATCAAGCGATCGGATCTCTGATTTGGCTGAATCTAGTGAGATGTCATTGAAGTAAAAAAGCTGAGATTTTCCGGGTCGATTTCATGGCCATGGAGTGTAGCTGTTTGAGAGTAGGTTTTGATTTTGGGTGGAATTAAAGATTAGACCCAACGATTTATATAGGAGAAGGATGAATGTGAGCTCGAACAAAACATTTAAGAGGAGATTAAAGACCTTCATTGATTGATTACGTTGTTTAGTTTAGAGAGGGAAGGATGAGGGAGAAGAAGTGGAGCAGTCGGGGGGGGACGTAGAGATCGACGCTCAATGACTCAGACGAAAATAAGGGTTGTTGAGGTGGACATGTTATGAGCCAAATTAAAATGTTAAGAAAAACTAACCAGAGAAACGAATGCCCAACTTTGATCTGTCTCAACAGTACTGACGTGGCGGATTAAAAGCTTTTGATTGACTGATTTTCCTATCCTAGCTGGACATCCTCAAAGTGCTTCATTTACTGCTTTTAATATAGTTTTGATAAGAGACCAAGAGTAAGAAAAAGATTGCTATAAATTAATGAACTTTGAATTGCAGTTAAAATTTGATTACGTTTTGAGACGCTGAAATATTAACATAAGGGTTTTTTTCTTTCAAACACAATTGTCGAGAACTCAACAAATGATAGCCTAATCTATACATGGAGGAAGCTGTTAAGCTCCACGTTGTTTCTGAAGAGTTCCATAATCTGATTAACTTCAAAGCCACTCCAGCAATTTTTGATCTTTGTATCACAAATTCACTATATATGCTTTCACCTAAATTTATTCAAAAAAAAAAAAAGACCTAGGACGAACCCTGATGCAAGCGAGATCACTTATGCTGTGGTGCAAGTAAATTCATTTCTGTAAAAGTATGGCCTGTGTCAAAACGTCTCTAACCCAAGAAGAAGGTCTCAGCTATTGTATAAGAAGCAAACACGAAGAGCTCACATGTTTTGTTAAAACAGCTTAGAAGGGTAAGAAGAATAACTAACCTCAGCCGAAAGTGGTGCCAGCTTTTTTTTTTTTTTTTTTTTTTTGTTCAACATAAAATTCATTAGAAATAGAGAAAGCATTGGGCTGTTTAGGCCCTAATGTTTGCAGACAGATGAGAGGATAGTTGGGCTTTCGCCAGCAGATCCGCAGGCCCATTGGCCACACGTGAAACAAAGCTAACAATACAGGAAGTAAAAGGAGAAGATGGCTGGAAAGATAAGGGAGTCGATGTCGGAAAGCACTCCGTAGAGTTCCATCGTCGAAGTCCTCCTGTTGATTGCTCGAGCAACCACTTGAGAGTCTGGTCCTGAGACAGATGTGGGTGTATTGGAGAGATACCGCGTGGAAGAGAGCCTCTCGGATTGCTAGCTAGGGCTTCAGCCATGCAAGGAGAGGAGACATGATCTTGGGCCATCGAGGAGCAGCGGTTCAGTTCCCTGCTTGCTTGGTTTGAGAAGATCCAGGCGATCTCCACGCCGCGTCGGAGTTGCAAAAGATTGTCTTGTCTCGGTCTGGATCGCCACGGTTGTCGGGAGAGATGTGGATTTCGGGGCAACGGAGGGGCGGCAGGGTTGAGCCTACTTCCCATTCCTTCATAGCACAGATCATTTGCATTCGAAAAGCAGAGTACAAAGCATGGCAAAGAGAAAGGTGAACACAAAGAGACTGCCTATACCCAAAACTATATGATTTATTCCAAGGATCGAATATAAGATTCTGGAAATCTTTTTTAGAGTTACCATACCAGGATATGTGGTTTTAAAGTTAGAAATCCCTAAAAAAGTTTTGGGTTTCAAGATTCTATAAACATCAGACAATCATCTGCCATAACCTAGCTCCTTTACAGAAACCAAGTTCATGTAGATGCATCCAGAATATAGAATAAGTGTAGTTTGATTCCCTATGTTTTCTTATTGTTTTTTTTTTTTTTGTAAACTAATGTTTTCTAATTGTTATTCTGCAATTCTTTCCCCACAACTTGTTAAAGACCGCATAAATCAGACCACCATAAGAGAGACAACATCTATAAAATGTGATCTAATACATTTTTTTTTTGGTTTTCTGATGCTTGCAAGACATGTTAGGGATTGTTACGTTAGGGTCTTGTTAAATTTCTAATGCTATCTTGTTAAATGTTATTAATTTTATTTGCATCTTGTTGGGTTCTCTTTCATGGTATTAAGGAATAGTGTCTTCTGTCAAAAGTCTTTTTACCGTCTCATAACCGTGTTTTTATTTCCAGAGCTTCATCTTCTCTATATTGATTTGTATTTGTGCTATTTAGAAAATGACAAACAGCAAAAGACCACGGTCCTCTTATCATTTCAATTTTAGATTAACAAATGCAACAGAAAACTGTCACATTTTCAATTTCCCACGTACGGGATCATGTATCTTTAAAAGAAAGTAAAAACAAATTTTCATTAACATGTACGATATTATACATACTGTATTAGAAAAACTAGTTCATGAAGCACACAACAAAGGTTCAACAATGATAAACAAAGTCAATATCTTGCTTCTTTGTTTTATTTTAAATTTATTAAAGCATTGCAATTAATGATATACTTTATTTTACAATTTTTTCACATATGGGCGAAATCATCAGGATTCTCTTTAGCTTTTTTCCATATCCTTTGAGCACTTCGAACATGAATTGAAAACATTTCCGATACCTCTTTCATGGCATTCTCTTGCAGTTTTCCGTCTGAACTCCTTTCCCACAAAGCATTGAAAATTATCTCTTTTTGACGAGTAGTAAAATTCTTTTTCCTCTCACGGAAGCCAATAATATCTTCAGCCTCGACTAGCGCTGGTACAAAATAGTTAAACTCAAACTAAAAAATGACTTTCTACTATAACAATCCAACTCATTATAGTGTCCACGTTCCTACGAGTGTTTCATGCAACGATCGAAAAAGGTCAATAGATAATATTCCTATATGCATGCTTTTATTCATTAGTTTTATAAATGAAACTATTTACGTAATTTTATTTGTTTGATTAAGATATTAGATTCAAATACTGTAAATATCTATAGATAAATAATTTAGAATTGTTTCAAAAAAAGATAAATAATTTAGAATATGAAAATTGTCATTATGACATATTTCATTACATCTTAGATTAATTAAATAAATATTGTGATTTAGTTTACCTGGATATTTAACCAAGTGATCAACATTTTGTTCAGGCTCTTCCATGGGTGGGCTTGAGTTCAAATCGATGACATTATCAGCTTCGACTGGCGCTGATACAAAATAGTTAAACCCAAATTAAAAAAAAAAATTCTACTATTACAATCCAACTCATTATAGTCTCCACGTTCATACGAGACGAGTGTTCCATGCAGCGATCTAAAAAAGGGTCAGTAGATGCATACAATATAGTTTCAAAAAAAAAGATGCATACAATATTCTGTGACAAAAAAAAAGATGCATACAATATTCTTATATATATGTATGCTTTAATTCATTATAAATGAAACTATTTACGTAAATTTATTTGTTTGATTAAGATATTATAGGTTAAAGTACTGGAAACGCATATCTATAGATAAATAATTTAGAATATGAAAATTGTCACTATGACATATTTCATTACATCTTAGATTAATTAAATAAATATTGTGATTTCGTTTACCTGGATCTTCTACCAAGTGATCAACATTTTGTTCAGGCTCTTCCATGGGTGGGCTTGAGTTCAAATCGATGACATTATCAGCTTCGACTGGCGCTGATACAAAATAGTTAAACCCAAATTAAAAAAAAAAAAATCTACTATTACAATCCAACTCATTATAGTCTCCACGTTCATACGAGACGAGTGTTCCATGCAGCGATCTAAAAAAGGGTCAATAGATGCATACAATATAGTTTCAAAAAAAAAATAGATGCATACATATTCTGTGACAAAAAAATAGATGCATACAATATTCTTATATATATGTATGCTTTAATTCATTATAAATGAAACTATCTACGTAAATTTATTTGTTTAATTAAGATATTATAGGTTAAAGTACTGGAAACGCATATCTATAGATAAATAATTTAGAATATGAAAATTGTCATTATGACATATTTCATTACATCTTAGATTTATTAAATAAATATTGTGATTTCGTTTACCTGGATCTTCTACCAAGTGATCAACATTTTGTTCAGGCTCTTCTATGGGTGGGCTTAAGTTCAAATCGATGACAATGGAATTTTTTGAGGATGATGCATCACTCGACATTGCAATGTTATATAAATCAAGCGAGGTATTTTTATTGTTTTGAGGTAAAATACTCAGAATCCATGTAGTATTTATATATATGTAGAAGAAACTTTTGACTCCCATCTATTTTTTTCTAAATAAAGAATATAACAGAAAGGTAATTAAAATATTTCCTGCATTGTGTCTTCAACGACATTTAATTCCAAAGACTAAAGACATGAAACATTTATGACTCTATAGTCAATGATAGAAACGACCAACCATTTTATCCGAAGAAAACATATATATTTTTTTGTTCTTTCGGTCAATTTTTTCATGGCAGATAATAAATTTACTAATATTTCCAATAGGAATTTAGTTAATAAATTAGTAAAGGAAAAACAGAAAAATTGATGATAAACATGATTTGTGTTCCAAAAAAATGATAAACATGTATAGCATTCATACTAAATTAAGCCATGTTCTTTTTACGGTAGCTGCGTCAGCGATCAATATTACCCCTGTTCGTTTTAAAGACGCCATTAATGGTGAGAGCGGCCAACAATTACTCTATGAAATAAAAAAATCAGAGTTTTAAAGACGCCGATAGTCTCAGACTGATAATCGGAGGCAAGAAGTCTGAGTTGCCGCTGTCGCGGAAAATATCAGCGTTCTCTTCACTGGGTTTAATTTGCCGCCGCATCGAAATATGCAAACCCGTTTGTCTTTGACTTTGCTGTGTTAGCCTAACCGTAGATATAATTTATAGTCACAGCCGCTTGCGGCAGCGTTAATAAAACGAACAGGTCTATTATATCTATCTTTATGTGAAAGAAATGAAGACTAACGCCGGAAGCGGTATCTTCTCTGTTCAAAATCAGTCGCAGCTATCATTTAATGGTCGCTATTTTTAACAGGAACAGTAATAATGCACGCAATCCCTGTGAAAACTATACACAGCGACACCATAATTATTCTCCACCATTTTTTTTGCTGGTTTCAAGTTTAATTTTTGATCGCGGGTGGTGATCGCAGCGACACTGTGCCGAACAGGGCTGTAAAAATATTAATGACTGCTGAGTAATTCATTAAGTTTTTTTTGTTCTATAGGTAAATGAATAAAAAGTTCTTTAAATATTGTTTATTGTAAATAACACTTTTATAATTTAAAAAATACCCTTCCGTTTCAATTTAGTTGTCATTGTAAAATTAAATTTTTGTTTCAAAATAAATATTTTTTTATAATTTCAATGCAAATTATTAAATTTACATGCTATTCTATTTGTTTACGTGTGAAATGTGGTTAGGTATAAGTAATGATGTTTTTATATAGGAAATATACAAAACTAAATATATTCTTTAATTTGTGTATACAAACCTAAAATAGCAATTAAAATGAAATAGAGGGAGTATCATTTTACATTTTTAATACTATCATTCAAGCCTAGCTAGTACTGTCTTTTTTATTTATTTTTTTGAACACATCTAGTACTGCCTTCATTATTCAAAATTAACTTTAAATGGCATATTATATAAACGTGTAGAGTAATATATGGATATCTAACTTTTTAGCATCATCCATCTTTGACACCATATTTCGCTATATCTTGCTGAATCTTATTTTATAAGTTAAACAAAAATCTCTTGATATTTCGTTGAGCTAGAGACCATCTTTAAATTTAGAACTTGACGAGACATGTGGCTCTGACGAGATAAATACGAATATTTGGAATCTTAAAGGTTGCCCTTATAGTTTAATTTAGCTCTTTATCTATGAGCATCTCCAACATAAAATTTCATTTTTTCCTCTAAAATAAAGTAAAAGTGCTCTAACCCCATTTCATTCTTCACTCAATAACGGAATAGTGAACAAACAAAAATTGATTACTTCATTTATGGAGTACACTTCAAAATAGAGTGAAATATGAAGTTGGGTTGAAACATTTCTTACTCTATATTCACATTTATTCAATTTTAAAAGAAAATATGGAGTTGAGTTGGAGATGACTTAAAGAAATTGATGTCAAAACGCTAACAATTCAAATGCAGAAGATGAAACAACATTTTTACAGGGTAAACATGTCAATATTTATATAAAATGTAAACTTTTTAAGAAAATTGATATTTTCCAAAACATTTGTATAAATTTCAAAACTGATGAACATATATGAATTACGTAAGTTCACTAATTTCCGTTTCAATTTTGGATTTTTCATCGTATAAAATTATGGTTACTTTTCTTTTAAAATTGTATATCCACTATTTTTTATTTAAAAAAACTCGAACCTATTTATCAAAATAGAATTTGATATTTCAAAACAGTTGGTTATAAACTTATATAAAGACTGTGTACTTGTGTATAGTGTGTGTGACGAGTTACATGATCTATATCTTTTTTTAAAAAAACTACATGATCTATATCTATTCAAGTAAATATTTAAATAGAACCAATCATGCTTTCGCCGAAATTAACAAAAAAAGTGTTGTCACCATTTCTGTTGACATTGACACCCAATTATATGATCATACAACAGTGGATAATTCGTTTTACACAGATTCACTTTTTTTTTTTTCATTTTTACAATCCAGCGACGGTGTTATATGTACCATAGACAGCAAAGAGCAACCCGCAAATCACGATGAACACATCAACAGATTTGTTCCATAGATTTAGCGATGGACCGAGCAGCGTGAGGTGATAGGAAGCAGGTAACACAAACGAAATGAGTGCACACACAGTACTTCCAACCAGAGATGCAAATGTACCAAACCCCGGGACTAACGACGCGATTGCTGCGAGTCCTACCACCAAAAGCATCCTCGTGGTGAAGATTACGTATCTGGACACTGAACTTGTCTCGTTGCTGTACTGCTGCTGATGATGATGCTTTTGAAGACACTCGATCCTTTTCAGTTTCTGCTCGATAATCTCGTTAAGCGGATGTACCATGATTGGGAATGTAAACGTCAATCCCACACATAAGCCAATCTGTTTAAACCGGAAAATAGATAAGCATTGAGTTTCTATAATTAGCTAAGATCTTAACATGATCAAGAAACACTCATAAGCAATACAGAGCATATAGATGTACAATTTTTTTTTCTTTTTTTTTTTTTTGAATATACCTGGAGGTTAGTCTGGAAACCACAACATGTAAACTACATGTTATTTACCTGCACGGCAATGGCAGACCAGTTATTTGGGAGGTTAAGCGTGATGATATCCTTAGTGTCATCTCCATAAGCCATATAACCACAAAACCCAAACAACACGTAGACAAACGTAATCCCAGCAAGCACTTTACCTAACAACTTAGGGAAAGCCTCTCTCTCCCTCATAGACCCTTCAAGAGCCAACGTCATTGCAAAACCCTCAAAACAAAACACAGCAACTCCTCCAGCAAACGGTAAACCACCAACGGTAGAGGCAATCGCTGTTCTGTCACCAAACGAGAAGTCTCCACCAACCACCATCTCCACGTTTTCTTTCACGACGAAACACATGGCGATGATGTTGCATATATCAGCGAAGATGCTGAAAGGCGAGAGAGCTGATAAAGAAGTGATCCAAGACAATGCAACTTCGATTGGAACAAGAATCAAGATAAAAGAGACCATGTTTAATCCGTACGAGCTGAATATGGATGAGAGGTTACGTCCTATGAACACTAGATACGCTACTGATCCACCGCACTGAGCAGTGAATATGAGGAACTCGGTTAGGTAGCGACCGTTTGTTCCCATACATTTGAATCCTAAGTCACCATACGTTTTTGAATCTTCTTGTCCTTCTTCCGATTCTAGCTTGTCTCTGCATTGAATCTGCAATATACACACGTTGACGTTTCAGGAGATCACGAACAATTTTGATAATTGTGGGGGCGTTAGGTCAGTTCAGGTCAGGTTTTCCAGATTTTTGAGGCGGGGTTTCCAGATTTTGGAATATTCGGTACCATATTGATAGATTCTATTCAAAAATTTCTTATTTTAAGCCAATGTCCGTAATCACCCAAAAAATCTTGAAAAAAAAAACTGCGGAACATTAACCAAATATATTCAAATAGATAAATTATTCAAAAAATCGGATAAAAACTAGTCAAACTCCATCAACTAACTAAACTAATTAAAATATTAAAAAAAAACAAAAAAAAAACTGGTAAACAATAACCGAAATCTACAAAATTGTTCAAAATATTAAGTTACATTGAGTTATGTAGACAGATTAATAAGTGTAATTAAATTTCGGTATTTTCAGATACTGGTTCAGATTTAGGATCCGATAATATCTTATCCAAAATATCGGGAAAATAGACATTTAAATCATCAACTATTTGAAATCGGTAAGTTTAATACCGAACTATTATTTGCACGATTTAATTCCCAACTAATAGTTTACTTGTCAAATTAGTGATTAAAAAAAGTCAAAAGTTAAGTGGCAAACACTTTCGTTAATTTTATATAAATTATCTTCACCACTACATCTAAAAACTCGAAATTTCCAAATTCAAACTCTAACTTTGACTCAAAGACGATTTCCGACAACAAGAAAGACGATTTATTTCCGGTGAAATTTTTTTCTGTGATTGGGTCAGATTTTCTCTTTTATCACTGGAAATCATCGTCTTCACTCAATATTAGGGTTTGAATTTGGAGATTTTGAGTTTTCAGGTTTAATGGCGAAGATAATTAATATAAAACTAATAAGAATAGTTTATAACTTAATGATTGACTTAATCACTAATTTGTCAACTCAACTATTAGTTGGAAATTAAATTGTGCAAATAATAGTTAGTTATTAAACTTGTTGATTCTATTTGAGGATTAAATCCTCATTTTCGTCCGAAGTACCTAGCCTTTAAACACCATTTGTTTTTTTATTTAATAACATTTCTGATCGGATTGGTTGGATTTCATTACAAGCGCCTATGCCTAATTGTGCTACCAAATAGACCAAATCAAATTTCATTTCAGGTCAAGGAGATTAATGAAGTAGAAGAAGGGAACTAACGAGGAGGAGCATGCAGTAATACGTGGCGAACCCGACGATAACAACGCCGAGAGATCCAGCGAACCATCCTGCGACACGAAACGCGTAAGGGAGTCCAAGGACGCCTGTACCGACGATAGAGACGATAATGTTTCCGAGCGTCTGAATGGCCGACGTTCTATCTCCTGCCGTTGCAGACGGAGAAGTTATTAGGGGAAGAGATGCGTCGTCGTTCGCCGCCACGTTCTTGATCGCCATCGCCAAATATATATATTTTTTTTTTCGGAGGGCTTCTGGATTGCTCTCCGATAATATGGAAGACGTACGTACTCCTCTCGCCGCCATTCTTATACGTCCCGCCAAAGATTACTCCCCTATGACGTGGCATCCGTAAACGTCCCACGTGCTCACCACGCGATCCGTGGATAGATTTGTGCATATGAAGCCAAATACAGTTTCTATATATTTTAAAAAAAATTGAAAATTTTTTTCCCCGTTTTTAAATCCAAAAACTCAGATTTGAATAAATTGTGTATATACTGTATGGTATTAATTGTGTATTATTAATCTTGTCGTATAATGTATATAATACTTGTGAGGAGGAGGAGGAATACACGGCGTCCATCGTTACTTATCATGTCTCCAACAACTCAAATAATACTTTAGTTAGAGATACTCTTTGAATTCCTAACACTTTGTAGGTGCTTTTATGTGTCACACGATGTCAAACCCTATACATGCCGTATGAGGAGGGTTTATGATCTGTTTTATTTTAGAAATTTCTGTTTCATGTTACTACTGATTTAGTCCTACTCTACGTAATTGACTTTTTGTGTTATAGAGAGTTATGCTTGCATATATGTGGACTCCATCTCAGTTTTTTTTTTTCAGTGTGTTACATATATAGAGAGAGATTTGTTGTTGGTATTAAGATAGGAAACAAAATCTTGGGATTATTGCATATGTCAACTTTTACAAATTGGTGAGATTGCATATGTCAACGTTAACTTCACAAATAGACATACAACTAGTACACATATTAATTACATCAAGTTTGATCAAAACAATGGTGACAAATCTGCATTTCACACTCACACGTTACGATAGATACAAAGCAAGATAATGACATTTGTTCCCTTGGACCACATAGATTTACACATTCATCCAAACTGTTCCATCTACATTGTTTTTTTTCTTTTAATATTTTTGTTTCTATTCACTTAAAAAACACTTTGTCACGGCTTAGCTTTAATTAGATACCTAAAACAGAAATTAAGGACACACCAACAAATTAATCTACCGTATATCCAGAGATCATAGCTCTCTACCATCCACCCAACACGCCTAAACTTTTACAAGCACTAATAAAACTTTGACCATTAAGATTGAATATGTTATGGAAAGGGACATCTCACGAGGTTTCTTGTGGATCTGAAAGGAGTTCTTGATGTCGTTCTTGCTGATATAGTGCGACAGTAGCTGCTATTGCAAAGCCATGGAGTGGCAAAGACAGATCAAGAACCTGAAATAAACATGTATCAGATCGCTTCTGCGATAAATCCACTTGTTTTTGAGGACTTAGTAGAGCTTCTTTATAACTACTACAAGTCGACCCCATGCATGGATCCTAACGGTGTTTCTATAAGGGTGCCTTTGATGAAACTATTCGATTCCATTGATGATTTCTCGGATCATTTGTGGAAAGATGCTCAAGAACAGAGCGGTTTAATGAATGAAATGAGCTCGACGGATAGTAAGATGATGCAGAAGTTAGAGTTCATATGCAAAAACTCTTTTGAACAAGCCAAACACCTTCTACTATTTATGAGCCATATACTTTCTATGGTGGAAGGTAAGAACAAACAACATTATAGTTTTATGATCAAACCGAAAAACTTACTCCCGAACATTATCTGGATAACTTACCAGAGGTTATTAGCTCGACTGGAAATGACCCTGACCATTATGTTAGAGATCCTCAGTTCGAGTGATTATTGGGACGAAACTGATATTACATGTTGTGGTTTCGGGCCTAGGGATTAAAGATTCGGTCCGAATTTTCAAGTAATTAAAAAGGACAAATTTTGATTATTATTCTTTTTGTGTTTTGGTACAAATTTGATAACATCAATACTCAGAAAAAAAAACATCAATACTCAGAATTTAATGGAGTATATGTCTGAAGCAGAGAAGAATGACTTTGGGTTCGATATTGGAAACATTGATTGGAAGCATTACATTTCAAATGTTCACATTCCCGGTTTAAGAAAACATGTCCTGTAGAAGAGCTTAAGTACAAAACTCGTTGAAGAGGACCACAATCGAATCATACCTTTTCTTTGATCGTTTTTTCTTAATCTTTATGTGTACTCGTGTTGTTTTAATTGTGCTGTCTAATGATTTGTAATAATTTGAATGTAGTGGTAGTGTCGTCTCATGTTTGCCTACACTCTAAGCACGTTGGATTTGTTCCACAAGCCCACGATGAAACTAAACACTGAAATAACATATATTTTTTGAAACATAACTATTAAATGCTGAATTTCATGAAGTTATAATATAATTAAAGAATTTAATGAACAAACGTCTTATCAATCAATTATGCTTCCGCAAATCACCATGTTCATTTTCCTATAAAATCTCTCGTTTATTGATACTAATAATCAAATACATATACAAAAGCAAATATGGCAAAGTCTCTTCACATTGCAATGTTTGTATCCATAGTAATGGGTTTCACGTCATTCCCAATTTCTTCCCAAGAAATTGATGAATATTCACAAGAAATACCAGAAGATGTGAAGATATCTCCTACATCGGATTTTGATATTTACGTCGAATCTCCCGGTGAATCTCCATTTAAAGAAGCCGATTCACCCGCAATGGAATATGGGAAGAAGTTTGGACATCAATACACGGACAAACAGCTCGGGTTTCTTGAGGTGTGTTTCCAAAAGCTGAACTCATCACACTGTGGAGATGATTTGTTCAAGAACATGTTAGATGAGGGAGAGCCACCATTTTTAGGTGAATGTTGCGGTGAGCTGATAAAGATTGGCAAAGATTGTTATCTAGGAATGGCTCAAATCATTTTATCGAGTTACGAGTATAGAAATATTGCGTCAAAGGCTATTCCAAAAAGCAAACAGTTATGGAGCGATTGTGTTCGTGGAATTGAGAATTGGAATTTTGATCGTTATTGAGGAATTAGACTAATTGATATTCCGTTGTGAAGATGTTTTATATATGTGATTTTGTAACTCACGCATAATGACAATTACCATTATATAAATAAAGCTAAAGATCTTTTACAGATCTTTTCACCAAAAAACCTTTTACTGATCTTATATTAGTATACGAGACTCGTTGGGGTAACATGCAAGCTGAATCAACGATCAACATGAATGGTATTATTCTTTAGGTGTCTTTAATAGAATATAGATGTAAACACTCCAAACCACATAACCCGAACCACCATTCCGGATATCCGTATTCGCAGTACAGTTACAGTATCTGCACTTCTCCTTGCATTCCTTCAACCCGTTTCTCTTATCCACAATGGATATACTTGTCTCTGGTAACTTCACGTTCCTAGGCAGCAAAAAAACATTTTCGTCACCATGTGACGAGTCTCTCATACAACCATTGAATACATCTACGAAGGCCAACACCGTGACATTCTTGGGAAGAAATCTTTTAATACAGTTACATGTCAGTGTCACGCTAATGTCACGATAAACCTTTTATTATCAGATTTGTAATATATTAGTGAGGCATGATTTTTGACCCAAAAAAAGTGAGGCATGATTTGATTTTAATTTGCATAGTTTATCTCTTAATCCCAGATTATATATAGTTTTCAGTAAACATGAAAATGTTATTTCCACATTCTATTATTTTTTAGCCTTTAATCAGTTCATGTCAACAAACTATTGTTGTTAGTCAATAACTTAACCAAGTAAAACTGATTTCTCATGTAATGTCATGATGGCGTTACCTTGAATGTTTTATGTCTTTACAAATTTTATAAGGATAAATAATAATGAACTGTAGAATAAATATTCTAATATTTCAGAAATATTTAAGGCCCTTGTGTAATGGTTCTGAGTGATAGCACGCGATATGTTTTTGATACAACTTTAATTGACTTAAAGAGTATGTCTTAACAGGATTTTATGTTCAGAGTCAAGTGTCGTCTCGGGTGGTTTATCACATGCTTATATACAACATCGATCCCTACGTTGCAATATTCCTGAATCCAGGGGGCTGTTCTATGACGATGCCAACAGATTGCTAATTTCTACCACACCTAGTCAGGTGTTTTCTCTTTTCCTTTGAAATGGTTTATTTGATTTTGTTTCAGCCATAAAATGATATTTGATCCATATTCTCTGGCTCATTTCTCCATTTTTTCTGTTTAGGTGTTTTCATGGCAAACATCTCCCTTTAACCCAGATGTATCTCCTTCGGTTGATTCTATAAGTGATGGGCCTATCCTCTCTATCGGATTCTCTCTTGATAAGAAAGTGATAGCTGTCCACAGATCTGACTGTGAAATACAGTTTTTTCATCGAGAGACCAAGCAGACACTTACCCACAAATGCAGGGCAGGATCAGAGAGCAAACAAGTGTGAAATAAATGATTCTTGTGGAGTGACTCTCCATCATGTGATCTTGCAATTTTATTCTCTGCATATTTTACTTTCTGAGATTTATATGTTTAACATTTCGCATATCATTTGTCTCTCTAAATTTTATTTTTATCGTTCTCTCTTATGATAAGGTTTTTTTCTTCTCTTCCTTGTCTCAGTGGCATGGACTTGTTTGCTTGTGATTCTATGTTGAATCTACGTTTTCTGGACACCAAGAAAGTGAATGTGAATTGGTACATCTACACAGATGAAAACTCGACTGGTTCTTCTTGCATCAGGAATGCAAAGCAAGACAGTTACTGGATTTCATGCCTTACATCAAATTCATCATCAAGCAAAGTAAACTAAGTTGATAGATATTGTCCAATGCATGTGTACAAAACTCCAAGAAATAAATCAAAGAATTAACAATTTTGGTATGTGAAAATAGCTTCTCCAACTCCGTTCACCTATAAGTTCCACTTGTTTTCGAGGACTTAGCAGAGCTTCTTTATAACCACTACAAATCTACCCTGTGCATAGACTCCAAAGGTGTTCCTATACTGGTGCCTTCGATGAAACTATTCGATTCCGTTGATGATTTCTCACACCATGCTCAAGAACAGAGCGGTTTAATGAATGGAACAAGCTCAGCTGATAGTAAGATGCTGCAAAAGATGAAGTTCATATGCAAAAAATCGGTTGAACAAGGCAAATATCTTGCCACTATCTATGAGCCATGCCACTTTCTATGGTGGAAGGTAAGAACGAACAGCATTCTGATTCTTAAATCAAAGATTTATTATTGGACAATGAAAGACTAAACTGTGATAAGATGTGTATTTTTTTTTTTTTTAGTGAAAGGAAGCACGAAGACAATGTGGGTGATAGACACAACGAATAGCATGTATAAGCTTTCTTCTAGGTCCAACGGCTAAAGCACCCATCTGCTTAAGCTTCTCCATTGTCAGATTCGCCATTTGAAACTTACTCATCCTCTGTCCTCTCAGCATCCTCTCAAACTCTCCCCCCAACCCTATAGATCCTACCCACTCGTTCAACCCTCCTGCCTTCTCGACCTTCTTCTCTAGATTCACTACTCTCAGCTTCTCGTTGTCCATAGCCACAGAGCTGCACATCACTCTAGGAAACCTTACAGGCTTCTGGTGGCCTGCACCACGGGTCCTTTGAATACCCAACCTTCTTCTATCCGGATCCATAGTACGATCCTGCAGTGATCTTCTGTAACCTGGAGGGGCTTTCCTGGTTGTGTAACTGCGATCCATCACTCTCTCCGGTTTGTCTACAGCTTGAAAATCAGCTGTTTCCTGAGCATCTGATACAAAGTCTCTCGGCTCAGCTTGTGGGTGATGATGAGTTGCAGGCTTCTGCAAAGTGCAATAGTCATGCACAGGAAGAGAAGGCATTACTGCTTGAACAAGAGTAGCTTTGGGCGTCTCCTTGGCTCTAAAGTTAGCTTGTGATTGAGATGTTGCAGGCTTCTGCAAAGTGCGATGTTCAGTTACTGGAAGAGAAGACACCACAGTGTTAGCAAGAGTAGCTTTGCGAGTCTTGGCTCTTAACTCAGCTTGTGAATGCGAAGTGCAATAGTCAAGCACAGGAAGAGAAGGCATCACTGCTTGAACAAGAGTAGCTTTGGGCGTCTCCTTGGCTCTTAGCTCGGCTTGTGATTGAGAAGTTGCAGGCTTCTGCAAAGTGCGATGTTCAAGCACAGGAAGAGAAGGCGCCACTGCTTGAACACGAGTAGCTTTCAACGTCTCGGCTCTTAACTCAGCTTGTGACTGAGAAGTTACAGGCTTCTGCAAACTGCGATGCTCTGTTGCTGAAAGAAAAGGCCCCACAGTGCTAGCAAGAGTAGCTTTGCGCGTCTCCTCAGCTTTTGATTGCGAATTTGAAGGCTTTTGCAAAGTGAAACGTTCATTTACCGGAAGAGAAGGCACCACACTGTGAGCAAGAGCAGCTTTGCGTGTCTCCTCGGCTCTTAACTCAGCTTGTGACTTTGAAGTTGTAGGTTTCTGCAGAGGGATGTGTTCAGTTACCGGAAGAGAAGGCATCACTGTGTGAACAAGAGTAGCTTTAGGCGCTCTTAACTCAGCTTGTGAATGGGAAGTTGCAGGTTTCTGCAAAGTGATATGCTCAGCTACGGGAAGAGAAGGCACCACTTTGTGAACAAGAGAAGCTTCGTTCTTATCTGCTCTAAACTCAGATTGCGTTCGAGAAGTTTCAGGTTTCTGCAAAGCGCGATGTTCAGGTACATGAACACAAGGCACCATTGTGTGAACAGGAGTAGCTCGTAACTGAGAAGTTGCAGGCTTCTGCAAAACAAAAGGCTCAGTTACAGGAAGAGAAGTCACCACTGTGTGGAGAGTAGTTTTTTCACGCATATTCTCTCTTAACTCAGCAGCCTGTGACTGAGAAGTTACAGGACTCCGAAAAACGAAATCTTCAGGTCGAGGAAACGAAGACACCGTTGCGTAAGCAGGAGTAGTTCCATGTATATCCTTAGCAATAACGTCTCTCAACTCAACCAGTGACTGACAAGTCTCAGGCTTCCGCAAAACGAATTGCTCAGGTAGAGGACGAGAAGTCACCACCACACGAGAAGTTTCTTGAGTATCAGCAGCAACAACAGAGCCTCTAAGCTCAGCTTGTGAATGAGAAGTTGCAGGCAGGTTCTCCACAGTGAAAGTCTCAGGTAGAGGAAGAGAAGGCAACACAACGATGACTCTCTGCTTCTTAACAAAAACCCAACCGTCTTCTTCTCCATCAAAACCCAGCTTGGAAGGACCAATCCTGTTTGGCTCCAGCTGTTTCGGCCTCTGCCTCGCCATCAAACCCTGAGATCCCCAACAACAGTAGACTAAACGGTTATCTGCTGCATCACAAGAATACACATTTGCACTAAGCAATAGAGAATTTGAATCAACAGTACGAAGTTTATTGTCTTCTTCAGATGTTTCCAAGAATCAAAGCAAGAAGAGGGAGAAACTGAATTGAATCCAATTTATGAAAGTTGTAATCTTTGTTTAAATTAGAGAAATGGGTTACGAAATAGATTGAAATCGAAGCAAACCCAGTAAATCAGCGAAGGGTTGAACAAAACCCTAGAATCCAAGTTCCATTTTGGGGATAAAGTCGGTAGCTTTCCGATCCAGAAGCGGCTAATAATAAGCAAAAGATTGAAGAGAAATGTGAACGAGGTGGTCGTACCTTTGAGTTAGCTGATGATGTCAGTGATGAATGCGATGAGCTCTCTCTGTCTGTCTCTGATCGGAAGGAGCATGTCTTATTATTATTTTTGCACTTTCGATAAATCAATTCTCAAAACCTTATGAAAATATTATTTTAGATTATTATTTTTTTGTCGACTTTTAGATTTGTAGTAGTATTTCTTAATCTAAAATTCTCAAACATTACAGGTTAGAAATTAAATTTTTCTTCATTTTAAAATGTCTTTTTACCAGTGATAATATATAAAGTATTATATTTATGATTTAGCATTAGCCGTTACATAATAGCAAGTGCTTTAAGAATTTCTCAAAAAAAATTTGCTAATGTTTTTTAAGACTTTTAACTCCTTTCTTATGAAATCTCATAAAATTATTACAAATGCTGATATTTCAACATTTTCAGCCTTTAATACCCCAAAAGAAAAATCTAGAAAGATTAAAAAACAGTAACACCGTAGAGATGAAAAAATGGAATAATTGTAATCCTTAACTTAAATAAGAAAAAAGCAAGAGTAATCTAGTACAAGCTATACAACATTTTAGATTTTTTTTTGAGAAAGCATTTCAAGGAACACGGTGACCTAACTCCGGCCCGGTTAATCCGGCGCCGGAGGAACCCTCCTTCCCTCTAATCTCCTTTTATTTTGCTCTCTACACCTTCGTTATGTCCGTCTGCCGAGATGCTCGTGTATTCTGGGTTTAAGGAAACTCATCTGAAGCCTAGATTCAAGGAGGACGGTGGCGAATCCCGACAAGATCTGGAGTGACGGCGAGGCTTACGTGGCGGCGGTGGTGTGGAGAGTCTCGGCTTTTAGGATAGCGGAGAAACCGGATCTGTTTTTCCCTTTTTAGATCCCTGGTGTTTCCGATTTGGCGACGGCGCGTGAGCTTGTAAGACACCTCCTTTCACATGGATCTTGGTCCTTACGAGGCGGTGAGATGTGAGGAGGAGCTATGTGAAGTAGTGTCTTTGTAAAGAGGTTAAATAAAAAAAAAAAAAAAAAAAAAAACGCTCTCTAGAAAAGGCGACGGGTTGAAATTTCCGGGAGACGGAGGCTCATTTAGCTCCGTCGACGCCGGCCCTTGTTTCCGGGAGGAGGAGGCTTCCTCAGCTCCTTTTTCGCCAGCTATTGTTTCCGGGGTGCCAAAGCTTATATAGTTTGACGTCGCCGGCTCTCGGTGTTGAAGTTCCGTCGTGGGTTCGGGTTTGGGGACTGATTTGGATCCGGTTTTCTACGGTTGCGGTCTGGTACCGATGGTAGATCGGGGTGGTCCGTGGTGTTTGATTTCCGTGATTGCGGTTAAAGCTCAGATCGTTAAGGTCTCGATTTGTTCGAGGCAGCTCTCCGTGGCGAGAAGAAAGCGCAGTGGTTCCAGGGGAGGCTCGGTACTTTACGAGCTCCGGCGAGTCGAGAGAGATGCTCCGACGAAGGTGCGATGCGGCGGTGGTCAGGCCGAGGCGAAGGTGTCACGTGCAGCTTCAATTGGTGGTCTTGATGAGATTTCGGTATGTCCGATGGAAGATCTCGGTGGAGGACCGCCTTTGTTGTTGTGACCGTGCGCTCGTCTCCGGTGACACTCATTTCAGATTCCGGCGACGCCGTTTGCATGGAGGTGGAAGGGCAAATGACCGACTGTGTCTAGGGTTTCCGCGGGATGATGGGCTTGGACTGGGCTCAAGCCCATCTTGCTTTGTATGTTTTTGTGGTTTTCGGATTGGGCTTTGGGCCTTTGTGTCGGTTGGCCGTGGGCCTTTGTAAGGTTAATGGGCTTTGTCTCTTTATTTATCTAAAATCAATTTGAGTAAAAAAAAAAAAATAAGAAAAAAGCATCTAAAGAGAATATACATCTCTAAACACTTGGTGAAATGGTGTAAAAAAAATCATCCAGATCATGCCGGTATGTACTGTTCTTTATTAAGGTTAAAAGACACCTCAGACACCCAAATCTCAGCCGTTCATCTCAACGCAGTCACCCCATCCTGAACGTTCATTCAGCATCTCCTCGTTCCTACCAAAAATAACCTCTTTCACAAAATACGAGACAGAGTCAAAAACACACACAGAGAAAAGACTCCCTCCATTAATCAAAAACCCCTTTCCACCGATTAATATTTAGACAAAAACAAACCAAACTTTCTCCGAACAAAAAAAAAAACAGATTTTCATTAGGGTTCTTTCAAAACCAGAATTTATTTTTTAAATTTTCTTTCTTTTACATAAATTTTACATTTTTATTCTTTCCATTTAAGAAAAAAAACTCCAATTCATATAATTTTATTCCTTTACATAAATCGATTCTGGTTTTTTTGACTCCGTCTCTGTTTCTGGGCCCGTCGCCGAGAGGTAAAAGCTTCAATTTTTTCTCTATCGATTGTGATTTCACGATTTTTTGTTCGAGAATTGAGGTTCTAGATGATCTAATTCATATAAAGTTTCATACTTTACGCAGAATCGTTGATCATCATCGTCCCCAGACACCATGTATCGCATTCAAGCTTTCTAGGCCTTAACGTCTCCCTCTTTGTTGTTGTGAGAATCTTCGGGGATTAGCTTTTTTAGATGGAATCACCGTCCAAAGATCCGACCCAATGCTGCGACTGCGGATGCCATTCCTCTCCACGCTCCTTCCACCGCTCCGTGAAACGCAGACACGACGAGCTAGAGCCTCAGAACCACCACCTCGACGGTTCATCTAACCCCAAAGTCCACATCGAGAACGAATGCGAGCTGCTCCGAGAGACCGTCGCCAGCCAGCAGCAATCCATCCAGGAGCTCTACGACGAGCTCGAGAAAGAGAGGAACGCCGCAGCATCAGCCGCGGACGAGTCCATGAACGTGATGCAGAGGCTGCAGAACGAGAAGGCCGAGCTTCAGATGGAGCTGAGGCAGTACAAGCTCTACGTTGGGGAGAAGATGGAGCACGATCTCCAGGAGATGCTGGCGTTGGAGGATCTGGTGAACCAGAGGGAGCAGACTATAATGGCTTTGACGTGTGAGGCTCAGGCTTATAAGCATAGGATGATGAGTTATGGACTCACTGAGGCTGAAGCTGAGGGTGGTGGGGACAAGAGCATGAGTTCTGAATATGATCTTCCTCCTGCTTATGAGTATCCTCCTTTGAAGTGTAATATAAATGAGAATCAAGATCCTCTTGAGTCTGATATCTTTGTAGCTGATGATGGAAACTATCCGCCAGCTAATTCGCCTTTGAAGACGTTGGATCAGAGGATCAGCGAGATGGAGACGAATCCTAGCTTTACTGAGCTGGAGGATGGTGGTTTCTCTGGTGTGAAAGAGAAGATGGTGGTTGGTCAGAGTCCAAGGCCTCAACGACATTTTAGGAGGATGTCTACTAAAGAAGTTAGGCCTGATGCTTCTTATGTTGAGTCTCCCAAGAAAGTGGCTAATGTCTCATATGCAGAGAATGTTAATGTTAAAGATGACTCTTCGGATATAGGAGATGACATGAGTGATAGAGTCTACACCATTGATTCTGTACATCACGGTGTGTCTCAAACTGATCAGAAGAAGCTTGAGGCTGAGACTTCCGATGGCAATGTGGTTTTCCCGAGAGAAGAGATGGATCTTGGTGATCCTGATATAACGAAACTCTACATGAGGCTTCAAGCACTGGAAGCTGACAGGGAATCAATGAAACAGGCGCTTGTTTCTATGAGGACCGAGAAGGCTCAGATGGTGCTGTTGAAAGAGATTGCTCAGCATTTGTCAAAGGAAGTTGTCCCTCAACGGAGGTTACCTCTACGGAAAGCATCCACTGGTGGTCCATTGCCTTTCACGCCAGTCTTTAAGGTGATTTTGAGTCAAAGCAGACTAATAGGAAGCATCATCTTCTAAAGCTATGTCTCAGTCTCTAACTGGTTCTTTTGATTATTTGTTGTTATTGCAGTGGATCACATCTTTTGTTTCATGGAAAAGAAAGGCTCGTCGAAGCAAGTAAGTAGATCTTATTGCATGAAGAAGATCCTTGTACTATATAATAAGTTTGTTTGAGAAATTACATACAAAGAGGAAGTTGATCTCTTACACTAGACTCTTCTCCTTACCCATTGTTTCTTTTGATAGTTAGAAGTTGGTGTTTTGAAACTTACATTAAGTCTCTGTTGCAATGAAAATGTGTTTAGGTACATGTATGGGATGTCAGCAAACAACATGGGACTGCAGATGCTTCTAGAAAAGGTCCCTCGATCAAGGAAATGGCGATGCCTCAGGAGCACGCAAGTGTGAAACAGATCCAGTCCCCTTACAAAGCCGAAATCATTCTCCTGACACTCTAGATTTCCAAAACCACTTAAGTATCAGTTACTGATGAATTGCATTTTCGTAAAGTGTGTTGTGTTTTTCTCCCAACTCGAACTGGGGTTCTTGTTCTTGGGTTGCAGAGAAAAATGTTTGTCCTATGCGGTTTTTTTATTCATTCTGTTTGCCTCCAGTATTTTAATTGTTTGTATAAAAAATAATGGGGTTGAAGAATGATTTATAACTCATGAGGCTTTACAATCTTTGTATGATTTATAACGCAAGAGGCTATACAATCTTCGTATGGTTTGGCTTCTAGCATGTGTTGTTTTGTTTTGATTTTCCATGTTTTGGACATGGATTCATCATAATAATTTTTTTAAGTGCAAGTCTCGTAAAACACTTTGAAACAAGTTTTTAGTATCAAAATAATAGATAAAGAATAAAATGACCAAAATAAATTTTATTAAAAATTAATATTAACTTTAATAAATAATACATTTAATATAATTAAAATATTTTAAAACAAATATTTGAAATTTTATATCTTAAATTCTAAACATTGTTTGCACAAAAAAAGTCTTAACATTGTGGCTGATTGGTTGGATTGTAACCGAGACCATTGTGGATGATTGATTGGTTGTTTTGTGATAAAAATATTTTTGGGTTATCAGAGGGTATTTGTCTGTTTTTTTTAATGCTACCATTGTGTAGTTATAACTTATATCACAAGTTTTCTTATTTCCAAAACAAATATTTGTAGAACTCCAAGTAGGAGACGTGTTGTGTGTGTTAGAGATCTCGATGTGTCACGGGACTCACCACTCATATTCAAACAAAATAAACTCTCGTCTGGTACTTTTCCATCTAAATGGTAAATTTAGAAATGAGAAGTATGATCATAACGTTGAATATGTTCTCGGTCGTCAGGCGCATAATAGCCCAAATGGTCTCCACTTCGTTGCCTTCTGGTGGGTTTAAATATCTTCCAAGGTGGGCCCAATGAAAGACTCTCGAGTGTCCGTAAGGACCGTAACTGTCGTATATTTAGGAAAGAAGAGCGGTTTCAGAATGTTCTATACTCTGTACTAGGCTTATACAAGTCAATCGAATATTATTGATGCGTACATATACTAGACAACCGATGATATTAATGGACAAGAAGTTAATGCGCATAATTTATTTTGTCATGAGCCTGTATGTGGCACGATTCGATTTGTCACCCACTTGATTTTCTGATGTGACGTTTAATTTGTAGATCTTATTATATCGCAGCCAATCTTTTTTTTTGGTAAAATATTGCCGCCACTCTTATAAATATTTTTCCACGAACGAGAACTTAATTAGAACGTAAACTTCGCAACTTATTTTTTTGGATGTTTCATGTTTGCAATCTTTATGCTCAATTTATAAAGTATATAAAAGAATATCGTATATAAACTATTTAAGAAATGGAATTCTACGTCTTAGAAAAATTACAAGTCTTATTATATGAATCATATCCATATATGTTGACCTCACGCTAGCAAACATAAAATTTCCGTGAATTCTAATATATTTTTCTTTTTCTTCCTGTTGAAAATATTTGCCGACCAGCCAAAATCAACCTAGTCAAAACAAAAGAAAAAATTATCTTAGAATACGCCTACCTAGTAGTTAACTATATTTCATAAAACACTGTACCAATAAAAACATGTTACTAACCCTAAACAAATAAATCTATAAGAGATCTTTTATGAAAAAACTATAGTTTAAACTATTTACATGCATGATTAATGATCCATTGACAATTTGACATAAAGAAACATACACGTGTCTCTGTCTGATAGTCTAAAAAACATATGTTAATTAGTGGAATTCAAAGCGAAGACCATTCGGACAAAGTCTGTCCTCAAGTAAACGCAGCCGCCTTCTCTTACCGTCCAACACTTGTTATATGTCATTTGTATTATTTATTACAAAACCAAATTATACGTTTTTTTGCTTTTCTTCATCAAATGGATCATGAAGAGGAGGAGATCGAGATTCCTAATTACTTTATCTGCCCAATCTCACTAGAGATTATGAAAGATCCAGTCACCACCGCTTCTGGCATCACTTACGACCGTCAAAGCATCGTTCAATGGCTAGAGAAGGTCCCATCATGTCCCGTGACGAAGCAGCCTCTTCCTGTAGACTCCGATCTTACGCCTAACCATATGCTTCGCCGTCTGATCCAACACTGGTGCGTTGAGAATGCAACGCGCGGCGTTGTTAGAATCCCTACGCCTAGGGCTCCTCCGGGGAAGCTTAACATCGTCGAGGAGATCAAGAATCTCAAAAAGTTTGGAGAAGAAGGTACTGTGTCGGTTTTGTCCGGTTATTTCTGTCTTGGTTTGATGTGGCAAAATTTTTACTTTGTTTTGGATAAAAGATACAGTAAAAATATCAACGTTCTTAATAATAAGCGTTTTTAAACATTAAAAATATATTAAAAAAAAGGAATTGGTTCAGTTGGACCAAAGTCAATTTCGAAACGGTTTGTTCAGCTTTAACTTTCTATACCGATGGATTAAGATTAATAGTTTGTTCGGTTTAAATTGAACAGCCTTGAGAAGAGAAGATACGTTAAAGAAGCTTGAAGTTTTGGCTATGGAGGGAGAGAGGAATAGGAGACTGATGTGTGAAGGAGGCGTACATAAGTCTTTGATCTCCTTCGTAGTCAAGTGTACCGATGAGGAAGAAGAAGAAGAGGGGGAGGGACAAAGTCGTACCAAAGGGAAGCTAGATGAGTCTCTGAGTCTTCTTTACTTGATCGGTGTTCCATTAGACGAAGCTAGAACAATCTTGATCGAAAATGACCGGATCTTGGAATCGTTGAGTCTGGTTTTAAACCAACAAGACTTCCTCAACAAGGCATATACTATTGTCCTCTTGAGGAACCTAACCGAAAACACATCCTCTCATATCGTCGAGAGGTTGAGTGCCGAGATATTCAAAGGCATCATAGGGTTTCTCAAGGATGTAGTAAGTAGTTTCAATCGCGTAGACCCTAGCGTGACTGCTACGGTAGAACCATCAAACTCTAAAGTGAGAAACAAGGCACCATCAAAGCTTGATCATAGCGTGGTTATTAAACAAGCTGTGACCGCTGCGCTGATGATTCTTCTAGAGACCTCTTCTTGGAGCCGGAACCGAACGATCTTGGTTGATCTCGGTGCGGTTTCGGAACTCATTGAACTCGAGATAAGCTCAACTGGCGAGAAGAGAACCACTGAACTTGTGTTGGGAATCTTGTCTCGTTTGTGTTGTTGCGCAGATGGCAGAGCCCAGTTTCTTGCTCATAGATGCGGAATCGCCATTGTGACAAAACGGTTGTTGAGGGTTTCGGCTGCAGCAGACGATAGAGCTCTCTCAATACTAAGCACAGTGTCGAAATACTCGCCGGAAAGCGAAGTGGTGGAAGAGATGGTCAGCGTCAGGACGGTGGAGAAGCTTTGTTTAGTCTTAAGAACAGACTGTAGTTTAAGCTTGAAGGAGAAAGCGAAAGAGATACTTAGAGATCATTTTGATGAGTGGAAGAAGTTTCCATGCGTTGATGTAACTCTAATTACTAAGCTATTAAGCTCTTCACCCAAAGATCTACTCACCGAGTATTACTCTCGAGTTGGTGTTTAGCACTTTTTCATTTTGTACCGTCAAAGTGTATACATTCAATGAGAATCGATCCCTCCCTAGACCAAATAGACCTAGTTTTGCTATCATCAAGATATTGTATACATCAATTGAATTTGGTGCAGTGATTCACCCCCGTCTTCATCTGATTAGCTTCTCAAGTGTAACAAAACCACACTGAAATTTCATTTAACAAATTGTATGGACATAAGTCAACACACACCACGACACTAGGCTTTTTGATTTCAAGATCACAAAAATTCAGAGAAAAAAATCAGCAAGTTTGCCATTAGAGAGAAAAAAACTTATCGCCTGCGCATACCACGGCCACGACCTCCACCGCGTCCTCTTCCCATGGCACCTGCGGCAGCATCTCCCTGTGCGCTCTCAGACTGCATTTTTGTTTATAAAATTATCAACACATTACCAAAACATACAACAGAAGAAAATGAGAGCAAATGTTAATTACTTTAGGGTTCTTCACGGTTTCATCCACACTTAGAATAAGGCAAGCTGCTTCAGTTGCAGCGTTTATAGCATTAATCTGCAACAACAAAAGAGACACAACCAATCATCAAATATTCACACAAAATACAAACATTTCCAAGTAGACATTTCAAAAATGACACAATATTCCAAAACCAGAGGAGAAGTTCATTAGGATCTTGCAATACCTTCACAACTGATGGTTCCCAGACGAAGTTAGCAAATGAATCAGCGATTCCTCCAGTGTTTATGTCCACTCCATAAGAAGCTCCTTCACCTGTTATAACACAGACATCATGATGGCATCATCAAATGAGATTACTATGCGTATCAAAAGACTATCACATCAAAGCTTGTGAGCGTGCGAGAAGGCTCACCGCTTTGCATGGCGTGTTTTTGTCTTAATTTATTTAGGACATCAGTTGCATCAAATCCAGCATTATCACATAGCTGTCGTGGAATAACCTGTAAATGTAATACATACCACAATCGATGTGAATTCAATTTTTTTTTCTCAAAGGTGACGCAAAAGTTTGGACCCTACTTAGTCGTTTACAAGATTTCTGTTGTACATTACAACGAGCAAACAGAAATAGAATTGAACAGAACTATGAAAATCATCTCAATATACGCATAGCATAACACTTAGGGGATTTCAGAAACAAAGAGCGACAAAAGTAAAATATCCAAGTCAACCAGAAGTGTACCTCTAGGGCCTTTGCATACGAGTTGATGAAAAGCTGTGACTTCCCAGCAATTGTTCGTGAATGCTGCCTCAGGTACTTGCTTATCTCCATCTACAACAGGACGCAGTCTCTTTCATTGTCTATGCTATTAACCATCTGTGTAAAATTTTAAATCTAAACCGCAATGGATGAAGGATACTCACATCTATAGCTCCACCACCAGGCACAACAGTTGAGTTCTTCACAGCTCTTCTCACAATCATAATAGCATCATGCAAACTCCGCTCAGCTTCTTCGATGAACTGCCATTAACGTTTCAAAAAGAAAGTCATATCAGTGCTGATTTTTTTTTTCGATTTCAATAAGTCTCCAATATTTGATGTATACCTGATCAGCACCACCACGGAGGACAATAGTTGCTGTACGTCCTGAAGGGCAACCACTGAATATGTTAAACCTCTCCCCACCGACTTGTTTTTCCTCAAATATCTCACAAGTTCCGAGAACCTGTACAGTGTACATATAAAAACAACTGATTTAAACGTAACATAATCAACAAGTCGCTGAAAGCTTGTTAGCATATCCAGATGGCAAGCAAAGAAATTCAAATTTTCACTAGCCTCGGGTATTATATTGTTAACACTTGTCTGAACTGTTCCTCCCGCGGCAGCAGCAACGCGATTAAGATCTTCTTCTGCTACACGGCCAGCGCAGAAAATATCACGATCTGCAAAATACTGCAAAAAAAAGCCAACATATTTTAGTTAAATGAGCAAAATACTCTTATTAATAAGAAATTCAATTAAACAGAGTGACTAATATGATTGATTTCTGACGAGAGAAAACATATTCGTAAACTATAACATGGTACCTATAACCAACCAACTTTTATTAAGCCTCAAAGATGTCGAAAGATCTCTCTTGAAATAAAGAAAGACGTCAATAGCTGATCGAGAATTTAGGAATCAACAAACCTGAGTAGCTAAATCACCAATAGCCAATCGGGAAAGAACAACTTTTGCTCCACTCTCGACGCATTTGTCTAGCTTGTCATAAATGATATTCCATTCTGCATCAACTATTGACTGGTACTGTGATGGATCTGATAGCCTGTGAACAAATGATAGAAGTCAAGTCAAATCAGGCCAAAAGATTCTTAACTAAAGGGAACACTTAACAGAAAAGAGCAAGAATTCCAACCTAATCTCAGCGTTTTCCTTCTCAGATTTCAACTCCAATTCAATGTTAAGCAGTAGGATTTTGGGATTAAGAAACTTCTTTGGCTGTTGTTCAAACCCCGCATACGAGAATGTCTTTTTGAACGCCACACCATCAACTAGGAAAGAGTCTCGCATGTTACCACCAGGAACCTGCAGAGCAAACCATATACCATTAGCTCTGAAGCATAAGCACAAGTGGAAATTTCATTTTCACAAAATTTAAAAGCTTCAAAAAAAAGAAGAAGTATTTCACCTTTTTGATCCCAATCAAATTTAGCCTGTCGTCATCTCCAATGGCCATAACAGCATCAACAACCATAGTAGCAAAAAACTCCTTCTCTCCACCAATAAGCTTAGAGGAAAGAGTGGTAGCAGCACATTTAGCCAACAAACCTTTCTTCTCCTCTACACTCTTCCCCTCAATGCTAACAGCGAGTTCTTTCACCTTCTCAATCGCCTACATCGTCAAACAGTAGCGATTACGGTAACAAAAGTTCCAAAAATCTTGTAATTTCACCAAGAAGAAAAGAAAATACAACAAACCAAAGTGCTAGCAGTCCGATAACTCCTAATCAAGTTCTGAGAGTGAACACCATCCTCAACAAACGGCTTAGCTTCCTTCAAAAACTCAGCTGCAAGTAGAACAACCGTAGTCGTACCATCACCAACCTAACCAACAACGAAGGCATCAGTAAACTTCAGATCTCATGAAACTCAATCACACATTCCACGATCTGCATAATTGATAATATCAACACCGAAGATCCAAGATCCAGCTCAATAGTGTTATAATCACTATCCAACGGAAGGCAAAATCGCACCTCTGAGTCTTGTGATTTGGCGATATCGACGAGGATCTTAGCGGCGGGGTGGACGATATCGAGGAGCTTCATGATGGTAGCGCCGTCGTTGGAAATGGTGACGGATCCCTTATCGTCGTGGATGAGCTTATCCATCCCTCGAGGACCGAGCGTGGTGCGAACCACATCGCCAACCGCCGTGACGGCGTTGATGTTGCTCAGCAGCTGAGCTTTGCCCTGAGAAGTGTCTGTGCCTTCCTTTAGAAGAATGATTTGCGGTTGCTGCTCCCACCAAAGTAGAGTTTAGTATCTGAAGCTATATATGTGTATTCAGAGAGAGAGTGTAGATGCAACTTACCATCATCGACGCCATTGTAGATGCGTGAAAAAGAGATGCGAAGAAACGGGAGAGAAGAGTGAGTGAGATTTAGGGTTTATTTTTTTTTGGTCTTGTGTTTCATATACAAGTGACGAGATTGATCGATGTTTTTAGATCTAGACCGGCCCGGTCGAACCGTTAAATCTGGAACATTGCGGATAATCTTATTTGGATCCGTTTCATAAGTGACCTCGGTCAAAATTAGCTTTCATGAATGTCTGGAAAACCAGATCGGTAGAACCGAGTTTTCTATTTTCCAAAAATTTATATATATAATCATATGTTTTTTTGGTAAAATATATAATCATATATTTATACTACAAGAATCTTTAAAAAGAAATTCTACATATGATCTGTTCTTTATTCTTTTAAATTAACTAGAAAAATAAATAGTGATCATAATTCTAGCTATATATACAATAAATGAATACTATTTTTAAACTAAACTTGATAAAAACTAAATGATTGACCATTCAAATTATTATATTTATTTATTATTACAACTAAATTTTTAAATTTTATGAATATGACAAAATAAGAATAGTATATGAAAACCAAATAGAGATTTTATTATATTTTCTTGGTAAAATTTGTGTTTACATGAAAATAGAAATAAATAGAAAACTAATTAAATTGTAATCGTTAATTATAAAATATTAAATTTTAATAACAACTGAAAACCCATCTTTTTAAGAATTCGTCGAAAAAGTAGACCTAAGAGCATCATTAAAGGGGGAGTGCTTAAATTGAGATGCTTAAGATTTTTTTTCATTTTTTAATTTTCTTGCTTTTCAAAAAAAAAAAAAATTAAAGAAATCAATCGCGGGCCGGCACGTGCCAGTGGGACCCGCGAACAGAACAATCACCCTAGCTCACCGCAGCTTAATCAGGCGCTCCTGCCTCTCTTCTTCTTTTTTTTTTTTTTTAATGTTTCTCTCTCCCTAAGCACTCCTCTAAGCTCCCCCTTTAATGATGTTCTAAGGATAATTTTACATCTCTTTAAAATTTCAATAGAAACAACTATTTCCTTCCTTCTTTAGGCCATCCTTTCAGTCTGAATATAGTAACCGTGAGTTGTACTACTTTAATCAGCTTACCATACTTAGACGCTACACGACTTTCACTTTCACCTTTCCGTAGCCGCCATCCTTACTTACTCGGAAGCTTCAAAGTCAACCATTGTGTTTGAGTCCTCCTCTTTTGACCTCTTCCTCCTACAACCTTTTTAATACGCTAAATAATTCATTTATCCTTTTCCTCTCCCTTTCTCTACCTTCTTCCGTCGTTCAATAAATAAACCGTGTAGTTGAATCATAACGACTTTCCGTTGGATCTGAGTCTCTCTTTTCTCTCTCTCTTTCACGATGAACGATCTATTTTCAAGCTCCTTCACTCGCTTCCGCAGCAGCAAAGAACCATCCCCTCCCGCCACCGGAGTTCAGATGGCGCATCCCGCGGCGGGAGTGAACCTCGACAAGTTCTTCGAAGACGTTGAGTCAGTGAAAGAAGAACTAAAGGAGCTAGATCGTATCAACGACACACTCCAGTCCTCTCACGAGCAGAGCAAGACGCTTCACCTTGCTCAAGCCGTTAAGGATCTCCGCTCCAAGATGGACGCTGACGTCGGTGTAGCTCTGAAGAAGGCCAAGATGATCAAGGTTAAACTCGAGGCGCTTGATCGCTCCAATGCTGCTAACCGGAGCCTCCCCGGTTGTGGACCTGGATCCTCCTCGGATCGTACCCGTACGTCTGTCGTCAATGGTCTGAGGAAGAAGTTGAAGGACTCGATGGACAGTTTTAACCGCTTGAGGGAGCTTGTCTCGTCTGAGTATAGAGAAACTGTGCAGAGGAGGTACTTCACTGTCACCGGCGAGAATCCCGACGAGAAAACTTTAGATCGACTCATTTCTACAGGTTAGTACAATTGTTTCTTCCATTCGCGTCTTCAAGATGAGTGACTAGAATCTCGAAAATTCTGATTTAAAATCACGAAACAAAAACAGTAGAAAATAATAATAATAATAATAATAATAATAATAATAATAATAATAATAATAATAATAATAATAATATATATATACAGTGACTGGATTGGATTCATACTAGCAATTCCCCTTTTGCGGATAGATATTAAGATTTGTATTTATATACTCAATATGATAAAAAAAATAAGTAGGTGGAGTCGAGATTTGTTATCTTTCTTTAACTCAAAGTAATATGATGGTTCTATGTGATTTTTACATTCCAATACACAACTGCGTTGATACTGTTTCAAAACAACCGAAATAAGATCTTTGTATAAATGTGATTGGTTCTAACATAATGTTGGTTTGTATATTTTCTTGCGCTAGTTATTATGTATAGTAATTTAAAAGAAGTTGGTCTCACACGTTGGTATATGAATGGTGTGTAACATCGGGGGACTATTTCTACTGTTTTATTACAGGAGAAAGTGAGAGATTCTTGCAAAAAGCAATACAAGAACAAGGAAGAGGAAGGGTCTTAGACACCATCAACGAGATCCAAGAAAGGCATGATGCGGTTAAAGACATTGAGAAGAATCTCAGGGAGCTTCACCAAGTTTTTCTAGACATGGCCGTGCTGGTCGAGCACCAGGGAGCTCAGCTCGATGACATCGAGAGCCACGTGGGCCGAGCTAGCTCCTTCATCCGAGGCGGAACAGAGGAGCTACATACCGCTCGGGTTTACCAGAAGAACACCCGTAAATGGAAGTGTTACGCCATTATCATTCTCATCATCATCATAGTTGTTGTGGTTCTTGCTGTTGTTAAACCATGGCAGACCAACGGAAGTGATGGTGGTGGTGGCGGTGGCGGTGGAGGAAGTCCGCCAGCTCAAGGTCAAGTGCCACCACCAAGTCCTCCTCAGGCAAGGCGGCTTCTGTTACGTTGAATTAAGTTTTGTAGTTTGCAAATATGTTCTTTCTTGGTAAAACCTTTCATAAAACCAGCATTGTGTTTCTACTTATCACTCCTCAATTTTCTTGTGAACCACCTTTCTAATTTCTATTTGATTCTTTTGGGGAAAATATCAAATATCTATACCATTAAAAAGATCATTCTCATTTTATGCCCTTAATGAAAACTTCAATTTTTCCAAAATTATCCTTATTTTTATTAACAAATTAAAAATTTCATTGAGACATAATTGTCATTCGGTTTTTGGGTCTATCTATACATTTAGATGAATTTGATTTCATACAACATTAATTTTTATCACTCGGCCTATAATGCATTGAAATAGAATTAATATTCCTCTGATTAGCTATGTTGTCGTTTAAAACCGTTTGTTTTATTTTGCATCAAGTTGCTCATCAAATTATATCATTAGCAACATGTTACTACTGTATACGTGTACTTTGAGTAAGACTACATACAACAAAAACCAAAATCACTAGCAATATTTTTATATAAATCTGAGTTAACATGGATTTAAGTTTAAAAAACTTTGCATACTTACATATCTCATTGTAGAATCACAAGTTTTTTTTAATGTACAATATATAGAAATAATCAACAATTCATATACCTGCACTTTTTATATAATTAAGGAACAAAAAACATACACATGTAATCGAAACTTGATCATGTGATAGTTTATATAATCAAAACAAAAGACTTATCAATCCATTAACAGAAAAAACAACAAAAAAATACACGCGCTTAAGCGTGCTTAAACTCTGATCAAAAATCTAGTTTGGATTAAATAAGAAATTAAGTTGATTATTTTCTGTATGTGTGTATGTTGAGGGTTTTATCGTTTGTTTGTTGTTATGCATGGTTGACGTATATAAGCATTTCGAATAAAATAACTAGAAGTGGATGCAAATTGAATACTTACTATTTCACGTGTACCTGATACTTGGATTATCTTATACAAATAATAAAATTCTAGATTTATACTTGACTTGCCGAAAACAAATATTTGTTATTTCAAGTATTTATCAAAAAAAACATTGCAAATTACTTGTCCGTTTGATTACTGTAAGTACTTGTGAATTACTTAGAAATATTTTCAAATTTGAAAAGTTACTTACTTCATAATACTTTATTAGAAAATTATATGAAAATTTGGTCTGTATAGACTTGAAAAAACACGAGAAATACTCTTAACAAAATACTTATATCTATTATAAAGAATAAGGAACAAAAGACATCAACATCTAGATATGAAAATATTGTTTATTTTCTTTGACAAATAAATATATTTTCTGATTTTAGATTTCCATTCTTAAGATATAATTATAATTTTCTTATTGGTCACAAAAAAGTAACGAGTATATCCAGCAAATTCGCTAAAAATTTTCGTTATATTTGTTATTTATCTTGTACTTGCAAATAACAAAACTTAACGATTAGATACTAATTTAACAACCACAAGTACTTAAAATGTCAAGATGAGTACAAGTCAAATAACATGTATAATGCAAGTAACGAGTATTTGTTTCCAGTCCTAAAAATAAGGTTAGATTAAGATCAACAAGTAATACAAAAACTATATTAGTTTTGTATTTCAGAGATCATATTCCAATTGTATTTTTGCAATTGGAATATGATCTCTGAACCTAAAAATGTGTTAAAAAGTGGAAACAAATATAATCTAAAGTGGAAAGAGAAGCATCAAGAGATCTAAGCCGGAAGCAAAAACGAGAGTAAAGTAGAGTAATCTGGCACACTACCAAAGAGTTTCCAAGTACGAGCCATGATAAACTATCACAATGACAACATCATTGGTTTTTTAAAATTTGGTTGCTTAAGATAATTTAGTTTCAAAGAAATAATGATCATTTATTTTGATTTTATCATGATATAAAAATTTCTTGTCCGTTAGTTTTTATCATTACATGCATTCGGTGACAAAAATTGTATCTATTGTTAATTTGTTATGTGAAATTCTTTGACAAAATCATAAATAGATATCATTGAATTTAATAGATAATAAATTCATCGTATTGACTTTGACCACGAATTGTATTGTTCTCTCATGATAGGAACGATAAAGGTCATTATTAAAAATGCATCCACTGTTTTTGGAAACAATTTTACATACTTCTTAGATTTTAAAATTCAATACAAAAGATAACTAACTTATTAGCAAAAACAATTAACACACATTGACTGTTATTTTGACGTGTTCTACATTTTCCTACCATAAAAGAGACAGCGAATGCAGTGTTTTCACACACAACCCAAAAAAAAAAAAAAAAAAAAAAAACTAAAAAAGAGAGATCAAACTCAAAGAGTGATCATGACAAAGAAGGTAAAACTTGCGTTGGTGGAAGATGAATACTCAAGAGCAGTAACCTTGAAGAAAAGGAGGTCGGGGTTAGTGAAAAAGGTAAAAGAGATATCAATATTATGTGATGTGAAAGCTTGTTTGATTATGTTCTCCCCTAAGGAGGCTGAGCCAATGGTGTGGCCATCTGCTGAGGCGGCTCGTGACCTCCTTAAAGAATTCAATGCCTTGCGGGATTTCGTGAAGAAGAAGAATGAGACGACCCTGGAGTCCTATCTGAAGGTTAAGACATCGAAGGTTCATGAGAATTTGAGGAAGACTCAGAAGGAGAACATGGAGCGTAAGACGATAGATCAGTTGAAGGCGCAACTAAGCAGCTTCCGTAGGCGTAATCTTGATGATCTTGACGTGAAAGAGATCTATTCATTGATCTCTTTCTCAAAGGATGCCATCATGCATTTAAGGGAGAAGGTAGGTTCTGTTCAGCATTGTCCTCTTCGCGATCCACCGGTGTATCCATTTGAAGAGCAAGTCAAGGAGTTTTCGACCACCACAGGAGGCGGGCAGGAATATGAGAGAGCTAGGAAGACTTTTGAAGTGGTGAACATGGCTAGCATTGGTGCTTCAAAGGAGAAGCAAAGTTACTACTTGATGGATGAATGGATTTTCCCATGTATGAACCCACCTTCCCCTCAAACTCATCAACAAATCATGATGAACATGGCATCTTACAACAACAACACTCTAGACCCTAGATGTCATCAGAGTTATCTTCCATATCAAGGAAGTAGTAGCAACGGAGACCTTAACATGGAGATGGAGCCGATTTTTCCACCAATGTTGGACTTCCCTGATTTTGTTGGGCCAGTGTCTCCCCTATACCCTTTTGATTTCATGAGCCATGAAGAACGAAGCAACATTGACAAGAACAACAACAACCCTGTCAATGGATTTTGTCAAGAGCCACCACCACCAGCAAATCGAGCAACCGCCGAAGAAGGTAATGTTGGTGCTAGCTCATTTGATCTTACTTATATGGATCAGCCGGGAATTAACAATCATCATTTCTAGATTTCTAGGAATGTATTATGTTTTAAGTTTGATCTGAATTTCTTTGAAACTATGTTTGTGTTTGAATTTTCTGTTTCTGGATTATGTTTTGTGTTTGAATGCTTTTGGATTTTTGGATCTTTATTTTTTTTTTCCTCGAACGGCTATTCTATTACTCAAACTAGAGGTGGTCTGGGTAACCAGACCGGAATAGAACAACCAATAAAATAAAGCTTTCTGTGAAAAGACCTCGCGATCTTAGCTAATGAATCTGAAATCCGATTATGCTCTCGTGGTATGTATGAGATCATGAAGTCAGGAAAGCAAATCTGCAGAGTCTCTATTCTTTCCAATTCTGTTGCGAAACTTGATCAAGTATGAGGTTCCTTTATCATGACCACCAGATCCTTGCAATCCGTTCCAAAGTTCTGACATGTCGAATGTTGAAACATGTTCTTCATTGTCCATTGCAGTGCTTCCAACTCTGAGTGCAGAGCAGACTCTCGCCGTGTATAGTTTATTGAGTAACCCTGATATCTAACCAATAACCAATGTTTAAGTAACCGTTAGAAGGTAGTTAACCAATTTTTTAAAAAATTGGTTTAGAAAAGAATAGTTTCGTTCATATCCGATTTATAGACTAGACGCGCCTATATCAACTTTTAGACCACTTGTCTAACTAATCAATAATTCAACCAATGCCCTTTTGGGAAAATTAGAACATTGTATACTATATATATATATATTATTGAACACTACCTATACATTTTCGTGAAAGACATGTTATTTTATCAAATGTAACATTTGACTATCATTTAGAGAAACATTTGATATTATTAAAAGAAACCCAACATCCAACTTCCAAGTATATATCCGACTTAACTTCATCAAAAGTTAGTTACAATCCAAGTAAGAAAATACAGAATATATATAGCATAAACTCATGCGAGCAAGAGGCCAAGAATTAAAACACACAAAAGCAGGAGAGAAATAATACAAAAAATTACAAAAGTAGCAAGCTACACACACACAAAGGAGAAAGAAACTCATCAGAAGATGTTACTGAATTGGCTGCTTAGTGAATCCTTTAGATTAGAGTAGAGGCCATAAAGCGAGTACTGCTTCAGATTTGCAACCTCGTACCAAGAGTTCAACGCGGTGTAATGCTTATCCGTGCCTGAAAACGCCAACTGGATCCCCAAGCTACAGTCCACTTGTCCTCCTTGGTTCTTGCAGCTTTGTCTTTTGATTGCGCATTCTTCTTTGTTGAGGCACACGAATTTCGCGTCTCCGGTACATTTGGAGCATCCGTCTTTCTTCCAGAACAAGTTCTCGAGCCTGCCCTTTTGGAACTCAAGAACCTGGAAATTTAACCAAGATAACAAAGATTAACATAGATGAATAAAAGTAGAAACTTCTATTAAAAAAAAGATGAAAATCTAGACTGATAGGTGAAGCTTGTCAACTTACAAGGGTGAAGCTTGTCACCACGTGATCATTGTCTGCAACCATAATTGGAAGTGATCTTGCAGCGTATTTTGCACCAGCGAATGCTACCATATATCCCTTTGATGAATCCTGTAATCACATGAAAAACCGATAATTTGGTAAGCTAACAAACACATTCGAGACTCATATCATGCTAAGCTACTAAAAAGATCTACACTAGAACTCGAATGACATACACATCATAAGCTAAGCTGCTTATCCGGGACTATTAACATATGAGCTGATAGGAATCTGACATGACAAAATCTCTGTTTTAAACATCTAACCTCAGTGAAACAACAAATGCAGAAAGAAACCAGACCTTATAAGAACAGACAGTACTTTCCAAAACCTTTATTACATATGAAAAAGATTCTATCATGCAAGAGATGTAGACCAAACAGCTTAGCATCCAGACAACTACCAAAGCTTGTCAACAGAGCAAAGTTTTTTTTTTTGCTAAAATATGGAACAGAGCAAAGTTGCCAACTTTATAAGCTGAGATCTCGACAAGTCAACTAAACCAATCTGAGCAGATAAACTCCGATCCAATCAACGCTACATCAAAACCCGCAATCGAAACCCTAAATTCACAACGATAGATCAGAGAGACGAGAACGAACCAAACGGTAACTGGAGGAACTTGAAGAGGTGTTGATGGTGAGGAGGGTGATCTCATCGACTTTGGGTCTGAAAACGGCGAGCTCAGAGTTTCCGTTGAGAGAGAGGCGGCGACGATCGCAGGGAGAGTACTGAACGGAGCGATTGGTGCCGAAGAAAGAATCTTTCGCCGCGAAGGCAATTCCGAAAGTGAATCCATCGCCTACCGCGACGGTGGAATCCGAACAGGGAGAGTAGACTCGATTGTCGTCGCCGGCAGAGGTCAGGGATGACGTCAGCGCCGCCGCGAAGAGGAAACAGAGAAGGAAGAATCTAGCCATCTGTCAGAGAGTAACTTCTAAACTTCTTCTCCCCTCCGATTTGTTCGGACGTGTCTCCGAGTAAGTCAAATAAGCCTTTTAAGTTATGGGCCTCACACCAGCGGCCCAAAATTAAAAGTATGTTTCATACTGTGTCCTTTTAAATTTCTACAGAAAAACCACGTAATTACAGTCTTCCAAAATTAAATTTCACATTGTTGAATGTTGATACTAACAGATAAAATTTGTAGAATTAGTTTTTATTTAGAGAAAATGTCTTTAGAACTAGATTTCGTGTCGGAAAAGAGAAGGAATTATTTTATTTGCTTCCAAATAATTAATTATTATTTAGGTGCTGTATTATCAAATAGAGTCAAATCTGAACTGGCAAATTCCAACTACTTTTGGTGCTAAATGGTAATTGTTAAAAAAAAAAAATCTCACCTAACGGTATATTCACTGCTAATCCTCTGAGTTTACCGTACCCTATAGATTTACTGCGAAATCTAAACCGTCTTATATGGAGGAATCAAGGACAGAACTCAATGAACGATTAAGATCAATCCAACATTACTTGTGAAATGAAAATCCTCTGATTCCGTATTTGTGTTTTGTCTCTTTTTTGTTTGTCTCGTCGTCATCCAATCATCATCTCAAACTCTGAAACATTAGCTTCATTCCCCGGAGAATCTATCAATCATGTCGAGATTTTCTCTCGCTATCTTGTGTTTTCTGTTCATGTCAACGATAGTCATAGCCACCGATGTCAAGTACTGTAGTATGTACTAATTATCCTACGTACTTCATTGATTCTTGATTGCCAAATTATATCTTGTTGATAGATTTTGATATGATTATTCGATAGGATGATGAGATAGTTTGGTTGACCAAAAATCCAGTTCTCGATAAAAGAACTAGAATCTCTATCTGATTTGTTATGTGTTTGGTGGTAGATGATAACGAACAATATCAAGTAAAGGTCCAAGGAGTTGATATATCGCCTTATCCTATAGCTAGAGGCGAGCCAGTCACTTTCAGCCTTGCTTCTAACATAGGTACACTCAGTCTCTTCATTTCTTGTTCTCACCTTGGTCTTTGCACATTCAATAGCTATGACAAATAGATTTTTGAACTTGTTCGATTCTTTTGATTTTTTATTTCTATAAGAATTTCTATAGTTTTTTAATCAATTGTTACAACTTTTTGCGTTTTCAGAATGTTGTTTCATTGTACCTGTTTCTTGTTTTTTTAGTTGCTCTTCAAGAAGGTGAAATATTTAAATGGAGTTTCGTTGTTATGATGGGTTTGTCCTTTTAATTTGGGTTTGTTTTGCATATATGAAGACAATGTGATCTCAAAGGGAAAGCTGGTTATCGAAGTTTCATTCTTTGGATGGCAAATTCATTCCGAGACACATGATCTTTGTGATGAGACGAAATGTCCCGTGACAATCGGAGATTTCTTGGTAGCACACTCGCAAGTTCTACCCGGTTATACTCCTCATGTAAGCCATTGTTAAGATAATTACACCCTCATTCATTAGGCTCATTAGAACATGATGTTTATCCTATGGCATAACAAAACAAATGGCCTAGTATTTGTCATGGGTGGAGGGAAGAAGTTGAATCCTATATTTGTCAGGATTGCTTAATATGATCATCAGGCTATTGTATATGTCATAGCAATATTTGTTATTTGGATTAATCTAATCCCTTCTTATTTCTCATTGGGTCCATACTCAAGAAGGAGCTAACATGCATCAAATTCTCTTTTGATATTGGATTTGGATCATCAGTGGCTGACATGTAGAGATATTTGTTTGCTGGAATATTATCATGGAACTTTCCATTTGTATAAAAGAAAACACCCTTTCTCTTTTACCAAAACTGTTTGATAAAAAAAAACATTTGAAAATTCTCAATCTTGTTCTCTTGTTGCACCATTGATAAGTCTCTTAAAAATTTAAACTTAGAACAAATCACTGGTATCATTCAATCTCTAAACATCTCTCATTCTTCCTATTTTGATTTGTGTTTAGGAAAATTTGAGTTTCATGTCTCCCTAATTGAGCTTATGGATTATCTACTTTCTGACTACAATGACCCATCAAATGAAAGACTTCCTGAAAGCTTTATTTGGTTCACTTATGTATATATATATATATATAATTTTTTTTGAAACTATTGTTCACTTAAGTATATTCATTTTAATGTTAGAAGATATACTTAATAAAGCTTTGTTGATTTTAATAATTTTAATATCATATTCGTCAAAGCAGCAACTTTTTCATAGATTTGTTATCAATTGGGACTTTGAAGCAGGCGACAGCGCTCTCCACGAAAACAATCTCGATCGCATCATATTTCATCAACGAGATGAAAATATTAGAAGAAATGGCTCGCAACAAAGAGTTGGCAACAACACGTCTTTTAACACTCGAAACAGTCTTATTCTATGGGTTCAGCAAAACTGGGCCTTTCCCAAAACACTGAAGCCCAATGGGTTGTTACGCATGGCGACACCCGCATGTGCTCTATAGACATTCCAGACACGTGTCATCCGCTGGGCAGGCGTATGTATGTATCTTTCACTCGCGCAGTAGTCTCCTACTTCGTCGTCTTCTTCTCTCTCTCTCTCTCTCCAAAAATCAGTTTTTTCTCTCTCTCCGTTCACGAAATCAAACCTTTGTCGCAGCTAAATCTCAAAGGTTTGTCTTCTTCTTCTTCTTCGGATTTTGATTCGTGGATCATCATCTTCTCTCTCTGATCGATATGTAATTTGTAAACACTATAATAAAGTTAATTAGTTCATCTAGCAAACACCCATTAACGCATTATACTCTAATCACAACTTTCATTTCTGTAATCCATCACTCAATTCGCTGCTACACAATCAAAATCTGCGATTCAACTGTCTTAGATTCGTTGACCTGATTCCTTCAAACTTATTGGCTGCTTCATCAGCTTACTTTTTCATTCGATCTTTGAGCACATTTTACAACAAAAAAACAGACCAAACGTCTATTCATTATGTTTTGTGTCTCAAAAGCTAATTGATCTGTGTTGATGTGTAGTTTTCTATCACATGGCCAACTTTGATGGGCCTGGGTTTGCGATGGTTGATGGTTACTGGATCCAGACCAAAGCCATCGATATCGAACCATCCACGGACATCTCTCCTTACCTCTCCCGTCTCCTAGAAGACTGCGTCTGGAACGGTAACAGAGCCATCGTCTTCGACCTCTACTGGGACGTCAACAAATCTGTCGACGCAAAGTCACAGTGGCGTCTCTCCTCGGTGAAGCTAAGCACCAAGAACTTCTGTCTCTTCCTCCGTCTCCCAAACCCGTTCACAGACAACCTCAAGGATCTCTACCGCTTCTTTGCGTCCAAGTTCGTCACCTTCGTCGGCGTCCAGATCCAGGAAGATCTAGTCTTGCTCAAGGAGAATCACGGTATCGTGATCAGGAGCTCTTTGGAGATTGGGAAGTTAGCTGCTAAGGCTCGTGGGACTCCGATCGTTGAGTTCCTTGGGACGAGAGAGCTGGCTCATAAGATACTTTGGTATGATATGAGCAGGCTCGATTCGATTCAGTCTAAGTGGGATGAAGCTGGGGCGAATGATCGTCTTGAAGCTGCGGCTATTGAAGGTTGGCTTATTTATAATGTATATGATCAGTTGCAGCAGTGATGTGTTGTTCGTGGAGGACCTATATGTTGGGTTCTTTGATCAGAATGGATTTGTGAGATTGCTTGCGCTTGATTTTTGATTATTACAGTTTGTGTATTTTTGATCTCTTTGTTGGTCGTATGAGTAAACAAAATAATAATGTCTGAATATGAAAAAGACCATGTCCGGCTTGTTTTCTTTGTTGTCTGTAGAGATCTTAGTACAATGCCAAATGTAAGTTTAGTTCTTATAACTGGTTGGCTATTGGACTTCTATGCTACAATCCGTCTACATTATAGCAGAACACAAGTTAGTTACGCCTAAGGAGACGGTTACAAAACTTACAAGTAGCTCAAAACGTTAGCATTCTCAAAATGTTAAGTTTGATCGTAACCCTTATAGAGCCTTTATCATGACTAAAGATTCACCGACTTGTTTCGTGGTAGCCAGAGAACAACCGTAGCGAAAACATCTTCTTCCTGCTTTTAGTTATCCCTTACCGTTGAATGCATTATAAATGTTAAGCACACATCTTCTCACTAAAAGTGAGGACTTTTCTAGTGGGATATAAATGGATTGGCACAAGAATATTATGATCAAGATATCCAACTAGCAAAAAGAATTAAACATTTTCTTTGGACCTACGTTTATTCAACCAGCATTATAATTCATAAATTACACCACTGAACAAGGTGTTGCAAACATTTGTAACTTAGATTATTTCTTTGATGACTAATCATTTTAGCGCTAACAAGCAATGAAACTGGTGGTAGCCAAGATAATATGTCGGTTTTGGATTTGAATTTTGCCAAAATACTAAGCTGACGTTTGCTTAGCCATACAAAATAGGACTTTTCTTAAGCCTCACTAAAAAAGTTTGAGATTTGGCCATTTGGGTTATTTGTCAGTTTCGGTTCATACATCAACAGCTGAAAGAAACAAGCAATGAAACTCTTCAGTGAGTAGGGTCAAAAAATCAAATTGCTAATGGACAAAGGCATCAATTTAGATTATTAGTTTTATTAATGGAGTATATCTTTAACTATTAGACAAAAATGAAAATCATTTAAAAACTCATCCAAATAAATTAAATGAGTAATAGTTAAAATAACTTGTTTAATCATTTATCATTACTATTTGTTTAGTGAATAGTGATAATGCTTTTAGGTCATGCGCATCAAGAGTTTATGCGGCAAAGTCACACATTTCCCCAAAAAAAAAAATTATAATAATTGTTTTTGATGAACTCGGCTCGCAACGTTTCTTTCGGATGAATCCGGTTCATGACTGTTTTGCGTATCCCACGCACGTGGTGGCCCGCTATTAGTTCGCTTTATTTATTTTTTATTTTTTTAAAAAAAAAATCAAACGAAAAAATTAAAAATTAAAAATTAAAAAATTAAAATCCTGAACCCCAATGCGATTCGCGCTTTCCCTTATAGTTCTGTATAATAATAATGGAAATAGTTAATGCAATAGAAAATAAAATATTAGCTGGACCAATAAGAAGAAGAAGAAGAAATACTAAAAAAAATTGAACAGAACGTGTATTTGTTTGGTGAGAGAAACGCATAGCTGTTCCTTGGATTTTGGGCCTGTACAAGATCTGATATCGGCCTGTAGAAGATCTGACATTGGCCCACCACCATACCTTCTCCGTCTACTCAATCTTTTCCCTTTCTATTTAAAACTGATATCCTCCCATCGCTCTCTCTCTCTCACTCATCTAAACCTGAGATGTATAGCTCACTTGAGACAACGGCTCCGGCTACGTTGGAGCCACGAGGTATGTCCCCAAAATATCCTATTTAAATTGCATGTCCGTGAGCTAAAAGCGATTGATGGCTATACCTCAATCGGGTGAGGAGGATTAAGAGATGTATAGGATCTGTTATATTCAATTAATGTTCCTCTATTAGTTTCTCTTCACAAGATTTACTGTAGGAATCACCAGCAATTAATTCGGTGTGAATTTCCTTTGTTTTATAGTTTGTTTAATTGCTAGGTTTATCTATAGTCTTGTGCTTATTGTTTAACAGGGACTTATCGAGTATGTTTTGAGTTAAAGACAGTACATGTTAATGCTCACCAAAGCCTTTAAGCTTATATGCAATTTTTATTATATAAAGTTCTTGGAACAGAAACATCCCAGAAAGACATGTCAATGACTGGAGGGGACAAACTGGTTCTGAAAGGGTTAAAGTTCTACGGTTACCATGGAGCCATTCCAGAAGAGAACACTTTGGGGCAGACGTTTCTTGTTGACATTGACGCGTGGGTGAGTCTTAAGAAGGCTGGTCTATCTGATAACTTGGATGATACCATCAGCTATGTTGACATTTTCAGGTTAGTTCCTTATCAATACACCACTTAGGTTAGGTTGAACAAAACATTCCAGAATCCAGACGATCTGATCCATGTGTAATGATATTATTTTGCAGCATAGCTAAAGAGATTGTTGAAGGGCCACCACTAAACCTTCTGGAGGCAGTAGCGGAACGCATCGCGTCCAGGACGCTTGAGAAGTTTCCTCAAGTAACCGCTGTTCAAGTGAAGCTATGTAAGCCAAATGTTGCACTTATCAAGAACACTATTGATTACTTAGGGGTCGAGATTTTCAGACAGCAAAAGCACTTCTGATTCAAGGAACTGATGATGAATGTCCCTCTTAAACTTTGTGTTCAATAAATCCTTTGTCCATCCATACAAAGAGAATTGTATCCATGAAATGAAATTATCATGTTTTTCTTTTGTTCTTTTGCTCTTTTATTAAAACTCTGTCTAGTCTTCAGAATCTTCTCGGTTAATGTCATCGAGAATTGCAATGAGAGAGATGACTATAAAAGCAAAAAAATCAACATTAACCGAGAAATTACTCATCCCCTATCAATATACTCACCGCGGTATGTTTATTGTGCATCTTAAAACCCCATAACACAACAACAACAGCGTCAAGCAGTGGTTAAGTGTGATCCACAGATATGCTAATGAATAGTGTTTGCACGCTTCTTATCGGTAACAAGAATGATATGCGTATGAAAGTATTTCCACAGAAACTGGTGAAGGTTACTAGCTCAAGATCCCACTAGCTACTAGATTATGCTTCTTTCCTCTATGCCTCTCTAGATGAGTTGCAGACATTGTTTCCATACTGCTTTACCTTTTCTTTATTTGATCATATCATATTAAGCACAAATCTTTTAACCGTATCATGATATTACAGTCAATTGAGTTTGTTACAAATCAAAGGCTATATGATCATTGACCATAGTCCAAACAAGGGGAACAAAAATACATAAAGCTTAATGCAAAGGAGTAAGATGGGAGCCTCGATTATATTACAGAGACTGAGAGACTCTACCTCAACTCAACTTCTTCCAACACAATTTCTAGATTACATCAAAACAATCTCGACACTATTGTTCTCTTTTATAAAATCGATTCAAATTTAGATTCATGCATCTAACTCTCTTAACTTTAAGAATTCATGCACATTCTTTTCTGATTTATTAAGAGAAAATAAAAAAATGTTATGGTTTGTGTTCAAGTTTAATGAAATCTTGCACCAAAAAAAAGTTTAATGAAATCAATTTTCTTTTTACAAGTTCATGCACGTTAATATCAAGGCAACATACGACATGACTTATGTTTCAAAAATAGATGAAATAAATGTCGGATGACATGTATACACACACATACACAAAAACGAAATTGTTGTTCTTAGCTTCCCGTTTGAGGCAAGAATATTGATAGTGAAAATAACTCAAATATGTAACAGTTTCTGTTTTGGTATCTATTGATATAAAGTCAACTGACAGCGACACATAACCGACCTCGTCCTAGTAAAAGTCAAACAAAAAACCTCAATCCGTTTCGAATGGGCGTGCTACTGTGCGCTCTTTGGAAATTGAAATTTTTTGTGTATTTTCCCGAGAAAATGAGAGAAAGTATCTAAAGGAAAACACCTCCACGTTCTTTTTCCCGTCTCGTAGGTAACGCATATCAGGAGCTTAGCTGCCTTTTGTCTGGCAAATACTCTTTTTTTACCTTTTTTTTTGTTTTGACAAACTCTTTTTTACTTTAAGCTTCCTTTTATAGTTTGCCGTACGCTTGAGGTTCTCCTCTTCTAAGCTTCGTGATCTGGACGAACTTTGTTTTCCGGTTCGTGGGTTCTTGTCCAAATTCTTACCTATGATTGATTGAAACCGAATATCCAATTCCAGAAACTCTCTGTTCTGGTTCTGTTTACTTTTAATCTTTGATTTGAATATTATTTGTTTTTTTTTTTTTTCAAAAGGGATTCGGTATTGAAATGCGAGTATGGAGAAGAAACGAGAGATCTGTGAGTACAGAGAGAGACTTGACAAGACCTTGGCCTCTCCTGACCTCACCAGTGACCAAACTCTCAAAACGTTAATCAGACAACAACTCAATCAAGGTTTCTTGTTGTGTTTTGCTATATAAATGAAAACTCTTCTGCTGCTGCTTTTTACTCTCTCCCTTGATTTAATGTTTTCTCAGTGTGTACTGTGGATGTATTGGATCAAAGAGTAGCTGATTTGTCGTCCATACTTGAGAAGCTTAGGAGCGCATCAACAAAGGATCAAGATTTGTCTCAATCAACCAACGAAGCATCGCGTGGTGATTGGAAAGTACGTTTTTATTTACTTATTTGTGCTTTTTAACTTTCAAAACGGAACCGTCCTAATGTAGCAAAGTATTATCCTTTTTTTTCATAACAGGTGAAACATGATCATGAAGATTGTCGTGTTATGTACCGTGAAGGACTTGAAGGAAGCCCCTTTCACACATTATTAGTTGAAGGTTACATGGATGGCCCTATCCAAGATTGTAAGTTTTCATTAAGAGTTTGGACTGATAGATTTTTAAAAAAAATTAATTTGGGTTGTAACTGCGTTTAATGCAGGTTTGTGTGTATCATGGGAATCATCACTCTACGAAAAATGGTGAGATTGTTTTCTCCTTTTGTTTTCACTTGTCTAGGATGGAAAACTAATGGTTTATATGTCTTAAAGGTGGCCAAACTCTGCATTTCCAGCATTCAAGATCTTACAAACCAAATGCTTGCAAAAGTCTCGGTTCAATGAGCAGATATGTTTAGTGAGGTCTTTCACAATTTGCAAAATCTTTTTTTTTGGTGTGTGTTAAGCTAATCTAATCTGATGATTTTGATGATATTTTTTTGGGGGAAGAAAGGATGAAAGTACCGTGGCCAATGGCAAACAGAGAAGCCGTAGTGCAGTTTTTCTTATTTGAATACTTTAAAGACGGTTTAGTCATCATCCTACTAAACTCGGTACAACCCAAGTGTTTTCATCATAATCCAGTTCATCTTAATGATTTTAAAACCATCTTAACATACTCTCTGTTAGTATCATCTTTAGATCTCACCATCAGAAGTAGAGAACTTCGGAAAGAACGGTGTATACGAAGCAGCGGATGCTGTGAGGGTTGATTTAGTAGGTGGAGTTGCTATACAGAAAGTGTCTTCAGAGAGGAGTTACTTAAGGTAAGTAGTGTGAGTGAGTGAATGATCACATTTTGAAAATGGTCTTTTGATTTTCTTTTTTCATTTTTACAAGTGTGAAACTTTTGTAGATACATATCGGAGATTGATATAAAGCTGGACTTGGTCCCTCCATCTCTTATAAATTTGGTGTCCAGGCAGCTCCTCGGCAACGGTTTCAAACTTTTCAAGAAGGTTACTTTTTTCTTTTTGTTAAAGTTCATAGAATACTGATTTTCAGTGTGTGTGATATGTTTTGGTGCTTCACTTGAACGTGTACACAGACTATTGGTTCGGTGGCTAAGTCCGATGATTACAGCACAGTTTTAGCTGATCCATTGTATACTACGATACGTCAAGCTCTGTATTCTACTGATGAGTTCCATAGCCAAGAAAGAAGACATTGTGAAGAGAAAGAACGACATAGCAAAACTGAACCTTCACTTTGCAAAAGAGATGTTCATGAGATTGAGGAAGAAGAATGTGATGATGATGGAGATGAGAATAAAAGTGTTTCCTCGTCTTCTTCCTCCGAACAGGAGGATGAAAGTTACATTGGGAGGACTTACAATGGTAAAACACTTTTCTGCATAAGTCCAGAGGTGAAGCAAGCTTTAGGGACTTTAGAGAAAGTGATAACAATGGTTAGAAAATCCAGAACAGATTATAATAATAAGACATCATCAACCTCTTTAGAAGAACAAGAAGAAGAAGAAGCATCATCATCACCAAAGCTACATGTAGAAAGAACTGAGATTGTTTCAAGTAGCAAAGTTTGTATTCAAGATCCCCACACGGAGGTTCTTGATGAAGCGTCACTCACACATTATCACCACAACAACAACAACAGGTAAAATATAAAGACTCTCAAGACATTATGTTTGATAAGAGATTAAATGATTTACACCTTTTAAGAGTTGTTTACAGGCGAAGTGGATCAAGTTCTTTTGCAAGAGAAGGTAACAAGATAGCTCCTGCATCACCCGAGATCGTAGATCCTACAACAACCCCCGAGGTCACTAGAATAACAGTTTCACAAGCCACAACTCTTTTCAGCCAAACAGAAGAGAGTAGTAACGACAAACCAAGCGGATTAAATGGAGGTAAGAGCTCCGTTCTGCAAAGAAAACGTAAGCCGCGCTGCTTTGGAATCAGGTCATGGATGAGAAGTACTTGAAATAGGGATCGTTAAAGCCAAAGGTGTTGTGTCTTATAGCAATTACTATATGTATACAAGGTAACATCAGCTTGTTATTACTTACACGTTGGATAGTGTAAGATTTGCCGCAAGTGTTTCAACAAATATAGAGAATGTAACGTTAATAAAAGAAAACAATACAATAAAGTTGTGCCTGTTAGTTTTGATTTGAAAGTCCATAACTATTCAATTTTTTTTTGTTAACTTAGATCAAGTTAGCAGTTTAGAACGTGAGTTCATTGGAAGAGAGTTTGTATCTATTATCTATAATGTAGGTGGTGCAAGTGCCTTTTTTACATTTTTCATAGTTCCAGATTAGTCTTTGATCTGTGAATTTTGAACACGTGAAATTTAATAGAATTAACTCATTAATCAGTATGATTTTACCAAATGATTATTTTAAAACAAAATATGTTTAAAATTTATAAATATGAATATATAAATTTGGATATCCATTCGATTTTTGGTTCGGTTTCAATTCGGTTCTGGTTCTTTGGTTCTAAAGATATAGAATTCACTCTGATATTTTGGGGGGATCCAAATTTAAGCCGAACCTCTATTTTCAGTTCAGTTTGGTTATTCTGTTCCGGGTAAAATGTGGCCATACCTAAACTAAATGCGGCACAGGCCTAAACTAAATATACCCAAAGTCGGTTACATTTGAATGAACCGGTTCGGTTTGTGCATAGACCGAAAGAAGCCAAGAATCACTAATGGGCTGGACCGGCGTAAAAGATACAGAGAGGAATAAAACCCTCAAGAAGACTCATCGACGCTAGTTGCCTTTCCTCATCTCCATTCATCTTCGCCGTCGACGGTTATAGGGTTTTGTTGTCGCCAATTTTTGCGGTTGGATACCATTTTGATTTCAATGGAAGATTCGGTTGATCAGACTGCACAAGCGATTTCTAAACTATCCATGGATTCTATTGATGATACTGGTGCTACTGATGGAGCTAAAGCTCCGAGTAAAAAGTAACGTTTTCTTTTTAATCTCTTTCGTATAGTGTGTGTGACAAGGATAATTCACAAAAGTCTAATCCATCATTATCCGAGATCTTTATTTTGGTTTTGATTTTTCCTTATTATACTTGGCTTCATCTCTTTTTCTTTTTCCGAGTTAGTTTTAATCTTCTCTTAGGTTTTACTATATATATATAGATATTTGTACAGTAAAACCTCATTAAATTAATAAAGTCTGTATTAGGCCAAAACTATAATTTTTTATTAATTTATAGAGATTATTAATTTATCAATATACTAATTAAACCAAAAATTCAATTTTAGACTATAAAATTATTTTATAGAAATTTTTAGTCTGTATTAATTTATAGATTATTAATTTAAAGTGTTTATAGTTGTTTTAGTTACAGAATCAATAAACTACTCTCTCGGCTATTACTTTCATCTCAAGCAGCTTTGCTAGGTCTTTGTTTACCCGAATCCATATTGGTTTTCATTGTAAGCAGAATCAAAGTTTTGATCGTGAATTTTTTTTTTTTAACAGTGCTCTGAAGAAGGAACTGAAGATGAAGCAGAGAGAAGAAGAGAGGAAGCGCAAGGAAGAAGAGAAGGCCAAACTTGTAATAGTCATTCATTCTTTCTTCGGTTTCTCATCTGATTACGTTTCAGGTTGATAGTTTAAAAGAGATTTCGTTTGATTCATTGCAGGCTCCAAAGGCGAGCTCCTCACAGAGCCAGAAGTCAGTGGCTGCAGATGATGAGGATATGGATCCAACGGTATATATAAATCGGTTTAAATCATTTATTTCTAATTATCTTTGGTGCAATGCAGATATGTGTATATATAAGTTTGCTTCTTGTTATCTTTTTTTGCCAGCAATACTTTGAGAACAGGTTGAAATACCTTGCGGCTGAGAAGGCTAAGGGGGAGAATCCATACCCTCACAAGTTTGCTGTGTCAATGTCTATTCCTGAATATATTGAGAAGTATGGTAGTTTGAAAGATGGTGATCATGTTGAAGACGCTGAAGTTTCTCTAGCTGGTATGTTATAGCAGCAGCTAAATGCCCATAGTTGAAGTTTTCTTAGCGAGAAGGATGTTCATTCGTTTTTATTTTTTTCTGAATCTTTTTGCTAGGGAGGATAATGAATAAGCGATCTTCCTCTTCCAAGCTCTTCTTCTATGATCTACATGGTGAGGATCTCAAGGTTCAAGTCATGGCTGATGCAAGGTGAATGCTTTGTTTAATGGGTTCTATTATTTGCGTAACTGTTGATAGATTTGATTAGATGTATTGTTTTTTTTTGTCCCTACATCAGTAAGTCAGGATTGGATGAAGCTGAGTTTTCAAGGCTCCATGCGAATGTTAAGCGTGGTGATATTGTTGGTGTCACTGGGTTTCCAGGTTTGTGTAGCTTCTGTCTTTTCTATTATTCATTCTTTTAGCCTATTTTAGTCATCTCTTCACTGTTCATATTGATCTGATTCCAGGAAAATCCAAGAAAGGAGAATTAAGTATCTTCCCCAGATCATTCATTGTTCTGTCCCATTGCCTCCACATGATGCCGAGAAAGTCTGAGTATGATACTGCAAAGGTAAAGGGTGAGAATGATACTGCAAAGGGAAAGGCTAAGAATGTTACTGCAAAGGCAAAGGCTGAGACTGCAAAGGTAAAGGCCCAGACTATATTATCTTAGAGTCTCCTTATTTTGCACTAAACTGTTTCACTTTTTTTTATTACGTAGAAACCTGAAAACTGGATTCCAGGTGAACCAAGAAATCCTGAAACATATGTTCTGAAAGATCAGGTAACATTAATTATACAAAAGCTTATAGTTTGTTGTAGCCTCTTTCATTGTTGAATGTTAGCATCTTTTGTTGGATCAGTTCCTGGTTGTGTGTTTAGATTATGTTGTCTCTATTATGTTGTTTCCGGGCAAGCGTTTGATGTTGTTTTTTGTTTCCCTGTCAGGAATCTCGATACCGCCAACGTTATCTTGATCTGATGTTGAACGTGGAGGTTCGTCAGATATTCAAAACCAGAGCTAATATCATTTCCTATGTCCGCAGATTCCTTGACAGTAAAAGATTCTTGGAGGTTTCTATGCTTCTCCTTTCATTGCTAAAGAAATAGTTTCCTTTTTCACATTCTGAAGTTCTCTTATTCCTGTATTTGTTATTCTTAAACTTTTATATAGGTTGAGACACCTATGATGAATATGATTGCTGGCGGAGCAGCTGCCCGACCATTCGTGACACATCACAATGATCTAGACATGAAGCTGTACATGCGTATCGCACCTGAACTCTTTCTGAAGCAACTTATTGTCGGTGGCTTGGAACGTGTCTATGAGATTGGAAAGCAATTTAGAAACGAGGGCATTGACCTGACCCACAATCCGGAGTTCACCACTTGCGAGTTCTACATGGCTTTCGCAGACTACAACGACCTGATGAAAATGACTGAGGATATGCTGAGTGGCATGGTCAAGGAACTAACAGGTGGTTACAAAATCAAGTATCATGCAAATGGTTATGATAGTGAGCCAATCGAAATCGACTTCACTCCTCCATTCAGGTTCGCGTCCATCAGTATATTCATTGATTTAACAACAACGGTAAAGCTTATATGTGTGAATGATCTGCGTATATTCTTGTTTTTGTAGGAGGATTGAGATGATAGGAGAGTTGGAGAAGGTGGCTAACCTTAACATACCAAAAGATTTGGCTAGTGAAGAAGCAAACAAGTACTTGATCGATGCATGTGCCAGGTTCGACGTGAAATGCCCTCCTCCTCAGACAACAGCTCGTCTGCTAGATAAAGTAAGTAAAGTCTTATATCTCCCTGTTAGTGTCTGGACTTGTAGCATAGGAAACTGAAATCTGAGATGTTGTCTTTTTGTTGCAGCTTGTTGGAGAATTTCTGGAAGTGACATGTGTGAACCCAACTTTCATTATTAACCATCCCGAGATCATGTCTCCCTTGGCAAAATGGCATAGATCAAACAACGTTTTGACTGAGAGATTCGAGCTGTTTATCAACAAACATGAAGTAAGTACAAAGCTTACTATGAATTTGATTCCTTTCTTAGAGCCTGCTTCACTTAACACATTTATAACGTTGATGGCAGCTCTGCAACGCGTACACGGAGTTGAACGATCCTGTGGTTCAGCGTCAAAGGTTTGCTGATCAGCTGAAGGATAGACAATCTGGAGACGATGAAGCTATGGCATTGGATGAGACTTTCTGCAATGCATTAGAATACGGATTAGCTCCAACAGGTGGGTGGGGATTGGGTATTGACAGGCTTGCCATGCTCTTTACAGACTCGCAGAACATCAAGGTTAGTCTTATCTCAATCTCTTGTTAATGAGTAAATTGTTTTTGGACTAAACTCACGAATTGTAAAAAAAAACACGTTGCAGGAGGTTATTCTCTTCCCGGCAATGAGACCACAAGACGATCCAGCATCTGTTAAAGGTACGATCTAATTGTTAATTGAGTAACAATAATCAGTGGTTTAACTTTCTCACAACTTTATGCTGTTACAGCTTCTTTGCAAGCAGAGAACAAAGGAGAAGAGTAGAGCACAATTTTTTCATCTCTTTTGCCTCTAAAGTTTGGTAGTCAAATTGCTATTATGCAACTTTAATTGCGATGTACGAACAGCCATATTTTTACAAACCACTTGTTATTATCAAAAACCTTTTTGTAAGACTCTTTTGGATCTCGTTTATTGTGTTTTTTTTTTGTCGACATGATCTCGTTTATTGTTCTCTAATCGTAATTTCATTCTCATATTAAATAGCCTAAGATTTTGTTTCTATCAACCAATACTCATATAAAATTATTAAACATATGATTTTATAACGTGTTATTATCAAAGTCGTTGAAATGACATGCTGTTGATCACCCTAGTTTAGACATACAGCTATTTTACTAAGATGGGAGGGAAACAAAAAGTCATCGGTTGAGAAAGAACAAAACATGTATCACGAGTGAATCACATAGAAAAAGTCAGTCAACTTAAAGCTGTGGGTTGTAATTGGGTCTCAAATCATAATAATATCTCACAAGACAGCCATAAGCCAACTCATCTCTGGCTGTCTTCAACACATGTTTCATTGTGGCTCCTACCTAATACGTTTCATATTTATTTTTGTTATAGCTAAAGCAATAAAATACAGAAAATTATTAAGTAAAATTGTATGCATACCAAGTACTACATCTTTTCTTACGCACCACTAGTTCTTATTTGGAATGGTTATGATGATGATAATGAGACCATTCAAGTGGAGTACCTACCAAAACAACCCACACACAAAAACACCAAGTAAAAGAAAATAAGAGAGATCCTTACTACTGAAGAAAAGGTAGTGGTGGGTTCTCAAGTCTTTTTCTTTTGTGTCCCACTTTATGATTCATTTTTCCATACACCACAAATCAATAAAAAAATTGAGAGTTCATATATCTAATTACAATTTGTATAACCCAAAATCAACCTGTCCAAAAATAAATTTTTTTATATATTTATAGAAAAACCCAACAAACCCTCTTTCATATTTCTTTTGAAGAATGATTTAAACATTGCTGATGACGATGTTCCTCGTTTTTTTTTCTCCTTCTCTTCCAAGCCTTCATTCTTCTCTAAGAACATGCGAATCCTAGCCTTTTATGGGTGTTTCCAGATACTCTTCAGAGATTTGTCTTTTAATAATCTCCTCTGGTTTGTGAATTCATCAGCATGTGCTTAAATATGAGTCTTTGCCAATAGCTCCAAGCATTCGACATGCTACTTCCAGCAACTTCCCTGTTGATTAATTAACAAGACAGATTTAATTATTAGGTCATGATCATAAGCAATCAATTCCAATCACAATCTCCTGTCACCATATTAAAATATTTGGAAACGTGAGAAGATGCTTTAGGTAATGTTGATGAAGCTTCTAATGATTCTTACTTCTGTTTGAAACTTTCCAATGTATCCTCATCACTTTTTACTTTAACCACAAGATTTATACCTTGACAGTCTACTTTGATCACAAGAACTACAACTTTTATCCTTAAAACGATCCTAATCATGTTCAAGCCCAATTAGAGTCACTATGCTAATGTTCCAATAAACTAGATCAATCTACATTAGATCAATTCACTAATACCTAATGATTCCATCATGATGACTATGTGAAACTGATTCACCAAAACCGGAATCGATAAACCATAGACACACAACACATATTATCAACCACACGTACCTCTTCTTGGCTGAACAACTTTCTTAACCAGACTACTCTGTTTCTTAACCGTCACTTCCTCCTCAGGGAACAAAACACCATCAATCCCTTGAACCGAAATCCGACCGTCCGTGTAAATATCCGGATCAAACAAGTACGCAGACCGGTCACCGGAACCGAACTTAACCGAACCGTCAGCTTCCTTCGCCGCAACCTTATGAGGAAAACGCAGCGTTTCATAGTTCACCTTCCCAAACCTCCTAACCGAGTTATACATACTCTCCTCGGTCTGATACTCCGGTATAATGTGGTAATACACGATCTGCTCCGGAGCTCCGGGCTCGCTCAGCTGATCCGTCGTCAGCTTCGCCATCGCTTCGTCGTTGGGAGCTAGCACCGTGAGGACGTACCCTTCCGACACCAATCGCCCCATCTCCGTCGCGAGCGACGTCAGGTTCACGAGAATATCCGCCATCTCGTTGTACCCGCCGTAATGCAGCAGCGTGTGGATGAAGTCTTTGACCTGAGCCTCGCCGTTGAAGTGGTGACGTGGACCTCCGGGTCCCGGAGCCGGAGCCGGAGCCAGCGACGGACCTGGAGCCATGGCGGATTGGATCGGGAGAGCCGGCGGAGATCCGGCGGGGACCGCGGCGGCGGCGGAGGATTTCTTGAGACGGTTCGTTCTCGGGTCGATCTCCGGAGCTCCTTCGGGTAACACGGCGGAGATCGACCGGAGGTTTCTCCGTCGGTTGAAGTCTTCTTGGACGGAGCGAGGGATTTGAAGCCGTTCGATCCCGTGGATCAACCCGTCGGGTCGGGTCAAATCGTCGGGTCGGGTGATCACGGCGTTGTTCACTAATCTCTTTCCGTTTCCTTTGGTTCTGCTCAAATGCAGCACGTGGTCGTTCCCCAGCGTCACGTGCTTGACCCGACCCGAATTCTCCTCGGGCCATTGGTTGGATCCGACTCGAGTGGGGATAATGTGGGACAAGAGCAGCGTCTGGAGAGATTTGAGGTTACCCGGTTGGAGCAAGAACCGTTTGAAATCCGGGTCGAGGTCGCGCTCTAGAGCTTCGTTGCGAGGGGCGAAAATGGTGATATTGTGACGGCCGACGGCGTCTTCGAGTGTCTGGAGGAGGAGAGCTTTCTCGACGAGCTCCGCGAGCTCGGTGTAGCGAGAGTCGAGGAGAGCGACGAGGACGGAGTTCGAGTTTATCTGACCGGACCCGGTTTTGTTGTGGTGAACCGGTTCAAGTTTCTGTGGCAGAGCCGATGCAGTGACAAAGAGGAAGAAGAATAAGAAGCAAGTTACGGCGGAGCAACCATAGATGCAGCGATCCATGGTGCTTCTCTGGAGGATTGTGAAAATGCTCTTCTGTGGAGAATATACTTCGTGTTCAGTGCTTAATTGAAGCGTCGGTGATTGGAAAGTGGGAGTGAGAGACAAGGCAAGAAGAAGGAAGAATGTGAGAGAGATGTGTGAGTTTGGCTGGTCTCTTCTTGTCTTTGTTGTGTATCAGAACAGGTTTGGGTTTTCCTACAGGCTGGTGGTGGGGACCACACGGTGTCTGAAAATTTTAATTATTTAGCTGACTTTGGCTTTTTATGCCTCGGCTCGACTCGGCTCGACTTCCATTACGTTTCAATTATTTTCTGGCTAAATCTTTTGTGTAATCAGTTAATCACTAAATAAACACCACTTTGTTTTGTCTTTATTAACCTATTTTTTAATAAACAAAATAGTATGTACTACTATTTCAGAACAAACAAGTTTTTTTATTAGAACCTTTAGGATAAATTCTACTTTACCAATTGAGTAACTATTTATTTTGGTCAGTAATCTAGGTATCAAATGGCCATGTGCAACAGAGGAATGGTGATTGTACCAAAACATTAAAGAATTCAATATTCATTTATATGCAGGTGCAACTGTATATGCAATGGTAGCAATGTGAAAAAGGAAAAAAAAAACAGCAATCTCTAAAGCTAGTGAAATATCTACTTGACTGAAGGAGGTGGCACTTGCCCTCTATAAATTTATCCATTTTTTGTAACTATCCCAAAATTTAGTTATTTGTCTCTATTTTTAAAATCATGTTTTAGATTTATGTGTATATTTACATATGATTTGCCTCCACTAAAATGTTGGTCTACATCCAAGTATCCAACTCTGTCTAAGAACATCTTCAATGTATTACTCTATAATTTACTTCAAAATGGTGCAATTCCAAAATGGAGTAGAGTTTTACTCCAATGTATTATTCCATTTTTTACTCCAAAAAATAATATTTTTAAAAATTCAGCATCTTATACTTTTAAAAAATTATCAATTAACCCTAATTATTTCATGTTTACAAAAATTTATTATTAAAAAAATATATAAATCATAAACATAAAATAAAAGACAATATATAAATTGGTTCAATAATGAGTATTCGAATATTTTTTCCACAAATGATCAACTAATGTATTTCGTAATGAAAAATAAGCTTCTTTATCTTTGATATTCCTAAATCGAGCAAGAAAATTTCAAAATCGGACATTTTCATCTTCTGCAATTTTGATATTTGGAGGTAGAGTTTCTCTTCCAAATTCAATTGGTGCATCGAGTTCACGCTCATATGGAGATTCAAAAACAAAATCATGCATGGAAAGAAGAAAAACAAGTTTTATTTTGTGATTTGAATTACATGCAAGATCCAAATGTCTATGTGTATATTAAATCTCAGTAAGTGCTAATAACATTAAAGAAAAATATTGAGTCACACGATCAACAAGCTCTTTCTCAGTCTTCTTTGCCTGGACAATACTTTATCGGTCTTAGCGGATCCGGAAACGATTTTCCGGATTATTAAAATCATTTGTTTTATGTTATCTTTATTTTTTATTTATGTTTTTTAATAATATTATGCATTTTTATCTAAAATTATTAAATAATGGATTATTTTGTTTTTCGTGTTATTGTATCATTTTTAACATAAAAATATTATTTAAGTAAGAAATAAAAACATTAAAAATTTAAAGGACCATTTCATAAATATAAAAAGTTCAACTCCAAAATGGAGTAATGGGTAAGATTACTCCATTTTGGAGTTGAAAATAAAGTGGGGCTGGAGAAGATTTTACTCCAAAATGATGTTTGGAGTAGAAAATGAAATAGGGTTGGAGATGCCTTAATACGGCAGAGAATGAAATGGAGTAATCCTAGTCATTACTCCATTTTGGAGTTGAAAATGAAGTTGGGTTAAAAAAAATTTTACTCCAGAATGATGTTCGGAGTAAAAAATGGAATATGGTTGGAGATGCCTAATACGGGCAGAGAGTGAAAGTGATGGTCTTTTGAACTTTTCCTTCGAGTCATAAAGTTAACTATAATAAATACTAAGACATTGCGAAAAAAATAAAAATAAATAAATACTAAGACAATCCGTGAACTCATCGAGATGATAATAAAAAGAGAGTTAATTAGTCATCTTCTATAGTTATTGGTTAATGATGTGGTGATTACTTAAATAGATAGTGAGAATAAGAAATCCAACCACACATAACAGACATGTGAAGCTAAGCCGAAGAAGAGGGAAGACCACGTGGCTTAAATTGAAGCTGTCGGTGTATGACCTAATACAACCATCATTTTCTTATACTTATTACACCTTTTTGGTTGCTACGTTAAGTTCGTGAATCGTGTAATGTCCCACCTCATTTCTACTTACCTGTTTCGACCACGTGCTTCAGCTTGGAAGGTGCACACACGCGTTTCCACTAATGGGTTATAAGGCTCTAAACGATACTCATTACCTAATGAAAAGATAAGCTTTCAAGGCCCAATTGATTTAAAATACACATTTCACTGAAGTTTTGCTTATACTAGGCCCGAGTTGTCTTATTGCATTGGATCTCGGTCATTACAATGGGCCTATCTCATTACTTTCAATTTTCTTTTGTAAACCTATGTGAATCCATTTTGCTGACGACCTTTTGCTTTTCAATTGTTATATTAAGAATTAAATATTCGAATCTTTGAATAATAAAGATCAGGTCCAAATTAGTTAAAGTTGCCGAAAGAGCCGAAAGATAACTAAACATATATAAAGGTGATAACAGAAAGGCCAAAGAATTTTTTTTAGTCTTTGGGGTCTCAATGGCCTGACAAATTTTATATTAAGAATAAACAGACAAAACATTTAAAAAAAATTAAAGATCATCGTCTGATAGTTGAACTCTCAAGCATTATCTTTGGATACAAGACGCACGATTTCATGTAAAATAAGGCTAGCCAGAGACATCTTATATTAATTTATATTATTTGTTAAATGATCTTTATAGTAATATCTTTTCTTTTCGTTACAACTCATCCATAAAACAAATCTCAGCACATGTTTGATCCAAACAAAAGTTTCATGTCAAAAATAAATGGTTGAAGACGGTTTGGGACCTTTGGGTGTTCAGTTTACCAAATGAAGCATAAACAGTTGCATGATGTATTGATGTTTACCAGATGATGGGGGAAAATAAAGAAGGGTCACATCAAAGCTGGAATTAGTGAAGACTTCTAGTAAAAGACGCCTGAAACACAAACAAAACAGAAAAAAAAAACGAGACATGGAAAGGGAAAGAAGAAGTAATTAGAGAGATGCAGAAGAAGATGGTCGTGGTAGCAACACCTGAAATTAATGCTGAACACTTATGCCTAGTGAGTTTTGTCGTCCCCCACATTAGCTTCACTGCCTCACCAGTCACCAGTCACCAGTCACCATAACACCTACGAATCAAATTCAAAACACTTTAGGAAAAGGACAGTTTCCATGAGAAGAGACTTTGTTAAAACCCTAATCTACTTTTACCCTCTCATTCACCACATCACATGATCTTTAGGACCAGTGTTAAAAATTGGAATAAACGGCTTCTAGTCGGCAGATTAGACCTAAATAAAATGATTTTTTTCAAAATAACTTTTAAACAAATTGGTTTAGACTCTCAAAATTTTGGTATTTATGTCTAAATTATCAATAGTCTCATGAAAAAACGCATAATTAATTAGCGTCTTGCGATTTCTTGAATAATGTTTAGTACTGATTAAACATACAAACTAAATAAATCAACATCAAATTTGAAGTAAATGCAGTCAAGATCCTTCAATAATACTATTCATCTGCCAGATTATTATAGGGAGTTGCGTAATTTTCTTGTATACATTTCATGTCATGTCACTTAATCACCAACACACATCATATCACATGAACCAAATATGAGAAATTTCATCTTTGATGATCATAAAATCCCATTTAACATTTGAAGTAAAAATCTCACACCAAAGATCGTTCGAACATTGCTTTGCATACACAATCAAGAAACAACAAGAACTATTAACAAAGCTTTCATGACTCCTCAGCCTCCGCTCGTTGTGTTCCGAGCGAACGACAGGCCTCGGCTATAACGAAAAAGACTTCGAAGCTCTGGGAGAAGACACAGACTCTCTCTGCGACGGACTTCTCCAGAATCCAGCACCGTAGAACCTGTTCCACATCTCTTTCTCCAACGCCAACACCGCCTCGTCGTCCTCATCGCTCTCCACCTCCACCGTCGCAACCCCACCCGCAGCCGATTTTCCGAAGTATTTGAGATCCAAGAAATCATCATCATCCTCCTCGTCGGAGACCTCGTTGCTGTCCACCGGATGGACCGCGAACTCCGAGTTCTGGAACACTCTCCCGTCCGCCGGAAGCGGAGGAAAGATCCTGTTCTTGACGAGCTGTCTACGGCGGCGGATGCGCAGAGCGCGGCGGCAGATTCCCCGGGGAACCTTGTAGATCGCGAGGACGAGGAGGTTGACGAGCCCGCAGGGACAGCAGCAGCACACGGCGGCGCAGCTCGCCGTCGTGCCGCCGCAGAACTCAGCGGGAGTTGATCCGCCGCAGGTGGCCGCCGTGGGAGAGGGAGAGGAGAGGCTTCTCTGGAGGAGAGGGTGTCTCCGGTGGCTGCGAGAGGGAGATGACGAAGGAGTGTCCGACGGTTTCGTGTACCTCGAGATCTGTCGAGGATCGTAACGTAACCTCGAGTTCATAGTTCGGTTTGGTCGGAAGAAAAAAAAAAGAGATTAAAATTCCTTCAAGATCAAATGGTTAAGACCGGTTTAAAAACGCAGCACCAACGGAAGAATCTCTCTATCCGGTGATGGCTGAGTTAAACAGTCTGCGGGGCTGATACGAGAAGAAAGGGCCCAAAGAAACAATGGAGAATGTGTTGTGACTTTTGTAAGAGAAAAATAATTAGACACCGAACCCGACAAAATTAGGCACGACAAGTTTTGGTTCCAATCGTCTGAACAAAAAAAAATTAGAAATGCTTTCTCGGGTTTAGTTTCTTTGAGAGGTTGTCCGATATGGAGGGGGAGAGAGAGAGAGGATTGGTTTGGTTTGATTGAAAGAAGAAGAGGAAGATAGAATGAAAGATGTGGTGTGTTTATATATAGAGAAAGAAAGAAATTTATTTACTAATATTTGTTTATCTTCTTCTTTCTTCAGGTTGGTGCTTTCTCTGATCACAGTAGTTATACGGGTTGTTTCTTTTCCCTACTGGATTTATACTTATCATATCTTTGTCATCATGTTTACTTATTATTAGTTGTCAAAAGAAAGTAGCTGTAAAAGTAAAATTTTGACCAAAAAAAAATATCTACAACTGGAAAACGTAAATCTTTTTCTTTAAGAAAAAAAAACTAAAATGTTGTTTTTTCATAAAGAAAAAAAATCTAAAATGTTGTTTATTCATAAATATGCAAAATCTTTATCAGAAAACAAAAAGAAGAAGCATATCTTTGCTCTATTAAAATCAAAACAAAATGATGACATTTGTTGTTGAAGAATTATTAGTGATAATAATGATTACCTTATGGTCCATATCTATCATATAGTATACTTTATACGCGCGTATGTGTATTAGAATCTGACAGTATCTGGATTAATCTTATTCAGACGTAGTCTTCTCGTGGTTGTTAGATGTTGATTGGTTTGTTTCTTTTTGTAAATTCTTATCTTCGTCAACGAACTGATGCGTTGTAATAATATATTAATCAAAAACAAACAAAAAAATCAAGTGTGGCGTACCACTATCGATTGTAAGTATATAGTTATATATGTTATCTTTAAAAAGCTATTTTCTTATTCTCTGGGGACTGGTTCATGCCATTAAGACACAGAGTTTAAAAAGGTCAATGCAAGTACGTACTCATCTCGAAAATATTCGCATCTGAGAAAGAAAAATAAATGATGGATCGTTTTGTGAATAAATCCATTTTCCTTCGCCTCTTAACTAACTTTCACTGGACGACCAAGATACGAGTGCTTTTCATTCTGTATTTTGATGAATACAAGATGCATCATGCATTTATGTGTATAGCATAAAAGAAAACAACGTGTTAAAAGACATATTTGGCGAGAGAAAATCAATATACAACTTAACCCTAAATTCATATTTTTTTTTTAACATTGCTTTTTCAAGTTCAACAAATAACAATTACAGCTACACACTGCCACGATCTATTTACGTAAAACCTTTAGAAAATAGAAACGTCATTTATCGTAAGAAAGATTCCTTTGAACTTTTATATTACCTCCCAAAATATGAAAAAGGTATATAATCGCAACATAATAACTCCAACACACTAGAGACGAGAAGAATCAATCCATAAGTGGGTAAAGGTAATTACATTAAAACAGACTATAAATGAAGAAAGAATGAACAGTTGAAATGTCTTGCTTTAGATTTGAAGAGGACACTCATCACTAGCAATGGACCGGATTGGATCAGAAGATCCCTCACGACCCAAGAGTTGCTACAATGTATAGAACAAATTAGAGACCATTCTCACATGTCTTAATTAGAGGGACTTGAACGGTAGTATATGTAGTATGTACATGTTCTTTGAGTATATTAAATCAGATATTTGAGTATTTTGGGTAGTGTCGAGAATAGAAGTATTCAAAGCAAAGCCAAACATTATTAGATATTTCATGCGGGGAATTTAAAAACATTTGGGCTGAATAGTTTGGACATGATAACATGAATATTGGATGTAACAAAACATTGCATCTTTTCAGACCTTTAAGCTCCAAGTAAAAAAACAGTGACATCAGTCTGAAACAATTAAACCGTGCTAGTTTTGAAGCTTCATGATGATGTAAACCACCTTGATTCCATTGTAATTGAATTTGTTAGCAAACCAGTTGATCAATATGCAAGACATACGTTTGATTAGCTAGACAACATATATTTAATATTTAATATTTTGTGAAACACAAAGACAAAAGATGGTCAAAAAGATAACGGGCGTACACGTTGATTCAATCAGGACTAGATTTTAAAAGCTGCCTCGAAATTATAATTAGCACCTAACGTTGATTATTTTTAGTGTGAAAGATATCCTCTCACGTCAAAACTATATTCTTCTATTTCGAGGTACCTATTAACAACTTGCATGGGTCCGGTTGGTAGTCGAGAGAGTAGGAACAAGCGACCAAAATCGATACGAATTAAATAATATAAACCATGTTTCAAATTAAGTCTTCTTGCTCCAACACACACCAGTAGGTGGACCCTCTCTATGCATCCATAAATCATAATGTGGACAGAGAAAGATTCAATCAAAGTCACTTTCTACTTCACCTATGCAATCTCAATAACACACCTGTATTTCTGTAGATATGAGTCAGCTTGATTCCAACGATTTCTACTAAAAAATTCATAGTAAAATTACACAACCTCTACTCATCAAGTAGATAATGATTCTGAAAAGAAGGGACTAAGAGGATGGAGTCGAGGAGGAAAGCAAGAGTGCTAGAAGAAAGACACGCGAAAAGGACACACCGTGAGGCATTCTCACATTCATTATATTGTGAAAGTTCCAGAAGACTACGAACTCTCACATCTGAAGCTTGTTTTGTACTTGCATTTATGAATTGACTAAATATTTTATATGTAATTAGAAGGATATTTTCATTTAAATGACAATGCAATAACCGAGAAGATGGACATATTGGAGATTTGGACGTAAGAGGGTAATTTTCTGCTTGATTGATTCTTTGATTGATGGTCCCTTTCATTTTCGTGATAGAAATATATAAATTGACACGTGTAAACCAGTCATGAAAAAGTCATAAATGCATATATCTCACATCTCTCGAAGACTCGAACTAACATGTCACTAAAGTATTTAGGAAATAAAAACATAGCACTAAAATCTAGAATAAACAAACAAAATCATCATTGGTATAGAGATAAAACACACAAACGATGACAATCATACACGTGTACATTTCCAAATGACGTTCAGAATCATGCTAACCAAGTCTATGTATCAATGATTATTGATTAGTCATTTGGTTCCATACTTCAGATATTTATATGAAAATTGTAGCTGGTATATTTGTTTGTTTGCGATGTGTATAGCTAAAATAGATAATGACTTTTGAATAAAAGTTTCATTAATCGTTGTGTTTTTTTCTAATTAAGTCAGTTCGGTTAAACTAATTCAAATTATTTAAGGGTCTAGTGGAGTTTAGATACCGGTTAACTCGGTTGAATATTAAGCGGCCGAGCCAGAAACAGAATCACGTTTTATGGGCCTCAAAGAGACCTGACCCAAAGGTCGACCCAATTAAGCTGGTCAACTATTATCGAGTGGGCCGTTTCAATTTATTTATTTGTTTGTATTTGTATCTTCTTCACCTATACACAGTTTAAAATAGTGTGCGACTGTGCGTGCTTGAGTTTATATTTAGCTAAAATTTGAGTGTTTATTTTTTCTTTCAAGTTTATGGGTACAAAATGGGTCGGTTCTTAGGGGATCTAAAGGATCTTGACGTAAGGTTATCAACATAAAATAATCATATATATAACAACGCTAACTACACATGTATATGAAGACAATATTATAAGAAAAACTGAAATTTAAGGGAAAAAGTAAGAACCAGAAAAAAATGTATAGAAGTTAAGCTAAATTGTCATATAGTGATGAACCGTTCCTTTTTGGCCGGTCTCTTCCGACCAATCCGACGTGAATCTTGATGTACTTTTTCTGACCAACCTTACGTTTCATGACTCATGAGAAGACCCACGTTCCAGTCACATTGATCTTCGTTTAGGAATTAATCATGCACTACGTTTTGTTGGAACTTATCACCAAAGCATTGTTTATGATTCGTCATGTATGTCTATGAAATAATTAACAAAGTTTAGTGTAAACCTTGTAAATTCAATAAACGAAAAATCTGAAATCGAAATTCATTCCTACAAGAAATTTCCAGTCTCTAAGATTGAATTGAACCAGTTTGATCCCTTTCAGTCCACAAAGGCACAAACCACAATTGTTTTTACATGTGACACTTCACTCACAGTGTATATACATTTACTTAGAACATCAAAATCTTTCATATACTAGTGTTGACTCTTTAAACTTTTGATATAGGATCTTAGTAGTTTGAAAGGGCTTTTGGTAATGTAAATACGTTGTTTGTCGATAACTTGTATAGAAAACTAAGATGTCGAATATAGATAGGCCAAGACTAATCTTGCATCGTTCAGCAGCTATTTTATAAGAGATTTGTTTTTCAGTCAGTCACTTACATGATGATAGTTTAACAACGCAGAAACAATCATATAATTAATTTATGTTTCATGTTCAGAGCAAACTTAATAATAATAATAATAATAATAATAATAATAATAATAATAATAATAATTATTATTATTATTATTATTATTATTATTATTATTATATATTGTTTTGTTTTAACTTTTATAATTATAAATGCAAAAGTTTTTAGTTGGTACATGCATGACCGGACATGATAACGGGTGTGGCCGAGAGGTCTCAGCAGATAGATATTCAGGCATGCAAACATATGCAAAGGGAAATTTAGTAAATTACTAGCTAGACAAAACACACATATTTCTTTCGAGTGTTATGATATGAAATTTCCCAAATTTTGTTTCACTGTCGTCTGTCGGTTCAGCTACGAAAGTATTACTTAATAAGTTAATAGGTTCGTTTTCCATCGACATATATATATATATCTTGCAACTCACTAACATTTTCGTCACAACATAAATTGTGACAAAATGTTTTATATAATTATTTGCTATGGATTATCGAGTAATCTATATATATCATGCGAAAACAAAATAAGTGTACTATTAGATCTAGTGCGACACAAAATCATTCTGTTATAGTGATAAGTTATCTTGTCACGTTTAAAGATAGCCAAAAATGAAAACAAGAATATGCTATATGAAGTACGGACTGAAGCAGAACTTAGAATGAAATCTCGATCAGACGTTCATGTAATATTCTTGGAATAATGCTTAGATTTAGTGCCAGCAACATGAAAAAGATATGTTTTTACGAATTCTAAAGTTGGAACTAAAAAGAATGGACGAAACAACCGTTGTTTAAAAATAGATCTTGAACGTAAATTCACCCAACACCTATTTATTTTACAAAATCAATGTTTTATACAGATCGGCTTGTCAATGTTAATAAATATCCGATTCCTTACGCTTCTTCTTCATGCCTACCATTCTCAAACATACACATATCAAAGCAATTAGCATCATGCATTATCATAATCAGATAATCATATTCATAATGCCGATGATATACCTTATTTTAGTCTATAGAATTTTTAACAATATATATCTTTCCTTAAATGTATATCACGTTCCTTAAAATAAACTAATTCAGAAATTACATTTTTGGAATACTCTATGATCTCAGGAAATTTTAGTAGGAATAGTTCACTTAGAAAATACTATTGTAATTTATAAGTTCTTCGTTATAGCTTTTATCACTTATCAGCCATATGATGATCAGTATCATTGATTCATTATCTTATATGTTTAGTTTATCAATTATCATTATCAAATCATCATAATACACACTGGGAGCAGTTAGTTTGACCAAAACCGAGAGAATTCACATGAAAGCATCTTGGAATGGACAGTTTTTACAATATTATTTATTAACTTACATAAAGTTGTCTGAATATTTTCTTTTTATCAAATAAACAGAAATTAACTGCTGTAAAGTTAGAAGCAACATTCTCAGCCTTTGGTTTGAGAGTTTCTCTGCTGAGGCACCTCTAGTGGGTTCGATCAACTTGGTCATCTTTTTTTCTTGTCTGTTTTTTTCCTTTTTATATATTTTTTCTCTCGACTTTTACTATGTGTTGTAGACTTGTAGTGGAGCTCGTAAAAAGTACAACATTTTAAAATATTAAATTGTACATCTATATTCTACCTAGTAGATGAATAGCCATCCATCATGTACTGACCATCACTTTTTATATCTTTAATATTTATATCATTAGAAATCAAGATATTCAGATAAAAATATTGGTTTACATGCAAGCTTACTCAGCAATGGAAATATATCGTTTCACAAATTAAGCTTTTTATACCTATAAATATAGCCCAAAACTATCCCACATAAGAACCACACACACCCAAAAGTTAAACGAATATTAGCCAATTTCACAAGCTTTAACACTTCCATGGAAATGGATTTGAATGCTCAAGTGAAGAAGGCAGGTTTCTTGCAAAGGCTTAAGGATTTCCCTAGCAAGCTCAAAGACAGTGTCACCAAGCGCATGAAGAATGTGCACAAGCTTGGGAAAGATGACCCAAGACGGATCATCCATTCCATAAAAGTGGGACTTTCTCTCACATTAGTTTCAATGTTGTACTATGTAAGGCCACTCTATGATAGCTTTGGGGTTTCGGGTATGTGGGCAATACTAACCGTAGTAGTGGTCTCCGAATTCACAGTTGGTAAGTCACCAAGTCTATTAAACCAAACGACTTTGCTAAAAACAAAGCTATAAAATATTTTTTCTTATTATAGGTGGAACATTTTCAAAAGGTTTAAACAGAGGTTTCGCAACACTAATAGCCGGTGCATTAGGGGTTGGTGCAGTACACCTTGCTCGTTTCTGTGGACACAAAGGAGAGCCGATTGTTCTTGGGATATTAGTGTTCTCACTAGGCGCAGCTGCAACTTTTTCCCGGTTTTTTCCAAAGATTAAACAGAGATATGACTATGGTGCCTTGATATTCATACTTACATTTAGCATGGTTGCTGTTTCGGGGTACCGTACAGATGAAATATTGGTTATTGCATATCAAAGACTATCGACTATTCTTATTGGTGGAACAATATGCATCCTTGTGTCGATCTTCGTTTTTCCTGTATGGGCAGGCGAAGATCTTCACAAGATGGTTGCTAACAACATTATCAAACTCGCTAACTCCTTAGAAGGTGACTTACAATTGCTTTATTCTCGGTATAATATGAAAAATATAGATATATAACTTATGCATGCATACGTGTTTTAATATCTGTAAAAAAGGTTTCGAGGGTGAATATTTTCCATCATCGGAGAAGACTTCAAAGGAGACAAAATCGTGCGTTCGAGAGTACAAAAGCATTCTAACATCAAAAAGCACTGAAGATACTTTGGTATATTTATTTTTAAAAATCAGACAGTAAATAATATTCAAACGTATACTTGTTCTTCACTAATTATTATTGTTATTAAGTTCTAATTTAATTAATGATCGCTTATAACTTTTTTTTTTTGTTTTTCAGGCGAATCTTGCGCGATGGGAACCAGGACATGGCCGATTCAGGTTACGGCATCCATGGACAAAGTACTTAAAAATCGCTGGACTCGTTCGCCAATGCGCCTTTCATTTCGAAATTCTCAATGGCTATGTTCTCTCTGACGCTAAGGTTCGACGTGAGAAATCACATAAATTAGTATGTTATATTTAAACCAATAAACTGATAATTTGCATGCTTTTTTTACGTGTGACGCAAGCAGGCACCGCAAGACTTCATAAGCAAGATTCAAGAGCCATGCTCGACTATGAGCCAAGAAGCTGGTGAAGCCCTAAAAGCCATAGCCAAATCTATCAAAACAATGAGCAGATACAATGTTTGTGTGAGTACACACATTAAAAACTCCAAAAATGCCATAGAAAACCTAAGGCTTGCACTCAAATTATCTTTCCCCGAGACAGAGGAAGATCTCTTGGAGATCATCCCCGTAGTCACAGTGGCTTCAACATTGATCGACATCGTTAATTACGTGGAGAAGATCTTTGAGGCTGTGGAAGAATTTTCAGTTCTGGCACACTTTAAAGAGACTCTGGATCCAAAATTATCACAGGAGTTAGGACAACATCAACTACTTCACAAGGGAACTGTAAAGCCTGTTCTAGAGGGTGACAACGAGGAAGAACACAATAGCTCTCCTCATGTTGTTATCGCAATCCATGATGAACAGCCACCAACAGTCAACGAAAAGAAAGTTATGGGAGCAGAGAAGACGACAGCAGATGTCGTGTAAATATGTTTCTCATCGTTAATACTTCAAAAACTCTTTGTTGGGAACTTGTTTAGCATTATCGAGTAGTATATAAAAAATATTACTCATTCCACTTATTATCAATTCATTTAGAAATAACTATGATCTGCATGAACCCAAGACAGGCCTAAAGGATAAGTCACTCAAACCTTTATTTAAGGCATATAGTACGAAAGGACATAATATATTTTTATGAACCTCATGAAAAGATTGAATACATTAATCAACTGATTTAAAAATTTTACGAAATATTTTATAAAAGTTTTCTAAAACGAGGTGATATAATATGTTTAACCTAATTTTATCATCATTTGGACTCTTGTTAACTTTTTAGTGTTTTGGAATGAAAACGAAGAGTTTATCTGTACATTATAATGAATGTTATATAAAGTGTCATGATAATTACGAGAGTGCATTTTATAATATAAACCGTGAACGTGTAGCTCATTTATCCGTTGGATTATGCATGCGAATTATGCATGCGAACTTCCTTTTTTTGGTAAGAGCATGGTTATTGGGGGTTCTAAGAATGTAAATATCATTTGAATGAAGCTGTAGGTGTTACAAGAGTGAATATGCATGAAAGCTTTCTTGTCATACTTATCATAAAACCAATAATATGTGAGAGAAGATAGCAAGCACTCGTTCGCAATAGAGATCCTAAGTTCTGTTTGAAAAATGCATTATTCAGTGGACTGAAAATTTGATCATATAGAGTTGTATTATCTTTATACAGTTAGTAATAATGTAATATTATACCTTTAACGAAGAAGTAGTTATGGCTCTAATTATAATCTTTTTGTCGGCTTTTCTAATTATAATCAACCACACGTATATAGTGTTTTGACTCATCAATTCAAATATGTATGACATAAATACTAGAGAATAATATCAACTCTGGGATCCAAAAGCTTAATCCAAGAAAGCCTTTGCTCTGTTTGCCACGATATGTTATAAAATGAAAAAAAAAACTAATGATCTTAGTTGATTTCTGTCTTGAAAATCAGAATATGTCACTGAAGGATATGGAATATTCCACTTAAAAGGGACTCGGTAGGTCAGCATGTGACTAGGCAGGTCAAACTGTGTGTGAATTGGTTTATCCGAGTTACTAGTTATTAATCAGGTTAAATTAAAATTAGTAAAACCCCAAAAAGTAGGGATCTTTACTGTCTGACACCAACATATGGTAAATAAAAAGGGATTCGGATCCCCAAATCTAATTACATAGTGCATTGTAAGGCTGGCCATTCTTAAGCATGAAGTTTAGTGTGTTTCAGCGATTCATTGTACAGTACTAACTATATATAACCATGGGTTAAAAGTTAAAACAAGCCAATTGGAGGAGAATCTAATTAGCCTTGAAATACATTGATTTAACTTTTTCCGTTTAAAAATGTGATAAGATCAAAGGTCAGAGTGGAAAGAGATCACATATCACTTGAATATGACCGACTATTATTTTAGGACCAACAAATGTCCATATAAGTAAGTAGTGATCGGTTTAACAAGGAAAATTCTTGTCTATAAATAAAATAAGATTTGAAAATGTGTATATATCATGATTGACCATGACAGTGGCGGAGTCACCTTAGAGCATCATTATAGGTAGATTCCTAGATTTAGGTTTTTAATTTTCTTTTGTCCAATTAAAAAAAAAAAAATCAATCGCAGACCGTCACGTATCAGTGGGACTCGCGAACAGTACAAGAGTTGTCTCTTGCGGAAGAGGAGAGAGGTGAAGATTTTTAAAAAATATGGGCTCCACCTGAATCCCACCATCTAAGAATTCTCCTAAAATTCCGCGACGAGGATGCTCTTAGACTCAAAGGGGTCATATGACCCATATCAAATCTACAAAATCTTAGCTTTAGACTTAACTAGATATTGACCCGCGCTTTTCAAGCGCGGGATGTTTTATGATAAAAATTTCACTAATAACAAAGATTTTGTTAACTTATAATAATTTTGTATATCTAAAATATTTTTGCATTTAAATGAATGCTATTAAAATCGATCCAGACTCACGGTCAAACCGGTTAATGGTGATCAGATAATTTGGTTGAGGTTTATAGAAATATATTTAAAACCTGTAAAAATCACTAAAATCAGAGATTAATCGACTGAACTGATAGATAACCTATATGTAATCCAATTTGATTTAGATTGTTATTGTTTCATAATTTGTCACCTTTTAATCTATATTTTAAAGTTCATTGTTTTGCAATTATATGAGATAATAACGTTTCTACAAAATTGTGATAGAGAAAAATGATAAATATAAAATAACTAAGAAGTATAAATATGTCTTGATCGTAATAGTCTTTTTTATCTAGTTTAATTAGATTTATTATATTTGTTTTGTGTAACTTATTTTGTTAATGATCTGGTTTAAATTATAATCGGTTTAAATTTTTTGTTTACAATTAGTGTTAAAGCATTTTTCCAGATAATATATATTTTGAACATTTTTCATAATTATATTTATTGTAGAATATAGTTATTTTCAATGTATAGTGTTTATATGTATATATATTTTATGTGATGGCTATTATTGAATTATTATTTTACTTAAGTAAATGATATAACCTTTTTTAGGAAACATAAATAAAATAATCCATAAATTTAATTGATTTGTTATTAATTGAAACTTTTTGTAGTATCTAAACCTGAAAAAATAAGTTATATTTATTTTCGTTGTTTTTATATATTATTTGAATTTTCTCAATTATTTAATATATCGAAACAATTTGAAAAATGTTTAATATATATTAAAAATATGAAATCTAGTTCAATCGAAACAAATCTCAAAACACTTTTTCGTCCAGCTCGAATCACCACCGATCTCTTTCCCCAATCCTCACGGTTCGATTGAATCTCGTCACAGACTCACAGTCAAAACCAAGAAAAAGAAAATAAAGAAAAAAAATCATCATTAAAGTTTTTTCTGTTTAATGTTTTGTATAAAGAGGATTATGTTACACGTATAGAAAAACAAATGTGGCTTGGTATGGGAATTGGTTTAACTTAAACATAACCGATGGACTTTGTATTTTTTATGTTGGTTTATATTAAGTTATATGTTCTGCCCATATATCTCAGTAGCCAAACACATTTAAGTAGCCAAACAGTTACTATTCTAGGGCAAGTCCAGAAATAAATGACAACTTCTAAATAGTAGATAAAAAATAGGACTCTAAATTAATAGACTAGATATAATACTATTATTGTGGTCTACTGGTAAAAATTTTCTTCTATGACCCCCATGTCTTGAGTTCAACTCTCTCTCGTATCATTTTAGCTATACATTAAATGAATATTGACCCATGTAAAACATAAACCTAGCTCAGCTTTAATCTTGTAGAATAAGAAATACTCTGTGTTTCAAATTATAAATAGTTTTGTTAAAATACCAAATATTAGTTTCTAGCATTTAATTGAATAAAAAGGTAAATCATGAAAATCATACTTTTAGCGTTCTTTTAAATTTTCTTGTTTAAATACGGTTTTATCACTTTACTTTTTGCATTAGACTTCAAAACAGTTTATATTAGCATGAAACAAAAAAAAAACCTTCAAAGCTATTTATATATTGAAACAGAGGGAGGGAGTATATTTTTACATATGGCATTAAATACGCTTTGTATTTAATACTCTACAAAATAGGCCACAAAATGACATTCGCTACTACTACCTATCTATTAACAAACGACCTTCAACAACTATCATAGCAAATAACAAACGTAGTTGTGATTCATTTTAAGCAAATCTGAAAAGCAATAACTGTTGGTAAAACTTCTACCAGCCGAAGACTGGCTTATGAGCTTGAGGTGGAACAAGATTCAGATCCTTGCAATGTTGCTTATCATAGTCTTTTGTTTTTGGTGTTGCTCCACTGCATAGTCTCAAGAAATCATTCCCTGTGAGAACATAGTGTGTGAATGCCAGTCCTCCATCTATTACCTCGTTGAAGCTCGGAACCGATCTTGATTTTCTCATCCTTTTTCCTCCATTTTCATCGTTTAAGATCTTATCGAGATCCGAATACTCCATGAATCTCTGTGTGGCTGCCTCCCAAGAAAGGTTGTACATCTGCTCAGGAGTGAGTGGTAACGGCTCTTTCGACATTGCTTCTTTCACTTTGTTCACAAAGTCTTCGGATGTTTTGTAAGTTAGACAGTTTGGGAATGATCTGAAGAACTCGTTTGAAGGATGGTCTGCACACACCACGAATTTCCCCATGGCCAGTGCTTCTGCGGTTGCTGTGCATAGTACATCGCTGATGCTCGGGTTTATGAACACTTTGTACCTTCATTAAAATAATCAAAGAGAGAAACATTAACATCATTTTAAGAGCAGATCTGCGTTTTTTTCAAAACTTACTTGTGAAGAGCATCGTCCGCGTGGTCCCTTCCTTTGAGGAAATTGAGATTCAAATCCAGTTTCTGTGCTGCACGTTGGACTTCGACTGCATCTTCACCGTTTCCGTACACATCTAAATTGAAGCTCCCGAGGTCGCTTTTGTGTTTGGCCATCAGATCTATTAGTTCTCTGTATCCTTTAGCCCACACCATTTTTCCTAAGAAGTATGCACCTTTTGAGAAAGCTTGTTCCCCACGGGACCTCTCTTCAGCAATTTTTTCCCCAATCATAAGGAACTTCGGATTGACACCATGGACATTGCATATAACAGATTTTGGTAAATCTTGTGTTGCCCCAGAGAGACGAAGAACCTTTCATGAGTGGAGAGAATATGTATCAGCATTGAAGAGGACTCAAGCAACAAAACAAGAGGTTGGAAAAAGAGAGAGTTAGAAAGACCACCTTGTCGCAATATGCTCGTGCGACCCAATTGTTTACATGGTTCACAAAAAATGCTTGAAGAGCACCGTGCTTCTCCCTCTTGATGTACTCTAGGTAGTTTGTGTGGACAATTCCAACAACATGGTTGAATTTATCAGTCCAACGCTTCCCGTGGTGATACCAGTTGAGATGTTCAGGCTCTTCGAGAATAGCAATGTCAGCATCTTTTGACGGTATGAATTGAGAAGTGTCACCAGCAGGAAATATGCTGCGCCTTTCTTTTGAAAACTATAAGAAAACCAGAAAACGCAGTCACTCTCGAGTAACAACAAGAAAACAAATAGAGTAATCCAAAATGATCAACTTACCTTTCCAGGGTAAAACGAGATTTTAAAATCAGCCTTGAAACCAATCCTTTCCTCCAACCATTTACGTATATAACTCTCTTGTTCTTCAGGTGAACTGAAGGTGAGATTGTTTGGATAAACTAGTTCTTGATCAGATTCGCAGAGCCAAGGAACCACGAGTGTAACACTCTGTTTTGCAGATTTCGCCAAATACGCAGCTCGGAACAGCGGATTTACAGCTGTTCCGGTCATCCACGGGAGACTAGCTGTTGTAACTATTGCCACGTGCCTTTTGCTTTCTGACGTCTCAGGCTTCAGAAAATCAGTCCAAAAGCCACCATCATAGTGGTGTCCTGTGCTCTGAAGAACACTGGCTATCCTCATATCCAAATCATCAACATGGTTATCATTTTCAACTAAATCAGATGTTTGTGCAGATGGCAGGCGCCAGAGGTTTTGGCTCTTGCATTTATAAAGGTTTTCTACTACTCGGTCGCACAAATCTGAAAGACAATTCAATCGAGCAAAATCAGGGACTGAGTTTCTCATGTAAATGCCAAAATCTAGATGATAAAGTACAAGAAACATATTTGCAAAAAAAATGTACAAGAAACCTGTTGTTCAAAAAAAAAAAAAAAATACAAGAAACCTGATTTATACCATGTACGTATATATATCCAGCAAATTTCATGTCTAATAAGCACTGAAAGGCAGATTTCATTTAAGTGATATGTTCTCACACAAAGTATATACCTAAAATTATTTGAAACCCAGAAATGGGTAAGCGACAAACAAAACAAATCCCCTTCTTATTTTTTTTTTAAATCACCTACAGCAGAGAAACTCCATCTATTCGCAACTATGATTCATACAACTAATCAAAAATAGAGAAAAATGCAGTACATGCTTACCCTTTCTTACACCAATCTGATCAAGAAAAGGTTCGGACTGCCTAACCAAAGATGCTAAAAGTTCAGGTACATCCAGAGGTGGCACATCCTGCACCAAATTAAAGTCAATCTCCCGACTGAACTAAAACATGTGGAGTAACAAGAAAATTCTAGCAGATTAACAAGTCATTTGCAAAAGAAATCAAGAAACCACACGAGTATCAATCTCAAAATACCAACCTTGGCCTCATCAGTTTCTTTGTAAAGTGATTGCTGCAATTACAACAAAAGACGAAAACACCAATTAGAAAAATTGCTAAATACCTTAAGAAACTCAAACTAATCATTCCAAAAAAATAAAACTATCATTCCAGCCAAAGTGAGAGTAAACTAGAAGCGAATCGAACTCATGCAGCAAGCTATAGAGACTTCTGAATCTTTAAACAGGAAGAAACTTACAAAGCTGGTTTTGAGCTTCTCCACAAGCTCACTGTTCTTGAACCCACTCAATATCTCTAACGAGCTTCGTTTCTCAAACTCTTTAAACCTACTCTTCAAAGACCTAATCGGCTTCCAATCCCCAAAACCAGCTTCTCCCTCTCCCTCCCTCTCCTCGTAAAACTCCCTAAACCTATCACTATCACGCCGTCTCCTCATCTCCAAATCATCCAGATCCATCTCAGACACAATCGCCTTCTTAATCGCAGACAGATCCATCCCCAGCTTCGCCTTCGCGGGGCCCCACCTCTCCATCACCTTACGGCTAATCTCCGGCGCCGAATAAACCCTCCGGAACTCCGATATCTTCGGCTCAAGCTTCTTCATGATCCCAATCTCGTTTCCAAACGCCGACGGAGACGACGACGACACGACGGGAAACGCAGACATCGCCGAGTTGTTTAGGAAATTCTCGATCTCGCGGTCGAACGTCGACGCTAGATTCTTGACGGAGTTGGCTCGTTTCCGCATCAGCTGCAAATCCGCGTCGGCCGAGTCGCGAACCTCCCTCCACCCTTTCGAGAGTAGCGAGAACGCGTTGGTGGAGGACAGCATCATCGAGAGAGACGAGGAAGAAGGAGGAGAAGAAGAGAACGTTATCCCCGTGGTCGTCGTCGACGTAGTAGAAGACGGAGGAGATTGGCTCTCCTTCGCCATGAATTTAGGGTTTCTCACGACGGTTTCGTGAAGGTGTTAGTTACGATTCCCTCTCGAGCGAGAAGAAGAAGAAGAGAGAGAAAACAAAAGGGTGAGGAATGGACGGCTGAGATTCGTTTGGATGAGTTTTCTTTATTTAATTGGTTCTCTACTCTCTCTATATTGTTCTGGAAGGAATATACCAAGTCGGACGATGATGACCGCTTGACTCGTGGCTCACGTGGCACGAGTCCGATTTGTCAATGACATGGCGTGTGTTAATTGGTTTACGGGATTTATCACGATTGGGGATGGGCTCATGACAATGACATCATAAAGATGGGACTTATATGGACCTTGATAGAAGCCCATTTACGGCTCAAAATGTTGGCCGACTTAACGAGTGCCACCACGTGGAATTTTGATTGATTATCAATGATTCGGAATATGAAGTTTAATCCTTTTTTTTACAGACGTTCAGATGCACTAAACCGGATTTTCCGGTAAAGTTTCGGTTCGGGTAACCCAATTGAACATCTTTCATTTGTCCAAAAAAATGAACATCTTTCATTAGGGGCTTGAATTTTATTACAATCTGCAAACTTCTAATGATATAGTATAAATTATAAAGCACTGGCTAAACAGGAAAAATTATAAGCTAAGTTGCAACAATACGTATCCTTGTTTTCAGATAAAAGTTTATATGCGATCCAGCCCTCTAGGCATTGGCTCAAGGTGCATTTGTAGAGAGTCCTTTTTTTTTTGCAATATTTTGGTTAGAGTTTAAGGTCCTTTACTAAATAATTAGGGTCCATTTATTACAAATCCTATGTACTGCTCTTTTAACTGTACAGAGTCCAGTAAAAGATTGAGACGGTCCTGATGCGATCAAAGTTAACAGAACTCAAAAATCTCAAAACATAACGAAATATGTATAAGAGTTTTCAGCTTATATATCTATAAACTTAGAGAACCTCATAAAGATTTTATCGTGTATATACGGCTTTGGTCCGTACTAACATGATGGCTTCGAGTCATTGACTTCGAATATTGTTTCTAGATCGAGAAATCACAAAATGGGGCATATTTCACAAAACTGAAGCTGTCAAAACAAGAGCGAGAGGAGCTCAAAACAAAACACTTATGTTTTCTTCATTCATAATACATACTACTCCCATCACTATTAACAACTAATCTACCTAGCGTCTCAGTTACGTTAACTATTATTATAATGAATAACCAAAGAGGCTGTTATACAAGAAAACAATTTTTTAGCGTTTACACTCTCTGCACGGTATGGTTTCTATTGGACTGGTCCATAATCTCGGCCAGACGGGTTGGTTTTAGCGTTTATGGTTTTTGGTTTCTTTATTATAATTTTAAGAAATTTGGTTTAAAAACAAGAAACTTCGATTATAATTTATGTTACTTATTATATAGTAAAATTGATGATGTGGAATCGGCATGGCCAGGCATCCGAAAGTGAATTTTCGGATGCAAAAAAAAACTGCTTCCATAATTGTTTGGAATGTTATAGGTTAAAAGATAGTCTGACAATTATGTGCTTCTACCGGTTTGTTTGTATATGGGCGTATGTTCTTTTTCGTTCAGAATCTCCCGTATCTATTTGTAATGGGCTTTTCTTCTTCTTCTTTTTGTCCTTTAATTTGTCTCTGTTTCACTGGAATACTATACCATAGAATGATGTTTGCTATTCTTTTTATCTCCGTTTCTTCATTGTATGAATTCAGTTGGTACAGATATGAATATCTGATATGATACAATTCGTTATGTGCACAACTAAATATCCCTTTCTTATTAATCAAGAATCATTTTTAAAGAATAACCTTAAATGTGTAAGTTATTTACATGAGTGCCATGCTGACGTGGCGGCACCATATTCATTCTCAGCCCAAATATAGAATCACCTTTGATTCTCTAGAAAAATTACAAGGAAATGCCATTGTGGTTCCACATGTATTTTTATGTAGGTGATGTAGTCCATTTTCGTCCATGAATGCATATCAGATGCAGTTGCCATATATATTTTTTTACAGTATTTATTATTGTTAATACATACAGAACAAACATTGATAAGTTGATATATTTAGTTGGGACGTGAGAGATTGGCTTGATATCTTTATTTTCGTAGGTTTTCATACACACATAAATATTATAAAAGCAAAATCAATACAAAAAGTGAGTTTTTGTTTAAAAAATAATCAATTGTAAAATGTTTTATTTGCCTTCGAAATAAACCTTTTATATAAATATTAGTTTATTATATTAATTTTTAAGCTATAAACTTATATATAAAAATATAGTTTGTATAATTTGAAAAATGGTGTAATATTATTGCAAAAAAGGATAACATTATAAGGCTTGATATCTTTATTTTCGTAGGTTTTCATACACACATAAATATTATAAAAGCGAAATCAATACAAAAAGTGAGTTTTTATTTAAAAAATATTCAATTATAAAATGTTTTATTTGCCTTCGAAATAAACCTTTTATATAAATATTAGTTTTGTTACAAATATATATATATATATAAATATTAGTTTATTATATTAATTTTGTAAGCTACAAACTTATACCTTTTATATAAATATTAGTTTATTATATTAATTTTTAAGCTACAAACTTATATATAAAAATATAGTTTGTATAATTCTAAAAAATGGTGAAATATTATTGCAAAAAAAGGATAACATTATAAGCAGTAACACGTTTTGTAATCAATGTTATTATTAATTTGTATTTAAAAGAGTATCTTTCTAGATTTCGAATAATTAATATGGTAGTGTAATAATGTAGACAGTATATAGACTATGTTCGTCTGATTAATACGTTCGTAAATGCCGTCTTTAGATTAAAGAAAGTTGTTTCTACAAGACTAAAGTGAATAATTTCTAACAGAATAGTTTCTCGGCTTTATTGGCAATCACGACTTCAATTTAGGTTAGTATATATATATATATAATACTAACTAAATTATTCCGTATATTTTGTTATCAAATATTTTGATTGAGCTAATTGATACCACATATTTTTAGATTTAGAAAAGTTATTTATTACAAGACTAAAGTGAATAATTTCTAACAGCATCGATTCTCGGCTTTATTGGCAAATCACTTCAATTTAGGTTAGTATATATATATATTATACAAACTAAATTATTCCGTATATTTTGTTATCAAATATTTTGATTGAGCTAATTGATACCACATTTATCCCCTTCTTATTATTTGAGCTTTTAGTAAACAACCTTTGTCTCATGTGTTAATAACAATAGTGTCATTATTAGGTGTCACCATGAGAATCATCCTCATAGCCTTTATTTAATAAGACATCCTTGCCTAAACTATTTACATATAATGCTATTGTCGTATCCCCTTCTTATTGTATATGATTCATACATAAAAGTCGGAAACATTATAGAATGTTTAAAAAAAACGTTTCGGTTCGCCGATTAAGGAAACTATGTGAATTAATCGTACACATTATAGAATGTTTTTCAAATTTCACCTTTGTAGTGCTTCAGGGATGACAAGAAATCAGGCATGTAATCATTCAATCAATATGTGGGTAAAAAAAAAAATCTATATGTGGTCAAGATATGTATGATATTATGGAAACATAAATTTCAAAAGTGTCAAGCGTTTTATACTTTATACTAAAAAATTCTGTATGATATTATGGAAACATAAATTTCGAAATTGTCCAAAGTATAATAGAAACTAGAACTTGATCGCGCATCCGCGTGGATGTTTGATTTAATTTATGTTCAACGTAAACTCATAAACTGCTGGTTTTATAAGAAAATCTCATGTACTTTTTATATTTTGTAATTTACATATATAGTAGAATACATTATTTTATAATTTAGATGTTTGATAATAATATTTTTTATTTGCACATGATATTATATTAAAAATCTATAACTTGATGTAATTTGATGTAATTGTACTATTCATATATTAACATGTTTTCTTTTTGAAATTTATTTTAAAATGAAACAATATACTATTTTTTTGCATTAGTTTTCAATGAGTTATTATTAATTTTATGATATTTTATTTACTTCAAAATTAAACTCTCAAAGTTTTTATATTTGACTAAAATAAATAAGGGAATACTTTATATATATATATATATATAGACAATCCCTTAATTTAGCCCAAGATTTTTTAACTAAGTAATCAACATAAATGCTAATAGACAAATAATTTTGACAATATAAATTATTTGATTCTTTAATATGGTCAAATCTCATAGTTAATATTGTTTCATATTTGTTGATTTTTAGTTATAATACTTTTTTAAAAAATTTAAATTATAAACTAAAAGTTAGGTATTATTCTGATTAAAATTTTGGCGATAGAATATTCATTTTCTTTCAAATCGAAGTGAACTTAACCCTGTCAGTTATTAATATGTTTTCTTGAGTTAATATTTACTAAGGAAATAGAAATAATTCTAGAACCAATTAATATCATGTTCCAAATATTCTAAATTATATTGAAAATAATAATTTACTTGGTCGATAATTTTTAAATTTATTTATTTTAATTTAGATTTAAAATAAAAAAATAATTCTAGAAGTATTAGTTACAAATTTTCTTAAAATTTTTAAAAATGTGAATATCAATCTATATGTTATCATAAAAGATAGTGACCTAAATAATACATGTTCTACGTGTTTTTTACTCCATCTCAATCTCTTTCTGACTAAACTTGGTATGCAACTCTATATTTTTTACCGAAATAAAGATGCCTATTGTTTCCTATAATACATTACAAATCATGATCATGTCACTATAGTAATTGACATCATCGCTATAAATCATAATTATGTCATTAGTTGCGTCTATATTAATTCAAATTTATGTGTTTAGGCGAATCACAATGTCAATCATGTCATTAATATTCTTAAAATTATGAATTGATATTACGAAGTACATAAAATTCAAAATGAAAATTTATAATAAATTGCAATCATTTAACTTAAGAAACAAGACCTTGAGATTAAGAAATCTCAATAAAAGTTTAATAAATTAATAATGTTATTGTTCATCAATTTGCACATGAATAAAAAAAGATAGGTTCTGACCGTAATTTAACCAAATTCGATTCAATATTAAATTTAAGTTTCATATGCAAATTTAAATAATATTATTCTAAGAAAAGATAGATATTAAGGAAATTTAAATTTGACCGTAATTTATGCAATATCGAAAAAATAGAAAACTGATATACGCAATCATCATAACACATTTTGGTTTCGTTTAATATAAAAAAAGTTACTATAAATTTATTTAAATTCTTATAACTAATTAAAAATCACGCGCAAAATTTTGGGGATTTACTTGAGAAACATTATTAAACAATTTTTTTAAATAATTAAAAAGATCTAACCAATCACATAAGTTGTAAATTACTCTTATAGATTTAATTTCACAAAATTTACTTCAATTACATCTAACCAATTACACAAGTTTGAAAAAAATATCGAAACTTACTTTCTATAATATGCACAATGTTCTTCAATCTTTCATTATATAACATGTATGTAATATTTGTGATTAAAACTTTTACCATTCTAAAATCTATAGATTAAAAATTATATAGTTCATTCACTCCGCGCAAGGCGCGGGTATCACCTAGTGTAACATTATAATATTAAAATCTCATTCGACTATATGACCGGCACCGATATCAATTAGAAATACAAGAACTAGTGAATGCCCACTTGAAAATAGTATTTCCTAATCTAATAACACAATGTTTAGATCAGTTGTTGTAATTTTAATCAACGTAACAAGACAAATAGAGATGACGGACAAGTGGTGGTCTCTCTTTTGGCAATTGGTGTTAGGTCACTTTACGTCCTCTTTTCCATCATGGGGGACTTACGTGGATAGATGAAATTCTCTTTCAGTCTCTATCACATATTGATACATTTCTATAATAATATTTGAAAAGTCACTTTCTTACGTGTCGCGCTCACGTTAATTTTTACGGTGATTGATTACGATGATACCCTTAATGAATTAATCTAATTGTTAATTATTAGATATTTTTTTATTTTCTTTTTTATTTAGGTTTCCTTTTATTTATTTTTTTCAAAAAACCTATACAATAAATAAAATGTATAGATATTAAAAACGAAAATATCTTTATATATGGAGTAATTCATAAAAAGGAAAGTTAACAAAATTATCTTGATTTAAAACCAAAGAAATAATCTTGTCTCTTAAAAATAATGTTGAACCATATAATATATATTTTACAAGTTTTAAGCACTTTATTTAAATCAATCTATTTTCAAATTATTACAAGATTACTTAAATAATATAAACTAAGATATCTTTAATGAATAAAATTTAAATTAATTTTTACTTTTTTATTTAAGTTCCTTTTTATATTTTCAAATAACATATATGATAAAGAAAATATTTATAAATTTTAAAACGAAACATTTTATATTTCTAATGTGATTTCATAAAAAGGAAAGCTTGGAATAATAAATCTGATATTAAAGAAAATAAAAAATTAAAACTTTTTATATGTTCTTATGCAACTTTATACCTATCATCACTTTATTTTGTAATTTATTTTTAAAAATTAATATATATATATATCAAATTACTTCAAAATTCAAAAATATACTTGCACATCTATGGTGAAGATCCAAACTAATACAATGAATACAGTTAATATGATTTGGTTAAATTAGATTAAAAATAGTTATAGTTTAATTTTACAGAATATATGTAACACCCTACAATATACCCAGAAAATAAGTAACTAAACCAATCTAATCTCTTATAAAAAGTTAAGCATAAAATAAAAATAATATATTTTATTTGTAGTAACATTTTTATACATAAATTATAGAAAGATTCAACATATTACTAAATAAAAATGAAATTCTCAATTTATTATAAATTTATTAACCAGCTATTACAATAAAGTATTGTATAACTATATATATATATAGTCTCAAAAGACTATCATTATTATATTTATTTACGTAACTTTAAATTGATCAACACCATAGTTTATTTTTGCTATATGATTTTCAAAATAGCATATATTAAATAAAACACAATCTTACTAAAATATATTTACAAATCTAAGACAAGAATCAAACTACATGAAAATAAACAAAAATTAATCAAAAATTAATTTGTATAACAAAAATATTATACTTGAATCAGAAAATGAATGTTACCTAATATATTTAAATAATAACCAGACAGTCAATATATTATATATCCAAATTTATACGTCTAATTAAAATAATATATTGTTATTTAAAATAAACTATGCATATTGATTACAATATAAATAACAGAATAATTAAAAAATTAAACAAATATTACTAAATTATTATAATACATTTACTTTATAAATATTTATACCCGTGCATAAGCACCTAGTATATGTATAAAAAGCATTTCATCATTTAATACTCAAAAGTTAGTATGCATTGAATATTCATCTGCCCATGTGATAGTTCCAATGATCTAAACTTCTTGTATGCCTGAGTTAGTTTTTTTTTCTTTTGAGCAACGCATGATTAAGTTAGTTAAAATGTTTTTAACATCCTTTAAAAAAAACAATGCTGAAACAATATTGTAAAAATCAGCGTACGCCTTGGCGGCAATTTTTTTTTTTGAAAAGAATGTTAAATTGTATTCAAAGAAAAAAAAGACCTTATTACGACAATGTGTATCCTATACTCTGAGATTTTGAAATAATGAAAATCTGTTTCTAACAAGATCAAAAGAACTTCTCATGGTTGTCTAGTCTCAAACCAAACAGCCATACCTCCCTCGTAATCCTTATCACCCCATCTTCTGATCACAGTAAACTGATTCTTCATATTCTTGTCTAATCTCATGATCATCAATGCAACAGGAACAGCCAATTCTCCATGCCTTCGCCGATTTCGTTCTCTCCAAATAGCATGGACTGTTGCCTGAAGCATATATCGAACAATGTATAACTTCACCTTGCTCCAAATTGAGGAACCTTGGCAGCAAATTAAGTCTAGACGAAAAAATTTCTAAAACAGTTTTTAAAAAATTGGTGATGACGTTCAAAAAATCGATCTAGATGTCATCTTGATCAATAATCATTTATAAAACGCATAATTACCATCTAACAATTTTTCGAACACTGCTAAAAATGTCAAAACAATAAATGGCTCAATAGACAATGATTTTCCATTTATATTTAACCATTTTAAGATTTTGTAAATATTATATTAATATAATCTGCTTTTATTTATGTGATATATTACCTTTCAATCAAACATTGGTTATTGTATATATTTATCCTTTTAGGCAAGGTATATATTTATCTTTGCTGTCACATTTTATAAATACTATGGAAACGAAAAACATAAAGAACTGGTTTAGAACTTTAATTTAAGTTTCATTTTCAAATGAGGAAGCTGGAGGTAATATTTACCAGCTGAATTAGTAATGGGTTTATTGTTGGGGCCACTGGAAAAAAAAAATCTTCGACCACACATAAAGTCACCTTTCTACAGAAGACATGGACCGACCATATCTTTCATCTTCTATTTCACAATTTTCAACACTCCTAGAAATGAATACATATATATATATATATATGTATGTATATTCACTGATTTAAGAAACTAAAATGAAAGTAATATTCAACAACTAATACAGTATCACCGTGTAAACCATGTAGTATACTAAAATACTTCACTGAACATGTACAGTGTTGAGTTGTACACTATAAAAAATATTATGTACCAAAATCCAAATACATAATTTACATTGATTAACCAAAAAATAAACAACTTTCAGATGAAACTGCCATGTATCATTTGTATACATACATAGTGTGGTTCAACGAAATTACATGACAACTACCATTATCGTTTTGATAAAAGTAATACCTTTATTTGCTTATCATTCTTCTATAAAGTATAAAGCATACAACACTTCAACCAAAAAAATAACAAAAGCCTCTTAACAACTTGTCCACCACCGCCGGATAAAAAAAAAACCACCACCATACCATGACCTACAAAGACTGTGGTTCCCATAGTCACTCTCGCCGGAAACTAAGCCGTCGCATAATATGGTCAGTAATCATCATCCTCTTCATAATCTTCCTCACAATCCTCCTCATCTGGGCAATTCTCCAACCTTCGAAGCCACGTTTCATCATCCAAGACGCCACCGTCTACGCCTTCAACGTCTCCGGCAATCCACCGAACCAACTCACCTCCAACTTCCAGATCACTCTCTCCACCCGGAACCCTAACGACAAGATCGGCGTCTACTACGACCGTCTCGAGGTCTACGCTACTTACCAGAACCAGCAGATCACTTACCGAACATCGATCCCTCCCACGTACCAAGGACACAAAGAAGTCAACATCTGGTCGCCGTTTGTCTACGGGAACTCCGTCCCCATCGCTCCGTTTATCGGCGTCAGTCTTGACGGCGATCAAGATAACGGCGCTGTTGTGTTGGACGTTCGTGCTGACGGCAGAGTGAGGTGGAAGGTTGGGGCGTTCATCACAGGGAAGTATCATCTTTATGTGAGGTGTCAGGCGGTTATTTACTTCGGTAATAAAGCTGCCGGAGTTATTGTCGGAGATAACGCCGTTAAGTATACGTATGCTCGTGGTTGTAGTGTTAGTGTCTAAAACTGCAACGGAGCGAGATCAGGTAAGCTAAGGTCTCCGTTAGATAATATATAGTCTTCTTGATTATCATAAGTGATGTGAATTGTACATTTTTGCTTATACGATGGCGAATGTTACAGATCCGTGATGTCGTTGTAACGAGTTGTAACTGTAAGAATTTAAATATGTATACTTTCTTATAGTTAAATTCTAAACTCTCTTTTTCTAAGTTGTGCTTTTCTTAAAATATATAGTTTCGGTGACTAATATGCATCTTGTGATCCTATCAAATCGACTTTTGCTTCAAACTTTTTGATGAATTTTCTTGATATAGTTGGACGGCTACAGAAATTAACATTATCGAATCGATTATGACTCGTTAATGTTTTGTGGACATTGTGTTACGGTGTCGTTGTCCATATATGTGTCTCCATCTTTTTCTTAAAATTAAATTGAGATCCATTAATATATATTTCTACAATATTCCACAACAAATAAGAAAGTTCAAAAAGAAAAATGATGTCGACTCGATTTATTTTAGCCATCTCTTATGGATTCGTCGATTTTTATTGTCTAGTGATGATGTATTGCTTAGGATAATGGTTTTCTTGCTTTATTTAAGAGCATCTTGAGAACTTCATTGGCCCTCAAAACTCAAAATAAGGGTTTGAGGTTGAGTTACTCCAACAAGAATCCTCAAATTATCTTTAAAGTTTTATGTAATTTGCATTTCAGTCCTCAACTTTTATATAAGTTAATTATCATTATTATATTTTTCAAAGATAGATAGTACATACACATTGAAATTATTAAACACAATATTTATAAAACAATTTATTATAACACAAAATTACATAAAATAATAATAAAACACACATTAATTCATAAAGAATATAAAAATACAAATTACTCATTATTGTCATTTCCATAATATTTTCATATATGATCAATCAATGCATTTCGAAATAAGAAATGAGCCTCTTGATTTTTTATCTGAAGATTATGAGTTAAGAACTGTTGGAATCAAGAAAAATTTTTATCTGAAGATTATGAGTTAAGAATTGTTGGAATCAAGAAAATAAAATACTGCTGACGAGTTTAACTTCTATCGATGATGATAATACATGTGAGTTTATTCGATTTGAACGAGCAAGAATCATTCAGAAAAGAAGAGAGCAACAACAACCTCCTACTACACCAAATTTCTATAGACCATATTTTGGTGATCTTGGAGGCTCAAGATCAAATTTACCCGATTATTAATATCAATGTATGGACTATAATTTGTGTAATATTTATTGTAACATATTTAATCTTGTACTTTTGATCTTTAATGCAATATAATTGTTCTGTGAAATAATAAGTATCTTTAAATAATATTGTTTTTATTTATTTTATTTTAGTTTTAACATCTTTATATATTATGTATTAATAATATATATATTATGTATTAATAATATATATAAGATATATTTGAATATTTAAGTGAAATATAGTTATAAGGATTAAAGTGATAAGAAAATTAATACTAATACAAATATATGTGAATTATAAATTTATAAGGATTAAAATGAAAAGTAAATAGTGTTTTGAGGGTCTGAATAGTGGAACCTCAAATTTGAGGTTTCACTATTTAGACCCTCAAAATTTAAGGAATGGGGATCTGCTGGAGAACCAAAAATCTAAAATTCGAGGGTTTTAGGATCTGTTGGAGATGCTCTAAGACGATGGTCTTCTTGCACAGTCAAGCACATCCTTACGTAACATTAAAGTTAGTAAGTGTGACGTGACATAGGGGTTATCGTGAATATTCTTGGATCTTGCAATGGGAAAATCAGGATCCGTCAGTCATTGTTACAAGTACACCTCACAAGACTTTAGCTTGTTTCTTACTCGTATTATCCTTTTTACACATTTGGGATCTAATAGTTACCATGATTTAAATATTTAGTATTTACTTGTCTCTAATTAAGATCCAAGAGAGACAATGTGAAGTTGAATCATCACATAGCTATGAACAGCTTCGGACGTGTCCAAGAAGATTAGTTTCTTGCTATGACTATTTTCATTCATTTAATTTAAAACATGGTCCACTCAGTATCGAGTCTATTGATATGGTCCCTCAAACTTAATATTTAAACCGTTGAATAAAACAATATAATAAACTTTGTAATCACCAAAAGTCAGTCAATTTTTAAAAATAAATTTTGCAAATTAAAATATATTTTAATTTTAGAAAATAATAATATTTCATATTTAAAATATAATATAATTTATATAATGATATATGATTCATAATATTAATAGCAAAAACACATAATAAAATATATAAATATATTTATATTATTTAGAAATAGATAAATTATATATATCATATATTAACGTTTATTTTATATATGAATTATTTACTTTTCTACCAATCAACTTGTTAAATATATAAATGAGAATTCATGGTTTTTTACAGCATACTACCGTTATAGCTAGGGCTGGATAAAATATCTGCAAAATTTGATTCGATTTGTTATCCATCTCTATTCAAACTGAAAAATCCGGATATCCGTAACTCTACGAAGCAAAGCAAATACTTTAATGCAGTATCGTAAGGAGCAAAGTAAATCACAAATATTAATATTTTTAGGAACGGATATCCGATCCGTTATATACATATATATACATATATTTACATAATTATATATAAGATATAAATATTATATTATATATAAGTTTTACAACATTTTTATTTACTAAATTTATTAAATTATTTATTAGAATTTTAAAATTAAATAAATATTATTTATATTATTTTTGAATTTTTATTTATTTTATTTATTTTTGTATACAGATCGAATCGGATATCCGGCAGAATCTAAAATTTACGGATATCCGGAACACTGAATATCCAGATGGCTACGGATCGAATCGAATCGGATAATTGATTATTCGGAAAAAACAGATCGGATCACGAATACCTCCAAAAACCCGGATATCCGATTCGTGTCCACCCCTAATTATAGTATACTATTATTTATTATCGGCTCTACCAATCAAAACTTAACTCGGGATGGAATCGTGTAAATTTAGTTTAATTTTAAACCAACCTTAAGAATCAGTCTAGGCGTTAACTAGACGACTATTACACCATCAAAGCGGTAGTTAGACGATCAACATCTAGTATTGTTAATGTATGCATGTTTTAATCAAGAAAATGTCTGATTTAAAATAGATATGGGAGAATTATGCAATCTAGTTTTTTTTTAATTTATACTTTGAATTTCAAGGCGCATGATGTATACACCTGCTTTTATCGAATAAAGTTGATTGAGAAACCTAACCTTGAATTTTCTTTTACAAAAAGATGGTAATGAACGTGGTATATTCGGGAGCGAACACTACTTTCGCCATTCAGGTTATCTTATCGTGTGTTAAGAAAAAAGGGTTATCTTATCTTTTATGTTCTTTAAATTTTTGAATTGTAAAAAGAATAAAATGAATGCGTCTGCCGGGAGTCGAACCCGGGCCTATTGCTTGGAAGGCAATTATCCTAACCGTTAGACAACAGACGCTTTTGTTTCATTTTTCTGCAATTTACTTTTTATTTTTTAATGAATGTTAAATTTTATTCATCAATAGCTACAGTCTATGAATAACACACTGCCAAACTCAAATTTATACAAATGGTCTTTTTCACCTAACGTCTAAAATAATGTACAACATCGGAAAGTCGAGGTAGTTGATCAATGATTCAATAGTACATACCCAAATTTGGAATTATTTTTTTTATTAATCAATATTGATTAAATATACAATGTATGTATCTCTATATTTATTCTCATCCGAAGCAAAACAAAAAATAAGTAAATACTTCAGTAAATGTGAATATTTATAGTCCAAACATATATACTTGTTGACTTGAGGTGTTTTTTTTGGTCAACGAGCTTCGGTTTTCATGAATCGTCTACATAGGCTTCATTGGAAAGTGATGTAAAATCTTCCCTGTTTTTCTCACAGCACTAAATCTCTTCCCATGATAATACAAAAGTATAATTTTTTGTTTCATTTTTAGTTGTAAACAGAAAAAATTCCAAGAACACTAATTTGAAAGTATAATCTAAAACATTTTTTTGATCTACAATTATAATCTAAAACATATAGCTAGAGTTAACCAATAAGCGTACAAATCAGCTTCATTATGTTCGTACTGGGCCTAATTCGTAGGGTTTGTTAAGGCCTATAGTGTCTTTAGCCGTCTGATGAAGAAAGGCAAGCTCTAGTGCACCACACCACACTGTTTTATTTGTTTTGTACTGAGATATGGACAAAGCTGATGCTACTATGAAAACAAAAAAAAATGTTTAATAAGTTGAGAGCCGAGACAATAGTAAAAAGGGGAGATTTTAAAATAAGCTTCAGTCTTACCCTAGAGGCCATAGCTTAATCTCACATCTCCCTATTTCGGCTTTGTTGTTGTGTCAACAGTTGAACCAAAACTATGGACTTCTATCTTGGATTAAGCTGAGGTTGCCCTTGCAAGCGAGAGAGACGATGTGTGCATACTGCATATGATTACTTCGGTCGCTTAAATTAAACTGATGTTGGATGCTTTTGATGAATAATGTAACAATTCTAAAAAAAATCACCAATCAATACACATTCAAAAGACTATTGTATTTTAAGCTTGCTATCACACATCACGTTTAAATCTTTCTTCTTTCTTTTGTAGTGAGAGAGACAAACGTGCTAACAACCTTAAACCATGTTTCACGGGAACAACATAAAAGCCTTACAATTAAAATTCATTATAATAAACGGACAGTTGTTACTTGTTAGTAGTAAACTTTTTATATTTCAAATACTTATCGATTGTTGAAAAAGGCTCTGACCACACCACAACATTCAAAAGGCTACTTTTTCTGCAACAAAACGTAACGGCACTTTCTTTTTGAAAACTAAACCGTCGGTTAAGAGTGAACCAGTTATGATTTCATTAATATCGCTATAAAACCAACGCGTAGATGTGAGTCATGTGACCATAAACCAAAACAAGAAAGCAATTATTTAACCAAATCAGGCAGAGTTTAAATGGCAACAGATATCATAAGAGAGTAATCGTGACTTTTTGAATTCGTTTCCTTATTTAAAAATACGCGTTACATTAATCATTCTTCAGAACAAAAGTTATATAAAATACACAACACACCTCTTCTTCTTCACCAAAAAAAAAAAAAATCCAACTTGTTTTTCTCTGAGGCATTTCGTCGAACACATGGGAGACAGACAACAACAACAACAACCATACCTCAACGGCGGCTACTACGGCCCATCGATTCCTCCGCCGCCGCCTCCTAAACCCAAACGCCGATACAAAGCTCCCGGCTGCTGCTGCCTCAGCTGCATAGGCAGCTGCGTCGGAAGCTGCCTACGCTGCTGCGGCTGCTGCATCCTAAGCCTGATCTGGAACATCCTCATCGCCGTAGCCGTCATCCTCGGCATAACCGCTTTAATCCTCTGGCTGATCTTCCGCCCCAACGCCGTCAAATTCTACGTCGCCGACGCCAGTCTGAACCAGTTCAGCCTCGATTCGAGCAACGGCACCAACCTCCACTACGACCTCGACCTCAATTTCACGATCCGCAACCCTAACCAGCGTCTCGGGGTCTTCTACGACGTGGTCCAGGTGAGCGGGTACTACGGGGACCAGCGGTTCGGCTCCGTCGACATCGCGCCGTTCTATCAGGGGCACAAGAACACGACGGTGGTTGCGGCGAAGATGGAGGGGCAGAACTTGGTGGTGCTCGGCGACGGAGCGAGGGCGGATCTGAAGGAGGATGACGTGGCCGGAGTGTACCGGATCGATGTGAGGCTGGTGATGAGTGTTCGGTTTAAGTTTTGGGTGATTAAGTCGTGGAAAGTTAAACCGAAGATTAGGTGTGATGATCTCAAGATCCCTCTCGGTTCCTCTAATTCGACCAGCGGGTTTAAGTTTCAGAGTATGCAGTGTAACTTTGTCTTTCGTTAGTCAAAACTTACAGTTTTATGATGTTTTTTTTTTTTTTCTAATATTCGGCTACTAAAATATGAATAATCCATATGGATTATTACGTTGGAAAAGGAAGATACATTCTTGTTTGATTTGTTTATCTGGTTTTTAAGAGTTAAAGTCTTCATCACATAGTTCATCATTAATATGAAAAATGCAAATTGATATATTCATACAAAAGAGACTCTGCTCACATATAACAAAGGTTTTTGTACTTTATATAGTGATATATATATATCCTCCACCTCTACAAAACCATATATGAAACCAATCATCAGTAAAATGACCAGTGATGAAGAAACGAGCATATATACACACTATGATGTACCGAAAATCTGTTGAAGGGTCTGTTCCTTGCCAGCCCATCTCCTTCCAGAGTTCAGATTTAGGAGGCGGTAGTTCCCTCTGTGGATATGCAATTACACAATAAATCAAATCTCCACAAAACTTTTTGATATGTGGAATTAATATTAGTAAACAGAGAGTCCATGCTCAATTCGAGATCCATTAAAGGGTATTTCTATTCTTCTCTTAATGTTTCTCAGCCTTTCTTCCTATTAAGATTAAGAGAAGATATGATCTTTACAGAGAGGAGATATGGCACAGGGTAATCAATTATACTTCTCTTAAACATATCGTTTGATATATGCTTATTATACCTGCAACATACTAAGAGGCGGAAGCAGAAGCCTTCCACGAGAACCTTTATGAGACAGCGAAAGGACCCTCCCAAAGAGCGAACCAGATCCAAAGACAACTTTTGCTGCAAAACCAAGAAACAAGTTGAATGAAACGTACGTGATAATCCCTCTATTAAACAATCAAGGAGTAATAGTAAACAAGACAAGCATACCACTGAGCCCGTTGTGCAATCAACTGAGAAAAGATTAGCGTCCAGTGAACTTGCTGTCTCTTCCGCTCTTCTTCCCAGATTAACATCTTGCATCACACTCTCGTACTCTAACCACTCTTGTTCGTTTTGCTTCATTGTTAACAAGTCTTCATGATTGAGTTTGCGTATCAATTCCTCACCAAATCACTCACAAACTCAATCCCAAACACACACACAATGATTTATTGAATGAAAAAGAAGAAGATTACAACTTTGGATCACGAACCGTTGAGATGCGTCGGCTTAATCCGAGCACAATCTCCTCAAGAACACTGGCCTAACCCAGCTGCTCTCACTCAAGTCTCTCGACTCAATTCTAAATCCAAAGCTAACTTCCCGAGAACGACCACTCTGTTGATTTATACTTGATCCACATTATTCTAACCGCAAAGTCTCTAGACCAGGTAGAGTCTCCTCAAACGCCAGCTGTCAAATAGAGCTACAAAAGACAAAAGAACTGAGTATATCCGACATAGCAAACTCTTGTAATAAAACCACACTAAGCTACAGATTCGATAAAAGTTGGTAGCTTTCGATAAATTCTATGAAACAAACGGATTAGAGAATTAACCTTTGATGAGAGAGAGAGAGAGCAGCAGGAGCAACTATGTCTCTGAAATCGAGAGCTCTCTCGGGATGATGAACCACCCAAACCAAGTCTTGCCCGCTTCTCGCTTCGATCACTCTTCTTCTTCCTCCAGATTCGTCTACCGAAGCAGAGACCCTCGTCGTGCTCAGGGACATTAACAGAAGAAGAAGAAGAAGAAGAAGAACTCAACGAGATTCTTCTTCTCCGCTGTAAAGTTGGGTTCTTTCGTAGCTCATCGTCGTCGCCGTTCGCTTCCATCACCTCTCTTTCTCTCGCGAGTCACATGGATTCTCTCAGATTTTGAATTAACAGAAAAGTCTACATTTTTATTATTTATTTATTTATTAGCAAACAAATCCCAAAGCTTGCAGCTTTGTACTAATACAATTTACACATACATGTCACAGTTTACAATAGCCTAATAATTAAAAAAAAAAAAATGATCACATCATAAGGAGTTGTTTGTTTTAATTTATTCATACAAGGTTTTTTTTCTTGAAGTTGAAGTCTTTGGAATTTAACCAGAATCAGCAACTTTGTGAGTCCTTAAGTGCTTATGTTTAGTCTTGTTAGGCTCAACTCCTAGCCATAGTTGGATGAGCTCAAACACTCTTTTGTCACGGAGGAGTCCTCTATGGGTTCCGGAAACTCCTACACTCGCTACGATTTAAACTGAGCAGCCTGCAAAGGAAGAGTAGAAATGTGGTTGAATGGTCATGAGAAGTAACAAGAAAACCACCAACAATCTCAAACTATTCAAGCTTTGTTTGCTTCAGGAAAAACAGAGAAGTCAGGATGAACAAGAGAGAGAGTCAGTAGCTTACTGCTGCTGATTCAGCTGGTACAGTTCCATCTCCATCTACATATGTATACTCAGGCTGCAACCAATTGCAAAACAGTATGAATCAACCAGGAAAATTAGTTTGGATGATTCGAGATAATAGCATAATGCCATAGAGGCACAAGAGTGTGAATAAATGCATACCAAACATCGAAGGGAGTATCCTGTGCCACTCCATAAATGTTATAGAAGGAAACACCATCAGAAAGTTTCGCTTTCTTCAGTCAGAATGTAAACTGCTTTTATCATGGCTTTCACTTCAGCCAACATACAGAATGCTAAACACAAACTATTCTGTGCCCATTATAGTTATTAGAACATTTATAGAGTTCATGCAAGACAGTAGCTGCTTGCTCACCTTTATATATAATCTTCAAGATTAAAAATAGTTGAGAACTCTTCATTTTGAGCCTATAACCAAGGAAATAAACCACCCATTATGAGTAGTCAGTTTCTACTAGCAGTAAAACATGAACATCTCAATCCCAGTAGAAGCTAAATATTCTTCGACAGTACCTCACCATACGTTCTTTGGTTATCAAAAAAAGGACCAAAACCATAGTGAAAAATAAAGTGCTGCTAGAAGAATATACAAAAGAGGTAGACCTGAATTAATTTGCATCAATAACTAACTATTCAATGTTTTGGGAATTAATTTTCATCAATATATTTTAACGTATGTATGCTGTTATATAGGTTATATATATATATATATAGATCGTCGGGTTTATTTGCTTGATAGATATGAAAATATTGTTTGAAATTGAAATATTATAATTGAATAATAGTAAAATTATCTGTTTTAAATTAAAAAAGCTATAAATTTATGCATACTTTTATCAAAATGATAAAATGAAATCTTGTGAATTTGCATTTGTGTTGACATGCATCTAAATCTAGTATGAATTTGCATTTGTGTTGCAGCGTTGACCAAGTAGATATGCATCTATATATAGTTGGTACTAAATTAACACTGATAACATTGCAAAAAGCTGTCTAATGTTTTACTAGAATTGATTGAAAAGTAGTGCTGTCGGTGGTCCTCGTGACGTGGCCACTACTTGCGCTACTTGCGCTCGTAACGTGGTTACTAAAGTAGATTCAATCTTTTAAACTAAGTTAAAAAAAGCAGATATAGTACAACTTTTTTGCGGTGAATTCTCTCTCTACAAAAGGAAGAGTACAATATAGGTCTAGGAAGCATCCGGATACATGAAATATTTGGTATATTCGGATTTAAATTCATATTCGTTGAATTTGTAATTTTAATATCTGAATTTGGATATGTGTATTTTGGATATCCGGATTTCGGATATCCGTTTAAATATCATGATACACACGAATATTTAGATTCGGATATGGATCCGTTAAAATAATTATAAAAAATAAAAATATTTTTTAAAATACAAAAAATCTATAAATATTACATAAGTTAAATATTTTACAAAATTTATAAATGTATTTATGCATATAATATTATTAAAATTAAAATGTAATATTATACGGCTAATTTTATGTATAAATATTAATAAATCAACTATAATTATTAATAAAAAATTTAAATTTAATATTTAATAAAAAAGACAGATCTGGATTCAGATATTCAGATCAAAAATTTCAGATATCCGGATCTAGATTCGATGGATCCGATATTTTATTATCTAGATCCGAATTCGAGTACTTCAGAAATCATATTTTTAGAATGAATCTAGATTTCGGGTAATAGTTTCAGCGCTAGTCGGTAAGTGGATGAAAATATATAATAAATATTAAAAGTCAGTTTTAAAAAAAAATGTATAATAAATACATAAAAGATAAGGAAAGAAGATATTGAGAGGCGCGTGAAATCCGGGGAGAGTTAATGCATCGAACCATTCACCTAATCTCTTTTATATAAAGAAGCATCGATGTGTTCTGTCCTTCATATTTTCTGTTCTTCTTAAAGACTTGTGTTAGATCTCACTTTTTATTCTCTCTTCTTTTGTTCAAAAAAAAAAATTATCTATCTTCTTTGCAGTTTGATACTATTGAATTTTTCTTTTTGAGAGAGGGTGGTTTGGACTGTTTCTTTTTCTCTTTGATGCCTCATCCGCTTGTCTGTTTCATGTTTCTTAACCTCCTTGCTACCGGTGGTCGATATCTTCCAGAGGCATCACGCTATGCCTCAGCTTTGGCCCGTCGACTACATACCTTGCAACCTGCAGATAGATCTATGGTAGATTGCCCCTGGCGAGTTCTGTCCATAGTAGATTGCCCTTGGCGAGTTCTGTCAACAGATCTATAGTAGATTTCCCCTTAGGTATGGGACTTGCCAGACTATTTCGAGTTCCAGATCTCGTTTCCGGTCCAGCAAAACCAGCCTTGGCCCATTTCATGATGAAACGCTCTTACATAGCTTGCTGTAAGCCCATCTTAGCCCATCGTACATCTATCTATGTAAGAGTCTTGGCCCATTTCATCTTGTAGATCTGAAGAACCCGGCCCAGTGAAACCAGCCTTGGTTCAACACATGATTTAGCTTGCCCCCATCTTACCACCTATCTATGTCTATAAAACCCTGAAAAACCCTAGTTTTGATGTGCGTCTACAATCTCCTTTCCCCAGGATATAAGCCGATATCTGATCTTCGCTCCTGATCCTCCCACGTTCTATTCTATTCTTCACTCCCGGTTTCACAAGGTTCGTCATATCAGCTTCATTACTTTTGGTCAAATTTTGTTTAGATCTTATGTTTGAATCTGATGCTGGTCTATGGTTAGTACTCTTCGTTCCCATTTGATTTGGTTACCCTTAGTCTAAATTCTGTTTAGATCTGTTGTTTGAATCTGATGCTGGTTGGTGGTTAGATCTGTTGTTGGTGTTTTTCTCTGCGCAAAACCCTTTAGATCTGTTGGTTTCGCTGACTGTCTCTGGTTTTGAGTCTGATTCCCGTTTCCGTTTTAAGTGAATATTTCTGTACAAAACTTTAGATCTTTTCGCTCTGAGAATATCTTGTGTCTGAAGCTGTTCTGATATGGTGTCTCATTGTGTTAGATGGATCCCTTGGACTGGTCATGGAGAGTTCAGGCGGCTTGCTTGCTGTGTGCCGTAATGCACCAAACATTGGGGATTTGTTGGGCCATATCATATGTGCGCCAACTAGAGTTTATGTTGAAGAGGAAGGGGAAATTGGACAGCCGTCAGCACCTCTCAATCCAAGACTTCATCGACCGTATTCCAAAGGATAAGAATCTTCTTTATCCGGAAGATGGAGGTGCTGTAGATTTTACTAAGTTGGGTATATACTTGCTAAACCATGGGACCCTTCTCGAGTCTGAGTGTCCGCTTACAGAGTGTGTTGACGGGACCGTTCAGCCAGGGGTAAGTGATATAATTTGATTTGTTTTATTACATTACTTTTTTTTTTGTTTTTCTTGGGTCTTTGCTTATTCAAATTATTTTCTAGGACGAGCGTCCTAGGTTGCGTCCTAAGAAACTAGTAATCCACTCCGCCGATCAATATTTCTTGCTGTATGGATATGAGAAGGGCCGTGAAAAATTCCATTCTAAACTGGAGAAACTAATCAAGAAGAAAGGTTTGGCTTCTCTCCGCATTCCCGTGTATGAAAGCTACGATTACCTCGAAGGAAAGGTATACTTATATATGTGTGCATATTCTATTGAATTTCATTTCTTTTTCATGTTCCTAGCTAATAATCGAAAAAAAATTTCCCGTAGGATGTCTTCTTCCCCACGGATGCTGAATGGAACTCCCCTACACCCTTAAATGGTCACATCTTGGTCGCTGTGGGATGCCATCGTGAGACTGATGAGAATAGATTTCTTTTCTTGGAATGTCAAGAATTCTACGGTCCTGAGATCTGCGATGAAGGGTATGTCAGAATTTACGCAGATGTAATTACCCATTTCGTGGAAATGGACGTTTAGCCCATTTTATCTTAGTCTTAAACGGTAGTATGTTTTACTTTGAAAGAGTTTGTCTTTTGTTAATCTGAATATCTGAATCTTTAAATATGTTTTCACTTCGTAACTAAAACTGAATTGAGTATATTTTTATTAGAATGTGATCGACTCGCCTGTGCCTCAGAATGTCTTCGACGAGAAAAAAATTAAATAGATTGGACAATTCATATTCAAACGGAATTTTTCAAGTAAAATGAACCAAATTAAAATAAAATTAGCTAAAGTTGAAAGTTGACAAAAAAAAAAGAAAGCTAAAGTTGAAATAGTGAAGACCCTAAAACACAATTTGCTTGTTCAGACAAGTTTTCATGAAAATCAACTCTCTTCCATCGTCTTTTTTGTCGCCCAAAAATATATAACTAATTGACCGTAATATGAATGTTCTCTCCAATCTTTCGTTTTCTTTCCATCTAGTTTACCTACAAGTACAAGACCATGGATTGATTCTTTTTCCCTTTTTTAAATAAATATTTCACCCGAGCTTATATTTTTTTGACAACGGGGGTCCAGTGAAAAAATTACATTCGTGCAGTAAAATGAAAAAGCTCGTTTTCTTAGGGTCTGATTGGCAAAGCAGATGAGAAAGCAGTAGCTGTATGCTATAAAAGCAGTATGCTGCAGAAGCTGTATGCTTTTGCTAAACTGTTTAATTGATTGATTGGTAGAGCAGTATGGACATGCTATTTAAAATTATTATTAAAATTAGTATATAATATATTTATTTATAATGAATAATTTTCTATATATATATATATATATATATATTTATTTATTTTATTTTAGATATAATATATATATATTAATATAATATAAAACATATATATTATTTATTTTATTTACTAATTTCAAAAATTATGTTTATCGAAAATTTTATTAAAAAAATAAATTTAATAATTAAAATATCTATGTTAAAAATAATAGTTTAAAATATAATATAATTTATGTGATCAATTTATTTATTTATTTTAAAAATTTATAATTATTTAAAATAATTTATATAATTAATTTAAAATGTAATTTATATAATTAATTTATATATTATTTATATAATTTATTTAATCATTTTATAATTAATTTATATTAATTAATTTAATATAATTTATAAATTAATTAATATATTAAACTTATTTTAAATGTGAAATATATTTAAAAATATATTTATATGGTAAATTTATTTTAGAAATCAAAATTTCATTTTCTGGATATAAAAATAATTTTATGATATTATTAAAAATCAAATAAATGAACTAATTATATATTATTCTTAAATTTATAAATTATAAATGCAAATGCTCTTCCAAAAGCTTCATATGAGAGCATTTGCCAGAGAGCATTTGGAGAGCTTTAGCACTTAGTAAATGCTCTTTTAAATGCTTTTCTAACAAATGTTGATTGGATAATGTAGAGCATAATGCTAATGCTAATGCTCTACCAATCAAGACCTTAGAGTATCATTTAACTTTAATTTATGAGGATTGAGGAACCTCTTTTCCGTAGATTCATGAAACAAGAAAAAAACCGGTATTAGATTTAAAATGAAATTTATAAAACTTTACTTGTTCGGTTCTTTTGATCAAAAAAAAAAAAAAACTTGTTAGGTTCTTAATTCATGCTTCACAAAGTATTATAGGTTATGTTTATTGTAGATAATTTTTTTTTGGATAGTATCTTTTAAATTATTTTATTTTCACAAAAATAATTTTTAAAGAGAAAAATGATCAAAATAAACTTTTATCAAAGGATAAATATGCATTTATACCTTTGTCTTAACTAATCTAGATTTAGGATTTAGAATTAAGAAGTGGAGTTTTGGATTTAGAATTTCAAATTTAAAAAACAAAGAAAAAATATTATAAATTTAAAATAAAAACTATTTTAGTCATTTTATTTTTTTCAATCTATTTTTGTGACAAAAATTTTAAAATAGCTATTTGAGATAATTACCTTTTATTATATGTCTCATCAATTCATCATAATATATAGACAAAATAGTGAACGTTTAGTCTCCTGGTTTAGTGAATTTTTAAATATAGATATTTTAAAAATTCTAAATCGAATTATCGGTTCATTGAATTAACTAGTTAAACTACAGAAATATTTTAAACACCAAAATCCTTTCTAATTAAAAAAAAATGTTTATTAAGTTATTAGTGAAATTTTTCAACATAAAATATTTCCTCAACGTATACCAACATTATATAACTAATTAACGTATACACAGAAAAATTGTAATCTAGGTTATCATAATATTCTATAACTTTTACCCATACCAGTAACCAAAAGAAAAACTTCCAACTCATACCTAAACGGCTAAACCATTTGTAAGCAACATTATTCAAACAATTCAAATGTTAATTGTTTTAACCATTCACTTTCTTTCGGAGTTGGCTATACTTATTTGCTTTTGAATAACATATTTCTTTTGTTATGTGGATCGGAGTACGATATGTAGGGGTGGGCAAAAAATCCAAACCGAACCGAACCGAACCGACCCAACCGAAGTTAAACCGAACCAAACCAAACCGTGTTCTTTACATAACCCAATTGGTTCATGTTTTACTCAACCCGAATGGTTCGGTTTAGTTTGGTTTTAAACCGAACCAAACCGAACCAAACCGATAAACCCAATATATATATATATATTAACATATTGTAAATTCTAGTTAAAGTTTCATTTTCCACATTTTCTTAACTTCCATATATTCTTAAAAAATTCAAATATGATTCAAATAAATGAATAATACTATTATATATATTCTCTAATTCTAATACCTAAAGATTGTACTGAAAACAAAATCTAAAACTATAAGCATCTATACCGAAATCGTCTTGTCTCGTTCATCTTCTCCAATTTCCATTATCTAAAAGTAAAATTATGTAACAGAATTATAACAGGATCAATAAAAACAAAAAGGTAGATGCAAATAGTGTTTTAGTTTACAGATTTTGGAATGCTTACAAGTCTTTTTACGTTAATTTGATTAGCCATCATATTTTATAACCAACCCGAACTACACCGAACCAAACTACACCATAATAAAGTAAACCGAACTAAATCAAATCCAAACCGAACTAAATCTAAACCAAACCGAACTAAACCAAACCGAACTAAACCCGAACCAAACCCAAACCAAATCTACTTTGGTTTTAATTGGGTTGAATTTTATAAAACCCAAACTAACCAAACCAAACCGAACCCAAACCGAACCCGAAACTAAACCGATATGCCCACCCCTAAGTATATGTCTGTAAAATCTGCATACTAGTGTTATGTTGCAGTTAGGAAAAAAAATCATATGTTGCAAACCTATGTTCTAACGACGCTTCAAATCTTGTGATATACAGGACAATACTTTCTTATTTACTACTCGACTCATTGCTAGACATTAGTTTTGTATTACTGAGAGTGTCCTTAATATGATTCAATACCATAATAAGTTTGCTAATGTGTTAATATAATGATAATCCCCTCAACATTCACATGAAAGTAGCGGCCCTGTGCAGAAGCTATGGAATCTTATGCTTCCTGCCCTGTATACATTATATAAACTTTCGGCCAATAATTATTATCTCTTCACCAGCTTAGTTGGTTAAAGCGCAAGAGTCAAGCTAAAGGTAACAGATTCGAACAGTTCCCCATTCTATTATTTAGCTTTTATTTTTTTTGTAGGCCTCCAAATTTTTTTTTTTGGTTCTGGCTCAAATTATTCTAGATATTCTCAGGGCCGGGCTGATGAAATGAAATAAAAAGAAGGAAGTGCGAACTAGTAAAAACATATCAATAACTGTTGTTTAACTTAAACTAGATTTGAACCCGCACATCCATGCGGATATATTTTTATTTTAAAATAATATTTAAAATATAAATAAGTTATAAAGATATATATTTAATATCAGTTTTATGTATATAATATCGTTTTGAAATTTTATATTTGTTGAATTTTTTGATGAAATTTTACAAATCATATACTAATGTAGTATTTTTGTGTTTTTATTTTTATGAATTAATACAAATTTTATTAATTTTTTTGCTTAGAATTCTCGAAATGTTTGTGTGTGACTAAATTATTCTTTAACATTATAATTTTAAAATATTATTTTATTTAATATATTATATTTTAGTTTGGTGTTTTTTTATCAAAAATCAAATATAAGAGTTACAACCAATAAAATATTATTTATTTTGTTCAATAAAAAATTAATATCATAATTTTAAAATAATTGAGCTATACTATTTAATTTCAAAACTAATTACTAAAATACATTTAAAATATGGTATAGATTAAATATGATAAACAATCAAATGATAATTTCCTAATGGAAGTATATCTGTCTTTTCTTAGTGATATTGTTTTTATTAGGAAAATATCATATATGAGTAAATTTAGGATGTTTAGTTAAGTTTCTATGAATGGTTCAACATAGACTATTGTATGGTAGATAAAAAATAGAACCCTAAATTAATAGAATAGTCAAATATTTTAAAAATTGAACATTTACAACTATATAATATCTATGACTAATCATCAGAATGTTAAATTTATAAAAATAAAATAATTCTTACTCACTCTTTAAAAACGTAAAATTTTATTTTTATAAATTTAACATTCTGATGATTAGTCATAGATATTATATAGTTGTAAATGTTCAATTTTAAAATATTTGACTATTCTACTTTTTATATAAAACGTATTATCAATAATTTTAATATATGATATTTTAGTTTGGTGTTTTTATCAAAAATCAAACATAAGAGTTACAACCAATAAAATATTATTTATTTTGTTCAATAAAAAATTAATATCATAATTTTAAAATAATTGAGCTATACTATTTAATTTCAAAACTAATTACTAAGATACATTTAAAATATGGTCTAGATTAAATATGATAAACAATCAAATGATAATTTCCTAATGGAAGTATATTTGTCTTTTCTTAGTGATATTGTTTTTATTAGGAAAATATCATATATGAGTAAATTTAGGATGTTTAGTTAAGTTTCTATGAATGGTTCAATATAGACTATTGTATGGTAGATAAAAAAATAGAACCCTAAATTAATAGATTAGATGTTGTGGGAAATATCTCGACAGATGTGATTGTACTTTGCTATCTCTTACCTGAACATATCTTCATAGGAGCCAGTTGATGTCATCAGCTTTGGCAGTATATCATCCTATAAAATAACAGGTAAAAGTCTATTGAGTCTTTGCCGCAAGTTTCAAAGAATAACCAAGAAAGAGATTGATGAAAATTCTATTAAAAAAATTTCACTTTTCTTTTCGTCTCTTTGAGCATGTCTTCAAGACCAGCCTGCTGAGCATCTAAAATTTTCAGTTGCCTCTGTGCAAAAGGAAACACAATTTTTTTTGGGAATATTGATTCGTGAAAGTATATACTCACTGCTTCCAAAAGAAATAGGGATTACCAGACTCCGTTTCAGATTTCCCACTACTGCATCCAGCGACATCATTGGCCTAGCTAGAGTTGGGACGGCAGCTTTCCATCTAATGATTAAAATAAAATAAGATTCAGGTGTACTGAAATGACGAACACTAAGACAACTTCCGGCACCATTTTTGAGCCTCAACAAGAGAAATAGACTAGAATGTTGTGAAGGTTTGGACTTCACCACATCCAGATGGGCCGGCAACATCACTCCTAACGGGCCAAGACAAGTCGCAGGCCCACTCCAGCTTTAACCTAATCACGTATGAAACATATATATAAATGTTAGTATGATCGATTATGGTGATACGGCAAGCGTAAAGAGATACAAGGTTTACGGAAACAAGAATCAACAGCAAGAGGCAACAAGCATCAATATAAGATCAATCACTTAGGTTTAAGTTTATTGTATGTAAGGAAGAAAGTGACAGAGAAATTACGATTTTACCCCTCTTCAGAAAATGATTAAAAAAACCACCGAAACTGCTTAATATACATTTCGAACCGGGGTCTATTGGGTAAACAGAACCTAGCTTACCGCTAGGCTAGGGAAATTCACATGTATAATCTTATATGAACTAATATATCAACGTATATTTTATAAAAATATTTTAAAGTTTAAATTCTAAAAAAAATTACTCCCTGGGTACTCCCCGCTTTTTACCCGATTTTTCAATAACTCGCTAGGCCCGGACCAGCCGCACGCGTTACGCCTAGCGAATTTTTGAACATGGCTTATAAATCTAAAATCAGTAGAAAACAGAATCTACACATTATTATAAATCTAAAACCTGTAGAATTTGATTTCAAACATTATTATTGTATTATACATATAGTAGAATATGTATTCTATTCTACGGATAAGAACAATAAGTTCCAAAAATATAGCAAGAAAATATTTGGAAATATTCAATTTCCATATATTAAAAATCGCTTTTTTAGAAAAAGTTAAAAAAAAAGAACGTGTTTATTTAAGTACTGGAAATATTTTTTTGACAACACTTTAATTTTTTTACAACATTGTTTTAATTTTTTCTGCTCGTGACCGATGGCTATTGCTCCCATGGCCGTGGGAACCACACTCGTCCAAATCAGTGTGCAACATGTGTGGAATAGATAACCATTGGGCTAAGATTTGTAGGACTCCTAGTCATCTTTGTGACCTCTACCAAGAGAGCCAGAAAGGAAAGAATTCAGAAGCCCATTTGGTCCACCATGATGGGGAAAACGACTTTGTTCATGAGCAGGATGATTATGGATTATGAGATTTCAGATTGCCTAAGAAAATGAATTTCAACATTCTGTGTGTTTTGTTTGATTTGGTGTTTGCTTTGTTTGATGTTTACGATTTCTTTATAATAATAAGTTTTTTTTGAGTTTATTTTATTGCTATTATCTTGTCTGATTTTTTTTTCTTAATAATATGAATGATTTTTATTATTAAAAACGCCAATATGAGTTTAAATTGCAAGTATAGTAAGTCCAATAAAGGACCACGGCCAGGGCATTGTATCATTGCCTAAAGGGCATGATTTATATTCACCCAGAGAAGCCCATTGAGATATAAGATATAAAGATATAAGAATGGTTTCCGTATTGAAACAATGAGCAAATGAAATAAAAGTTCCTTCAGATTATAGAAAGAAAAAAATTGCCTAAGGCCATAAGCAAGTGGTTAAGACTATACTTGCATCCTCTACTGATCTTTACTATGCCAAGATCAGTATGATAAGAGGCAAATACCATGGTAACCAGAGTGTTTACTACGAAATTATTCGCTTTATGGCATGACTGGATTGGCCATCCTTGTCTAAACGTGATGCAAAGATTGATATACAAATAGGCATAAGAGTTATCCCATAGAATCTCATGTGTGTAATATGTATACAATGGAAACTCATTAGGCCATAATGTCCCAAGCATTTAAAGACTATAGTATGTCCATGAGGGGGACAGTGAGGACAAATCCGCACATGACCATACTATAAATAGCTTGGCTGAATCCTCTTATAAATCTGTATTGGCCATTACCCATAGGTCCAAACTCTCAGTCCAAGGCTTGAGGACATACGAATTTCACATACATCTAAGCAATAGGCACCAGGCCATCTAGTGAGCATATATATTCCCATCTCATTACGGGTCATGAGCCAGACACATACTATCTTAAGATCAGATTTGTTAAAACCACCACAGATATATGTGCCGTCTAGGATGGATCCTTAGAAGAGGACGAGGATGGGGATATATGTTGGATATGTTATCTCCCACGAATATTAATACCTAGAACCGACCATGGGTGATTTGTTTAGTGGTCAGGTACACGGATTGCATGTTAATGAATCTGACTATCCAACATTAGGGGAAGAAAATAATAAGCTGGTAAAAGAATAATAAGAGAAATAGAATGGAATAAACCATCATTGTCTTCGCAAGATCCTCGGACTAGAGTAAGTGAAATAAGACGTCCAAAGATAAATACAAAGATTATACATTTATAAAGCTAGCTAATCAAATGCCAGAAACATTTGATGACCTGAAAAGAAAAGAAAAGAAAAGAATGACTAAGTCATAATAGCTTGCACCAACGAATTTGATGTCCTAAAGAGACACAATCAAGTTGTTACAGAGTCTAGACAAGGTAAACCAATAAGTTCAATGAGATAAGAATCCTCGGAGGTATTTATTAGCTTATAACTCATAAACTCATAACCAATGCTTTAGTTTGTTGAATCCAAAAACTAAATAAAATCAAACACCAAATCAAAGCTGCTAATCCCAAATTAAATAAAAAGAGAAAACCAAATCAAAACACTGTCAAAGCTCGAACCGTCACAGCCGGAACTGGAGTCGTCATTGATGGAGTTTGAACCATCATCACCGAAGCTCAAATCATCAACGCCGGAACTCCTTACGTTTTCTCGAGGTAAGTCACACAAATCGCCTTCTTCTCATTCGTTTTCTTGTTTTTTTTGAAGTAAAACAAGAAACAAGATATTTTGATTAGCTTATAACTCAGCTCATAATCAGTGCTTTAGTTTCATAATTCTAAAAAAAAATTAAAAAGACAAGTAAAATGCTACTTGGCGATTATTCGGATTTCCTCTTCTCCAATTTAGATATTTGGTTATTCTTTCATATGGAATACTCATTTTGTCAAATTTTGAAATGCCGAAGTTGTCAATTTTTGACCAATAAAAAATCTAATACTATAAAGAAGAGCTACTCTCTTCTCTGGTGTTGCCACATCAACAATTGAGTGAAGGAGGGAGTAACACGTGTCCAATTATTTAGTTGTTTTCGGTTGGGTTTTATGGGCTCACGGATTGATAATGTTTTGGGCTTTAAATAACATTGTTTAGGCTAAAAATAAAAAACGTAAACCCATAGTTGTAGTTCATTTTTTTTTTTTTGAGATTATCGTTTCTAGGGTTCATTATCTCCTTCAAAATCTGCTTCCGTCTATCAACAATGGAGATTCTGAAAGAGCGTGTAAGTCGAGGCTTAGTGAGTAACCTGTGCGTCCATGTATGTTCATGTCGTTTTCTTATCGATTCTTCACCTCCGAGCCGTTACAATTTGCATTAATTCAACGCCCCTTCTTAACTCTTACGGCCCACTACAACCACGATCCCTCAATGATCCTTTTCCTCTTCCAGTCGGTGATTTTCCATCTATAAAAAGGTAAAGTTCATCCTTACAATTCCTAAAAGCAATAGAATTTTCTTTGTTTCATAATGTTCATCAATCGTTCTGAGAAATTTTCGCGTTGCTGGAGGTCAACTGAGTATATTCTGATTATTACTATATATATAAAACGAGAGAGAGAGAGAGAGAGAAGCAATGTTTTGTATTTTTTTCCTTCTGATTCATCTTCTGAATCGTTTATACCTTTTGTTAGCTTGATGTTTTGGTCCCGGTTACAAATTGATCTGTTTCATGGTTTTAACCGGATATATAAGCTCTGATAGATCTCTCTTAATCAGTTTCAGTTTTGCTGCCAAAAAAAAAAAAAACAGTTTCAGTTTTTCTTTTTCAGATTTCAGAAAAAAAAACTGATATGTAATCTTTGAGTCCTTTGTTGTTTGATCGTCTGTAGATTGACTTTTCCATACATGAATAACATATCTGCCGTCCCTTTTGGTGGGCCTATTTAATTAGGTATGGGTAGAGCTTCCTCTGTGGATTGATGATTTGAGATGGAAAGATAGAGAACTTGATAAGCTTATCTCATTGCAGGCAACAACAATGAAAGCGTAAAGACTCTTGATCACTCTTATCAACTCTGAAATACATTATGTTCTCCTATGATATTGTCTTTTCATGATTCTGTGTAATGTACAGTAACTAAGGGAGAGAGATTGGGTCTGATTATACACTGAGACTTTAGCAAGGCCATCTGTTTTATTGGGTCATAGTTACGTCTTCTGGCAGATTTGGCTTTAGCTGACTGAGATTGTAATGTTATTCCCTGCTCAATAATGTTCACCATTTAGGTTTAAAAGGTCAGAAACCTAAATGTTTAACAGATCAAACTTCTTAGATTTATTCAAATTGATTTGAGGCTTGGTCAATGTCTTCACTGACACAATAGTTCAGATTGCAGTGAAGTACGTTAAATTAAACCTGCGAGCGCTGAAGAAGGAACTATGATGGTTTGTGGTGCCGTCAGCGTCACGCGTCAAAGTTTGTTCTCTCGCTAACGTCTTTACATTTATTCAAATGTTACGTTTTGTCGATATTACGAGATTTATCCAGTGATCGTATACACGTGATAATATTGCAAGAATAAAATAAATAATTACATTTTCATGAATGAAGTTCTAAAAAGACGATCCAAGGAAGAAAGTCAAACGATTTAGTCATCTCGGCGCAACCCAAAACCTTTTCGCTTCTCAATCTGACTGTATACTGTTTTGATAAAATGAATCGTTGCTAAATGGGGTTGGTTTATCGTAAAGGTGAGCTTTTGCTTGAAACCACGCTGACCTTTTTGAATACAGTGTGTTTGTTCACATGGCTTTTCAGACTCTGTTTATCTTTGACATATGTAGAGAGCTCAAAGGAATATTGTTCACAATCCAGTGGATTATAGCTAACATACAGATTGAATGGTAAGTTTAATCATCTATATGTTTAAAACTCTGATCTTAATTGGTAACTCTATTTATATTAAGTTTCTAATTCCTTAGATTCACCACACTGCAGTGGACAACAGTTTTCGTTAGTGTTTTTGATAGTCTCACCACCCTCATAAATGAGAAATTGTTTTTCGCAAGAGTTGAGTCTATGGTCATCGTGGCGTCCAACGTGAATCCTAAGCTGGTAGGGGAAGTACTGGTATCTCAAAACACACAAGTTTCTGTTATTTAAATCTGCTTTCTGATATCTTACAATGTCAGTTTTTTTATCCTAAGAGGACGTCTCTTCCTAAAAGCAACATCAGGAACGCATTCTTCCTTGACAAAGAATGCACGTGCTACAGAGATTCCTTCACTCACAAACAGGTTTGAATTCTTGACATGAGACTTCTCTTTGTTTTACACCAAGGCAAATAAGTATGGATTCTTACAAGATGCTTATTTTTGTGGTTCCAGCTGCTTCTCCATCCTGACTCTGAAGATTCTGCTTAGCTATTCAAGGTAGGAAGAAGAAAATGAAACAAAAAATGTTAGAGATAGTATGATACAAAAAGAAATTTACAATCTTAGATGTTTCTTTTTAAATGAGAACAAAAAAAAAAAAGAAACGTTATTTTCAGTATTAATTTTCAATGTTCTAAATGTATGCCTTGGAAATATTTGTTTCCAAGATGCTTTTTCGTGCTTACATTATGAGCGAGTAAACCTGATTCCAGCAACTCTTCCACCTTTTTGCACTTCACACAAAATTTTCATATGCTCTCAAGGGGAACCAATGCTTGGAATTTTGTAAGAGTAAGAGGGAGAGATGATCACTGCGAAGCCTATGATGGCATTTACTTCAAGATCTGAGCAATCTCTTTTGTCTTTTTGCGCCTGTGAAGAGTTTTCGTAGAATCTTTGTGTTCTCTTATGAAATACATTGCGTTATTCTTTACCATCCCAAATACATAGACAGCCGAGAAAATCCAAAATGATCAGACATTTCCAATTCAATCAGTATATAACCATGCTATATACGTATCTTATTCTTTTCTTAAATATGATACCATCCAACTAAGCATCATGACATATTACGAATTTCTATATTGTTTATCTGATTAAGATACTTATTCTTTTACATTGAATCAATTATTTCCTTTTTATATTACCTATATCAAATTTAAGAAGATAAGTATAACAAAAAGTGAAAGTTAATTCCTTCAAAAATAAATGTATAAGACTAAAAAAAACTATGATTTCTGTTTAAGAAAATATTTCACTTACTATCATAATTAAAATAGACTTAATGTTGAAAATACAAGAAAATGATATATTTATTAAAAAACTTATTAAACAATAACTGATGTATAATAAAAGATAACAAAAAATGATAGTGAAATAAATATTAATTTCAGTTGCGGGTGACATAAACATTGTGAAAATTCATTAAAAATTTATATGGTTTTTATTGTATATTTATTTACTTAAATATATGATTTATTCTTCTTTTTTGACAAAAAGCATTTGTGATGTGTTAATGTTGTAGTTAACTTTGTAGTTTACCACATGTTGAATTATAGTATTACAATATTTTAGATTATGGAAAAAAGTAAAAAATTCAACCAATTAAATACCATTACTAAAAATTAATTGATTTTTGTTTAAAGATTTCCGATGACAAAAATATGGATACTAAATTTTTTGAAATTTTTAAAAGAAAAACAATGGATCATTTAAAATAATTTTATAATTGTTTAACTACTTATATATTTATAATAAATTATAATATTTAGTATATTAAAATTAATATACTAAATATATAATCAAAATTAAATTTTAAACAAAAATCCCGGCCCGGACTTACCCTAATAAATTATAAAATAAAGTTGATAAATTTTGCATTAAAAACTGAAAATAACATTTATTTTGTAACTGAATTTTTTCTCCACAATAACACTTAATATGAAACGGACTGAATTTTTTCTCCACCATGACACTTAATATGAAGAATATCATTTAGAGCTGTGGACAGGTTAGAGTAAGATTGATGAATTTGACGGTGTTCAAGTTCCAAACTTTGATTACTTAGAAGAGAGAGCATTTTGTTGACAAAATAAGTGAGAGAATTCGAAAGCACGAAATGAAAACAAAACCATGATCAACGGTTTCGGTGGACAAGGGGAACCGAGGCATTGGATCAATATTTCATTTCGTGGAAACATAGATATTAAGCCTAGTCTTTTTAAGTTAGTAAAAACTTGATTGGACAACCAAGTTTGTCATATTGTTTTTACAATGTTTTATCATAAAACTCAGCACACAAGAACATTTAAAATCCAGACAAAACATAAGCGAGGCATAGCATGACAAGTAGTTAACAACACGGGAGAGAGAGAGAGCATTTCTAATCCGTAGTCTTCTGATTTCTCCTCACATAGAAGAGGTTTAAGCTTTTCTTACCCAAAGCGAACCTAGCTGAAACAAACAAACAAACAAAGAGACGCAATGAATGAAAGGACTTTGATTTCTCAAAGAAAAAAGAAAAGAATAAAAGGTAACGTACCTGCGCTAGATAAGCCACACCTCACAGGCGGTTCTACTGGGTAGACCTTAGTGACTGCAATTTTATAGCCTCGTACAGAACTTCCGCTAAGTTTCAGAGCCTTTTCCGTAGTATCTAGTCCATAGACAGCAAGGTAAACACACCCGTTACAGAAAAACAGAAGACCGGATTCAGGGAAAAACTCAAGTAGCATCTTCTCGATATCATCCTCATCAAGGGAAGTATCAAATCCTGCAATTGTCAACCTATAGCAGGAGAGAGAGAGAGAGATCACATATTATCAACACGGATACAATTAATTTAACACTAATAAATAAGAAGAAAAAAAAAAAAAGAATCAATTTACGTGCGCTGTTGGGTATCTTCGATAGGAGGAAAGACATGGTCAAGGTGATTGTCTTCAAAAGGGTAAGACGTAATGTCTAAAATACGTCCTCCTCCCATGTCACTTCCCTCAAGCTTCAACGCCTCTGCTTCATATTCTTCATAAACATAGATAAAGGCGCGACTGTAAAGAAAAAGAGATTATTAGCATAGTGATCAGACTGGAGGAGGAGGAAGAAGCCAAATAACCGACCTGCAGAGGGTACGAGTGCCGTAGTCTACGGGAACATAAGCATGTATTAACTTTATTCCACGTGATGCCAAGTGTTTTCTCAGAGCCTCTTCCACATCCCCACGAGTATGAGGGGACGTGTCGTATCCCTTGACCACCATCCTCCTAATAATGCTATATATATATATATATATATATATTGCAAAAGGATATTAATTAATTATCCGAATCATCTCTCTATCTAATTAGATATAGAAATCTAGGAAAAGAGACGAACCTGCTCCCTGCGTAACTAACATCGTCCAATTCCGGAACCTAATTTTCGACATGATGTAATCAGGTATCAAGAAACAGAAAGCGATTGATAAGAATAATTACTTTGTACTTGGACCCATAATATCCCCCGAGCCTTGGATTAATGCTGTTGCAAAAGAATTTAAATAATTAATCACCGCTAAATGATCTTATCTAATCTCAGAAAAGAGAAACGAACCTCCTGCTTTTTGGAATCTCTGCATCACTACCCTTCGATTCCAGACCCTACGTTGTTACAATCGATCTTATCAGAAACAATCCTACGTAGAAGAAACAAATTTCATTGAGAAAGCGAAGAGAAATTACTTCGTCCATGGCCACTGCTGCGCTAGGTTTTTCGAGAGGCGATCAAGATATTTTGTTTTCGGGATTTTTGGTCTTTATAAAGACTCTCTCTCTCGACCGCCGTAACTATCCTTCTCGTTGGGTCTTCATTTTAGTTTAGGCCCTGTACTAAGCCCATTTACTCATATTCCTCTTTCCCTAGCATATTCTTTCTGCAAAAGATGGGGATCGGGTCTTTTCTTTTTTTTTTTTTTTTTGTATTGTGTTTGAAATACAGCATAAAATGCTATATATATATGTGGATCGTTTATGACTCTATTTTATTATAATAGAATACTAGTTGATAGAGAGAGGGCAAACAGAACAAGTAAAAATTATGTGATAAATTTTTTAATTTGGAAAAATACATTAAAAGAACAAGTAAAAATTATGTGGTTGCATGGAATAAACCTAACATTCAAAATTTATTTTTATTATTTATTGAACTACTCAATTATTAATATATATAGAATCATTTCAACAATATAATTGCATATATAAACTGCTCTTCTTTAATATGTTAACTAGATTTTTTTTTGTTTTACAGTTTTTAGAAATTTAATTTTTATATTTTTTTTCCTAGTCATATTTGTGTTATTCTTTTGTAACCATATTTATGCAAAATATTTTGGACATGATAACATGAATATTGGATGAAAAAAAAACATTGCATCTTTTCAGACCTTTAAGCTCCAAGTTAAAAAAACACTGACATCAGTCTAAAACAATTAAACCGTGCTAGTTTTGAAGCTTCGTGATGATGTAAACCACCTTGATTCCATTGTAATTGAATTTGTTAGCAAACCAGTTGATCAATATGCAAGACATACGTTTGATTATCTAGACAACATATATTTAATATTTTGTAAAACACAAAGACAAAAGATGGACAAAAAGATAACGGGCGTACACGTTGATTCAATCAGGAGTAGATTTTAAAAGCTGCCTCCAAATTATAATTAGTACCTAACGTACACGTTGATTCAATCAGGACTAGATTTTAAAAGCTGCCTCCAAATTATAATTGGTACCTAACGTTGATCTCACTAACCATTTATTTTAGTTAGTTGTTTAGGGAAAGAAAAGATTAAAATGTAATCATATTAATTGTTAGAATATTATTATGCAAACGTATTTAGGAGATGGTCCAATTAAAAAAAAAAATCACACATGAAAAATGTTGTAACTTCTCTTTTAATATATAAGATTAATTCAGAAGTTACATTTTTGGAATTACTTTCTGATCTCAGGAAATTTTAGTAGGATTAGTTCACTAAGAAAATACTATTGTAATTTATAAGTTCTCCGTTATAGCATTTATCACTTATCAGCCATATGATGATCAGTATCATTCATTATCTTATATGTTTAGTTTATCAATTATCATTATCAAATCGTCATAATACACACTGGGAGCACTTAGTTTGACCAAAACTGAGAGAATTCACATGAAAGCATCTTGGAAATGGACAGTTTTACAATATTATTTATTAACTTACATAAAGTTGTCTGAATATTTTCTTTTTATCAAATAAACATATAATAACTGCTGTAAAGTTAGAAGCAACATTCTCAGCCTTTGGTTTCAGAGTTTCTCTGCTATGCGGCCCATGCCTACCTCTAGTGGGTTCGATCAACTTGGTTCTTTTTTTTTTCTTGTGTGGTTATTTTCCTTTTTATATATTTTTTGTCTTGACTTTTACTATGTGTTGTAGACTTGTAGTGGAGCTCGTAAAAAGTACAACATATTAAAATATCAATTTGTACATCTATATTCTACCTAGTAGATGAATAGCCATCCATCACGTACTGACCATCACTTTTTATATCTTTAATATTTTATATCATTCGAAATCAAGACAGTCAAATAAAAATATTGGTGTTACATGCAAGCTTAGTCAGCAATGAAAATATGTCGTTTCACAAATTAAGCTCTTTATACCTATAAATATAGCCCAAAACTATCCTACATAAGCACCACACACACCCAAAAGTTATACAAACTATTCTCTGTTCTATGTTTAGCATTTAGCGGTCAGATTTCGTATTTGTTTACCAATAGCAAAGAGGTTTCGGAAGCAGTGGATGATCTATCGATGATCCTTGCTGTATCAATCTTACTCAACAGCGTTCAACCTATCCTCTCAGGTGACAATAAACACAAAAGTCTTATATATGATTGGTTCTGTTTAATGCAAACTACTTGATGAAGTTTTTTTTTGTTTTTTGTTTTTGTCAGCACTTGATGAAGTTTAAATGGTTGAAATGGTTGAAAAAACAGGTGTGGCGGTAGGAGCAGGGATGCAGAGTATTGTGGCAGTTGTGAACTTAGTTTCATATTATGCAGTTGGTATACCTCTGGGTCTCATCCTTACTTATGTTCTCCATCTCGGTGTTAAGGTAACTCATTTCTTCCTTAATTCTGCTTTGTACTACTGATTAGAACATACTATAAGAAAAGTATATTACTAACTAGATTTCATTGTCCAATATGAAGGGACGATGGTCTGGAATGTTGGCTGGTATTGCCATCCAAACAGCCATATTGTGCTATACCATTTACAGAACTGACTGGGAGGTAGAGGTAAGAAATTACATTTGTTATTCTTCTTGGAAATGGAGACATAAATGTTGAAATTCTTGAAATCTTGAAATTTTTGTTTTTGTAGGTTAAAAAGACAAGCGAACGTATGAAAGCGTGGAGCCTGAAGCCATCTCATGAAGAGTCCAATCCTATAATAGACGATGAGAGGAAGTGAGAAGTGTTGTATAAGTTGTTCCCTTTTCAATGTAATATGTAAATATTTTTGGGGGCTAATAATGCAACTCTTGTTGCTATATAGCAAGGTCATGTAGCTTTACATTTTTTTTTCTTCTATCGAGTAGGAAAAATAATAATTTGCCAAGCAATTACAGCAAAAGAAAAACTGATTATTCTTGTATAAACACAGATAGAAATTACAGGAAAATCTAAAGTAAATACAGAAGAGAAAAAAATATTATTTGCACAATAGTTTGAAAGCAGGCAAATCTTTGACGCTCGAAGCGCAAGCTCATGCTCCATCTGTGCTCTACTTGACTTCAGAACGTCCTGCCAAAGATAAACCGGTTAACACATAACCAAACAGAAATTTCCAAAATTGTATACAAGATTGGTTTAAAGACATGTATACATTGAATTCCATGTAAGAAGCTCGTTTTGCAAGCCACTGTGCATCCATCATTGGGAAAGCTACACAGTAAAGAATATCGAACGACATTTCGTCTTCCTCCAGAAACTCCAAGAACTTTATCCCAGCTAGCGTTGATGGTTTACCTGTCAAGAATGAACAATTACAAACACATTTCAACAGTTTGGTATATCATCGGCTTTTGAATGGTAGAAGCGATGGGAGCATTTTACTTGACTGAAGATCTAACATTTGTGCTAGCATGAATGAGATATTGATGCCAGCAACTGCGAAAGGATATTCCCACTCGGCTCTTTTTCCATCTTGTTTATGTAACAGTCTATGGAATGATTTCTATCAAGATGAAAAGATAAGATTCTTGTTAGAATCAGAACAGAAGACAAGCTCTCTATACTTTCAAAGAGGCATGAGACCATCAAAGATGTATATGTAAATAGGAGAAGCATCACAAACCGGATAGGTCTTTGCAAAGAAGATTAGATTCTCCAGTGATATATATATCCTCCACCTCTACAAAACCATATATGAAACCAATCATCAGTAAAATGACTAGTGGTGAAGAAACGAGCATATATACACACTATGATGTACCGAAAATCTGTTGATCGTTTAGTATTATTAGTGTAGATGAAAGAAGTGGATCCCTAAAATATAGGAGTTAGTGATTATGGAACTGATTTGTTATTTTGTTCACGTGTTATTTAAAGGATAAGCGATCAATAAACTCCTGAAAAGTAGGACTGCTTTTTTATTTAGGTGTTGTGTAAATTAAAGTCATATAAACAGTTATATAAACAGTTATATTTTGATTAGGTATCATATAAGTTTTTTTAAATTGAACTCAACTATTATCAATGGGCATATTCCTATTTTAATAGTTTTTTATTTAGTGTAGAGGTATAATCGTCAAAAATCATTAATCTTGTTTTTTGGTTGGTGGAGACTATAACCTGCTGAATAGACCTATCCTTATCACCTATCTCCTTAGCCTTACTATCTTCGTGAATCGTCGTCGCCTTTGGTAATGGTTAGTAGCTTATGAATTTGTTTTATTTATACCAAATATCCCCAAAAGGCATCAGAATATGCTAAATTGCATTTTCTTTGGATCGGATCGAAATAATAGGACATCCGAAAAGCAAAGTCTGTTTTGGCTTAACCCAAGTGAACCGGAACCACATAAAACGTATCTATGTACTAATGTACACAAGAAAATATGTTTATTCGATTTGAGTTTTTGCTATTTCTCACGTAAAGGAAAGGGTTGGCTGTCTATTCCCCCCTTAGATACACTAACCCTACTTATTTCCCCCCAAACTATCAAGCTCTTCATAATCCCATCTAATCTTATATTTTCTCTTTAAATTTTCCCCTAAACTTTTTTAATCCCCCTTTCTAATCAATTCCTAAATCGTGATTAATAAAACAGAAATTGCGTTTAGAAAATAGCGATTGCCCAATCTAAAATATACCCGACCCGACATTTAAAAAAACCCACCCAAATTTTGTAATTTATCAGTCCTAAATCAAATTAGGGCTTAGGGTTTTTTTTTTTCACGACAAACAGAAACAGAGAGAGAGAGAGAGAGAGAGAGAGAGAGAGAGAGAGAGAGAGAGAGAGAGAGAGAGAGAGAGAGAGAGAGAGAGAGAGAGAGAGAGAGAGAGAGAGACTGCCCGTGAAGAGGAAGAAAGCAGTAGCAACCAACTCTACAATCTGAGAACAGTTCCAGAAACAAGAACAATAAGTTTCAGAAGAAACCTGAAAGGACCACTAAGACAATTGTTCTTGTTTCTGGAACTGTTCTCAGATTGTAGAGTTGGTTGCTACTGCTTTCTTCCTCTTCACGGGCAGACTATTCTTAGAAACAGTCTCTCTCTCTCTCTCTCTCTCTCTCTCTCTCTCTCTCTCTCTCTCTCTCTCTCTCTCTCTCTCTCTCTCTCTCTCTCTCTCTCTCTCTCTCTCCTCTCTCTCTCTCTCTCTCTCTCTCTCTCTCTCTCTCTCCGCCTCTCTCTCTCTCCTCTCTCTCTCTCTCTCTCTCTCTCTCTCTCTTCTCTCTCTCGTCTCTCTCTCCCTCTCCTCTCATGTCTCTCCTCTCTGCTCACTCCGCTCCGCCTCTCTCTTCTCTCTCCCCTCTCTGCTCTCCCTGCTCCTCTCGTCTCTCTCTCTCCTCTCTCCTCTCTCTCTCTCTCTCTCTCTCTCTCTCTCTCTCTCTCTCGTTGTTTCTGTTTGTCGTGAAAAAAAAGAAAAAACCCTAAGCCCTAATTTGATTTAGGATTGATAAATTACAAAATTTGGGTGGGTTTTTTTTTAAATGTCGGATCGGATATATTTTAGATTGGGCAATCGCTATTTTCTAAACGCAATTTCTGTTTTATTAATCACGATTTAGGAATTGATTAGAAAGGGGGATTAAAAAAGTTTAGGGGGAGATTTAAAGAGAAAGTATAAGATTAGGTGGGATTATGAAGAGCTTGATAGTTTGGGGGGAAATAAGTAGGGTTAGTGTATCTAAGGGGGGGAATAGGCAGTCAACCCTAAAGGAAATGAACCAAACATTACAAGTTAAATCAGATTTCTGTTAAAATCCTATAAAACTCAATGTAGATTTTGTTTTTAATTTATACATATATTTTTCTTAATTGAAAATATAAACCAAACACCAATATATAATTTTGATAGTTCATAATAGTTCCCCAAAGAGATGGAATTATTCTAATGACATATATACGCAAATAAAATATTAATTTGAAGAGCTCGAAACTCTGATCACTGTCCATGCCATTTGTCTTATAGTTTTGTAGCACATCACATGTCATTTTTTCTTAGGGACGATGGATCTAAGAAGCAGAGAGAAGAAAAGGAGAATATATTGAGTATTGGTGAAGCACAATAATGCATTTGATTTTGATATTAATAATAATAGATGCTAAAAGCATCGTCAATACTTTTCTTAAGCAATGATCTAAAGTTTTCTTTCCTTGCTGGGTTTACTTTATGTATTGATTTTCTCAACCAAACGTAGTGACAGAGTAAATTAGGACGGATCTCATTGCTCAGTAGTCAGTTCTAATTAGTTCTGTCATAAGTGATTAATACTCAATTTTCACTTATAGAGTGGATAGATAACATACGAAAGTTTCTCCGTTTCTCCCAGCGTTTCTGTTTCCTTTGAGGCTGAGAATGTCTCGCGACGATGGGCGATGGGTTGCATGATTTTGCGTTTTCTTTTTGCCAAATGCATGATTTTACGTTAATAATTATTTTTTTCATACGGTAAGATTGCATGCTTTAGTGGTCTCTCTCTCATTTTCCAAAATTTTCCACTTTAACAATATGAGCGATCAGATTATTTATACAATTTATTTCTCTATAAAAAAATTCACCTATAAAATTAACTAGGTATTTTCCTGTACCATGTGCAGTGATAAATTTTTTAAAAGTTAATTATATTTTAAAAAATTAAAAAATTATATATTTATTATTTTGACTAATATTTGATATAAATCTGACTTAATTAAGCATAAAATTAAAAAAGAAAATTTTGTTTATTTAAATTATATTTAATAATATATATGTAATATATTTAAAATTTGAATCTTAAAAATTATAAATAAACAATATTTATAGAATTTGGTAGATATCTAAAAGAAACTAATGATATTAAGATTAAAAATATATTATTTTTTTAAAAAGATGTATTTTTTGAAAATATTAGTAATAAAAATTGTATAATTATAAAACTAAAATTAAATAAAATTTCGAAATTTATAATGTATATTTCAATATATTTATTTTAGTGATGCTTTATAAGTTATTACCATATTTTAAGAAGTTTAACAAAAATATAAATCAATATTAAATGTAATATATTAGTTATTGCCATATTTTATAAAGTTTACCAAAATATATATCAGTAATAAATGTAATTGTTCATGTCATATTTAACCATAAACCATGTCATCAATCTTAGTAACCATGTCATCATTTTTTGTAAAAATAATTATAGAGAAGACACTATACAAATTACTTCGCAAATAATATATAGGGGATGTTCTCAACCACTTATAACGTAATAATTCTCTTTTTTTTTTGTCATCATATACAGTTCTCAGAATTATTTATAACAACTTTTTTAAAACAAAATAGATAACTTTTACTCAAGTTAGTCTCATACCGTATCTAAATAATTGCTTCTTATTATTGAACAATTTCTCGAAATCGCCATCGAGTTTTGTATATATTTTGTTGAAAAGTTATAGCTAGCCGGTTCTCCGTCTAGAGTCGCCGTTGCTGGGTCTCTCCGCACACCAGAGTCACCTATCCTCTTCTGCACAATCTTCTTTCTCGACCAGCGGGTTTAAGTTTCAGACTATGCAGTGTAACTTTGTCTTTCGTTAGTCAAACTTACAGTTCTATGAATTATTTTCATGTTTTGTTTTTTTTTTAATATTCTAGACTTATCTATCTATGGAGGTCTCATGTCGAAAGTTAGAGCGGTTAATATCGATTATGCCCTTAATGAATAAATTATATAAATAAGCTAAAAATAAAAACGAATTTAAAATCTATTTGATTAGATAAGATAAGTGATTAAAATTAATAATAATAAGAATTATCTAAAATCTAAAATATATATTTAAAAAAAAAAAGATAATTCTTATTATGTATTATGTTATTATCCAATTTTTTTTAAAAAAAGGGTTAAAAATTCAAAACAGAAAACACATAACTAAATATTAATCAAATAAATTTTTAATTTTATATAATTTAAAATAAATTATTGAGTGATTTGTAAGATTTATTTATTAATAATGAATATAGTGTACAGATAAATTTCAAAAATTCATAATACTTAAAAAATTTCAAATGAAAACAATAATAAATATTATTATTATAGTTTTTAATTAGTAATATATGTATTAATAAATAACTATAAGATATTTAATATCGATTGTACCCTTAATGAATAAATTATATAAATAAGCTAAAAATAAAAAACGAATTTAAAATATATTTGATTAGATAAGTGATTAAAATTAATAATAATAAGAATTATCTAAAATATAAAAAAAAAATTAAAAATAATTCTTATATGTATTGTGTTATTATCCAATTTTTTTTTTTTAAAAAAAAGAAATTGGGTTAAAAATTCAAAACAGAAAACACATAACTAAATATTAATCAAATAAATTTTTAATTATATATAATTGAAAATAAATTATTGAGTGATTTGTAAGATTTAGTTATTAATAATAAATATAGTGTACAAATAAATTTCAAAAATTCATAATACTTAAAAAAATTCATATGAAAACAAAAACAAATATTATTATTATAGTTTTTAATTAGTAATATATGTATTAATAAATAACTATAAGATGTTTATGCCCGCATATACGGGCTAAACACCTAGTAGTTCTGATATTCCGCTACTAAAATTTGAATAATCCCTATGGATTAGGAAAAGAATATGTGGTGTGGTTGGAATTGAAGATACATTATTGTTTGATTTGTTCTATGGTTTTTAAAAGTGAAACTCTTCATCACATAGTTCAGCTTCAGCATTGATATGAAAAATACAAATGATATATTCATACAAAAGGGACTGTAAAGAAATTGATTTGATATATTTTGCAGAAATATTGTTTTTTTTTTTTGATCAATGTAAAAGGTTTTGTACTTTATATAGCTATTCTAAATAGCTGAGAAGTACTCTTTGCTGAGCTTGGGGTCAGGTTTCATTGACTTCTCACCTGGTTGCCATCCTGCGGGGCAGACCTCATCAGGGTTCTCCTGGATGTACTGTAAGGCCTGCAGCATTGAGAATAGGCATCAAGCGAAGCGTGGTCAGATGAGAGAAAGAGCGGTAGTTTTGAGTAATGGGGTTACCTGGAGGGTTCTCATAGTCTCATCGACGCTTCGGCCAATACCAAGATTGTTGATGGTGGAATGTTGGATCACTCCTTCCTTGTCGATTATGAAAAGCCCTCTCAGTGCTATTCCCTGAAGTTCTCTTCTTTATCAACACAAACCCTTTTGAAAAGTTTTAAAGGAATTCAAGAATGAGAAGCTAACAAGTTTGTTACCTGATCATGGATGAGCACTCCAAAAGACTTTGAGATTGATTTAGTTACATCTGAAACAAGGGGATAGTTCAGATCACCAAGCCCTCCAGATTGTCTATCCGTCTGGACCCACGCAAGGTGGGAGAACTAAGTGGACACCAACAAAAGAAGGATGAGAAAAAAGGAGTAAAAAATATGATGATTTACTGAATTATACTTACCACACTATCAACAGAGACACCTAACACTTCTGTGTTAAGCTTCTCAAACTCTGCATACCGGTCACTGAAGGCAGTAATCTCTACAAAGACAAAATGAAAAAAAGAGATTAGGACGCAGTGAGTGGACACCTCAGATACTCCAGTTTAAGGGAATGGTAACCTGTTGGGCAGACGAAAGTGAAGTCCAAAGGGTAAAAAAAGAGAATCACATACTTCTTCCCAATGTACTCAGAGAGCTTAACCTGAAAGAAACCATTAATTCATCAATTAAAAACAGTAAGACATAGACTCACCAATACTACTTATTTAGCTACAAACCTAATCTTATCTCAGCAGCAGGAGGTATGTTTTCACACATTCGGTTAAGAAACTATTTAAGATTAAAAAAAAATAGCAATGTGTTCAAAAAAAAAAAAAAGATAAAAAAATAGCAAAAGGAAGAAACCTTGATGAACTCCTGATCAAAGACAGCCTCAGCCTCAAAATCAGGTGCCTTGTTTCCAACCAATGGAAGATCATCCTATAAAAAATGACAAATCTAATGAGCAAGAAAGCTCAAACCAACCAGTTATAGAATCTATACTTCGTCAAAACTACATAGAACACATGGAGCAGCTATACAAGTCATCGAGCATAAGCTGCTTAAAGGTCACTCAATTTCACTAAAGAAAAGAAGAAAGTATCGGCATTGGGATAACTTACGGCCTGCGCCTTGACAGCGAAGCTCCGGCGAGAGCTGGAGCTGAGGGAAGAGCGGAGAGCAAAACCAGAGCGGAGAGGAGAGGATATGATTGGAAGGAAGGAGACGGAGGAGGAGGGAGATGGAAGGGAAGACTTTGCTGGAGAAACTCGAGTGGAGGAGGAGATGAGAGTGGTTGAAGAAGCTATAGACGACGCCATTGATAACACGTTTGCAAGTCTCTTCTCTCTGTTTACTCAGAGCTACAAAACACTTATCTCTGTGTGTGTCTCAACGACCTCTCTCTGGAGATAAACGAAATGACCTTAAAACTCGAAACGACGTCGCGTAAACGATGTTTGTTAAAAAGTAACGAGAGAGAAATTAAAACAAATTTGTATTTTTCCAAAATTCCAACGTTATATACTAATTGCGGAAACAAACAATGCGGTTTGGACGTCTTCTTCTTCTTCTTGTGCCTTCGGTAACTCCGTCTCTCCAAAAGCTTTGAGCTGAGCTACAGCATGCTTTCTCACGTTTTCTCTCTCTAGTTTCCTCTGTTTCTGTCTTTTACTTGATTTATGTCAGTAAGTACTGTGGCTCATTGATTATCGTCTCTCCAGTTCTCGTAGAAGAAGATATAGGTTGAGTATGGAGAGTGAAAAGGAATTGATGAACAAAGCTAAAACTCCTATTACTTCCAGATGGTGCAGAGTTTCTGGGTATCTTTTTTCTAATTATCTGAATCTTTTTGTTTCGACTCTGTTTTTGATTATAATTGCACTCATTTTTCGTTGCTTTTTGATGTTGTGATCAAGTTGGATGACAGAGATCATGGAAATTAAACCGGAGGATCCCAAGTTTCATGTATTATTCATTCCCGGAAATCCAGGTTTCTTTTTTTTATATATATTATTACTATGCACATGCATACTATATATGATCATACGAATATTTCAGTATGTTCATCATATACATTGCCTTGTGAATCAATCTTCAGGTGTTGTGCCATTTTACAAGGACTTCTTGGAATCTTTATACGAGTTTCTTGATGGCAACGCATCTATCACGGGTATGGCTGCTCTGGTGTTTCTAGTTTGTTTTCTGTGAAAGCCCAATGAGTTTGATTTGATTCTTTTGCCCTCTCAAATGCTTGACTGGTTTGTTTTTTTTTTTGTTCTTGCGATAGCTGTTGGGCAAATATCTCAGACGAGCAAGGTACTATAATTTGGCTTCATATGTTGCAGTTTGATTAGTTGCTTCTTTGTTTTGGTGATAGTTGACGATTTGCATTAGGACTGGGAGTCTGGGAGGCTGTTTTCGTTACAAGAACAAATCGATCACAAGGTAATACAACTTTAACAGTCTTCCTTCTCAAGCTGAAAATTAAATCGTTTTGCTTCTAATTAATCACCTTGTTATATGTATACCTGATTGCCCTGGAAGTTCAAATCCTTAGAAGTTCTTTTTGAAGTAAGTATCTTAATCCGTTAGTTATTATACAGGTTGATTTTATCAGACAGGAAATGGAGGGAGTGAAAGTTCCAATAATACTTGTAAGAACTAGTTGTGTCTCATCTAATACTGAACATTACATGTTTCCATTAATCTTAACTGCTTTTGGTTAGGTTGCACATTCCATTGGGTCTTATATATCCCTTGACATTTTAAGGAAGTTCTCTGAAAAGGTATATAGACTGAGTGTTATGAATACTTTCCTCTATCTTAATTTCTCTCTGTGCAATGTGATACCATCTTATATTCTCTTGATTGCTTTGCAGGTGGTGTACTGCATTGGCCTATATCCATTTCTGTCTCTCAACAAACAGTCAACAAAACAATCATTAATTGGAAAACTTGCAGCGTGAGATCTCTTTCTCTATATCTTCTGAAAAAAAAGAACCAATCAAAATCACTTTTATTTAGAATGTCACAAAATCATCTTTATTCAGGTCTTCGGTTCTATCGGTTACAGCAAGTTTTCTGATTGCATCACTGAGACTGTTACCAATGTGGGCTGCACGTCGGCTTGTATCCAACTCCCTTGGAGCTTCATGGTCTGATACTGCTGTTCAAGCTACTTGCACTCACTTGAGGCAGGTATTCTCTTGTTTTAGTCCTCACTTGCAGGATCACTCAAGAGCATAGTTGTATAAATTCAAAATTTAAAATAATTGTAACAAGTTCTTTTTTTTTCTTGCCTTGCAGTATCACACCATGCGCAATGTTCTCTATATGGCAATGACAGAGTTTAGAGAGGTACCCTTCTTCTTTGACAATGTGTTCCTAATGGAGTTTGTTTAGAGTGTCTAAATATGAGTTCAAAGTGTACGATAAAATAAAACATGATTAAGCATTTGCACTATAATTAATATCTAATAAAGCATTTAACGTGACGATATTACTTCACTGTTTTTTTTTTTTTTTTTTTTTGCATATAAGCTCGCAGCAGAGCCAGATTGGGAGTTCATGAGAGAAAACCAGAGCAAGCTTGCATTTTTATTTGGCATTGATGATCATTGGGGTCCACTGCAACTCTTTGAAGAGGTTAAGTTAGTTTCCACTTTTTCAACTAGTCTTAAATGCATTTTCTTACACAATGAAGGAGAGTCCTCTCACAGAATCTTCATTGTTCAGATTTCAAAGCAGGCTCCTGGTACTTCCTTATCTATCGAGCGGGAAGGTCATACGCACGCGTTCTGCTGCACTGTGGCTGGCTCGGTTTGGGTTGCTCAGCACGTAGCCACTCTGATCAAGAACCGGTTTACGCACCTCCAGTAAATGTAAATTTTCTTGACACTTTCTTAAACCAAATAAACCGGTCTGTAAATTTGCATTCTCAACCTATCATAATGGGCCGAGGAGGCAGTGCAAGTTGGTATGGCCCAAACAAATGTACTTTTGTTCAATCACAAACGCAAAACATCTTCATAGTTGCAACTGCAAGAGTTGCATTAATGTAACAAATCGCTCTCAATGAGAACTTAAGATCATTAGGTAAGAGGAGAAAATTATGGTACTGGAGTTGAATGCAGCTTAGCAAGGTTAGAAGAAATTGTTTAGTTATTAAAGGTGGAATTAAATACGTATTTATATCATTCTTACGTAACGCCCATTATTTTCAACTGCCTCATTTATATTTGATTTAAATAATTTCATCACTTTAAAATCTGTTGAAGCTGTAACTACCCCTCTTCAATTCTAACTAACTCTTCACCCCCTTAGCACTGTGAACAAAAACAAAAATTCTGAACATGAAAAATTAATTATTTTTTTTGCTTAAAAACATTTAAATTTTCTTTATTTTATTTTGCCATTTGCAGGTCTGACGAAACCCCGAGTTATATTTTTCCCTCTTGACTGATATAATTCACTTTTCAGGAAAAAAAATCTTGTTATTTAATCTCTAGATTTTTATTATTTTTTTGTAGGACAAACATCAGTTTTAGGACTTATCATTGGGTGAAAATTAGTCTAAAAGTTTGTTAGATTCTCTTTTAAAAATGCATATTAGACTCGCCTCTGAGGCTCTGACCAAAAAGAAGTTGCAAATTCGATGGTATGTTTTTCACAATGCATATTAGGCGTAACTTGTTTACAGAAGTAGAATATTCGTACACAAACCCAAATATACCAGTTACCAGACACTAATTTATTTCATATCTTACCATTTTTAACTACAACCAAAACAATTGACAACATTTCAACCAACAAACCCATGTCTTACTAGATAACATAGAACTAGACTAGCATCTCTTATTGGTTATCTCTAACCATTTCCAATTTAATGTTTCTATCTGCATCTGCTTTGTTAACACTCCAAGCGATTCTCGAACTTTTTATTGCGTTTGGTGGTGACGGCGGGAGTGGTTGTAGCGGCAGAGGCGTTTTCATGGAAGAAGTCGAGTAGGACGGCGCTTTTGCATTTAGGGCACTTTGCGTTATCCTGAGAGAGCATAACGTACATAAGGCAACGAGGGCAACCGACGAGGACCATTGAGATTCTCGTCTCCACCTCCTCCTGGCTCGTTTCAGAGGAAACGCACGAGCTCGGTGAAGCTGTGTTTGATCTGCTTGGAGACCGAACCATACGCATCTGCTCGGCTTGAGAAGGAGGTGGTGAAAGGTTCAGCTTCAGCTCGAGCTTAGGACCGTTCTTGTTCCTACGGCTCATAACGATTTTCTCTCTTTGGGGGTTGAGAAAGAGATTTTGGTTTAATTGAGAAATCTTCTTGTTGGTTCTGGTTAGGCCATTTTATAAAACAAACATGCACATAAAACTGTTGAGAGACAGAGAGAGAGAGTGATTTTCATTAATGGGAATTTAATTACGATAGGTGAAAAATATAATAAATCATAGACTAATAAAATAATTTGCTTTACCGGCTGAAGAACAACAATTTCTTTACCTTTTTAAATGACAATGCTGACACATAGTCTAAAATCGAAGTAGTAATTTTCTTTTGTGATCTCTGATTTTTATTACACCTGGTAGCATATGTAACTCACCCCAGACATGATGATAAAACTGTGCTAATACACCAATACTAAAACTTTAGTTGGTGGTTTTGATTTTGAAACTATATTTTCAAAATTTAAAGTAATGTTTATGGAATACGTATTAGATTTATTCACGTGATGAATTCTTGATTCTACAATATAACATTGTGATAAAATAGGATCACAGAGACATAACATTGTGATAAAATTGGATCGAAGAGACAGACTAAACTAATCTTATTTTGGTTCACAGTTTTATATTTGTAGTAAATGCTCTAAACTGTTATCAGATTTTGTTGTTAATTATCATATGTTGTTTATATGTATTTTGTTTACAATAGTTTTTTTTTAAAAACATATAAATATAAATCTTTTTTGTTTACAGTAGAAAAACTATAACATTATACTCCCTCTGTTTCAAAATAATACATGTTTTGAGATTTTCACACTTTTTAATAAAACATACTCCCTCTGTTTTTAAATGTAAGTAGTTTTAGAGAAAAAAATTTGTTTCAAAATATAAGTTGTTTTCATATTTCATTGCACTTTTTATATTTATTAAATATTGTGTAACCAATCAAATAATACATGTTTATTTATGGTTGGTTGAATTTATACATTAAATGCTACTTTTTAGAATCTAACAAATTTCTTAATATTGATGCTTTTATGTAAAACAACTTACATTTAGAAACAGAGGGAGTATTAAACTTATTTATTAATGCATAGTTTTTTGTTATTTTATAGTTCCTATATTTCTAAACCAATCAAATTTCAAAAAATGCAATTAATGTTTTTGAGATTCATAATTTTTCATAATTAGTTGACAAAAAGTACATTGAAAATGTGAAAAATACATCTTTTTGAAACAAAAAAAATTTCTAGAACATAGATCTTTTAGGAACAGAGGGAGTATATGTATATTACTTGTTTCTAGTTTGTACTATTTATTTTCCAAAAATAACTTATATTAGCATTATATGTAAACATACAATATTTTTAGCAAAAAAAAAAACAAGTAACTAGCTTTGAAAATTTATAGAGGATACATTTCAAAAGAAGTTCCAACCATAATCTTTTACTACAGGGATCGTACTAATTGAGTACTCACTCCGTTTTATTTTACTTGTCGTTTTAGGTTTATGCATACTTATTAAGAAATTATTTAATTTTGCATATTTCCAAAATAAAACCATCACTACCAATAAACCTGACCACATTTCAAATAATAGAAAAATAGATAAAAAAAATATTATTAATAAATTTTGCATTAAAATCATAAAATGACACTTATTTTGAAACGAAAATTTTACTTCGGAACGACAAATAAATCGAAACGGAGGGAGTACATGTTTTCTTTCACCTTTTTTTTGGTCTTTATCAAGAGGCCGAATTACCAATAGTATATCTTGACTGAAGAGATCGAATAGTCTTTGACTGTATTAATGAAAACAGATATGTATACGTATTTTTTTGTAATGTTGCATCATTAATGAAATCCCTTTAACAGATACATATGTATATATACGTCTTGTATAGACCGCATACATACGTACATGCAAAGGTGTCTTAATCGATGCAGGAAGAGAATTAAATGTATATTAATGTTAATCACAAGATAACAAAAACTTGTACAGAAACTAGGAAAATAGAAAAATGGCTACGTCATAGTTAATTGTTATGACTAGAATATCACGTAGTTTCACACCAAAAGCAAGCTATTATTATTGCAGTGTAAGTTAAATTCCCATGTGAAGTTATTTAATGATTTTTTGGAAGAAGGATTTTAGTAAAACAAATTTATATATTCTCTTATATATCGAAAACAATATACTATATACTCTTTCATTTTTTTGATATATAACGTTTTAATTTTAATGTAACATTTATAGTATACGATATATTGAATTATGTAAATTGTTTTATTATTAGTTTAATTTTGATTAGATAGATAATTAACTAAAATGTATACTACCCGTTAATGATTCAGTTTCGTTGACTAAACTCCCTTATAGAGACGTGAGTCTTTAGAATTACAATAGCATTCGTGTAAACGACATGGGCAGGGTAACAAACGATGAGATGACTTTAGACATTTTGGTTTAATTATTCTTTACGCCACAATGCAAAAGACAAAAGTTATAATTGTCACAAAGAAAATGAAAGTTTCTAAATCGAGTAGGAAATTTTAGCGGGTACAAGTGCTTAAACAAAAGTTTTATCTAATTCCAGTTATATATAGATATTTAATCTTCAATTAAAATCATATTTCCTTGACAAAAAAAAAAACTTATTGCTCGTTTTCGACAGTTGACCTAATACAGTTTTTCTACGCAGTCATAACAACGATGCGTAAAATAGGTGAGCAAGGCTCATAAAAATGGAAACGATAACAACGGATCTGTGACATCTGTCTACGTATAATAATATAAGTTTAATAACAAATCTCCTACAAATTTCAAAAGTCAATAACATGTGATGAGTTCACAACATACTAATATACATACCTATTTACGTATGGTTTTACTTTTATCAAACATTCATAACGATATGTATACATGGTTAAAAAGTTTCGTACTCCAAAACAAAATGCCACACAAGAGTGATATAAGTCGCGAGACTATCCTAATGGGGAACTAACGCCTTTCAAAACCGCTGCGGCAGCGATCAGCGACTGATAATATAACTAACTTCTTACACAAGTATGTGGAGAACAATGAAGACAACACTATAAAAGTAGTCGCAGCTTCACTCTGACTACCGCTGTTTTTTTCAGCAACACTTATGACACCGAGAAACACCTCTGAAATAGTCGCAGCGGCTCATTCATTATTTTCTATAATTTCTTTTGCCTAATTGATGTCCATTTTTTTATCGCGAAATCGATCGTAGCGGTAATGTAACGAACAGGGCCTTATCTGGTCACGTGTTAGCTGAAATTAAACGACCAAAATTAGAAAACTGAGTGATATATCTAGTTACTGTCTTCCCATGAATGTCCAACTTATTGAAGCCCTCGTGTAGTACTACAATAGTAGAAACAAAAGCACGACGAACATCAATCTCAACCACAGACAAACTATCTTTAATCAAGTTTTGGTTCACTCTCTCTAGCTTTTCGTTAGGTTGAGTTAACCCAAGGATATAAATAACACGTTAGATCAATTTCAAATCAAAAGTCTCAGACTAATTCTTATATATATATATATAGGCAATGAGTATTTGGCTTTAGATCGAGATTTGAATTTGATATGTTTTGTTATAAATTAGCAGACATATTCCAGCGATCTAACTCTGGTTTTTCAAGCTTGATTTCGTACCGAGTGTCCAATCGCTAGAGAATATATGGAAATTCATAAGAAAACACAACAAAAAAAAAAGTTTTACCAAAAAAACACACACAACAAATGAACAAATTATGGGCCTGTTAAATTTTCCATTTTCTCTGGTATTTTCAGGTCGGATGCATAAACTGCATATAGTCCAGTAGGTAATCCTTTTCAGGCCTATTTGAAGCTAAAACGTCAATATCTGCAACAAGGTTTATGCTCAAATAAAATTTCAAACGTGTGTATACGCATTATCTCCGCAAGCATTTTGATAAAAGGCAAACACTCGACATCTTAGTACTAAAGCCCAAAACAAGAAGTCCAACAGAATCCCTACATTATTCGAAAAACGATTTGTTTTTACTAAAATGTAAATAAAATCAAAACAAAAAGTTAAATTAAGCTTGAATAAAAAAAATTACAAAGTTACATTATAGTCTTATTTTTTGAACTAATAATATTTAAAAATATAAAAACAGAAAACTGAAAACTCTTAGTTAGTTATGTTTGTAAAAGAGGGATGGTGTTTTTAGACAGGTTCTGCAACTTTTTACATGTTTGGATCATTTTCAGTCCAAAATTTTAAGTTTTTTTTTGGTTGTTGTCAACTTACATATAAAGAAGAATCACTCTTGACAAAACGAGCAGGAACAGAGAAAATGTAGATCATTAGTACATGTAAAAGTCTTTAGATTCTATTGATCTCTGCTCCCAAAATATGAATACATTTACCTCATTACCATCTTGATTTTCTAGCATTTTGGTTCTCTCCTTTGGCTGCATCAGATAACCGCGACTTCGAAACAGATCCACGGAAGTTACTTAGTCTTGGACCTGAGAGGAGATGATCTTTTGAAGAAACCTTGTTTGGTTTATAAGCTTGCGTTTCATCTAAATAACCTTTAGGCTCAATCTCAACAGATCTTCCCCAGTCCAGTCCTCCATCTCCACTTTTTTGAAGCTTCTCGCTCTGTACAACCCAGTCAACACAATCCGATATGCTTCTCTGTAAAGAAAGGCTTTTACTTGGCGTTGTCTTTCTCCCTCTGTTGTTCTCTTCGCCATAAGGCCATTTATAGCTCCTGTTCTCCATGTTCAGTTCTATGGAGTGAAGGTCGCTTTCGGCTGAATCTTCTTCGTTTTCGTCCTCAACTTCTCCATCTTCGATGTTATATGAACCGAAACCGATGTGGTGGTGGTTCAGATACTCTTCAGTCTCTTCGTTACGCGGCTCAAGGGTCTTCTCTTTGCATCTTTTTGCTTTGAGGTAGGTTTGGAGCTGGTTCCTTAGCTTATCAACAGCTGCGTTTTTCTCCTCGAGCTGGTGCTTAGCCTCCGAGAGTTTCATCTGCACTCTCTCCTCGCGCAATGCATCAGCTAACTGCAGCATCTCCCTTTCCTTTTCGACTTCCTCTTTGACTTTGAAAGATTCTCTCTTCAGTTCCTCAACTTCGGCTTTGTCTTCGCTGATGTCTCTCGCTAGTTCGTCGCATACTTTCTCAACCATCACCCTCGCTCGCTTCTCGTTCTCTATCTCCTTCACTGCTTTCATCAGAGCTGCCTTTGTGTCGGATAGCTCTTTGCCTAGTTTCTTGTTCAAGCTCTCGAACCTTCTCCTCAGTTTCCTCTCCACTTCGAGCTCGCCAGCAACAGATTCTATTGCAGCCTCAACAACTTCTTGCTCGTGGCTTTTCCACGCTGCTTTCTCTTCGGCAAAACGTTTCATCAGGTAGCTGATGTCGTTGTTTTCCGGTTTATGCTCGCGGATAACCTCATTGACCTGTAAGCGAGCTCTCTCGAGCTCAGAGTGCAGAGCAGAGACGAGGGACATGCTGGAAGATGGGCGGTCTTCTTGACCCCACATTCTGTTAATGATTTTGAGAAGCTCTTTTGATGTTGTGAGAGCGTTACTACAATCCTTCAACCGTGTTTTGACTCCCACGGTCGACCCAGTCGGTGTCTCCGCCCGTGATCTTGTCTCAATCTGCAATCAAGAAAACAATGTGAAGGCATACGGATTCAGTACCTCTTTGTTGCTTATTGCCTTACATGTAATGTATATGTGCGTGATAAAATATACATTGTATGCTTCTAAAGTGAAAGAAAAAGCTATAACTGTAGTTAACAACCAATAACTCAATCATGCACTTTCATCCACAATCATATGATATGAACAGCTCAATCAAAAGTAAGCTCAATGAATGAAAGTTATAGATAGAAAGCTTTCCCTATAGTGCTGAAAGACACAACCCCAAAAGTAAAAAAGAGAAGGAAATCAACTTACATCCATGAAGCTAGCATTGCTAAAACGATCCCTAGCCTCCACATTTTGATCTCCAAGCCTAAGCTTCTGCACAGTAGAGGATGCTCTTCTCTGCCGACTTCCAGTACCTGATCTCTCCATCCTCTACAAAAAAAAACAACGAGTTTCTCAGTTTCCTTATAAGTAAAAGAAAGCCGTATTCGCATTGTCCATCGCCATATTTAGCATTATATATACATATCTTTTCTGAGGTCTCAATTATAAGAGAATATAGGCCTACATTATTCCCCAATAAACCAACCGCTAATAACCAACCACAACTACCTCCATATGATCAATGAAAAAAAACTAGTCAAACTGCTCAATTATGCAAAAACTAAACGGCACACCAACTTATAAAGGAAACCATAGACCCTTTCACAAGAACTTAAATGTCACTTTTTTTTAGAGCACATGACAAAAAGATTCTTAAGGATCAACAGTTTTCTAATCTTCTCTAATCCCACTTCTTAACATCAATCAGAAGCTGCAGCTTAAAATATATATATATACACTCCCCAATCCCCATTGTTGAATAAAAAATACTCATGGAGATTAGGTTGCCAACAAGTTCACAACTTTGACCAAATTCAGACCTCAGAATCACACAAAGACTTAATCATAGTTGAGATCTTTCGAGCAAAACCAAATCAGTTTCTCTCTCTCTCTCTCTTTAGAAGCACATGGCGCCAGCAAAGAACTTAGAATCAAAGCACATTCCTTTACCTCCTCATCAATCAAAAAGGAATTAGACTAGGTTCGGGCCCGAATCACATAATCCCTCCATAACCGAAATCAAACCACTAATATTAATTTCATCTCAACGGTCACTCGAACCGGAGACCTCTGACACAATTAACATGACCGACCGAATAAAACTTTTACCTCAGAGACAGGACTATGAGACGGATCAGAGAGGTGAGGCGGCAGAGAACCAGACCGAGCCGACCTCGGCGGAGGAGGAGGAGCAGGAGGAAGCGGCGCGATTCTCTCCTTCCTACCTTTCCTACTACTCGTCGGCGAAGGCATCTCGTTCATCTCCCACAGAGTCGCAGCCAGCTTCCTCGCCGAAACAGGAGCAGCTGCAGCTGATACGACTTTCCCGGTCTTGCTCCCGCACTGCGACGGCGCCGCGCGTCCCGGAGAAGAAGAAGCATCAGCGGGAGAAGGAGATCGGCCCATGAGTCTCCACGTGGGGACAGGGGTCGTGGATCCTCCTCTTTTACCGACCACGATCGCTCTCTTGAAACGGTAACCTTCCCTGAGAACGGAGGAAGTCGATGACGTGGGAGAGGAGCATCCGCGTTTCCTGATTTTTCCGAGGAGGAGGAGATTCTCCACGGTTTGATTCTGCCTCGGCATTTCAAAAAAGATCGTAGATCTCTCGTACCTGAAGATATGAAGAAGCTATGGATGAATCAAAGTCCATCGATCTGTTAAAAAAAGAAAGAGTTACTTACAGAGTAGAGATTCAAAGCATTTCAATGGCGTCTTCGGCAGAGTGAAAAAAAGAAAGTGACGGTTGCTGTATTTGGAGTACAGAGTGTTAAAGTGTGTAAAAGGGAAAAAGACAGAAGGGAGTGCTGATCTTCTGTGGTGAGGAGCACTGTGTATAACATGCGCACGTGGTTTGATCTGGATGGTAGTAGTAGTAGTACATATGCGAAATGTCAATGGTTTACAGCGTGTGTATATATCATTGTAAACCGAATCAAACCGGAATAATATTGAATGGAGAACCAGATGATCGGTCCTCTCTTCACGTGTCCTGAAACTTTAAAATTAAAGAAATATACTTATGTAGTTATCAAATATATTCTGTACTTTGAATAGTTTACGTTTGGAATTAGAATAAATTTGGATCCGATCTTAATCTTTAATTCGTTGTTTTGTTTTTGCCTCTTATGACATAATCAAACCAAATTTAACCAAAACTAGAAACCAAATCACTACTTATTTCACTTTGGAAGGCCCTTTTTGACTTGGACTTCTGACTTTTTTCAACTATAGAAGTAAATAACCATATTGTGTTTTTAAATTTTAACTGGTTGCGTCATAAATTTATATCTATATTTCACTTTTACGTAGTTTGACGGATCGTTGAGAGCAACTATGTTCGGTTAAAATATGTTCCTCTGCCTAACCATATATATGTCCATCACTCAACCAACTACATAGCGAGATTGTTTCTATTGGCTTTTCTTACATGACTCGGATAAATTTTAGATTCCATATTAACGATGATTTCATTCAACCGCCTGGGACAATCACAGCGAAACATTTATAAAGATGATCATGAAACGTTATTACGTATGGTTTGTATACTTCTTTGTTTCACTTTCACCAAATGTACAAGCAAAGCCAGGCAGTGTATGTTCGGTTATGCATGTGCTTATGCAGTTTGCTATTTTCTTATATATATTAAAGTTGAAAAAGGAATTTGTAGTTTATATTTATAAAGTAGGTCATCTGGTAGATTCAAAGGTGGACCCCCATATCGTGTTAATATCATGCTTATGACTCATAAATCATATGATCATGTTCCCAAATACCTTTTTCTCCATTAGACAACGTGAGTGAACCGGCTTTCTTTAAATATTCATTACGACTGTGTTATCATAATTAGAACTGTTCCGATATCCATTTCAACGGTCTATGTAAAATATTAATTCATAAGATAAAATTATCACTTGAAGCATCGTTAAAACTATAATTTTGAATTATGCTTTTTTTGTGTGTTTTTGGAGTTGAGTTCTATACTCGTAATCATCTTCTTTTGTTTCCCTTTTACAAGGACAAGATATCATTTAAAGTTTACAATTAGAGCACATACAACAGTAGAAAGTAAAAGAGAACAACGAACACGTCACAGACAAGGAATAGATACATCAATTAAAGTTGAGAGAGATGATTAGAGTTGAATGAAGCAGAACCAAGTTGATATTTGGCTTATCATTCATTTGTATGGTCTCTCAGACCCTAGAAGAACTAGACTTTATGATATTGAAAAAAAGAATCATGCTATGCTGTGATTGGTAATTTGTGGAGTAAAAGAGAGAAATGTAAAAAGTAGAAATGAAAAGAAAATGTAAGTGGGAAAGAAAAAGAAAAAAAGGAATAGACCGATAAAATCCAGAGTAACATTCAGTGTGTTTTCCTCTGCTTAAACAGTTTTTAATGAAGCAAATGAAAAGATATAATTTAAGCCTGATTAACATATTCTTAGAATTGTTAAGAATGATAAATTTGTCACCATTAAATTTGCAAAAAGGTGCTAACTAGTCCCATATGTTTGAATAGGAGTCGAATGATTATCTTAGGTTTCGAGATTTGATCATATCCATGAATTTCGCCAGCTGATTAACCGACCAAACTGAACAATATTTCAAGCCAAACCGATTGGCACAACTACCTTGGTATATCGATATTGGTGTGTGTTACAAGTAACCACTTGCAACCAAAACGATTAAAAAAAAACACGATAAACTGGATAGTTTTTTTGTTCAAGTTGCAACCAGTCTTTACTCTATGTATGGTACACCACTTATGAATTTCATGGTGAATTTGAGAACAAAATCTTATAAAAGAAACTATTCAACTTATAAATGTTTTGGAACTGGGACTACCCATAAATGAAAATTGATATATATAGACATTATGAATATGGTGTAGCCCAAAGGTAAAGCACAAATATATACTAATCATGCCCAAATAAAGCCCATTAAATAACAGGAATTGTTTACCTTAAGTTAGGGGCCCCTTAAGTTATGGCAATGTGTTTGAACTTTTTTTTTTTGGACTAAATATGTGTTTGAACTTCAAACTTCGAACAATGTCGATGGCTTGGGATTTTTCAGTTATAATAACTTACAACACAATTGCAATAATACCTTGTAGATGCATAAGTTTATTGTCCAACCGTTATCTATTTGGGCCTTATTTCATAACTATAAACATCAATTATGAATTTATGATGTACTATAATTGAAGAAGGATATTGAGTTTGAGTTCATAAAATAAAATCTTAATATGTAGAACACTAAAACCGCATTTTATTCGTTCAGTCAGCGTTTTTGTAAATGAGATTAAACTGATATTCGTTTAGAATGAAATTTTATCTCCTTTTACATTTGTTTCTCTTACACAAAAGTCAAAATTTATTTAAAAGCCTGATGTCCTAGTTTTCTTTTCCGTATTTAAAAAATTGATGCTTTAATTTTAATTTAAAAAATAATTTTAAAAACATAAACATAAATTTTAATATAATAAATGGTTGAATTTTATTGAAAACTATATAAACTCTTAAATTAACTAAAATAAAATAAAAGTAAAAAAAAAAGTAAAATATTAATTTTTAAAATCTGTGTAAATAACGTCAATCTTTTGTATACAGAGGAAGTATGTAGTAGTTCATTTGAAGATTTAACCCGTGCTGATTTTGAACACCTAACTCATTTTTTATGCAAAGCTATAGAAAATGTGTACGCATTTGCCGATCTTTGCATTTTTATTTCATCATTAAAATAATTATCTCAGTAAAAATTAAAAAGACATATTAATAAATGAATAAATACCATTGATAATAATCCAAAGCGTGAGGGTGGCTTTCGGATAAACCAGACGTTGTCTCCGTTTTCTTTGGAAATTTTGGGATCATGGGCATTGTGGGACCAACACTTCTCAGCCTGCCACTGCCCCAACGTGGGCCCAGTTTAAAAGCCCACACTTGTTTTCTATACTAATAATAACTTTTCAAGCATCTCACGTGAAAACCACACAAGTACTTTCAAAATGATCCATATATTAACAAAAAAATTATTTCAAAAAATCAATTTTTTTTATATTTTCCATACTGGTATTAAGGGCATGATTATTTCAGGTCTCTAAGAAAGGATCTTTTAGGGAAAATAAGAGAGAGTCTCTTAACTTTTAGCTAGAAAAAGCTAAGAAACATCTCTTTAATAAGAGATTAAGAGATCCTCCATAAGAGCATCTCCAACCCTACTTTATTTTCTACTCCAAGAATAAAATCTTCTCCAACTTCACTCTATTTTCAACTCCAAAATAGAGTAGTGGCTAAGGTTACTCTATTTATGGAGTAATCTTACCCATTACTTTATTTTGGAGTTGAATTTTTTATATTTATGAAATGGTCCTTTAAATTTTTAATGTTTTTATTTCTTACTTAAATAATATTTTTATGTTAAAAATGATACAATAACATGAAAATAAGATAATATATTATTTAATAATTTTAGATAAAATGCATAATATTATTAAAAACATAAATAAAAAATAAAGATAACATAAAACAAATGATTTTAATAATCCGGAAAATCGTTTCCGGATCCGCTAAGACCGATAAAGTATTGTCCGGGCAAAGAAGACTGAGAAAGAGCTTGTTGATCGTGTGACTCAGCATTTTTCTTTGATGTTATTAGTACTTGCTGAGCTTGAATTTACACATGGACATTTGGATCTTATATATAATTCAAATCACAAAATAAAACTTGTTTTTCTTCTTTCCATGCATGATTTTGTTTTTGAATCTCCATATGAACGTGAACTCGATGCACCAATTAAATTTGGAAGAGAAACTCTACCTCCAAATATCAAAATTGCAGAAGATGAAAATGTCCGATTTCGAAATTTTCTTGCTCGATTTAGGAATATCAAAGATAAAAAAGTTTATTTTTCATTACGAAATACATTAGTTGATCATTTGTGGAAAAAAATATTCGAATGCTCATTATTGAACCAATTTATATATTGTCTTTTATTTTATGTTTATGATTTCTGTATTTTTTAATAATAAATTTTTAATTCAAATAGATTATATTTTAAGAAATTTTTGTAAACATGAAATAATTGGAGTTAATTGGTAATTTTTTTAAAAGTATAAGATGTTGAACTTTAAAAAATATTATTTTTTGGAGTAAAAAATGGAGTAATACATTGGAATAAAATCCTACTCTATTTTGGAGTTGCACTATTTTGAAGTAAATTATAGAATAATACATTGGAGATGCTCTAAGAGACATGTAATAATCATAGCCTAATGCTAATAGTAAATTTCGAGAAACTAATTTTTTTATTAAGTTTTAGCTACCATTTATAAGAAATAGTTAAACACAAAAAAATAATATACTTATAATCAAAATTTAAAATGTTTTCTTAATATGTGTGAAATTGTTAAAATATATATCTTATTGAAATATAGAAAATAATATTTAGTTATTTAATAAGAAACTAAAAACCTTACTTATTTATTCTTTTAAAGGCATCTTGCTGAATATTTTTTCCAATGGATTATAATTTTCTTTATCAGAACTTGTCCACTAACGATGTCCTCCAAAGAACATGTTCGCTCCCGTTGACGGGGTTACGAGTCAACAAGTCAAATTAATTTGGAGCTGAAGTTAGACAATAGTCCTAATTATATCATTTTTAGTAAGAAGGCTCAGTTATTATTATTATTTTATTTAACTTCCATCATAAAACATTGAAATGGGACATTTACATGTAATAGAAGTGGGACCTGTATCTTTGATGCGGTGAAGAACTCAGAAGAAGAGAGATGGAGGCGTGCGAATATTTTGTTTCCAGTGTTCGGCCATCTCTTTCTTGTTTTCAACTCTCCCAACCGCCAAACTTATCCGTGCCTTTTATTTTGTTTATTTTGTTGTTTCTTATCAAATAACGTTTTGTATATTATTTTTATACGTAAAAGATTCAAATAGTTTTTGCTTCCTCCAGCCCACATTCTTAAACTTATCCTCCAGGGTAGATAAAATTTTGAAGGCATTATATCTGTCATTGTTAGTAAGAATATGCATTGTAAGCTTAAAACTTTTTCATTATTGTGGATAACGATAATCACGCAATAGTCAGTAGTAGGGTGGGCGTTCGGATACCCATTCGGATTTCGGTTCGAGTCTATTCGGGTTTCGGATTTTCGGGGTCAAAAGTTTCAGTTCCATTCGGATATTTCTAAATTTCGGTTTGGATTCGGTTCGGATCTTTGCGGGTTTGGTTTGGCTTCGGATAACCCATTTAAATTATTTTAAAAATTTGAAAATTTGTTACATACTTTAAATTTCTCAAAATCTATAAAAATTAATATATTACATATAAATTTGAATAATATATATCAAAATACCTAAACTTAACATATAAATTAGTTTGGTTTGAATATTTGAATAGATAATCAATAGATATTTCAAGTATTTTTGGTATTTTAAATATACTTTATTTATTTTAAACATTACTATTTGACTATTTGTATATATATTTTCAAGTATTTTGAACAACTTAAAAATACCTTATATATTTTGGATGTTTTTAATATACATTAAATCTAAAAATAAGTAATATATTTAGATATATAAATATATTTCGGATACATTTGGTATTATTTTTTTGGATTGGGTTCGGTTCGTGTTTTCGGATTCGGATTCGGATTCTTTGCCCAGCCCTAGTCAATAGTTCAACACCATCAATAATATAAATGTGGTTAATAAATAAATGTAGTAAGTGTAGTAAAATTCTGAACAATACATAATACATAGAAATTTTTTTATAAGCCTTGGTTTTCATGAAATTTTTAGATAGAAAGTTAGCTATATGTAAATCCTCAGAACTTATGTGCATGAATTGTATTAATTACGGTTATTTGTTTCTATTATTGAACTTTCAGTTTACTTTAATGAATCTACTAGCGTATTTTCTCAGCGTGAATTTATTGGCTGCTTGTGATTTTCTACATATAATTGAGAAATTAGTATTGTCGGTCAAAGTCTAAGATATCGGCTGATAAATTTTAGGGTTCTATATATATCTGAATAGTGCAGATATTTTTAGTATGTGAAGAAAATATGTGGTCCTCACCCTCCGCATGCATAAGCCTTGGTTTTCATCTAAAATTCAACAAATAGCTTTGGTCCCCTACTTAGGAGAAATAAATGTAAAACAATATGCAAACGAATATTATCATCAGGTGTATTAAATTCAACATGTAAATGTATATTCTAGTGGCATCTTATCCTACTCAAAATATATTCATTCCGTTTTATTTTATTTGTCGTTTTAGGTTTATACATATAAATTAAAAAATCATTTAATTTGCATATCTCCAAAAAAACATTATTATCAATACACTTAACCATATTTAAACCAATAAAAAATAGACAGAAAATATTATTAATAAATTTTACATTAAAATTATAAAACGACATTTATTTGAAACAAAAGTTTTGCTCTAAAACAACAAATAAATCGAAACGGAGAAAGTATGAGTGAATCGACGTAGTAAGTTGGCAGACGACATCCCTAAAATTTGGCTGTAAATTCAATTGGCTGTAAGTTCAAAGTTTCTATAAGATTCAAGTTCATCTCTACATGGAAAATCGTTTTGTCCAAAAATGTGAGATTTACAGGTAAAATCTGAGTTATCTTGTGAAATAGTAGTAGTTCTTAACCCCTATCAACGCTCAAAATATGTGAATAGTCATAGCTAGAGTAAATTCTTAATTAGTACTATGTCAATTGGTGGTGCCTACGTATTTGTGTCATGCAGGACGTACATCATTGGCTTCAACATGATTTACATCATTTAATGCAGAATTCATTGTCGTAAATATTATTTGTGTAAAGGAATTGATATTACGTTATCAAAGGAAAATAGTAGAAATTTACGGTTCATAATGTGGTCTTTAATCTGCTAGGGAATGGAGACAATGTCAAAAAAAAAAAAAAAAAAAAACAAAAGTAGCAACTTACCCTGAGTTTCATGAAACTTCTCGCAACACTTTCCAAAAACAAAAAAAAAATAGTTATGCCGTCTTCTGAACATTTTATCTATAAAAATGTGTAGATTTATCATTTTAGGAACCATCCACGAATTACAGGGCAGATTCCTCTCGTGCCTTTCCTTTGTGCTAAAGGGATCACTATTTTTTTTCTTTCTTATGATCTATTTTCCTGCCGGGTAATGGGTATATCCTAGCTAGCTGCTAATATAAAAAATATGTGATTGTAATTTAGAGAGAAGCAAAAGAGGTTTTGTATCTACAACAATGCTTTGAATTATATTATTATTTTATATATCATAGCAAATGGTTGACAATATTTTGAGTGATGTTAATTATTTACCTGTGAAATTGTCGTTTAGTGGTCACGTGTAGCCAATTAAGTGAAATCCTGTAAATTAGCGGTGCGTCATTTGTTGAAAACTCGAGGTAACAAGAACTAAGTAAATTGGCTTCGTTTTTCATTATATGTAGTATAACTTTCGTCATGAAATTTAGATGATCGTCGACGATACGTAAACACAATTGTTTTTTTTTTTTGAAAGAACGTAAACACAATTGTTGCGCACATAAGAACAATACATGAATAAAGTAATTATCTAAGTTAATTTTTATAAACAAATTATATAAGTTCTTAAATGAACGTCTTATTGAACACAAGCTTTTTCATCGCTTTTTGTGTTTTATTTATGGATGAATCCCAAAGATTCACATATCAGTTCTTCTGTTGTTCTGGACTAAATATTTCTAACAAAGACTTTTTAGAAAAATATCAAATTGTTGAAAAACATACTTGTAAGTAGTAACGAAGTTATGCCTTCAGTCAAAAAAAAAAAAAGTAGTAACGAAGTTAATATTTAAAAAAACTTTACTACGCACATACTTTCAGATCTTTGCCTACGAGGCTACGTCGCATTCATTGGAAGTTTAGTTGTTCCGAGTTATTCTAATTAATTAAAATAGCTTGTATTAGTTTATAGGAAGTTTCGTTCACGTCGTAACACGAAAATTCATATTAAATAGTTGAGATGACGATTTGGTGAGAAAGTTGTATGAACGTTTATGAGACAGTGACGTAATGAAGCTATAGTGTTTGTTGAAAGGTGGGTGGGGGGGGGGGGGGACTAATGTGATTAGAACTCTCGTTGAAAAGTTTTGTTCATAAAATAGACCAAATTAAAATTTGACATATGTTTTTAATATCAAAAATGAAAACTCTTTTATTTATTGCAATGTAGGCATTTTAGAAACGTGATTGAATGATTAAATCTCGTCTTTCAGATTATATCCTTTAAATCTCTCTATAATTTAAAGATATTAATCCAGTGACAAGACTTGAGCTCATCATGAATCAGTGGTAATTGAGAACCTCTAACATGCTCTTACGTAAAGTCTTATCTAGCAAAGGCAATTGTTTTGGGAGGATCTTATTCTCTAGGAAATTATTGTTGAACGAATATCACTGGTAGTGGTACTAGTATTATTATTTCTTTCTTTTTTTTGTTAAATAGTAATATTTTTGTGAGGAAACTAAGAAATGTGTAAGCACTAGTTATAGAGTCCTGAAAGCAGGTGACACATCTCATGGTCTTATAATTTTACAGATGACAAAATATTCATTAATAAAAATAAACTTGGAAAAGTTCGACGAAAATATAGAAGATCGGACCACGTACGTTACTTTTGCATCTCCAATTAAGTCGTATATATATATATATATATATTCTTTTTTTTTAATTGGCTCACTAAGCAATTTTCTTTAACTCACGACTTAAATAATATGGTAATGACATGAAAATTTACCCCATTCGTTAAACAAGAAATAAATCTCAACTCAAGCATCTAGACCAAAATTGGTTACAACAGCAGATAAAATAATTAAGCTATATAATACTAATGTTGATAAAAAGCTATATAATACTAGTGTAATATCAAATGAGCGATAGTCTAGTGGTTTTGAAAGTGAATGTCAAAGTCAGTAATTTTATTTTATTTGAGAAGAATAATTTGCATATGTAATTAATATTATAAACGAATGATTCCAAACATCAGAGAGTATTTAATGATTACTTTTACACGATGAAAAAAAAGATTACGTTTATACATTGCTACTATTTTTCACTTCCAATCAGAAAACAAATAGATAGGCAACCTTAGGTAATAACTGAACTTGTTAAACTATTGCACTTAGATTGTATTTTATATAGATATTGTTTTCTCTATATTCTGGATTTAACCTCTGTTAGAAAAATAAATAAAATTTAATGGGTTTCTATTAATTGAACGTATTACCGTTATCTAGTGACTAGTATTTTTTTTTTTGTTTTTTAACGATACCGAATTTTTAAAAATACTATCCCATTCAGATTCTCTGGAATAAGGACCAAAGTTAATGAAGACATATCGAGGATATATTCATGGTAGTTTGATTTTTGTTTGTACTTTTACTCACTACATCGCTACTACTTTTATCCAACATGAAAATCTTGGTGAAATTATATGTTGGGGGTAATATATAGTTTATATCTGCATGTTGAGTATTAATTGGCATTGATGGTGGTGGTTGTTCAATATTGTAAACAAGAAATATAGAAACATGGCCACAAAGTCAAGTCGATTTCACAAATATTTTTTTTATTAAGTCTTTATCCTTCTCGATTATAAAATGATTAGAAAAAATAAAATAAAAATAAAATTGTGAAAGGGAGAAAGGGAAAGGGAAAGGAACAGAAGGGAAGGTATGAAGTAGAAGTGAAGATGCATGCGATGGTGTGTCGGAAAGGCAAAAGCCACATGCTCCACAACTTGAACTTCTTACTTGCGTCAGGGTTAAGTATCCTCTGTATCTTCTTACTTTTACTTATTACGCACCACCTCACTTTTTAGCCGTTGGATCCTGTTAGGAGATCTTACAGAAATCACCTTAAATGGAAAGTTAATTTTGTGTATATATCTTCATTGTTAAACATGTAAATTTTATATTATCATATATGTAAATAACATTTTCTCAAATCAAACTTTGTATACGCATAGTTACGTCATTACGGAAGTCATTAACAGACGAATAAAGTAATCACCTAACTTGGTTGTCTTGTATCCCTTTTATTTTGTACACGAGTTTATATTTAGCCATATAAGTTCATGAACAAGATAAAGTCATTATGAAGAATACTTGCATTAAGACAAAGCCACACTAACTTTATATATAACCTTATAACATGTTGAGATCCAATGCCATTTAAGATAAGGGTTTCATCAAACAATGACCAAACCAATTCAAAACTATATTTTAAAAAATGTTCACTTGATATGCAGAAAAAAAATAGAAAAGGAAATTAAATTAAATCAAATAATGATTGAAAAGAGATATCATCACGCAAAACCTTAAAAGTACGATCGATGTCGTGTCCTCCTCCTCTTCATGTACATCAAAATAGTTTTTTTCTTTGTACATCAAAATAGTTCCCACAGTTTTCACATCAACTTAACCACATTTCACAGTTTTCACTTTTTTCTGTTACCTTCGTATAATACTATATTTAGTACCATTACCCATCTCTCTTTCACCACCAAACCTCTGCACATCCTCTCTGTTCTCTCTCTCTCTTTCTTTCTCACTCTCCAAGAAAACAATCACAAAATGTCAGTCGACCATTACTCAAACACACTCCCATTGCACCATCACCACAACGACCATAGAGAGTCTTTGTTCGAGAAGTCACTCACACCAAGCGACGTTGGAAAGCTAAACCGTTTAGTCATACCAAAACAACACGCCGAGAGATACCTACCTCTCAATAATAGCGGCGGCGACGTGACGGCGGAGTCGACGGAGAAAGGGGTGCTTCTTAGCTTCGAGGACGAGTCGGGAAAGTGTTGGAAATTCAGATACTCGTACTGGAACAGTAGTCAAAGCTACGTGCTGACCAAAGGATGGAGCAGGTACGTCAAAGACAAGCACCTCAACGCGGGCGACGTCGTCTTATTTCAACGGCACCGTTTTGATATCCATAGACTCTTCATTGGCTGGCGGAGACGCGGCGAGGCTTCTTCATCTTCCGCCGTCTCCGCCGTGTCCCAAGATGCTCGAGGTGACACGGCGGCGTACTGGAACGGTTTGACTACACCTTATCGTCAAGTACACGCGTCGACTAGTTCTTACCCTAACATCCACCAAGAGTATTCACATTATGGTAAAACTCTTTTATCTTTTATCTCATTTTTTCTTGTTTGTATTTTTCTTATTTATATATCAGATTTATACTCTTTCTGTTTGTTTTTAAAGATATTTGTCCTATATAATTTTTTCTTTTCACAAAATATATTTTCTTGACTTTTTAATCTATCCTAGATTATTAATTTATGCATTGTGTGTTTAGATTGTTATATTGATTCACATGGTCTGTATAAGAGAGCATTCATCTTTGAAAAGCGAAATGTTTGTTTTCCTCTATAACTCTTCCGTTATTGTAATTTTAGTTATAGAAATTTTTCTTACAAAATTATTTTTTTGAATAATAAATATTTTCCAAAATGAGGGTTCGACCCACCAATGAAATATATATATATATATATATATATATATATATATATATATATAAAAATCACAAACTTTGAGAGCTCAACCATTTTAGCTGGTGAAGTTTCCTTTCTTATAAATCTTGTCGGAATTAAATTATTCTATTTATCCTAAAATATGTGACGATTAGCTTAGTTGCGTGTATATGCACGCAAAATAACAACCTGAGATAACATTTTGTTATACATAGATATCTCTTTGTTTTTCTTCATGTCTTTTTATTTCTGGACAAGAAAATAACCCCGACAATTTCAATAATCTTCGCCAAGTTGTAACTAAGCCGTCACACGCTCGTGAGGACAACCGTCCAATCAACTTAGACTAACGTGTTCGTTATTTCTTCCTTTTTTATTCATTTTAAAATATATGTAACTAAAAGAGTTGACGGTGGAAAATTGTAGGCGCTGTCGCTGAGACACCGACGGTAGTTGCAGGGAGCTCGAGGACGGTGAGACTATTTGGAGTTAACCTTGAATGTCACGGTGACGTTGTCGAGCCACCACCGTGTCCTGATGCCTACAACGGCCAACACATTTACTATTACTCAACTCCTCATCCCATGGTAAATGAATTTTACATTCTTGTCATATTCAGTTTGCTGACGTTGCTACGTGCATGCTACTCTGTGAATGAAAATGATATAAAATTGAATTGTTTAGGTACTATTAAAACAGATGTCGTGGCTGTTTCTAGAGATGAGACAGATGAAATTAGTATTATTAAAATAGACATGGAAGAGCTACTGTTTAATAGATAATAGTATAAAGAGGAATCAGGGAGAATAATACTACACTTGACTGTAAACGCACATGGCCAATTTGTTTACAACTTGTAGCCTACCATGATTTTGAATTTTCTTCTGTAGCCTACTTTTTTTTTTCAAAAGTCAAGTTTAACTTATCAATCTTAGATATGCCTCAACTATCTAGTTTAGTCTTACCATTCTGATTTGTTTGGCACCGTCATGTCTTTGTACAAGTCAAAAACTAATGCTAAAACTGTCGTTTCAATGTTACCTGGAATTGTATTAGTATTGCAGCATTGATGTTAGGTAGCTGGAATATAGTACACCCAGTCTAAGTTTAAGTAAGCAAAAATCATGAACAAAATAAGCATTGAGCTGAATAATAGATTTATATTGTTTGAAAAATAATTTTAAATCCTAACAAATATATTATTGAAAGAGCTCATAAGAACATGGGAATTTAAAGCTATATTATATTGAATATGTGAACATCCTCCTTCTCTTACAATTTTATGCAAAAAATAAAGTGTAAAAACAGATATAATTGTGTGTTGGTTTTGTGAAACAGAGTATCTCATTCGCTGGAGAAGCAATGGAGCAGGTAGGAGATGGACGAGGTTAATGATATCCAAACAGAAGTGACAACTTTAGTTTTAACTTTAGATTATGAGCCTCCATACTCATAGAGAAACACACAAAAAGGAGGAGAATTAATAATATCAGTAACTTCGTTATTTATTTAGTTATTTACTATTCGCCTAACCTGAAAACATATATGAAAAACAAAGAGGATATTTTTCTCCTACATTTGTGGCAGAGATTCTTAAAAGAAGTAGATAAGGTTTATTACATAATGCCTGAGAATCTGAGATAATTCAATGAAGCTTGCAGGAAGTCATTTGGGAACTTCTATCATGTCTATGCATATGTATGATATGACTCAATGATGGTGAAAGATTAGTTGGTAAGCGTTGAGATTCATGAGTGATCAGATTACAAGATGAAAAGAGTGTGGGCCTAACCAGATTAATAAAGATGAGTGCCTAGCATGTGTATAAAATGGATATTACCATCGCCTTTTCTATCTGGTCCAAAGCAAAACTGCCAAAACCTAATAAGGACCATTTTATTCTATTTAGTATTTACTCTACTTTGTTTCTCTATTGTTTTATTTTTATTTTTTATTTTTGCATCGCATAGAAAGTGTAGAAGGAATTTCTGAATCATTTTTACAAGATACTTTGACAAAAATAAGTCTAGGTCCCAATTGTTTCTTTGAGTTTTCGTTTGGTTTCTATAATAGAATATAACAAACTTTTGTATTCTCTATTCTTCTTCGTGTTTATATTTAGATATTTCCTTCTCCTTTCTTTGGTTCCTTTACTGCTTGCTCTTCAAGAGTTTTCATCTCCGCCAGTTCAAAGAAGTGTGGTCTCTTTTATTATAGCTTATAAATAAACAAACCATCTTTTTATCATGTATAATGTAACCATACTTTGTATTCTACACGGACAAAACTTGTAAATATACCCACGTTGAATATCAGAACAAAATCATCAAGTTAATGTATGGCTTTGTATTATTGTTCAGATGATCCAACTGAAACATGTGGAGCGGAAAACTTGGGAGAAAACTTCCTTTATTGTACGTTAATTGATTTTGTGGGATGCATCTATTAATATTTGTGTGTGTCACAAGCATGGATTGATAAGTAACTACAAGTTATTGCGTTACTGAAACATATATATTAATTATAACTTTCCTCTGCCGAAAGCAGATCGCATTCGTAATTTTCACGTCTCCCCTGCTTACGAAGAAAGGACAGAACCATCGACTCTTATGCGCGACATGGATCATCATCAAGCATCAAATTCTCTAAAGCAAATCTTCCCTCTATCTTCATCTCCTTTCTTCTCAACCTTCAAGGTCAAGAAACATATTTTCGTGGGGATCTCTCTTCTCATCAGTTTCCTAATAATCTCCGTTATCTTCGTCAATCTTGCCGGCTTCGAGCCTCTTCTCTGTTTAGGATTCTTATCTTCGTCATCGAAAACCCTAACGAAGGAACAAAGAAACAACAACGTATGCGACTATTCGCACGGAGAATGGGTTCGTAGACAACAACGTGACATGCACGAAACGTATTACGGAGAAGATTGTCGGTTTCTAGATCCTGGTTTCCGTTGTCTGAATAACGGGAGAAAAGATTCTGGTTTCCGACAATGGCGATGGCAACCACGCGGCTGCGACCTTCCACGGTATGTTGTCACTTTTCTTGCTTGGAACTCAAGGTATTAGTTTGGATTATAACAAATAATTAGGTTAAAAACAACTTCAATATTTTTTTGTTTTTTTTTTTTTGCTGAAAACTTCAATATTTTTTTTTGTTTACTTCGTTTATGGCGACTTGATTTATTTGGTGTGAAACGTTATAGATTCAACGGAAGAGATTTTCTGGAGAGGAGTAGGAACGGGAGGATTGTGTTCGTCGGAGATTCCATCGGAAGAAACCAATGGGAATCTATAATACCCCGATCTTTCCAAATAATATAATAAATAAATATCTCATAAAATCTCCATTTATTACTTCTCAAAAGTCATCTCATCATCATAAATCCAGTAAATCGGACAAAAATAAATAAGTCTGATAATATCGATAAAAACATAAAACCGAAAGTCCGAAAATAAGAAACAAACTCCCAAAAGCACCAAGGTAAAAGCAATCACTCATGTCCGGCAGTCTCACCTGAAAGGAAAGAAAGGAGGGGTGAGTAACAGGGGAGTCACTCAGTGAGGTATGGGATGCTAAACCGCAAACCACAGACTCAGTACATAGCACTACGACCATGTAGGCCTAGCTCTAGCACGAAACAAACACAGTGTCTAATACACCACATAAAACAATCAATGCGCTGATAGTACATGCTACTCTATGCACCCCGCATTTCCTCATAAGGATATATGTATATCTCCAGGCGTACAGTAGTCCATCTCTGCACTCCCGCAATCTGCGCGTCGGCGACTGATACAAACGTCTTTGTATCTCCGCAATCTCACTGCTCGTCGGCGGCTTACACAAACGTCTTTGTGCACCCGCAATCCACACAAACGGACTTATATTTATTTACATATATATTAGCATTTTTAACATCACTCATTTCAATCATCAGTTGAATCCTCTATTTTCCTATTTCCGGTTTAACAATCAATAATAAAAAATAAACAAACAAAACTTTCAATCAGACTCGATTCACAGAGATGGATCATGTTTCGAAACTAAACTTTCCATAATAGTAGTACTAAACTAGCTCGGGATTTAAACGGAATAACCCTCACCTTAGCCAAAACTGATAGATGGAACGGAAATGCTCGAGAAATAATAAACCTTATCCAGCAAGCCTCGGACTAAGCTTTATAAAGAAATACTTGATGAATAAAATCACACCTAACTTCCACGCTTTACTTCCTACGCATGACAATTAAGATTATACATTATATATATATATTTCTTGCAACACAAGAAACAAGAATAATGCCACTTAACCCAGGGTTAAACTTCTTGGTAACTCACGGTTCAAGATGATGGTGATCAACGCTTAACTAAAAGTGGAGGAACAAGCTTGGGGCTCAAGCAAGAGTTAGAGCTTACCAAGATCTCACGTTTCTCTTGCGTTATAGAGACGTCACAATCTCCGACAGCAAGGTAACGTCTTCAGGGACAAGGGATGCACCTCCGGTAGTCAGCAAAACGTTGTGGTCAGATCGGTGATTGGTCAGGCGTTGAGACGGTGGCTACGGCTACGGATTTACTTGCGATCTCCCACTTGACTTTTCTCACGTTTTGATGAAAATGATGATGGTGGTGGTGATACGGCACTAACAAAGTGGTTCTCCGGTGTTACTCGTTGATGGTTACGCCACGTCTTATCTGGAGTGCATCTCCTTATGATGGAGATTAGGTGAGAAGAGGAGAAGCAACTTGGAATGGAGATTAGGTGGTGATCTTGGGTAGCAAAAAGGGGAGGCGGCTGGGACAACAACGATGTTTTAGGTTTCTTCAGGGAGAAGTAGATATATATATATGATATACATATACGGCCCGTTTAGCATTATACGCAAATGACGGTAAGTTCGGTTTAATTATAATTCAAATTAATGAATTAAAATCTGGTTCACGTAACCGGGTCGTTACAATTCTTCCCCACTAACAAAGAATTCGTCCTCGAATTCAAATCCTAAACTGAATATCTAATACCATCAAAACAAACTCCAAATAGTCAATCCTCATCAAAATCTCGGTCTCTCAAGCTTCTCTGTGCCGAAAAAAAAAATAAGATGTCTTCAACTTGACTTAACTCTGTTAGAAAGACGCTTGGTCGCTGCGGACACTCCGAACTATGTGAATCTCCCATATCAAATAAGGGAAAGCTCACACTCAACCGAAACTGATCGTACACACTTTTTTTTTCTTTAAAAAAAGAAAAAAAAATATATATATACATATATACATGATAACCACAAAAGATAGCATGCAGACACGCATAAACTACCAAGGTGAAAAGATACGTACCATCAATCAGCTCAACTCTCGTTGCCTCCTGCAGCAGATCCTCGTGGCTCGATGGCATGACGCTTAGGCGGTGGTGGAAGCGTAGCATGTCCCCTCGTTGGACACTCCCTAGAAAAATGACCTGTTTGACCACAATTATAGCAACGCCCAGGTCCTGCTGCAAACTGCCCGGTACCCTGAGCATCGACTGGCCTGCTTCGACAATACTTGGACACATGTCCCATCCTTCCACAACTATGACACTGGACGCACTCTCCAAAATGATGGCGATCGCATTTGCTGCAACTAGGTGCTCCCAACTGTTCCCAGGTTCTCTTTTGTGATTCTGAACTCCTTCCAGTCTTAGACTGAGGTGCCTTGGATTGCTTCTGCTCCTCAGCAAGACATGCCTCCTGCACAACAGCCTTCTCTACCAGATCCTCCAAGCTGGTGTAAGTAACAACACTGCATCTGCCACGAAGGTCCACCTGCATCCCATTTAGGAACATCCGAATCAAGTCCTCCTCATCAAAATGGTTGCCAGCAAACATGCGGAGCTCCCTAAACTCGTGCTCGTACTGCCTGACTGTCTTGCCACCCTGGGTCAGATGCTGGAACTCATTCCTCTTCTGGTGTAAAGCTTCCCTGGGGAAGTATTTCTTGTCAAACGCGACATGAAACTCAGTATTGGTCGGATAATCCTCAACCCCACGCATCGAGCACACTCCCTCCCACCAAACTGCTGCATCATCACGCAGATATAACTCTGCAATATTCAGGCGAAGGTGATCTGGACACTTGATAGTCCTCAAACACTTGTTCAATCTGAATTTCCACTGAAAAGCTGCTGTAGCATTCACTGTTCCCCTAAATTTCTCCAGCTCCACATGCTTCATCCGCCCCATCACCCTCATGAGGTCCTCATCAAGTCCCTGCTGCTGCACTGGAATGACAGGTGGCGGTGGTGGAACCTGAAAGACTCCTGGGACCGGCGGATTACCCTGAACCTGGATCGGGGCGCCCTGCTGCATATTAATCTGTGGCCCATGCTGTACCTGAATCTGCGGACCACGAGGCAACTGATGTGCCTGACCCTGCTGAGCCTGTCCCTGCTGAGCTGCAGCCAACTGCCTGGCAACCTCCTGTGCGGCTACTCTAGCAGCCTCCTGGGCAGCCTGCTGAACTACTCCCTGAGCAGCCTGCTGCACCATCTGCATGATAGCAGCCTGATCGATCCCTGGAATCACTGGCGGTGGAATCACCTGCGGTGAAGGCGGTGGAATCACCTGCGGTGGAAGCGGTGGTGGCACATGCTCACCTCCACCCTCTCGAGCAGTACTGGCGGCCGGGTTACGAACAACTCTCCTACGCGGCGGCATCTGAAAGGAATAACACAACAATTAATCTCTGATGAACTGAATACCAACGATTTAAAGACAAGGCCAAACAGGAAGGTGCTATCAATTTTTTTATTTTTAAAATCCCCAAATTCCAAAATTTCAAAATCGTCAAAACCGATTAAAACCGCGTCCCACAAATCGCCATCCCAGGTCGGAGCTGGGACGGAACCCCGCTCTGATACCAAATTGTAATACCCCGATCTTTCCAAATAATATAATAAATAAATATCTCATAAAATCTCCATTTATTACTTCTCAAAAGTCATCTCATCATCATAAATCCAGTAAATCGGACAAAAATAAATAAGTCTGATAATATCGATAAAAACATAAAACCGAAAGTACGAAAATAAGAAACAAACTCCCAAAAGCACCAAGGTAAAAGCAATCACTCATGTCCGGCAGTCTCACCTGAAAGGAAAGAAAGGAGGGGTGAGTAACAGGGGAGTCACTCAGTGAGGTATGGGATGCTAAACCGCAAACCACAGACTCAGTACATAGCACTACGACCTTGTAGACCTAGCTCTAGCACGAAACAAACACAGTGTCTAATACACCACATAAAACAATCAATGCGCTGATAGTACATGCTACTCTATGCACTCCGCATTTCCTCATAAGGATATATGTATATCTCCAGGCGTACAGTAGTCCATCTCCGCACTCCCGCAATCTGCGCGTCGGCGACTGATACAAACGTCTTTGTATCTCCGCAATCTCACTGCTCGTCGGCGGCTTACACAAACGTCTTTGTGCACCCGCAATCACACTGCTCGTCGGCGGCTTACACAAACGTCTTTGTGCACCCGCAATCCACACAAACGGACTTATATTTATTTACATATATATTAGCATTTTTAACATCACTCATTTCAATCATCAGTTGAATCCTCTATTTTCCTATTTCCGGTTTAACAATCAATAATAAAAAATAAACAAACAAAACTTTCAATCAGACTCGATTCACAGAGATGGATCATGTTTCGAAACTAAACTTTCCATAATAGTAGTACTAAACTAGCTCGGGATTTAAACGGAATAACCCTCACCTTAGCCAAAACTGATAGATGGAACGGAAATGCTCGAGAAATAATAAACCTTATCCAGCAAGCCTCGGACTAAGCTTTATAAAGAAATACTTGATGAATAAAATCACACCTAACTTCCACGCTTTACTTCCTACGCATGACAATTAAGATTATACATTATATATATATATTTCTTGCAACACAAGAAACAAGAATAATGCCACTTAACCCAGGGTTAAACTTCTTGGTAACTCACGGTTCAAGATGATGGTGATCAACGCTTAACTAAAAGTGGAGGAACAAGCTTGGGGCTCAAGCAAGAGTTAGAGCTTACCAAGATCTCACGTTTCTCTTGCGTTATAGAGACGTCACAATCTCCGACAGCAAGGTAACGTCTTCAGGGACAAGGGATGCACCTCCGGTAGTCAGCAAAACGTTGTGGTCAGATCGGTGATTGGTCAGGCGTTGAGACGGTGGCTACGGCTACGGATTTACTTGCGATCTCCCACTTGACTTTTCTCACGTTTTGATGAAAATGATGATGGTGGTGGTGATACGGCACTAACAAAGTGGTTCTCCGGTGTTACTCGTTGATGGTTACGCCACGTCTTATCTGGAGTGCATCTCCTTATGATGGAGATTAGGTGAGAAGAGGAGAAGCAACTTGGAATGGAGATTAGGTGGTGATCTTGGGTAGCAAAAAGGGGAGGCGGCTGGGACAACAACGATGTTTTAGGTTTCTTCAGGGAGAAGTAGATATATATATATGATATACATATACGGCCCGTTTAGCATTATACGCAAATGACGGTAAGTTCGGTTTAATTATAATTCAAATTAATGAATTAAAATCTGGTTCACGTAACCGGGTCGTTACAGAATCTCTTTTGTGTATGCTTTCACAAGCCGTGTCTAACAAGTCTGAGATATATGAAGTAAATGGGAGCCCTATAAGCAAGCATAAGGGTTTCCTTTCGATGCGGTTTCCGGAACAAAACCTAACGGTTGAATATCATAGAACACCGTTTCTGGTCGTGGTCGCTAGGCCACCTGAGAACTCACCGGAAGATGTCAAGATGACGGTTAGAGTCGACGAGTTTAACTGGCAGTCGAAAAAATGGGTCGGGTCTGATGTTCTCGTATTCAACACAGGACATTGGTGGAACGAAGACAAAACCTTTAAAGCGTAAGAATCTTGATCATTCTGAAAACAAAACGATGAGTACTCTTACCGGGGTTTTTTAATTGGTTGTTGTTGTTGCAGAGGTTGCTATTTTCAGGAGGGAGGTAGATTGAACAAGGCAATGGGAGTAATGGAGGGTTTTGCCAAGTCTTTGAAGACATGGAAGTCATGGATTTTAGAAAAGCTAGATTCTGAGAATAGTTATGTCTTCTTCAGAAGCTATTCTCCTGTGCATTACAGGTCTTGTTTAACAATCTATGAGGGTGAATCAGACAAGAGTCTCTAGAATCTAGTGTTTATTAATCTTTTTTGGGTGTTGCAGGAATGGGACATGGAACTTGGGTGGTTTGTGTGATGCAGAAACAGAGCCAGAGATTGATATGAAGAAGATGGAACCTGACCCTATCCACAACAGTTATATCTCTGAAGTAATACAAGAAATGAGATATGAACATAGTAAGGTTAAGTTTTTGAACATTACATATCTGACCGAGTTCAGGAAAGATGCTCATCCTTCGCGGTATCGAGAGCCAGGAACTCCTGAAGATGCTCCTCAAGATTGCAGTCACTGGTGCTTACCCGGTGTACCTGACACATGGAATGAGATCCTCTATGCGCAGCTATTGGCAATGGATTACCGAACAAAATGAAATGAGGTAACAAGTATTCTAGTCATATGCTATTTTCTCGATGCTTTCTTCGGGCTCAGTTTCGTTTGTTTGCAGTTCCTTGACTTTCTCGAGCTGTCTCAATAGGTTCAACCTTTCTGGCCCGTATGTGGAAGGAATCTGAATGAAGAGGATACTATCAAAACTGATTGAAAGAAAAGGTTTTTGAATTCTGATGGATTATGAAGAGAAGGTGGTGCATACCAGGCCTGGGACATATCTCTGAATTGCAGCCAGCATAGCTGCGTGACCAACCGCTGTAACCTGTTCAGAATAGCTTACTAATTATATTAGTCCCATACTCTAGAAATGAAGCTGTGAATGACATATATTAACATTGCAAGAGGTTCAGCTTCACAGTTTTGTACAAAGTAACTAACTAAAGATGTAACTTGGGGCAACTCGGACAAAGTGTACAACATGATCAGAATAGCAAAACAGTGAACATAAACTCGTCTGTGAGGTTCGTTTTTGACTTACAGGAAGAAGCATCAGAATACCGATGGGAATGACTGATGCCAAGTCAGTCATGGTTCTGCGCAGAGCTTTCTTTTCTTTTTGTGTTAACTCATCACCAATGAGAGACCGCCGAAGTAGCTTCATAGCAGCTGCTGAATCAATGGCAAGAAGCTGAGTACCTTGCCACACGTCCTGTAAATGGAAAACAAAAAAAAAGTTAACAAAGCTGACAGAGGAAAAGAAGATGACCAAATGAAACTGAACGTGCCATATAGCTTTAGTCTTTAAGGGAGATATTGATACCGTTGTGGTTTCTCTTAGCTTGTGAAGAGTTTTCTCGATCATGTTTTCCTTCTTTGAAATTTGTACCAACTGAACGCCTGTTGGTCTACTGCTTGGTTGAGGAGGATCTTCAGAGATTCTTTCCTGCAGAATATGAGAAACACTTCTAAGCTTGTACCAGTGATACATAGACTTAAGACCCAACATTTCGGTTGACTAAAACGGAGCTGATGATCATCTTCTACCATGTTGAGAAGCTTAATCATGAACGTAATATAGCTGAGAGCAAAGCAAAAGATTATGCTAGTGTCAAATTATTATTCATCATATAGGTTTCGACTTAAAAGTTTAAAACGATGGTTTGCATGAAGATGATTCCCACTATCCTCTTATAATCCTGAGATAATCCAACTGAAACTCACTAAATGGTAAACGTGACATTCGTTATCCGTTTTGGTTCAAGTATTTTAATCAACTTGGAGGAAATGAGTGCATTTTCGAAACTAGAATTGTACACTTAAAAGAATCTTGTAGCAGCAGCTGTTTACTAACCTCATCATCAATTGACTGAGCAGTGCTTCTTTTAACCCGCATTTCCAGTTCTATCAGTTCGTTCCTTAGGATTTCAAATCGACTAATTTCATTTGGTTCCGAGTCCATGCGAAGTAAGTTTCCACTGGATTTCCCAGGAAATTCTTCCCCCTGCGTATGTTAAAAAGGATTCTTGAAGCCTTTATAAGTGATTGTAGAAATGGCTGGACTTTAGATGCATCATCTCCTTACTTCAAGGAAAATCAAATATTATATATACCAAGTAACGAAGACAGTACTATGCAGAAGAATACTCAAAAGACTTCAGGAAACTATGTCTTCAAATCCTGTTGGGAGAACAATTGAGATAAGACTACAGAATGGTACTTACCGATAACTCAGGATCAGGATTACTCTTTGGAGGCCGTACAAATAGTCCCCAGAATCCACGACTCATACTAATGCAGAGGAAATAACAATTACGTCAGTGTTGCCAGAGTGGAAACGGAATATTGACGCTTATATCGTTCAAACTAACAGGGTAGACATGAAGAGGAATAATACCAAGCAATACATGACATACCTTTTGCCTTCATCTTCAGAACTAATTGCATTCTTTGTGTCTTTCCCTTTAAAATAACGTTTTTGTACCTCGTAGGATTCCCGAGAATCATTTTTCTCACCTCCCTGAGTTAACCATATGCGGTATTAGTTTCCCACACGGTTTTAAAACACAACATGCACTTTGTAAATCTTCGACTGATGCTACACCGCTTAAAGAGGGATACAATTACTATGTTTTGGTTCATCTGACAAACTTAGCATTCAGATATATCGTACTTTAATCTGGACAGAACCAAACAAAATGACAAATGAGATATAAAAACCTGTTGCAGGGAAGCTGTTTTGGCTCTGAAAGTTGCCTCCAAAAACTCAGCTTCTTTTTTAAGCTTCCGTATTTTCTCAAGGTCAGAGCAAGCGGCTTTTATCTGTTCCTTTCCAGACGATGAGTTGGATACATACAATTCCTGTAGCAGGCTTTCCAATCTCACGAGGGCTTCATCTACACTTTCTAGGGCCTGGGGAGTGGGGACTATGTATTGTTAGCATCTATATTGTATTCGATACGACAACACTTTAAATGGAATCAGATCCAAGTAGTGTACAGAGTACAGTGGTCCTTCCCAAGAAAAAAAATTGATAGAAGACCAACCTTGTCAAATGAGTCAGACTCTCTAACAGCTGATGACACATTCCTGTAAAAACTGGTTTATGTTACTTCCATCGAGCAGTATTCAAATGCTTACGGTCTACTGAATCGATAGAAACTAATAAAGGCAGGCCCCAAAAGTTAAGGGATGATTTCCACACAATTTATTCTAACTACAGCAAAATTGTAGGTATCCAAAAAGCTTAAAATTTTGCTTGACGTATTTTTCTTGCAGGTACTACAATTATGCATTCTCAAGTGCATTCTCCAGTATTAGTATAATAAACCAATCAGGCAGGAGAGTAATTTCCAAATGCAGGCATGAGTGCATTGAACAGAGAGTGGGGGTTTTCGTTATCTTACTTTGATATCGCCAGTTCTTCCCTGCACCGAATCACACTCTTGTGCCTAAACATTAAGAAACAAAGTCAACAAGGTTCCTTATTATTTCATCTACGATCCAAATAATGAGTAGACTATGTCAAATACCCCTTGGATAAGAATTTTGCTGCCTTGACGTTAGAAGGGTTCTCTGGCCATTTACTATGTTTAATGAAGCTCTGTAGCCAATAAGAGCAAACATCCAGCACTTGGGGAATAACTTCGTAATTAGGTGGCACTTCTGGCTTGCTCTTATGCCCGTGTGATTGTTTTGGAGGCTGTGCGTCACTACTGTTTGGATAGAAAGGAATCCATTCTAGTTCTTCGCAAACAACCTATATAACAACAGTTCCATGATAAGCCATCCAAATGGTTGGAGGAATTTCCACCGATGATTTAACTATGTCTACCTCTACATACAGTTGGTATGAACTGATGGCTGAAAGTTGTGGATAGTACAGGACGCTGCCCCCAATAAGATGCCTGAAATGAAGAAGTTGAACGAGTAGGAATCAAGACTGTGATAAGCAAACATAAACTTATAGTGGCAATGGAAAGAGAGTGAAACAATGACAGTTACCTAACAAGGTCTTCCAAAGGGTTCTCAAGAGAATCAAAACCATTTGCAGCTAAATAGGACTGCGTGCTCCTGCCCAAGGCAATGAAGAATCCAAAGATGGCTAAATCCCTCTCCAGAACCTGCAAGGCACCGACAGGTCCCAATTAACCCCAGAAGAACTACGCACGAGTATACTGCCATAAATCTTTCAACACAATAAAACAGAGACAAACTTGAATCACTGTTTTTTACTTGAATAAATCTATAAACTAAAGTCTTCCAATAAGCTTTTTGTTTCTATAAGCATCACTTTATCTTAGATCCTGTAGCAGTTTCCCTTCAATTTATAAACTGTTTGCGTCACTTCCTCATGTTCAAAAAGTAGAGTAAGCTAGACAATATATTATGTTCCTGATAGTCAAACATTTACGAACTCATATGACAACCGCAAAAAAAGCTAGAAGCTGCTTAGGTGTGTCCTCTATTTTTACCTCAATACTTTCGGAAGTTGTTAATCTTGACCATATTTTCTCCCGATCTATAGCCCGCTGCAGTTGTTTCTGTATAAGATCAACCCAGAAAACGACTTCATCTGCAGCAAAATCACCTTTTACTCTGCCCAGGGCTGCCCGAGGACCAAAATGAGTAAGAAATTCTCTTTGTAGGCCTATGCTTTTCATTGACTGATACGCTTGAGGAAGTGGAACGAAATCTACAACTTTTTCCATCAATCTTCCAGTTGTATCTGGAAGTGAAGAAAAGAAGGGCGGGCAGGAAAATTTTGCCGGGCCAAGTTTCGTGATTGCAGCAATGGAATTGAGCACAAGCATCAGAAGTGACACCTCAACCTCATTACTTGCAGCGGAGTACTTTCCTTTAGTATAGCTGGAATGAACCATAAAGCACCGTCACTTCATCAGAACTCCATAGTCAAACTAGTGTTCTATAGAACTTACTAATAAGAGTAAGATTCGAGCGAGTTTAACCGAAAAGAAGGAGATTTAAAACAGAAAACATACAAAGAAGTAGCGGCAAGAAATCGTTGATCCCCCTCAATATAATTCACGAAAGATGTCACTACAGAAGGAACTTGCTCAGACCAAAACCATTCATAGGCTTCAGGATGTTTGGATGACAGAGTATCCCGCATCATATTCTCAAGGGGAGCAGTTTGGCGTGATAAGCTGTAAAACGCCAAATTTTTGCATATAAGAAACTAAAAAACAATTCAAAGGTTAAGTTCTAGATAGCACGGGCCATTTCCCGTAAGATTTCCAACATTGATGGGTATGCAAGAAAACAAATACAACAGAACAACGCCAACATAAATCTCACACAATCTTATTGTTAATTGTCTTGCAAAGACTAGAGAGTTTATGTTTACTAGTTAACATAGCCATGTTGAGATTCACTAGGAATGCTTAGCTGGAGAAGATGTATGACTCAGAAAGCCAACTTAGACATTGCGTGGATAGCTAAACTATATCGGATAACTATCTACCAGAATAGTAAGACAAATATAATCTCTTAAAAGTAAGCAGCTGGGATGATTTATAGCAAGCACAAACATATAAAATTGCAAGATTAAAAAGGTAAATTACGCAGTACCTCCTCTGAACGAAGACGTTAACATCCTCGTCTCTGTTATTTCCTCTCGATGAAATCTCATTTACCGCTTGTAGTAAGGAGTACAGAGAAGCCTGTAAATCAAGTATGTAAGATAAATTGAGCATACTGAGGACAAATCATTGACAAGCAACACTTTGTTTTCAAGTAGAAAGAGTATCATCATGGACCAATGGTAAAATAGGACAGAGTAACAAAAAAGCAAGGACCTGATACGAAAGAGTCTTCAACCAAGCATTTCTATCAGCTCCCAGCCAAGTAGCTGAAAACCACGAAAACCTAGGCGGAGTAATCTTCTCCTTGACAGCAAACTCAAGAGTTCTCGCAGCATCGTGCAGAGACTGGATGAGTCCGTTACAGTAGCTCTCCTCTTGCAACGATCCCCTGAGTTTAGCCCTCACCTCCCCAAGAGCACTGCTAGATCCTGACTGGGAACTCCCGTTAACAGCTACTCCATCTTCAGCAGAAGCCAGGAGAAAAGGCTGCACCAGCCTCCGTGCTTTCTTCTTGTGATGCGAACCATTCCTACTCCTCTCGAGAAAACCGTATCTCACAAACAATTGGCTCCTCCTAGGACTGCTCAAACAATCCAACTGCACCGCCTTTTTGCAAGATACGAAAGATGCAAACGATATCCTTGGCTGACATGGAGTTGAAGAGCTGCAAAGGAAGAAGATCTAATGGTTAAGCAATAAGCAAAATCACTGATAGAGAACAATCAGATTCCTTGGAAGAATCAATCTCACTTTCCCTTTCTGGCTACTGCTTAAACTAGAAACCAATCGAAACCCTAACCACCAAGACTTGACTTCTTCTTCGGAACCTCTTAATTTTAAAATCCTAAAACCAATCAGCTCGCAAGGCTCATAACCTTGAGGTCACGGGTTCGAAACCTATCTCCGCAACGTTATTTTTCAACGAGTAAAGGTATAAACGAAATACGCGCAGGATCATCCTCAAGAACAATCGCAAAAGCGAACAGTGATGAAGATGATCCACAAGGATCAGGAAATTGAAGGGGGGGAAGATTGATTTACCTAGACGATACAAGACCAGGTCGATGTAGTTTAGCTGCCATCTACATGAAACTGTTACTCAAAAAACCAGCGGGAAAAAAAAATATTTCCACGATTTTGGTTGGTCAGAGGAACTGGTGAAGATTGACGAGAAAACGATGAAGAAGATGGAAGAATAAAAAGGAGGTGACGTGGCACCAGGAAGACTCTTTATCCTTGTAAAAGGACCTTGTTATTAGACTGCGTGACGGTCGACTAAATAACTGCGTGACCGTCCACTTAAAAATCGCCACGTGAGATATTTCTTGGCTACTCTGCGTAGCATTATCTTTACCCAGCATCTCCGAAAATAAAATATTCATACGCGACGAGGACAGGTTAACGAAAACAAATAGTATAATGAGACACTGAAGGAGATGAGATTCGAGAAAATCATTTCATTTTTTTTTTCCTTCACAAAAGCAGAGCTACAATCACACTTTCATTTTTCTTTTTTTTTTTTGTTAAAATACAACATGAACAAAGACAGGATGAATAATATTATACACACATGACACTAGTTTTTACAATAATAATGACCACATTTTATAAGAGTTTTTTGATTAGTGCCTTTTGAGAGCGACGCCGGAGAGGACGACGAGGATCATGAAAAACACGACGGCGACAAAGGAGGAGACAACAGCTCCGCTGGTTTTCTGACAGAAGTCACCAAACTGTTGGCAAATGGGAAGCCAGTTCGTGTTCTGGTTTCCATTGTGTGCTACATAAGATATCGCTGCAGCCGATGATGCAGCCGCCATGGTCAACCCCAGAACCGCCTGTCCACCAACCAGAAAGCATTCTTAGTGTTTCAATCTCATACCCATATAACAACAATATTGAAGTATTGTTTTGAGTAAGTATGTACAGTGTCAAGAACGAGCAAGAGGAGTCTTGGAGCGGTGGCGAGAGGGCGAACGATGGTGACTACGGAGATAGGAAGTGAGAGGACGATGTATCCTGAAACCATGGACATGGCAATCACAAAGAACCTGTAAAAAAAGACATGACCTAATTAGGTGACTTGGGCGGTAAGGAAACTATATAACTGATCAAACATCGATCAGTATATAAGTCGTTACTGGAAAGTTGGTAGATCGTCGTAGCCAGCTTCGAACTGTAAGAACTGTGTAAAGAAGGGAAGAGTCTCGTCGCTCGTAAACATCGTTCCAGCGGCCACTGATGCTGCAACAATGGCAGCTAAACGTAGGAGGAAGTCGAAGATTGAGAGACCTCTGTTGTATCCACCTGACCCACTTGTAGTGTGGTCTTTGGCTACACCGATTAGAGGAGCTTTCCCTTTCATCGCTGAGCTGGACTCTGCAGGAACATCAATGAATGCAGATTCGTTCTTCATATCTATTTTGATTTGGTTGCTTGAGACTAATCTTTGGTGTTGTTGTTTTTGAAAGGAGAACCAAAGAAAGTTTGATGCTTTGGTGGTGAACTAGAGCAACGGGGTTAGGGTTTTTATAAGAAGTTTAGGGTTTTGGTGGAGCAGAAGAAGTGGATATAATGAAGAGTAGTTGCTTGCTTTTTACTCTCTCCACACTAAATAAACAAAGAGATATGGAGTTGGTCAACATAAATAATACAAAGTCAAAAGTGAGTTATGGTTTTCACTTGTCGCCTCCTTTCATGCCAACTGTTTAGCAGGATTTTTAGATATAATGAAATAGTTTGGTCACTGACAAGCTTTGGATAGAAAACTATATTTACTGTCATATGGTTCATTACTCAACACATGAAAACAAGATATCTAAAAAGCCTTAAAACCTAATTGATACAACAACTTGATCTCTCAAATGAGAAGAAAAAACTCCAAATACACATCCACCTATTAGATTTCCCAAGAATCATTGTCAAAAGCTAAACTAAGAGTTGGTAGGAGACAACCAAACAAAGAAAATGAGAGTGATTTTTACTGTTTTTTTACTACACAAGCAGTGATCTAAAACTCTAGTTCCTATAGTCTTGGAAGTAAAAAAGGGAGGACGATCTCATGGACTCTCTTTCACATCTTCACCCATATGGGTACAGAATCTGCAAACTCATTGAGTTTTCGTACATTCTATTTTTCCGCATTAAACAGCAGCTTGGTTAAGCCGGTGTCTCTGGCTTTCCTGTTAACTAGTGGAGTCCATTCTCTTTGAGGGCTGCGAGGATTGGGTTGGTAAAGAGGAAGGTACAGGAGCAGAACCATTGGCCTTGAGACAAGGAGTGGCTTCTCCAGTAAAGCTGAGCCTTGGTGATCCCGAGTCTTTTGAGATTAAGGGATCTTCTTGGACCTCTTTCTGCAGCATTTCCATTCGCTTTAAGGATGGTACTTCACCTTTGCAGTACTTTCTCCACATATTTCTGTATGCGGTTTCAAGAGCAACAGCAAAGGAGGGGCCGTTACAAACAGGAGATCCAGCCATTAGGTCCCGGAGACTCATTCTCAGTTTTGAAAGAGCGGTGATATCAGAAGCTAGATCAACAGATAACTGCACATACTTATCCTCATTTTTAGCAACCAGGTGTCCTAAACCTGAATCATAGAAACGGTTGCATAAGCTAATCGATGTCACGAGTAATAACCAGTTTTGACAAGAAACCAAACTTTACCGAGAGCTTACCAACTTTACTGAGAAGACTGACACCAACATTATGAGCATGCACTGAACCAGCCATAGTAACACATGGAACTCCCATGTAGAGAGACTCACAGGTAGTGGTGGTTCCAGCATAAGGGAATGTGTCCAAACTGCATGAAAAATGAATCATATTCATATGAAAATTCTATTAGCCTCATCGTATTCAGTATTGCAATGCATCAAAACTGACCTTATATCCATTAAGGAATACGCTTGCATATGATCGTGGTTGAAAAGAATCAGCGGCAAGAGATCAACGCGCTTTGATTCTAACCCAAGCTGCTCCAGCGTAGTGAGAAACCTCTGCCTAATGCTATCGCAGCAGAAAGGTTTGCATTTCACCACCAGGCGAGAATTGGGAACTGCACACAGTATCCTAGCCCACACTTGCAGCACCTTCGGAGTGATCTGATTCCAGAAACGCAGAGATAAAACCCTTCAAACCATTAAAAGAGATACTATAGGAGGTTGGTTAGTGTGTGTGATCCAAGGACAAGTATATCTAACCTTTGCGAGATTGTTGAAACTACCAAATGTGACAAAGCCATTGGAAAGGGCGGGTGTTGGACAAACAGGACCAGCCTCTGGAGATGGTGTATAGCAAAGAAAACACTCCGGAAGCCTAACCAGCTCCTCGACCTGTCTGCAATAAATACACACAAAAAGAAACAAAAAGGATTCGTCTGGATCATCTGAAACCCAAGAATACCATTATGTTATGAACAAGAACGTACTTCTGTTTGGTATTTGGTGGATCAGCCAACGAATCCGTAATTCTGTAATCAACAGTGGGTAAACCGGTAGTGTTTGGATAGCCGATCCAAGTAACCTGATATTAAAACCAATTAAAGCAAATTGAAATGGAAAGTCACCAAAAAACAAAAATCTGAATAACAATATGAGAGTATTTTTTATATCCCCTCACCTGAACAGGTGCTGGTCTGCAGGCCATTGTTCCCAACTTGTTGTTCGCTGTATGGCCAGTGAGTTCTACCAAAATGTCGATTTTATCTTCTCGTACCATACTTGCAATCTTCTTCTCATCTATTCCATATATATCTTTCCAAACTCCACCTTTCTTCAACACTTTATCCCTGAACCTGTATGTTTTTGCATCTGCCTGTAAAACCATGAGAAACAAGGAAATGAATTGCTTTGGCGGAAAATATATTCATATATGGAGAAGCTTTCTCAAGAAAAAACGATACCTTAACTACCGCTGAATAAACCACAACTTTGTACTTTGTGTAATCATGATGAGTGAGGGGCGCTTCAATGAAATAAGATACTGAGTGAGTGAAGAAATCTGGAGAGATGTATCCGATAATGATAGGTCGCTCTGGATCTTTAGGATTGTCCCACGAAGTGTACTGTGGGTGTAATCTTGTGAAGCGCCAACCCCAGTCTCTGTGTTCATAAGAGTTCTCACTGTAAGTCCCACAAAAGCAACAAAACCAAAATCCAAACTACTCATAATATACGTTATAACCTGTGAGCCTCAAATAGTTTGTCATCGAGTCCTTCATTTATGTAGTTCATGGCAAGCAATCGGTTCTACATAATGGAAAGGTAGGTTTCAAACACATATATCTTTCAACGTCATATCACGAAGAGCACGCTAAGGTACGCAATTTACCTGGCCAGCATTGCGAGAATCTGGATCTATCTTAAGGCATTCCTCATAAGCATCAATAGCCGCCGTTATATTTCCAGCGTCTCTGTAAAGAACACCTACACTTGAATCGCACAATGAAACTGGTTAAAACCGAAATTAAACACCACCTAGCTCCAGGAAAGTAGGAAAAGGAAAAAAACATTAAAATCTAAACTCATCAAGGAATCTAATTTACAAGCAGTGGTCTCACGTAAGGAACAGGACAGAAGAGAGGAATCAAACCTAAGTTGTTAAAAGCTTCTGCATAAGTGGGATTTGCAAGGATTGCCTTCTCGATCATGCTGGCAGCAGCATCCATTTTACCCTATAGAATCAGAGAAAAGCATTCTATTGACTGTATGGATGCTATTAAGAAAACATTAAGCCACACTTAATCAATATCAGACCTGGACTGTGTAGACGACACCAAGGTTATTAAGTGACTGTGCAAAATTTGGTTTGATTGAGAGAGCCATCTACAAAGGTTGGGAGTATTGTTAGCCACAATAAACGATGAAATAATTCCGCATAAATAAAATACCTGATAACACTCCACGGCTTTATCAAGGTTGTCACGGTCTTTGTAAAGTACTCCCAGATTGTTGCAAGCCTCAGCACAATGTGGATTGAAGTGGAAAGCAAGCTCATAGAAGACAATCGCCTGCACATAGAGAACACAATCATGACCACATACAATTTTCATTATTTGGCTCCACCTCTCATTCTAATAATTAGGAATCTACGTACACAGTTTTGTATTGATTACGAGAACATGGACAGAAGGATGCAACCATAGGTAGACAAACTTAACAAGATATAGAAAAATTATATCATGCAAATACCGAGGAGGAGAATTTAATGAAACGCACACAGTTACTGACTACAGAACTGAATAAATCACAAATGAAATACCATATCAAACTTCAGCATTTCACCATAAGCGACCCCAAGATTATACATAGCATCTGCATAGTGCCAGTTATAATAGAGAGCCTTCTTGTAATATGCCACTCCTTGACTCACATCGCCTTCAAGTTTAACCTGAGATATCATAGTCAACTCAGATGTGCAACTCACCGATAGTAAAAGAAGGATTAACAAAACTGTGAACTGTAAAACAAAATTTATAGGGCGTGAATATTCACTGGTAAAGAACAGAAGCATATTCCAATGGCAATGCCGTGACACAAGTAAAAAGCATCGTTACCAAAGCTAAACAAAAAAGGTTTATAAAGAATTTTCCAGAAGAGGTTAAAGATTATTACCTTTGTTCCAAGATCTGTCAGAGCTATGGCCATATTATTCTTTGCAATCTCAAAGTTCGGAGATACAGCTAGACATCTAATGGCAGAAAAAAAGAATCAGTGCCATGTACTTTCAACAAAGCACTCAAACAACTAATACTATTTAGCAATGAGATAATGTTACCTCTCATAACAAGTAATTGCCATCTCCAAGTCACCACGGTTCTTATAGATGACACCCATGTTACAATATGCTTCAGCATACATCGGCCTCTCAAGTGCAGCCTTCTCGTAGCAGCCCAACGCACTGTCATATTGCATCATTTCGGAGTACACAACACCTAAGTTGTAATATGCAGGCTGCATAACGAAATTTTAGCGTTATTAGTAAGAAGAACAGTTAAATGGTTCCAGGGAAAACCACATAAAACAGAAAGAAAAAGTAGAGGATCAGAAAATTTACAGCATAGTGAGGGTCAATCTTAAGAGCTTCATAATACTTTTGAATTCCCTCCTGCGTATTCCCAGCCAGCTTCAGGCTAGTTCCAAGGTCGGTCAAAACAATGGCTAAACACTCCGCTGCTGGCTTGTATGATGCGTCTGCCATCAGTGCTTTCTGGTAGGACTGTACAAAGTATATGACCATTTTAAGTTCGAGATTGTCCTAATGAGCATTCAGGATAGATAGAGGGAAAAGCTAATATCAAAAACCTCAGCAGCTTCAACGAGCCTCCCTTCTTCTTTATGAAGTATACCACAGTGCGTGAGGGCACAAGCATTATGCGGATCCAACCTGATCGCTTCGGAGAAACAATCAAAAGCAAGATTCCCTTTGTTCTGCGTCTGCAAGCATATCCCTTTCCCAATGTGAGCTTCAACGTTCTTGCAATCTTTCTCCAGCATAGTCTCGTAGAGAGCAAGCGCGTCCGCAAACTTGTTTCTCGCCCGGAGAATATTGGCGTAGGAAAGTGTATCATTATTCCCTTGAGTAGACAAAACATCTGTGGTGGTCGGAGAAGAACGAGACCCGTTGGCATAACCATTCTCCACAACTGGTGATCTCAACCTCTCAGTATTATCTTCTATCCCAACCATTTCTTCAGCCTAAAAGCTCGTTCACCTTCAAGGAAACAATAACAAGAAGAAAGATTACATCTTGACGTAAAGCTTTGATCTTTCACAGTATCATCCCAAACCGATGACATTCAGATACAAAACCGGAGAAGATTTAACAAAAAAACTCTAAAAATCAAAGCTTTTAAATTGCCCATTATTAGGGTTTAACAAAAAAAAAAGCTTACGGGTGAGCGTGAGAGATGAACTTGTGTCAAATGATGAAAGTCTGTAGCCGCTAGAGGAACACGAAATCGAGCAGCTAAGGAAAGAGAGAAGGAGAATGATGACGGCGAGTATGCATAGGAGTGGCTGATCTCAGCCTCGCTCCTCCGTGAAAACAGAAACCGTTGAATCAGTAAGTAGCAAAAGTTAGGGATTTATAACTCTCGTGAGAAGCCAAGACCGAACCAAATCGGTGGAGACGTTTGCTTGGCCGTGAATTGGACGGAGCGGAGGGGGGGGCGACGGCGTAGTCTCTAAGGAAAGCGGGTCCAAGGAAAGCGGAGGTATGAGGTCGGTCCGAGCCAGCTGACAGGAGGCAACGTCCTCTCTCGTGGCCTTGTTATTATTTTATTTTTATTTCTATTTACGAGTAATTGTGGTTAAATTCCTAAATTGTCAAAAAATTACTACTCTTCGCGTGCAAAAAGAGTGGGCAATGAACAGAGAAGGTGCACAAGTGGGCGTCAAATTGTTAGGATTGTGTCGGCCCACTTGCGTTTACGTTTCTTACTTTGGTTTACCGATCAATTTGTCTCCTAGTGGTTTGCAACCTTCTTTCTTTTTTTTTTTTTTGTTGATCAGAGTGGTTTGCAACCTACATGTCAGATCAGTGTTGGAATAATAACTGGACCATGCTGTTTTGTTTTGGTTAAAAGTCAAAACATTATGATATTTATTTTTCCGATTATCCAGAGCGACTTATTCTACTGCATGAACAAAACAAAAAACTTTTTCAACAACACCATATGTGATGTAAGAACCAACAATAATAATTGCTTTGTGTTGATCTTGACGTTGATGTTATCAAAAAAAGATTGGGTTCTAACAATCTTAGCAAACTAATGTTGTAGCATGATTTATACACTTTGTGAAAAATGCCCCAGCAATGGAAGAGTGAAGATACCAGACAAGCAACAACAAAAAGCTATTAATTATATGAACTAATGAGCTACGATAAAGACGCACATATTATAAAATGTAGTAATTATGTGTATAATCGGCCCCTTTTAAGTCGTTATTTCAGAAATCTAATGCCGAAATCACCAGATCGTATTATAGTTTGTAATAATTTAAAATATAATATCACAATATCAAAACTACAACAGCAAATGATAAAAAAAGACTTTTCCAGATTCATGATCAAGTAGTTAAATAAGATTAAATGTTCATTAATTTTAAAACGACAATCTTAACCCAATAAAAACAAAATAAACCAAAATAAATCAACGAAAGAAAACCAATTTTATCCGGTCTTGGTTTGGGTTAGACTGGGTTTCGGTTTGCTCACAATCGCCTAGTCTTTCCTTCCTTCTCTCTCTGGGTAACAACTAACAACGAAATCTCACCGGCGATCACCAAGACTCGATCTCCGTCAATCATAACTTCTATTCAGTCGCCAACATGGCGATGACTATCGAAGGTAAAAATCACATACATAATCGAATCGAATCAGATTCTCTATCGTTTCCCCCCTTTCGTTCAATTTCTCCTTGTTTCTTCAGTACGTTTAGGGCTTCGTGATTTTGTGAGCCAGGGTTTCTGAGTTTTAGAATTATTCAAGCTCATTAAATTGTTTTGCTAATTTGTTTTCCAATTATCCGATGCGGATTTCTTCTGGAATGCTCAAATTGATGTTTTGGATACAGTGTAAGTTCAAGAACTCGAAGCTCTTATGTTAACAACTTCGTTGTTACCTACATCTGGAGTCAATTGTACTCTCGTGATCTTATAGACTTGTTTTTTCTTCTTGATACACAGACTTGCTGGACTTGCCTTCATGTTTTCATCCAGTATCCTCCTACAGATTCTGGTAAAGGTTACATATATATAGCATGTCCTGGTTGCTCAATATCAGGCTTAGATCACTCTTCTTAGTTCTTATAGTAGCATTTTTGTTTGGTTTACCTTACTTGTTGCTGTGATCTTAAGAGCTGAATGTATACCGGTTCCTTTTGTCCTCTTGTTGGTGGTGTGATATATAGGTCCAGTAAAAATTTTGCAACCTTCTGCCGTCCTGCATATTTCAAAGTTTTGAGTTTTACTCGCCTGTGTGTTGATTAACTCGCTTTGGACTTCAAAAAACCATCCATGAATAATTCGACTGCGACCTCTATTCAGATACATATAGCAGCTATATAGGAACATAACCTAGAAATGCAGGTGCTAACTCTATGTCTCACTTGCTAATGACTTTAATACTTTCTGAACAACTTCTCCACATCCAAACAACCTTCCTTATTTAGGTCTAGCTTTTCTTTGGCAATTCAGTTTCAAGGAGCCAGTTTTGTCAGATTTTTAATATTTGATAAGTTTTCTCATATGATTCTATTCTTACTGGATTGTATCATTTGATGTGTAACACAAACTCTAGTCATACGCGAGACAATAAAGCAGTTACCTTTTTTTGTGTGGGTCTAATGGTCAGGCTTGCGCGATATATAGTAACTGGTGGCCAATGCTGTCAGCACTCATGTATGTGGTTGTGCCTATGCCATGCATGTTCTTTGGAGGAGGCTCAACCCAATTCCTTATTAGTCGAGATGGTGGAGGGTCAGTTAACTATAGCTTCCAATACTAATTCAAAAATTACAAAAACATCATTAAATCACTGATTTTGGTACTTTAAAAAAAAAACGCAGGTGGATAGATGCAGCGAAGTTCTTGACAGGAGCATCGACAGTGGGAAGCCTGGCGATTCCAATCATATTAAGGCATGCAGGAATGATCGAGACGGGTGCAATGCTGATAGAATTCACATCCTTCTTCATATTCATATGCACCGTCATGTGTTTTCACAGGGCTAGCCTGGATGACGATGATTGGTAACAGAAAAAGTTGCTGTTTGTGATTTACTAATTGGATTCGCGTGGGAAAGAAAAGAGAGAGGAGAGAGTTCAAGTGTGAAGAAGATGAGGTTATTCATGAACCTGTGATAAGATGTTGAAGAAAAGTTGTCTTCTTCTCTTCTTCTCCTTTGTTTGTAAAGCTTTGTATCAACCAGTGTCTGTGAATGTGATGTTGTGTCTATCTTTTTTTTTTTTTGTCTCACTTGAAACAAAAACCAAACGACGTTGTCCAGAATGATTGTTGAATTCCAAAACTATCTATTAGACTTTAGCCTTGAGCTCGATCAAAGCAGATGGTAACCTCACGTCCAAGGAACAAACTTCATTGTCAATTTGGGTCAGGGCTCATTTTCCTCTTTTGAGAATATATTATTTTTTACTCGATTAAAAAAGCCCATGGGGCCGCCTAACATTCAGCCCGATAAGGGTAGAAGCGTAGTTTCAAAAGGACTCTCCCTGCGTATATATATCCTTGCGGATCATCCATTAGCTCATATAATTGTGTAGCCGTCTTCTAGGGTTTTCATCTCTGTAGTTTAGGGTTCTTAGCGGTGCTCCGCGAGGATAGATACACAGTCATTGTTGGTTTTTCATGGTTTTGTTCTGTTGCTGTGAAAGCTTTTTGAATTTCATTTGGTGTTTTCTTTGATGTCGAAACGGCGAGGATGATGATTCAATTAGATGTGCGAGTGGAGAAATCAAATTCTCCATGCTGAGCTTAAAAACTTAATTTGGCAATTATTAATCTGACTTGGCCGTCATCTTCTTTTGTTTGTTTTTTTCGTTTCCATTGTTTGATTCGGATTTGAAATAGGAGGAATGGATTGTGAATGATGATTCAATTAGATGTGCGAATGGTTTCATTATGAGCACACAACACTAAATTTGGCAATTTTTATCTGACACTTCCATTCCTCTCAATATTTTCTCAGGTTTTTAAACCCATTATGTTTTCATCTTTTATTTTATTCGGATAAATGAACAGTAAGGTAACTCTGTTTCCTAACAACAAATTTAATGTATTCAACGAATGATAAAAGTGATTGTTATGTATTCAGGATAAGTCTAGATTACAAAAGTTTTAGGATGAGGATTCAATGAGATGTGCGAATGAAGAACTTCTCTATGTTGAGCTTAAAAAACTTAATTTGGCAATTATTAAATTTAATTTCTCTATCTTACGCGAATGGAGTATTTTATGTTTTTCCTTTCTTTTGCAAATCGGAGGAATGGTACTTGAATGATGATTCAATTAGATGTGCGAATGGTTACATTATGAGCACACACAATTAAATTTGGCAATTTTTATCTGACATTTCCATTCCTTCCAATATTTTCCCAGATTTTTAAACCCAATATTTTTTTCATCTTTAATTCCTTTTCCGGTAGTGTATAGAGTGTTCTCGCAAAAGCTGTGAAATTGCTGTAGAAGTACGTACTGTTTTTATGAACAAGTTAACTCTCTTAATTGTACATCAGATGTACATCTGATCTCATTCAAATTATTTGAATTAATTTCTCAAATAAGAGGTTTATTTGTAATATTTTTCAAATAATAGCTTCAGTTGTAATATTTTTTAAATAAGAGCTTCAGTTGTAATAGTTTTTATTAAATCCAAAAAGCTACGGAACTAAATAAATCTAAGGATAAACTAATTTTCTGAAGAATATTGAATTAAGCACAATTGTTGAATTTAAGTAAATTGTGCATAAAATCAAAATTACCAAGATATTCGAATTGAAATTTTCTTATTCTACCATGAGGAGATAATGTAGGATGTGAACAATGCGTAGGTGAAACTATATCTTTATGATGTATATATTGAAATTCTGGGTCAAATTTGATCCGAAGATAGTAGATGATATATGTGGAAAACAATCATTGTTCACACTAAATTTGTATTAACATCATTTCGTTTGTCGAGGATTGAAAAAAAAAAAGAAATTTTCGAAAACTAAATATTATTCTGTATAAGCGTGATGCAAAGAAATATCGCATGTTTTTTTTTTTGAACTTAATATTGTACTAGATTCTTTGTCCGCGCTACGCGCGGAAAATGGGTTTAAATATATTATGTTTATGATTTAAATCTTTAAATAATATTAAGAATTTATTTGATATGCTTAATTAAGTTTTGTTTCAATGTTGATATTGGAAAAAAATATGTGAAAAGATAATTGTGTGTTGACTCTTTTAATATTTGGTGTTAATTGTGGCAGTAAATATTACTCATTTGAACTAATTTGGGTCCGGTAATTAAAACTAAAAAAATGTAGTTGCATGCTTTTAACGTGAAACTCATGCAGATGTTAATTACATGATGTCTATGATTTAAAAACTACGACAACTATATATTATTAAATATATGAGAGCAGAGTTTATTTGATATTATAGCGTACTACTATAAAGGCTTTAAAAAGCAAATTGTTTCCAAAGTAAGTGCAAAAGTATGAAATAAATAAATTAAGAAGGAAGAGTCAAACACAACCAAAAATACTGGAAAGTTAAAACAAATAATTTATTGAACCATGCAGTCTTCGCAAAGATGAGAAGTAGATCTAGTTCCCATCCTTGGAACGTTTAGGGTTTCCTTTCTCAACACCATCACCTATCCTTTTTAGCCCTACATCTGCACAAGCTTGAGGGATTATGGATGGCTCAGAAAATTCATCCCCAGTCGCCAGTATCTCATTACCGGAGCCAATAATTGGATCTGCTACTGGTTCTGGTATAGATGGTGGAGCAGATGGAGCCAGGACCTTCATAACGGTTATCACTCGCGTCCTGCCAGATAGATTGTGCTCAGTCACCTTTACATTGAACTTGTGTGTTTGTCATATGGTGTTGAGCAGAGCTTGCGGAACAGGCACCTCAAGACCATCTTCTTTATTTCCATTGCCCTGAAATGTATAAATATTGTTGTCAGCTGAGTACGCAAGTGTGTGAAGAAAAACAACTCCAAAGTAGTATATAATAATAAAAATTAGATCATGAGTATGCACCTCAAAATAAATGCTAACCAGCTCTGATGCATGCTTCCCTGTTAACTCAGGGCCAGCATCGCCAAAGAGAACAAAAACAGCCTCATCACTCTTGTCATAAACCCTAATCTTAGCTAGGTACCTGCCATTAAAACGTGAGTAGTTAGTAACCGCTAAACTAAAAGTTGAATCAAGAGATTAGAGCACATACTGTGGTTCACCGGCGACATTGTTCTTGCCACATTTTGCGCACATTAGGGAGGTTGGCCCTTTGGTTGCCTTTTTTTTGCACCCACCGCAAGCTATATAATACCAAAGAGAGTTTTGGACAACATCATCGATTGTTACAGTGCACACAAAGAATGCATCCTGAGACAATGTATAAACAATTAAGGTATTTTCTTAAAAATAAATTACAAACATATATATTTTTTATACCTTTGCAGCTTCCTGCTTCATGTAGGAGAATATTTCTCCAACAGTCAACATCTCAGTTTTTGTAACAACATCTGCATAGACCTACTTGGCAATATCTGGATTACTTCCTAACCTGATCCAACGTGAGAAAACAATTCATTACTCAAACTGATATTAACTGCTAAGTCTCCAAGTTATTGTATACTAAATAGTGTAAACATACCAGCCGATATACTCCTTAGTTGGTTGGACATCGTAGTCTAAAAACACACGTGAAGAGGCCATGGATGTGAGAGCAAGTGTGACTGATGTATTATGTTGTAATAGACAAAGGCAATTGAGACAAAGTTAGACATGCAAGTTGTATAATTGTGCTTTCACTCTCAAGTAGATATATATTTTAAAAAATTAAACAACTACAATGAGCAAACCTAAACGACTGAGACGACATACATCTAAAATATATGTGGTTATTAAATGATAGAGAACTTAGGAAATGTAATGTGCTACTCAGTTTGAGAAAGTAAAAATGCATACCTCCTAAACGCTTGGGGTAAACAGTAGTGACCAAAATTACGGAATGAGTGTTCTCAGAAGACCTGAACTTCTTGCAAAAATCAAAAGCAACTTGGTCCCAAAGATAGAGCTTCATAATAGGTCCCCTTCAAGCAATAAACATTTTCTGTTCAAAAAATAGCATAGAGTGTATGATTTAAAAAAATTGTAAACGTAAACACTTACTCATGAGACTGCACATGCACCAATATACGGAGGGTGGTTGCGAGCTCGGCATCATCAATGAAGGGACGCTCATTGAGACTCTGGCCGTTGACCAGTTTTAAGTGTCCAATCACATCTGGCGCATGTTGAGAGCAGAGTGTTGATGAGAAAGCTTATAATTAAGATGTTTTGTATTTAAAATGACACCCCAAAATTCAGACTTAACATCATATATATTAGAAATCAAAGGTTATCAGAACATCAAATAATCAAATGATACAGAACTTACCGAAAAGATCACCTTTCATATCACAGCCTGCTTCAAAATCTTCATAAGAATGGAACAGGAACTGGTCCTCCTCAAAATCCACATGACTGTTCTCTAGGGGCGCCAACTCGGAACTGTGGGAGAAGGAGATTGTCACGCTGTGGGCAGCAACCCGGAACACCTCTTTGCTTCTAGATCCGTAGAAGCTGGCGAGAGTGTAGAGAGAGCCTTGGCTAATATGTGGGAGGAATATTTTTGATCCTTCCTGGTGGGATAAAACCTTGAATAACAGTTCCCTGCAAACAATTGAAGTTTGAGCATAAGCGACAACAAAATTAAAAAAAAAATGATACTAAATATAATACGAATAACATTATACGAAGACATTCAACAAAAAGCTAAATATAATACGAAGAACATGATACGAAGAACATTCAGTGAAGAACATGATATTAAATATTTTAGACAGTAACGGAAGCTAGAGGGTTCATAACCTGTTCATCGATGAGAAGTATCTCAAGACCGATCAGAGTCTTCGTCAGTGGGTTTCGAGCCTCCCAGAAGTGAATCAGACGAAACCGCAAATCGGCTTCTTAGGGGCCCAGGGATACGTCGTTGAAAAACATAACTTCGCGATTGGAGGAAACATGCGCCTTGCCCTTTGCTTTCACCATGGCGGAGAGAAGTGGATTAGATCCGTTTTTCTTATCATCGTTGTCATTGGAGGAAGAGATTATTGATTTGCCATTTGGCTTCGTTGACATGGTTCTTTGGTAAGGAAAAGGGGTTTTTGATTAAGGTTGCGAAAATGAAAGGGGATTTTGGTATAAATAAGAAGTAAAATAAGAAGACGAAACGAAACCGTACATCCATAATTGATTATGGATGAAATGAAGAGGAGAACCCGAAGTGGGCATATGAATAGAGAATTACAGGGGAAGATGAAAGAAAAGGAAGAGATCGACAGTCGACGAAGAAGTTGGAAATATTAGGGTTTTCTTTGTATTTTTCGGATGGGCTCTAATTGGTGTGCGAATCAGAGTCCAAAATTTGTGTGATTCAGAGTCCAAAATTTGTGTGACCCAGAGCCCAAATTTTTTTGTTTATAGGCTTCATCTGACATGGCAAATTGTTATGTTCCAATTGATCAATTAAATTTTCAGATGTGGCATAGCTTAGAGAGGCTTAGCTCCGCGCACGCGCAGGGTTGTTGACGTAAATATGTGGAGGTGATTCTGTGTTTTGCTATTGTTTTTGGTTTGCCAAGATTTTTGTATTTTAGTAGAATTGAGGTGGGGTAATGAAATGTCGTTAATTTATTTTCATATTTGGAGTTCTTTCAATGTAAAACATTAATATCTCTAAGGTCTCACATATAAATTGAACTGTTTAGGCGTTTGATATTTATTCCTCTTAGTTTATAATGTTATTAATAGTCATATATATACATATATTTCTAAGCAGTATTCTGATTTTTTTAATCGCAATTTTTTAAATATTTTAAAGGCCTGTGAACTTTTTAGGGTGCCAACAATTTTACATAATTTCATTGTAGGAAAGATTAGTTAAAAATTAATTATTTCTATACTCATTCGACTCTATTATCCTCAATGATTCATGTGTGTTGAACTGTTAGCAGGTAGTTTTTTTTTGCTTTTTTTTTTTATTTCTTTCACCTGTTAATTTATAAGGGTTCAGTCAAAAAAGTTCATAGTTAATATTATGGAACATGTGCGTCAAGCCGACGTTGTGTATTCATTTGAAAACAGATGTGAGAGTATTTTCATTTTCGTTTGTTATGAAAAACATTTGGCCCCGTATGATTTCAGTCATCCATATTTGGTTTCAAATTAAAAACCAAAAGAGGGCCCCAAATATGTCTGTAAGTGAGAAATCATTAATGTTTAGAAGGCCAATGATGATGCTACGATTACATATCTCGTATTTCTTTTTTTAATCAAAACATATCTTGTTTTTCTTTGTGAACATGTTTTAATGGAATGAGTTATAACCGTGTTACAAAAAAAAAAAAAGAAAAAGGAATGAGTTACAACATGATCAATTATGAAAGTCCCGTCAACTTTCATTAACTATTAGAAAACAAAATAAATATTTCCAAAATAGTTATATTTGTTAAAAAAACAGCAAAGGTTCAGATGAGCAAAACAGAGGATGATAATTTTTAAAAGCACGGAACGAAGTAATAGTATCTTATCATTCACGGCAGATTTGCTGTGTCACCACCCATTCCTAACTTCACCGCAACAACCATTTCGCTGGAAGATGCTGTCAATAATCAACCTTTTCCTTCACTGAGTGGAAGCAAGTTGTTGGTGGCCCTCTGCGATACATTTAGATATCTGTTAAAGTAAATCAGAGAAGTAAAGATATTCAAAAATAAGATAACCTCACCTCAGGCTGAATGTCAATGATGAGATCTTAAGTGATAGTTGATACAGCGAAGGTACGGTGATGATTAGGTGTGGAATTGTAGGGTGTGACACAGATTTGAAACATGAACTCCTTCCCAGCAACTCTTCAAGGAAGCCTGGTATCTCCTCCTCTCCACCGTTTGGTATCTGTAGTAGGTTAGTAGTTTCATGGCATTGAGAGTAACCGTAACAATTACAAACGTGCTATAAAATGTATTCCTAGAGACGAAAAGTACCTCCTCAAGCGTAAGAACAAAAGCTTCTTGCTTGGTAAGCTTTGTTATCTCCTTGGACGACTATAAACGTTGCGCTATCCTTGCCGCAAGCTCAACACAGAACCTTAACAAAGAGGAATCCTTGAATTGTTGCTCTGGTGGCCTAAGAGAGTGAAATAACTCAGAGATGGAAGGTGATATCGAACGATACATTGGTTCAGTCGTCACGCCGGCTCGGCTCGTTTTCTTGACAAACTACAGAGATCAAAAGAGCAAGCTAACTTCAATCTTTCTTCTATATAAGGAAAACCCAAGAAACTAATAACTTTCTACTCCTCAAGCATTCATAGATGTACGTGTTCATTCAATAAAGAATGTGATAACTCACCGAAACTCTGGTTGATTCACCAGAGTGAGACTCAGGGTCTCGATCTTAGCCTCCATCATTCGAGGTTTTACACCTAAAGTAAAACACACGGACCAAAACAATACGTTAATGAGAACAACACCATTCTCGACCACCACACAAAACTATAGATGAACATGATATACAAAGCAAAGCAAAACAACAAAATTTCGATGAAACTCTTTTAAAGTATATCAAACTTGTAATTAAACGGGGATAGATAATGATGACTGAAAAGTTTAAGGAAGGTCCTGAATTTCTCTAAGTGGACGCAGTGAGTAGTTTTATTACGTGAAGCAGAGCCTTGTTTTCCTGATATACAAATACCCGTCAAAGATCCCTAAACTGAAATCCAAGTAAAGGTTTATTATATATTCACCATATAAAAAATAACGAATAAATCATTAAAGGTGAGGAGGAGGGTGATACCCAAGAATTCACCATTCTTGTCGATGTTCCTTGAATCCCAAAAGCTGGACGATCCGGCCAACAACCAACTCAGAAGGCAGACCAAGGCGGAGATGTTTGATCTCATTGTCTTAAAATACAAAGCTCAAACTCGTTTTTTTTAATCTGGTAATCAAACGGACTCTATAATAACAATTTGAAAAGGAAACGACACGGGTTCTTACCATTAGATCTCTTCGAATACATAAATGATAATAAAGGGAGAAACTAAGTGGAGGTGTGATTGAATGATTGTCGATCAGATCGTGAAACGAAACAGAGAAGAGGAAGAGCAAAGGTTTCATGATTGATCTCGGAAATTAGGGTTTAAAGAAAGGGGAAATGGCGAGCTCGAAACATCGAATGTATCAGTGCGGCGTCTCTGTTTTCTTTAACCTGCTTATTATTGGCCCAGTATAATAACATGCCACAGATTTATCAAATACGAAAGCCCAGTATCAACCCAACTACTGTCTGACGTGGACAATAGAACATATCTCATTGGATGATTTAATTTGTCGATGTGGAGGGCCTCTCTGTTGAGGATATCCGGCTTTTAATATAGGTTAGATGCCTCCAGCCAAGTTTCTACTGGGGAGAGCAAGTTACAAACCGTGATCAAGAAATATTCGAAACCAAAAAAGTTGTGCTGTTGCTTTGGTGTTACAGTGTCAGCAGCCAAGTCTTTTCTCTTCGTTGAAGAAGTGATTCAACGATACTACTCACCAAAGCAACTGAAGAAACATCGATTAGAGAAGAAACAAGCCCATTTATTTTCAGAATATGAGACAATACTTTCATGCTCAATATATCATCATCTAATGCGTGAGCTATTTAGAAAAATACAGTTCGAAGTTAAACTCGGAGAACCATACACATGTGCGATCTGCGGAACTAAAGTCGAAGAACCAGAGGATGAGGTGATCAAAGAAGAAGACATGATTGAGGAACCAATAATTAAAAAATAATCAACAAAATGCAGACATCCGACAATAATCACGTGAAAAAATGTAGATCTAATTTAGTTACCTACATAGATAAAGTGGAAAAATAAGATTTCACACACTTTCTTTATAAAAGTGGACAAATAATGAACCACGCGTCTATCTTTATTTTGTAAAATAGTCATATCATTATCTCATATGTAGTATAAGTAGGTGTGTGAACCTCGGTTGTAAATAACGTGAAATGAAATAAAAATCGAACGAGTTTCGTTTTAAAAGAGTTGGGAAAACTTTTCTGTGAAAAGCTTTAACTATTGAAGGTTCACGTATAAAACTCATAAAAACTATTTATGAACAAGTTAACTCTCTTAATTGTACATCAGAAGTACATGTTACCTTTCATGCTCGTAATTTAAAGAAGAGGATAAACTAATTTTGTGAAGAATATTGAATTAAGCACAATTGTTAAGTTTAAGTAAATTGCGCATACGTCGAAATTACCAAGATATTCGAATTGAAATTTTCTTAGTCTACCATGAGGAGATAATGTAGGAAATGAACAATGCGTAGGTCAAGGACTATATGTGTTTAGGCCAACAATATCGGGTTTCTTAAGCCATATCTTGGACGCGATCCTAATGAATTCCTGGCCCAAATTTAAATGAAAAAGCAAAATGAAATAAGGAAGCGATTTTTACGTTAGAAGTTTTGTGGGCGTTGCTTGGCCTCACGTGGCGTCCTGTGATAGGAGGAAGGAAGCGGTAGAGGGAAGCGGCTTCGGTCTCGATCCATTTCGCTTCGTCTCCCTTTTCTCTCTCTCTCTCTCTCTCTCTCCGGTGAAGGCGATTTCTAGAGTGAAGCATCGTCGCGAATCACACCGATTCACTGGTCGATCCAAAGCTCTACAGCCGCCTCTAATCTCCTCCAGGTTCGTGCTCCTTCTCTATGAGCTTATTTATTTAGTTCATCGTTTGATTTGTGGATCTAATCGAAGTTTTTGGTTCGATTCCCTTTTGCATGCGTGGTGTTTGATTTATGGGTTTTGTTGTTTTTCTCCAAGCTGGATCGTCGGTTGGTGAGATTCATCCATTTTAGCTTTATATTTTTTCAAGGGACTAATCAGTAGGAATTGAGCAGAATCTCTGTTGAGGTGAAACCGATTATTGTAAAGTTGGTTCCTTTAGATGGGTTTTAAGGTCCTGGTGATAGCATCTGAATAGATCTCTATCAAATTTGTTTGTTTGGATAGAAAGCTCTCTACTTTACGTTTATTGATGATATATATGATCTCTGGTTCTGTCTTGTTGGTTGTTTTTCTAACCTTGCTTGCTTTATCTTCAAGCTGTGGGCTTTCTTTTCTTTTCCTTGCTGTTTCGATATGTTTGCTTGATCTTGGGACTTTGTGATACTTTACTTCTTTGGTTGTTGATTTGTCAACCTCTATAGGTGTCAAATTGATAGTTAATTCAGCTGTTGTGAAGGCAAAATTGAAGTTTTTTTTTGTGTATGTTTGTTAATACGAATTGTGTTTTGCATCTGCTTGTAAATGTTTCATCTTGTTAAGAACTCACGTGTCATCTGTTATGAATTGTGGTTTACTTCGCCAACTAATCTATGAGCCAGTGAGCTTTTAAGCTATTGTATGAATTTATTTGCATCGTCTCACTTGTTTGCTTTACATTGTTTCTTTCAGGTTAACCAAAAATGGGACAAGATTACTCGTTAGGTTACATCAAGGGGTTGATGAAGCTGGCTTCTTCACGGGAGAGGAACAAGTTTCAGACTCTCCGTTTTCATTCTTGGGTAGCCATACGGATGTTTAGTCTAGGTTTGAATACATACCAAGGGAAGCACCCAAGAATGAAAGGGAGAGTCCGAAACTTTATAATAGTTAGGAGTATTTCATAGTTTACCTTGTTGAGCTTCATTCATGCCTAGAGTTGGTAATCTTGAATGTTCTAAACTTGAAATCACAATGGTATTAGTGCATGTCCTGATGGAGTTCTGAGTAATGTATTTTATTTCTGCGTTTGCTTTAGTATGATATGAGGATTCTCTGTGCAGGATTATTGTTCACTTACCAGCTCTGATATCTACTGGACACTAATGGATTTTATTCCCTCGGGCTTCAAGCTCTCGAGTTTCTCTTTAGGTACGATACCACAACTGCCTACTCTTTTTCTTTTAAATAGACACGTATACAACTGCCTACTCTCTTTTCTTTTAAATAGACACGTATAGTTCTTTTAAATAGACACGTATAGTTGTGTATCTGTTTTTTTGCAGGTTCAGTACCATGAAGTCACGGGTGCAAGTGGAAGTGTTTTTCCTCTGTTTGACATGTGATTGAAGTCACGGGTTGTTGTAGTCTTTAGCTTTGTTTCACTGCTATATATGTAATGTCTTAAGCTTTGTTTCACGATCATCATAACTTGTAGCCTCCTTCCTTATATTAAAGTGTTTGCTCTCTCCCGAGTTTCTTTGTTTACAATTTGCTTCTTACTTTATATTACTTCCGATCATCAAGTTCTCTACAATTTGCTTCTTACTTTATATTACCAGTACTCACTAGTTCAAAATCATACATATTTGTATTCTCTCATTTAATTTGAATAAAGTTGGCCAAAATCTTCACCAAACTCGTCCAGCAACCTCCATCATTCGATAAGCAATGTCTTTTATCTCATTCGACTACTGTTTTTTGGTTGAGGTTACTGCTTCAAATCTAGAAGAAGACAAACTTGTAAGTCAATTTTCATACGTATAAACCATATTTAGTTAGTCAAATATATGGTTTGATCTATTTTGTATCTTTACGTTCTGTGTTTGCAGTATCTTCCTGTGGTAGCTTCTTCTTCACCTGGTTTCAACAAACAATCCCAAGAGATGATAGTAGTGAACAAAGACGGAAATTCATGGACTGTAAGTTTGCGATTTAGCGAATCAGACGGCATGTATTACATCGAAAGAGGCTGGAAAAAGTTCTGTCTTGATAACAGATGCGACATAGGAGACTTACTTGTGTTCAATCTGGTTGGAGATGGGAAAACTGTTCCATTGCTGTGTGTATGTCCGGAAAGGAAAGAGTGTGCTGAACTACTGAACAAGTACTTGAGTAGAAAGAGTGGAAAATAATTGTTTGCTATTATTTATGAATTTTTTTTTTAAATGTATGGAATGTAATAAAATGTTTGTAATTTTAATTTAATGAAATTTTTTTTTCTTTTTAATGTATTGAATATAAATAAATATATCTTAATTACTACTTATTAATAAAAAATAATATTTTATACCTAAGAACCTTCGAAAAGTTCTATTGATAATGTTGTATTTTACTTAAGTATCTTAGAAAACTTCTTACGCTAAAAATAGTAATTAAAAATTCTAAGATGTTTGCTAAGAGTTGCCATTGATAATGTTGCTCTTATTGGTTCAATCCGCTAGCTATTTTAAAACCGTAAAATATGATCCGGTTAAGAAAGTCAAGTAATAAAAAACAGAAATTTTGGAAAACTAAAAATTATTCTGTATAAACGTGAAGCAAAGAAATATCGTATGTTTTTTTTTTGAACTTAATATTGTATGTCTCCAGCCAAGTCTCTACTGGGGAGAGCAAGCTACAAACCGTGTTCAACAAATATTCGAAACCAGAAAGTTGTGCTGTTGCTTTGGTGTCACAGTGTCAGCAGCCAAGTCTCTTATCTTCTGTGAAGAAGTCCTGAAAGAACTCGGCAAAACTCTGCAATGCTTTTAGACCTCTATCTGATCTTTCTTATGTGTAAATGTTCTCTTTTACCTGTTGGAAGTATTAGTATTCCCTATGGATTCAATGTTTTGGTCTTGTGTAATATATTTATGATGTATATCAAAATTACGGGTTAAATTTGATCTGAAGATCGTAGATGATATATGTGGAAAACAAACTTTGTTCACACTAAATTTGTATTAACATCATTTCGTTTGTCGAGGTTTAAAACAAAGGTTTCTTATATACTGTAGTTATATAACATTTGTAACTTGTAAGTTGATAAAGTGTTGAAAATTCTTTTGATCAGTGTATTCTTTTTTTTTTTGGTTCACTTGATCAGTGTATTCAGTATTCGCTCCACGTTGCATCAATCAAACGACGACATATCTTGGAAAATGATTTTTTTTTTAAAAAAATCGCAAAAGGACGAAACGACGACGTAGCAACGAAGCTAAGAGGTGAGGGTAATTTCGCCAATTGACATAGTGGTTTCGATGTAAACCCTAATCTATAAAGTGGATTTGCAGCGCCGAGTGTATGTCACCGCCACAGCTTCCAGAGAAGAGCAGCTTCCAAAAGCCTTAGCATTTCGTCTCTTGTCATCCATTGCTGAATATCATGGTAAGCTCTTTCTCTCAATGACTAATCGAGAAGCTTGTTTACTGTTAGGATCCGAACTCTGCCATTAGATTATTTCTTAGATTCCGCTTAGGTTTATCCTTCTAGATTCCGGTTTTCCACATTCTTAGATTCTGAGTCGTATGTATGGTTATGTGGACTACTGATATTGATGTTAGATCAGTTAACGATTAGATGTTTCTCAAATCCGTTTCGCTATATAGTCGAGGAGAAAGACGAGAGAGCCCAAGGAGGAAACTGTCACTCTCGGACCTGCTGTTCGTGACGGAGAGCAAGTTTTCGGTGTTGTTCACATCTTTGCATCTTTCAATGACACTTTCATTGTAAGCTTTTGTCTCTTTTAGATTCTCTCGCTGCATTTATATTATAAGGCACCAGTATATATATTACTTTGCTGTCAATTTTCTTGCAGCATGTGACTGATCTTTCAGGAAGAGAAACTCTCGTTCGTATCACAGGTATGATCTCTTTATTTGAATTAAGCCTTTTAATATAGACACAATATATCGGCAATTTGTCTAAAAGTTCACGTATTTTTGTCAGGTGGGATGAAGGTCAAGGCTGACCGTGATGAGTCCTCTCCTTATGCTGCTATGCTTGCTGCTCAAGATGTTGCTCAAAGATGCAAGGTAAGATATTTTTGAAAATCTATGCTTTTATAATTGCTGTGTATATTATATTGTGATTATCCTAATAATCTCTAATGCTATATGTGACAGGAGCTTGGCATTACGGCCATGCACGTGAAGCTCCGTGCCACCGGAGGAAACAAAACCAAGACTCCAGGCCCTGGCGCTCAGTCTGCTCTCAGAGCCCTTGCTCGTTCTGGCATGAAGATTGGTCGTATAGGTAATAAAGAAACTGAACACAGACACTCTCTTTAAGTTCGGACAGTGGTGAGTTTTGGTTTAAGAGGAATCTTTGCTTGGATGATGTTTGCAGAGGATGTGACTCCAATTCCCACCGACAGTACACGTAGAAAGGGTGGACGTAGAGGAAGAAGACTTTGATTTCCCCATGAGCCTCATCACTGTTCAGTTGATGTGCCCTTGACTCTGGTGGTTTCTTGGCTACACACACCGAATTTAGATTTGTCTCCTTCCATTTTATCTTTTCATTTTGCTTCGAAAACATTATAAGTTGTGTCTTTCTTCAACGTTTGTAACTTTTTCATTTGGTGTTTTGGTAATGAGAAGAGAGATAGTGACTAAATCACGTTGTGTTTTGCCTTTTCCTTCTCTCGTATTATTTATTCACCCTCTCTCAAGTTCCTATACTTTTATGCTACGTTTCGACCCAAAAATAAAGTTGATTCTTGCAGTCTTGTAATAATAAATTCAATTTATTAGCTCATTCTTCTGTTTTAAAGGGAGAATGCAGTTAAAATCAGTAAATATAACTTTATATCTCTGTTTGCTCAACAAGGGTGTTTGGTCTAGTGGTATGATTCTCGCTTCGGGTGCGAGAGGTCCCGAGTTCGATTCTCGGAACACCCCAACTTTTTTTTTCTTTTGGTCAGGTGAAAAGATGTTTGGGCCTCACCAATATCAATGGGCCTCAAACGACGACATTGGTTTGCAGACCAACGTCAGATTTTTTTTTCTTGCTTTTATTCTTGCTTTTTTTTTCTGAGCTGAGCCGAGAAAAACCCTAATCCCTCCTTTTCCATCGTCTTCTCCGATTCTTCAAGCATGAGTCGATCAGGCCAGCCTCCGGATCTCAAGAAGTAAGTTCTCTTCTCCACTTGTTCTCCTTTAGATTTCCAACTCTTCTCTTTAATTTCAACCACTTGATGCTTTAAGTTTCATCTAGCTTTCACTTATTCTTCGTGATTCTGATTATATTATTCTTGGTTTGATGTGATACAGGTACATGGACAAGAAGCTCCAAAGTAAGTCTAATCTCTTCTTCTTCCATGTTTAGAGTAGTGTTTCAATTTTCACCGAATCTCTTGCTTAAATTTGCTTGCAACTCGCTGAACTTAAGAGCGATTTGATTTTGTTTACAAATTATATATATATTTTGTTTGATTGCGTGATTTGTGTATTAATTTGAAGTATTAAACTTGTATTTACAGCTTCAGTATATGATACAGTGCTACAAGTTTAGCATAGATCTTGCGTTCATATGCATAGATCTTGCGTTCATATGCTTCTTCTGGTTCAACGTTGTGATTGCTTCATCGTTGTAATTGCTAATTATATTAAACCATATAACATCAACAGTAATAGCTATTTGCTTACACTGGTTGCAAATGGTATATTATAGAGATTGATTATTTTGTCTTGTTGTTTTATATTTTGAAAATTTTTGCTGGAGTTTTTTTTTGTCGTTTTCATCTTCATTTACTATCTTTCTCTCTCCCAATTGTAGTTAAGCTGAATGCCAACAGAATGGTGGTTGGAACTCTCCGTGGGTTTGACCAGTTCATGAATCTTGTTGTGGATAACACTGTTGAAGTCAATGGTGATGACAAAACTGACATTGGCATGGTGGTACGTTTCTCTATCTCCTTTTCTCTCTTCTCCAAACACACATATGAATCTCTTAAGAGTAGTAGTAGTAGTCAATTGATAATTTGTCTTGATTAATTAGATTCCATGATTCTTGGATGCAGGTGATAAGAGGAAACAGCATTGTCACCGTTGAAGCTCTTGAACCGGTTGGAAGATCGTAGCTTCCATTACTTCGCACTATCCGTAAACCATCTTCTGTATTTTGACTCTCTGTATCGGAACTTAATTAGTAGACTATCCACATGAATCAATCTCGACGAAGTTTGATGTATTACTCTTCTTTTTGAACCTGTTAGATGGTTATAAAGTCATTCTCTTGGCTGTTTTTGTAACCGATATCCTTTTTTTATACATTGTGGTGCTAGGTTAAACGGGTCTCTCTGCCTTCTATATTCCTTATTGTTTAGATATTTGGTTCCTACGATTTAAGAATGTAAGCATTGCTACAACTTTTTACAAAAGAAATAACAACAAAGCAGACATTAGAGAACAACTAAGTTCAATTGGGGCATATCTCACACAAAGCGAAAGCCCTTTGTAGTGGGGACTTGGATTTTGGAGTAAATAAGCTCCAAACGGGCATTGCAACGTGCTTTATTACTTGACCAATCTTTTTTCTTTCCACAATTTTTTCGTAATGAGATGATAATTATGCCGTTTGGCTCCTCTGTTTTTGATTGAAAGCTGCTTTAAGAAGTGAAAGTGGAGGGGAAGGAATAAAGGAAGACATGTGCCCCACGCAGCCTTGTCGCAACGCAAATGAGAATGAAATGATAACATTTCGAATCTAACAGCAACAACACGTAACATACAACAACGGAATGTTCGGCACATAGGTCGTCGGCACACGTGGGTGTGGTGGTCTAATTCCAAGTTTTCATTCCTTAACATAACTTATAAGTCACATCTACCACGAACTATCATGACTCAGATGTACTTTATTGGTAGAAAAGTAGGTATTTTGTGTTCTGTCTACAAAATTCTTCTAAACTTTTGTTGCAAGTCATCTACTACGATTTGGGAAGTAGGTATTACTGTCTGTATCTATGGTCGGGAATCTCCAACTTATAGAACACAAAAACATAATTTGGATCTCTACAACAACTAATCCAAAAAGAACTTTCACCAACTTCACTATTCTTTTCCTTTTTTTTTCTTTTGCACCTTTCTCTTTAGTATATGGGGAAGAGGTAAAAAGTCTTGGAGATGGCTTCCCTACAACGGTAACAAAAGTATTTCATGAAAACATGTATTATTAAATTAAACTCGTGGACATTGCAAGTAACAAGAGATTCACATTGGATGCAAGTTGTTTAATGAAAAAAAAGTTGTTTAATGAAACTTCACCATGCTATTTGGATTTCTTCGAAATCTGATTACACACTGATACTTATCAATCAACAAAAAATACATAAGATTGGTTTTACTGTAGATAATCTTTTACTGTTTCTTCTCAACTGATTCTACTATAAAATTTCACCATTGATAAAAAGTAGTCACAACTTAAGATATTTAGTAAATTAAGTGTTATATCAGTCTTAATACATCTGTCTAAACATTATCTTTTATAAGACACCTAACCATCATCTACCTATTTATTGAACAATTGTAAATTTGATATTTCACATGGAAACAAAAGCTAGTACTTCTGCTTGATATTCTTTTAGGACCTGTGAGGCAACAGCAAAATAATAGTATTGTATCAAATAAAGAGACAGCTCCACCTTCATCTTCCTCGTTAGCCCTTCATCATCTTCTCTCACCTAACTCCACCAGTCTCTTCTCTCTCTCTCCTCTGTGTAGAAGAAAGATTGAAGTGATAATTGTAACCCACCAACAACTACTCTAACCCTTTCTTGAATTCAACTCTACGCGTCGCCTAGTACCCAAAAGTTTCAATCTTTCGAGCCTTCCCCAACACCCATCATTAATTACCCATTTACTAATCTCCCTTTTCTAGGTTAATTGTTTCTTTAATACCCCTCTGAGTTTGACCACCTTCACTGTTCTTTCCCTCGAGAGAGAGTACCCATCACTCCAAGTCTTGATTTTTTTTTGTTTTCAGGATAAGAATGGCGAGAGTACTAAAATCGACCCAATCATGCCATTTCCCTTCACCTTCAAGCTCCTGCCTAGGCAATGATGGTAACAGAGACCCACATTCTCTTTTTAACATTACCCGTGAGGAAGAAGATGAAGAAAGAAGCGAGAAAGAGAGAGAAAGATTCGAGCTTTCGTCTTCCTTGGAGATTCTTGCCTCTGCTATCAGAAGGTCTGTGATTGGTGGTTGCGTTGGCGAAGAAGAGGATCTTTCTTCCATGGAGATTGGTGTCCCTACCGAGGTTAGACACGTGGCTCATGTCACCTTTGATCGTTTCCATGGCTTCCTTGGCTTGCCTGTTGAGTTCGAACCTGAAGTCCCTAGACGTGCTCCTAGTGCTAGGTGAGTTTTACTCTTATCACTCTTATGTTCTATGAGTTAAAGGATCTTATTGTGTGAATGTGAATGCAGTGCAACGGTGTTTGGTGTCTCTACTGAGTCAATGCAGCTGTCTTATGATACTAGAGGGAACGTTGTGCCTACCATACTCTTGATGATGCAGAGTCACTTGTACAGTAGAGGCGGATTAAGGGTGAGTGGTGTAATGTGTATTGTTCAAAAACTACTTGCATCTGGTGTGTCAATAATTATTCATTTGTTGCCACATATAGGTAGAAGGAATCTTCAGGATTAATGGTGAGAATGCTCAAGAGGAGTACATAAGAGAAGAGTTGAACAAAGGTGTTATACCAGATAACATTGATGTACATTGCTTGGCAAGTCTCATTAAGGTACATATACTTGGATCTTACTCTCTCTCTCTTTGTTGTTTCTTTCTTTCCCTTACCTGTCTTTCTGCTTATAGGCTTGGTTTAGGGAGCTTCCAACTGGTGTGCTGGATTCACTCTCACCAGAGCAAGTGATGGAGTCTGAAAGCGAAGATGAGTGTGTGGAGCTTGTGAGGATGCTTCCTTCGACAGAAGCTTCTTTGCTAGATTGGTCAATCAATCTGATGGCTGATGTTGTGGAGATGGAACATGTTAACAAGATGAATGCTAGAAACATAGCAATGGTTTTCGCACCTAACATGACTCAGGTTAGTGAGAGTCTTTTTAAAAAGTTTTGGCAAATGAAATGAGTCTCACTTATGTGTAATATTGAGTGCAGATGTTGGATCCACTGACGGCTCTGATGTATGCTGTGCAAGTCATGAACTTTCTCAAGACACTTATTGTAAAGACGCTTAAAGAACGGAAAGAGTCTCGAGATAGGTTGGTTCCAGCTTCGAATCCAGGTCCTAGGGACGAGAACGGTGATCAGAGCAGCAGACGGTTGTTGCATCTCGTGGAAGCTAACAAGGAGGAAGGTGTAGCTACCGTTGAGGTGGAAATGAAAGACAAAGAAGAAGAAGAATATGCTGAACCTCGAGAGATTCTTGGTGTAAAGTCGTCTCTGATTAAAAGTTGCCAGTATAATAATAACAATGGAGGGTTTGGAAAGAAGCAGAATGGTTGGGAGGAGAAGAGGAAGATGAAGAGGACAATGTCGAATGCTAGTAGTATTGTGGGACGTGTGAATTACAGAGTTGAGCTGTTTGAAGCTTGGCGATAAAAAGAAAAAAGATTTCATTCATTCATGTTTTTGATCAAACTTTTGGGTTTTCTTTGATTTTGGTTTTGATGATGGTTGCTTGTGTATCAAGAAATGCTGCATGTAATGTGAAAGATAAGTTTTTGCTTCTCTTGAAAGAAGCAGAGTTTGCATCTTTCCAGGAATCGTCACACTAGATGTATGTTCATGTCAAATGATCTACCAGGATTTGATTGATCTTATAAACTACAAGTATTAGATGAATGAATGAAAGATTGTTATCTATATAGTTGGAATACATTTTGTCCTTTTCTTCTCATAGGTTAATGTAACATGTGTTTGAATATGAAGTACTACAGAGAATATGCTAGTTGAGGTGATCAACGATGACGAGTATATTTTCAGTAATTAATGATTAAAACAATGCATGTGTCAAATCTCTGGGAGGAAGATTCGCTTGATTAAATTGTATGAGCTTAAAGTAATTCACCTGCATTAGCAACATCAGAATCCTAAACCACATTTCAAATAATATTTTCTTATGGAAAAATCCTAATATATAATATTTTTAAAATGTAGAAACACAAGTTTTATTGTTTCACCAAATTGACCATGCATACAGATATCGAGAAAGAGATCTTACAATCACACATATAAACATATTACAAATCACAATCTATTTTCCATGACAAGCATCACATGATCGTCACATGAGGGGCAAGTCTTAGAATTTATTAACGGGGAATAGGTAAACAGCAGTAAATAATAGGTAAATAATACAAGCATTAAAAGCTGGGTTATTTTCTAGTCAACGCGACGACAAGAGTGACACTCGTTTTGTTTGTGCAGCTCGAGTGTTGTGTCACATGGCGAGCATACTTATCAAACAAGGTATCGATAATATCTTCTCCAAAATGAGCAACGAGCATTGATTCAGTAACGGCTCTTATAGTTTTGGCTTCATTGTATCCTGAGTTATGATGTTCTTCTTCGTTACTATGACCAAGATCGAATCCATGTGTCTCCACGTCATTGATTTCAAAAGAACCTTCGCTTCGTATCACTTCTTTGAGTTCTTGCTCGTTCGGATCATAAAACGGCATGTTGAATGCATCCAGTTTTGATTTACATACTAGGCCCTGTTAAATAAAGAGATTGATATGATATGATTCTAAATTCAGCAAAGTGAAATAATAAAAACGATCAATTTTGTTGTATATATATTATTCCAGATTACGAAAAAAAAACGAAGATTAAAAAATAAAATAAAGGAAGTTAACATTGAATCTGAGATTATAAGGAAAGGTCTAGAGTATCTCCCAATATATATACCTCGAAGACTAGGTCATGGAGAGACTTTGATAGCAGTGAATAAATGTGACAACAATCTCTATACAATGGATCATTGTTAAGAGTGTTTCTACCGAGGAAGGTAATAACCATTCGTCCATTAGAGACAATTTCTTCAGAACGTAACCTTAGAAACATTGTGAAATCTCGTTCGAATTGATTCAAGTAAGCTTCGTATGCACTTAGAGGACTTGTATTTGTTATGAACACATTATCATTCTCGAGTTTTTCTCCACCGTTTAGTTATCAACTAACTCAAAGTTTTATGTAAATGAATATGTTATAACCATGCCCATTTCATTATTTTTGTGGACTTTGTGCAAATTTTAATTATATGATGAGAATAAAACAGTTTTGCATAATGGATCCTAAACTTCTGAAAAAAAAAATTCTAATTGCTACAAAAAAAAAATTCAATTTTCTTTTGGACCTAATGCAAATGTTCCACTAGCACGTGCCTACGGCACTGGTTATAGCAAAGTCTTAACAATTTTTAAAAAGTACCTTAGAGAGCCAATGGAGAGCGTACGCGGAGTGTATAAGGTGGAGGCTGTTGCGAGAGAAGAGTCTAGAGTAGAAGGAACCTGGTGCTCCATAGACGAAACACGATGCTTGGTTTGTCATCATGAGCTCCGTGTTGAAGAATGGTACGAACTTGAACGTTGTGTTGAAATCTTGCAGATGTATAATATTTCTTGGTAATATGATTTGAATGTTGTGAAAATAATGCTATGTTAATAGCAAACAAAAGATGAATGTTGTGTTAGCTATTTGATATTTGTAATTTGGAATTTCTATCGGTAAAACATTGCTTTAGCAATTCGATATCTGGTACATGTTTACTAGACACATAAGCTTTCATCACTTGGGATTATGGATGTCTCGTAACCTTTCTTCAGAAACTTGTGCGAAGCCAAGAGGTGCATTGATCGCAGTGGGAGAAGAGAGTTCTTATCTTCTTCTTCCATTTTTTGGTTTTCTAATTGTATTTACTTTCTTGACCCACAAGTTACTAACGTTTTGATGGAGAAGCTCAAAACAGGAACGACGCATATATATATCAAACTTACATTGCGTGCACGCGCCGAATCGTATCGTGTGGTCACCGTTTCTCGCACCTTCTTCTTCTTCTTTGGCGAGTGAAGAGGACTAGATACTCTGTCTGTTTTCATGGCGGGCACTTGCACCTCCATTGGCTCTTCTTCGAACGTTGAGCTTTCCAGGTTGATTAACCGAGCAGGAGTTCCTTTCTCTGCTCGGATCTCCACCAGAAGATCCAGAACCCGAGGCCATGGAGTTGGTTTCTCTGCACCTTCCTCCCCACGTCAGGAAGGTCCTTTAGACAACACACGAAATAGATTCTGTTAAACCTTCAATACAACTGCTGAGGCAAAAAAAAAGAAAAGAAAAACAAAGTTACCAAGAAGAGAGCAAGTGATGGGAAGAGACCCTCTTGGAGTAAAGCTACATGGCCTCCGATATCTTCTTCATCAACCTTGAGAGTCATTGCGTAGTAGCCATTAACTATCACTGAGAATATCGCCCAAAAACCTGCCAAATTTCAACTGAAGATTGAGGTTTTTAAAAACAATATGAGCAAACACTGTAAGGAACATCCTCAATCTCTCTGTTCTCATACGCTCTAATCGAAATTATCAAAGGGAATAGTTTGAAGAAGATTAAACCTCAAAAAGAAAACACCAAGAAACTCATAGGTGGAACAGGATTTTAGACTTACACAATGATCAAAATGCCTCAAAGAAGTGCAATTCAAAGTTGCTATAAAGTTGGTGTTAGGACTGAACTGTATCAGTTACATCAATTTCTCTGTAATAAAACAAAGAGACGATACTACATATGAAACCATCCAAGTCTTGGATGTTGTTCTCAACGATCTGACGTCCCAAAAGTAAATACAGACTAAAAATTCACTGATTAGACTAAACAGTTACTGTTTATATTAAGATACTCTATTGTGATTAGAAAATTCAAATCAATTCTGTTTTTCTTGAATTATTTAGGCCATGGAGGCAATATTGAATGTTGTTTTGTATAAGAAGATTAGGAGAGGAAAAACTAAAAATGTTGTGAAGTATGTTACGAGCTGATGACATTAGAGCCTAACGAAGTTTTTATTTGAGCTTCTAGAAGCGTTTTGCTATGAGACGATGTGGAAACTGAACAAGGCTAAGAGATTATTGAATGACTTTCTCATGTTTGTTGCGTATGTTTGTCACCTTTTAGGTGTTTGTTGTGAATAATCTTTAGTGAAACTGAGATTTTGAAATGTTGTGATCTTTTGTTAGGGGGATGAAGGTTCTAAATCCGCTAAGACAAAATTGAACCCCAGGACAAAGAGGAGGCCAAGATGTTTTGCAAGTATTCTTTCTTTGTTATGTTCTGAATGTAAAAATGCGGTAGACGTTTAAGAAAATGAGAAAGTTACGTCCGTTATTTTGATGGCACCTAAGAATAAAATCTCTAATATATATTCCTTCTACCTTTTTTTGCAGTTTTTGATATTTGTTTCCACTTGCCAAGATCTATGTAGTTATGATGTTTACCTTCTGAGAGGCTGTGTACACAATCTTATTTTGAATCAGACTCCAAAGATTTTCGATATACTCACTCTAGCGGAACTTAGATAGCTTGGTTTGAGTCACAAATCTGATTTCAAATGTGTTTTTCGTGTTGGAAATGTGTTTAGGTCTTTCAGACTTTCTCATGAAACTTTTGGAAGAAGATTTCCTATATGTCATGTGCACAATGGGAACGAAATCATAGAGGTTTGGTATTTAAATCAAGGATTTACTTTCTAATATCAATATACAAATAACAAATAGATGATAGAAAAACAAAATTTCTCTTCCTTTTTAATTATTAGATTTCAAGTTTTAGCACCTATGCAGAAAATTCTCTATAAAACATGAGACCTGATTCTGGAAAATGAATTACTCATTTGACAATAACTTTATCCGTTACAATATTTGTTTGGATGATGATTTTACAATTTTTCCTTTTTTTTTTCTAAAAGAGAGAAAGGAATTTGTTATCATTATGGAACAAATCTCTATAATATTATTTGAAAAATCTATTTTTTACGTGTCACGCTCACGTTAACGTCCACAGTGGTTGATTAGGATGATATCCTTAATGAATTAAAATGTTATATTTAAACACTATTATTGATTTTTTATTTAAATTACTTTTTAATATTTTCCAAATAACATATATAATAAAAAGAAAATATTATAAAGTTTATAAAGCGAATTTAAAAATGAAAATATATGTATAAATAATATGATTTCATTAAAAAGGAAAGTTCACAAAATAGTAATATTTCATTTTAAAATATTTTTAAATAACATAAAATATATTTTCACAGTAACAGAAATATTTTAATATATTTATCTATACTTTTAGATAATTACATAAAATAATTAAGTAACATAAACTCATATATGTTTTATTGACTAAAATATTTTATAATTAGTATTATTAAAATGTTATTTGCATTTTCTTATATTTATTTGACCATAATATCTTTCAATTACAGCAAAAATATCTATAATTTTTTTTACTTATATAATAAGATTCCTCAAATACAATCACAATTTTTTACTGCTTATTTTTTTTAAATATTAAAAAATAAAAAATAAATTTTAACAATAAACATCTTTTGATCAAATAAAAAAATATTCTAAAATCACACTATACACTTTAATGAGGTAGATATATTATATTTTGCTTTATTAAAATTATATGTTTTCTTAATATTAAATTTGATTTTAAATTTTAAATTTTTATGTTTGTGGAACTTAATATAACCATAACCAAAAGGCATAAAATCATTTACAATTTATAAAAATATTTTAGTTATTGTAAATATTGATATGTGTTCATGAGCTTCAAAAAACGTATCAGTTACTTATTATGTAACTTTCTATAGATCATCCTTTTATTTTCTAATTTTTTTTAATCAACATGTAATTTGATATATATATATATATATATTATGAAAATACATGCACATTTAAACGGTAAATAAAATTAATTTAACTTGACTTAATTATAATAAAAATAATTATACCTCATTTTGAATTTGAAAGAATATATGTAATTTGAGTGACTCGACTAATCTAATTTATATCTAAAATCATAGATTTAACTATAATAAGAAAATATAATTTTATAATAATAACGACAATTTATTTTATAAATATAAATTATAAGATGACTCAAAACACCTTAACAATGAAAATAAAATATTAAGCAACTATTTTAATTTAGTTCTTTTGTAAAATTTATATATATGCATGAGATTGCAGAATATTATCGTTATATTAATTTACGTAATTTGGAACCAAACACTTTAGTTTATTTTTTTATTTCATTCTAAGCTCAATATATCTTAAGTTATAAATAATCTTCCTAAAATATATTTAATATCTAAGACAAAAACCAACCTAATGCAAATAAGAAATTAAACAAAATTTTAATATATTTTGAATAAAAATTTTTATAATTGAATTCAGAGAAATATATGCAACCTAATATATCCAAATGACAATTAAACCGATTGTAAAAATAACAAAACCGACTAGATATAACATATCTAAAATTATATGTCTAATTAAAGTAATATAAATTATGCATAAACTATAAATTAATTTAAAATTAAAAGTAAATAGCAATCAATTATTATAATATATATTTAATTTATAAATATTTATATCCGTGCATGAGCACGAGAAAATCACCTAGTTGTTATAATATATATCTTTCCTTAGAAGTTATAAGGAAATATTATTGACGCACTATCAAGAATTATATAAATTATATTATCCAAATTAGCATAATACTAATTCAATAAAAACAATATATATATATAATAGTCCCGCCTTGTGGAGCGGGTAAAAAGAGTTATATAATAGTCCCGCCGTGTAGGGCGGGTAAATCTAACGACTACTCACCACTTTTCTTGGGTATTACTTGCTCTTATTAGCTTCAGATAATTCTAAGTTGTTAGATTGTCCTTTCGGGTTCGCCCTAGCCGCATAGAAGCTCTCAGACACAGCTCCCGAGGTGCGCCGGATCTCTCCCATTCTCGACGCCGGCGGTGCCTCTGGCCGTCGGCGTCGTCACCGTCCCTTGTTCCCCATTGTTTTTGGTTTCTTCTACTTCTATTGTTACTTATTGTTACTGTGTTCGTACGTTGTTCTTGGTACCACCGCTTCGTCTCGTCGCCGATGTATCACCGCCGCTTCGCCTACATCTCTCGCCGCCGCCGCCTTGTCTTCTACTCCTCTCCTCGTCGCCAGATCTGCTCAACCCAAGAGGGAACTCACCGGATCTGGTAGCCTCTCCGCCTCTACTTCGTCCCCGAACTCCGCACAGCCCCGTTCTTCCCTGAGTTGTTTCAGCCCTTTGCCGGAACAAGCTAACCTCAGAGGAGAAGCACTCCCTCCACCTCTTCACACTATCACTCCACCTTTTCGAGGCCAGAACCGACGCATCTCTGTCGCACGATTAGATTCCGTCAACACTCCCACCGTATCTCTATCACCGCCGCTGGCGCAACACCACTTACCATTATCAACCGTCTCTTCACCTTCGTCATCAGTTCCACTTCGTCGTCCTTCAACGCTCCTCGCGCAATCGCAACGGTTAGATACGGTTCTCCTCTGACGCCAGAAACCACCACCACCATCCCCCACACAGTCGTGATGTTCTTCATTATCCTGCTCGATATGGCTTCGACTATCTCCGGTGATTTATTTTAGTCCTGTCCGCGACTGTTCTCGGATCCCGTCCAATCCCTCATCCCCTTTCATCCCGGCTGTCGCATCTTCATTGTTGCGGCCATCGTCACACCTCGTCACCTCTACACCACCAATACCACTTCGTCATGTCTCGCCGAGACTCTACAAGGCTCCGACCATCTTTTGGGCTTTGGTTTGTCTGCAGAATCTTCCTTTGTGAAGTTTTCGTTTGAAGCAACTACCTCTCCAAAGATTCGTCTCAGATTCAACATTGTTCTATTCAACAGCCGCAATGTCTCCTGTGCAAGAGTGTGGTTTCGCCAGATTTATTCGATATCATGTAACCTTTGCGCCTCCATCACACTACGCTGTCTCAAGCATCACGGTTCTTCACAGAGTCAGTCTTACAGTCAGTTTCCCTTTTTTCGTCGTCAGAGCTATTGTATAAGAGTGTGGACTCGCCAGATCTTCTCGTTTCTATGTCATCTCTACGTCTCCATCACAATACGCCGTCTCAAGCATCGACGGTTCTTCACATACTCGGCCCAACGATCCCCCACCTCTCTCCTTGTCGCAATAACTATGTCACTACTATGTCATTGATGCGTTTCCATTACATTACGCCGTCTCAAGCATCGACGGTTCTTCACAGAGTCGGCTCTGCAACCCTTTCACCGGTGGCACTATCTACGGAGGTTCAAAGACTTCTTGCTCCCAAAACCCATTGGTTGGGTTCTTCAACGTCGGTTTCGACTATTTTGCGTTTTTCCGAACACTGGCTCTAGGACTACAAGTGAAGTTTCTCTATGGGTCTCTTCTCTCCTTAGCCACATCTATCTTTAATCATGTTTTGGTTATTTGTGTTTATCAGTTTATCATCGAGGATGTCTCCGATTGTAACCGACTTAGCCCATTGGGTTTTTAATTTTAATATAAGTATTTGGTGTTAAAAAAAAAAATTAGCTTCAGATATTTCAGAATCGCTTGTCTTTTTATTCTTGACCTTAATTGATTTTCGAAAAGTCTTCTGAAGTTGAATGGATCAATGTGAAAGATAATAGCCCCCAATAAACGATTGGAAGATATTCATCATACATTTTGCTCATCTCTTTGTGCTCATTTCCTGCAAAATACAAGAAACATGAAACTCTTTATTTTCCTTTCTTTTGGTGCTCTCATGTTATTCGAAGCATTTGGGAATAGCCATAAAACTGATAAGCAAGCATTACTCGAGTTCAAGTCTCAAGTTTCTGAGGAGAAAAAAGTTTTGCTGTCTTCATGGAACAACTCGTTCCCTCTGTGCAGATGGACGGGGGTTACATGTGGCCGCAAACACAAGAGAGTTACTCGTTTGGACCTCAGAGGATTCCAGTTGGGTGGAGTGATATCACCATTTATTGGTAATCTTTCGTTTCTCATATCACTTGATTTCAATAATAACTCTTTTGGTGGAACCATCTCTCAAGAGCTGGGAAACTTATTTAGACTTCAGCATTTGAATATGGGCTTAAATTTTCTGGGAGGAGAGATTCCAGCCAGTCTGTTCAACTGTTCTAGATTGTTGGTTTTTGATTTATTCTCAAATAATCTTGGACAAGGTCTTTCTTCAGAACTAGGATCATTGAGGAAGCTTGTTTATTTAGACCTTGGTAAAAACAGCCTGAAAGGAAAACTCCCTGTATCTCTAGGAAATCTGACATCCCTTAGAAAACTTTACTTTGGAGAAAACTATTTGGAAGGAGGAATTCCTGACGCCATAGCTAGCTCGACTCAAATGGTGATTTTTGAGTTAGCAAGAAACCATTTTTCTGGTGTTTTTCCTCCTGCAATTTACAATTTCTCCTCACTTATGTATTTGAACATGCTTGATAATGGTTTCTCTGGGAACCTGAGGCCTGATTTTGGTAATTTGCTACCAAGCCTTCGAAAATTGTCTATCGGAAGTAATTCTTTCGCAGGAGCCATTCCATTAACACTTGCAAATATTTCAACTCTTCAATTTTTGAACATGCAACGTAACAGTCTGACAGGAAGTATTCCTCTGAACTTTGCAAAACTACGATATTTGCAAACACTATCCCTTACACAAAATTCATTGGGAAGTTTTGCCACTGGAGATCTTGAATTTCTTGTTGCTTTGTCTAACTGCACCCATCTGCAAACCTTAGATGTGTCATTCAATAGGCTTGGCGGTGACTTGCCTGCCTCCCTTGCCAATCTATCAATGAACCTCAACCAGTTATTTCTTCATAAAAATTCCATATCTGGAAGCATTCCTCATAACATTGGGAATCTCGTTGGCCTACAAAGATTTTGGTTGTCCGAAAATCTATTGAAAGGGTCAATCCCAGCCTCTTTTGGAAAACTTTCAGAATTGGTGGGATTTAGTGTCCAAACAAATAGAATGACGGGAGAAATACCTTATTCTTTAGGCAACATAACTCGGTTAGAAATCCTCTATTTGTACAACAATAGATTTGAAGGAATCATTCCTCCAAGTCTTGGTAAATGTAGCTATTTGCTACGTTTGAATATCAGTAATAATAAATTGAATGGTGTTATACCTCAGGAGATTATGCAAATTTCAACCCTTGTTTCCCTAAGTGTGTCAAATAATTTGTTGACCGGCTCTCTACCAGAAGATGTTGGACGACTTGAAAATCTTGGTGTGTTATATGTTGCTCATAATAAGCTGTCAGGGAAACTCCCAGAGACTTTGGGAAAGTGTCTTTCATTGGAAAAACTTGATCTGCAAGGAAATTTTTTTGATGGAACTATCCCAGATATAAGTGAGTTGATGGGCATTAAGGAGGCTGATTTCTCAAGCAACAATCTCTCTGGAAGAATCCCTGAATATATTGCAAACTTTAGCTTGTTGGAGTATCTCAATCTATCCTTCAACAACTTTGAGGGAAATGTGCCAACAGAAGGAAAATTCAAAAATGCCACCATAGTCTCAGTATTTGGAAACCAAAACCTTTGTGGAGGCGTCTTGGAACTGCGACTACATCCATGTTCTTTGCAACCAGAAGGAAATTCAAGAAAGAAACTTGTGGTTGGAGCAAGCATAGGCATGTCTTTGCTTTTGCTTATGTTCATAGCTTCAGTTTCTGTTTGTTGGTTGAAAAGCAGTAAGAAGAAAAATACCAATGAAGCAACTCCTTCCACCTTGGGGATTTTTCATGAAATGATAAGTTATGGAGATCTTCGTAATGCGACAGATGGCTTCTCTTCGAGTAATTTGATCGGGTCAGGCAGCTTTGGTACCGTGTTTAAAGCCTTTCTGCCTGCTGAGAACAAGGTTGTTGCAGTGAAAGTTCTAAACATGCAGAGACGTGGAGCAATGAGGAGCTTTATGGCAGAATGTGAATCTCTGAAAGACATTAGACATCGTAATCTTGTGAAACTGTTGACAGCTTGTTCGAGTATTGATTTCCAAGGAAATGAATTCAGAGCTCTAATCTATGAGTACATGCCAAATGGAAGCTTGGATATGTTGCTGCACCCAAAAGAAACAGAAGAGATTTCTAAACCCTCAAGAAGGTTGACACTTTTGGAAAGGCTTAACATAGTGATTGACGTGGCTTCTGTGTTGGAGTATCTTCACCTTAGCTGCCATGAAGCTATTGCTCATTGCGATCTTAAACCAAGCAATGTTCTTCTTGACGATGATCTAACCGCCCATGTTAGCGACTTTGGTCTTTCTCGGATCCTTCTCAAATTCGACCAGGAAGCCTTCATTAACCAACTTAGCTCGGCTGGAGTCAGAGGAAGCATCGGCTATGCGGCACCTGGTAAACCTGTCACCCTATAATGTTTAAAAAAGAACTAATACTCTTTTCCTTCTCGAAAGTAAAAATTTCTATATAATATTTCTTATCCAACAGAATTTTCTATATCTTTAAAGTACGTCAATAGTTATTGGAAAGTTTATAGTAAAAGTAAATAATCAGTTTAATTGTAAACATTATATTCTTAATATATATATCTTGGTCCATTATCTGTTTATATGACATATGGTGCAGAATATGCAATGGGAGGAGAAATATCAGTACATGGTGATGCATATAGCTTTGGGATTCTCATTCTTGAAATGTTCAGTGGAAAGCAACCAACCGATGAGAGGTTTGGCGGGGACATTACCCTCCGTAGCTGCATCAAATCTGCATTGCCAGAGCATGTTTTGGATGTGGCAGACGAATTGATTCTTCACAACGATCTTAGAATTGGCTTCCCTGCTGCTGCGTGCTTGACACAGGTTTTAGAAGTGGGACTTGGGTGTTCTGAAGAGTCTCCAGCAAACCGGTTAGGAATGAGTGAGGTTGTAAAAGAATTAATCTCAATCAAGGAGAGGTTCTTCAAAACAAGAAGAGCTAGACGTTGAAGTGTGTCTTGTATGCTTTTCTCCTCTACAAAACTTGAAGACTTTGTTGATGTATAATATTTCTTCACAATATGCTTTGAATGTTGTGAAGATGATGCTGCGTTATTAGCAGACAAGAGGTGAATGTTCTGTATGCAATTTAATATTTGTAATTTGGATTTTCTATCGGGAAAACATTGGTTTAGCGTTTTGATATCTAATACATGTTTAGTAGTTTCTACTAGTTCATATTCTGGTGTTGCTTTCTCTCCTCTGGTCACCTATGCTTTTCTCTTGCTGGTCTCCTCTGGTCATTTAATCATTCAAAAAATCTTACTTCTTCTCGATTGCTTCTTTATTTTTGTTGTTGCTCGGTGATGGTTTGTCATTGCTCCTGGGGGACTTGATAGGATGGTTTTGTTCCTCAGACTGTTTCCTTTTCAGGTGACCATTTGTTTCCCGGCTTGCCTCAGTCTTCGGTTCTCTGATAGAGCATGCATAAAACAAAGGACAGGTGACATAATCCATTGCTATCAATAACGACTTCATTTGTTGAGTAGCAAAAGGAATATAATATCGAAGGGTGCACAGACCTAAAGGACATTCTTACTCCATTACTGCTAGAGATGGTGGGAGAAGCATCTGTTTCTCGCCTCTTCATTCAGTTTCTAAAGAGAGAACATCAACTGTGAACTACCTCAGGCCTTAACTCCCGTCTGCTGTAACCACACTGTCAGAAAATAAAACCATACACGTGATGATATCAGATACTGACAACAAGTAACCAAACTATAAAAGTTATTGTTATGATTCGTGAACAAAGGGTAGAAAACACATACACAACTACAACAAACAAAAAAAACATGAACAACAGAAGATGCAGTACCACTTCTTTGTAACAGTTTCGAGGGAAGAAAAATTTCTCATTAGGCTCTTCATCAATCTTCTTCTTCTTCTTCTCCTATTTCATAGCAGACCTTTGCATAAACTAGAGACAAAGAGCACCAATCAATACAAGTTCATGAACTAACGTGATTCTCATCACCCTAGTGTCTCTCTCTCACACACAAAACCGTAAGAGCTACAAGATTGATAACGATAATTCTTTAATGAAAATTTGTAACTTTGGTCTCAGATCAACTCTATAACTTGTGCTAAGCTCTAACGTTTAGTTTTTTTTAACTCCAAATACAAAGCAAAACCAAACCCATTCATAATCATCGAGTATACCTTTAGATTCCTCAAATACTCTCTCTTCGCCAGTGTAGCTTGCCGGTACCGAAGAGGATGAACAAATCGAATGTTGTCGTTTTTATTAGATTTTAGTTTCCGACAAGAGGAAGAAGAAGAAGTTCCGTCGAAAATAACTACAGTTTAGGTTTAACTTAACCGGTTAAAGATAACCGATTCAAACCACTAAATTGAAAAAAAAAAAAAACTGAAAACCAAACCAAATTGGTTTGGTTTAGTTTTTGGGTGTTTGAAAACTAAACCGGAATCTAATCTGAAAAACTAAACCGGAATCTAGTTTTTGGGTGAAATTGCGTTTCTTTTGATCCAAGCTTTGATCTTGGTAGCTTGTGGTTATTATTTCCATCTCGCTATCAGCTTGGGTAAGAACAGTTGTGTACTTTGCTTTAGCACCAAACTCTGTTCACTGGTCAGATTGATTCTTTGATAGTTGATGACATGTTTGATAGAGTTGAGGTAAGAAAGATCACAAACTAGTTAGTAGTTATAGTTTCGAAATATGCTTACTTTATCTTCTGTTTCATTTCTGTGGCAGCTAAAGCTTCGGTGGTACGGGTCGAAGTCCGTTGTCAAGTACCCTCGCTGCAGCCTCCTGCGACACTTAACTTATGCTGATGCAGAGTACACTTTGGTGAAGTTCATGAACATATTTTTCCGGATTTTTTTTTTTTTTTCAGTTTTGTCCTAGAATAGTGTTATGATATTCATTGTTTTTTCCAAAGGGTTGATATTGAGTGAAATCCTTTTAGGACAGGATGTTGCATCTCAAGTTGTCCTGTTAGCTTCCATATGGATCTTGATCAATCAAACCGATCAGATCTTAAAGCCGACTGTCATGTCTTGAATGCACCTTTGGAGTTCCGTACCTAAGTGGAAGTAAAAAAAGAATTATATACCATTATCTTAGATAGTCCCTCCCTCTGTAGCTTTAACAACAAATGATGGTTTGGTTTTGTGTGTTTCTGCTTCAGAAGTCTGCGTCAGGGTTGGGTAGAAAATGGGTATACGGCAGGATATACCTTGTTTCACGGAAAAGGAGAGATCGTCGTTCCAAGTTTTCATAGTTCTGACCAAAAGTAGAAAAGAGGATTTGAGGACGCTTCTCAATTGTGTTAAGAATGATACTAGCAACTAGAAAGCTTCTTGTAACATTCAAAAGATTCATCAGAAATGTAGCTATCTATATAAACGTTTTGTCTCTTTGTAACCTATTACTTCAGACAGTACACACAAAAGAAACAGAGATTCATTCCATCACAGAATTTCTACTCATGACTGAGGTTTAAAAGCAACTTGAGCAAAATGTTGCAACAGAGAAAGACAAACCAAGATAACAAGTTTCTCAAACGTACTCTGTTTTTTTCTTATGATTAAAAGTTAAAACATACGTTTACAATTAATCTTAAAAATAATGAATATAAAAAGGATTTGTCAAGCTTTTTGGGTAAAAAAACTCTAATCCACGCTGCTTTCTCTCATGGCGATTTCCGGAAAGAATTCCGGCGAACTTTAGCCACGCTGTTTTCGCCAATTAAACAAGTCGCCGTCCGCTCCGCCGCTCTGGCAAGTGACCACCTTTACCATTTTGTCTCAGCTTCGACCTCTCAGTCGCTAAAAAGTAACCACCTTTACGTTTTTCTTTTTCAGATCTGAGCCGGCGATTTCTAACGAACAGTGTTTCTCGTCCAAATCTGCTTCCGGTCAGTCTCATGGCTTCTACTCTAGCCGGCGAAGGAACTGTGCCTCATCTTTCCGACGTACGGACGGTGCTTCATCTTTCCGACGTACGGACGGTACTTCATCTCTCTGTCATCTCTAATTTAACAAATAACCTAACTAGTGGACTTATCTCAATATGCATGTAACCTCTCTCTTAGTTTGTTTACTAACCTTTTAGTTTCTTTTGTTTCAAATCTGAGTCATTCTAACCTAACGAGCGGTGCATCTTCTCTAACCCATTTCTCTGCTGCCGGTCATTCTACGCTAAGGTAGACTTCATAATTGATATGTAGACATCATTGTTGATTTGTAAACTTCTCGCGTAGACATCACTATGAATTGTAGACATCAGTATGAATTGTAGACTTCTCATGTAGACTTCCTGTGTAGACTTCATTTTGGATTGTAGACTTCTTCTGTAGACTTCATATAAAGTCTACAATTTAATAAATTTTTAATTAATTTTAAAAAAATTTAGTCAAACACAAAACTAACTATTCAACGAAGTCAAAGTTTTGGTCAAATAAAAACTGACCTTAAGTAGATTTCTCCGGCAGTCTACGATTTGTAGACTTACGGTGAAATCTACTATGAAAATTCAAAAGTTCTGCAAAACTAACCTCTTTTGCGTAGTCATCTTGGTAGGTCTACGTAAGTTTTTGTTACCTCTTTTGCGTAGTCATCTTGGTAGGTCTACGTAAGTTTTTGTTTTTGTTGTCAAAGGTTAAGATGTAGACTGCTGGAGAAGTCTGCGTCACAAAAAAAAAATTGTTTGGTCAATTGCAAAACTGACCTGTGCGTTGACAAATAGACTGTATCGAATGTCTATAGTCTTCACAAAGGCGTAGACTTATGAAAAAGTCTACTATCACGACACATATCTGAAAAAATGACATAAACCATGTAAATAGTTACCTTTTTCCGGTGTGAAGCTCGTTTCCAACCTTTTCAACCGTCCAAACTCCAAAAATGAGCAAAAGGAAGCATCTTTGACGATTCCAAGTGAAGAAATTCGAAAATATGAAGTTTGTGATTATGAAAATGAAAGTTAGGAGAGTTTTCTAGATGGAAATGTAGAGAAAATGAGAGGAAATGAAGATTTGTTTGTTTAGAATGAGAAAAAAGTGGTTGAAAATTAAATTTTGAAGCTTTAAGAAATCAAAAATGGTGGTTCATGGTGGTTGAAAATATTGATGATAATGGCATAATTGTAAATAAGAATAAATGTTTAGGATGTATTTGGTTTTTTAATTATTTCGAAATTAATAAAAAATAAATAATAATGACAATTTTGTATGTAGTTCAAAAACTTAGGAATAGTATGAAAAATTCATTGATGAATAGTAATTACAAAAAAGAGGTTGGTTTTAGGTGTAACTTCAAATTATGGGTTGGTCTTGAAAAAAACCCTTAAACAATTGGGGTGAAAAAAACCAAAATTATATATAACCAATAGGATAACACAATATATTTAATTTATATTTCAATCAAAACATATTGCTTGTAGTTCATATTGATGCAGAGTCTTCCTAGAGTCTGTTTAAGTTGATGTAAAAAAAAATATATTACTTCATAATATGACACTCATTGTGGTTCCAGAAAGTTTTGAACACAATTCAATCCAGATTGACTATTTTTTGTTTTCTACTAGTTCACTCTAAGTATTCAACTGTTGAATTGAAATAAAATTCAACGGATCATGGTCTGACTAATGAAACAATTGTGTGTGCTGAAAAAGACTCGCAGCAGAATTTATGAGACCTGTATTTGTGTTTATTATACTTCAAAATTATATGACCTAAATCACACTAAAATTTAATATTTTCGGATGTAACTAAAAACAGAGAAATTGTTAAAAATACTAATGTGGAAACAGAAATATTATTGTTTCACCACATTGACTATGCATTTTATCATTAATTATTTTATATCTTACATATATTGAGAAAAAAGATCTTACAAGAACATACATAACATATTACAATATCACAGTATATTTTCCAGGACAAGCATATCACATTATCACATGAGGGGAAAGTCTAATAAATTATTGACAGAAAAGGCAAACAACAGTACATAATAAGTAAATATACAAGCAGATTTATTTAAGCAAAAGCTGTTTACTTCTTAGTCAACGCGACGACAAGAACGACGCTCGTATTGTTTCGGCAGTTCGCGTGTTGTGTCACATGGCGAGCATACTTATCAAACAAGATATCGATAATATCTTCTCCAAAATGAGCAATGAGCATTGGTTCAGTAATGGCTCTTACATTTTTGGCTCTATTGTATCCTGCTTTATAGTTAACTTCTTCGTCACCGCATTTACTATGGCGCCCAGGACTGAAACTATGTGTCTGTAAGTCACCACGACCGAATCTATGTGTCTCTAAGTCATTGATTTCAAAAGAGCCTTGGTTTTGTATCACTTCCTTGAGTTCTTGTTCATTCGGATCATAAAATGGCATGTTGAATGTCTCCAGTTTTGATTTACTCACTAGGCCCTTTAAATAAAGAGATTGTTGATTAGAACCATGTTTAAATTCAACAAAAGTAAATTATGATAATAATAACAATAATAAGGGTTGCACAAAAAAATAACAATATTATTCATATTTGAAATGATTAAATAATGAACAATTTAGTATTAAGTATATATACCTCGACGACTAGGTCACAGAGAGATTTTGATAGCAGTGTCCAAACGTGACAACAATCTCTATACGATGGATCACTGCTAAGAGTGTTTCTACCGTTGAAGGTAAGAACCATTCGACCGTTAGAGACAATTTCCTCAGAACGTAACGTTAGAAACATTGTGAAATCTCGTTGGAACTGATTAAAGTAAGCTTTGTAAACACTTTGAGGACTTGAGTTTGCTATGTACACATTTTCCTTATCATTCTCGAGTTTTTCTGGAACCTGTGATTAGAAACACACAATTGCACAGCTTAATTATCAAATAACTAGTTTTATGTAAATGAAAATGTTATAACAAACTCTTAAAGAAAACTACCTTGGAGAGCCAATGGAGAGAGTAAGACGAATGAACAAAATGGAGGCTATTGCGAGAGAAGAGCCTAGAGTAGAAGGAACCTGGTGCTCCATAGACGAAACACGATGCTTGGTTTGTCATCATGAGCTCCTTGATGAACAAGGGTACCAACTTGAACGTTGTGTTGAAATCGTTTTCTGGAAGATCATTGAGACAACAATCGATTTCTGGAGGGTTTTGGTTCGAGTTTTTGCACAACACATTGACGGTGTTGATGATCTCAGAGATAGCCAAAAACGTGTTTTGCCCCGTAGAACAACCCAGTTCAGCAACTTTGATATAGTTAGGAAAGTTTAAACTCATCATCATTTCTTCTGTGTTTTTTACCAAGACTGGTTTTGCCATTGATAGAACTCTTCTCTACGAACCAAAAGGTAGAAAGATACTTGTTAAAAAATTATGTCGAGACTATAGTCCTGTCTCAAATATTAGTTTTGGGACCAGCTTCAGACTATAACTATAACGAGAAGATATGATTTCTTCATTTTTATGT